>CM067841.1:238782629-240272004 GCA_034509565.1 Triticum monococcum
TCCTCATAACTTCGCACTTGATCTGGTCTGACGAGCTGAAGGTAATGGCACACTTGGACCACCTGAGCGGGCGCGTAGCCTCGAGCCTGGGGAGAGCCGCGTTCACCTCGCGGGCAAACTACTTGAAGATGCGCTGGGAGGCTGGGGCCTGGGTGCCACCCAAGATGCAGGCAATGGCGCGTGGCTCTTGGAAGCCCTCGGGCCCCTCGTCTTGATGATGGTCGTCGTTCCTCCTTGGTGGTGGCGGCAGTGGAGGAAGGCCAGCCTTGCCCTAAGGTTGGTCCTCACGAGGCTGGTCCCTCCAGGTGCCCTCGCGAGGCTGGTCCTGCCAGCGTTCCTCATGAGGCTGGTCACGCCACTCCTGGCGAGGGCCTCGGTCGTCCCAGTGTCCTCCGCTTCGTCCTCCTCCTCGGCCGTAGCCTTGGTCATTGCGCTCGGGGCGTCGATCGAAACGCCCATCGTTGATGGCCCTGAGCTCTTGACAGTCATTGTTGTTGTGGCTGTGCATGTTGTGGAAGGCGCGGAATGGACGACTGGCCTTCGAAGACTCCGGGTTGTCGTGACCGGGCTTCATCTCTGGCTCGGCCACAAGCACGGCCGCTCCTTTACGCTTCACATCCTTGGCCTTGGCCTTCTTGTCTTCTGGGTCGATAGCAGGGAGTTCGAGGAGGGAGAGACGACCCTCCTCCGCTCTTGCGCACTTGGTTGCCATGTTGAACATCTCCAGAGCCGTGCATAGGTCTTCATGGATGGCGAGCTCCTCCTTCATCTTGACGTCGCGGACGCCGCCGGAGATGATGGCGTCGTTCGTCACCTTGGGGATCTTGAGGCGAATGCTGTTGAAGCGCTGGATGTATTTCTGTAGGGTTTCCCCTGGCTGCTACTTGATGCGCCGTAGGTTACCCGCGGCCGACACTACAAAAAAACACACTTCCGTGATACGTGTTTGTTATAGTAGGTCACGTTTTCTGTCATGCATGTACATCCATGAAAATTTTATGACTGAATCAAGATAGTCATACATGTGCTGTTGTAGAAGTGTTCCATGACATTACCAAAAATATCATCACGGAAGTGTCCACTTCCATGATGATAAATCGCGCATCACAGAAGTGCTTTCGTCAAGGGTGACCGACACGTGGCATCCACCGTAACGGAACGTTGTTAAGCTATCGGGTCCGGTTTTGGATCCGATAACCGTTAACAGCCTGGACCAATGGAGATTTTCCACGTGTAAAATCATCATTGGCCGGAGGAAACACGTGTCAGCTCCGCGTTGGCACAGGTGTCACTCATCCAATGGGCGAGATGCGCCTATGATATGTTAACGCGTGGACCGGCCCAAAAGTGGCCCATAAAGTTTAAATGGGCCGGCCCAACTAAAGGCCCACAACATTTTGCGGACCATAATGGGCCAGCCCAGCTAAAGGCCCACAAGATTTTGTGGGCCATAATGGGCCGACCTAGTTAAAGGCCCACAAGATTTTTGCGGGGTATAATGGGCCGGCCCAGGTGAAGGCCCACAAGATTTTTGTGGACCATAATGGGCCGGCCCAGCTAAAGGCCCACGACATTTCGCTGACATTAATGGGCCAGCCCAGCTGTAGGCCCATAAGATTTTAAGGACCCTAGTAGGCGAGCCCATTAACTAGTTGCCACGTTCCGGGCCTAATAACGGCCCATATGAGATCCTGCCCGTTAAAAGCCTACCACGTTCTGGGCCAAATTACGGCCCAAATAAGGCCCCCCTTTAAGAGGCTTTGGGCTAAATTATGGCCCATATCAGATTCGGCCCATCAACTGGGCGCTATGCTTTTGGGCCCACTTGCTAAAGGCCCATTTAGTAATTCGGCCTGATATTAGGTTCGGCCTGTTAAGGGCCCGTTCAACATTTCGGCCCTATATTAATTTCGGCCTATTAAAAGCCCGTCATATAGTTGGGCCTAACTACGGCCCGGTTTGCATCCGGCCTGCTCGCAGTCGATAATCTGATTAGGCCAAACAAGGACTGAGACAATTTCGGCCTATTATAAGCCCATGATTTGATTGGCTCATTCATGGGTCGGGTTCTATTTCGGCCTGCTGCTGGCTCGTGAGCTATTCGGCATGTTTCAGGCCCAACCTACTTTTCAGCCTCCTAAAGGCCCATTGAATTTTCTTGGGAAAATAGGGCCGGCGGTTTACTCGGCCTATTAAAGGCCCGAATCTACTAGTGGGCCAGTTTACATTAAGGCCTGTTAACGGACCAAAATGACGGGTCCCATGATGCAGATCATACTGGTGATTTGCAAGACGGCCGTTTGGCTGGTTTACTATGAAGGCAGGATATATATACAATAAAATAACTGCAGCATCGTGAATAAGAAAAAACCTAGACTATACAATAAAGAAATTACGGCATATTACATCCACTGGGCATCAAAGTTCACCACTATGATAATAAAGCACAAGAAGACAGCAGATTACATACACTAGGCATCAAAGATCGCCACCAGTGCAACTAAACACGTCGACAAAATAATATACAAAACCGACAGCACTTCAATAGAGTTCAAGAAAGGTTAGCCCTGCTCGGGAGCTGCAGCGCAAGCAGCTGAGCAAGCTGGTGAGACTGCACTTGTTTGACACTTATATCCTCCTCACTCTGAAAGATAAACAAGCAGACAGATGACAGGTTTTGCACATATAAGTATCACTGCTGACAATTCATCACATTTCTTACTGACGAATAAGGTGACACAGTTTAAAATAGCATTAACACAATATGGTATTGTTCAGGTCAAGACATGGCAGGAAATGACATTGTGAAGGAGTTGGCAGCTTCACGACACCACTGGATTACAGATCAAGAACTCATAAGTATCAATGGTTAGTGTGCTGTCAATTTGTCCCATTTCAGATTGGCAAAATAAGATCACTTGCTCTGTATAGTTTAATTTACATGGTATGAAGAAGGAACTTGGTTGTACAACTGAAAATTTAAATTGAGAAGGACAAACTTTTGTTTATGAACTGTAGTACATAATAAACTTTAAACATGCAATTTGATGCAAACACCAAAAATAAACAACTGTTGCAGTCATGCCTAACCAAATATACACAAAAAAGTTTGAAGGCTTGAGAAGGACAAACTTACATTATTGGTGAAGGCAGGCTCTATAAAGCCCTTCTCCATGCTGATCGGGGGGGGGGGGCAATTCAAGAAGTTTACCACAGAATCTTCTTCATAAGCATTGCCTTTATTCTACATTTTGTTAAGAGTAAATATAGATGTGACAATATAAGAAAAAATGGAGAATATTTAAGATAAGATGAAGAGTGATGCTACATAACCAAGTAGCTATAAATGTAAGTACAGTGATAGAGGCAAAAGGTACATCCAAGAGCAATGCAGAGCTAAACTTCTTCAGTACCATCGGTGTTATCCAACCTTATGGTAAGAGTAAATATAGATCTTATGTGTAGAAAATGGAGGGCAAAGGAAAATAAGCTGCAGAGTGATGGTACATGAACAACTACCTGTCAATATAAGTACACTGATAAATGAACAATAGGTACTTATAAGAACAATGCAGAGCTAAAAAATTTCATTGGCATTGGATATATATTCTACACTAATGTAACCATTCATATAGATCAGATAATTTGGAGCGAACAATTGATAAGCAAGCTATCATGCATACGGCTGTCACATAATGAACCAGGTATGTATGCAAGTATAGTGATATAGGACAACAGGTACTAACAAGAGCAAAGCAGCGGGCAACATATTTGCGATATCATGTCGTTCTTTTCAAACCGGAATTCTTTTTCGAGCAGATTTCCTGCAAAAAAGATCCATATGGCACATGCAGAAAAGTAGAAGTTCAAATTGTCATGCGATATCATAGACAGTACCTCATCCTCGAAACAAGACCAGTGCATAACAAGGTTTTTCCATTCAATGTCTTCTAAATTTAGCACAGGAGACTTCACCAGAAATTTGTTTAAAGACTTGCCATCAAAGTGTGATTTCCTCGGGTAACACCAATACTGCTGCAATGCTTCCTTGGAAATCGCACGAAAGCTTTGCTCGTCATGACTATCCAGATTGACCCTTGCCTACTTACAACAATGTAATGTAAATCATTGATGTGTTCAATCAGCAGAAAACAGGAAAATAATCACCATGAATAATAGCACTTACACGTAACTGGGACAGGAAGATGTGAAAATGGTGTTTGTCTTCACTATAATCTTCCAATGATGGGAATATATGCACGTAGTCCCTAACAACATTGAAAGCATTATCTTTTCAACTGGGAATAATTGGAATGGGGTTCCAATCTGCAGGAATTGGCCGTCTCTGCAGTTGGGATAGGTCTTTGGACGGTGGACTTGCTGCACTTTTTGCTGGAGTGGGATTTTTTCTGTGGAACGACTGGTGCTATGGCAACTGAAAGTGGAATACCTTTTGCTAGAGTGTAGGACCTGTGTGGTGGAGCTGGTGGTGTGGCCAGTGAAGTATGGGTACAGTCTGCTGGAGTCGGTCCTACGTTTTGTATCACTGGTTGTACATCCAATATAAGTGGGGTGCTGTCTGATTTCTCCGGCACAACCTCGTTTTTCAAGGACTTTGCTGGTGCTCCTTCAGGTTCGGCAATCACCCTCTTCCTTTTTGATGTCTGATGCACAAGAACAACATTTGAGTGGAAAAACATGGTATGATGATAGATGAAATATGTATTGATAATGGATGGGCATGGCATCTCGACATATATGATGAGTAAGCTAAGCAGATGGCGGTGCAACAAAATAGAAGAAATGCAAGACAACATATGCAAGATACGTGCAATCAATAAAACCTTGCCAAATTAGAGTAGGCACCTTGATGGGTGAACATGACAGGACATCTGCCTTTGACTCCTCGAGGTTAGAATAGTCATTAGGATCATATTCTGAACAAGAATCTACAGGTGGGGAGCACATGAGTTTCATTGCATCCAGAATGGCACTCAATGCCTTGGTGCTAATTTTGTAAGTCATTGTAGTGTTCCACAATATTCTTCTGATGCGCGGATTCAGATATTCACTGTAATTACGTATAATATCTGAGAACCATGAAAACATAAATAATTGTGAGATTATCTTTGTAATGCAGAGGATATTCTAATATAGGGGCGCCCCTGTAAACACTTGTGTGCTATCACTGGATTCTGATGAGAGAGCTCATGTGTGCTGTAATATGGTGTGTGCATTTATATAATCTGGCACAAGTACACAAAAAATAGGCTCCAGAAGTAAGGACAGTTGGCAGGTGATAGGTTCAAATATACTGTATAGAGAGTTTATTGCCAAACCATGATAACAAGAGCACACAACAACTAGGCAGATCATAGTGTACATAAAAGGGGTACACGATAACCACAATATATAAATCTGGAAAGTGGAACTGGCTTGGAAATACGGTGTTGTATTCCCGCTAGTAATTGAAAGCCTATCGATCAAGTACATGCCAGCTCTATCAGCTGTTGACTGCAGATGTCCTGCTCTCCTTCCTGACAAGGAACATACTGTATGTACTAAATACAAAATAACGAAAGAGGAACATGTTAAAGAACAGAAGAGGAAGCATATTCTTGAGGTTCCGCTTAATTGCATACAATGTTGGTTGCCCACTCATGATGAATCACAGCGCCCAAAGAAATGAAATTCCATGCTGTCTCTCTATATGAGGCAATTTTGAACAAGAGTCATTAGGATCATATTCTGAACAAGAGTCATTAGGATCATATTCTGAACAAGAGTCAACAGGTGGGGAGCGTATGAGTTTCATTGCATCCAGAATGGCACTCAATGCCTTGGTGCCAATTTTGTAAGTCATTGCAGTGTTTAGCTTCAAGAGTGTACTGCTGCTAGTGCGACACAAAGCAGCTACATAGATCATAGTGTAGATATAACAGGAAAACCGTAAGCATCAGAGTAAAATCAGCAAAGTGGAACTTGTTGGAATATATGTGCTAGTATTGCCGGTACGGCTAGAAAGGCTTCGGATACCAGCTCTCTTCAACTGAAGGTGCGGTACTTTTAATATCAGTGTAACTCTCAAAGGCGACACAGCTCCCCGCATTTCCTTGCTATTCTTGTAGGATTCTAGTGGGCAGGCCACTACAAATCCTATTCCCATGTTTACAAAATCCTACGAATCAAAGAGGCCAGAAGATTTCAAAGTGTCCATACCAACCGACCGTATAGACCTCTACACTTCAAATGTCCCTGCTCATCTTCACTACAAGGAACATACTGTACTACTATCATACTCCCTCCGTTCCAAAATATATGTCTTGGTAGAGATTTCCACTATGGATCACATACAGATGTATCCCTATACATTTTAGAGTGTAGATTCACTCATTTTGCTCCATATGTAGTCCATGGTGGAATCTATACAAAGACTTGTATTTAGGAACAGAGAGAGTACTTATTAAAGAAGAACGGAAGAGTAACATGCTAAAGAAGAGCAAGCAGATTTTGGATAATAAAATGTTCGTTGCGCAGTGCCCACACATGATGAACCAAAGCGCATTAAGAAAGCAACTCCCTGCCGTCTCTCTATATGTGGTGCACGTGCTTTTTCGAAAGTAAAGTAGGAACATTAGCTGACCAATTAAATGTTATCTATTTTAGTAATATCAGCATCATATCAGATTCGTACTTGAGCAACAAGTTTGGAATTATGAGTGGCACGTTGTTTAGCTTGATGGATTCAGGAGCAGTGCTAAGCAGGTACGATGATTGTACTGAATATAAAGGCATGTCTGCATTTGGGCCAGTCGACCATTTCAGGCGGTTGGATGAAGATCCTACGTCTCCTAACCCTTCTTCTTCCTCGTGTCTGATTCTACCCATAGAGAACACTGCACGGGCCGCCGGCCGGACCATCGGTCCCCCACCTATGTTCCTCCGCCACCCCACCCCCACCTCGCCCCCACCCGCGTCGAGTTTTCTTCGTTCAGCGAGGCCCCACCACCACCCCAACAACCAAAGTCCCCACCCGAGCCCCTTCATTCGCACCGGCAAACTCCGGCGAGCTCTGAAAAAATTGACTGATCCAATTTTGAATTTTCGTCTACTGCGATTTAACTAGTGTGGAATATAAAAGGCGAAAACCATAAGCATTGGGAGTATAGTGTTGAGCGTGCCATGGCGGATATGAAGGTGCAAACCAGACAAAGGCAACTTCACAACCAATGTTTGCTCTCAACTAGCAAGTAAGTGATGGACAAGAAATCAGAGTAAAGCAGTGGCAATCTATTTTCTTGCTGCGATAAATAAGTTGAGCAGATACGAAAGAGTACCGCCTCTAGTGCGGCGCCATGTATGCATCTTCTGAGAATTTTATGGTGATGCGGTAGCGATGGCTGTCAGCAGCGTGGAAGAAGATCTAGGAGGGTAGACCGTGGCGACGGGGCGCGGTGGACAAGACGGTCGTAGGAGCAGCGCCAGCAAGGTGGACGACGACGAGGATGAAGCGATAGGACAGGATGCAAGGATCCCGGTCCGAAGCCATGGATGAGAGAGGTCGATCTCTTGTAATGGACGGCGGCGTCGGGGTATCAGCTCCGGCATGGTGGAGGAGGACGGCGGTGGATGGGGTGGTGGACGGAGGAGGCTGGGGTGGAGAGGGTGTTTTGGCGCCCACGGAGTACGAATGGGGAAATGGAGGTGGAGAGGAAGGGGGGAACCATGTCTTCAGGGCGCGCTTGTCTCAAATGCAAGGAAATTTACAAACTTAGCCCCCGTTTCAAATTTCCTACATCACAGCAATATTAGTCGGTTGGGGATAGGATGGTAATCTCGTATACACCGAATATTTGCCGACGAGAGTTTGCTTTTGGCGCCCACCATGTATGAATAGGGGAGGGAGGCGATTTCGGCCGAGGACACACTGTGTTTTGGTGCCCACCGTGTATGAATCCGGGTGAGAGGCGGTTATGTCACGTTTGAGTGAAGTTAAAACCTGACCCTATCGAAACCTATAGAAATCGAGCAGATAGGCTTTGCGTGGCAGGGATAGGCAGTAGTAATTTCCATCTTGCAGATTTTGGTTTCGGGCGCTTACTGCAACTTTCCCCGCTTCGTTCAAATTTTGCAGAGTGCACGTTTACCTTGCCAACTCAATTCGAATCCCGTTTGTATTCTATTTTTTCGGGCGAGATCCATTTTCGATTGGAATGAAATTCTATATACATCATTTTTTTATATACGTTCAAAAGCACAACAAATAATTCTGCTCGTTTGTATGTATAATATGCTTTACAAATACAATGATCTCAAAATCAGAAGGTTGAATTCAAAAAATTAAACCAAATTATTTTCTACTAAAATGTATGGATCAGTAATATCTACATATTAAATAACATAGATGCGCGTGAATTCATATGAGTATGCATGTTTGATAGATCAATTTTGGTTCGAGTATGGATTACATGTATCATCATCTCGAATTCAAATATTTGAATCCCTTTTATGTTCACTCATTGCATGCCCATCTCTCTCGCATGCATGCTCCTTCATGTAGCTATCACTCTCTTTTCTCCAGCTCACCGACACGCTCACTTCATGTTTCTCCTATCCTCGCAAACATGGTCTATCGACGTCTCCTTTGAGAAGTGTCACACTCTCCCTATCATTATGCATTACATGGTTTTCATTATCTCTCACGTCTCTACCGTTCTCTCGTATCACTAGGTACCTAAGCTTTCTTTTTCACTGCCACACACACAGTCTCCACTCATCTTTCACTTTCTCTTTCTCTCTATGGGATTCTCTCACACACCCTATATGTCTCTAGATATGAATCATACCACTAAAATTACTCTCTCTCTCTCTCTCTCTCTCTCCTATAGACACAACATTTGTTGCGGTCTCCTTTTCGTCTCCATCCCAGACTGACATTATTCATTTATTTACCGAGCAGACAAACTCCCCCCTCTCTCTCTCTCTCACACACACAACTCCTACTTCCACTCCCCTTCCCGACTACCGTCTCTCTCTCTCACACACACACACAAAACTCTCGCTTTTGCACCCCCGACTCGTATTTCTCTCACAAACATTTATCGACTAGCCTCTAGATAGGTTTATACACCCGCACACTCATGCTTCCACTATCGCATACATGTCTCTCTCCCGCTCCTTGTATCTATGTAGATTTTTCTTCCCTTCTTGAGACACGCCCTCTCGATCGTGCACATACACACTATCACCTCATTTTAAGCTGATACATCTCGCACACACACTCTTTGTGTCTTTGTCACACATGCACTCCGTCCTCCTCCTCTCTCCCTCTCTCTCTCTCACACACATGGGCTTTTTGCAACAACTAGCAAGATGTCCATGCGTTGCACGGAACATGAAGATGCATTTGTATGAGTAGTTTATCATGTGGGAGAAAAGGATGAACAAGGGAAGGCCTTATTTGCAAGTGTGGAGAGGGGTGTGGGTATCTTTTTGCAAAATTGCCATAGTTTCCTTCCTATTCATCATATATAGATCGGACGGCCTATATTGCAGGATGGTAGGCACATGATCATCACCGACTATGATTTTTCTAAGAGTTCTCTACTCTTACAAAAACCTGAGTTGGTGATGATGGTGTGCCCGCCATCCTGCAATATAGACCGTTCGATCTATATCTGACGGATAGATAGCAAAGTATGACAATTTTGCAAAATGATACCCCACCTCTCTCCATATTTGTAGATAAGGTCTTCCCTCGTTCATCCTTATCTCTCACAACCTTATTGTTGAGCAATTAAAAAGAAGCCACTGTAACAATCTGGCATGGTGGTCGGTTGGCCGCTACCGGTGTCGTCCATCCCCATGCCTACGCTCAGTCCGACCACCAATCGCCACCACGCCCACTCCTACTCACCTCATTTCTCCTCTTTCTCGAGATATTGTTAGTTTTTACATATTGGATTACTCCTGCATGGATCAATCACAACAGATATTTTGTAAAATAAATGCATCTTGGTGTTCCGTGCAATGCACGGGCATCTTGCTAGTAGGGGTAAAAAACAGAATTGGTGATGATGGTGGGCCTGCCATCCTGCAATATAGGCCATCCGATTTATATCTGACGGATAGGAACGAAACTATGGCAATTTATCCGCACTCCTCTCCACATTTGTTGATAAGGCCTTCCCTCGTTCATTCTTTTCTCCCACAAGATCTTGATGTTCCGTGCAACGCACGGGCATCTTGCTAGTAAGAGTAGAAATTGGACATATACCACTTCTCGAATCTTGAAACCAACAACAATCCTTCCTTATCTCATCAAAACCGCCAAAGGTATGTATTTTGAGTGAAACATAACAATTTTTTAGTGATATACGTATTTCAAAACTAGACTTTTTTCTATCAAACCGGTGAATATGTATTAATCTAATTAGATCATGTGGCAACGCATTGGCACATTGCTAGTAGTTATTATAATTTTTTGGACACTAGACAAACGGTGGAGTACATATATGAAGAGAAGATGCGCACGCAAGCAGTCGGTCTCCCGCTGTCTCGCACACACGAGTGCTACGTAAAGGCAACGTTTACAAATAAACCCTAAAACCCTAGGTGCACGATTTTTGCATTCGCGGGTATCGGGTACATGGTGGAGCGCACCTTTGTAGGAATAGTCAGCTCACGCGTAATTTGATCCGTAGGAGTTGATGGTCGGGACCACAGGTGAACGACTTGGAGGCGGTGGCTCGCTAGTTGCCATAGATCGAGTAGCCACGCTTAAAATAGTATCATTTTTTTAGTGGGGTTAAGAGTTTCGATTTTCAATGGCGCGTTATAAGTACTAAGTAGTTTTTAGAACGATTGGTATGGAGCGAAAATGGAATTCATAGTACTACCTACTACGTACCTCTTGGCGTATGGTTGTATGGGTTTATGTTGCGAGATGTTGAACCTGTTAGTTCTAGGGCAAATACTATGTTTAGATTTAGATGTTGGTTTTCAGTAATGAAAATCGGAAGGACCACATGTGAACGACTTGGAGATGTTGAAACTGTTGAACATGCGTAGGAAGCAAGCAAGGCATGCTTTCACCATCGCAGATCCACGGGTGTAGATGATGTCAAACTCATCGCCGGTGATGGTTCTAACGTTGTACTCACCGCCGATCATGGAGATTTGGGATGCCATGGATTTGAGAGGAGGGTTAGGATTAGTGGAGCTGCCGTAATGTGAAAGGACGGGGCGACTGGGAGCGAACTGTTGTAAGGTACTGTACTATATGTAGTTGAAGACGGGAACGAGTAGGGCGTGCCAACGGTGTGGGGTTGCTGGCTTGCCCGGTGGATAAACGGCTGCAAGCCCCCAAAGAGTTCTAGAGAACTATGCGGGACCCACTAGATGTCATGTCTACTAGACCCATATCGTAGGCCTGACGGTATAGCTTCTACCTGTTCGCATGCCTTGTCGGCGCGTGGGTAACTTCACTTAATTCCGTCAACTGTCGCGCCTCCCACGACCTTCGCCTCCCTCGCGCGGTCGCGCCCTTTGAGACTTCGACCGACTATAAATGAGCAAATGTTTTCCTACTCTGCATGCATGATACTCCCTCTGGTCCTTTTTACTTTCGTCAACCGTTTGCAAAGTGTTTAACCAAATTTATAGGTACTAAAAATATCAATATCTACAATATCGTTTCTTGTTTTGTGACATATCAACCAATAAGAGATGTGGGCGGTGCATGCTTTCAATGACTTGAGACTGCCAAACATGACATGCAGTAGTTAGTTCATTGCATGCAATGCTATTAATTAGCAAAAAGACATTAAGTTTTCTCATTTTCCTCTCCGCCTTGGTCGTGGTGCACCTAGACGGAGGGAGTAACCCAAATAAGCACCTCTTGGGTGGGTTAGGTTTTTTGGGTTAGTTGAGTTCAAACTAACCCAAACTAACTCTAACACATGGATCCAAACAGGGCCAAGGTTAGCTATTAGAGTACTACTACCTCCCTTCTAGTTTAAAGGGCTCGATTCAAAATTTTGACCTACTCTTAGCAAGATAGAGGTAGTGGAATAGTTTTTGTAGTTCTTCACAAAAAATGTGTTTACCAATGCATGCATGAACACTAGTTACTCTAACCCCCTCTCTTCTTTAATTCTTTGCCACATCAGCATGTTTGCTATTCCCGTGTGCATGATACCAGCTAAGATACCACCATTATGGCCAGCCTTAATCATCGCATGCAATAATTTAGTGCACCTTGAAATATGAACATGTGTGGGGCGTGTATGTTTTTAATGACTTGAGACTATACCTAGCCCGACATGCAAGATGAGACTTATTATGCACCGTTCCCCATACCTACAGGAAGCTCGTTCATTCGGCACCAATCCGTTGTGACCAGCAATATTTCCACCCCTTCCCTCCCTCGTAAAATACTCCAACAAATTTGCCCACGTAGCTATTACTTAACTACAGGTGCATTGGGTCACTGACATATGGGCCCAACAGGGGTCTGGCCCACATGTCAGTGATGCAACTGGACCGGCAGTTAAGTTAGTACAGCTTAGTCCATATGTTACGTAGGTGTGCCATTGCTCGCTATAAATACTGCGCCTCCCAGGACATCGCTATCTCCCCCCCTCACGTTCACGTTCATCGCTATCTCCTCCCCCTCCCTCTCACGTCGACCACCATGGCATCGCCCCTCCCAAGCCCTAGGCGCCCCTCGCTGCACCACGTGGACGGTCACGCGTCGTCATTCCGTTCCTCGCCGCCACTAGTCGAGGAGGATGCGTCGGTGTTCCGCTCCTCGTCGTGACGCGATGCGTCACCATTCTGTTCCTCGCCACCACTAGTCGAGGAGGACGCGTCAGAGTTCCGCTCCTCGCCGCGACGCGTCGAGGTGGATGCGTCGGCGTTCCCAATCTCGCCAGCACACGCGTCGGCTCCTCGCTACGAGGAGAACGCCGCGCCGCCCGCCGAGCCCCCCCAGCCTTGAGGAGCTTTGGAAAGAAATGGATGTCGCCTTGTGGGAGACTTTGCCTCCAGCAGAGCGCGCCAAAATAGAGGCGGAGAAGAAGGCCGAGGAAGAGAAGCGCACCGCGGAACAAGATGCCTGGGAATCCTATGTCGCATCCGAGAGAGTCAGGCAATTGGCTCTTTACAGAAGGATCATGCGAAGGCCGTGAGGGTGGCGGAGGACGCCCGTGCCGACGCCCTGAGTGCAGTCGGGCCCAAGCGCCTCATCTAAGCTTGGCGGTACGTGGACCGGGTGCACGCTTCCAGCGAGGAGGAGTACTTGTTGGCGCCGGATCACCACACCAGTGAGATCACGCTCGCCTACCGGCAAGCCGCCAATCAGTACCTCGTGAGTTGCGAGGCTGAGGAAGAGGCGTTGTGTCGGCGCGCTGGGAAACGGCCGCGCACCAGGGCACTCGTGGCGCGCCGCAAGCACTCATGCGAGCGCCATGGCTTTTAGGAGGAGTATAATTTTTGTTTCCTAAGGCGATCTCATTAGTTTTGGGACGCAAATGATAAAACTCCAACGTTCAGGAATTATTAGCGTCCTTAATTAAGTATGTAAAAGGGAAAGTTTGGAAACCTTGTGTATTCGTACACATTTTGCAAGTACGTGCATATAGCACAAACTTTACTATATACTATCGCACTACACGTCTCTCTCTATATATGCTTGCAGACTGTGCTACTCCCTCCGTCCAGGTCAAAGTCATCTTTTGGTTGTGCACCGTGACCAAGAAGGAGGGAAGACTTATACACCTAGATGGAGGGAGTACTACTATTACTTATGTACGTGCAAATGCACATTTTAACATTACGATGCGGTTTTTGTAAAAGTAGAAAAACAACACTAGTCAAGCTTGTGAAACGATTCAATGCAAAACAAATGCAAAAATGCTCGTTTGATTGTTTACTTTTAGCTTCCTTCTCTGTGGTTATTTCTCTGTCGTACTTTGTACAGAGTATCTCACTGGTTGGAAAGGCATGCAAATTCCCAAACCGCTTCCTACACCCTGTATCGAATTTTTTGCCTAACAAGTTGTGCCATGCAATTGGAATTCCAACTTGAGTACTACTACTAGTAGGAGTGCCAGGGGCCAGTTCTTTTAGGCTTCTAGATTAGTAATCCCATAACTACTACCTCTGTCCTAGTTTATTGGTCTCCATTGTAATCTGTGTCAAATTTTGATCATAAATTTAACTAATGAAATGTTAGTGCATGTCACATGCACTAACATTTTATTAGTTAAATCTTTGGTCAAAATTTAGCACAAATAACAATGGTGAGGAATAAACCAGGACGGAGGTACTACTAGTAGTAGTTTATAAGCCCAAATAAATGACATGCACTAACATTTTATCAGTTAAATCTTTGGTCAAAATTTAGCACAAATTGCAATGGTGAGGAATAAACCAGGACAGAGGTACTACTAGTACTAGTAGCTTAGAATCCCAAATAAATGAGTGAGGCGCCTTAATGTTAGTCTCCACTCTAACTAGTCTTATGGGAAAAGCTAAGCCGCCAAAAGAACTGGCCCTAGGAGTAGTAGCTAGGGATACTTGGAGTAGTAGCTAGGGATCGAGTGTGCGAGATGAACCGGAGAAAGTAAATGCAGAGAGATGAAATGCAAAAAGACGGAGGGATGTGATGGTTGCTTGTCCGTTTATTTTATCAGGCCACTTATTACTGGGAGTGGTTGGGTTTTGTCATATGACGGCTTTACTGCCACGCCACGAGCGGGGTGTGACTCCCGTGCAGCGCCGCCCTCTACACTAGTACGACTACATCGGTCGTGATTTATCCCCCATTGAATTTGAATGAAGATTTAACTGACAAAATGTTAGTGCATGTCAACAAAAACAATATCGTTGGATTCGTATTTGAACATAGTTTTCAATGATACTCCTATAATTTTAGGTGACATGCATCATCAGTTATCGTACTATATATAATGTTAGTTCAATTTTTGGTCGTACTAATCTATAGTAAGGTGCCCGTGCATTGCATGGAAGAGTGAAATGCATTGATTGGGGAGTTGTTTATTTTGACAAATGATGTGGGGGTCATCTCATGTGTAACGGGTATCGATAGGTTTGTTCGGATATTATTTCATCACTAGAGCTCACAAACATCCGGGTGAAATAGATAAAAAAGTATCTTTTGCAAACAAAAGCGTTCAACTGTTCAACCTGCATCCAAAACTTGTGAAGAAATAACTCTTATTGTGCTTTGCATGAAATAATCTTCAAGAATTAGCTTTTGAGTATCCATTGTTATACATATTGGCTACAGATGACATGGCACTTTCTTATAGAGTCACATCCAATCCATTTGAGTTAATTGCGTGTATGATTCTCCCTCTATAAAAAGTTAATTGCATCCTTAATCTTGTATTCTAAGTACTCTGTGGGTTCCACTGTCAGTACAGTGTACATGACTTGCAGGCTGGCTACAGATTCGTATAGAAAGTTAAAAAGAAACAAATCCATGACTTGCAGGATTGGAGTTAGCACCGATGGTGGTTCGTAATCGCTCCATGCTCGGGCATTGAAGTTTGTAACTATTTTAGATTAGAACATACTACTCCTCCGATGCTAGTAGTAGAGGAGAGTCCTACTCCACTACTACTCTACTCAAGCAAGTTAGGGCATAGTAGCAGGTACTGTAGGGAGTGCCAGTACTGTGATCACTCAAGCAAGTTGTCTGACTTCGATATGACCCTACGCTGCTGGTATGTGTCTCGTAAGTCAAGCGGCGTGCTGTAGTCATCATCACCTGTCCACTTCCCATAGCACATATTCGCTTCTCCATCTTTGTCCGCTCTTCCATCCCCGCTAAGGCGCCTCCCCCCTCATCTAATATTCCATCCCCGCTAAGGCGCCTCCCCCTCGTCCGAAACCCAAGCACTAACAATGGCAGAACCGAGTAGCGTCCGCCGAAAGAGTGGCTGGAATTCTCTCCCCACAGAGGTAATCAAGCTCATTGTTTTGCGTGTGGACAATCTCAGTACCATGCCGCTCGTCATGTGCTCCTCGGGGCTGTACCATTTACTCAAAGCCCTCAGGCTGGAGCTTTTTAAGCCAGCTCTAGCTTCTTCTCTCTTTTTGGATCTCAATACAATGTTCTCCCCCTCTCTTGTGGAGAACTATTCGATGTAATCTTCTTTTTGCGGTGTGTTTGTTGAGATCGATGAATTGTGGGTTTATGATCAAGTCTATCTATGAACAATATTTGAATCTTCTCTGAATTCTTTTATGTATGATTGGTTATCTTTGCAAGTCTCTTCGAATTATCAGTTTGGTTTGGCCTACTAGATCGATCTTTATTGCAATGGGAGAAGTGCTTAGCTTTGGGTTCAATCTTGCGGTGTCCTTTCCCAATGACAGTAGGGGCAGCAAGGCATGTATTGTATTGTTGCCATCGAGGATAACAAGATGGGGTCTTCATCATATTGCATGAGTTTATCCCTCTACATCATGTCATCTTGCTTAAGGCGTTACTCTGTTTTCATTAACTTAATACTCTAGATGCATGCTGGATAGCGGTCGATGAGTGGAGTAATAGTAGTAGATGTAGGCAGGAGTCGGTCTACTTGTCTCAGACATGATGCCTATATACATGACCATACCTATGCTCAATTCTGTCAATTGCTCAACAATAATTTGTTCACCGACCGTAGAATGCTTATGCTCTCGAGAGAAGCCACTAGTGAAACCTATGGCCCCCAGGTCTATCTTCATCATATTAATCTCCCAATACTTAGTTATTTCCTTTGCTTTTACTTTGCTTTTATTTTACTTTGCATCTTTATCACAAAAATACCAAAAATATTATCTTATCATATCTATCAGATCTCACTCTCGTAAGTGGCCGTGTAGGGATTTATTTGTTTTGTGCAGGTACGAGGGACTGGCGCGTACCCTCCTACTCGATTGATACCTTGGTTCTCGAAAACTAAGGGAAATACTTACGCTACTTTGTTGCATCATCCCTTCCTCTTCGGGGAAAACCAACGCAGTGCTCAAGAGGTAGCACCTCTTCCTATTCCTCTTCCGCTTCTCCTCCTTCCTTGCTCCTCTCCTGCCACCAATGGCGCCGTCGAGGAGGTTCACCGCTGCAGTGAAGGGGAAGGCCCCTCGCAAGCCGGACCCAAGCATGGATGTGGCCATCCCCGCAAGCACACCGCAACCCTCGCCGTGGCTCCGCGCGGCCATGGTGGTGCCACTTCCCGGGACAGGGGTCGCTCCGGTTGTGGCAGTCCCGTTGATGAAGGGAGACGTGCCGTGGTCGCGCGGCCTCCCCGGCCACGCTTCCACTCGGCGGAGATGCTGCCGGAGTTCGTCGTCTGGTCGGAGAACCTGGCCGGCAACTGGCTTCAGCTCCCGCGCTTCTTCACCGACGAGCTGCCGGCCTCAGGTCTTGTCGGGCTTTGTCTGCAGGCAGACGGCTGCTGCAGCAGGGCTTCTTGGGTTGTGGTCGAGGTCTCCACCGCAGGCAATGTAGCTCTGGCCCGCAGTTGGCAGACGTTCGCCCACGCGCGCGGCCTGGGCAGGCGGTGCACCCTTCACTTCAGGTATGGCGGCGACGCGACCCTCTATGTGAGGGTGTTCGGGGAAGATGGTCACTGCATTGTGTGCTTCCCCGAGGTGAACGACGACGAGGAGGTGCTCTGGCTTGGCAATGGCTGCGACGAGGATGAGAGCAAGCCCGCCCTTGGTGCTGACCGCGTCTCGTCCGGCTATGGCAACTCTTCCCCCAGCGACAGCTCCAGCAGTGGCGGCTACGACCAGCTGCCATGCCGCCTTGCCCTCTTCGAAGACGGTGGCGGGTCGTCTTGTCGCCGCGCCTCCGGAAGCGCGAGGAGGGGTCCGGCTAAGCTCGGGAGGGCGCTGGGCCTGCGCCCGTGAACCGCTGAAGGCGCCGCTTCTATTTTGTTCTTCTTTTTCTTCCTGCATCAGAAAGAAACCAGAGTGGGCCCCGAAGGGGCGTGTATCGAACTATGATCTCAATTGTTATGTTATGTTTGCCGTTCATAACATTGTCGTTTTATATAGGGATAACTTAGCTCGACTTGTTTTGAGTGACCTCCTCCTCACAAGGTGCTCGCTTCCTAGTGCTTGTCGAGGCCTCCTTGACCTGATATGCGCTTAGGGACTGTAAAAAATTCGTAAGAGGTTTATCGCTCACCCGAGGGTTGGTTATAGGCGCCGCTGGCCTTGACTCAGTGCTTCGCATCGCAATACCCATGGGGCATGGACCAGGAGAGGTGCGCCAGCTTGTGGGCTCGAATGAGGGTGCCTCGTGAAAAGACAGAAGGAGGAAGCTCACAGAAGGAGGGACGCTAGGGAGAGTTCAAGTCGACCAAAGAGGCGAAGGCAGAAACAGAGGCAGAAAGCAATAAAACGGGACCAACAAGAGACACCGGAAAGCAAATTTCAATTAAAATAGGGCGAGCCAACTTCGGAAAGCAAATGAAAAGCCGCGTCCGGCACCTAGTCTAGTCTTCGATGTCTTATCACCAGCACGGAGCTAAGTGCTGTCACTTGGCGTGGGAGGGAGCTCCCGAGGCCAAAGGGCGGCTCTCCTGAGGCTCCGGGGCGTGTACAACCCCACTCATTATTATGTGAGAGTGTCACGGGCGGCGATTCTTCGCAGGCACTAGGCCTTTCTTCACAGGCACCGGGCCTTGCTTCACAGGCAACGGGCCTTGCTTCACAGGCACCAGGCCTTTCTTCACAGGCATCGGGCCTTCTTCACAAGCACTGGGCCTTTCTTCATGGGTAGAACTTCCTGAGGTGTTGGATGTTCCAGGCGTTTTGGACGGGTACCACGTCCTGTGTCTCTAGGCGCACGGTGCCAGGCCTTGAGACGTGGACGACCTTGAACGGGTCCTCCCACATGGGCAAGAGCTTATGCAGCCCGACCCTAGAGAGCACCCGCCTCAGGACGAGGTCACCCACCTCAAGGGTCCTGGAGCGGACGCTGCAGCAGTGGTACCACCGCAGCGCCTGCTGGTATCTTGCCGCCCGTAGTGCAGCTTTGCGGCGTTGTTCCTCCCCTAGCACGAGATCCATCTCTCGCATGGCGTCCTGCAGCGTCTCATCAAACGCCAGGACCCGTGCGGAGCGATGCTTGACCTCATAAGGGAGGACTGCTTCTGCTCCATAGATGAGGAAGAACAGGGTTTCGCCCATTGGCTTGGTGGCGGTGGTGCGGGTCGACCACAACACAGACTGGAGATCGTCGTGCCAGCCCCTGTCGGAGGCCTGAAGCTTCTTCTTGAAGGTCTTGGTCTGGAGGCCCTTCAAGATCTCTACATTAGCGTGTTCGGCCTGACCATTGCTCCTGGGGTGTGCTACTGAGGCGTAGCAGATCTGCGTTCCAAGGTTAGCACAATATGACTTGAAGAGATTACTAGTGAATTGTGAGCCGTTACCGGTGATGACGCGGTTGGGGACCCCAAAACGGCTCACGAGGCCCTTGATGAACTTGATTGCAGAGCCAGCTGGGATGGCACGGACGGCTTCAACCTCCGGCCACTTAGTGAACTTGTCGATGGCGACGTAGAGGTATCGACAGCCCCCAGGCGCCCAAGGGAACAGGCCCAGAATATGCAGCCTCCAGACCGCGAACGGCCATGAGAGTGGGATGGTCTGGAGGCCCTGACCTGGCTGGTGGATCTGCTTGGCATGGAATTGGCAGGCCTCGTAGGACTTCACCAGCTCGGCCGCCTTGTTGAGCGCCGTAGGACAGTAGAATCCACTCCAGAATGCCTTGCCGACAAGGGTTCGCGACAACGAGTGGTGCCCACAGTCTCCATCGCGTATGTCAGCTATCAGCTCTTTCCCCTGTTCCCTGGAGATACAACATGATGTAACGTCATTTGGTTGCTTTCTGTATAACCCACCATCCTGGATGTAGTATGCTGTGGCCTGACGGGCCACAGGCTCCGCGTCCTCCTCCTTCTCTGGCAATGCCCCTTGCATCACATTTCCTTGAATTCCTTTGTCCAGCATCCCTCCTGGGGCTCGAGCGCCAGGAGTAGGCACGCTCCTGATGTCAGGCGACGGGATGGGGTTCCTGAGGTCGGCGACTGCAGGAGTTCCTCCCGAGGCTGAGTTGTTCTTAAAAGCGGCGGCGGTGCTGATGGCTTGAAGAGCCGCTCCTCGAAAACGTCAGGCTGCTAGGGCTGTCGCTTGGATGCTCTTCTAGCGATGTCGTCTGCTTCCTTATTGGTGCCACGGGGCATGTGCTGCAACTCCAGGCCCAGAAATTGCTTCTCCATCTTGCGCGCCTCCGTGAGGTATTCTTCCATGTGCTCGTCCTTCGGCTCGTATACCTTGTTGGAGAAGTTGACGAGGAGCTGTGAGTCACCCCTGATAGTGAGACGCTTAACCCCCAGCGCCGCCGTAGCCTTCAGGCCGGCTATGAGGCCCTCGCATTCTGCAATGTTGTTGGAGACCTTCTCGCCCTACTGGAGGCAGAGCTGCATGGTGTAGTAGAGCTTGTCCTAAGTGGGCGAGATGAGTGCTGCTCTAGCCCCCACGCCTTGGCGCGCGAAGGCGCCATCGAAATACATGACCGAGCCGTCAGGCGCCTCGCTTCCTGCGAGAGGGACCGGTCTTCGCCTTCTTCAAGTACCGGGGCGTCTTTCCATTCTGCCACGAAATCAGCGAGCGCAGCTTGATGACCCTGGTAGTACTGAACTCCAGCTGGAATGCTTGCAACTTGATATTCCATTCAGCGACTCTTCCGGCAGAGTTGGGGCTCCTGAGCACTCTCTCCAATGGGTAAGCTGAGACGACCTTGATGGGGTGGCCCTAGAAGTAGTGTCGTAGCTTTCGTGAAGCCACTAGGAGCGCGAGTAGGAGCTTCTAAGGCATGGGGTAACAAGCTCGTGTGTGCCGCAACACCGTGCTGATGAAGTATACAGGGTGCTCGACGAGGGTAGGCGTGCTGATGGGGTTTGTGTCTTCTGGAGGCCGGGGTGCCTCCTGAGGAGGTAGGTCCCCCGACGCTTGGTCGCTTGCCGAAGTCTTTGCAAGCTTGGGGGCATTGCCCTGCCGAGCCTGATCCTCTACCACTGCTGCTGCAGCCCTTGCGGCGCCCTTCTAGTCTTGCATCGTCTCTGCTGGCGGCGTGGCACGGCGCGATGCGCCCTTGTTTTGGTGTTCTTCCCGGACCGCCACCAGGGCTGCGTTGGCTGAGTACGGGATGGCGGCGAGATAGAGCACTAGGGGCTCGTGAGTTCGTGGCGCCACCATCACTGGAGGGCTAGTCAGGTATCTCTTGAGGTCTTAAAAAGCTTGGTCGGCCTCTGGGGTCCACTCGAACGGGCCCTTCTTTTTCATCAGCTTGAAGAAGGGTAGGGCGTGCTCTCCCAGCTTGGAGATGATGCGCCCCAATGAAGTCACCCGACCAGCCAACTTCTGCATTTCCTTGAGGGTCTGTGGTGGACTCATGTCTTCAATGGCCTTCACCTTCTCTGGGTTGGCCTCGATCCCCCTGTGGGACACCAGGAAACCCAGCAGCTTGTCAGAAGGGATGCCAAACACGCATTTCTCCGGATTGAGCCGCAAGTCCACCTGGTGAAGGCTTTCAAAGGTCTCTTCCAGGTCTTGGATCAAGGTCCCTGCCTCCTGAGACTTCACCACGATGTCATCGACGTAGGCTTCATCATTTCTCCCGAGCTGCCGCCCTAAGGCGATATGCATGAGTCGCTGGAAGGTTGTGCCCGTGTTGCGCAGCCTGAACGGCATGCGGGTGTAGCAGTACACCCCACACAACGTTAGGAAGGCCATCTTCTCCACATCTTCTACCGCCATCTTGATCTAGGAAGCATAGCAAGTCGCACTCGGCTGTGGAGTCGACGATTTGGTCGATGCGTGGAAGCGGGAACAGATCTTGGGGGCAGGCCTTGTTGAGGTTGGTGAAGTCGACGCACATCCGCTCCTTCCCGCCTTTCTTGGCGACGATGATGGGGTTCTCCAGCCACTCGGGGTACCGAACCTCGCGTATGACACCCGCAGCCTCCAACTTGCGAGTTTCTTGGACGATGAAGGCTTGCTTCTCCGTGGACTGCCGCCTTGCCTTCTGCTTCACAGGGCGTAGGTTGGGGCACACCTTCAGGTGGTGCTCTATTACCTCTCTTGGGACCCCTACTAGCTGATCGGCTCTTAGGCGAACACTCCCTTGTTTGCACACAGAAACTTCACTAGCGCCTCCTCTTGAGCGGGCTCGAGGTTGGCGCCTATGGTAAAGGTTGCCCCTGAGGACCCGTCCTCCTCGACCAACACTTGCTTGGTTTCCGCCTTGGCCTGAGTGAAGAACTGCTTATTCTTGGTTGGTATGGCTCCCTTGGCCTTGGAAATATCCGCGTCGGTGGGTCATGCTATCGTGGCGGCCTTGAGGGCAAGCCTGAGCACCACCAGGGCCTCCTATGCGTCCCCCTCGATGATGAGGACACCCTAGCTCCCCGACATCTTCATGAGATTGTAAGCAGGATGGGTTGCTGCCATGAACTGGGCCAGAGCTAGGTACCCGAGGATGGCGTTGTATGGAAGGCCAATGCTGGCAATGTCGAAGTCGATGAGCTCGGTGCGGTAGTTGTGGCGCATGACGAAGGTCACGGGGAGGCGGATCTGCCCCAGGGAGCAGGCGGGGCCTCCGCCAACTCCCGAAAAGGGCTTGCTGGGGCGGAGCCGCTCGAACGGTACGTGAAGGAGGCTGAAGGCCTCAACGGAGAGCACATTGAGGCCGGTGCCGCCGTAGATGAGCATCTTGGTGATGGATACGTGGCAGATGGTGGGCGCGCACAGCAGCGGGAGCGCGCCCGAACCGACGGTGGAAGCGGGATGGTCCTCTGAGTCGAATGTGAGGTTGGCCTCAGGCGCGCCCCAGCTGGGCGGAGCCCCCGGGCGCTTGGAAGCGACGCCAATCTGGTGAAGGTACGGCTTGACGTGCCGATCTAAGGGTGGTGCTTGCGAACCGCCAAGAAGAGTTGCGACGATGGGGGCCGCTGGTTCCCCGAAGCGAGTGAGGAAAAGGCTGTGCACCTTCTCCCAAGTGGCGACAGAAGAGTCGGGCAAGTGGAGGAGCCAGGTGCATGGCGCGCCCACAAGGGCCATTGGGAACCAGTTGGCCATGATCTTTTCGTTGCCCCCGGCTTCCAGGACGGCCTCCTCGTATGCTAGCAGGAAAGCCGACGAGTCCGCCGCATTGTTGTAGCAGGGCGGCATCACTGGCTTGAACTTGGGTGGCCACTGCACCTGCCGCAGGGCGTGGGCAAGGGCTCGGAGCCCCCGAGCACCACTGTGGGCACCGGTAGATCCAGCTGGAGGGGCGTCCTCCATGGGGAGCGGGCGTGGAGATGGTGGAGCGCGAGCCAACGGAAGGAAGACTCCGGCGCACCCCTACCTGGCGCGCCAAAAGTTGGATCATGGGTTCCGGCAAAACCCTTAAGGTTCGAACACTAGGTGTGCGCAAAGATCTCCCCCTATCCATCCACGTCCTAACTTAGCTAAGATCTCACGAACTAACTCGACGAACTCGCAACACATAGGACACAAGATTTATACTAATTCAGGCCACCGTTGTGGTGTAATACCCTACTCCGGTGTGGTGGTGGTGGATTGCCTCTTGGGCTGAGGACGAATACTACAAGGGGAAGAACAGCCTCCTGAGGTTGAGGTGTTCATGTGCTTGGTAAACTTGTGTGGTCGAGGATGATCTTAATCACCTCCCCCCTATGGTGGTGGCAAGTCCTATTTATAGGGGCCCTGGTCCTCTTCCCAAATATTAGGTGGGAAGGGATCCCACAACGGCCAATTTGAAAGGGGACAACTAGTACAAGCTATCCTGACAAAAGCAGTCTTCGCCTGCCAAAGGCTCTGGTGGCGACGCCGTCTTGGGCTCCACGGTGACCTCCGTCTTGCCATCCTTCTGGTCTTGGTCTCATTGCACCAATATGGAAACCTTTGCTGGATGCCTCGGTACTCCACGCCTGCGCTTGCCCCCTTAGCACCAAAGAGGAAACAAGGACGCTGCGCGCGCTGGCGCCCGCCTAGTCTCGATCGTCATGGCTTATGTCACGAGAACCTCGCGAGGTTTGCCCAACCTTGAACTCTCCGCCCCTCACGAGCCAGCCTGGTGAGGCCGCTCCTGAGGAGTTCTTGCATCGTCCGCCTCGCGAGGCTTGGCACCTCACGAGGGTCTTGATTTCTTGTGGATGAAGATGGGCCGTACAGGCCTACTAGCAAAGCCACGCCATGGGCCGCAGGCAGGCAAGTCTCGGGACCCCCGTTCCCAGAACGCCGATAGAAGCGCTCGCGCATCTCGCCCTAGGAGGAGATCGATCCCAGAGGCAGGTTAAGGAGCCACGAGAGCGCACCATCCTTGAGGGCCATGGGAAACCAATTCGCCATGACATTTTCGTCACCGCTGGCCGCCTCAATGCTTAGCTCGTAGAGCTTCAAGAAATCGGCAGGGTCGGGGGTGCCGTCATAGCGCGGAGGCAGGTCTGGCTTGAACTTGCCGGGCCAGACGATGCTATGCAGCTCAGGAGTGAAGGCGCGGCAGCCTGCTGTAGTCATTGGAGACCGTCGTGGGGGCAGAGCCTGGTCTTGGTATCCATGCGCTGCCACCGTGGGTGGTGCATGGTCTTGATGCAGTGGTGCTTGGAGTGCAGGAGTGTTTTCTTGTTGCGGCCGAGGGATTTCTTGGCAGCTTCCTTCTTCAGGCGCAGGTGCCTTGCGCGGCGGTCACGTTGCGGGGCTCCGCGTCTTGGTTCGAGGGTGTTGTCTTGATGCGGAGGTGGTGGAGGCGCTCCATGGGCCACGTCTCCCGCACCAGGAGGCGGGCAAGGAAGTGAGGGGGATGGGGCAGGAGAGCCTCCAGCGGCGCTGACAAGCTCGGCGATGCTATCCAGCCAGTCATCATAGAGGTCGTCGATGGGGCAGTAGCGCAGGAGCTCGCGTGCCATGAGCAACACAGCCTACGCGTCCATGGGCACACGACGAGCGTGGGACGACGAGCCGGTTGGAGTCAGTGGTGGGGTGGCGGTGCATCCATCTCGCCGCATAGAGGGGTGCTGTGACGAAGCCTGCTGCTCGTTCTCCACTAGGCCGGTGGCGGCGTTGGCAGTGAGCGATGGAGAGCGACGAGGAGGCCCGTCGAAGCACGCCGTTTGAGCAACGTGAGCATTGAGAGTGGCTCGGCGCTTGGCACAGGCTCGACGAGCATCAGCCATGAAATCGGTGGAGCGGTGGAGCGTGGATCATTCGAGGAAAAGCTTCGGCTCACCCCCCACCTGCCGCGCCAAATGTCGGATTCTGGGTTCCGGCTAACCCTTGAGGTTTGAACACTGGGGTGCGCACAAAGCACTCTTCCTCGCTAGTTCGCTCGCTCGACGATCCCACGGCCTAGCTCGACGAACCCAAGGAACACGAGACACAGAGGTTTATACTGGTTCGCGCCACCGTTGTGGTGTAATACCCTACTCTAGTGTGGTGGTGGTGGTGGATTGCCTAGAGGACTAGGGATGAACTGCCTCCTGAGAGAGGTGTTCTTGAGCTCGATGAGCTGATGTGTGTGAGGATGATCCTAATGATCCGTCCCTTGCTACGGTGGTGGCTATCCTATTTATAAAGGCCCTGGTCCTCTTCCCAAATGTTAGGCGGGAAGGGATCCTACAACGGCCAAGTTTGAAGGGGGACAACTAGTAGCAGCTATCCTGACAAAAGCTGGTCTTTGCCTACCAAAGGCACTGGTGGTGACGCTGCTGTGGGCTCCGCGGTGACCTCCGTCCTGCCATCCTGCTGGCCTTGGTCTTGTTACACCGATATCTAAATCTTTGCCTGAAGCCTCGTGACTCCTCGCATACGCCTGCCTCTTTAGCACCAAAGAGGAAACTGGTACACTGCGCCCGCCTGGCCTTGGTCATCATGGCTCACGTCACGTGAACCTCGCGAGGTGCCCCTTGCATTGATATCTCCGCTCCTCGGGAGCCAGCCTAGTGAGGCTGCCCCCAGGGAGGCCTTGGCGTCGTCCGCCTCGCGAGGGTCTCGAGTTGTGGCTGTAGATGACGGGCCGTACCAGGCCGCAGGTGGAGCCACGCCGTGGGCCGCAGGCAGGCAAGTCTGGGTACCCCCGTTCCCAGGATGCCGACTATCACAAACTAGGGTTCCACCCTACGTCATATTGGATGAGAGCATAAGTTGATTCATACCTTGGAGTTCTTCCTCTCCACCTTTCTAGCCCCAATTTTGTATTGTTCTCCCTAATTTCGAAAATCCTCACCAAAAATAGGCATACCAAATTTTTTGCATTTCATTGGTTCTGGTGAGATTTTGTTGTTTTAGATCCACGAAATTGTTGTTTGGCGAAGTGGATCTACCTTCCCCCAACCCCCACACCATCCCAACCATGAAATCTACCCAAATGTTCTTTTACCAACCAATTTTGAGTTTGAATCATCCATTTCCGCCCAAAAGTTTCAAGTTCGTGCTTTCCTAGCCCGCACCGGACAGTCCGCACCCCCGTGCCAGACCGTCCGCTCTCATCAGGACCAAATCGGTCTTGGACTGGACTGTCCGCTCTCCAATACCGCACTATCCGTTCAATTGAGAAGGTTTTCGTATGACGACGAGACTGTCCGCTAGTTCAAAAACTACTTCAGCTGATTTCTTGTCTTCATCATAACTTTCACTCTCAAACTTCGATTTCAGTGTTCTTTAGATCATTTTGTAGTTATTGGCACCCCTCTTCTAACTACATAGGTACCACCACCATTTCCTTACATCAAAATTTACACAACAAAACCCACCGCCCTTCCGCAATTGAACCGTTTTCCCCCAAATTTCCTTCAGAATTTGAGTTGCGGTTTCCGTTTCCTAAGGTGTTTCGGATAATTACGGACTGTTCGACATCAACACCACTACCACTCATCATCGCTACAGACTCTCCTTGATGTTCTTGGAGATCTATTCGATGTAATCTTCTTTTGTGGTGCGTTTGTTGAGATCTAATGAATTGTGGATTATGATCAGATTATATGAATATTATTTGAGTCTTCTATGAACTCTTTTATGCTTGATTAAGATAGCTTTGTATTTCTCTCCGATCTATTGATTTGGTTTGGCCAACTAGATTGATCTTTCTTGCATTGGGAAAGGTGCTTTATGATGGGTTCAATATTATGGTGTCCTCACCCAGTGACAGTAGGGGTAGCGAGGCACATATTTGTATTATTGCCATTAAGGATAAAAAGATGGTTTTTTTACCATATTGATTGGATCTATCCCTCTACATCAGGTCATCTTGCTTAAGGCATTACTCTGTTCTTGTTAACTTAATACACTAGATGCGTGCTGGATAGCGATCGATGTGTGGAGTAATAGTAGTAGATGCATAATCATTTCGGTCTACTTGTCACGGACGTGATGCCTATATTCATGATCATTGCCTTAGATACCGTCATAACTTTAGGCTTTTCTACCAATTGCTCAACAGTAATTGGTTTACCCATCGTATGTTTCTTTCAAGGCAGAAGCCTCTAGTGAAACCTATGGCCCCTGGGTCTATTTTTATCATATTTTCTCTAGATCTATAAAACCCAAAACCCAAAAATACCTTGCTGCAATTTATTTATATTTACTTTATTTTACACTTTTAATTATATTTTATATCAATCTCTATCATATCTCACCCTTGCTAGTGACCGTGAAGGGATTAGCAATCCCTTTTTCGCGTTGTGTGCAAGAGGTTGTTAGTTTGTGCAGGTGCATCTATTTCCTCCTACTGGATTGATACCTTGGTTCTTAACCGAGGGAAATACTTATCTCTACTTTGCTGCATCACCCTTTCCTCTTCAAGGGAAAAATCAACGCAAGCTCAAGAAGTAGCAAACAACATAGCATGAAACAGTTTCAGATATATGATGGATAACTAAATAGGATAGAACGACATAATTCAACATATGATGACTATCTAAATAGGATGACATGACATAACTATATGATGTCTTTATAAAATACATTGTTATGAAATAATTCACCTGCATGTTATCAAAGTATACATGATAACATGATACAATTCACATATATGATTGATATACTAAGCAGCTGGCACTCGCCTATATGATCTCTAAACCTAGCAGATGGCATTGATTATTGTGTATATGATGTCTAACCTAAGCAATGCAAGACACCATATGCATGATATGGGAAATATAACAATTGCAAGTTAGATCATACACCTCGGGTGGGATATATGATAGGTAATCTGCCTCCGAATCCTCCTCTGAAGAGCTACTTGTAACCAACGAGATATCTGCTTCAACGGGTAGCATTGTCTGCTCTGATGACCTTGCTTTTACTCCAGATTTTTCCATAACCGACTTGATGTAGGGTAGAACCCTAATCGCCCGATCTTTCATGAAAGGAGCGGATCCCGCAAAGAACACGAGGAACACAAAGAGGGAAATGAGGGAAAACGAGGGAAATCACAAGGGGAAACTCAAGAGGAACACTCAAACTAACAAGAACAAGTCACCCATGTGCTAGATCCTCGGATACATAGAACGATACACAGTCCACAGACAACTAGGGACGCTACAAAAGGGTAACCGGTTCTTCTCCGCAAGGAGGTCTTGATGTTCTTCCCTAAAGAGGGGTCTTGAATCCGCTTGGGGGATCTTCTCCGGTGGAGGCTTGAATCTCAGAGGAGAAGGTAACCAAGTGTATGAGCAAAGCTCTCTCACAAATATGAGATAAACATTTGCTAACCCTAGAAAGTTGTACGGGATAGAGTATATATAGTCTAGGGGGGAGAAGGGATACACGGGCCTCGGCCCTTTACTATGCATAGACAGGGAGGCCGGATATCCGGGCGTCGGGCCGGATGTCCGGGCGTTCGCGGAGGGCCGGATGTCCGGGCTAGTGAAGCTGTCCATGTTGCTCTTGGGTTCGGTCGTGTCCGGATTTCCGGGCAGGGGGGCGGATGTCCGGGACCTCGGGAAGCGCCGGATGTCCGGGTTTGCGGGCCGGATGTCCGGGGCCTGTAGGCACTTGGTGGCTGAGCAGCTGTAGAGGAAGGTGCTCCAGGGGCCGGATGTCCGGGACCTGGGTGATGAGGACATCAATACCATTGTTACACCCACAACCCCTGCTGCTATACATACTGGACCAATTACTAGAGCTCACGCACGCCAATTGAATTATCAGGTACTTTCGTTTCTTGGTAATGATTCTAATGTTCATGAGAATATGATGCTGCCTAAATTGGATACATTTGTCTTGGTTACAAATGAAGGGCCTAGCTTGGACAAGAAAGATGAACCTTGGAACAAGTTCAAGCGTGGAGATGATGGCATGCGCAAGGGTATCCTGAACGGAGTTACACGTGATGATTTCAGGACTTTGAAGCCACCATAAGGAGTGCATGAAGCCTTGGACGAAATATACAAGATGCCACTACACAAATTTTGTCGAGAGGCTATTTTAGGTACTGCGTCACCTTATTATTGGGCCAGGCCCATGTATTTTCGACATACTTAAGTATAGGCTGTTTTTAGAGTCCGTATGTGTGGGGAAACAAGAGTTAGTGTTGGTTTCGAACCCCTCCTCCAAGGGCCACGAAATTCCCCCCATCTTCCTCCATATATACAACCCTTAGGGCGTCGTTTAGACTTTGGGTTTTGTTTAGATTAAAAGTTCGCCATAGCTGCAACTTCGCGTACTTCGTTTGTGTCCAACGACCAGACCAAGACGTCACAGAACCCCACCTTGATCAATAAAGCTTTCATCTTATATTCGCAATATCCAGATTGCAATCTCAGTTTCTTGCTTGTTCTTCGTTTGCTTGCAGGAAACAGACCCTCATGGTCAGGTTGATCATGCTCCGGTGTGTTCAATAACCCTTGGAAGTTGGTTTAGCGATTGCCAAGGCGCGACGTCTTGCACGTTCATAGTCGGATCATCAAGGTCGACTCCCACAGAAAATGATAGCCACTATCTCATCGAAACATCGGGACACCATCGCCTCTATCAAGTGTTATCAGATTTTCAGGTTGCTCGGTGAGATTTTACAGTTTTTCATAGTTTAGATCGAGTCTGTTCTTCATACCTATAGTCCACGAAAAAGCCAAAAAAAAATTAGGGTTAGTTCATCCTATCCGAACCAATCTGAGCCCTTGCATAATCTTTTCTGTATTTGCTTTGTTGAATTTGCGGTTGCATCGTCGTGTCAAGTTGCTGGTCTTAGCGTCTAGTCCTTTAGAGTTTCGAGTTCTGTTCACATTTTATCACGTCGACGCTGCCATATACCACAACCACACCAACTTCATATTCACCACCAATCCAAGTCCATATACACCACCACATATCCGCCGCCATCACGCTCTGAGTTCACCTGCAACATATATCCACCGCCAGTCCGATTTCCACCAGATTCATCGCCGCCACCAGTCCGAGATTCCTCCAGATTCATCTCCGCCACCTGTCCTAGTCCGAGTCCAGTAATTGTTGCTTTATTTTCGATTTCCAGATCACGCGATACTCCGAGTCGTGACAGAGTAGGGCTCCCCAACTTTTGAGCCATCCACAGAAGAAAAATAGTTCCAAACTCAAAAACAATTGTAGACTTTTTCGAGTCTGGAAAATTCTGGCTAGGCAGTTTTTAGGACATTTGTAGACTTTTTCGAAAAAAAAATTGTTGCGGCGCAAAAAAAAGAGGAAAAAAAGTGCAAACAAAAAGTGAAAAAAAAATCAGAGTGTGCTCCTCCCTTGTTTACGTGCAGCGCCATGATTTTGTTAGTGTTCTAGGGTCGCGTCTCTAGTATGGTCTAGCCTAGGACCAGCACAGTACCGTCGTTGAGCGTTTATTCAACTTTGCATCTCTGAATTGATTATTGCTGACCCTTTTTGCTACCATATTATAAGCCTTCCCAGCTCCACATACATCTACGTCGTGCGTTTGACTCTCCCTGGTAATCGCTCTATCCAAGCTTTGAGAGTTCTGACTACGACGGTTGCCGATCACCACCTGCTGCTGGGTAAGAACTAGTAAGAATTTGAGATTTGCTTGACGGATTCGTGACACCAGCACCACCTCTTGTTAGTAGTCTCTAGGATCATATTCTTGTGTGTTTCTATTGTTGCTAACCATGGCAGGATCACAAGCCGACGAGACTGACTGGGAGAACATGACGAATAAGGAGTTGCATGATAAATTTCAGCAAATGATGAGTGGGCAGGTGCAAGATGTGATAAACAGGTATGAATAGGCCATGGAGAAGATAGATGGCATGGAGAAGACATTCGAAACAAAGCTCGATAATAGGTTTAATGAATTGCTCGTGCGTCTTCCACCACCATCACCGGCTGCACCTAACACACCTCTACAACAACAACAACAACAACGACTACCTACACATCGCGAAACAGCCCTCCGCCGAGCGAGCTGTCTCCCTCTTGCACCAGGCCAAACTGTTGGTGCTGCTGTTGATACTTCTGTGGCTCCTAGTGCTGATGCGGAGGAGGATGATTTTGCGGGAGATTACGAGCATGAGGTTGATCAAAATCAGAACTACGTGCCCCCACCAGCAAAGCAACCACCAGGTCATCCACATGCAAATAATGGCAATGGTAGGGCTCACCCTCAGGTATGAGATCATGACCATCTCCCTAAACTAAAATTGAATATTCCACCATTTGAGGGTAGATATGTTCCGGATATATATCTTACTTGGGATTTAGAACCTGAACAACGATTTACATGTTTACAATATCCCGAGGAGAGACGTGTTCCTGCTGCTGTTTGTGCATTCACTAGTTTTGCATGTGTTTGGTGGTCTGAGCATTGAGATTATATCCTATTCCAGCTACTTGGGCTGCTTTGAAAACTGCTATGCGTACTCGTTGGGTTCCACCATATTATCAACGTGAATTACTTCAGAAATTGCAACGTTTAAGACAAGGAAAAAATTCTGTAGAAGAATATTATCAGGAATTACAAACTGGCATGATTAGATGTGGTATTGTTGAGGAGAATGAAGCTATGCTTGCATGTTTTATGGGTGGATTAAATAGAGAGATTCAGACCATTCTAGAGTATAAGGAGTATACTAATATCACTTGTTTATTCCATCTTGCTTGTAAAGCTGAACGTGAAGTGCAGGATCGACAGGCATTGGCGCGAACTAACTTTTCTGCAGGTCGATCTTCATCATGGATACCACGTGCATCCTCTACTTCCACTACACCAGCACCTCCATCAGGTGCCACCTCCAGCCGTGATACAAGAAAGCAGGCACAACCATCACTATCTGCCAAGAGCACACCTCCCGGGCCTGCGTAGAGTTCTTCTTCCATGGCATCAATAGGGCACACAAGTGATATTATTTGTCGTCGTTGTAAGGGAAGAGGACATTTTGCGAGAGAATGCAAATCTCAGCGTGTGATGATTGCTACTAAGGATGGTGGGTATGAGTCCGCTAGTGACTATGATGAGGAGACTTTGGCTCTTATTACACGTGAAGAACACGGTGGAGATGATTCTGATCATGAGACGCAATGCATGGCTCCTGAAGATGCTGACAGGTCTGAATGTTTAGTTGCTGAACATGTTTTGAGTCTGCAGGTCACACAAGCTGAGCAAAATCAGAGGCATAATTTGTTCCATACAAAGGGAGTTGTGAAGGAACGTTCTGTTCGCGTCATCATAGATGGAGGGAGCTGCAATAACTTGGCTAGCATGGAGATGGTGGAGAAGCTCTCACTCACCACAAGACCACATCCACATCCTTACTACATCCAATGGTTCAACAACAGTGGCAAGGTTAAGGTAACACGTACTGTTCGTGTGCATTTTAGTATCTCTAGAAATGCTGATTATGTTGATTGTGATGTGGTACCTATGCAAGCATGTTCCTTATTACTTAATAGACCATGGCAATTTGATAAAAATTCTCTACACCATGGTAGAAACAATCAGTATACTCTTGCTCATAAGGATAAAAATATTACTTTGCTTCCTATGACTCCTGATTCCATTTTGAAAGATGATATTAATAGAGCTAATAAAGCAAAACAGGAGAAACATAAAAGTGAAAATCAGATTGTGGCAAAAGACTTTGAGCAACAAATGCAGCCTAATAATAAACCATCTAGTGTTGCTTCTGAAATTAAATTGAAAAGTGCATGTTTAATTGCCACCAAATCTGATATTGATGATCTAGATTTTAGCGAATCTGTTTGCGAGGCTTTTGTGTGCAAAGAGGCATTATTTTCATTCGAGGACGTGCCTTCCTCTTTCCCTCCTACTGTCACTAACATTTTGCAGGAGTTCGCTGACGTCTTTCCACAAGACGTGCCACCAGGATAACCACCTATTCGAGGGATTGAGCATCAAATTGACTTAATTCCCGGTGCATCATTACCCAACCGTGCACCATACCGTGCCAATCCAAAGGAGACGAAGGAGATAATGCGTCAAGTACAAGAACTGCTCGACAAAGGTTATATACACGAATCCCTTAGTCCTTGTGCTGTTCCTATCATTTTAGTGCCGAAAAAGGATGGTACGTCACGTATGTGCGTTGATTGTAGAGGCATTAATAATATTACTATTCGTTATCGTCATCCTATTCCTAGGCTAGATGATATGCTTGATGAATTGAGCGGCTCTATAATATTCTCCAAAGTTGATTTGCATAGTGGATACCATCAAATTCATATGAAATTGGGAGATGAGTGGAAAACAACATTTAAAACTAAGTTTGGATTATATGAGTGGTTAGTCATGCCTTTTGGGTTAACTAATGCATCTAGTACTTTCATGAGGTTAATGAACGAAGTTTTACGTGCTTTCATCGGACGATTTGTGGTAGTTTACTTTGATGACATATTGATTTATAGCAAATCTTTGGAGGAACATTTGGAACATTTATGTGCTGTTTTTATTGCTCTACGTGATGCACGTTTGTTTGGTAACCTTGGAAAGTGCACCTTTTGCACCGACCGAGTATCTTTTCTTGGCTATGTTTTTACTCCACAGGGAATTGAAGTTGATAAAGCCAAGATTGAAGCTATTGAGAGTTGGCCGCAGCCCAAAACGGTCACACAAGTGAGGAGTTTCCTTGGCCTCGCTGGTTTCTATAGGCGTTTTGTGAGAGATTTCAGCACCATTGCTGCGCCTCTCAACGAGCTTACAAAGAAGGTGCCTTTTGTTTGGGGTACCGCACAAGAAGAAGCCTTCACGGTATTGAAAGATAAGTTGACACATGCTCCTTTACTCCAACTTCCTGATTTTAATAAGACTTTTGAGCTTGAATGTGATGCTAGTGGAATTGGATTAGGAGGTGTGTTATTACAAGATGGCAAACCTATTGCGTACTTTTCTGAAAAATTGAGTGGGCCTAGTCTGAACTATTCTACTTATGACAAAGAATTATATGCTCTTGTTCAGACCTTAGAAACATGGCAACATTATTTATGGCCCAAGGAATTTGTTATACATTCTGATCATGAATCTTTGAAACACATTCAAAGTCAAGCAAAACTGAACCGTAGACATGCTAAATGGGTTGAATTCATTGAGACTTTTCCTTATGTCATTAAACACAAGAAGGGTAAAGAAAATGTTATTGCTGATGCATTGTCTCATCGTAATACTATGCTTTCACAACTTGAGTTTAAAATATTTGGTTTGGAGACCATCAAAGATCAATATGTGCATGATGCTGAATTTAAAGATGTATTGCAGAATTGTAAGGAAGGGAGAACTTGGAACAAGTTCATTCTTAACGATGGATTTTTGTTTCGTGCTAACAAGCTATGCATTCCAGCTAGCTCTGTTCGTCTTTTGTTGTTGCAGGAGGCGCATGGAGGAGGATTAATGGGACACTTTGGCGTCAAGAAGAGGGAGGATATACTTGCTACACATTTATTTTGGCCAACGATGAGAAGGGATGTTGAGCGTTTTGTTGCTCACTGCACTACATGTCAAAAAGCTAAGTCACGACTCAATCCTCATGGTTTATATATGCCTTTGCCTGTACCTAGTGTTCCTTGGGAGGATATTTCTATGGACTTTGTTTTAGGTTTACCTCGAACAAAGAAAGGGAGGGATAACATATTTGTTGTCGTGGATAGGTTCTCGAAAATGGCACACTTTATACCATGTCATAAAAGCGATGATGCTCTTAATGTTGCTGATTTGTTCTTTCGTGAAATTATTCGCTTGCATGGCGTGCCAAATACTATTGTTTCAGATCATGATACTAAATTTCTTAGCCACTTTTGGAGATGTTTATGGGCTAAGTTGGGGACTAAGCTGCTTTTTAGTACTACTTGTCACCCCCAAACTGATGGACAAACTGAAGTAGTCAATAGAACATTGTCTACTATGCTTAGGGTTGTTTTGAAGAATAAAAAGAAAATGTAGGAAGAATGCTTGCCTCATATTGAATTTGCTTATAATCGTTCATTGCATTCTACTACTAAGATGTGCCCTTTTGAAATTGTGTATGGTTTCCTACCTCGTGCACCTATTGATTTGTTGCCTCTTCCATCTTTGGAGAAGGCTAATTTTGATGCTAAAGAACGTGCTGAATTGATTTTAAAAATGCATGAGTTAACTAAGGAAAACATTGAGCATATGAATGCTAAATATAAACTTGCTAGAGATAAGGGTAGAAAACATGTTGTGTTTGCACCTGGAGATCTTGTTTGGTTACATTTGCGTAAGGATAGATTTCCTAATTTGCGCAAATCAAAGCTAATGCCACATGCTGATGGTCCTTTTAAGGTGTTAGAGAAAATAAATGATAATGCATATAAACTTGAGCTGCCTGCAGATTTTGGGGTTAGTCCCACTTTTAACATTGAAGATTTGAAGCCTTATTTGGGTGAGGATGATGAACTTTCGTCGAGGACGACTTCATTTCAAGAAGGGGAGGATGATGAGGACATCAATACCATTGTTACACCCACATCCCCTGCTGCTATACATACTGGACCAATTACTAGAGCTCGCGCACGCCAATTGAATTATCAGGTACTTTCGTTTCTTGGTAACGGTTCTAATGTTCATGAGAATATGATGATGCCTAAATTGGATACATTTGTCTTGCTTACAAATGAAGGGCCTAGCTTGGACAAGAAAGATGAACCTTGGGACAAGTTCAAGCATGGAGATGATGGCATGCGCAAGGGGATCCAGAATGGAGTTATAAGTGATGATTTCAGGACTTTGAAGCCACCATAAGGAGTGCATGAAGCCTTGGACGAAATATACAAGATGACACTTCATAAATTTTGTCCAGAGGCTATGTTAGGTGCTGCGTCACCTTATTATTGGGCCATGCCCATGTATTTTCGAAATACTTAAGTATAGGCTGTTTTTAGAGTCCGTATGTGTGGGGAAACAAGAGTTAGGGTTGGTTTCGGACCCCTCCTCCAAGGGCCACGAAATCCCCCCCCCCTCTTCCTCCATATATACAACCCTTAGGGCGTCGTTTAGACTTTGGGTTTTGTTTAGATTAAAAGTTCGCCATAGCTGCAACTTCGCGTACTTCGTTTGTGTCCAACGACCAGACCAAGACATCATAGAACCCCACCTTGATCAATAAAGCTTTCATCTTATATTCGCAATATCCAGAATGCAATCTCAGGTTCTTGCTTGTTCTTTGTTTGCTCGCAGGAAACAGACCCTCGTTGTCAGGTTGATCGTGCTCCGGCGTGGTCAATAACCCTCGGAAGTTGGATTAGCGATTGCTAAGGCGCGACGTCTCGCACGTTCGTAGTTGGATCGTCAAGGTCGACTCCCACGGAAAACGATAGCCACCATATCATCGAAACATCGGGACACCTTCGCCTCTATCACTGGGAGATGCTCTTGGCTCCTTCCGTTGGTTCTCCTCATCCGTGGACTTGGGGACTTGTCCTTCTTCATGCACATCTTCGGGAGGACCCTCTTGGTACCTAATCATGCACAACATCTCAGACTTAGGTAGTAGCCATGTCTCATGCATAGAAAGTGGAAATTCGGAGAGGAGTGAGTTCACCTTATGTTCAATAGCTTTTTCTAGGGCGCGTGTCATTGGTCCAAGTGGTGCCGTTGGAGGTGTGGGTGTGTCCATGGGGATGATCTTGGGATGCTCCGCATCATGACTCAAATGGGTGATGCACAAGAAGAGTAGTTGAATATAGATACATTGTTGACAGATGGAATACGTAATGAAGAAAAAGGATTACATGGCATATTCACATATATGATGCCTGGCTACACATGATCGCGTTGTATAATTCACATATATGACATAGAAACTAAACAAGTGGCACTCACAAAGCATGTCTAATCTAACCAGATGACGTAGCAGTGCCAAACACCATATTCATGATATGAGCAATATAACCCTCCCAGGTTAGAGCATACACCTCAGGGAGGGGGGATATGACATGTCATCTATCTCTGAATCCTCCTCCGAGGACCTATCTGTAACCAGTAAGATATCTTCTTCGATAGGTACCACTGACTGTGCTAAAGACCTTGTTTTCACTCTAGATTTTTTCATCACTGACTCAAATGGCTGATGCACAGGAAGAGTATATGAATGTACAAACATTGTCGACAAATGGAATACATGATGGAAAAAATAGTATGGCATGATACAATTCACATATACGATGACTGGCTAAACAACATGGCATTACATGACTCACATATATGATGTCTGGCTAAACAAGATGGCATTAGATAATTGATATATATGATATAGAAACCAAACAGGTGGCAGTCACACAAAGCATGTCCAAACTAAGCTGATGACATATATGATGTATAAAGTAAGCAATGCATGGTGCGATATGCATGATATGACCAACATCAACATGCCAGCTAAAGAGCAAACACCTCAGGGGGTAAATAGGAGTGATCTTCTCCCTCTGATCCCCCTCTCAACAGTTATCTTCCTCTGGAATACAATCTGACATGGGGGAGGGGAGCTGCCACTGCGCCCATCATGGAGGAATGCTTGCATGACATTACATTCCCATGCAACGCCTCTACATGTTCAGTATGTTTATGTATAATAACTGATAGCATAATAAAAAACATAGCCAGATTATGCAAAAAATCAAGACTTATCGTAGAAACCAGTGGATAGATCCAAAAGTAATGGTAGCAGGCAGATGATAGCTTTAGTAAAAAAGATAGATGATGGCTCCTCTACTGTTTGTTGCCCACCCAACATGAACCACATAGAAGACCCAAGATGAACTAGATAGTAGACAGAGATACTATTCATTGCTACCTCAATATGTGCCCCACATGCATTTTAGAACTCAAGTTTGAACATTAGTTTGGACTTTGGACCTAACTCAGAGTCTAAGAGGTGAACAGGATGATAAAGTAGCAGGTAATATTAATATGTGTATAACATAAGTAGACACGAAAGAGTGCTACCTCTCTTCTGGAACTATGTAGTCCTCAGGTTCATCTGCTTAGTCGATGATGGTAATGTAGTTGGCATGGCTGCCCGTAGCGGGGAAGAAGATCTAAGGCGGCGAAAGAAGGTCTGTAGGGGGGATCTCTGCTGCTGTGGACGCTTCTGCCCATGTATCCGCTCAGGTGGGGTGGATGATGACACAGCAGGAGCGGGACAAACCACACAGAGTTTTCTTTGACACATATCTGTAAATGAAGTAAATCTATAAGGGCTCCTTTGAATTGGAGGATTCTAAAAACACAGGGACGGGAAAAACACATGAATATGATAGGAATGCACGTGCAAAACAAAGCATTTGCAAACACAAGATTTTTGTCAACCTGGGTGTTTGGGTCATAGGAATTGGAAGAACACAGAAATGTAGAGAAGCATGGTCAAATTAAAGTCAAACCACATGAAAATGTAAAGTGAGAGTCTTATTATGCGACTAATGCACTTAGTATTGTTCATCATGCATAGGAATTTGAAAAGGACGCCCAAGTGGATATTAAAATTCCTATATTTTTTCTTTGAAAGAAACAACAAAGGAAAAAATCCTCCAGTTTTTCTTTGCTCAATTCCTTCTAACACATGCATGAATAGTAGTACCATAAGAAACCTTCCAATTCCTGTGTTTTTCTTCACTTTTTTCTTTAAACCAATGGCAATTCTAGTAGGCAGTCTTCAACAGGCTGAAGCCTGCTCTCAAGAAATGTTTTTGTACTACTACTAGTTTGGACCCAACCAACTAGCTCAACTCCTAGGGCCATATACATTCCGACGACTACTATCTTACTGCCTGTTATATGGGAGAAACTATTTGTGTTCTCAGTGTGTCTTCTTGCCTACATAAAGTGGATACTTTTTTAAAAGAAACCTAAAGTTTATCAATATATACTACATGTGCTCTGTTGTACTCTAATTTTTTTTTGAGCTTATATGGACAACATAAGTCGGTCCATTATTCTGGTTAAAAAATTATATCTTAAAAAAGTTAGTAACAGTAAATGTTCCCGTTGTGATCTTATTTGGTCCACATGATTATGATATAATGGCTATCTTCCTAAAATGATTCAAATGGTGGTTCAAAAGAGCATTTAGTTTTCTCCCTATTAACTTTGAGACCACCCTCCATTTCTTCGTAGATTTGCAACTGCTTTGAACCAAAGGACCCCGAAGGGTTCGACATGAATGTAGAGTAAAAAAGCGATGCAACGAGTGTACAACCTCTTTGGCGTAGCCTTGTCGACCTCAACACCATGGATTGGTCGTGGAGGATGCTGTGGCTGGTGTGACTGTCAGAGGCGGGGAAGAAGATCTGAAGTGTCTGGAGACGGCACCAAGTGTACTACTCCTCTCTGATGGACGGTTCCGTCGTCGGAGCAGCTCGAGTGAGGCGTACAACGACGAGGCTGGAGCATGAAAAGACAGACAACATTAATCTAAAGTGGCTTCCAATAGCACCTGGAATAGATGATGTAAAATACATCACCAAAAAGTGCTAGATGTAAAATGAATCAACCGCGCCCTGGCTCCTCCAACAGATGATGTAAAAACCGTTGAATCTAAACTTAATTAAAGAAACTACATTTTACAGTCAAAACTAAATTTTACTGTTGAAACTGAATTGTACTAATGAAACTGAATTTTATTGTCCAAATTGATTGCACTAGTAGCAAAGCACTGTGATAAAAGTTTAGGGCACTCGGGCAATTGTAGAAGAGAAGCAATGATCTAAATCAACAGTTGCTCGAGCAGGGAAGGCACTAGCAGAGAGCAGCTCATGCAGCAGCAGCTGCTCCCCGAGCAGCAGTGTGAGCGAGAGCTAAAGCAACAACTCGTGTAGTTGCAGCAGGTCGTGTAGTAGCAGCAGAGCGCGACTAAGAGGAAGAAAAAAGTAGAGAAGCAACACGAATGAGAGAAAAAGCAGATCAGTAGCGCGACTGACAACAAGAGCAGAGTAGCAGCGCGAGCGAGAGACAGACCAGCAGCAGCAGTGCGAGCAAGAGCCAGAGTAGCAATATGACCAACAGGAAGATTAGAGCAGCAGTAGCACAAATGAGAACTGGAGCAGCAGCAACTACTGCTGGTGTGGACGTCGCTACTGAGGGAGCAACAACATGGGGGAGAGACACTGTGGAGGAAGTGGCCAGTGATGGGGTCGTTGATAGAGACCTTCCATGGCTGCTCGGTATCGAGCACCGGCAGCCCCGTGAGATTCAATAAAATATAAATTGCAGCAGTGAGTGTACAACCTCCTTGGTGGCGCCGAGTAGGACTTAGCTTCATCGGAGGAATTGGTGAGGATGCTCCAGTTCTGGTGGGGCAGGTGAAGATGGCGCTATGGCAATGGAGGTGGCACGATAGATGAGGCGAACATCGGGGCAACTCCTTGGAGGTGGAGGACGGGGCGGCTGAACCGACGGGACAAAAAGATCGACGACGGATCCTCATCTGTTGCGGTGGATGAGGGACGTCGAGTTGTTGTTGTGGAGGACAATGTCGAGGAGCTCCGGCTGGGCGGCGGTCGGGAGGCGGACGGAGGAGCGTGAATTTCTCAGGGTTTGGAGGCCTCGATGTATGAATGGGGGGAACGAAGGGAAGGGGAGGGGAGCCATTGAAATGTGGGGTAAGTTATGAAAGTACGCCCACCTGTTTTGACTACGCGACATCGAGGCGGCATTTCCGGCTGAGAGGTAGAAGGGGGATTTCACGTGTCTAGGCTGCGCAATCAATTTCGAATGAGGAGGCGGTTTTTTCGCGTGTTGAAATTTCGCTATAACAAGGCGTGACACGAGTTGAAAAGGTGAGAGTTCCATAGCAGAAGAGACAAGAGATACTCTAGCTTGAAAATTTTGGGATAAGAAGGCGCGGATTCCATGTTCGGGAGAACATACTTAACGCGTACATAAAAAGAGAATTCATACAAGACAAAAGAGAGTCATGTCCCCTTTTATTATATTGCAATGAATGCCATTCAAAAAGTAGAAAAAAAAATAAAGAAACTACAAGAAAAAATTAAAAAATTGGGGGAACAAGATTAGTGTGTACAGTACCAAATCAATTCACACTTCCCTCAACAACAACAAAAGCAAATCAATTCACACCACAAGGAAGAGTCATGTCCCATTTTATATGACTACAAATGCCAGTATCTTGAATTCCAAATTTTGAACCCATGTTATGTTGAATTCGAATATATTAGGTGATCTTGCGGTGTATAATTGATGTAGTACTACATTTTGATCTTCCCATCTTATATGAACATTTTACTTCATCCAATGAATATATATATATATATTGTCGTCTACCATATGGACTAAATTCAATAAATTTTCCCTATTTGAATATGATTGTTGGCAAGTTATACCATCATTCAAAAATTGTCTTGATAACATAAAACATGCATATAGTAGTTATCCTATTTAAATATGAACTACATGTACCTTACGATCTCAAATTCAAAAATTTGTATCCATTTTATGTTGAATTCAAATCACGGTACATTTCATGATCTAGGTAGCCAGATATTTAGAATAATATAAACCATGTTTTCATATGTATAATCTGTTTAACACACACAACAATGCATGCCCCCCCTTTGCCGCACACCTACACACACACTCACACACAACATTTAGATGTGAAAGCCACACATTATCTTAGATTCAAATAGTTATGTCCATGCATGGATACAATGTGTTCAGATGATGCCTGCCATTGGTATCTCAAATTCAAATCGGTTTGGGCTTGTTCGATGTGTATATAATTTATATCATGTTTGATTCAAAACCACACCACATATCTCCATTATATTCATGGATGCATGAGTTACAAAAATCATGATCTCTTATTCAAATATTTGAATCCACTTTTATATTGATTATCGTCTCTATGAGTCACTGGTACAACGAGGTGCTATACAAATGGTTTTTAACCCCTTTCCACGACGACATTTGGAACCATCGCCCAGTGAGTGAGTGCGATAGGGGGTCCTTCCCACACGACTTAGAAACCATTGGGGATATGGACCCATGATCCAGAGGCCTTACAAAATGTAATCGTGTGTGATGCAGCACACACTAAATTATTTCGCATGTGTGGGATTGGTGATTAAACATTTCTAATGAAGTAGTAAAACCAAACGGTGTGTTGTAATGAACCGTATGGGAAACAGTATATAAGGCACACGGGCCAACATATGAACTGTGTGCTATATGTGCCCCATTGCACATGAGTTTTCTGCGGAACCCGTTTTCCATGCAAGACTCCATCGCACATGTTTCCCAACATTTACGGTGTGCGATAATGTTCTATCACAAACAGTTCAGGAGCCCCTTCGCACACATACAAGTGATGAAGACCGTTTATGATTTGCTATGTATTAGCGATGGTTGCGGCAAGAGTAACGTGTGCTTTTCATTTGGGATCCCACACGTTTCCTGGAAAATTTACGACTAGGATTGTATTTTACATTTGGCATGGTTTACTCTGAGCTCTCGTATGCGATAACATGATATCACAAACGGTTCCGGAGGCCCTACGCACATGTAGTAGTGCTGCAAATCGCCTGCAATCTTCTGTGTATCACAGACGGTTCCGGAGGCCCTACGCACACACTCATTTAGTTGAACCGTGTGGGGAGCAATTGCTAGGTTAAAACAAAAATATCCCATTTTGAATCGGCATGCAAAAAGCAAATTCGCCACAATATTCAATTAAACAAATAGTGTCCATAGGAAGAACATTCATCAGATTTCGCAACAATTGCAATTGAACATACGGTAGCTAAATTCCAATGATTTGTTGACACATATATGCATTACATAATTAATCATGGTGTATGAAATACAAAGACCTCATCAGATGGAAAACAATGTATCCATTCGTATATGTTTAGCGGCAAACTCTTACTCAATGTTTCAAGAGAACGCATGCTGAAATCTTCATTATCACCAGTGGGATTGTTGTAGTGATTCAGGAAGAAGGCATTGATAAATCTCCAAACCATTAGCAACTCACCAGTGGTGTCATGGAATTGTCATGGCAAATGTCCTAGCGGAAGGACTTAGCCGTGGAGCCATCACAACTAGGTTATCTTAAAGGGGTTTAATCAGGAGAAAGGACACAGCGGGTTTATACTGGTTCAGCCCCTCGCTGTGGAGGTAACAAGGCCTACCCCAGTTTGGGATTGTATTACTTGGGTTTTGATTAACAGGGAGCGAATACGCTTGACCTATGATGAGGACATCAATACCATTGTTACACCCACAGCCCCTGCTGCTATACATACTGGACCAATTACTAGAGCTCGCGCACGCTAATTGAATTATCAGGTACTTTCGTTTCTTGGTAATGATTCTAATGTTCATGAGAATATGATGCTGCCTAAATTGGATACATTTGTCTTGCTTACAAATGTAGGGCCTAGCTTGGACAAGAAAGATGAAACTTGGAACAAGTTCAAGCATGGAGATGATGGCATGCGCAAGGGGATCCAGAACAGAGTTACAAGTGATGATTTCAGGACTTTGAAGCCACCATAAGGAGTGCATGAAGCCTTGGACGAAATATACAAGATGCCACTTCATAAATTTTGTCCAGAGGCTATTTTAGGTGCTGCGTCACCTTATTATTGGGCCAAGCCCATGTATTTTCGAAATACTTAAGTATAGGCTGTTTTTAGAGTCCGTATGTGTGGGGAAACAAGAGTTAGGGTTGGTTTCGGACCCCTCCTCCAAGGACCACGAAATTCCCCCCTCTTCCTCCATATATACAGCCCTTAGGGCATCGTTTAGACTTTGGGTTTTGTTTAGATTAAAAGTTCGCCGTAGCTGCAACTTCGCGTACTTCGTTTGTGTCCAACGACCAGACCAAGACGTCACAGAACCCCACCTTGATCAATAAAGGTTTCATCTTATATTTGCAATATCCAGATTGCACTCTCAGTTTCTTGCTTTTTCTTCGTTTGCTCGCAGGAAACAGGCCCTCGTGGTGAGGTTGATCGTGCTCCGGCGTGGGCAATAACCCCTCAGAGTTGGTTTAGTGATTGCTAAGGCGCGACGTCCTCGCACGTTCATAGTCGGATCGTCAAAGTCGACTTCCTCTAAAACGATAGCCACTATCTCATCGAAAGACGGGACACCTTTGCCTCTATCAAGTGGTATCAGATTTCCAGGTTGCTCGGTGAGATTTTACAGTTTTTCGTAGTTTAGGTCGAGTCTGTAAGTGCATCTAGTGCCCCTTAGTGATTTTGGTGTATTGAAGACTTATAGGTTAAGGGACTAATGCGTTTGTGAGTGCACACAGGTCTATAAGTCTATGAGGAGTTTGATATTTACAGGAAAAGTCGACCCCTAAAAATGAATATCTTCGACTGAAGATTTTGGTATTTCTGAAGACTTTCATGAAGACTTTGAAAGTGAAGAAAATGGTGTGACCGTGAAGACTTGGTATTCATTCGAGGAATATGAAGCTTGAAGACTTTCGTTTTCATAGTTTTGTTTTTCTCTTTCTTGAGTCATAGGAAACACCGTACTGTTAAAGGGGGTCGAGGAAATACTAAGGAAAAATTTCCATGTGATGCTCAACTCAAAATCCTACACCTACCAATCCCTTTGAGTGAAGCCATTGGAAATCTCATACAGTTCAGTCAATTTCTTCAGTGACAGAGACGAAGTTCTTATGGTCTCTGAGGAATTTGTCCTGACTGAGGAGTTAGGAATTCGCCAGTGTGGATTGCCTACACAGTGAGGAACATGATAGCCCTGAGGATTTTGCTACTAAAAATTCCAACCCTTGCTGTGCTATGCACCAGCTGTCCCAAAATATCTATCCACCTAACAGTCATGCAATTGAAGGGCATTTATGTCTTATCATGTCGGGCTGCTCCCTAGGTTATAAATAGCGCCCCCCTACAACCACTAGCTGGTTGGCTGCTCCGAGAGAAACTGACACTTGTCATTTGAGAGCAACCCATCCTCTGAGGACTTTAGCGAAAATCATCTAGTGAGGAAAAACCAAAAACCCAAAACCCAAACACCTACAAACTCCAAGTGATTGAGCATCACTGAAGAGATTGATCCCGCGTGGATCCGACGCTTGTTACCTTTGAAAACTGTGCTTCTTCCAGACGGTTAGGCGTCATGGTCTAGAGCATCCAAGAGGAATTGTGGATCGCCGAGTGACCAAGTTTGTGAAGGTTTGGAAGTCGCCTGAAGACTTACCACGAGTGATTGGACAAGGTCTGTGTGACCTTAGTTCAAGGAGAATACGGTGAGGACTGGGTGTCCTGAGCTGCGTGTTCAGGACTGGGTGTCCGGGACTGTGTGTCCTCGAGTTTAAATACTCAGCCGCTCCAACTAGACGTACAACTGAGACAATAGTTGGAACTGGTCTACCAAATCATTGTCTTCACCAAGCTTACTGGTTCTATTTCCTCAACTCTTTCATTTCCTCACAACTGTGTTGTGTGCTTGTTCATATCTGTGTTTGAAGACTTTGACTGAAGACTTTCTCAATTTCCTCAGTTCAGTTTCTTCAGTCTTGTTTGTCTTCATCCTATGTTATCCTGTGATTACACTTCCTGTACTCTGTGCCTGTCTTCATTTCATCATGATGAGTATGCTTGTATTCTGTTATGTTTACTTTTGAGTACTTATTCCGCTGCTAGTAGTTCTTCGCTAAGGAATTTCCTCACCGGCAAATTCCTTAGTGAAGAATTTCATAAAAATCGCCTATTCACCCCCCCTCTAGTCGATATAACGCCCTTTCAATTGGTATCAGAGCAAGGTACTCCCTTGTTCTATGTGATTTTGGTTTCACCGCCCGGAGTTTTAGTTATGTCGACCGCAGGTATGATGAAAGTGACATGCCCCATCTTTGACGGTCACGAGTATCCCAAGTGGAAGGCCATGATGAATAAACACCTCATGGCAATGAACAGCGAGCTGTGGACCGTCACTGAGATTGGTCTGACCGATCTGTGCAAGATGGCGGAAGCTGATGACATTCGCAAGTACACTGTTCTCAACCTCACGGCGAAGGATGTCATCTGCTCCAGTCTGTCACAAAATCAGTTCAGGAATATCATGCATCTCGATCATGCGAAGCTCGTCTGGGACCGTCTCTCTGAGGTCCATGAAGGTCATCGAACCTGTCATGATCCTTGGTTTGAGGACTTCAAGGAATCTCTCAAAGCGATGACATTCGAACCAGAATCATCATCTTCTGCATCATGTCTTATGGCAAAAGATGCTGAGGTAACTGAATGCTACCTATCCGAGTCTAGTGATGATGAATCTGGTGATGAATTTGGACCCAGCTATGTCAAACTTGCTTCCCTTGCCACTAAACAACAAAGAGCTTTGGAAAAGGTTTACTACATGCTAAATAAGAGCGATGATATGTTGGGTGAAGAAATGGATCAATCAAAAGCTTTGGCTGAAAGTCTTCAGAGACTTCATACTAAGTATGACACCCTTCAAGATCAACATAACACTCTCTTATCTGATCATGAGAAGCTTTCTTATGAGTTTCTTCAAAGAAAGCAAGACCTTGAGAAGCTAAGAGTGAGTTATGAAGATCTTCAGAAGGAGCGCGATTCATTACTTGCTCAACAAATCAACGCTTCTCAGGAAGAATTTGCTCCTCCATGCTTGAAGTGCATTGAACGTGAATATGCTAATTCTTCACCTGAATGTTCAAATGCTGCTAATGTTTCAAATTCTTCACATGCCTCTGCTATCACTAATTCCTCGTCTAAGGACATTGCTAGTATCACTGACGATGCATGGCTGAAGGAATTGTACACGACAGGCATGTACAAAAGCCTCAAAGGGCATCAGGCTCTTTGTGATGTGCTTAAAAAACAGATCCTCAACAGGAACCCTAGGAAAGAGGGTATCGCCTTTGAGAGGAAACTCAATGCTGATGGTACATATTGGAAGCCTGAGCAGTACCACAAAACTACATGGGTTGCTGCAAAGGGACCTCCAGTTGATCCATCTAACTTATCTGGATTTGCATGTGAATCTCCTCATTCTGATGATGAGTCAATTGACTCCAACTATAAACTGTTCAAAAATCAGAATGGTGAAGTATTTGCTAGATATATTGGCACTAACTGCAGGAACGGCTCCCCTATGAAGAAAATCTGGGTTCCCAAAAGATGCCTTGAAAATCTTTAGGTGAATGTCATCATGACGCCACCTGTGAAGAATAGGAACCCGAGATCAAATTCTTCATATGGACCAAATTCTTCCTATGGATTCAAGTCCTCATACGGACCAAATTCCTCATATGGATCAAAGTCCTCATATGAACATCATTGTGCTAACCCATCTGTTTTGCAGGGAAGATCTAAGGATTATGGATATGTGCATTATTCTTCAAATCATTATGTCCATAAGTCCTCGAAGAATTTCTCTGCATATTCTTATGCTTACTCTAACCCCTCTTATGTGAAACGAAATGGACTGGCTTCTATGCCATCCTTCTCGTATGGAGCTCGCAGAATGATGAACTCTTTGCCACCCCTTCAGATGTGGGTGGTGAAGAAAAAGAACTAATCTCTTCTGCAGGGTCAGGTCTCCAGACGCACGTAATTGTCTGAAGAATTTGCTGGAGACCTGAGCATGCCTGATATGACGCAGGCTAATCATGAAGAAATGAACTTTCATTTCTCACGTCCTCATATTGCTTTATCAGTTCTTTTACTTGATGAAATTGATCTGATGAATTGATGTCATATTCTTCACTGATGAAGTATATGAGTTTGTAAGCTGCACTAATTCGTCTGCAGGATGATCAACCCAAAGCCACTGAGTGGGCCCTCGATAGTGGATGTACAAACCACATGACTGGTGACAAGAATCTATTGATGGATGCTCCATTATCTCCGTCGCATCTGAAGCATATCATCTTTGCTGACAAAGGCAAAAGTCAGGTATTGGGTCTAGGTAAGGTTGCAATTACCAAGGATCGACACATGGACAAAGTCATGCTTGTTGAGTCCTTAGGGTACAACCTTATGTCTTTCTCAATGCTTTGTGATCTTGATATGGTTGTTGTCTTTGGCAAGTACCGTTGTGTTGTGGTTATGGAAGCTGACAATTCCAAAGTCTTCGAAGGCTTTAGGAGAGGAGACATGTATATTGTTGATTTCTCTACAGGACCACAACCAGCCGTGTGCTTACTTGCAAAAGCTTCAGAAGGCTGGCTCTGGCATCGACGACTTGGTCATGCAGGCATGAGGAATTTGTACACGCTTGCGAAGAAGAAGCATGTCATTGGCATCGAGAATGTCAAATTCCTCAAGGATCACCTATGTGGAGCCTGTGAAGCTGGGAAGATGACGAAGGCCAAGCATCCAGCAAAGACTATCATGACCACCACTCGCCCGTTTGAATTGCTTCACATGGATCTCTTTGGTCCTAATCATTATTCTGCTATTTCAAATGAAGCATCTCAATATGGCTTTGTTATTGTTGATGATTATTCTCTCTACACATGGGTACACCTTGTTACTTACAAACATGAAGTGCGGGAAGTCGTCAAATGATTTTCCTCGAGGGCTTCAACCAACTTTGGTGTGAAGATCAAGCACATCAGAAGTGACAATGGCACTGAGTTCAAGAATTCTGGTCTCGATGACTATCTTGATGAACTTGGTATTACTCATGAGTTATCTGCTCCTTACACTCCTCAGAAGAATGGCGTCATGGAGCGCAAGAACAGGACTCTTGCTGAGATGGCTCGCACTATGCTTGATGAATACAAAATGCCTCGTCGTTTCTGGGCTGAGGCAATTGATACTGCGTGCCACATCATCAATAGAGTATATCTTCACAAATTCTTCAAAAAGACTGCCTATGAACTCCTCACTGATAAGAAACCCAATGTAAGTTATTTCAAAGTCTTCGGTGCTAAATGTTGGATTAGAGATCCTCATCACAACTCAAAATTTGCACCGAAAGCACATGAAGGTTTTATGCTTGGTTACGGAAAGGACTCACACACCTACAGAGTCTTCAACAACGTTCTTCACAAAGTTGTTGAAACTGTAGATGTGTGGTTCGATGAAACTAATGGCTCGCAAAGAGAGCACCTACCTACTGTGATAGATGAACCAGCACCTGAGGAAACTATCAAGTTCAAGGCTACTGAGGATGTCATTCCTACTGACGAATCTGCAGAAGAATTCATTCCAGAGCATGAAGAACGTCAGGCTAATGCACCTGAAGAAAATGCTGAAGAAAATGGTGCTGAAGAAAACGCTGATCAAATTCTTCAACGACAACCAGCTCATCCTCGCATTGCAAAAGAAGTGCAAGTTGAAAAGATCATCAATGACATCAAAGCGCCAGGTCCTCTCACACGCTCAAAAGCTTCACATTTGTCTAACTTTTGTGGGCACTATGCTTTTGTCTCTATAACAGATCCCACTAAGGTAGATGAAGCATTTCTGGAGCCTGAGTGGATTCAGGCCATGCAAGAAGAATTACATCAGTTCGAGCTCAACAATGTCTGGGAACTGGTCAACCACCTAGATCCTCGCAAGCACAATGTCATCGACACAAAGTGGATCTACCGCATTAAGCACGATGAAAATGTCCTTGTGGTGAGGAATAAGGCACGGCTTGTAGCTCAAGGCTACACACAGGTTTAATGAATTGATTTCGATGAAACTTTTGCACCTGTTGCTAGACTTGAGGCTATTCGCATATTACTTTCTCATGCTAACCATCATGATATCACTTTATATCAAATGGATGTGAAAAGTGCATTCCTCAATGGTAAGCTTGAGGAAGAAGTATATGTTGCTCAACCCCCAGGTTTTGAAGATCCAAAGAATCCTGACAAAGTCTTCAGACTCAACAAGGCCCTCTATGGCCTCAAGCAGGCCCCACGGGCTTGGTATGATACCTTGAAGGAACTCCTCATGAAGAAAGGCTTCAAACCCGGTTCACTCGACCCTACTCTTTTCAGTAAATCTTATGATGGTGAATTGTTTGTGTGCCAAATATATGTTGATGATATTATCTTTGGCTGTACTGACCAACGTTATAGTGATGAATTTGCCTATATGATGAGTGAAGAATATCAAATGTCTAGGATGGGAGAGTTGAAATTCTTCTTAGGTCTTCAAATTCATCAACAACGCAATGGCATATTCATATCTCAGGAGAAATACCTCAAGGATGTACTGAGGAAATTCGGCATGCAAGATTGCAAAGGCGTCAAAATTCCTATGCCCACAAATGGCCACCTGTGCACTGATGAAAATGGTATTGACTTTGATCATAAGGTATACCGCTCCATGATAGGCTCCTTATTGTACTTATGTGCATCTAGGACAGATATAATGCTTAAGTTTGCATGTGTGCCCGATTTCAAGCTACACCGAAGGAATCACACCATAAGGCTGTGAAGCATATTCTTCGATATCTAGGTCACACACCAACACTTGGATTATGGTACCCCAAGGGCTCGGCTTTCGATCTCATTGGATATTCTGACTCTGACTATGTTGGTGATCGTGTGGGCCACAAGTCAACATCTGATACATGTCATTTCCTCGGACGATCTTTGATCTGTTGGTCCTCGAAGAAACAGAACTGCGTATCACTATCTACTGCTGAAGCTGAGTACATTGCCGCTGGTTCTTGCTGTGCCCAATTGCTATGGATGAAGAAAACTCTCAAGGACTACAACGTCAACATGAAGAATGTGCCTCTCTTCTGTGACAATGAGAGTGCCATCAATATTGCTCACAACCCAGTTCAGCACTCGAAGACAAAGCACATTCAGATTCGTCATCATTTTCTTCGTGATCATGTGTTGAAGGGCAACATTTCTATTGAGCATGTGAAGACTGAAGAACAGCTAGCCGATATCTTCACAAAGCCCTTGGATGAGAAGAGATTTAGCAAGTTGCGGTGTGAGCTAAATATCCTATAATCTTCGAATGTTCTTTGAAAAGGACACTCATCCTAACACTTATGCAAAATTGATGACTTAGATGTGCAACACATGAAGAAACATTTTTCTTCAATCAATGAAGAATAACATTCTTAGTGTGAAGAAATTAATGAAGAATTTGATTCTCAGAACCCTACGATAAATGTACGTGGTGTCTGAAATCATCATTCTTATACGGTGGGTCATGCCACCACCAAAAGTTGAAATTCCTCAAATTATTCATATTCTTCAACTTTGCATAGTCTTCACTGGTTCCGTCGTTTTTCTTCATTGGCTATATATATATATATATATATATATATATATATATATATGAGTTTATGTCCTCTACAGCATTCACTTATTGCTATTTCTTCAAGTTGGTTTTCTGCTAAGTGAATGTGATCGGACCCTTCCCCTCTATGATATACTCAATCCAATCTGTTCACAAATTCTTCATGTGCGTTCTATTTGAAACTCGTTCAAATCTTCACTGTGTCCTTGTCAGCTGAAGAAATTGCGAACGGAACTTTAAAGCCTATCTTATCGAAATTTTCGGCTTTGCCGCTCAAACCATTCCGCATCCCACGATACACTTATCCACTCACCCACGATCTAACACGATCTCCACCTCTCACTACGTGGGTGACACATGTCATGCGAATGAGAAGGGTCAGGGGCACGTTCATCCAATTTCTTCGGGCGAGCAGTTTTTCACCGTGGCTATAAATACCCCTCCTTCCCTTCCTTACTTCTTTTACTCTGCTCGACTTCTCTCTCCAGCTCGAGCTTCTCAAACCCTAGCGCCGCCGCTACTTCATCGCCGCCGGTGAGGAAGAGCTTCATTGCCTCGACCTCGTCGCCGATGTACTCGCGCCGACCGCGGAAATCTTCAGTCCGCCGCCGCCGTAGCCGTCTTCCTCTGCCAACTTTGGGCATGGAAGATCTGCACAGACGAACTTCACATCTCCTCACTCCAGTTCGTCGTGTTCTTCGTCCAGGGTAATTAAAAAGTTACTTTTACTACCCTCGTTGATTCGAATGATTGTCTTCAAAATCTTCAAAGGTGTTTTTCTTCATAGATTCACACACTAAACACCTCACAAGTCATCCGTTCTTGACTCGTTTCTCTAAGCCATGTCGTTTCTTCAAGATTCCTCAAATGTGTGGATTTTTAATTTACACATCTCTGGAACCTAAGACAAAGAAAGCTTAGTGAAATTCTTCAAGACTCATCTGGTCAAATTCCTCAAACTTGTTCTTTTTACAAAACCTTCTCAGAACGCATATGACCTCTCCAAATTCCTCGCAACTATACTCTGTTCACAGGTACACATGTCAGCTGCTGAATCACTAGGTTCTCATCAACTTAACTCATTTGCAGTGTTCCTCAAAGAAAAGTTGCATACTTCTTCAGAGAATTCAATTGTTCAAATTCCTCAACTGAAGAAAATGGCTGACGGTAAGAAGCCACAGAAGGGAGGAAAGAGGCCTGAGGTAAATACAGCGTTTGAGATCCCTGATGACATATATACTGGGTACTGCACACCTACTGAGGAAACCAAGACTAAGCGCAAAGTGCGCAAATAGAGGATAGAGAGGAGATGGGCAAGAGAATGGAGGGAGTACAGATATGTCACTCCTAAGTACATGAAGAAATTCGCACTCAATCCTCCATGCCCAAGACCTCCATTGGCACCTGGCCAAATAGCAGATCCCACCAGCCTCAAGCGCGGTGAGGACTATCTTGATGAATGTGCCAAGCGCCAAGACAAGCTGGCTAAGCAAGCCAGAGAAGCACTGAGGAAATTCAATGAAGACTCTGCTGCTGCTGCTGCCTCTGCTGAGGCCTTTGCTGTCAAGCCAAAGAAGGCTATGTCAAAGAAGCCTGCGTGCAAGCCAAGTGCTTCACCAACAATGCCCTCAAGGCCAAGTTCCTCAGCAATGCCCTCACGGCCAGAATCCTCAAAGCCCTCACGGCAAATTCCTCATGCTGCTCCTGTTCCTCCAAAGTCCTCACCTCCTCCGCCAAAGCCTTCAGCTGTTCCGACTAAATCTCAGCACCTGTGCATCTCGTCTCGTGCCAAAGGACTGCCGGCATCTCCATTGCCTTAGGTGTCTCAGCTAGTTCCTCAGCTGCACCAAGTTCCTCAGCTGGGCCCTCACTGCTGAAGACAAAGGCCACTGCTCGACGAGGTCCTCGCCCAAATCCTCAAAAGAAGCAAGTCGCTTTCCAAGTGCCGTCTGATGAAGACGAAGCTGATGATGATGAACTTGCAGGAATCATCAGAGACAGGCAAGTCAGGGCCGCTAGAGCCAAAGGATCAGAGGTGCCACTGCTTTTGGATCCCAAGCTGATCCTCGACTACATTGATGATTGGCACAAGGACCCCAACACTCCCTTGCCTGACTTCCAGCTGACTCCTGGCCAGAGTCACATGCTGACCCACTTCATTCAAGAAGAAAAGTGGAAATTTGAGAAGGCCAGGCAGATCAAGAAAGCGCAGTACAAGAAAGAGCGCTATCTGAAGAAAAACATTGTCTCTATGACAACTGAAGAACTTGTCACTATTCAGACTGAGATTAAGAAACTCAGTGATGACTTTGATGCATATCTCGCTGATTGGCTTGGAGCCAAGGTTCGTTTTGTGAAACTTACGGATAACTTCACTTCTAATGTTGCAGCCCCAACGCAACAGGAAATTCCTCAGGCTGAAGCATCTGCTCAGCCTACTGAAGAAAATGCCAGCACCGCTGATGACAATCAGGCTGCTGAAGAAAATGTGAGTTCCAGGGCTAATGACTGCATTCCAGCCGCTAAAGAAATTGCCAGGGCACCCCCTAGTGGTGCGCCTGAAGACAATGAAGAACTCAGGGCAACTCCATCAGTTGTGCCTGAAGAAAATCAACCAGATTCCTCAGCTGCTCCTGCACCAACTTCAACTCCAATCCTTCCATCTACATCAGATGTGAAAAAGACCAAGGCTGCAGAGCGTGCTGCAGTGAAGAAAAGGAAAGCATCAGATTCTTCAGCTCCGAAGAAAATGAAGCCTATGACAAGTTCATTTGCAAATCCGATTGATGTTGTTCCCATCTCAACCAGGCCATCAAAGGACCTTGTTCCTTTTGGTGAAGAATATGTGATCCCCAGCGGATCTGATGAAGAAACTCCTTCTGCTGCTTCGTCTGAACCATTGGATGAAGAAATTGAAGTGGATTTGATCCCTTCAACACCTATCATCTCCTCACCTATGCCTCAGTTCATAGCTGAAGAGGCTGGCGTTGAAGAAATGGAAGATGAAGATGTGGACATTGGCTGCTCCACACCCATAATCAGTGATGAATTCTGGGAAAGTCAGCATCCAAACTCTCCAATGTTCACCCTTCTACAGCAAATTCCTCAGTCCCCACACAAACTGTTCACATGGGCTCTGAAGAAACTTATCCCACTACATCTGTCCATGAGGAAAATCCAGCCACTAGCGCTGAAGAAACTGCTGCTGCTGAACAACCAATGACGCAGACTGCCACTGAGGAGGAAACAGAAATTCCTCAGCCTGAAGAACCTGCGATAGAGATTCCTGAGGTCATGATGCAACTCACTGACACTCCTCTGCCGAAGCCAAAGGATCCATTCTCACGCAAGCAAAAGTTCAAGGCTGATGATTTCTTCGGTGAGCACGTATTCTTCGAAGATTACAACCCATATGACTCTGCTCGCATTAGGAAGAGGCGTTTCTGGACTACTAGTCAAGCAAATTTCTATTCCTCAGTGCTGTTCAACAAGGAGAAGATCTTCTACCATGAGCATATTCCTCACGTGGATATGGAATCTCTGCCGTGCTTCGCACTAGTCCTTAGTGTTCTTCACGACGCTGGACTGCTAAACTTTTGCTCTGACATCTGCGATTGGAATGAAGAACTGATTCGTCAATTCTATGCAACGCTGCACATCACCGTAGATGCTAAAGATGCGAATTCATGGGTGCTGGATTGGATGTCAGAAAACACTCACTACACCGCACCAGCCTCTGAATTGCTTCGTGCTCTACCACTCAGTCCTCCCCTTGAAGAAGCTCGCTGCATCTACAGTGAACCTGAGCTCACACATCATTACATGCAGGTGCTGATGAAACCTTTGAAGCCAGGTCAAGCACCAAGAACCAAATTCCTCGTGAAGGAATTGATGTACGTGCCCAGAACTGTCTGTCGTATTCTTATGAGGACAATCAGTCCCATCAAAGGCCATGACTCATCTGATGAGGAAATTGTTGGCATCATGAAGAATCTGGTATTCAACATCGTTCATGGCATTCCTATCAATTATCACGATTTCTTCATGAGGACTATGGCCAATGTTGCACTGTCTCCGTTTGAGCTGAAGCCTTATGCACCTTGGATTATGAGATTCCTCAGGACAAGGTCTTCACTCAACTACAAAGCTGATTTCCAGAATCACCTCAGCTACTTGCCCCCAATTGAAGTCCTCAAGCAGACATATTCCTTAGTTGATGGAAAGGGCAAGGCACCAACTATAATAGATGAAGGCATTCATCCATTGGATGGTCAGTTTCGCAAAGCTGCATCTTATTCCACCAATGATGACTCTGCCACACATGACTCTGCCCATGCACCTAAGTCCAATCCTCAAGCCACTGCTCCGCGCGTGATGACTGACCGTGAACTTCTGCTTAGTCTTCACCAGAAGGTGGATTGAAATCACAAATGGATTAAGCATCAGTTTGGTTCACTTCTTCACAACATGACTGCCACACACAATGCAGTGAAGAAAAACCACTTCTACCTCCATCAAGTCTTCGGTCGCACCTGGGCAATCCTGTCACATCTGTATGGTGAAGAAGATCTGAAGAACATGGGTCTCAAAGAAGATTTTGACTGGTCTGCACCTCCACCGAAGAAATTCAAGAAGGTCCAGGTTCCTTCTCTGGTGGCCAGCTCATATTCTTCACGCGACACTGGTGAACATGAAGATTTGGACGACACTGCGGCAGGCCCTACATCAACAAATGACCCCAACAACGCTAGCGCTCCTTCTTCAACATGATTATCTTCAGGGGCGTTAGTCCTCATTTTCGATTCTTTTTGTCATTCGATGACAAAGGGGGAGAAATATGAGTTAGTCTTCAAGCGGGTCTACTATATGGGCGTTTCTTTTTTGCTAAGTTACAACTCTTGTTCTTCTGAAACTTTATTGGATCGAGTTGTAATCTTAAATCCGATGGTGCTTTGATACTTTTGATGCACTATGCTCTGATACTTTTGATGCACTATTCTGCATGCTTATTCCTCGTTAATATTATTGCACGCATGCTGAATTTCATCAGGCACCACATTTTCATCATGCATTTCAAATTCTTCATATTATATGTTAAATGCGTGTATGAATTACAAGATAGAGGGGGAGATCTCCATGATTCAACTCTTCAAGTGTGCATTGCTTCAAAAGCAAATTCCTCACTATGCACATCTTCAGGGGGAGTTCTTCTATGTCTTGCAATCAAATTCCTCAATAATCAGTAGTTACACTTCATATGTTTATCCCCGTTGAAAACTTAACCTATATTGTCATCAATCACCAAAAAGGGGGAGATTGTAAGTGCATCTAGTGCCCCTTAGTGATTTTGGTGTATTGAAGACTTATAGCTTAAGGGACTGTAAGTGCATCTAGTGCCACCCCTAGTTGGTTTTGGAGTATTGACGACAAACCTAGTTGAGGGACAAATGTGTTTGTGAGAATTGCAGGATAACATAGGTAGAAGTCCCTCATTGATTCGGTTTTACTACCAGAGATGACCCCTAAAAATGTACGAAGACATTGAAGTCAATGGTGGTATGTGAAGATATTCACATTGAAGACTATGACAAGAGAAGACACCACGTGAAGCCTATGGAACTCGAAGACTTAGATCTTTCGTAGTTCTCTTTCATTTGTGTTGAGTCATAGGAACCACCGTACTGTTAAATGGGGTCCAAGAGAACCATTCAGAACGACTGAAGTGATGCCAAATTCAAAACCTATATCTTCGAGTGAAGACTATGAGAGTAAATTTTGTCCAGAGTCGGACAAGTCAGCTTTACTTGTAGCCCAAGTAAAGTTGCCGTGTGAGTTTGAAATCTGACCGTTGGTACACGTGTCAGTTCTTTAGTGACCCAGGGTCATTTCGGACAAATCGGGTCGGGTTGCCCAGTGGCTATAAATAGTCCACCCCCTACAACCATAAACGGTTGGCTGCTCAGATTTCAGTGCACGGCTTTTGTCGTTTGAGAGCAACCCACCTCGAAGCCTTTGAGAGAAAATTCCTAGCGAGGAGAAAAGCCCTAACCACCCAGAGCCAGAGAGAATTGGGCATCACTTAAGTCTTCTTGTCTGAGTGATCTGAAGACTTATTACACTTGAGGACTGTGCATCCTCCAGCCGGTTAGGCGCCGCGTTCTGAGCATCCAAGAGACATTGTGGATTGCCGGTGAACGAAGTCTGTGAAGGTTTGGGAGTCTACCTTGAAGACTTACCAGAGTGATTGGGCGAGGTCTGTGTGACCTTAGCTCAAGGGGAATACGGTGAGGACTGGGTGTCCTGAGCTGCGTGTTCAGGACTGGGTGTCCGGGACTGTGTGTCCTTTGGTTTAAATACCTAACCGCCCTAACCAGACATATAGTTGTCACAGCAACTGGAACTGGTCCAACAAATCTTTGTCTTCAACGAGTCACTGGTTTCATCTTCACTTCCTTTAGTTACTGTTGCTCATTGTGAAGCCATTGCATCCTTGCTCTATCTTTTGTCTTCACAACGTAATTGTATGATTTGTTTGGCTTCATAACTTCTTCCTACCTGATCCTTATTACACTACCTCAACTTGTCACTGTGCTTTCACTCTATTGAATACTTGATCATGGCTTGCCTAGTGTAATCTAACTTCCGCTGCTTAGTGATATGCATATCTCTACTATTTGTCTTCACAACTTCCACGTTTTGAAGACTTTCATAAAAATCGCCTATTCACCCCCCCTCTAGTCGATATAACGCACTTTCAATTGGTATCAGAGGGAGGTGCTCCCTGGTTCTGTGTGATTTGGTTTAACCACCTAGAGTTTTAGCTATGTCGACTGCAGGGATAATCAAAGTCTCCGCTGCGTGCCCCGTCTTCGATGGAACTGAATATCCCTAGTGGAAGAATAAGATGCGCATGCATCTTGAAGCCATTGACGTCGACCTATGGTATGTCGTCGAGAACGGCGTTCCCAAGGCTGGAGAAGGTGTCACTGCTGCTAATGTCAAGAAGTTCACTCAACTGGACTCTACTGCCAAGAATATCATCTATGGTCATCTGACCAAAGGACAGTATGGCTGTGTGAGTGCTTTGAAGACATCCAAGTTGTTCTGGGACTGGCTCTCCAAGGTCAATGAAGGCATCTCAACCCAGAGATCAGAGAATTAGTGTACTTCGCAACCTCTTCAACCGCTTCAAGCGAAATGACAATGAGAATGTCCAACACACATTTGACCGACTTACTAACATCACCAATGAGCTTCAAGCCCTCGGCGCCACTGAGATCACCAAACATGAAATCATCAAGACGCTGCTGAGATCACTTGATAGTTCGTTTGACATCCTAGCCCTGATGATTCAAGAACGTCCTGATTTCGAGACACTCGATCCGTCCGACATACTCGAGAGGCTCAACACACATGAGTTTCAGCTTTCTGAGAAAAGAGAAATCTACGGTCCAAACTACGGGCGAACTCGTGCCCTGAAGGCAAAAGCTGTTTCCTCATCTGAAGAAGAATCTGACAGCAGTCCTGATGATCCTGAAGACATTGGAAGGGAACTTGCAATGCTGGTGAAGAAGTTCCAAAAATTCACCAAAAAGAAAGGCTTCAGAAAGTCTTCACGATCAAGCTCAAGGAATGATGAAGCTTCTGCTCATGACTACAAGAAGAAAACATGCCACAAGTGCAAGAAAACTGGACACTTCATCTCTGAGTGTTCACAGTGGGACAATGAGAACAGAAAGAAGAAGAAGAGCAAGGAATATGATTCTGACGACAAGAAGAAGAAGAAATACTCAAAGTCTTCTTCCAAGTCTTCCTCAAAGTCTTCATCACACAAGAAGAGCTCATCTGGCAAGGCACGTGCGTTTGTTGGCAAGGAAATGGATTCTGAGGAGGAGTCCGCTTCTGAGGAGGCAGAGGTGGAGTCTGAGGAAGAGTCTGATTCTGGCATCGCAAGTCTGGCTACAACATACGTTGCCAAGCCCATCTTCAACACTAAAGACAATGACTCCATCACCGACACCGATGCAAATGACAAGGACTACTCCGATCCTACCTATTGCTTCATGGCACGGGGTGCCAAGCTAAACTCACGCACCACTCACTATCAAACATCAAGTGACGATGACTCTGATTGTGATTCAAAACCCAGCTACAAAACACTTGCTAAAATTGCAACTGAACAACAGAAAGCCATGGAACATATTCAAAAACTGTTAGACAGAAGCGATGATCTCTTGGGTGCTGAAATGACTCGATCTGAATCCTTAATTGAAGACATAAAAAATCTTCACGTTAAGTATCAGGAACTTGAAGATCGTCATGATACTCTCTCAACAACTCATGAAAAGCTTTCCTATGATTATCTTCAAAGGAAGCAAGATCTTGAGAAATTGAGAGCGGCTCATGAAGATCTTTAGAAGGAAAACGAATCACTTCGCACCAAACAGATCAGTTCCGCTCAGGAAGGATTTGAACCACCATGTCTTAAATGCATTGAGCGTGATAATGCTGCTTCTGTTGCTGAATGTTCCACTGCTACTGCTGTTGCAATATCTTCAACTGTTGATGTGGTAACTAACCCCTCTGCTGAGGATACCACTGCTATTGCTGATGAGAATGCTAGGTTGAAGACATTGCTTGAAACAGGGATGTACAAAGTCTTAAAGGGCATCAGACATTATGTGATGTCCTCAAGAAGCACATTCTGAACCGAAACCCTAGGAAATAGGGTGTTGGGTTCGTAAGGAAAATAAATGCAGATGGCTCTTACTGGAAACCTGAGCAGTACCCCAAAACCACATGGGTTGCTGCAAAGGAATCTTCAGCAGATCCATCCAATCTATCTGGCTTCACTTGTGCTAACCCCATTATCATTGATGAATCCTTTGATGCAAACTATAAACTGTTTAAAAACCAGAATGGTGAAGTGTTTGCTAGGTACATTGGTACTAACTGCAGGAATGGACCGCCTATGAAGAAGATCTGGGTTCCAAAAATGTGTCTGGAGAATCTTCCTGTGAATTTCTTCATGACATCTCACATGAAGAAGACAAATCTCAGACCGAATACTTCATACGGTCCAAAGGCTTCATACAGACAGAGGACTCACCTGAGTCGCACTAACGCAAATGATTTGCAAGGAAACCATACTCACGCATATGAATATGAGAGCAGTTCATCAAACCGTCATGGTCATATGACCAAGAACTACTCTGCCTATTCTTATGAGTACTATTGTCCGCCTGCTAGACTGTTTGCTAGGGCTCCAAAGCCAAAATTCTCAGATGCTGCACTTAGACTTATTGCTTCTAAGCCACCCTTGAATATGTGGGTGGTTAAGAAAGCTTAACTCTCTTTTGCAGGGAAAGGTCTCCAGCAGAAAACCAAAATCTTCTGACGCTATTGCTGGGGACCTTAAAAATCTTGCAGGGCGCAAGATCAAATGCCCGAATGGCATCACTATGTATTTCGTTCCTGAATCGCTTGCTACTCTCCCTATTAGTCCTAATCTGGATCTAAGTTTTAATAACCCACTGGTTCGTCAAATGTTTTTGCTTCACAATTCTCTTCATGAAGCCTATCCCCCTAACTGCACTATAGAGTACGACACCAGCGTCTTCAGAATGGATTATTGACAGTGGGTGTACAAATCACATGACTGGCAAAAGAAGCCTTCTTATGGACTCAACCTTACGTCCATCCGACAAGAGCCACATCACATTTGCTGACACTGGTAAAAGTAAGGTATTGGGTCTAGGTAGAGTTGCAATCTCAAATGATCAACACATGGATAAAGTCATGCTTGTTGAATCCCTTGGCTTCAACTTAATGTCTGTCTCAATGCTTTGCGATTTGAACATGGTCGTAATATTTGGAAAATATCATTGCCTGGTACTAATGGAATCTGACAAGTCTCTAGTGTTTGAAGGGTATCAGAAAGATGATCTATATGTGGTAGATTTCTCAGCAGGGCCACAGCTTGCAGTATGCCTTCTGGCAAAGGCTTCAGACCCTTGCAAAGAAGAAGCACGTCATAGGCATCGAGGGCGTCAAGTTCAAGAAAGATCACTTATGCGGTGCCTGTGAAGCAGGGAAGATGACGAGGGCAAACCATCCCTCGAAGACAATCATGACCACTACTCGACCCTTCGAACTGCTTCACATGGATCTTTTTGGTCCCACTCACTACTCAAACTTTTCCACTACTGCTTGCCTCTATGGCTTTGTCATTGTTGATGATTACTCTAGATATACTTGGGTGCACATAATCCTTTACAAGACTGAAGTGCAGGATGTCTTCAGACGCTTCGCCAATCGAGCTATGAACAATTATGGCGCCAAGATAAAGCACATCAGAAGTGACTATGGCACTGAATTCAAGAACACTGGCCTTGACACATATCTTGATACCTTGGGCATCACACATGAATTCTCAGCTCCGTACACGCCATAGCAGAATGGCGTCGTCGAACGCAAGAACAGAACACTCATTGAGATGGCCAGAACGATGCTAGATGAATACAAGACTCCAAGAAAATTCTGGCCTAAAGCCATTGACACTGCATGCCATACAATCAACCGCGTTTATCTTCACAAGCTTCTTAACAAGACATCTTATGAACTCCTAACTGGCAAGAAGCCAAATGTCAGTTACTTCAGAGTATTTAGCGCAAGATGCTGGATCAAGGACCCGCACCTCAAAGTTTGCACCAAAAGCACATGAGGGTTTTATGCTTGGATATGGAAAGGATTTGCACTCCTACATAGTCTTCAATCTCTTTCACTACAAAGTGGTTGAAACAGTGGATGTGCGGTTCGATGAGACCAATGGTTCACAAAGAGAGCAACTGCCAGATGTGCTAGATGAAGTTCCAGCTAGTGAATCAATCAAGCTAATGGGAACTGGAGAAATTATACCTTCTGAAGCTCATCCTGAAGAAGAACTTATCATCTCAGCACCTGATCCACATGAAGACAATGCTCAGCCTGAAGACATTCCTCCCAACAACAACTCAGATCAGCAAGAGCAAAGTCTTCGCCCTGTACATCCTTGTGTTGCCAATGAAGTGCAGATTGACAGAATAATTGACAGCATCAATGCACCTGGTCCACTGACTCGTTCAAGGGCAACTCAACTGGCAAATTTCTACGGGCACTTCGCATTCGTTTCAATCACAGAACCCAAGAAAGTTGAAGAAGCCTTCATGGAACCTGAATGGATTCAAGCTATGCAAGAAGAGCTTCAATAGTTTGAGCTGAACAATGTATGGGAACTGGTTAAGCGTCCTGATCCACAGAAGCACAATATAATAGGCATCAAATGGATATACCGCAACAAGCAAGATGAGCATGGTCAAGTTGTCAGAAACAAAGCTCGTCTCGTTGCTCAAGGATATACTCAAGTGGAAGGCATTGATTTCGATGAAACATTTGCTCCTGTGGCCAGACTTGAAGCCATACGTATACTGCTGGCCTATGCAAATCATCATAACATACTTTTATATCAAATGGATGTGAAGAGTGCCTTTCTCAATGGCAAGACTGAAGAAGAAGTGTATGTTGCACAACCACCTGGGTTTGAAGATCCAAAACATCCTGACATGGTATACAAGCTCAATAAGGCACTGTATGGCCTCAAACAAGCCCCTCGGGCCTGGTATGATACACTCAAATACTTCCTGAAGGGCAAAGGCTTCATACCTGGTTCCCTAGATCCCACTCTCTTCACGAAGACATATGATGGTGAACTGTTTGTGTGCCAAATATATGTGGATGACATTATCTTCGGCTGCACCAATCAGAAGTACAGTGAGGAGTTTGGATATATGATGCAAGAGCAATATCAGATGTCTATGATGGGGGAGCTGAAGTTCTTCCTCGGTCTTCAGATACGGCAACAACGCAATGGCATCTTCATATCTCAAGAGAAGTATCTCAAAGATTGCCTGAAGAAGTTCGGTATGCAAGACTGCAAAGGCTTCACAACACCAATGCCAGCCAAACATCATCTGGGTCCTGACGACAATGGTAAAGAGTTCGATCAAAAGGTATACCGCTCCATGATTGGTTCTTTGCTCTATTTATGTGCATCTAGGCCAGATATTATGCTTAGTGTTTGCATGTGTGCTCGATTTCAAGCGACACCAAAGGAGTCGCATCACTTAGCTGTGAAGCGAATTCTGCGATATTTGGCTCACAGCCCAACTCTAGGGTTATGGTATCCAAAGGGCTCAGAGTTTGATCCGGTTGGATTCTCGGATGCTGATTATGCTGGTGACAAGGTGGATCGCAAGTCTACATCAGGCACATGTCATTTTCTGGGACGATCACTTGTATGTTGGTCTTCTAAGAAGTAGCACTGTGTATCTCTCTCCACTGCTGAATCTGAATACATTGCTGCTAGATCTTGCTGCGCTCAGCTTCTGTGGATGAAGCAAACTCTCAAGGACTATGGCATTAATCTGAAGCAAGTGCCACTCTACGGCGACAACGAAAGCGCCATCAAGATTGCCAACAACCCAGTTCAGCACTCGAAGCCAAAGCACATTGAAATTCGACATCACTTTCTCAGAGATCATGTTGTGAAGGAAGATATTGATATCATACACGTCAACACTGAAGAGCAATTGGCAGATATCTTCACCAAGCCCTTGGATGAGAAGAGATTTTGCAAGTTACGGTGTGAGCTAAATATCTTGGAATCCTCAAATGTCTTGGGATCAGGCACACATCCTAACACTTATGCATATTGATGACTTAGATGTGCAACACACGAAGTAACGTATATCTTCAATCAATGAAGACATACATTCTAAGGGTGAATACATTAATGTGGAAATTGACTTCGGAGCGCCACGATAATTGTGCGCCGTGTCTGGGTCTAATACTTCCTATACAGTGGGTAACGCCACCACCAAACGTTCTATTTTGAAGTGTTTCACTCATGGCGTTACCTTGCAATGTCTTCACATTTGGTTTTGTTTCATTCTCAACATGTCTTCATGATTATCTTCACTACGTGGATTATATAGATATATACATACTAGTGTTCTGTCCTCTACAACATTCACTTATAGCTATGTCTTCTAGTTTTGAATCTTTTGAACTAAGTGAATGTGATCGGACCCTAATCTCTCTATGCTTTCTATCTCAAATTCTATCTCTCTAAGTCATATGCATTCTATTCAAACTGTCGAATGTCTTCTTTGCGTCCCTGTCAGCAGAAGACACACAGACAGCCTTTAAAACCGTTTTCAATGCTCATTCATCCACAAGAAATCCGGAGAAGTAGGAACGACCACCCGACAATCTAGGCGTGCGTGGGTTGTGGAACTGCCCCCGAGATTCCGCATGGTGGCCACGTGTTGTTCAGATGCGAATCGCCAGGGGCACCTGTGTAATAGCGCAGTGCCGCCCCTGTAGCTATAAATACACACTCACCGCAGTCATTATCTCCTTCTTCCTCCCTCGCACGAACCCTAGCACCACTGCTAGCCCTCGACAACGCCGGAGACGAAGCGCTTCGTTGCTGCAACCTCTCCGACGCCGTCTCCATGCTGATCGCGGACATCATCCTCTCCGCCGTCGCCGTAGGTGTCTTCCGTCGCCAAGCTAGGGCACGGAAGATTGAACTGCTCGGCCTCATCTCCCACTCCGTCTAGCAGTTCTAAGTGTGGTAAATAAAACTTCTTTTTACAGCCCCTTTTGATCCTATGGTTCTGTCACTTTCTACCACAAGAAGTTTCTATTCACACAAGTTAGATCTCCCTCCATCTGCATCTCATAACATGCCTAGTATATTCACTTATGCTTCATGAAGTAGTTAGATTCCTCACTTGTACTGATCTGTGGGTTCGTACAAATCTAGAACCAACTTCTTATCTATGAGTAAATGTCTTCGCACGATGAGGTCAATGTCTTCTAAACTGATTTATCTTCAAAATCTTTTGAGAATGCATATGACCTCTTCCCCTTCCCTCGCACCTTAATGCTGTCACAGGTACATGTCGTGGGAGAATCTTTTGGTTCTCATAGTCTGCATTCATTTGCAGAGTTCTTACAGCATCACATCAATTCTCCTGAAGTCGGTTCCTGTTGGTCCAGCAAAAGAAAGCCTTTGAAGCCTTTGAACGTCTTGAAGCCTTCCAAGTTAAGGTTTATGGCTTCAGAGACAGCAGCAAGGAAAGGGGGCAGACAACGTCGTGGTGGAACCTCCAAAGATCTACCTGATGAACTGGCAGAAATGTATAAAACAGATCCTGAAGAGAATTATGGTCAACGCAAGACCCGAATCCAATGGATTCAACGCTATTGGGCAGAACAATTGTTCCAATACCGCTTCGTCACTCAAGAGTATGTTGAGAAAAGTGCCATCAAACGACCATGGGGAGACATCCTATACAAGAATCTTATACCCAGGTCCAGAGATGAAGCCATTGCTCAAGGCTTCTACCCATGCATGGTTCGTGGACCACAGCCTGCTGATGCACATCCGTCGTCACTACTCTGGTGTCGTGACGATAGTCTGTTCAAGCGCAACTTCCAGTTTGCCCAGAACTCAACGAAGCAGAACAAGAAGAAGTTTGGGTTAGACTTCAACCCTGGTCCCTCTGCACCAAGGGCAGATGGCACACACGAGGCAGAACCCAATGTCATCGGCCCTTACGCCAATCTTCAAGGCCTCATCACCTGCATCTTGGTTCAAGGGACTGCAGTGAATGAGCCACCAGCTGACTCTGAATCAGAAGAAGCGCCTGCTGCACCGAAGCCAAAGCAATCAAAGAAGCCAAAAGCTTCAAAGCCGGCCTCTTCACCAAAAATCTCAAGGGTGAAGCCATTGGCAACTGCACCTCCTGAAGTGAGTGTGCAGTCTGAAGACGTATCCCGCATATCCAAGCCCCAGAAGAGCAAGATGCCTCAGCCACACAGCGGCCAAGAGCTCACAGCTGCTGCCATTCTGCGCAACGACGCCATTGATCTGTCAAGCGATGAAGACCTTGCAGATGATGCTCTTGAGCAACTCATCAAGAGCAAAGAGGAGGCAGAAATCTTCAATAATCTGCCTCTCTTTGATGTCGCCATCATCCACGACTTCATTGATGAGTGGTTTGCTACACCAAACGTCAGCTTTGAAGATCTGCAGCTGCCCATTGGCCTCAGCGTCGCCTTCCAAGGCGCTATTGCTTCAGAACTTGCAATTGCCCAGCGCATTGTTGAACTGAAGCAGAAAATTGATTTTGAAAAGGCTCAGTTCAAGAAGCATATGGCCAAGCTCAGTGTGCAGGAAGTGAAGAACTTCAAGATCATGCTACACGAGCTAAAGGAAAACTTTCTGAAGAAGCGCGCCGAAGCTCAAGGTTCACGCGAGCGCATGAAGACTCTGGCCGACAGATGTGTGCAAGCCTATAACGAGGCTGAGAAGTGCAAGGCACTTGGGCGTCCTGGCATCGACCCCAGGATGGCCGTGAAGAAAAAGAAGAAGCCTACTACGGCTGAACCTGATGCACCTCGACAAGAAGCAGCTCCGCTAGTCTTCCCAACTGCAACGACTGGCTCGAAGCCAAAGAGCCGATCAACAGCTTCAGAGCTCAAGAAGACCAGGACTGCTGAGGCTGAAGCTAGGAAAAGGAAATACCCTGAAGCCTCTCCTACTGCCCCCTCCAAGAAGAAGAGGAAGACCAAGAAAGATCGGGCTGCTCCCATAGAGCCCTTGATGGTTGAACCCCTTTTTGTGGTCTATCCTGACGCAGAACGCCAACTCACAGTTCATGAGCCTGCTTCCACAGAGGCTCCTGAAGCTGACGACATTCCAGCAGCCGACCCCATCGCTGCTGAAGACATTGGTCATAATGACAATGTAGAAAATGATGCGGTCCTTCCTCAGCAAGACCACAGTGAGCTAATCAGCATTGGTCGTCCATTGACGCCAATGGCCCAGGATGCGTCATGGGCGGATCGCCCACAAGTGGAAGAAGAATCTGAGGTCCAGCCCACTCCAACTCCACAGGCGTCATCTGCATTTCACAGGCTTCGCAAAGGTCCAAGGCCTCAGGACTCTGCTGACGACATTCCGGCTGCATCAGCCGAAGAAGATGAAGAAGCACCACAAGATCCCACTCCCCCGCTCCACCAAGACGCAGTTCTCCAGGAGAACGTGCCTGTGCCTGACCCTCCAACTATTCACGTGGAGGCTGAAAATATTGAGGCTGCCACAACTAACATTGAAGCTGATGTGGAGTCCTCCCCACCGAAAGCATCAGAAGACAGTGAAGCTACTGCCCCTGATACTTCTGTTCCTGAGTCTGCTGCTGGTCCCCAATTCGATTACCATGTTGAGCACAGGCCTCAGGTCCAGAAGCCAGTCCCAAGACTGCCAAGGTTCCCAGGTCCTGCATCAGCTCCTGGCTCCTTTAACATCACTAGCTTTAGGGCAGATAATATGTTCTTCGATGGCTCCAAGAACCCCTATTCAAGGGAAAGGATTTCATCAGATAGGTTCTGGAGCTATCCTCAGCGCAGCTACTATTCATGCATCCTGTACAACCAAGGTCGCATCTTCCCACACAAGCGCCTTGATGTTGAAGCTGTTGCTGGTCTGCCCTGTCTGGAGCAAGCATTGGATTGCTTCAAGCAAGTGGGTCTGCTGCAGTTTGTGACTGATGAAGAGCACTGGAATGAAGAGCTTCTGCTACAATTCTATGCCACCCTCCACATCAAAGGATACAACAGAGATCCGAAGACTTGGGTCCTGGAGTGGATGACCGGTAATGTTCGTCACGAAGCCAATGCATTTCATATCATTGAGCTCACCGGCCTGCCCACTCCTGGCGCATTCTTTGAAGAAGGCTGTCAACTGCATGCTGAAGCTACTGAGAGCATCTTTCAGCGACCAGAACCTGATATGAGTCAAATGCTCTCCATGATGAAGCCATTGCCTCAAGATGCTCCTTATCCCTCAGAGTTCTTCATTGAAGACCTTGAGTACCTGCCCAGAACCATCTATCACATCATCAGGCGGACTCTCTGGCCTATCAAAGGGCACTCTCCAAATGCCAAGATCGAGGGTGCAATGAAGACTCTAATATTTTATATCCTTCATGGCAAATGCTTCAATGCACAGGACTTCTTCATACGCCAACTTGCTGCATCAGGCTCAGATCTGTTTGGCTTGAAGTTCTATGCCCCTTGGGTAATGAGGCTGATCAAACTTCACTCTGCAATCTTGTATCATCGCTCAACCCGCAACCATCGGATCTTCTTGCCAGTTGTGGATACCTCTGCTGAAGCCATATATCCTGAGCCTGCCAAGCAACCTTTGAGTCTTCAGAATGCAGAACACCAAAGCTTCACTCAAAGCATTGAAGGTGTTGAAGCTATCTCTCGGGTGTATCCACTGGCTGGCACTACCCGTGCACCACTCCCTGCTTCCACTGAACCCACTGACAGCGCCACTGCTCCAAGACCCAAGAAGCGTGCTCGCGCTCTCAATGACCGAGAGCTTCTTGTGGCCCTTCATCAAAAGCAGGATAGGCATCATGACTGGCTGAAAAGACAGATGAAAAGCCTCTTGGTGGATGTAAATCGCATCCAAAATCTGGCCACCAAGAATGCATTCGTTGCACATGAAACCTGCCGCCGCACCTGGAAAGGACTCACCATGGTGTGTTCTGAAGCTGATCTTCAAGAGGATGGCTTCAAAGAGCGATTCAAGTTTGACTCCACACCTCCCAGACGGGCTGTGCTGCGAGGCACTCCATCACTTGAAGACTCAGAGTTCTCTTCATCTGCTGCCACAGTGACTGCAAGGATTATTGAGGAAGAAGACGAGGCTACATCACCACCACCTCCTTCAGCACGCGTTGACACTGCACCAAGCTCTTCAGCACCGCCACACACCGCCGACGACCGTGCTGCTCCTGGAAACGAGTAGAAAACTCTATGTCTTCAAACCTTTTTGGTCCTCACTGACAAAAGGGGGAGAAGCATAGATGTTGATAGTCTTCAAGTGGGTCAATATGGGCGGGTGTTGTTATATTTTGCTTATTTTGCTTCGTGTTTACAACTCTCGTTTTGCTACATTTGGTTCCTTGAGTTGTAACACTTAAACTTGATGGTCGTCTGCTACTTGTTTGCCACCGTGTTTTTGCAAAGATAAATTCCGCATGTGTGACGATAAATCCCGCACTTAGATCATTCTGCAGACGCCCATTTTTCATTATGCATGTCATTATCTTCATATACTTTTTCATGCATAGTGGATTGTCATCATAAGTTGAAGTGAATCTCCACGAGCACAACCTGCCATGTGCATTTGCATTCCAAAAGCAAATTACTTATATGCACATCTTCAGGGGGAGCCCTTGCAACTTATGAAGACAATTCCTTATCCTTTAAAAATTTCACAGACTATATTCCCCGTTGAAAACTTCAACTAGTTTGTCATCAATCACCAAAAAGGGGGAGATTGTAAGTGCATCTAGTGCCACCCCTAGTTGGTTTTGGAGTATTGACAACAAACCTAGTTGAGGGACTAATGTGTTTGTGAGAATTGCAGGATAACACAGGTAGAAGTCCCTCATTGATTCGGTTTTACTACCAGAGATGACCCCTAAAAATGTATGAAGACATTGAAGCCAATGGTGGTATATGAAGATATTCAGATTGAAGACTATGACAAGAGAAGACACCACGAAGCCTATGGAACTCGAAGACTTAGATCTTTCGTAGTTCTCTTTCATTTGTGTTGAGTCATAGGAACCACCGTACTGTTAAGTGGGGTCCAAGAGAACCATTCCGAACGACTGAAGTGATGCCAAATTCAAAACCTATATCTTCGAGTGAAGACTATGAGAGCAAATCTTGTTCAGAGTCGGACAAGTCAGCTTTAATTGTAGCCCAAGTAAAGTTGCCGTGTGAGTTTGAAATCTGACCGTTGGTACACGTGTCAGTTCCTTAGTGACCCAGGGTCATTTCGGACAAATCGGGTCGGGTTGCCCAGTGGCTATAAATAGTCCACCCCCTACAACCATAAACGGTTGGCTGCTCAGATTTCAGTGCATGGCTTTTGTCGTTTGAGAGCAACCCACCTCGAAGCCTTTGAGAGAAAATTCCTAGTGAGGAGAAAAGCCCTAACCACCCAGAGCCAGAGAGAATTGGGCATCACTTAAGTCTTCTTGTCTGAGTGATCTGAAGACTTATTACACTTGAGGGCTGTGCATCCTCCAGCCGGTTAGGCGTCGCGTTCTGAGCATCCAAGAGACATTGTGGATTGCCGGTGAACGAAGTCTGTGAAGGTTTGGGAGTCTACCTTGAAGACTTACCAGAGTGATTGGGCGAGGTCTGTGTGACCTTAGCTCAAGGGGAATACGGTGAGGACTGGGTGTCCTGAGCTGCGTGTTCAGGACTGGGTGTCCGGGACTGTGTGTCCTTTGGTTTAAATACCTAACCGCCCTAACCAGACGTACAGTTGTCACAGCAACTGGAACTGGTCCAACAAATCTTTTTCTTCAACGAGTCACTGGTTTCATCTTTACTTCCTTTACTTACTGTTGCTCATTGTGAAGCCATTGCATGCTTGCTCTATCTTTTGTCTTCACAACGTAACTGTATGATTTGTTTGGCTTCATAACTTCTTCCTACCTGATCCTTATTACACTGCCGCAACTTGTCACTGTGCTTTCACTCTATTGAATACTTGATCATGGCTTGCCTACTGTAATCTAACTTCCGCTGCTTAGTGATAGGCATATCTCTACTGTTTGTCTTCACAACTTCCACGTTTTGACGACTTTCATAAAAATCGCCTATTCACCCCCCCCCCCTCTAGTCGAAATAACACACTTTTAGGGACTAATGCGTTTGTGAGTGTACACAGGTCTATAAGTCTATGAGGAGTTTGATATTTATAGGAAAAGTCGGCCCCTAAAAATGAATATCTTCGACTGAAGATTTTGGTATTTCTGAAGACTTTCATGAAGACTTTGAAAGTGAAGAAAATGGTGTGATCGTGAAGACTTGGTATTCATTCGAGGAATATGAAGCTTGAAGACTTTCATTTTCATAGTTTTGTTTTTCTCTTTCTTGAGTCATAGGAAACACCGTACTGTTAAAGGGGGTCGAGGAAATACTAATGAAAATTTTCCATGTGATGCTCAACTCAAAATCCTACGCCTACCCATCCCTTTGAGTGAAGCCATTGGAAATCTCATACAGTTCAGTCAATTTCTTCGGTGAAAGAGACGAAGTTCTTTTGTTCTCTGAGGAATTTGTCCTGACTGAGGAGTTAGGAATTCGCCTGTGCGGATTGCCTACACAGTGAGGAACATGATAGCCCTGAGGATTTTGCTACTCAAAATTCCGACCGTTGCTGTGCTATGCGCCAGCTGTCCCAAAATATCTATCCACCTAACGGTCATATCATTGAAGGGCATTTATGTCTTATCATGTCGGGCTGCTCCCTAGGCTATAAATAGCCGCCCCCTACAACCACTAGCAGGTTGGCTGCTCCGAGAGAAACTGACACTTGTCATTTGAGAGCAACCCATCCTCTAAGGACTTTAGCGAAAATCATCAAGTGAGGAAAAACCAAAAACCCAAACACCTACAAACCCCAAGTGATTGAGCATCACTGAAGAGATTGATCCTGCGAGGATCCGATGCTTGTTACCTTTGAAGACTGTGCTTCTTCCAGACGGTTAGGCGTCATGGTCTAGAGCATCCAAGAGGAATTGTGGATCGCCGAGTGACCAAGTTTGTGAAGGTTTGGAAGTCGCCTGAAGACTTACCACGAGTGATTGGATGAGGTCTGTGTGACCTTAGTTCAAGGAGAATACGGTGAGGACTGGGTGTCCTGAGCTGCGTGTTCAGGACTGGGTGTCCGGTACTGTGTGTCCTCGAGTTGAAATACTCAGCAGCTCCAACCAGACGTACAACTGAGACAGCAGTTGGAACTGGTCTACCAAATCATTCTCTTCACCAAGCTTACTGGTTCTATTTCCTCAACTCTTTCATTTCCTCATAACTGTGTTGTTTGCTTGTTCATATCTGTGTTTGAAGATTTTGACTGAAGACTTTCTCAATTTCCTCAGTTCAATTTCTTCAGTCTGTTTGTCTTCATCATGTGTTATCCTGTGATTACGCTTCCTGTACTCTGTGCCTGTCTTCATTTCATCATGATGACTATGCTTGTATTTTGTTATGTTTACTTTCGAGTACTTATTCCGCTGCTAGTAGTTCTTCGCTAAGGAATTTCCTCACCGGTAAATTCCTCAGTGAAGAATTTCATAAAAATCGCCTATTCACCCCCCCCTCTAGTCGATATAACGCCCTTTCAGAGTCTGTTCTTCATACCTATAGTCCACGAAAAAGCCAAAAAAAATTAGGGTTAGGTCATCATATCCGAACCAATCTGAGCCTTTGCATGGTCTTTTTAGAGTTTTGCTTTGTTGAATTTGCGGTTGCATCGTCGTGCCGAGTTGCTGGTCTTAGCATCTAGTCCCTTAGAGTTTCGAGTTCTGTTCATAGGTTGTCACGCCGCCGCCGCACCATCGTCATCATCATTACCATCCACCCCACCATATACATCGCCGCTGCCATATACAACCACCAATCCGAGTCCACATATACCATCGCCATATACCACCACCAATCCAAGTCCAGATATACCACCATAGTCCAAGTTCCACCAGATTCATCTCTGCCACCAGTCCGAGTTCAGTATTTGTTGCTTTGTCTAGCCTAGGACCAGCACAGTACCGTCGTTGAGCGTTTATTCAACTTTGCATCTCTGAATTGATTATTGCTGACCCTTTTTGCTACCATATTATAAGCCTTCCCAGCTCCACATACATCTACGTCGTGCGTTTGACTCTCCTTGGTAATCGCTCTATCCAAGCTTTGAGAGTTTTGACTACGATGGTTGCCGATCACTAATATCACTTGTTTATTCCATCTTGCTTGTAAAGCTGAACATGAAGTGCAGGATTGACATGCATTGGCGCAAACTAACTTTTCTGCAGGTTGATCTTCATCATGGATACCATGTGCATCCTCTACTTCCACTACACCAGCACCTCCATCAGGTACCACCTCCAGCCGTGATACAAGAAAGCAGGCACAACCACCACTATCTGCCAAGAGCACACCTCCCGGGCCTGCGCAGAGTTCTTCTTCTTCCATGGCATCAATAGGGCACACAAGTGATATTATTTGTCATTGTTGTAAGGGAAGAGGACATTTTGCGAGAGAATGCAAATCTCAGTGTGTGATGATTGCTACTGAGGATGGTGGGTATGAGTCCGCTAGTGACTATGATGAGGAGACTTTGGCTCTTATTACACGTGAAGAACACGGTGGAGATGATTCTGATCATGAGGCGCAATACATGGCTCCTGAAGATGCTAACAGGTAAGAATGTTTAGTTTCTCAACGTGTTTTGAGTGAGCAGGTCACACAAGCTGAGCAAAATCAGAGGCATAATTTGCTCCATACAAAGGGAGTTGTGAAGGATCGTTCGGTTCGCGTCATCATAGATGGAGGGAGCTGCAATAACTTGGCTAGCATGGAGATGGTGGAGAAGCTATCACTCACCACAAGACCACATCCACATCCTTACTACATCCAATGGTTCAACAACAGTGGCATGGTTAAGGTAACACGTACTGTTCGTGTGCATTTTAGTATCTCTACATATGCTGATTATGTTGATTGTGATGTGGTACCTATGCAAGCATGTCCATTATTACTTGGTAGACCATGGCAATTTGATAAAAAAATCTGTACACCATGGTAGAAACAATCAGTATACTCTTGTTCATAAGGATAAAAATATTACTTTGCTTCATATGACTCCTGATTCCATTTTGAAAGATGATATTAATAGAGCTAATAAAGCAAAACAGGAGAAAAATAAAAGTGAAAATCAGATTGTGGCAAAAGACTTTGAGCAACAAATGCAGCCTAATAATAAACCATCTAGTGTTGCTTCCAAAATTAAGTTGAAAAGTGCATGTTTAATTGCCACCAAATCTGATATTGATGATTTAGATTTTAGCAAATCTGTTTGCTATGCTTTTGTGTGCAAAGAGGCATTATTTTCATTCGAGGACGTGCCTTCCTCTTTGTCTCTTGCTGTCACTATCATTTTGCAGGAGTTCCCTGACATCTTTCCAAAAGATGTGCCACCGGGATTACCACCTATTCGAGGGATTGAGCATCAAATTGACTTAATTCCCGGTGCATCATTACCCAACCGTGCACCATACCGTACCAATCCAGAGGAGACGAAGGAGATTATGCGTCAAGTACAAGAACTGCTCGACAAAGGTTATATATGTGAATCCCTGAGTCCTTGTGCTATTCCTACCATTTTAGTGCCGAAAAAGGATGGTACGTCATGTATGTGCGTTGATTGTAGAGGCATTAATAATATTACTATTCGTTATCGTCATCCTATTCCTAGGCTAGATGATATGCTTGATGAATTGAGTGCCTCTATAATATTCTCCAAAGTTGATTTGCGTAATGGATACCATCAAATTCGTATGAAATTGGCAGATGAATGGAAAACAGCATTTAAAACTAAGTTTGGATTATATGAGTGGTTAGTCATGCCTTTTGGGTTAACTAATGCACCTGGTACTTTCATGAGGTTAATGAACGAAGTTTTACGTGCTTTCATTAGACGATTTGTGGTAGTTTACTCTGATGACATATTGATTTATAGCAAATCTTTGGAGGAACATTTGGAACATTTACGTGGTGTTTTTATTGCTCTACGTGATGCACGTTTGTTTGGTAACCTTGGAAAGTGCACCTTTTGCACCGACCGAGTATCTTTTCTTGGCTATGTTGTTACTGCATAGGGAATTGAAGTTGATAAAGCCAAGATTGAAGCTATTGAGAGTTGGCCGCATCCCAAAACGGTCACACAAGTGAGGAGTTTCCTTCGCCTCGCTGGTTTCTATAGGCGTTTTGTGAGAGATTTCAGCACCATTGCTGCACCTCTCAACGAGCTTACGAAGAAGGATGTGCCTTTTGTTTCGGGTACCGCACAGGAAGAAGCCTTCACGGTATTGAAAGATAAGTTGACAGATGCTCCTTTACTCCAACTTCCTAATTTCAATTGAGCTTGAATGTGATGCTAGTGGAATTGGATTAGGAGGTGTATTATTACAAGATGGCAAACCTGTTGCATACTTTTCTGAAAAATTGAGTGGGCCTAGTCTGAACTATTCTACTTATGATAAAGAATTATATGCTCTTGTTCAGACCTTAGAAACATGGCAACATTATTTATGGCCCAAGGAATTTGTTATACATTTTGATCATGAATCTTTGAAACACATTAAAAGTCAAGCAAAACTGAACCGTAGACATGCTAAATGGGTTGAATTCATTAAGACTTTCCCTTATGTCATTAAACACAAGAAGGGTACAGAAAATGTTATTGCTGATGCATTGTCTCGTCGTTATACTATGCTTTCACAACTTGACTTTAAAATATTTGGTTTGGAGACCATCAAAGATCAATATGTTCATGATACTGAATTTAAAGATGTATTGCAGAATTGTAAGGAAGGGAGAACTTGGAACAAGTTCGTTCTGAACGATGCATTTGTGTTTCGTGCTAACAAGCTACGCATTCCAGCTAGCTCCGTTCGTCTTTTGTTGTTGCAGGAGGCGCATGGAGGAGGATTAATGGGACACTTTGGCGTCAAGAAGGGAGGATATACTTGCTACACATTTCTTTTGGCCAAAGATGAGACGGGATGTTGAGCGTTTTGTTGCTCGCTGCACTACATGTCAAAAAGCTAAGTCACGACTCAATCCTCATGGTTTATATATGCCTTTGCTTGTACCTAGTGTTCCTTAGGAGGATATATCTATGGACTTTGTTTTAGGTTTACCTCGAACAAAGAAGGGGAGGGATAGCATATTTGTTGTCGTGGATAGGGTCTCAAAAATGGCACACTTTATACCATGTCATAAAAGCGATGATGCTGTTAATGTTGCTGATTTGTTCTTTCGTGAAATTATTCGCTTGCATGGTGTGCCAAATACTATTGTTTCAGACCGTGATACTAAATTTCTTAGCCACTTTTGGAGATGTTTATGGGCTAAGTTGGGGACTAAGCTGCTTTTTAGTACTACTTGTCACCCCAAACTGATGGACAAATTGAAGTAGTCAATATAACATTGTCTACTATGCTTAGGGCTGTTTTGAAGAATAACAAGAAAATGTGGGAAGAATGCTTGCCTCATATTGAATTTTCTTATAATCGTTCATTGCATTCTACTACTAAGATGTGCCCTTTTTAAATTGTGTATGGTTTCCTACCTCGTGCACCTATTGATTTGTTGCCTCTTCCATCTTCGGAGAAGGTTAATTTTGATGCTAAAAAACGTGCTTAATTGATTTTAAAAATGCATGAGTTAACTAAGGAAAACATTGAGCGTATGAATGCTAAATATAAACTTGTTGGAGATAAGGGTAGAAAACATGTTGTGTTTGCGCCAGGAGATCTTGTTTGGTTACATTTGCGTAAGGATAGATTTCCTAATTTGCACAAATCAAAGCTAATGCCACGTGCTGATGGTCCTTTTAAGGTGTTAGAGAAAATAAATGATAATGCATATAAACTTGAGCTGCCTGCAGATTTTGGGGTTAGTCCCACTTTTAGCATTGCAGATTTGAAGCCTTATTTGGGTGAGGACGATGAACTTTCGTCGAGGACGACTTCATTTCAAGAAGGGGAGGATGATGAGGACATCAATACCATTGTTACACCCACAGCCCCTGCTGCTATACATACTGGACCAATTACTAGAGCTCGTGCATGCCAATTTAATTATCAGGTACTTTCGTTTCTTGGTAACGATTCTAATGTTCATGAGAATATGATGTTGCCTAAATTGGATACATTTGTCGTACTTACAAATGAAGGGCCTAGCTTGGACAAGAAAGATGAAGCTTGGAACACGTTCAAGCATGGAGATGATGGCATGCGCAAGGGGATCCAGAACGGAGTTACAAGTGATGATTTACTTTGAAGCCACCACTACTGGAATCAGCTAATTTGCCATCTGCCAGCTCTTTGCCGTCTGCTAGCTGACGGCAAAGCAGCTCTTTGCCATCAGCTACCAAAAAGCAGACGGCAAAGAACTGGCAGACGGCAAAGAAGCTCTTTGCCATCCGCCAGGTCTTTGCCGTCTGCTGGCAGATGGCAAAGAATCTTTGCCGTCAGCTGGCAGACGGCAAAGAGAGAGGTGGCCCCCACCCCCACCCGTTTGGGAAAAACTTAACGGGCCACCTCTTTGCCGTCTGCCAGCAGACGGCAAAGAGGCAAAATGGCGGACAGCAAAGAGAGGCGGACGGCAAAGAGGGCACTATCTAACGGCCCGTGCCCCCCGCCCCTCTCTGTTCTCACCACTTCTTCCCACCACCCCTGCCGCCGCTGCCTCTTGCCCCCGCCGCCGCCCGCCGCGCGCCGCCGCCCCGGCCCCCCACCGCCCCGTCGCCCCCCCCCGCCCCGCCCCCCCCGCCGCCGCCCCAGCCCCCCGCCGCACCGGCGCCCCGCCGCCCCGCGCCCCACCGCGCCGGGCCCGGCCCCCCGCCGCCCCAGGCCGCCCCGCGCCCCGGCCAGCTCCTCCACCGCCCCGCCCCCTCCTCCACCGGCGCTGCAGAAGGTGAGCCCCCCTCCTTTTTTCTATTTTTTCTGTTTTTTCCTTTTTAGTTTTAGTTTTAGTTTAGTTTTAGGTTTTGATTTAGTTTTTTCCTTTTTTCTGTTTTATTTGTTTTAGGTTTATGTTTAGTTTAGATTTAGTTTTAGTTTTAGGTTTAGTTTAGTTTGAGGAAAGAAGAAGAAGAAGAGAAAAAGAGGAGAGGAGGAGAAGAAGAAGAGGAAGAAGAAGAAGAGGAGGAGGAGAAGAAAAAAGAAGAAGAGGAAAAAGAAGAAGAAAAAAGAGGAGAGGAGGAGAAGAAGAAGAGGAAAAAGGAAAGCAGGAAGAAGAAGAAGAAGAAGAAGAAGAAGAAGGAAAAAAAGGAAGAAAAGGAAGAATAGGAAGAAGAAGAAAAGGAAAAAAAAGAGGAAAAAACCCCGACCCGACACGGCACCCCGACCCGACACGGCACCCTGACCCGACACCGCACCCCGACCCCGACCCGGCACCCCGACCCCTAGACCCCGACCCCAACACCCCGACCCCGACCCCGACCCGGACACCCCGACCCCGACCCCGACGCCGACACCCCGACCCCGAGCCTGACCCGACACCCCGACCCCGACACGGACACGGCACCCCGACCCCAACCCGACACCCCGACCCCGAGACCCCGACCCCGACACCGACACGACACCCCGACACCGACACCCTGACACCACACCCACCCTTACCCCGACACCGACACGGCACCCCGACCCCGACCCGACACCCCGACCAGACACCCCGACCCCGAGACCCCGACCCCGAGCCTGACCCGACACCCCGACCCCGAGACCCCGACCCCGACCCGGCACCCAACCCGACACCCCGACCCCGAGACCCCGGGCCTGACCCGACACCCCGACCCCGACACTGACACGGCACCCCGACCCCGACCCGGCACCCCGACCCGACACCCCGACCCGACACCCCGACCCCGAGACCCCGACCCCGACCGCGAGTCGGACCCGACACCCCGTCCCCGACACCGACACGGCACCCCGACCCCGACCTGGCACCCCGACCCGACACCCCGACCCCGAGACCCCGACCCCGACACGGCACCCCGACACCGACAGGGCACCCCGACCACCGACACCTCCCGAAAATTAAGGTGTTCTTTGGCCTTCCAGAGGCCGACGGGGTCATATATTTGTGAATTATTAGTTAGGTCATATATTTTTCGATTTAGTTATGAAAAACATCATATATAATTGTGTTGATCGTGTAGTTTTAAATGTGCAGTTGTTTCATCGCTGCGAGGTTTGGTGTTCGACGACCTCGCCGTGCGTTTGACGAGCTCTGCCCCTTCGTTCATGGGTGAGCACAAATGACAAGTCCTCCTCCCCCATTAATTATTTGATCTATTCCGATGAAACTTGATAGCTAGCTATATATGTGTCTTGAATCATCAGTATGCGTAACCAATATGTGTCTCCCGTTCGAAAGCGTCATAGTTATAAATATGCATGCATTTGCATATTTATAACCTTGATTCTTTCGAATTGTCCAACGCTATCCATGGACAGCCCGAGTATGTGTAGATTGGGTTCGTTTTCCCATATGCTTTGCTCCAGATCCGACGCATATATTTCGTCAGTGCCTCCCCTGTTGTTCTCTGGGTACACATCCTCTCTGTTTATTGCAGAGACGTGTATCAGGAGAACAGCGGGGAGGTGCTGCCGAAATTTTGCGTCGGATCCGGAGCATAGCATGGGAAAATGAACCCAATCTACACATACACGGGTGGGATTAGGACCTATCATTACCTATTAGAGTGTAGGTTGCATGGACGTAATAAAATTGACAAAGTAGATCAACTGATGAATATATACATGGTGAATTACATATATAATTGTTGTGTGTCCAGTAGCTCTGAAAGTGAAGATGAGTGACTGTGCTTAGATATATACCGGTCACACTGGTCAGAACAAATGGAGCGCTGAATGGTTCACAAAAACTAAGGGGTTTGTGCAAGCCGCATTTGCTAATGGCCAAAAGAAAACCTGGTGCCCTTGTTTCCGGTGCGGCAATTGGGAAAAGAAGACAGAGGCTGAAATGGGCAAACACCTGCAGAAGAGTGGTTTTACGCCCGATTATACGGTGTGGACATTTCATGGTGAGTCTGCCCAACGTGACCGAGCTGAGGTGGATCATCGTCGCACCGACGAGCATGGTACCGGGATGGAAAACATGGTGCAAGACTATGATGATGCTCGGGATTCGGACGAGGAGATGGAGGAATCTGCAAAGGCCTTCAATGAAATGTTGGAGTCTTCGAAACGTCCGCTCCACGAGCACACTGAGCTTTGTCAGTTGGATGCCATCTCACAAGTAATGGCTCTGAAGGCTCAGTTCAACTTGGGCAGAGAATGCTATGACGCAATTATGACAGTATTTGGACGCTTTCTACCCAAAGGCCATGTAATGCCTGCAAACCTGTACCAGTCGGACAAAATCCTCCGTGCACTGAAGATGCCCTATGAGAAGATACATGCCCCTGAGAAAGGATGTGCCTTATTTAGGCTTGACTATGCGGACTTGAACTATTGTCCCATTTGCAAGTCTTCCAGGTATATTGTGGTAGACAACGGTATGGGTGAGAAGACACAGACCAAAATCCCCGTTAGTGTTCTTCGGTATATGCCAATCGTACCAAGACTTCAATGTCTTTTCATGGTCGAAGAGACGGCCAGACAGATGACATGGCACAAAACAGGCAAAAGAACCGAACTAGATGCAGATGGGAATCTGATGATGGTACACACATCGGATGGTGTTGCGTGGAAAAAGTTTGATGAATTACATGCTGACAAAGCGGCAGATCCGAGGCATCCTCGAGTCGGCATCAGCACGGATGGGTTCAGTGTGTTTGGTATGACGGCAGCCCAATATAGTTGTTGGCCCGTATTTGTCTTTCCACTCAATCTCCCCCCGGACAGATTATGCAAAGAAAGAACATTTTCCAGACGTTGATAATTCCAGGACCCAACTATCCGGGCAAAAATATGAATGTGTACATGCAGCCGCTTAAGGACGAATTGCAAGAAGCCTGGGATAATGGGTTCAAGACATACGACGCCTTTAGCAAATGGAACTTCATAATGCGTGTCTGGTACATGTACTCGACGCATGACTTGCCGGCGTATCCGCTATTCGTTGGCTGGTGTGTGCATGGAAGGGTCCCGTGCCCCACATGCAAGGGTGCTCTTGAGTTTCGTTGGCTTCAGGCCGGTCGCAAGTTTTCTTGCTTCGACGTGCATAGACAGTTCCTGGATCCTTGCCATAAGTTCAAGAAAGACAAGAAGAACTTCATCAGGGGTAGAGTTGTCAAAAACTCTGCACCACCTGCATTGACAGGCCAACAGACCCTGGATCGGTTAAACACTCTCGAGCCAGATCCACAACGTCCAGGGTACTTCAAGGGGTATAATACTAAGCACGCGTGGACTCACAAAACATGAAAGATGGTGGGCACTGGTCGGGAGCGTGGTCTGAGGTCTTCCATTCCAGACGCACCTCTCCGCCGAGCGTTGCTGGACAGTATGGCCACACTGCCGGGCCCTTCTTCGTCGACCGCGGTGCCCAGCAGGGGACGAGGTAGGAAGAGAGGAGGTGGGGCACGTGGTCGTGGGAGAGGAGGTAGGGTGACTGCTACGGTGCCTTCCTCGCCGCCACCCCCAGCCGTTTCACCCGAGCACGTGACTGCTAGGGTGGACTCGTCCGAGGAGGAGGCTACACGGACTCCGGTCCACGAGCCTCCGGTCCACGGGTCTTCGGCCCACGAGAGTTCGGCCCACGTGACCCCGGAGGAGCACACGTCCGGATGGGGTACCTGGCCGGATCAGCCCGAGGAGCCGAGTGGCCATGCTGATGATGGCGGGGAGCCGACTGATCTTGAGGAGGAGGGGGGCACCATCTACCAGCGTGGTGCTACACGGCTCCCGTCCGTGCCGGTGACCCGCGAGCAGAGGTGGTTGATTTTCCCTGATGGGGAGAGGTACATAAGTGCATTTAATATTTTTGTACCTTGTGCATTCACGTTTTTTCAAATAACTAATGCGTTAGCCTTGTCATGCTGCAGGGGTTGGGACCATCATCATAGTGTCCACCGGCCCAACTCCGTCCTTGGAGTTCTTTGCCGGCAAAACTTCCCGGGGTTTGTCACGTTGCGTGGTGAGGGTCGGCTTCCAGAGCTTGGATTGAGCTGGGAGCACTACGTGGCTGCCCCAGCCCCGCCAAATGAGATTATCGACGGTGTCGTGTGCGACACGAGGGCAGACATGGTGATCAGAAAGTTCTGGGTAATTTCTCCTTTACACATTTAAAAATCTTCAACTAGCTAGTTATTAATTGTACTAATCAACATTGTCTCATTTGATTGCAGACATTCTACAGGTGTGAGGAGGGATACGAGGAGGACGCGGCACATGTTATCGAGAACGTCTGCAAGCGCCTACTCCAGAACTTACGGCACGAGGCTCGGGTGTAGGCTGTTCGAGACTACTACGCCTTGCGTGGTATCAAGAAGACCAAGCCGGCGTGCCGCGATAAGTTCCTGAGTAAGGAGCAGTACATGAAGGTAATTCTTAAGGCCTTCTCTACTTAAGTTCCTTCATTTAGTAATTCTTAGCCGTAGCGCTCAAGTTTCTATTTGCTAACTTAGGCGCCTCCGAGATGGTGTGCGGATCGGATGGATTGTTGGGAGGTGTTGGTCGATGAGTGGTGCTCACAACGATTGCTAGCCCTCCACAAGGAGGCGAAGGAGAAACGTGCCCAAATGGAAGGTGTGCCCCACCATCAAGGCAGGTCCAACTTATATCAGTTCGGGCGCAACTGGGTATGTGGTTTGCTTCATGATTCATGCAATTCATTCATCATGCTAGCTTGAGCCCTTTAATTACTAATGTTCATTGTTTCTCTCTTTCAGGCACGCTACAATAAGGCGGATAAGGTGCCAGAGGTGTACGACCTGTATTCCATGGCCCACACTGCCTCTTTTAAGAAAGTCAAGGCTTTCTCTCAGTCTGACCTCGATGATGCAAACAACTTCACCAACATCTCCTCCCACAACAAGCTCGTGAGATATAGAGATGAGGGGAAGGCGAGGAAAGGGGAGGACTTTAACCCGAGCCAGGGTCCCATTGATCCAGAGCTGTTGATGATATCTGGTGGCGGGAGGTCCCATGGCTCCATAGCCATTGGAGATGGACTTATCCGTTGTCCTAGCACTCTCCCGGAGATCAAGGCGCGCCAGTCGAGCTCCGCTCCTGAGATAAGGCCTCGTGAACGGCCAGTGCAACTCGCCATCAAGGTTAGTGATACGTACTCAGTTATCTTTCTCCATTACATTGTGTGCGCTTCCATCAATGATTACAAATGGTCATGTGAGTGGTGTTGCAGGCTACTATACAGAGTGAGAGAGATAGAACGGAGAAACTTCTGGCGGAGGCGGCGGAGAGGCAGCGGGAGTTGGAGGAGAGGACGACAAAGATGATGGAGGAGGAGAGGGCACGGAATGACATGCAGGCAAGGGCCATGTACGAGCTCCTTGTGGTAAGTTTCTTCTGCAGATTAGCCAAAACATTCATGTAGTGTTTGTCTCATTACTAACTAGTATGACTGAGTCGTCAAAACCAAATGTGTAGTCTGTCTGCGAGAAGACAGGTCAGACCGCTCCGTCGATGCCAGTGATTGCTCCTGGGACCACGGTGAGTTTTATTTGAATGGACATTACTTGCTAGTCTTAACATTTGAGTGTCATCATGCTAACAAGACATTGGAAATGATCTTTGGTGCAGCGTGACTCCAGACAAGCATCGCACGATCCTTCTCCAGCTACCGACACGAGCCACCCCGCTCCTACACCTCCTGGATCTTGGTAAGTTTATCTAGTGTTTTGCTTAACACATGCATAAAGACCTAGACTTAGCTTTATTTCCTCCAATGCTTACCATAATGACCTAGACTTAGCTTCTTCTCCTCCAAAATGACTTAATAAGCTTACTGACCTCCAAAACCATCCATTTTACCTAAGTTATCTCTAAAACGATCTATACTTAGCTTTGTTTCCTCCAAAATGACCAAAGTTAGCTCTAATATGCTTAGTTAACTAGGTTTGCTCAATAATGACATGTACTTAGCTTACTTATGTCAAAAATGGCATAATTAGCTTAGTTAGCTCATAAACGATCCATTTTACCTAAGTTAGTTCTAAAATGATCCATTTTACCTTAGTTAGCTCATAAACGATCCATTTTACCTATGTTAGCTCTAAAATGACCCATTTAACCTTACTTAGCTCATAAATGATCCATTCTACCGAAGTTAGCTCTAAAATGACCCATTTTACCTAGGTTAGCTCCAAAATGATCCATCTTACCTAGGTTACCTCTAAAATGATGCATTTTACCTAAGTTTGCTCATAAGCGATCCATTGCACCTAGGTTAGCTCATAAACGATCCATTTCACCTAAGTTAGCTCACAAATGATCAATTTCACCTAAATTAGCTCATAAATGTCATATATTCTTCTTCTTCTTCATTTTCTTCTTCTTCTTCTTCTAATCTTCTTCTTCTAACTTTCTTATTTCCCATTTTGCAGAATTCATTCACTTCACGGAAGCTTGCATAGATGGAGTGCTTGTTTGGATGAACTATGTTTCCTTTGTATCTATGAACTATGCATGTATGGTAGGATGACACTATTGTAATATGTATGGTTGGATGCATGTATGTCGAACTTGCTATGTATGGTTGATGGAACTATGCATGTATGATGAAATTATATGTGTTGGATATCTCATATGTTTGCTGTGAACTTGCCATGTGAAAAATATATATGTATCATCTATTTGCCGTGAAAATGGTTGGGTATATGAAAAAACAGAAAAAAGAGCCAATATGCAGGCTCTTTGCCGTCTGCCACCGACGGCAACGGGCTCTTTGCCGTCTGCCGCGGACGGCAAAGAAGCCACGTGGCGTCCACCTGTGCTTCCTGGGACCTGACCCATTTGGTCAGTTTGCCTACAGTGGCAGACGGCAAAGACTTTGCCGTCAGTGACAGACGGCAAAGAACCTGCCACGTAGTGACGTGTAGATGACATCATACGGCGGACGGCAAAGACCCTAGAAATTTTGCCGTCAGCGGCGGACGGCAAAGGCCTTCCGTTAGCCACTTAACGGACTGACAGCGCAATTATTGCCGTCCGCTCTCTTTGCCGTCTGCCTCTCTCTCTTTGCCGTCCGCCGCAGACGGCAAAGACTTTGCCGTTAATAGCAGACAGCAAAGAACCTGTTTACCGAAGCCTACTTTGCCGGAGCCTTTTGCCGTCCGCCGTTCAGGCCTTTGCCGTCTGCCGTGGCAGACGGCAAAGTAGCTGATTCCTGTAGTGATAAGGAGTGCATGAAGCCTTGGACGAAATATACAAGATGCCACTTCATGAATTTCGTCCAGAGGCTATTTTAGGTGCTGCGTCACCTTATTATTGGGCCAGGCCCATGTATTTTCGAAATACTTAAGTATAGGCTGTTTTTAGAGTCCGTATGTGTGGGGAAACAAGAGTTGGGGTTGGTTTCGGACCCCTCCTCCAAGGGCCACGAAATTCCCCCCCTCTTCCTCCATATATACAGCCCTTAAGGCGTCGTTTAGACTTTGGGTTTTGTTTAGATTAGAAGTTCGTTGTAGCTGCAACTTCGCGTACTTCGTTTGTGTCCAACGACCAGACCAAGACGTAACAGAACCCCACCTTGATCAATAAAGCTTTCATATTATATTCGCAATATCCAGATTGCGATCTCAGTTTCTTGCTTGTTCTTCGTTTGCTCACAGGAAACAGGCCCTCGTGGTCAAGTTGATCGTGCTCCAGCGTGGTCAATAGCCCCTCGGAGTTGGTTTAGCGATTCCTAAGGCGCGACGTCCTCGCACGTTCGTAGTCGGATCGTCAAAGTCGACTTCCTCTAAAACGATAGCCACTATCTCATCGAAAGACGGGACACCTTTGCCTCTATCAACCTAGTTCTCGATCTCTTGTTTCTTTCCCTAAGCCGCCGCCGGGTCGTCCCTTTATATACACAGGTTGCAGCTCGGTGGCTCACGGAGTCCTAGCTGGCTCATACACAAGTATCCGGCTCGGTGACTACCTACGCTTGCCTTACAAAACAAGTCATACACATATGGCGGTTCATCCTATTGGGCCTCAAGTCGCCTTTGGGTCTTGGGCCGTTAACAAGCTTGTATGATCCGCCATCTTCATTGATGAGTCGCCAGTGCCATGACCCAGCCCCTTTTGGGTGGTTCATACCCAATAGTCATATCCCCAACATTAGGCCCCATGTTGACTTGAACTTGTTCATGTCAATCTTCAATACATGTCTTGTCAAAATGTTGCACCACTTGTTTGAGAAATCTTGTTGTAACCCGCCATGATGTGAGCTCACGGTATCTTCTTAAACCGCCGTGACGTCACTTCACAATAATTTTGTACACGGTTCAGAACATCTTAATTGATCCTTATCTCAATAACCATCCCAAAAATCGAGTCATCCATATAGCCACATGATGGTTTCATCCTCCCCGATTCCCGCGGATGCCCTCTATCCGCCCCCTTATGAATAGGGACAGGGGTCTTTATCATTTTCACCCCTTCCTTTGTCTTCCTGTCGCATCTCTTTTGCCACTCGAGCTCCACCGCCGTGACCTTCGACCACTGCACCAACCCAGGCCGCTGCATCGACCTGATTGGATCAGAAACTCCGGCGTGCCACCGCTACTTCTTCTTCTGTATGTACACCTTTCTTTCCATCTCAGATCTGCGTTTAGGGTTTGGGCAGTTCATCGGCGTTCTTGCTGTTCTTTGCTGTTTCCTTCAACTCCAGTGGCTTTTAATCTAGATAGGCTATGAACCTTGCGCGGAAGTAGTTTTAGCATTCATTTTTATCATTAGAGTAACATCTCCCCGTAGAAGATCTCATTGAAACACCCACACTTTTCCACTGCCGCCACCTTAGGTTTAGAATTTTACTGCCTTTTCTGAACTGTGGTAGATCCAAAATTATTGCTCCATCTTGCAAAATATGTTTGTCCAACACTTAGCCAAATGTGAAGTACCATAACTACCATGGCGGCTTATACCGCAAACCGTGTTCCATCGTAAGACACTAAATCTTATTAAATCACCACCATACGCTTTATAACTAGCCCGACTCAGCAATATATCTCTAGTTTAACCATACTTGCTTATAATTTCATTCTGCAACATATACCTTGACTTTTAGACTCTGTCTGGCTCAACAGCAAAATCCCTAATCCGGTAGGTACCATTAGTCCCCTTGGAAGCAGCGAACACTTCAATTCTCATCCCCGGCTTAATCAATTAACTGCTCATAGCATTTTACCCTTAAATCAATAGTCCGGTTTACTAGCATGATCTTAAGTCGGTAATGTTACCTTTTCTTAGGACTTTGTTTTTGAAGCTGGTCAAGACTGTCACTGCCTGCAACTGGGTCGTTTCCCGGGTCACAGAGGAAGACTTGAAAGAATATGTTCAGACTGGCGTCTTAGCCAAAAAAGAAGTCATCCATTAGAGGGTTCCGGGTAATGAAACTCGCCCTGAGCCAAAAAATGGTGAAGTAGTCATTTTTATGGATCATATGGACCGGAGTTTCAGTCCTCCCGGCTCAATATTCTTTCGTGATGTACTGCATTTCTTCAAACTCCACCCACAAGATATCAGACCAAATTTCGTCTCAAACATCTGCAATTTTGAAGTGTTTTGTGAGGTGTACCTTCAACAGGAACCCACCGTAGAACTATTCAGAGAGTTCTGCTACTTGAACCGGCAGAATGAATTCATAGATGGGCCTAGCCTGGAACTAGGCAGCATATATATATAGAGCGCCGGAAGGAGGCCATCTTCCCAGCTGCTAATCTTCCCAGTCACCCAAAGACTGGAATCAGACTTGGTTTTATTGCCAAGATACTTCGCCGGAAGGAGAAAATCCCCTACCGGGTTATCGCGCCCGCCGGCTTAGTAGAAGACATCATCTTCTAGATCATATCAGCACATCAGCGCGAAAGAAATATGTGCCAGTTTTTGCAAAGATCCGGGCCTTGATGGCCAACGGTTTAACCGGAATTGACCTAGTTCGCTGCTGGATTGCCTGGAGAATCTTACCTCTAAGCCGCCGACCCAGTTTGATGTGTAAGTATACCGGCGAACTAATAGATCCTCAGCGCCACTGTCAGACTGGAATGAATGAGGAAGACATTAGTAACATGACAAAGACCTTGCTGAATGAGAGCTTGGAAGATTGCAGTGAAGTCGGATTGAGTCCTTTCTGCGTTCTAAATAAGACGCTGACTGTAAGTTTTAAATCAAGCTCATCCTTGACTCATATTTTTATCGGTACTGCCTGTTCATACTCATTCAATGTTTATAGGACGACTCACCCTTCTGGACCAAGAAGCTGCTAGAGAAGCCAAAGAAAGCACGAACAAAGAGTAAGGCTACAAAAAAGCATGCTAAGAAGAAGTCCAATGCTGCCGAATTATTCAACTTGGATGATAAAGATGATGATGAGTCAGAGGTAGAAATTGATTCCCTTGGCTCATTTTTCATACATCTTATTGACAATGATTGTTATCAGGATGATGCGGAGGCCAGCCGTGCAGATGACGAAGAGGTAATTATCATTTCCTCCTGCTCAGACCCTCTGCCAGCACAGAAAACCCAACAAGCAAGCCGGAAAGTAAAATTTTCTCACCCTTTAGCTCACTTGGATCCCAAATTTCTTTTGAAGAAATAGGAACATGAAGCTCGCGCACAACTCGTCACAGCGGGTGTGAAATTTTATCCCGGCTTACCAAACACTCCAGCGCCTCTCAAACATCGACCGGAGGTTTCAAAAAAAATTCTGAATTAGATTATCCCAAGGCGGGTCTTGTTCGTCAACCTCTTAACCCGTATGATTCAAATTATCAGGGAACATCTCACTCTTCCTCCGGCGACTCAACGGAACTCAAATCCCAGCTTTCAAGACTGTGCCTGGGTAAGGGTATATTCAATCATTCAAACTTCATGCCTAATTAATATCCTGACATCTGTATATTTCTTATTCTCAGTGGCCAGCCAAACCCAGCAAAAAGGTGAAACTGAACAAGTCGGCTGACGACTCCAACCCGTCTGAGCCGGAAAAGCAATAGCTAGGATCCTCTCATCCAATTGCTGAAGCCACCATTGATGACCCGCTACCAGAAGAGCACGACATCGCCATGGATCAAATAGATGTTGAACCGGTCATCTCTAAACCACCAAGCCCAATCAAGCCTAATGAAGATAAGGCTGACGATGTCACCATCATCGGGCTTGGTTATACCGTGCCGGGTAACCCCACTGCCTTATCCAAGCACATCGCCAAGGAAGAAATTTCTGCTGGTGATAAAGGCAAGTGGAAAGTAGACATAGAAGAATACTCCCAGTTCAGTGCCCAAGAAATCCACTCTGGTTATTTGAACTATCTATACTCCAGCCGTGATTTTGAAGCCAGCTTAGTCAATTTGATGAAGGAATGCTATGAGGTAATCCAATCAATATTCTCTTCATAATTATATGTCTATCAGCTGCCAAGTCTATAGGATATGATAGGATTGAATATGCTTTAGATTTTCCAATTGCCATAAAGAACTGAACAACAACACAAGTAGCCCCTAAGTGCTAGCTTAGACCATCAAGTTAAGCCGAGACTTTTAAGTAGCAGTAATGAACTTCGCATCCGTAGCCCCCAAGGGTCGATTTAACTAGCATAGTTAAACTGGGGCTTACAAAAATTTATAAATCAACACTTCAATATGTAACCTTGGTAAACCGGATCATATCATTGTACCCGAGTCATCGAATAAATTCGTCTTTGAAAAGAGCAATAGGCTTTAGCCCCCAAGTGACAAGGAAAATACTTGTATTGTGCTTGGAACATCGAAAAGTTCTTAAGAGCAATAGACATTAGCCCCCAAGTGCCAAGGAAAATACTTGTATGATGATTGGGACTTCAAAAATAATCATGATCATAATACCTTCCATGTTTGCTTATGTCACAGGCTGAACTGATTGAGGAGGATTCGCAGCTCGATGATCTGAAGGACAACAGTAGAACTCAGCAATCTGAGACATCCAAGGCCAAGTCAGAACTGAAGACTGCTTTAGAAAACATTGAGCAGCTTAAGCAAAACTCTAACACTAATAAAATGGCTGGGAGACTGAAAAGGCGGCTTTAGTGAAGAGAGCAGAGGATGCTAAAGCCGCACTTAAACTGGTGATTAACGAGTTGCCGGTTTAAGGCAGCAGACCAATAACATGTCGTCGGCCATCTTCGGAAAGTAGGAAAATGACTCCTTTGCATCTCAATAAACATATTATGAAGATATGCTGGCTTATCAATAAATTTATTGATACAGGTTCTCAGAGCGCCAAGTTGGGCTGAGATATGCGCATCCGGCTTAAAGCTGTCTACACTCTTGTAGAACAGTTATACACTGGCACCCAACATACCATTGCTGCTGCTATGCACAAGAAATATCCACCCACTCTCACCAAAGATACATTGGAGAGGTTATCAGTGCCGCCCAAAAGGATTGATGATTTAAAGCGAGCAACTGCCAGAGGTGGTGCATTGACTGCTTTAAGCCGGGCAAAGGCGTGGCAAGCAGATCTAGATCTAGAAGATTTGGCCAATGGTTGCCCAAGTATCAAAGTGGACGGATCTGCCTTCAGTGCTGATGACTTTGCGTCCATTAGCAAGTAAGTTGGGTGAAGAAACCTATCTTTCCACATATTAGGTGGCTTATGATGCTGAGAACAAGAAAGTGAAGGCACCGGTTCATCAGGAGACGGATCTCATCCCGTTGATTTGTAAGCACACCTTCGCTCCTGACATTGATCCATCCAACCTTATTGATGATGAAGCTGTGTTTAGAGCGTTGATTGATATCAACTGGGCTACGCCTAAGTTCCAGCTGATGGATAATCAAGGAAGAAGTGGCGTAGGATGATCTGGAGGCTCCAACCCACCAAGAGTCATGAGCCATTTTATTAATCATAGCACTTTGATGTTTATGTCTCCAAAACACTTATCCTCTTTGGGCCATCGGATGCCATGTAATAGGCTAGTTAAACTTTGATCTGTCGTGCCATCATGCACGTTTTGTTTGCATAAGACTGCCGATCCATCAGTTGAAGATTTGCCACTTATGCTCAGGATATCATCAAGTATGCAGATCAGATTTATCATTTTTCTTACACACGAACAGATCACAAGTGCCCTGGCGGTTTACCCCAGGGCGGGTCACAATACCCCATATAAAAAGCACTGGTGACTATAACAATCCATAACCAGGTCCAGTTAATCACAACCTCATATAATCATTACAAAATATCATACCTGTGATATTTGCTCACACTTCCGGCTTATCATACATGTGTAGTAAGGGTTACAGCCCAAAAATTGAGAGCACAACGCCCTGTTCAATTAATTCATACCACCGGCTCATAACGCCATATGCAGAAAGGGGTAACATCCCAAAGCTTAGAGCCAGTACTCTAAGCACAAGATCATCATATGCTGGCGACTGAAAGTCCAAAGCCAGGTCGGGTTAACAAATGACGGATAGATTCATATATGAACCATAAGGCAACATAGCCCTCATCGGTTTTCAACCATGTATTAACATGTCCCAAAAGATAAATCTAGATAAAAAAGTTCAAATCAGATATAAATCAAAAACAAGGCTTTCATAGGCGGCCAAGCCTCAAAATCAAGTGCTTTTCAAGGGCCGCACAGCCGCTGAGTTAAACCTTCATTCAAACCTTGTAAGCCGGGCCTCACATGACCAATCACCATTTTAACTTTGACAATTTCAGGGTCTTTATAAGATTAGCTGTCAAGAGTACGGCGAGTCATTCCAGGATTACCTGGGCGGAGTGGTAGACAAATAAAGGCAGGATAACCCAGATTTTTTGGCGAATACACGAGGCGTCCAAGCCTATTACAAGGGTCATCAAAGCTCTGTCCATTAACAAGAGCCCCCAAGTAATATTTCATTCCAGGCATACACACTGGATCAACAGGATAGTCATAGCTATGCTCAATGAGCAGGAAGCCCCCAAGTATTTGGTAACTATGGCATACAAGCCGGATCAAGAGGTAGTCATAGCTATGCTCAATGAGCAGGAAGCCCCCAAGTGATCATATGAAGTGACAATAAAGACTCATTATTCTCAGAAATGAAATGACAGAGGTCCTGAATTATCAAGGATGCCGACTTTATTATATTGATTATAATATATACATTGTCAAAATAAGTACATGACAAGATCCAATGGCTTAGGTGTAATAAGGCCGAAGATGAGCAATATTCCACGGCCGGCGGGTCTCCTCCTCCGACGTGGGTGAGTCCTTGTGGTCTCGAACATCGATAAGGTAGTATGACCCATTGCTTAGATTTTTGCTGACCACAAAGGGTCCTTCCCAAGGCGGGGATAGTTTGTGCATATCAGTTTGATCCTAGATAAGCCGGAGCACCAAATCGCCTTCTTGAAAGGTCCTAGTTTTAACCCGGCGGCTATGATAGCGGCGCAAATCTTGCTGGTAAACCGTCGACTGAGCCGCCGCATGGTCACGCTCCTCAGCCAACAGGTCAATAGCATCCTGACGTGCTTTTTCATTATCAGCTTCAACATAAGCCGCCACACGAGGCGAATCGTGACGGATGTCAGTAGGGAGAACCACCTCTGCTCCGTAAACCATGAAAAAAGGCGTGTAACCCATAGATCTGTTCGGGGTGGTATTGATGCTCCATGACACTATGGGTAACTCCTCCACCCAACAACTCGGCGTCCTCTACAAAGGGACCATGAGCTGGGGCTTGGTGCCTCTCAAAATTTCTTGATTGGCTCTCTCAGCTTGACCATTGGACTCGGGGTGAGCCACTGATGACACATCAAGTCGAATATGCTCTCGTTGACAAAAATCTTTCATAGCACCCTTGGACAGATTGGTGCCATTATCTATTATAGTGATGTGGGGAAAACCGAAACGGAAGATCACTTTTTTACGAATTGAGCCACTATGGCCGCGTCACACTTACTAACCGGCTCTACTTCAACCCGCTTTGTGAATTTGTCAACCGCCACCAAAAGGTGGGTCTTTTTATCCTTGGACCTTTTGAAAGGCCCAACCATATCAAGCCCCCAGACTACAAATAGCCAAGTAATTGGAATCATCCTCAATTTTTGAGCCAGCACGTGAGCTCGTCTTGAGAATTTCTGAAAACCATCACATTTACTGACCAAATCATCTGCATCAGCATGAGCCGTCAGCCAATAAAATCCATGACGAAAAGCCTTGGCCATGAGAGACTTAGAGCCGGCATGATGACCACAATCTCCTTCATGAATCTCTTGTAGGATCTCACGACCTTCTTCAGGAGAGACACAACGTTGAAAGGCCCCCGTAATACTGCGATTATGCAACTCTCCATTGACAATAGTGATTGATTTAGACCACCGGGTTATCTTCCTGGCCAAAGTTTCATCTCCAGGTAACTCGCCTCGGGTCCTATACGCCAAATATGGAACTGTCCAATCAGGAATAGCATGAAGAGCCGCCACCAGCCGTGCCTCCGGGTCAGGAATAGCAAGATCTTCCTCTGTAGGCAGTTAGACTGAAGGATTATGCAGAATATCAAGGAAAATAGTGGGTGGCACCGGATTAAGCTGGGGTCCCAACCGGCTTAAAGCATCAGCCACCTCGTTTTTCCTTCGATCAACATGATCCACTTGATAACCCTTGAACTGACCAGCGATAGCATCAACCTCTCGGCGATAAGCCGCCATGAGTGGGTCCTTAGAATCCCAAGTGCCTGAAAATTGCTGAGCTACCAAATCTGAGTCACCAAAATACCTCACCCGGCTTGAGTTCATCTCCTTAGCCATCCGAAGACCATGGAGCAAGACCTCATACTCAGCTGCATTGTTACTACAAGGGAACATCAATCTTAAAACATAACAAAATTTATCACCTCGTGGGGAAGTCAAGATAACTCCAGCCCCCGAGCCTTCCAACTGCCTGGATCCATCGAAGTGAATAGTCCAATATGTGATATCCGGCTTTTCCTCAAGCATCTGCAGTTCTGTCCAATCATTTATGATGTCCACAAGTGCTTGAGACTTGATGGTTGTGCGAGCCATATACTTCAAACCATGGGGTCCAAGCTCAATGGCCCACTTGGCTACCCGACCTGTGGTTCTCTGTTTTGACTAATATCCCCTAAAGGAGCAAAACTAACCACGGTGATGGGATGACCTAGAAAATATTTCTTGAGCTTTCGACTAACCATGAACACCCCATATATCAACTTCTGCCAATGTGGATACCTCTTTTTGGACTCAATGAGTACCTCACTGATGTAATAAACCAGCCGCTGAACCGGATATTCCTTGCCTGACTCCTTCCTTTGCACCACAATTGCCACGCTAACAGCTTAGCTATTTGCAGCCACATACAACAGCAAAGGCTCTTTGTCAATGGGAGTAGCAAGAATCGGTGGCTCAGCTAATTGTTTCTTCAAGGCTTCAATCGCCTAATCAGCAGCATCACTCCAGACAAAGTGATATGTCTTCTTCATCATCTGGTATAGAGGGATAGCTTTTTCACCCAACTGGCCTATGAACCGACTTAAGGCTGCAATGCAACCCACCAGACGCTGAACATCGTTAATACACACCGGTTTAGCCAGGGAAGTGATAGCCTTTATTTTCTCCGGCTTAGCTTCAATACCCCATTCAAAAATCAGAAGGCCCAAGATCTTGCCTGCTGGTACACCAAAGCCACATTTGACCGGGTTAAGCATCATCTTGTAGACCCGGAGATTGTTAAAGGTCTCCTTCAAATAATCTATCAGGGTTTCCTTCTTCCTGGACTTCACCACAATATCATCCACATACGCATGAACATTACGCCCAATTTGATTATGAAGGCAATTTTGCACACACCGCTAGTGAGTCGCCTGGGCACTCTTGAGCCCAAAGGGCATAGACACATAACAGAAGGCTCCAAAGGGAGTAATGAAAGTTGTCTTCTCCTGGTCCTTAACTGCCATCTTGATATGATGATAACCAGAGTAAGCATCCAAAAAGCTCAAATGCTCACAACCCGCCATAGCATCAATGATCTGATCAATACGGGGGAGAGCAAAAGGATCAGCCGTACATGCCTTGTTTAGGTCTGTGTAATCCATACACATATGCCAAGTACTGTTTTTCTTAAGTACCAGCACCGGGTTAGCCAACCACTCAGGATGAAAAACTTCAACAATAAACCCAGCCGCCAAGAGCTAGCCCACTTCTTCACCAATGGCCTTGCGCCTCTCTTCATTAAAACGTCTAAGGAATTGCTTGACCAGTTTAAACTTTGGATCAATATTGAGAGTGTGCTCAGTGAGTTCCCTTGGTACACCTAGCATGTCTGAGGGTTTCCATGAAAAGATATCTTGTGATGTAGGGTAGAACCCTAATCGCCCGATCTTTCACGAAAGGAGCAGCTCCCGCGAAGAACATGAGGAACACGAGGGGAAAACAAGGGAAATCATGAGGGAAACACGAGATAATCACTTAACCAACAAGAAATAGTCACACATGTGCTAGATCCTCGAGTACATAAAGTAAGATACACGATCCACGATCAACTAGGGACGATACACGGTAACCGGTCTTCTCCGTGAGGAGGTCTTGAAGTTCTTCTCCAAAAGGAGGTCTTGAATCCAAAGGGATCTTCTCCGTAGAGGCCGCGGTCTCTCTCGTGGAGTAGATCTCATGTGGATGAGCGAAGCTCTATCTCTCAAATGAGCTATCACAATGCTAACACTAAACTGGTGAAGATGGAGAAGTATATATAGTCTAAGCCACGAAGGGGTAAGTGGGAAAGGTATACATGGGCTTTGGCCCGAGTCTTTGCATGCAGGCAGGATGGAAGTTCCCGGTGGGGCCGGAAGTTCTGGGCTCCGGAAGTTCCGGGCAGGTTCTGGCCGGGTTCCGGGATATCCAGAGAGTTGGCGCGCTCGGGGTTGGTCTGGACTCCGGGGCCGGAGGTTCCGGGAAGGTCGGAAGGTCCGGGGGCCGGAAGTTCCGGGCAGAGGCCGGAAGTTTCGGGCTTTCTAGGAGCTTGTCCTTGCTTCTTCTTCCTTCTCCACTTCCATGCTTGGCCTTGGTCCTTGGATCCTCCATGGTCGTCTCAGTTGTACCTGAGTATATGCAAGGTCCATGCATGAGGTAGTAGCCATGTCTCATATGTGGAAAGTGACAGTTCGAAGAGGAGTGAGTTCACCTTGTGTCCAATGGCATATGGTCGAGGTCTCATCGTATGTCCTCTTGGGGCTTGGGGAGTATTCGAAGTGTACTGGGGGATGATGGTAGGATGCTCCGCATCATCTCCCCTCCCTTGGGAAAGATCCAACATCGTATCGAAAACCTCATCACCATGGAAACGGTTGTCGTGGACGGACTTGTAGTTGGATGGAGTGGGAGACGTTGCGCAATCCAAGTACTCCAAGGTGTCGCCGGAGTGGTATACATGCAAAAAGAAAAAACACAAATGACACTCGGAAATACAATGGTTAGAGCACACAAAGTGTCAATCATGTAAGAATGAGTCCGTGCAACAAGATTGTTCGTGACAAAGCGCATGAAGCTTATCAAGATGATCTAGAATGATATGCAAAGCATTCATGGGAGAAAATGCAATCAATGTGCACACAAATGTGTTGTGAATATGATCAATGCAACCACGGTGCAAAATGATGTCATAGAGAGACGGTGTATCAAAAGCATGAACATGGTAATTGGTGCTCAATGTGACTATGTGATCATGCAATTGATGGTGGGCAATATGATCATGATGTATGAATATGCCATCAAGAAAGATCACAATAAATTTGCTAAGGAAATGCACAAGCTCATATATCATGGATGACATGGAAATAGATGCAACAAGGCAATCATAATGTGAGTCAATCCATGCATAAGATGCAAATTTGTTATGGGTGGTGTTGTACCATAGCTCAATGTTGTGGTAGAAGTGGTGGTTCGATGGTGAATCCACTAAGTTCGAGCACTCCTCAACTTGAAGGTCCATAGAGCCAATCTCCCATGTCGCTCCTCCGTTCACGAGATGTATCATGTAGACAACAAGAAGGAGACAACAATGAAAGAGTGACCCATCCAATATGCGTAATTGAGGATGGCTCAAAGGGAAGGAGTTCACCTTTAGGAGATTCTCGCAAATGTTGGTGTTGCACATCGTGTATGCCTTCACATGACCAAATTGTCTCATGACGGTATCGCCTTGTAAATCCATCAAAATGAAAGAACATGAAAAACACTGGGAAAAACAAATGAGGTTAGCGGAGATGCAAAACCTATCATTCGTGAGGTAAGATACCCAACAAGTGTATGAATCGTGCTCATCATAAGAAAGGACAAGGGAGCATTTCATAGTATGGAGGCATATGATGCGAGAACAACCAAAGAGAATAGGCACAATCAAGCAAGCATGCATCACAAGTAAAGTGTCCAAGTCTCCAAGATCAATAATCGTAGATGCAACAATTGGAGGCAAGTGATAATGAACAAAATATATCATGTGACAGGCATGAACATATACGTCATCAACCCAAGAAAGTGTAACATCCCAAAATTCTAAATTTTGGAATGTTATAATAAATAGATAAATTTGATTGATTGTTTGATTGATTGCGTGAAATTGAGTGAACTTCGAAACCTTTATGAAAGTTAAATGAGAGGGAATAAAAGGACTTTCCCAAACTTTCATTTTGCATTTATGATCTTCGTGAATTCAAATTATTTTCAAATACAAAACCCTTGAGCGAAGATGATATGACTTCTTCCATTTAAATTAAATGAAAGGGTATTTGAAAATAATTGAATTTCATTTGGAAATATTTCAATTCATAAACTTCAAGCAACTCAATGATTTTCACGAGCGAAGATAAAATGACTTCTTCAAATTATATGAAATATGAGTTGCGAGTTTCAAAGGATCAAAATTTAAAGCCCTTTTGAATTTATTTTCAATTTGGAGTTATTTGAGTTTTATTCAAATTATTTTTCTCCAAAAATAAAATATATGGAAAATAGGGTAACATGATTCCCTACAACAAAAAATTGGAGAGAAATAAATTTGAAATCATTTTGATATTTTTAAAATGATTTTTATTGGATTTTATTAGACCAGTAGCACTCTTTGAATTATCTGAAGTTGTGTGAATTTTATATAATGCTAGGAAAATGTTCGTGTCGTAGAAAATCTTTTTCTGAAAATTTTGATATATAATATGCCTATATAAAATTTTTATTATATTTTTGTTATTCGGTTTTCCTTCTGTTTCTATTTAAAAAAAATTGTACATGCGGCCCGTAATTATTTATCGCTCACGTGCGCTGAATAGTACCAGCGGGCGCCCCATCATTTTTTTCTTTTACTATATGGGCCAGGCCCAGCCGACCCTATTCCTCCCCATAGTGTTTTTTCTTTCTTTTTTTTCTTTTCAATTGCTCAAAAAAAACCTGCATTGCGCGTGGCCGGCCGAACCGCCTAAGGCCTTTAGGCCCGTGCCGCCGTGCGAGGCGTTAGCCTTTTTCTTCTCTGTTTCGTATATTTTCGTCTACATTTAGTCCCACATTGCCTAGCCTTTGACCTCTAAGCCTCTTTTCCACCAATAAATATAGACCCATAGAGTCTCCAAAAATCATCCGATTCGGGTTAAATCAATATTTTGGTTTGACTAGATTCATTTAAGAAAAAATATATTTCTCCTCTCCGGCGCGACTTCTGGAAATTATCTCTTCTCTCCAAAGTCGTCTTTTCTCTACCTTATAAAGGTATCTTTCTTTGTTTTTTTTCTTCTTATACCTCCGTAGTTTATTATTTTTAGACTAATATGATAAAATAATTAGATTATCAATTAGTCTACGTATTTATACATTAGACCCTAGCCCGTAGCTATTTTTTCTTCCGTAAAACAGCTTGGCCCTGATTTTTCAAATAGCCATAACTTTTTACTCGTTTGCCCAAATCCAACGAAACCAACGCCCACTTCTTCGTTATGATCTCCTCTATCCAGTAATCCAACTCAAATATGTTTTTGAAAAGTTTAAAATTTGAATTAGATCAAATCAGAATTCAAACTTCTTTTGATCATATCTTTTTATCTGTAACTCCGTTTGAGTTGATTCTTTTTGCAAATCGAAGCTCTTGATCTAAATTTTCTGATAAGGCCAAATTCACATAATTTTGGTAATGTTAGAAATTGTTTTATGTTGCAAGAGCTATTTTCTTGGTTTTGATATTTTCCGAATCGACTTCTTCGATCTTTCTGGTCTTTTGAGTGATTGCTTATGTGTGGTTACTATTGCTTGATTACGATAGATTGACCGAAGTGTGACGAGTAGAGCTATCAAGATTTTTGAGTGCGAATCATCTTCATCAACATTGCAGGCAAGTTCACACTTTGATCATACCTTTTCTACTACCCAGTTTTATTGCATTAGATGAATCCTCACACATTGCATGATTAGGATCTAATTAAATTGTGGGATGGGAAGTAGATGAGGTAGTACCTATTACCTGTATTATTATGAAACCTTTGGGAGTTACTTCTACGTTTTCTTATTATGCCATGCTATGCTAGTAGACGTGGATTGGGTGAGTGATATCCATGACAGATGTGAGTTTGTTAATTTTAATGGTTTACTTAAGGTGGCAACTTAAATACACATCTGGGTGGATTGAGGCACCTGGTTTCTATCAGGACTGCCTGTTTCTTTTTGGACCGCCACCCAGGCTCAAAGGGATCATAGGATTATTCATACTAGAAACTTCCGTGTGCAGCCACAAGCCATTATGGGCTCTGGCATAGTTGATTATGTTGTGCGAACTCTTATAGGGTAGACTAGCAGATGTAGGGGAAAGTAGGTGTACCGGTCTACCAATGTAAGGTGCTAGCGCTTCTGAAAGACTATGTCTCGGTCATCCGTTTCTCAAACACCATGTGGTGCAAGAATCCAAACGGAGGCGATCGAGTCTTGTGGGGAAAAGTGTGCAAACCTCTGCAGAGTGTACAAACTAATCATGATTAGCCGTGTCCCCGGTTATGGACATCTTGAGTATCTAGTACTTGGATTATCATGTGAATCTCATCATGTTACTTTAAATTAATTTTGTTGGGTTTAATGATGTTACTTAATTGGGATTGAGAATGCTGTCAACCATTCTCAATGTTCAAGAACCACCATGATAGTTAAATAAATTATATTGCTTTGCAGTAGGGAAAAATTGGCTTTTCGCAAAAACTATAACCATAGAGATTTTCCACCAGCCAAATATGCATGTAGTGATAGCCTTTGTTCATCATTCTCTATGGTGTGAATTTGCCAGTACATTCAATGTACTGACCCTCTGTGGCTGCAACGTCTCATGTTGCAGGATTTCTTACGACGAGTAAGTGATACGTTAGGGTTATGATTTTCTACACTCAACTTTGCCGTTGGTGTTGATGGCAATCCACAACCTTGTTGCTTCCGCTATATGGATTGAGGTAATAGTATTTACGTTACTTTATACATGTGATTTACCTCTGTTATAAATCCTTCGAGTACTGTGTGTGTCAGCATAGCAATCCAGGGATGACACTTAAGCATAGAGACTTGATCCATTCGGGTCAGGTCGCTACAAGATGGTATCAGAGCACATGTTGACTGTAGGACGTGACCCTGGAAACTGACAAGCCATAGCAAAGATTTTTATCTACAACTTTCCCTTTCAAAAAGATCTTTTACCTCTCGTCTCTTCTGAGCTTATTCAAAAATTCCCTTTAATGAGACCGTACCCCTTTCCTCTTTTGACCACACGAAGATTTGACTGATGAGACCACTCCAAGAAGTACAAGATATCGGACAACTAAGACCACTTTGGAATGAAGAATATTTTTTCGTGCATCTGAATAATGGAAACTACAACGGTTGAAGACTGAAGACAAGTAGAATTTGAAGGCTCTGAAGAATCCCTAGATTTCTATGACCTAGGAAGGCTACCCTTATGGAACTTGACAGATTATGGAAGTTGTCAATGCCCGAGATCAGGGTGTATCGGAGAAAGACCGAAGCATGGAGAGTTAAAACTTGAAGTTTTGTCAAGGAAAACCCTAAGGCAGGAGATATCAACTCTGGAATGATAGCTCATGGGAATGACAAGAGCAGAAACATGGTTATCCGTGATGTCATCGCCCGCTGATGCTATTGTCACCGTGCTGAGTTAAGGATGCATTTCTTCAGAATTGATTTGATGGAAGAAGGCTGATGGAGCATCTATCAGCAAGAGGTGAAGTTTTCACCTTAGCCGGTGTATCACCAGGACCTGGAGTAGTACATCAAGAAGTTTAAGGTGGAGCTCCATGAAGCCGTATTAGACAAGGAAGCATTTCATGAGGAACTCAGGACCCTGAAGATGAAAGTAGCCAAGCTGGAGGAGCTACAACCTCGAGATACCGGAGATTTGTCAGGAACTGAAGGACAGTATGACCATGGTTCATGTGGAGGATGTTGAAACCAAAAGTTTGGAACGCAACTCCGGAATATTAAAGGACGCCATGAGAGACTTCGCGTCAACAGAGTTGATCTGGCAAAAGAACTTGAGAAAGATAAGCATGATCGGAAGAAGCCATTGGAGGCATGAACAAGGCTTGAAGAGTTGGGAGATGTTGAAGATTTATTGACCTTTAGAAGACCAAACCCCTGTTATATACCTACGTTAGATGCGACGTTTATGAGCTGTCATTTGTTTGATGTTTTTCCTGACAGCCACAAATAAAATCTGTCTTTTCAAAACTGTTGTTTGCATTGTGTGCATCCCTCTCTATCTCTCTTATCTCACCACAAACCCATGGATCCAATAGAGGATGAATAAAGATGAGCTTGTATTTTTTGGACCGATGAGTCAGTTGGAGACGGACCGATGGATTCAGAACATGGAGGATCGCATGGAGAATAACCCTATAGTCGGAAAGGATACGACCCGGCATGCTCTTTAGTGCTTTGAAAGAGGTGCTGCTACTTGGTGGAGGATATACCAAACCATGAATGGATGGCAAGGAGTAACCACTTGGAGAGAATTTAAGTTGACTCTGCCAAAGTCTCGGCTTGTGTCCCAGAAGTTGAAGCCTTATGGAAAGGATATGAAGAAACCTTGTGCATGCAAGATTTGTGGAGAAATAGGACACACCCATAAAGAACACAAGGATGAATGCCCTAATTGTGAAGGAAGTCACCCAGTTGAAGAATGCCCAATTAGGCAGATTACTTGTTTCTTGTGTGAAGGGACTACCCACTATCCTGCTCAGTGTCACATTTACCCCATGGTACAACGAACCATCCAGCAGAAGAAAGAAGTAATGAAAGGAGCCCTTATGGAAATTTTAAAAGAAACTGTGATGAAGGAAGAGGTGGAGGACACACCCAAAGAAGACCCGAGTAAACCCTGCACTAAGTCTTGCTATCCATGTGGAGAAGAAGGACATATCTCCCAAAATTGTTTGAATGGGGATCTAGTGGAATTCTCGATAGAGGAAGTAGAATATGACCCACAAGAAATAGAATCCATGATTGGAATGGAAAAGTCCAGGAAGAGAAGCAGATTTGATTCCAGGAAGGACCTGAGTCATATCACGTGTTATAGGTGCAAAGAGTCAGGGCAGTACCTCAACAGTTGCCCAAAAAGGAAACCTCGAGACTTGTCAGAAGTAATATGTTTTTGTTGTAATAGAGCAAGGCACTTTGCCAGAGGATGCCCCAAGGAGAAGGAGACTTGTGCTAGATAGTGAGTTTGCAACAAAAGGAATGGAGTAGTAGAAGTGAGAACATTTTTCTTTTATATCGCGGTGTTGAGTTGAGACATGTAATGGAAAAGCGAGAGATTGTAATCAATTGAGAGTGAATAAAGTTAGCATCGTTGGTACTGGTATGGATTTTATGAGTTGTTGCTCTATGAAGAAGAATTTTGGCCATTCTGAGGATATGAGAAATATGGTCTATGGAAGATTTGTGCATTTTTAGGGGTGGTAGTACCCTGTAAGAACCGTTGACCCCTGGAAAAGATAAGGATACTCCACTGAGTGGATTTCGGACAAAATGAATACGAGTTTTGTCTCGATATGTGTGATACCCCAAGAGTGTGTGGGATGAAGTTGGAGACTGTCAGTTGTTTGGACCAAATGTGATCAAGGAGTCAGAAGAGAATGTTAAGTTGATTTGAGATAGACTGAAGGTAGCTCAGTCCAAGCAGAAGAGTTATGTAGACTCAAAAACTCAAGGAGGTAGTCTATGAAATTGGAGACAGAGCATGTCTTCGCGTGTCCCCTGTGTGAGGAGTTAAATGGATTGGAGTTAAGGGAAAATTAGCCCCGACATTTGTAGGACCATACCGAGTTTTGGAGCGTATGGAGAAGTGGCCAACAAGTTGGAGTCACCCGAAGGACTGTCAGGAGTTCATGATGTGTTTCACGTTTCCCAGTTGAAGAAGTGCCATGCAGAGATGGCCAATATTCCCCTGTAAGGACGCTTGACCCTAGAAAGGATAATGATGTTCCACAAAGTGAATATGGACTTCATAAGTATAAGTTTTTATCTCGGTATGTGGGATATCCCACGAGGATGAAGAGATAAATTACTAATGGATATAAAGGAGGTATGATGTCGGAAATATGGATCAATGGAAACTCCATGATGAGTCTGAGTAATCATGTCCTAGTTTGGTGCCAATAGAAGGAAGGAAGACAATACAATTGGATGGATTTAAGAATACTAGGAAGTTGGAAGTTGGAATAATGATCAGTTGCCCGATGATAAGTTCAAAGGACTACAAGTGATGAGATGGGCCATAACCCACAGGCCCAGGACCTGCCAAGAAGCAAGCACACTCTTGCTAAAGGAAAAACCCTGGAAGGAGTTAGGTTTTATCGATAGGCAATCTTATAGGAATTACGCAAAACCTAAGAGTTGTGAAGGGACGATAGATGTTTGTTTGGCTTGCATAATCCATGGAATTATCCGAACTTGGTTCGTCGACAAGAGAAATTCTGCAATGCTTTTGAGGATGACCGATTGTTAGAATGCGAGATTCGCTAAACTGTATACATGGTAATGATTTGGGTGCGGGATGGATTGATCACCATACCGACTTACTCTTATTATTCGCCTTGCTATATGGGATGGTAAATCTGAGTGACTTACCTATAGTCGAGAGACGGCGATATTAAACCTTGTTTAAGCCTTAGAATGGTATAAGTATTTTTCCCTTGTACACGGTAGTTGTTGCCAACCGTAGGTTATACGGTGAGATCCAACACAGACCCATTTCCTGCAGGAGAAACCATAAATTGTTGACCACCATGAGATATCGATAGTTGTTTAGCATTGGCGCCAGACCCGTCAGCTAAGAAGACCCAGTCTCGGAATAACCTTACCAAGAGGAAAGGACAGAAAAATTGAGGAAAGGGTTATGCCACTACCGAAAGAGCTCAGGGAAGGAATTTTCTCAAGGATCTGAGAAGACCGACACTGTCAAGAATAAGGATGGACTATATGAGTTTTGATGGAACCGTAACCATGCTTCTAAGGGTGGTAGCACCCGAGACCCCGAAGATGATTGATGAAATTTTGAAGAGACCCCGAACCTAACCTATTTCTTCCTAGCCTCTCCGAATCTCGAGGACGAGATTCATTTTAAGGGTGGTAGGTTTGTAACATCCCAAAATTCTAAATTTTGGAATGTTATAATAAATAGATAGATTTGATTGATTGTTTGATTGATTGTGTGAAATTGAGTGAAATTCGAAACCTTTTTGAAAGTTAAATGAGAGGGAATAAAAGGAGTTTCCCAAACCTTCATTTTGCATTTATGATCTTCGTGAATTCAAATTATTTTGAAATACAAAACCCTTGAGCGAAGATGATATGACTTCTTCCATTTAAATTAAATGAAAGGGTATTTGAAAATAATTGAATTTCATTTGGAAATATTTCAATTCATAAACTTCAAGCAACTCAATGATTTTCACGAGCGAAGATAAAATGACTTCTTCAAATTATATGAAATATGAGTTGGGAGTTTCAAAGGATCAAAATTTAAAGCCCTTTTGAATCTATTTTCAATTTGGAGTTATTTGAGTTTTATTCAAATTATTTTTCTCCAAAAATAAAATATATGGAAAATAGGGTAACATGATTCCCTACAACAGAAAATTGGAGAGAAATAAATTTGAAATCATTTTTATATTTTTAAAATGATTTTTATTGGATTTTATTAGACCAGTAGCACTCTTTGAATTATCTGAATTTGTGTGAATCTTATTTAATGCTAGGAAAATGTTCGTGTCGTAGAAAATCTTTTTCTGAAAATTTTGATATATAATATGCCTATATAAAATTTTTATTATATTTTTGTTATTCCGTTTTCCTTCTATTTCTATTTAAAAAAAACTGTACGTGTGGCCCAGTAATTATTTGTCGCTCACGTGCGCTGCATAGTACCAGCGGGCGCCCCATCATTTTTTTCTTTTACTATATGGGCCAGGCCCAGCCGACCCTATTCCTCCCCATAGTTTTTTTTCTTTCTTTTTTTTCTTTTCAATTGCTCAAAAAAACCCTGCATTGCACGCGGCCGGCCGAACCGCCTAAGGCCTTTAGGCCCGTGCCGCCGTGCGAGGCGTTAGCCTTTTTCTTCTCTGTTTCGTATATTTTCGTCTACGTTTAGTCTCACATTGCCTAGCCTTGACCCCTAAGCCTCTTTTCCACCAATAAATATAGACCCATAGAGTCTCCAAAAATCATCCGATTCGGGTTAAATCAATATTTTGGTTTCACTAGATTCATTTAAGAAAAAATATATTTCTCCTCTCCGGCGCGACTTCTGGAAATTATCTCTTCTCTTCAAAGTCGTCTTTTCTCTACCTTATAAAGGTATCTTTCTTTGTTTTTTTTTCTTCTTATACCTCCATAGTTTATTATTTTTAGACTAATATGATAAAATAATTAGATTATCAATTAGTCTACGTATTTATACATTAGACCCTAGCCCGTAGCTATTTTTTCTTCCATAAAACAGCTTGGCCCTGATTTTTCAAATAGCCATAACTTTTTACTCGTTTGCCCAAATCCAACGAAACCAATGTCCACTTCTTCGTTATGATCTCCTCTATCCAGTTATCCAACTCAAATATGTTTTTTAAAAGTTTAAAATTTGAATTAGATCAGATTTGAATTCAAACTTCTTTTGATCATATCTTTTTATCCGTAACTCCGTTTGAGTTGATTCTTTTTGCAAATCGAAGCTCTTGATCTAAATTTTCTGATAAGGCCAAATTCACATAATTTTGGTAATGTTAGATATTGTTTTATGTTGCAAGAGCTATTTGCTTGGTTTTGATATTTTCCGAATCGACTTCTTCGATCTTTCTGGTCTTTTGAGTGATTGCTTATGTGTGGTTACTATTGCTTGATTACGATAGATTGACCGGAGTGTGACGAGTAGAGCTATCAAGATTTTTGAGTGCGAATCACCTTCATCAACATTGCAGGCAAGTTCACACTTTGATCATACCTTTTCTACTACCCAGTTTTATTGCATTAGATCAATCCTCACACATTGCATGATTAGGATCTAATTAAATTATGGGATGGGAAGTAGATGAGGTAGTACCTATTACCTGTATTATTATGAAACCTTTGGGAGTTACTTCTACGTTTGCTTATTATGCCATGCTATGCTAGTAGACGTGGATTGGGTGAGTGATATCCATGATAGATGTGAGTATGTTAATTTTAATGGTTTACTTAAGGTGGCAACTTAAATACACATCTGGGTGGATTGAGGCACCTGGTTTCTATCAGGACTGCCTGTTTCTTTTTGGACCGCCACCCAGGCTCAAAGGGATCATAAGATTATTCATACTAGAAACTTCCGTGTGTAGCCACAAGCCATTATGGGCTCTAGCATAGTTGATTATGTCGTGCGAACTCTTACAGGGTAGACTAGCAGATGTAGGGGAAAGTAGGTGTACTAGTCTACCAACGTAAGGTGCTAGCGCTTCTGAAAGACTATGTCTCGGTCATCCATTTCTCAAACACCATGTAGTGCGAGAATCCAAACGAAGGCGATCGAGTCTTGTGGGGAAAAGTGCGCAAACCTTTGCAGAGTGTACAAACTAATCATGATTAGCCGTGTCCCCGGTTATGGACATCTTGAGTATCTAGTACTTGGATTATCATGTGAATCTCATCATGTTACTTTAAATTAATTTTGTTGGGTTTAATGATGTTACTTAATTGGGATTGAGAATGCTGTCAACCATTCTCAATGTTCAACAACCACCATGATAGTTAAATAAATTATATTCCTTTGTAGTAGGGAAAAATTGGCTTTTCGCAAAAACTATAACCATAGAGATTTTCCACCAGCCAAATATGCATGTAGTGATAGCCTTTGTTCATCATTCTCTATGGTGTGAATTTGCCAGTACATTCAATGTACTGACCCTCTGTGGCTGCAACGTCTCATGTTGCAGGATTTCTTACGACGAGTAAGTGATACGTTAGGGTTATGATTTTCTACACTCAACTTTGCCGTTGGTGTTGATGGGAATCCACAACCTTGTTGCTTCCGCTATATGGATTGAGGTAATAGCATTTACGTTACTTTATACATGTGATTTACCTCTGTTATAAATCCTTTGAGTACTGTGTGTGTCAGCATACCGATCCAGGGATGACACTTAAGCACAGAGACTTGATCCATTCAGGTCAGGTCGCTACAGAAAGCAAGTAAGAATGGAACATGGGTGATGCGACAAAGTAAGCTATCATATGAATCAAGGCAAGCAAGCTAGTAGTGCGAAGATGCAACGTACTAGAAGGAATCATGTCAAGTATGTCATGTGTGCAAATAGTAGTCATGAATAATGCGCAAGACACATCACAAGCATGAAGGCAAGATATGAGAAAAATAGCATCAATAGCATGAGGAACATGATAAACATGGCAATAGTAACAATGATCTCCAACAAGCATGAAAATACAGATAGGAGTAGCATAATGGTGAATCATGGGTAGATGCAAGCAAGGGTCACAATTGCATGGCAAAGACATAGAAACAAGCATAACATGCAAATTGAACACGGGAAAATGGGCATAACATAACAAGTGATATATAGCCCATAGCCGTGTGAGAGACAAGTAGAATAGATGCGTGTAGTTGTTGCGCGAAGAGAATGGTGGGAAGGGTAGTTCATGGGATCCCAAGTCATCTATGCTCTCAAGAGCTCGTTTCGTCAACTCTTGGGATTGAGAGGTTGACGAGTATACGTGAGTACCTACACAAAACAAAGACAAAGGGAAAATTGTGTGTGCGTGGTAGATGTACACATCATCCATCATGATGCGCATGTGCTTGTGCTGGTTAGCACAGAATATCCAATGCTCGAATAAATGAGAAGCGTGATATAGAAACATGTGATCCATCATGATAGGTTTGTTATTATGTATAGCATAATGGAGACTCAAATTGTGTAATGCATCACAAGAAATATGGAGAGTATTGTTATTCATGGAATGCATATGGTGCAAGCAATTATGGGAATCATGCCAAGTACGGAATGCATCAAAATCTCCTAATATGTATGAGGAAAATATGGGGGTCTCCTCATGAGCATTAATGGAAACATCTCTTGGAGAATATTGACAACATCCAAAACAAAGCATATTTGGTTCTATGTGATCATGGCATGGCATAGTAGATGAATTGCACAAAGCATGTAAAGGAAGCATGGCAATATCATCACATGAAAAACAAAAGCCAATGACAATCATCTCGTCATCTATGCCATAAGTGCAAATGGGATTTATGTTAATGGGGCATGCATAGCAACTATGTTGAGATTGAAATGATGCGATATGAGAGATCTCACTCATAGCATATGACAAGTTCAATGGATTGTCAAACATGATGTGACCAACAGAATTTTCACATGATATCCTATGGAGCATAGCATCACAACTAGGCAAATCAACATGGTCATCATCATATTCATCATAAATAGGTAAGTCATGACATGAAAAAGTCACACTAGTATGAAGCATGGGAATAGGTGTGTCAACATCATGCAAGCAATCATTCGTAGAATAGCCCACTAGTGGGACAAGAGAAGCACCATCACCTATGTTACCTTTGCAGCATCGCTCATGTGTTGTAGGTGAGGTGTCGAAGACCAAGTCGTTGTGATGAGGACATCAATACCATTGTTACAACCACAGCCCCTGCTGCTATACATACTTGACCAGTACTAGAGCTCGCGCACGCCAATTGAATTATCAGGTACTTTAATTTCTTGGTAACGATTCTAATGTTCATGAGAATATGATGATGCCTAAATTGGATACATTTGTTTTGCTTACAAATGAAGGGCCTAGCTTGGACAAGAAAGATGAACCTCGGAGCAAGTTCAAGCATGGAGATGATGGCATGCGCAAGGGGAATAAGAACGGAGTTACAAGTGATGATTCTAGGACTCTGAAGCCACCATAATGAGTGCATGAAGCATGGGTCTACTTCATAAATTTCGTCCAGAGGCTATTCTAGGTGCGGCGTCACATTATTATTGGGCCAGGCCCATGTATTTTTGACGTACTTAAGTATAGGCTGTTTTTAGAGTCCGTATGTGTGGGGAAACAAGAGTTAGGGTTGGTTTCGGACCCCCTCCACCAAGTGCCACGAAATTCCCCCTCTCTCCTCCATATATACAGCCCTTACGCCATCGTTTAGACTTTGGGTTTTGTTTAGATTAAAAGTTCGCCATAGCTGCAACTTCGCGTACTTCGTTTGTGTCCAACGACCAGACCAAGACGTCACAGAACCCCACCTTGATCAATAAAGCTTTCATCTTATATTGGCAATATCCATATTGCAATCTCAGTTTCTTTCTTGTTCTTCATTTGCTCGCAGGAAACAGACCCTCGTGGTCAGGTTGATCATGCTCCGGCATGGTCAATAACCCCTCGGAAGTTGGTTTAGTGATTGCTAAGGCGCGACGTCTCGCACGTTCGTAGTCGGATTGTCAAGGTCGACTCCCACAGAAACGATAGCCACCATCTCATCGAAACATCGGGACACCTTTGCCTCTATCAAGTGGTATCAGATTTCCAGGTTGCTCGGTGAGATTTTACAGTTTTTCATAGTTTAGATTGAGTCTGTTCTTCATACCTATAGTCCACGAAAAAAAGCCAAAAAAATTAGGGTTAGTTCATCATATTCGAACCAATCTGAGCCTTTGCATAGTCTTTTCAGTATTTTGCTTTGTTGAATTTGCGGTTGCATCGTCGTGTCTAGTTGCTGGTCTTAGAGTCTAGTCTTTTAGAGTTTCGAGTTCTGGTCATAAGTTGTCACGCCGCCGCTGCACCATCATCATTGCCCCTGCCATCTACCACCACCGCTTATTCACCACCAATCCGTCTCCATATACCATCACCAATCCGTCTCCATATACCATCACCAATCCGTATCCATATACCACCACCAATCCGTATCCATATACCACCACCGCTTCCATATCCTACCATCATATATCCACCACCAATTCGAGTTCCTTTCATATTAGGTTTGTTTTCGAGGTTCGTCCGATTCGTGTTTCCTTGCCTGAGTAGGTCTCGGAAAAAAAAGAGTCTGGAGACCCCCGGGCAGTTTTTAGGCCAAAATTTTCATAGGAAATTTTTTCCCTATCCTATTTTTAGGCTTTTCTGAGTCTTTTGAGCCACGTTCCATCATAGTGATTTTTTTGGCACACTTTTTCGTCGTCGCTGCCCTAATTTTGGGGAAAAAAGTCAAAAAAATTTCGTGCCTATCCTGTCAGTTTGACGAGGGAAGAGTTTTGAGACACTCGCCATTATAGTGATTTTTCGCAAAAAAGGAGCTAAAAAAAGAGCGAAAAAAAGTTCCAGAGTGTGCTTTTCCTTGTTTACATGTAGCGCCGTGCTTTTGTTAGTGTTCTAGGCTCGCGTCTCTAGCACGGTCTAGCCTAGGACCAGCACAGTACCGTCATTGAGCGTTTATTCAACTTTGCATCTCTGAATTGATTATTGCCGACCCTTTTTGCTACCATATTATAAGCCTTCCTCGCTCCACATATATCTACGTCGTGCGTTTGACTCTCCCTGGTAATCGCTCTATCCAAGCTTTGAGAGTTTTGACTACGACGGTTGTCGATCACCGCCTGCTGCTGGGTAAGAATTGGTAAAAATTTGAGATTTGCCTGACGGATTTGTGACACTCCACCACCGCCATTTTCTAGTAGTCTGTAGGATCATATTCTTGTGTGTTTCTATTGCTGCTAACCATGGCAGGATCACAACCCGACGCGATTGACTGGGAGAACATGACGAACAAAGAGTTACATGATAAGTTTCAACAAATGATGAGTGTACAGGTGGAAGATGTGCTAAACAGATTTGAAGAGGCCATGGAGAAGATAGATGGCATTGAGAAGGCGTTCGAAACAAAGCTCGATAACAAGTTTAATGAATTGCTCGCGCGTCTTCCACCGCCCGCTGCACCTGTCGCACCTCTACAACAACAACAACATCGTCTTCCAAATCAAGTGGGACGAGCACAACGCGTTCCCATTGAGCCTGGTCAAACTTCTGGTGCTGCTGTACCTACTGTTAGTGTTCTGTCGCTCCTGCTGCTACTGTAGAGGTAGAGGACCATTACGAGGATGAGGTTGATCAAAATCAGAACTACGTGCAACCACCAGCACCACCACCACCAGGTCTTCCTCATGCATATCAACGCAATGGTAGGGCTGCACCACCACCTGAGGTACATGACCATGTTCCTAAACTAAAATTGAATATTCCACCATTTGAGGGTAGATATGTTCCCGATATATATCTTACTTGGGAGTTAGAAACTGAACAATGATTTACATGTTTACAATATCCTGAGGAGAGACGTGTTCCTGCTGCTGTTTGTGCTTTCACTAGCTTTGCATGTGTTTGGTGGTCTGAACATTGTAGATTATATCCTATTCCAGCTACTTGGGCTGCTTTGAAAACTGCTATGCGTACTTGTTGGGTTCCACCATATTATCAACGTGAATTACTTCAAAAATTGCAGCGCTTAAGACAAGGAAAAAAATTCTATGGAAGAATATTATCAGGAATTACAAACTGGCATGATTAGATGTGGTATTGTTGAGGAGAATGAAGCTATTCTTGCACGTTTTATGAGTGGATTAAATAGAGAGATTCAGACCATTCTATAGTATAAGGAGTATACTAATATCACTCCTTTATTCCATCTTGCTTGTAAAGCTGAACGTGAAGTGCAGGATCGACATGCATTGGCGCGAACTAACTTTTTTGCAGGTCGTTCTTCATCATGGACACCACGTGCATCCTCTACTTCCACTCCACCAGCACGTCCATCAGGTGCCACCTCCACGCGTGATACAAGAAAGCAGGCACAACCACCACTATCTGCCAAGAGCACACCTGTCGGGCCTACGCAGAGCTCTTCTTCTTCCATTTCATCAACAGGGCACACAAGTGATATTATTTGTCGTCGTTGTAAGGGAAGAGGACATTTTGTGAGAGAATGCCAATCTCAATGTGTGATGATTGCTATAGAGGATGGTGGGTATGAGTCCGCTAGTGACTATGATGAGGAGACTTTGGCTCTTATGACACATGAAGAACACGGTGGAGACGATTCTGATCATGAGACGCAATACATGGCTGCTGAAGATGCTGACAGCTATGAATGTTTAGTTCCTCAACGTGTTCTGAGTATGCAGGTTACACAAGCTGAGCAAAATCAGAGGCATAATTTGTTCCATACAAAGGGAGTTGTGAAGGAACGTTCTGTTCGCGTCATCCTAGATGGAGGGAGCTGCAATAACTTGGCTAGCATGGAGATGGTAGATAAGCTATCTCTCACCACAAGACCACATCCACATCCTTACTACATCCAATGGTTCAACAACAGCGGCAAGGTTAAGGTCACACGTACTGTTCGTGTGCATTTTAGTATCTCTACATATGCTGATTATGTTGATTGTGATGTAGTACCTATGCAAGCATGTTCCTTATTACTTGGTAGACCATGGCAATTTGATAAAAATTATGTACACCATGGTAGAAACAATCAGTATACTCTTGTTCATAAAGATAAAAATATTACTTTGCTTCCTATGACTCCTGAATCCATTTTGAAAGATGATATTAATAGAGCTAATAAAGCAAAGCAGGAGAAAAATAAGAGTGAAAATCAGATTGTGGCAAAAGAATTTGAGCAACAAATGAAACCTAGTAATAAACCATCTAGTGTTGCTTCTGAAATTAAATTGAAAAGTGCATGTTTACTTGCCACAAAATCTGATATTGATGAGCTAGATTTCAGCAAATCTGTTTGCTATGCTTTTGTGTGCAAAGAGGCATTATTTTCTTTCGAGGACATGCCTTCCACTTTGCCTCCTGCTGTCACTAACATTTTGCAGGAGTTCGCTGACGTCTTTCCAGAAGACGTGCCACCGGGATTACCAACTATTCGAGGGATTGAGCATCAAATTGACTTAATTCCCAGTGCATCATTACCCAACCGTGCACCATACCGTACCAATCCAGAGGAGACGAAGGAGATTATGCGTCAAGTACAAGAACTGCTCGACAAAGGTTATATACGCGAATCCCTTAGTCCTTCTGTTGTTCCTATCATTTTAGTGTCGAAAAAGGATGGTATGTCGCTATGTGCATTGATTGTAGTGGCATTAATAATATTACCATTCGTTATCGTCATCCTATTCCTAGGCTAGATGATATGCTTGATGAATTGAGTGGCTCTACAATATTCTCCAAAGTTGATCTGCGTAGTGGATACCATCAAATTCATATGAAATTGGGAGATGAGTGGAAAACAACATTTAAAACTAAGTTTGGATTATATGAGTGGTTAGTTATGCCTTTTGGGTTAACTAATGCACCTAGTACTTTCATGACATTAATGAACGAAGTTTTACGTGCTTTCATTGGACGATTTGTGGTAGTATACTTTGATGACATATTGATTTATAGCAAATCTTTCGAGGAACATTTGGAACATTTACGTGCTGTTTTTATTGCTCTACATGATGCACGTTTGTTTGGTAACCTTGGAAAGTGCACCTTTTGCATCGACCGAGTATCTTTTCTTGGCTATGTTGTTACCCCACAGGGAATTGAAGTTGATAAATCCAAGATTGAAGCTATTGAGAGTTGGCCGCAGCCCAAAACAGTCACACAAGTGAGGAGTTTCCTTGGCCTCGCTGGTTTCAATAGGCGTTTTGTGAGAGATTTCAGCACCATTGCTGCACCTCTCAACGAGCTTAGAAAGAAGGATGTGCCTTTTGTTTGGGGTACCGCACAGGAAGAAGCGTTCACGGTATTGAAAGATAAGTTGACACATGCTCCTTTACTCCAACTTCCTGATTTTAATAAGACTTTTGAGCTTGAATGTGGTGCTAGTAGAATTGGATTAGGAGGTGTGTTATTACAAGATGGCAAACCTGTTGCATACTTTTCTGAAAAATTGGGTGGGCCTAGTCTGAACTATTCTACTTATGATAAATAATTATATGCTCTTGTTCGGACCTTAGAAACATGGCAACATTATTTATGGCCCAAGGAATTTGTTATACATTGTGATCATGAATCTTTGAAACACATTAAAAGTCAAGCAAAATTGAACCATAAACATGCTAAATGGGTTGAATTCATTGAGACTTTCCATTATTCATTAAACACAAGAAGGGTAAAAAATGTTATTGCCGATGCATTGTCTCGTCGTTATACTATGCTTTCACAACTTGACTTTAAAAAATTTGGTTTGGAGACCATCAAAGATCAATATGTTCATGATGCTGAATTTAAAGATGTATTGCAGAATTGTAAGAAAGGGAGAACTTGGAAGAAGTTCGTTCTTAACGATGGATTTGTGTTTCGTGCTAACAAGCTATGCATTCCAGCTAGCTCCGTTCGTATTTTGTTGTTGCAGGAGGCGCATGGAGGAGGATTAATGGGACACTTTGGCGTCAAGAAGACGAAGGATATACTTGCTACACATTTCTTTTGGCCAAAGATGAGACGGGATGTTGAGCGTTTTGTTGCTCGCTGCACTACATGTCAAAAAGCTAAGTCACGACTCAATCCTCATGGTTTATATATGCCTTTGCCTGTACCTAGTGTTCCTTAGGAGGATATATCTATGGACTTTGTTTTAGGTTTACCTCGAACAAAGAAGGGGAGGGATAGCATATTTGTTGTCGTGGATAGGGTCTCGAAAATGGCACACTTTATACCATGTCATAAAAGCGATGATGCTGTTAATGTTGCTGATTTGTTCTTTCGTGAAATTATTCGCTTGCATGGTGTGCCAAATACTATTGTTTCAGATCGTGATACTAAATTTCTTAGCCACTTTCGGAGATGTTTATGGGCTAAGTTGGGGACTAAACTTCTTTTTAGTACTACTTGTCACCCCCAAACTGATGGACAAACTAAAGTAGTCAATAGAACATTGTCTACTATGCTTAGGGCTGTTTTTAAGAATAATAAGAAAATGTGGGAAGAATGCTTGCTTCATATTGAATTTGCTTATAATCGTACATTGCATTCTACTACTAAGATGTGCCCTTTTGAAATTGTGTATGGTTTCCTACCTCGTGCACCTATTGATTTGTTGCCTCTTCCATCTACGGAGAAGGTTAATTTTGATGCTAAAGAACGTGCTGAGTTGATTTTTAAAATGCACGAGTTAACTACGGAAAACATTGAGCGTATGAATGCTAAATATAAAATTGCTGGAGATAAGGGTAGAAAACATGTTGTGTTTGCACCTGGAGATCTTGTTTGGTTACATTTGCGTAAGGATAGATTTCCTAATTTGCGCAAATGAAAGCTAATGCCACGTGCTGATGGTCCTTTTAAGGTGTTAGAGAAAATAAATGATAATGCATATAAACTTGAGCTGCCTGCAGATTTTGGGGTTAGTCCCACTTTTAGCATTGCAGATTTGAAGCCTTATTTGGGTGAGGATGATGAACTTTCGTCGAGGACGACTTCATTTCAAGAAGGGGAGGATGATGAGGACATCAATACCATTGTTACACCCACATCCCCTGCTGCTATACATATTGGACCAATTACTAGAGCTCGCGCACGCCAATTGAATTATCAGGTACTTTCGTTTCTTGGTAATGATTATAATGTTCATGAGAATATGATGCTGCCTAAATTGGATACATTTGTTTTGCTTACAAATGAAGGGCCTAGCTTGGACAAGAAAGATGAACCTCAGAGCAAGTTCAAGCATGGAGATGATGGCATGCGCAAGGGGAACAAGAACAGAGTTACAAGTGATGATTCTAGGACTCTGAAGCCACCATAATGAGTGCATGAAGCATGGGTCGAAATACAAGATGCTACTTCATAAATTTCGTCTAGAGGCTATTCTAGGTGCTGCGTCACCTTATTTATTGGGCCAGGCCGATGTATTTTATAAGTACATAAGTATACGGTGTCTTTAGACTCCGTATGTGTGGGGAAACAAGAGTTAGGGTTGGTTTAGGACCCCTCCACCTAGGGCCACGAAATTCCCCCTCTCTCCTCCATATATACAACCCTTAGGGCATCGTTTAGACTTTGGGTTTTGTTTAGATTAAAAGTTTGCCATAGCTGCGACTTCGCGTACTTCGTTTGTGTCCAATGACCAGACCAAGACGTCACAGAACCCCACCTTGATCAATAAAGCTTTTATCTTATATTCGCAATATCCAGATTGCAATCTTAGTTTCTTGCTTGTTCTTCATTTGCTCGCAGGAAACAGACCTTCGTGGTCAGGTTGACCGTGCTCCGGTGTGGTCAATAACCCCTCGGAAGTTGGTTTAGCGATTCCTAAGGCGCGACGTCTCACATGTTCGTAGTCGGATCGTCAAGGTCGACTCCCACAGAAACGATAGCCACCATCTCATTGAAACATCGGGACACCTTTGCCTCTATCACGTTGTCATCTTCATCTTGATGGAACCATGTGGGGGTGCATCATCTTCCACCATGGCCATCGTCATCTCCATTGGAGATATGGACTCGTCGAGGATAGGCGTGTCGTCATGTAGGAGACCTAACACCAAAGAAGAAAACACACTCGGAGTAGAAGTTAGGTTGTTAGAGATCATAGTGGCCTCACATGCCATGTCAACTACCTCACTCACTAAGTGTTGTGGCTCACTCACTCCCGGTATGATGCTCTCACTCATATGGTTGGTGGAGTCACTCAAATGGCTCTCAACCTCACATAGGATGTGTGGCATGCTCTCATGTATGGGGCTAGTGGTGGTCACACTCATCCTCTCATAGGAAATGCACTCAATGTCATCTATGGTGGTCGGAGAGATGTTGGTGCAAATGTCTCCATGCTCAATCATGTCGTAGTTGTAGCCGTGGATGAAGGCCAAAGATGGCACATCATCACTCTCCTCTAGGACCAAAGATAAGGTCTCATGTGCGGTCTCATAGCTTGACTCGGAGTATGAGTCCAATATGGGCGCCGTCTTCATGTTGTTGAAGAGGTTCATGCTCGTCGCCATTGTAGAAGGGGATGGTCCTAGCTCGACCGTCTTGTCGCTGTCTTGTTGTTGGAGGCCCATATGACGTGGCACCTCATAGCTCGTCTCCATGACGGAAGGGAATTTCCCATGCTCGGTCATCTTCCTTGAGGGGCTTCCGAAGATGGAAGTGTCGCCCTCGCTCATAGGTGGTCGCCTTGTAGTTGAAGATGTCGATGTAGGCGAACTCATGGGGAGTAGACGAAGATGTCGTATGTCCAAAGGCGAAGATGCCTTGATAGCACTTGGCGAAGAAGCTGAAGTGGTTGGTGTAGCCGAAGCTTCGTCTTGGTGGTGCTCGTCTCGCGTTCTTCTCTTATGGTCATGATGTTTGGACTTGGCGTGAAGTAGGGCTTGTTGGGACTTGTGCATTTGCGCTTGGCGAGCATCTTCATGATGATGGTGTCGTTGTCGCACTTGAGCTCGTAGTAGATGTCGTTCGTCATCGTCGTGCACATGTTGCTTGGAGGTGACTTGGCCTTCATGACGAGGTGGATCATGAACGTGATGGTGGTCGCCATGGAGATGTGGACGTGGATGACTTGCGATTGCATCATTTTTGCGCTTCGAAGACTTGTGACTTGAACGTCGCCACCTTGAGGATGATGAAGGGGAAGAACAGTTGATCAACAAGGTCCAAATCTCCTCCATCCTTGCATCTTGCTCCTCCTTTTGTGCGGAAAGCTTGTTGTCGATGTAGTCCCTTTTCCTTGCTTCGGAGTGACGAATGTCGATGGAGAGGTTCTCAATGCACTCTCGCAATCTTGATTGTGCGCCTTGTATTTGTTGTTGTAGATCGAAGATTGACGCTTTGGTGATGTAGTTGTTCACGCCGTTGTTGTTGTCAAAGACCGGAGATGAAATGCCTTGCCCATCCATCACTCCAAGAGAAAAATGTGAGTGGTAGAAAGAGAAGAACAAATACCAAATGTACCTTGACCAAAGTTGAAAGTGGATCAATGATCACTCTAATGTGGACAAGGAAATAGCACAATTGGTACCAATTCTTGTCGATTTCTCACACCTACACAAATAAGGCTTATGGTGGAGCTCGGTGAGGATAGTGGCACAAAAAATTTGATGCAAAATGTTAGCAAGAGTCAATAATGTTGAAAGAGATTCACAAATTCGAAAGTGAAACAAGTAGACCAATAGCAATATGTGGTACACGGAAACACACACACGGATAGATAAGTGGGGTCATGCAACTAAGGAATGAGCTCAAAATGTGGAATCCATGGAAAATTCTCTTGTTGCACAACTCTAAAGAGACGCTAGCATTATTGCTCAATAGGCGGATACGGCACTTGTGCACAACCTATAGGAGACAAAAATGCAATGACTTCTATCCCAAGTATGCTATGTATATGATGTTCCGGTGGTATGATCCAAGATGATCGGATATGACAATCTTATGCAATGTGGTATGATGCTATGGCACTTGCTTACGAGCTTCTTTGCTCTTTATCTTTTTCTTAAAAGCTTATTCTCTTTTTTTGTATGTATGGCCACTTTTTCACAATGCACAAACCAAGATAGCTATTGTGTATATGCGGGAACAAACTTGAGGCACACGAGATGAATACTCAAATGATATGGTATGTATGGAATGTATGGTGTAGATCACTAATGTGCACAAGTAATGTTGCCGGCAATACTCAAATGGCTAGTCTCGATAGGCAAGTAACGCAAAATAGGCTAGGGGTTATCAATGCAATGGCAAGGGAATATACAATGGAGGGATACCACGATACCAAGATGATATGGAGGTTACCGTCTATGTCGATGATGAGTGGCGGTGATCTTGATGGAGATACCAAGATGATGGAGACTCGTCCCTAAGTAGCCGAAACACCTTAGGAAACGGAAAAAGTGCAAACTCAAAATCTCGAATGTCAAAATGGTGGTAGCGGGATGCGGTGGTGGACTATACACGGTGTCGGAGTTGGAAGCACGGTCCCTAAGTAGCCTAAACACCTTAGGAGACACAACTCACAACACAAACAAAATTGGATTATGTTGGGGTGGCCGAAGTGTATGGTTGGTAAGCCTATGCGGAAGTTATGGTGGTGGTGGTTGATGAAGGATAAACCGTCCCTAAGTAGCCTAGACACCTTAGGAGGCTCAAATCACTCCTCAAGCAACCACATATGCGATGGGGAACAAAATTGGTTAGGTTGCGGAAGTCGGTGGTGGTGTAGCGGATGATATGGTGGAAGGCCTAGGCAAAGATGCCAAAATTCCAAATATTTGATGGCGCCAAAAGGTGGTGAAACTAAGGTGAGGTCCTCGGGCACGTCGATAGCTTCAAAACGAGCAAAAGAACACTCAAATCGGAGTTTGGAGTGAAAAGTTGTGATGAAAACGGTGAAAGAGGCTGATGCTGAAATTCTGTGTAATGTTTCTGGTTAGGCCGGAAGTTCCGGGGGTCGCGGAAAAAGTCTCGGGGAAGCCGGGGGATTTTGGGTAAACTCTCTGTTTAGTCCGGAAGTTCCGGGGTAAGGACGGAAGTTCCGGGGGAGTCCGCAAGTTCCGGGGGTCGTGGAATTTCTTCCGGGACGAACCCTAAATTCCAGATCTGAGAATTGGGGTGGAAAAACTCGATTTACAAGGTCAAAATTGGGAAGATTTTGTGGATAGAAATGGGGGAAAAGATGGGGAATGCTAGATCCACTTGAGACACAACGAATCCATGGATCAAAATCAACAAAACTTCGTCAAACCAACAAATCACAAAAAAAATTGGGGCTATTTTTGGTGGGGATTTTCGAAATTGGGGAAGAACACAACAAAATTAGGCTAGAAAATGAAGAGGGGAGGCTCCGAAATCATGATCAACGTGGCTCTAGATACCAAGATGATGTAGGGTAGAACCATAATTGCCCGATCTTTCACGAAAGGAGCGGATCCCGCGAAGAACACGAGGAACACGAGGGGAAAACAAGGGAAATCACGAGGGGAAACACGAGATAATCACTCAACCAACAAGAAATAGTCACACATGTGCTAGATCCTCGAGTACATAAAGTAAGATACACGATCCACGATCAACTAGGGACGATACACGGTAACCGGTCTTCTCCGTGAGGAGGTCTTGAAGTTCTTCTCCAAAAGGAGGTCTTGAATCCAAAGGGATCTTCTCCGTAGAGGCTGCGGTCTCTCTCGTGCAGTAGATATGATGTGGATCAGCGAAGCTCTATCTCTCAAATTTTCTATCACAACGCTAACACTAAACTGGTGAATATGGAGAAGTATATATAGTCTAAGCCACGAAGGGGTAAGTGGGAAAGGGATACATGGGCTTAGGCCCGAGTCTTTGCACGCAGGCAGGCCGGAAGTTCCGGGTGGGGCCAGAAGTTCCGGGCAGGTTCCGGCCAGGTTCCGGGCTATCCAGAGAGTTGGCGCGCTCGGGGCTGGTCTGGACTCCGGGGCTGGAGGTTCTGGGAAGGTCCGAAGGTCCGGGGGCCGGAAGTTCCGGGCAGAGGCCGGAAGTTCCGGGCTTTCTAGAAGCTTGTCCTTGCTTCTTCTTCCTTCTCCTCTTCCATGCTTGGCCTTGGTCCTTGGATCCTCCATGGTCATCTCGGTTGTACCTGAGTATATGCAAGGTCCATGCATGAGGTAGTAGCCATGTCTCATATGTGGAAAGTGACAGTTCGAAGAGGAGTGAGTTCACCTTGTGTCCAATGGCGTATGGTCGAGGTCTCATCGTATGTCCTCTTGGGGCTTGGGGAGTATTCGAAGTGTACAGGGGGATGATCATAGGATGCTTCGCATCATACTGGTTCTCACGAATTAATGAGGACATCAATACCATTGTTAAACCCACAGCCCCTACTGTTACATATACTGGACCAATTACTAGAGCTCGCGCACGCCAATTAAATTACCAGGTACTTTCGTTTCTTGGTAATGATTCTAATGTTCACGAGATTATGATGCTGCCTAAATTGGATACATTTGTTTTGCTTACAAATGAAGGGCCTAGCTTGGAGAAGGATGAACATTGGAGCAAGAACACGCATGGAGTTGATGGCATGCGCAAGGGGATCAAGAACGGAGTTACAAGTGATGATTTCAGGACTTTGAAGCCGCCATAAGGAGTGCATGAAGCCTTGGACGAAATATACGAGATGCCACTTCATAATATTCGTCCATAGTCTATTCTAGGTGCTGCGTCACCTTATTAATGGGCCAGGCCCATGTAATTTCGAAATACTTAAGTATAGGCTATGTTTAGAGTCCGTATGTGTGGGGAACAAGAGTTAGGGTTGGTTTCGGACCCCACCCTCAAGGGCCACGAAATTCCCCCCTCTTCCTCCATATATACAGCCCTTAGGGCGTCGTTTAGACTTTGGGTTTTGTTTAGATTAAAAGTTCGCCATAGGTGCAACTTCTCGTACTTCGTTTGTGTCCAACGACCAGACCAAGACGTCACAGAACCCCACCTTGATCAATAAAGCTTTCATCTTATATTCGCAATATCCAGATTGCAATCTCAGATTCTTGCTTGTTCTTCGTTTGCTTGCAGGAAACAGACCCTCATGGTTAGGTTGATCGTGCTCCGGCGTGGTCAATAACCCTCGGAAGTTGGTTTAGCGATTGCTAAGGCGCGACGTCTTGCATGTTCGTAGTCGGATCGTCAAGGTCGACTCCCACAGAAAACGATAGCCACCATCTCATCGAAACATCGGGACACCTTTGCCTCTATCACGAATGAACTCGATGAGCGTGCTTTCCTATTTTTCATCCAGATTAGCACTGATACTAAACTGCTTGGATGAATCGCCAGGAACAAAGTCAACTAGCTTAGTGTCGTCTGCCAACTTAAATTTCAACAAAGGATCATGCTCCGTCGTTGGCTTCTTTAAAGATGTCATATCTGCCGGGTCAACATTATCTTTTTAAATTTCAACTCCTCTGTTGCACAGACAGACTCAGCATAGGCAGCATCACCTTCTTCACACTCCAAAGCTATCTTCCGGCTTCCATGCACTATGATAGTGCCCTTGTGACTCGGCATCTTAAGCTACAAACAAACATAACAAGGTCTCGCCATGAACTTAGCATAAGCCGGCTGTCCATACACAGCATGATAAGGGCTCTTGATTTTAACCACCTCAAAAGTCAATGTCTCAGACCTGGAATCATGATCATCACAAAAAGCCACTTCCAAAGATATTTTACCCACTGGATATGCCGACTTACCAGGCACCACGCCATGAAAAATAGTGTTTGATGGCTTAAGGTCCTTGTCGGTCAAGCTCAAGCGACGAAAAGTTTCATAATACAAAATATTGATGGTGTTGCCCCCATCCATGAGTACCTTCCAACCTGAGGCACCACAACCAGAGACAAGTGACCCAGATTATCAACCCGGGGCGGGTAATCCTCACGACTCCAGAGAATCGGATGCTCAGACCATCGCAAATAATGAGGAATCGCTTGCTCAACTACTTTCACTCCCCTTTTATGGCGGTTATGATCCCGCTTACACAAACTTGTGGTGAAAACGTGATATTGTCCACTATTCAATTGCTTCGGGTTACTCTGATAACCAGATTGCTGTTGATTCCCTTGACCAGATTGTTGATTAAAACCATGTTGATTGCCTTGGCCCTAGAAGCCAGAGTTTGAACCGCCACCACCAAAGCCTGGTCCATGAGAGCCAGATCCTGAACCGCAATTCCGGCCATGATTGTTCTGGAAGAAATTGGAATTCTTATATTCCTTCATGATGAAGCAATCCTTCCATAGATGAGTGGCCGGCTTCTCATGCGTACCATGCTTTGGACGAGGCTGATTCATCATTGCCTCAAGGTTAAATTTCAGTCCTCCAAACCGGACCGGCTTACCCTTGCGACACTGATTATTATTCTGCGTATTGGTGTTAGCCAAGAAGTCTAAATTGCCATCATCTTTACGCTTACTGTTGCACCCTTGACCCGCCGGGTTATGTTGTTGCCCTTTCGTACTGCCACTCTTCTTTCCCTTACCCGTCTTCACATCATCAGACTCAGGGTCCTTGGTACCATCAGAGTCGGCATACTTGACAAGAGCTACCATTAGCTCCCCCATGTCATTGCAGTGATACTTAAGCCGCCGCAGTTTTTGCTTTAAAGGGAGGAAACGACAGTTTTTCTCCAACATCAGGACTGCAGAACCGGCGTTGATGCTATCTGATGAGTAGATAACCGCTGAGATTCGGCGTACCCAATGGGTTGTTGCCTCACCCTCGCCTTGGACACAAGAATCCAAATCCAGGATTGACATAGGCTGCTTGCTTGTGTCTTTAAAGTTTTGGATGAAATGAACTTTCAACTCTGCTCATAACCTGATGGAGTTAGCGGGGAGCCCCTTCAACCAAGTACGAGCCGGTCCATCCAGCATCATGGTGAAGTACTTAGCACATGCAGCATCACTAACATCCAACATCTCCATGGGCATCTCATAACTTTGAATCCAAGCATCAGGGGGCTGATCTGCTGTGTAATTAGGCACCTTACGAGGACCCTTAAAATCCTTAGATAAATGCTCGTTACGCAGAGCCGGCACTAAACACAGCACACCCAATGTTCTAGAGGTCACACTTGCCTCCACCGAAGCTGATGGATAAACCAGAGATTGTTGTTGAGCTGCCAGCTGAGCCGCCTGCTCAGCCTCCCAACGCACCCTGCCCTGATCCACCAAAGCCTGGGCATTATTACCTCCGCCTACCGGGTCATGCCCATGAGGCTGGTTACGGTGTTGCTCATTGCTTGAGATGGCAGGCGACTCAATATGCCTGCTATAACTCCGACTCGGTCGAGGGGTTGAGTGAATCCACTCGCGGCTATAAGAATAAGCTGCCTGCTGAGCCACAACTGTCTGAAGAAGCTCTCTGGCCCTCCGTGTCTTTATCGCTGTTGGAGACTCGCCTTCAACTGGTAGAGCTCCCAATGGCATTACCGCAACAATCATATTATCCAAAGGGTTAGAATAATGACCCAGAGGTGTCGGAACATGATGAGGCAGAGTATTATTCAAACATGTCGGGTCCATCGCACGTGGCTGAACCGGCGCTCCCGTCCTAGTCGCTTCGACTGTCCGGTTCAACACCGATGGGTCACTGGTCCCTGCTCCCTGTGTGTTGAAGAGGTACCTTAGCTCATAAACTGGGGTAGATTTCTTTGGTGCCTCCTCCTCATGATCTCATTTGACGCATTCTGATCCAATGTGACCCGGAAGGACTCTGCCTGAATCCGTTGTGCCTGGGCGTCCAAAGCAGCCCTCTCTGTAACCATCCTAGTGTTCTCAGCCGCCAGTTCTTCCTTGGCTTGAGCTATCTCATCTCGCAACTTCGCCACATCCACCTTGTGTTGTTCCTGGTTGCCCGGAGTTACCTTCACCCCCATCAGAGTCGCCAAAGCCTCCAATAACTCTGCCAAAGCTTGAGCCGGTGGGCACGCAGTGCTGCTAGCACCAGCCGTCGCCACGGCTATTGAGTTGGAGGTTATAGCCGCGACGGTTGTTGAACCAAGCGCCTACTATGTGCCGGCCATGAAGATTGCGACCCTATTCGGTGGCTCGTAGGGGTCCGAAATACTGTCACCATTGGAACAGCCCCCAAGCCGACCGTCTTGCAATTGATACATTGAATTAGTCTCGCATGTGGGTGATTCACAATCAGAGTAGATGGTCGTCTCACCACCAGACATAGATCCTTCTCCAACTTCAACCCCATGGGTGAAACCAACAAAGGCACGCTTCATGGCGGTTTGAACCAGGGCGGGTCGTGCACGTCGAGCCGTCTCGATGATGTCGGTGCAGATGTCCGACTTAGGGCCTGGTTTGCCAATCTTGCCGATGAAGACGTGGATTCCGCCGAAGGGGACCCGGTATCCATACTTAATTGAGCCGGCCTCGGGGCCCCAGCCTGCATCGTTGATGTAGAGCTTTCCGCGACGACACTTGGTCATCCGGCCCACAACGTATCCCTTGATCCCTTCAAAGCTTCCCTTTAAGAACTCAAAACCATCGTGCGCTGGCCCCACAGTGGGCACCAACTGTCGTGGAATTTTCATGGTAGATGTCCTAGCGGAAGGACTTAGTCATGGAGCCATCACAACTAGGTTAGCTTAGAGGGGTTTAATCGGGACAAAGGACACAGAGGGTTTATACTGGTTCGCCCGTCATGGTGGAGGTCACAAGGCCTACTCCAGTTTGGGATTGTATTACTTGGGTTTCGATTACCAGGTAGCGAATACGCTTGACCTAGTTCTCGATCTCTTGTTTATTGCCCGAAGTCGTTGCCGGGTCGTCCCTTTATATACACAGGTTGATGCCCGGTGGCTCACGGAGTCCCAGCCGGCTCATACACAAGTGTCCGGCTCGGTGACTACCTATGCTTGCCTTACAAAACAAGTCATACACATATGGCGGTTCATCCTCTTGGGCATCAAGTCGCCTCTGGGTCTTGGGCCGTCAATGGGCTTGTATGATCCACTATCTTCATTGATGAGTCGCCAATGGCATGACCCGACCCCTTCTGGGTGGTTCATACCCAATAGTGATATCCCCAACAAGCGGGAGCGGTTCAGGGGTCCTCGATTCCAAGATGAGCTATAGTATTTTTAAGATCAGAATGTGCCATTTGAGTGGAGTATAAGATATTAATGAAGATGGACTTGCTGGTACTAATTCATGAGCATCTTCACATCTATCAACAGATTTCCAGATGGAGATCATGTGTCTGCAAAGATAGTATCCACAAAAGTTGGTCCCCGCTTGTTGCTGAGGACACTGAAATTTTTTGTACAGAATTAGTCATGTATTTGTCCTGTTACGAACAACCTAACCGGTGTTAGATGTATTTTTTCTCCGGACAGAAATAGAAAGGGGTTTATTTAGAAGCTTGAATATTTGACTAGCATAAGAAAAGGTATTTTCAGACTATTGGATAAATTTTCCGAAAATAACGAATTTCGGTGTGTTACCGGAGAAATGATCTCGTGTTGCAGAGGTAGTTCCCTCTTGAACAGGTTCCCTGGTTTAGTTTTCCACAATTCGAGCACACTGCAAATGAAGATGAATTTTGACAACATCAATTATTGAACCAGATATGAATGCAAATTAATTTCAACATCATAGAATTGAATACCTATCCATGAATTGCTGAAGATGCATCAGATCCTGAGCGTTTGTTGACTCTTTGAGAGAATCCATGTAGTAAACTGTGTTCTTATTTGGAACAATGAATACCAATCCAGTGATTGCTACATATTAAGAAAGCCATTATGTCAAAATCTGAAAGACAATCAGTGTATGCGTTGTTTTTTACTTGACTTCCCATTCATGATATGGCTAGAGAAATGATTCTACATGGGACATGTTTTCGCAGATACGAACGACCATGTTGATGGCCCGGTCCCGTAGGTCCTTACCATCTAATGTTGTGCCATTTGCTAATGCAGGATCTATGAAATACACATTCTCCCTTTTTCTTCTCTACGCGTTCAATCCCCTAAGAGGAATAAAATGTAGTTAGCTATTTATCATTTACAACCTTGTGGAGAAGTTGATCAGAGTTTGTTAAGTACTTACAAAATCCTGTATCTAACAAGATTGACATCGAGCTTGTGGAAGTTGAAGAAGATATGTAAGTCCTCGAAGCACACACTAATGGAACAAGCATCGTGTCGGAAATCATATCTGTTGTAGTGGACTAGCAGAACATGATGACCTGCTGACATTTGATCCATGCAATATTTATGTAACTCGTGGCAACTGGAGCGGCACTCATCAAAGTATTCGCCAACAAGAAATGGCTGGCCATGGATGTATTTGTGTGCTTCAAGTACGTCTGCTTTATTTTATCAAGATACAAAGCTATTTCTTCATCATCCATGCCGTCAGAAATAATATTACTCCCCGATTCGAACAACCTGCTATTAATTTGGTTCTGGGCGATGAGTGCTTTAAGTAAGAGGCAATCGTTCTCTTTCCTCTTCGCTCTCCCGGTGCACTTCCTCGCGGGTCCAGCCATTTTGGCCGCTTCCTTCTTGGTACTTGAAGCATTTCTGGTAGAATGTCTGGCCGGCTAAAAGGTATACTAATGAGCAGATGGTGAAGCTTCGACGGATTTCTTAGTAGATGGTTTAGCTATGCCAGACCGCTGAGTTGGCGGTGCTGCTGTGATGGACTGTTGGGCTGTAGGAGCAGAGGCATCAGACTGCTTACCATGCGTTGAAGCTATGTCGAGTTTCTGTGTAGGTGGTGCCAACTTGTCGGTGTGCTGAGGAGGTAGTGCCAACGCGTTGGTTTGCTGAGCAGGAACTGCTGACGCATTGGTAGACTGATCACGTAGCTGCGGAGCGATGGACTGATGAGAAGTCGGTTCTGGACCTACAGTGATGTAGGGTAGAACCCTAATCGCTTGATCTTTCACGAAAGGAGCAGATCCCACGAAGAACACGAGGAACACGCGGGGAAAACGAGGGAAATCACATGGGGAAACACGAGAGAAACACTCCACCTAGCAAGAACAAGTGTCACATGGGCTAGATCCGCGAGTACATAGGGAGAGATACATGAATCCACGGACAACTAAGGACGATACAAGGGTAGCCAGTTCTTCTCCGTGAGGAGGTCTTGATGTTCTTCTCCGTGAGGAGGTCTTGAATCCACAAGGGGATCTTCTCCGCGAGGAGGTCTTGAATCCAAGTGGATCTTCTCCGAAGAGGGGCTGCGGTCTCTCTCGTGGAGTAGATCCGGATGGATGAGCGAAGCTTTATCTCGAAGTATGAGCTAAACCAACGCTAACCCTAGAAAGTTGTACGGGATAGAGTATATATAGTCTAGGGGGTATAAGGGGTACACGGGCCTCGGCCCTTTACTGTTCGCAGACAGGGAGGCCGGACATCCGGGCGTCGGGCCGGATGTCCGGGCGTTCGCGGAGGGCCGGATGTCCGGGCTGTGGAGGCCGGATGCCCGGGCTGGTGAAGCTGGCCATGTTGCTCTCGGGTTCGAGGGAGTCCAGATTTCCGGACAGGGGGCCGGATATCCGAGACCTCGGGAAGTGCCGGATGTCCGAGCTAGCGAGGTCGGATGTCCGGGGCCTGTAGTTACTTGGTGGTTGAGCAGCTGTAGAGGAAGGCCTTCCAGGGGCCGGATGTCCGGGGCCTGGGAGATGTTCTTGGCTCCTTCCGTTGGTTCTCCTCATCCGTGGACTTGGGGACTTGTCCGTCTTCATGCTATCTTCGGGAGGACCCTCTTGGTACCTAATCATGCACAACATCTCGGACTTAGGTAGTAGCCATGTCTCATGCATAGAAAGTGGAAGTTCGGAGAGGAGTGAGTTCACCTTATCTTCGATAGCTTTGGCTCGGGCTTGTGTCATTGGTCCGAGTGGTGCCGTTGGAGGTGTGGGTGCATCCATGGGGATGATCTAGGGATGCTCTGCATCATCTCCCCTCCCTTGGGGAAGAACCATCCTCGGATCGAAATCCTCATCACCATGGTAGGGCGAGAGATCTTTGATGTTGAAGATGTCGCTCACAGAGTACTTGTCACGAGGAATGTCGATCTTGTAAGCGTTGTTGTTGTAGCGTGCAAGCACCTTGAATGGTCCATCCGCGCGTGGTCGAAGTTTGGACTTGCATTCTTGGGGAAAGCGGTCCTTGCGAAGGTGTAGCCACACGAGGTCTCCAATGTTGAGTATCATAGGGTGCTTGTTGACGTTGAGCTTGGTCGCAAGGCGTTGTACTTGGCGCTCGATGGTGTTTCTTGTATCTTCATGCACCTTCTTGAGATGGGGCGCTCTTGCCCTTGCGTCCAAATTGATTCGCTCTTGGAGTGGTAGAGGTAGAATATCCAATGGTGACAAAGGATTGAATCCGTAGACGACCTCGAAAGGGGACTTGCCGGTTGTTGAGTGTCTTGCTCGGTTGTAGGCGAACTCGGCGATGGGTAGACACTCCTCCCACTCCTTGATGTTCTTCTTGATGAGTACTCGAAGAAGAGCGGAGAGTGTGTGGTTTGTCACCTCCATTTGGCCGTCAGTTTGGGGATGGTACGCCGTGGAGAAGAGTAGCTTGATTCCGAGCTTGGCGCATAGGGTCTTCCAAAAGTAGCTAAGGAACTTCACGTCGCGGTCCGAGACGATGGTTTTTGGCCCACCATGGAGACGCAAAATTTCCCTACAAAAGAGATTAGCAACATGTGAAGCATCGTCTATCTTGTGGCAAGGAATAAAATGTGCCATTTTTGAGAAACGGTCCACAACGACAAATATAGAATCTTTCCCATTTCGAGTTCTAGGCAAACAAAGTACAAAGTCCATGCTAATGTCTTCCCATGGTTGATATGGAATTGGTAAAGGCATATAGAGACCATGAGATTGAGCATTGGACTTAGCTCTGCAACATGTAGAACAACGGTTGGTGAAGCGATTGACGTCCCGAAACATCTTTGGCCAAAAGTAGTTCTTCAAGAGCATGGCGAATGTCTTGTCGCGTCCGAAGTGTCCCATTAAGCCTCCTCCATGCGATTCCTGCAAAAGCAACAAACGAAGAGACGACTCGGGGATGCAAAGTTTGTTAGCTCTCATAAGATAGCCGTCTTTTTATGTAATAGCATTCCCAAGATGTATTCGACAAACACTTGGCATAAGGAGTAGCGAAAGTTGCATCATGCTCATACAAGTCTTTGATATGCTCGAAGCCAATGACATCTAACTCAAGTTGCGTGACTAGCATGCATATGCGGGAAAGAGCATCTGCTACTATGTTTTCTTTACCCTTGATGTACTTGATGACATAGGGAAAAGACTCAATAAATTCACTCCATTTAGCATGACGCTTGTTCAACTTCGTTTGTCCCTTAAGATACTTGAGAGTCTCATGATCGGTATGAATGATAAACTCATGGGGACAAAGGTAATGTTCCCATTCACGCAAAACATGGACTAAAGCATATAGCTCTTTGTCATAGTTGGGATAATTGAGTTGCGCTCTAGAAAGTTTCTCACTAAAGTAAGCTATGGGGCGCTTCTCTTGCGTTAACACACCTCCTATGCCATTACCACTAGCATCGCAATGAATTTCAAAAGTCTTGTCGAAGTTGGGTAAAGCAAGCACGGGAGCATGATTAAGCAAATTCTTAAGCTCATTGAATGCGGTATCTTGGGATGGTCCCCAAACAAAAGGCGCATTCTTCTTGCTCAAAGCATGCAAAGGCGAAGCACTGGTGCTAAAATCCTTCACAAAGCGATGATAGAAACCCGCAAGGCCAAGAAAACTACGCACTTGATGCAAGTTGGTTGGTTGCGGCCAAGTCTTAATAGCATTGATCTTGGACTCATCTACATGAACACCCTTAGAAGAAACAACAAAACCCAAGAAAACGAGCTTATCAACACCAACAAGGCATTTCTCCATATTAGCATAGAGGCGCTCTTTTCTAAGAGTTTGCAAAACGGTGCGGACATGGGTGACATGCTCTTTGATAGATTTGCTAAACACAAGAATGTCATAAAAGTAGACCACAACAAATATACCAATGTAAGGGCGAAAGACATGATTCATGAGGCACATAAAAGTGCCTGGTGCTTCCGAAAGACCCATACGCATGACTAACCACTCATATAAACCAAACTTGGTTTTGAAGGCGGTTTTCCATTCATCACCCTCTTGTATGCGGATTTGATAGTAACCACTCTTAAGATCAATTTTGGAAAATATAGTGGCACCGCTAAGCTCATGCAAGCATATCATCTAGGTGTGGAATGGGATAACTATAGCAAACGGTGATAGCATTGATAGGTCTACAATTAGAGCACATGCGAGAACTACCATCACGTTTTGGCACAAGAATGACCGGAACGGCACAAGGGCTCAAACTTTCACGCACATGTCCATGGTCTATGAGATGCTTTACTTGCCTTTGTATTTATTTTGTTTCGTCGGGGTTGACACGGTATGGAGCTTTGTTCGAAAGAGGTTCTCCGGGGATGAGGTCGATTCGGTGCTCAATGCCTCGTAGAGGAGGTAGACCCGGAGGTAGCTCATCGCGGAAAACATCTTGAAATTCCTGCAAAAGAGAAGACAACACTAGAGGAAGAGTGTGAGAAGTGTTAGTTTGTGGTGTATTGTCCTTGCACACTAGGACATATTGTAGGACACTAGATGGGTTCTCACACACTTCTCTCATCTCAGGATTGGTGGCAAATAGAACTAGGTTCTTGTTTTCGCTCATCGTGGAGGCACTCAATTTTGGCTTGTGGCGCCCACTCTCTTTTTGGTGGCTTGCTTTCTCACTATGATCTCCACGATGGGTGGCTTGCTTGTCGGCAATCACTTGACTTGGTGACATTGGACGGAGGACGTACTCCTTGCCCTTCATCTTGAAGATGTAGTGGTTCATTCGGCCGTTGTGTACAACTCCTCTATCGAATTTCCATGGCCATCCAAGGAGAAGATGACAAACTGTCATTGGAACGACGTCGCACTCCAAGGTGTCTTCGTAGGCGCCGATCTTGAAGGAGACTTGTACTCGGTGCTCGACTTGGATAGTGCCGGAGTCACTAAGCCATTGCACTTTGTATGGATGTGGATGCTTTGTCTTGGGCAATTGGAGCTTGGAGCAAAGTTCTTCACTTGCGAGATTATGACAACTCCCTCCATCGATGATGTCCTTGACGGATCATCCATTGACGTTGGCCTTAATGTGGAATATGTGGCATCGTTGGTATTCTTCTTGGTGATGTTGGAGAGTCAAGACTTTGGAGACAACAAGTGCGGGACTTGAGTCTTCATCACAAAAGACTTGTTCTTCTTCATTGTTCACTTGGCGGTGCATGGCGACTTGCTCGAGGGCTTCCATTTTGCCTTCTCTCATGGAGTCATAAGTGCCATCGTCGTTGAAGACCATGGTTCACTTGTTGGTGCACTCGTAGGACTTGTGGCATCGGCCTCCGCAAGTGAAACACTTGAAGGAACTCATCTTGACGGTCTCATCGGTTGGGGTTGATGATGATGAAGCGCTCGGCTTGAAGTTGCTCGTAGGAGGATGGCTTGTAGTTGACGAAGCTTTCTTGGAAGTCGACTTGTCGATGTTGGAAGTAGAAGGTCTTGTAGTCGGTGTGGGAGTCGTTGAAGCTTGGTTATTGGAGAAGTCGTAGGACTTGGATGAGAACTTGGCATACTTGAAATCATCTTGCACTTGGCATTCCACTTTGGTAGCTTGGTGCACTAGCTCGATGAGATTTGAGTATGGTTGGAAGTCGGTGATCTTCTTGATAGGGTGATTTAGTCCGTTCAAGAAACGTGCCATTGTTTGCTCATCATCTTCCGTGACATTGGCTCTTATCATTGCAATCTCCATCTCCTTGTAGTATTCTTCAACGCTCTTTGTTCCTTGCTTGAGTTGTTGGAGTTTCTTGAAGAGGTCGCGGTTGTAATAGGTAGGTACTAAGCGTGCTCTCATGACATCCTTCATTTGCGCCCAAGTAGTGATGGGTGGTTCACCTATTGCCTCTCGGCGCTCTACGATTTGTTCGCACCAAATGAGGACATAGTCTTGGAACTCAAGGGATGCCATCGCGATCTTCTTATCTTCTTCATAATTGTGCAAACGGAAGATCTTGTCAACTTTCAATGCCCATGAAAGGTACTCTTCGGGGTCGTTGCTTCCGTTGAACTTGGGCATGGTGAACTTGAGCTTGCCGTAGCGTTGCTCCTCAGTGTGTTGGGGTCGGGGATGATGACGCCCATGTTGTAGATGATTGTTCAACTCATGGTGTTCTTGACGCGGAAGGTTGTCAACCTCATGTTGCTCTTGTCGTGGAGGATTTCCATTGTCGTCATTCTCTCGATGAACTTGATGGTGTTGGCGAGCTTTTGGGGAAACTTCGCGAGCTTGAGGAGGAACTTGACGATGCACGCGAGCTTGAAATTGTTGTTCTTGGATTTCTTCGCGATGTGCTTCCTCTTGTTCACGGACTTGACGGCCTCGGTCGGCAATGGCTCGACTCGAATCGTGTAAAGCTTGTTGCGCCGCAAGTGCTTGAGTGTCACGGAGTTGTTGTTCTTGACGTTGTGCCTCGGCATCTTGTGCATGTTGTTGTAGACGCGCTCGCTCATCCTCTTCATGTTGGCGTTGTCGTTGTCGTTCTCGTGCTAGTGCAAAGGCTTCTTGATTTGGACGTCGCCGGTGCTCTTGAGAGTCGGTGTCTCGTAGGGGATTGAGGCTTGCTTGACGGTCGGTGCCCGCGGCTCGACGAAGAGTGTTCGATGTCGGTGTACTTGAGCCGGAGAGGGTGAAATCGGAATGGCGGCTTGAACGGCTCCTTCTTGAAGTGGAAGACGAGCGGTTGAGCAAAAAAGCACGAATTTCGTCCATCCTTCCGTCATCCTCTTGCGTGGGATCGTCGAGATTGTGGTCGAAGTAGTCTCTTGTACGTTGCTCGGAAAGTCGCAAGTCGGCGGCAAGGTTGTCGATGCGTTCACTCATAGCTTGTTGCTCTTGATGCAAAGCACGTTGTGCACCAAAGAGGTGACTCTTGGTGACGAAGGAGTTCATGTCGTCGTCTTTCTCCATGAAGAGTGGGTTGGTAGAGGTACTTGGCCTATCCATCATTCCAAGACAAATGTGAGTGGTAGAAACAGAAGAACGAGTACCAAATGTACCTTGACCGAAGTTGAAAGTGGATCGATGATCACTCCAATGTAGGACAAGGAAATAGCACAATTGGTACGAGTTCTTGTCGGTTTCTCACACCTACACAAGTAAAAGCTTTTGGTGGAGCTTGGTTAGGATGGTGGCACAAATTTGATGCAATTGTAAGTGAGCTTCAATAATGTTGGAAAAGATTCGCAAGATACAATGTAACAAGTAGACCAAGCATATAAGGTACACGGAAACACACATGCAAAAAGATAAGTGGGGTTGTGCAACCAAGGGTGAGCCAAAATGTGGAATCCACAAAAATGCTCTTGTTGCACAACACAACACTAGAGAGATGCTAGCACGATTGCACAATAGGCGGATACAAGAACTTGTGCACAACCTACTTAGCAAAAATGCAACGACTTCTATCCCAAATATGTTCTATGCAAGGTGTTGCTATGATATGATCCAAGATGATTGAGTATGACAATCTTAATGTTGAAAGATGCTATGGTTCTTGCTTAAAAGCTCTTTGCTTAAAAGCTTTTTTGGCTCTTTGATGTTTGAGCCCTTTTCTCATGCAATGCTTGACGAACCAATATAGCAAATGAGTATGCGATGACAACTTTGTGACTCAAGAGATGATACCAATATAGGCAACAATGATGTATGTATGCTATGGAAAGTATGATCACTAATGTGCACAAGTCTCGTTGCCGGCAATACTCAATGGCTAGTCTCGATGGGTAAGCAACGCAAAGGAGTAAGGCTATGATGGATATCAATGTAATGGCAAGAATGATATGTCCAATACCAAGATGAGGTTAGTGGACTTGCTTCCGGTATGGTGTCAAAATGGTGGCATGAATACCAAGTCATAGTCGAGGTGGTCGTTGTTGATGATGCGTTCGTGGCGAAGATGAGCGGCGGTGATGTCGATGTCGAACCGTACCTAGATAGTCGAAACACAAAAGGATACGGTACCGCAACTCAAATTCTCAAACCTCGAAGTAGCAATTGTGTCGGAGAGCGAAACGTTCCAAAGATGGTTGGGTTATGCGGAAGTGGTGGAGGTATGCGCAAGTATATATGGTATATGGTGAACACCGGAACAAAATTTGGTGGAAATTGGGCGGAAAAACGGGGCGGTGGATGGAGAAGTTGCTGACAGGGGCCGGATGTCCGGGCTCTGCGGGCCAGATGTCCGGACTCTGGATCCGGGGATGAACGGGATGAACACCGCGTGGGGAGGATAAATTTGGGCGAAATTAGGAGGAATTTGTGGATGGAAATTGGGGGAAAAAGGATGGGAAGCTAGATCCACTCAAAACAAAGCAAATCCATGGATCCAAACCAACAAAATCTCAACACACCAACAAATCACAAAAAAATTGGGGCTATTTTTGGTGGGGAATTTTCGAATTAGGACGAAAAACAACAAAATTAGGCTATAAACACAACGGGGAGGCTCCGAAATCATGATCAACGTGGCTCTAGATACCAAGATGATGTAGGGTAGAACCCTAATCGCCCGATCTTTCACGAAAGGAGCGGATCCCGCGAAGAACACGAGGAACATGAGGGGAAAACGAGGGAAATCATGAGGGGAAACACGAGAGAAACACTCAACCTAACAAGAACAAGTCACACATGGGCTACATCCTCGAGTACATAGGGAGAGATACACGAATCCACGGACAACTAAGGACGATACAAGGGTAGCCGGTTCCTCTCCGTGAGGAGGTCTTGATGTTCTTCTCCGCGAGGAGGTCTTCAATCCACAAGGGGATCTTCTCCGCAAGGAGGTCTTGAAGCCAAGTGGATCTTCTCCGAAGAGGGGCCGCGGTCTCTCTCGTGGAGTAGATCCGGATGGATGAGCGAAGCTCTATCTCGAAGTATGAGCTAAACCAACGCTAACCCTAGAAAGTTGTACATGATAGAGTATATATAGTCTAGGGGGTAGAAGGGGTACATGGGCCTCGGCCCTTTACTGTTCACAGACAGGGAGGCCGGACATCCGGGCGTCGGGCCGGATGTCCGGGCGTTCGCGGAGGGCCGGATGTCCGGGCTGTGGAGGCTGGATGTCCGGGCTGGTGAAGCTGGCCATGTTGCTCTCGGGTTCGAGGGGGTCCGGATTTCCGGGCAGGGGGCCGGATATCCGGGAGCTCGGGAAGTGACGGATGTCCGGGCTTGCGGGGCCGGATGTCCGAGGCCTGTAGGTACTGGGTGGTTGAGCAGCTGTAGAGGAAGGTGTTCTAGGGGCCGGATGTCCGGGGCCTTGGCCGGATGTCTGGGGACAGGGAGATGTTCTTGGCTCCTTCCATTGGTTCTCCTCATCCGTGGACTTGGGGACTTGTCCATCTTCATGTGTATCTTCGGGAGGACCCTCTTGGTACCTAATCATGCACAACATCTCGGACTGAGGGTAGTAGCCATGTCTCATGCATAGAAAGTGGAAGTTCGGAGAGGAGTGAGTTCACCTTATCTTCGATAGCTTTGGCTCGGGCTCGTGTCATTGGTTCGAGTGGTGGCGTTGGAGGTGTGGGTGAGTCCGTGGGGATGATCCACCAGGTTGGTCAGCTGAGCATGTTCTGCAGCTGGGTTTCCCCCCACGGCTTCAGTGATCGGCATCTGAACCGGTGGTGTATCTTCAGTAGTTGTAGGCCTTGCCACTGGCTGCTCTGGGGCGGACGATGACATGTCCTGTATGGCACAAAGTTGTGTCGGCTGATCACATGTTGATGCATCAGCCGTTGGATTACGAGTATTAGGTTCTTTGGGGGAAGCACGCGAGAGCTACTGTGGCAAGGAGAGCGTCATGGGTTGAGGGGCGACATTGGTTGCTCTTGGCGGAGCTTTAGGGATCTCATCCCTGAGCTCTATTTCCTTTCGTGGCCACTTGATGTGATGTAACAGTGTTTTTCCCAAGGTCGTTCGCTCATCAAAGTCTCCTAGGACATTCTTCAGGCAAATTCATTGAATCCAGGCTTTACTTCAGTCACGTAGCACTCCACATAGCCCGGCTTCAACGGCACATTGTCTAAAAAGAGGCCCTCTTCCAAGATGGGTGAGAAAACCCAGGTTGTTGCACATTTTAATGTACCTTCATAATGTGTAAGCACGCCCTTCAGTCCATCTTTCATTCCAGATAGATCAGATATAGCATCATCATGAGCAGCTGCAGTCTCAGTGTCGCTAGGGTCAGCTGATGCACAGCTACTCTTGTGCGGTGTTGTCACGCAATAAGCAGCATCCTCCGTGCCCGCTTCCCCTTCCATCTGCTAGTTATCTGTTAGTGTTAGAGCATCTCTAGCAGACCCCACAAAATCCTAACCCGCAAAAGTCTTTCGCAGTTTTCGAGAAAGTGCTTATGCAGGCCAGCGCGGGCGAGGTTAGACTCAGACCCCGCAAAATGGACCCGTAAAAGAGGATATTCGGCGAATATGCTCTTTTACGAGTCAGCTACGCGGGGTCTGCTTGGGCACGGTCGCATCGACCCGCAAACCGAAGACTCACAATTTTCGAATTTGACATTAGTTCTGACAAATAAGTTCAAATTCAAACAACATAACATAGTTTATGCGCAAATAAAACCTTCAGTTTAGTAGGACAAACACAAAAGAGGGTCTTGCAAAAGTGACGACCACGTCCGGCATCAACTTGGTCGATCTTCACTCCGTGCCATCGTGTCCATCTTGGAGTTCATCGGAACCACCGAATCCACCTCCAGCGCTTGTTCCAACTCCCACACCGAAATCATCAACATTGGCACCGTATGGAGTAGAGAAAACATCTCCGGCACTGTAAGAGGCACTGGTCGATGCAACCATTCTCCTCTTCAAGATTTCTCTACTTGCCATATCATGCCATTCTTTGGTGAGGTCGTCCATGTCATCGCGGTTCATTGTCAGGATCTTGTTCTCTTTGGCGGGCAACTTGGACATGGCACGTGCTCTTCTCTCCTCAATGGCCGCTTTGTGCAGCCCCTCTTCCTTGAGCAATTTCCACTTTTCTTGCTTCTCCCTTGCCTTCTTCTAGGCCAACTCTGTCTTGATCTCCAACGACTTCAACAACATCAACTCATTTGATTGCACCATGATATCAGTCTTCTCCCTCAAGCTCGATGCTTCATGCTCTCTCTTCATCTTCTCCTTAGTCTTCTTGCCGCCATCGGGCTTGTTCAAATTTCTTGGGCCATCATCATCCTCATATTCATCCATGTTTATAAGTGAACCTCTCTTCGGTGGGGATTCTTTGTCGATCAACTTCCACTTCTCGCACTCTTTGAGCAAGTCCCAAGATCAGCTTCCATGTCTTTGCATCTATGCTGGGCAATTTTGTCCTACACAATTTGAACAAAATTAAATGATGCAATCATTTCATATGATGCAATATGATGTGCACAACTTGAACAAAGGCAAAACGAACTCACATAGTCCGATTCCACGGTTCCACTTGGAGGTGCATTGCGTACTTGCTCCAAGCAAGCTGCCCAACAGCTGCACATAGGCTTGATCACATCCCAACTCCCTTGAAGCGACCGTAATGTGTGTGGAGTCCTATTGGGGTACTTTGCCATCATGCAGAAGTATTGATTTCCGATCCTTTGCCAATACCTCTTGGCGGTTTGAGAAGTACGCGTGCATGCATCAAGAGACACCACACTCCATGCCCTGTGACGGTGTCTTGGACTGGGGGGTACTCAACACGTCGTCTCCCGAACAGGTGTATCGGGCCGAGGATCCCCATGGCGGTTCACTCATGGGCCTCTTCGGGCAGCCCATGCTCCATACAAGGAGGATTCCACAACTTGGCGCCCATGACAAGGACTCCTCTAAACCCTAGGCCTCCGGTGTGTTATATAAACCAAGGCTAGGCTAGTCAATAGAACATCTTATATTCGTTATATCAATCTCGTGGTAGATACATGTATTCTGTACTACACCCCATATGAATACAATCAAAAGCAAGACGTAGGGTTTTACCTCCATCAAGAGGGCCCGAACCTGGGTAAAATCCCGTGTCCATGTTACCATCGCTCCAAGACGCCTAGCTTAGGACCCCTACTATGAGATATGCCAGATATAGAACCGACATTGGTGCTTGCATTGAGAGCCTGCTGGTAGTCACCACGATGCGATGGTGATTCAGATCGTCTCCGGCGCGATCTACGCGTCAGAACCGAGCTTTATTGTCAATGTCGGCATCTTCGTCGCCGGCTCGATTAGTCACCTTGGCTTGACCAAGGACTGCACTCTGTCTCAGATCATTATGTTCGGACAAGGCCTTCATCATCAACTCCGATCTCTATCAAGATCGTGGAGGAATCATCGATGGAGCTTGGGGGCTCAACGTCAACATTGCCCTCGGGCGACCGTGACAGCAAACCTGTATCCGTTGCCACCGCCTCCTCGAGCGTCGCTTTTATGATTGCTTCAGTAGAATTGTGCGGAATTGAGTGTACAAGAACCGTGTATAATTTCTTCGTGTTCCGATGGAGGAATTTTCACAGCCTGATTTTTGGCCCTTTCTTTTTCTTTTGTTTTTCTGAGATTTTTGCTTCAGTTTTCTTTTTCTATGGCTTTGTGGTCTAGAAACTGAAGAATATGACCTCTTCTTTCTTTCCAGAGTGGCTTGTTGAGGGAGTCCTGGATTAGGGGGTCTCCGGACAGCCGGACTATATCCTTTGGCCGGACTGTTGGACTATGAAGATACAAGATTGAAGACTTCGTCCCGTGTCCGCATGGGACTCTACTTGGCGTGGAAGGCAAGCTAGGCAATACGGATATGTATATCTCCTCCTTTGTAACCGACCTTGTGTAACCCTAGCCCCTCCGGTGTCTATATAAACCGGAGGGTTTTAGTCCGTAGGACAACATACAATCATACCATAGGCTAGCTTCTAGGGTTTAGCCTCTTTGATCTCGTGGTAGATCAACTCTTGTAATACTCATATTATCAAGAACAATCAAGCAGGACGTAGGGTATTACCTCCATCAAGAGGGCCCAAACCTCGATAAACATCATGTCCCCTGCCTCCTGTTACCATCCGCCTTAGACGCACAGTTCGGGACCCCCTTCCCGAGATCCGCCGATTTTGACACCAACATTGGTGCTTTCATTGAGAGTTCCACTGTGTCATCAAAATAAGGCTTGATGGCTCCTTCGATCATCGCTAGCGACGTGGTCCAGGGTGAGGCTTTCCTCCCCGGACAGATCTTCGTATTCGGCAGCGTCGCACTGCGGGCCAATTCGCTTGGTCATCTGGAGTAGATCGAAAGCTACGCCCCTGGCCATCAGGTCAGATTTGGAAACTTGAACTACGTGGACGACATCCGCGGAGACTTGATCTTCGACAAATTCGAGGCCATGCCGGATGCGCCGCACAGTCGCGGCGAGCAAGACGTAATTCTGCCGTCGGACAGTGTTCGGGAGATCGCATCCGCAGCTACTCCGGTTGTTAATCCGGAGCAAATCGCATCATCCGAGAGCGGAGGGATAGACCTTGCCATGGAGGCCGCACTCTCAGCGGCGATAGAGCCAGATACTAACTTCGCCCCTTTCGAGAGCCGCGTCGCCGAACCATTGGATTTATCCCCGGCCACGGACTCCGAGCCGCGCACATCCGTGCCCATCGAATCCGACTGGCGCCGATCATGGAGTTCACCTCTGCGGATATCTTTCAGCACTCGCCCTTTGGAAATGTGCTAAATTCATTAAGGTCTCTCTCCCTGTCAGGAGAACCTTGGCCGAACTATGTCCGGCAAGAATGGGATGCGGACGACGAAGAAATTCGCTGCCCACCCACCACCCACTTAGTAGCCACTATCGATGACTTAACCGACATGCTCGACTTCGACTCCAAAGACATCGGCGGTATGGACGACGATGCAGGAGATGAACCAGAACCACCGCCCACAGGGCGCTGGACCGCTACTTCATCACATGGCGTATACATGGTCGATACACCCAGAGAGGGCAATGGCGAAGAGACAGCGGAGGATGCACGCTCCAAGCAACCCAAGCGCTGACGTCAGCGCGCCGCTCTAAGTCCTGCCATAGCAAAAACAACGATAACAGCGCAAGAGGAAATATTAGTCTACTCAACTCTAGAAGAAACGACAACTGCACCACCCCGGTGGCAGAGCACGATCAAGATGCAAACTGCAAACATAGTACGGATCCGACGTCCGAACACGATGACGCCAAAGATAAGCCTCACCAAACCCCGTCGGGGGAAGAAAACAGTCCGGACGAAGATGCACGCATCATCCCGGAAACACACTTGGAGCAAGAGAACCTCCGCAGAAGGCTTATTGCCACAGCGAGGAGCCTGAAGAAATAGAAGCAAAGGCTCAAGGTAACACAAGATACGCTCAACAACAGATGGAACAAAGTAACAAAGTATGGTGGAAGCTACCATAAAAATAGCTATCCAAAGCGCAAGCTATTACCGGAATTCGACGATGAGGCCTTAGAGCCCACACGGCCGAAGAATGATACGGCCAACCGGCCGGATCCACCACCTTGTGAGCGCGATAGAGCGGCTAACAAGGTCACGCATAAGTCAACACACGATCTACGTGAGAACTTGCACCAAAAATCCAGCGCGACCAAATCCATCTACGGATCTAGGAAGCGCGCTCCGGTACAAAACCAAAACCGAATACTATAACCGTCCGAACACCATGGCAAATCCCAACACAGGGGTGCCGCACACCCCCTATGTTTCACCGATTAAGTGCTAGATCATGAATTTCCAGAGGGATTCAAACCGGTGAACATAGAGGCGTACGATGGGACCACAGACCGTGGAGTCTGGATAGAGGACTTCATCCTCCATATTTATATGGCTCGTGGAGACGATCTCCATGCCATTAAATACATGCCCCTCAAGCTTAAAGGGCCAGCTCGGCACTGGCTAAAAAGCCTCCCCAAAAACTCAATTGGAAGTTGGGAGGAGCTCGAGGACGCTTTTCGGGCCAATTTTCAAGGGACTTATGTCCGACCTCCGGATGCAGACGATTTAAGTCATATAGTCCAACAGTCCGGAGAGTCCGTCTGAAAGCTTTGGAACAAGTTCCTCACCAAGAAGAACCAAATCGTCGACTGTCCGGATGCCGAAGCCTTAACAGCTTTTAAACACAGCATCCATGACGAATGGCTCGCTAGACACCTCGGCCAAGAAAAACCGAGAACGATGGAAGCCCTAACAAGCCTCATGACCTGCTTTTGTGTGGGCGGGGACAGCTGGTTGGCCCGTAGCAGCACCAGCGACCCAAGCACATCCGAAGTTAGGGATGGCAATGGTAAACCACAACGCAACAAAAACAAGCGTCGAAATAAAGAAGGTAGCCCAGATAACACGACGGTAAACGCTGGATTCAGGGGCTCCCGACCAGGTCAACGGAAAAAGCCTTTCAAAGGCAGTAGAGATGGACAATCTGGCCTAAACAAAATTCTTGACAAACTCTGTCAGATTCACGGCACCCAGACAAACCTGCAAATCACACCCACAGAGAATGTTGGGTCTTCAAGAAGGCCGGTAAGCTAAACGCTGAACACAAAAGGGAAGAGACACCAAGAGAAGATGAGGATGAACCTCGCCAGCAAAGCACCGAAGGACAGAGAAAGTTCTCACCAGAGGTTAAAACAGTAAACGTGATCCATGTGACAAAGAGGAGAAGCAATCATGCACTCCGATGCACACGACCCATAGAGCCCGTCACCCCTAGGTTCAACCCCTGGTTGGCCTACCCAATCACTTTTTATCGTAGGGATCACGATACAAATATCCGCCGCGAAGGACTGACGGCCTTGGTGTTAGACCCAATCATAAATGGGTACCATTTCACACGAGTCCTCATGGACGGTGGCAGTGATCTAAATCTGATATATCAGGACACGGTCCGCAAAATGGGGATAGACCCGACATAAATAAGCCACAGTAATACTACCTTCAAGGGAGTAATACCAGGCCAAGAGGCCCGCTGTACGGGCTCTCTACTACTAGAGGTGGTATTCGATTCTCCCGATAACTTCCGAAGCGAAACGTTAACTTTTCACATCGCTCCATTCCGAAGTGGTTATCAAGCACTACTCGGAAGGGCGACTTCGCTCGTTTTAATCCAATACCGCATTATGCTTTTCTCAAGCTCAAGATGCCCTGTCCACGTGGCATCATCACAGTTAGCGGAAATACCGAACGTTTTTTACGTACGGAAGAGGACGCGGCAGCTCTAACAGCCGCGAAGTAGACGGCCTCACCAACCAGAAAAAATGGCAGGTCGTCAAGACCACGGACACGGTTAGACGAGTCTGGCGTTCCATCACATATACATGAGACAGGTTTGATGATCAAACCCTCATAAACGATACCAGGGGCTCCCTGCGTGTAATCAGGGCCAGCCCGGCTCAACTTGACTTCTCCTAAATTTTGATAGTTCATTAATAATAACCAATTCTTCCTTTTTTGGCACGGCAACTTTCACCTAAGTTCTTTCCTTTTACAGATGATAATCATGCTACACCCGTCCAGGACATGGCGCAACGGAGACACAGGCGCAGACGTGCAGTAGGGACCCGCCCAAAGGTTTCTTTTTAGATTAAGACCCTGCGTAAACCTTTTTTACTGTCTCTTGTTGCTCATATCCTCCGGATACTCCACACAACCGAGAAGGAAGATGGCGTTATTGGCATGTGGCCACGCCAGGATTTTGCATGTACCTGGACACATGGGGTTTCTTATTAAGGGCATTGTTTAGCTCGGTATATGTTATAAAGACCGAACACCTTAGGGAGTGTTTGGCGTCGCGAGTTTGGCCCTATCTGCATCAGCTCCGAATCATGTCTTTGGTCAAATGTTGGGTTTGGCCGTCTCCCATGTTTTGGTACCTTACGTTCCATTATATTGGCTAAGGTAGCACTGGGAGAACTACTGCGATTGTGCCTTGGTTCATCCGGATGAGCACCTCGGTAGAGAAAGCCGAAAACTGACTATCATGATATAGCGAGAGACTGGCCAACCACTCGATGACTCGTTAGAATCTTCGGGATTCCTCCGCATTAACGAAGGGCCGTTTCCCGGTCATGTACGTACGCGCCCGTATTCGGACGAGCGCAGAAGTACCAAGGGCTATATAGTAGCCCCACTGTCAAACTCCTATGGCTAAGTGAAAGTTTTAAAGCAATATAGTCCGATTGCCTCGTTCACTGCGCTATCACCTCCTTAACGGACCAAGACGTTGGATCAAGTGTGGATATGCATTTTTTGCGAACACCCCCGCATTATATGCGTCGGGGCGGAAGCCGACGACTGCAAACTTTCAGGTTATATACATATATACATAAACGGCCGCACAAGAGGCATCATAGTACTTTTGGGCAAAAGTATAAACATAGCGTTGATAATTCAATAAAACATTATTTTTACAATGGGAATGCATGTCACTAGAACATAATATTCTTCGAGCACTGAGCCCCTATCGAACGAGCGCCTTTAAGAACTTCTTCAAAGTAGTGCTCGGAAGCCACTCGGCCTACGGCCGAACCTTGTGTCGCAACAGTGGTGGCCTCCATCTCCGCCCAGTATGTCTTGACACGGGCAAAGGCCATCCGCGCACCCTGTATGCACGCCGATTTCTTTACAGCATCGATGTGTGGCACAACACCAAGGAATTGTTGCACTAAACTAAAGTAGCTATTCGGCCTTGGCCCTCTCGGCCACAGGTGATCCACAATGGACCTCATGGCAAGTACGGACAACCTATGGAGCTCGGCCCACTCGGCCAATCGCTCATTCAACAGCAGCGGACGGACTGGAGCGTGAAACTGTGACCAGAACAGCTTTTCCACTTCAGGAACTTTCTGATCCTTGAAGTACTCAGCCGCATCAACATCACTTGCAGCCAAATCCATGTAGGCGTCCGCAGAACTCCATAGCCGGTGCAGAGGAGCATACTTCGGATCTTCGAACTTAGTCCGCAACAATAATGGCTTCCCAGACATGATATCCGCAGCTTGATTCAGCTCCTCCTTTGTCGCTCTAATTTTGGAGCGGGCTTCCTTGCTAGCCACCAGGCATTCTCCAGGTCCATCGCCTTCGCCCGGTTTTCTTCTTCAAGAAGCTGGTAACAGTCAGCGGCATCTTCTAACTCTATAGCCATCTTGGCTATTTTTTCCATGCTCTCACAATGCGTGGCCTGCTCGGCCCTTAACTCTTTGGCCGCCTTTAGAGCGGCCACATTGCTACTCCTTGCTTGCTCCTTGGCTCGGGCAAGCTCTGCCCGAAGGGTCTCCACAGTGGCAGCTCCATCTGCAGTCACACAAACATATTAAAGATACTGGCATCATGCTACTCTTATTATGTGACGATCACCAGAGAATTCACTCACCCTGTGCCTCGTCAAGCCGCTTGTTGACAAGCACGATGTCGGTGTCTGCCGCATCAAGTTGCCGCTTTAGCTCGGCAAACCCCTCAGTCCTGCTAGCCACCGGAGCTTCAGCCACCTACACATAAAGGTGGTCTGGTTATTACCTGGGACTATTATCCTCTGTTTGCTGCCGTTTTCGATGACAACCAGAGTCTCAGGGGCTACTATCTGCATAGGGCACACCTAATGTATGCGGTACTATCAAAAACATACACTATTTCACGTACCTCGAAGCCTTTCAGCAAACTCATAAAGGCTTCATGCAAACTTCTTTCAATGGATGAAATCCTTTCAATTACTGTACCCATTAGCGTACGATGCGCTTTCGAGACGGCCGCTTGCCCTAGAATATCCTTCAGCGCGTCCGACCGCACACTGTACGGACCCTTGATGTCGCTCTCTTTAGGAGTCGGATACCGGGAATCTCAGGTAGCCAAAGGGTTATCCTCCGACCTTAGTGGATCCGGAGATACCCTTTGCGATGACACTTCAAGGTCGCCCGCTTCGTGAGGCGCGGTGTCGGGGGGAGGCGTTTCGCTCTCCATCATCTCCGGAAGAAGATCCCTTGAAGACGAAATCTGCCGAGACGGGCTACGATCCGGACTACAATTTATAAGCAATGGTTATTTTCTTCAGAAGTAAGGTAGGATATTTCCACTATTAAAGTACTTTTCGATTACTTACAGCTCGGTAGAGGGCTGATCTCCACGCGGACACTGTGCGGCAAGAATACCCTCCGAGGCAGGACCCTCTGATGAAGATTTCATCTCCTGTTTGGAAACCTTAGTTTCCGGATCTTCTGATAGGGGCAAAGGTGTCCCGTCTTTCGATGAGATGGTGGCTATCGTTTTGGAGGAAGTCGACTTTGACGATCCGACTACGAACGTGCGAGGACGTCGCGCCTTAGCAATCGCTAAACCAACTCTGAGAGCTTATTGACCACGCCGGAGCACGATCAACCTGACCATGAAGGTCTGTTTCCTGCAGGCAAACGAAGAACAAGCAAGAAACTGAGATTGCAATCTGGATATTGCGAATATAAGATGAAAGCTTTATTGATCAAGGTGGGGTTCTGTGACGTCTTGGTCTGGTCGTTGGACACAAACGAAGTACACAAAGTTGCAGCTATGGCGAACTTTTAATCTAAACAAAACCCAAAGTCTAAACGACGCCCTAAGGGCTGTATATATGGAGGAAGAGGGGGGAATTTCGTGGCTCTTGGAGGAGGGGTCCGAAACCAACCCTAACTCTTGTTTGCCCACACATACGGACTCTAAAAACAGCCTATACTTACGTATTTCGAAAATACATATGCCTGGCCCAATAATAAGGTGACGCAGCACCTAAAATAGCGTCTGGATGAAACTTAAGAAGTGGCATCTTGTATATTTCGTCCAAGGCATCATGCACTCCTTATGGTGGCTTCAAAGTCCTGAAATAATCACTTGTAACTCCGTTCTTGATTGCCTTGTGCATGCCATCATCTCCATGCTTGATCTTACTCCAAGGTTCATATTTCTTGTCCAAGCTAGGCCCTTCATTTTTAAGGAAACCAAATGTATCCAATTTAGGCAGCATCATATTCTCATGAACATTAGAATCATTACCAAGAAATGAGAGTACCTGATAATTCAATTGGCGTGCGCGAGCTCTAGTAATTGGTCCAGTATGTATAGCAGCAGGGGCTGTGGGTGTAACAATGGTATTGATGTCATCATCTTCCTCCCCTTCTTGAAATGAAGTCGTCCTCGACGAAAGCTCATCTTCCTCACCCAAATAAGGCTTCAAATCTGCAATGTTAAAAGTGGTACTAACCCCAAAATCTGCAGGTAGCTCAAGTTTATATGCATTATCATTTATTTTCTCTAACACCTTAAAAGGACCATCAGCACGTGGCATTAGCTTTGATTTGCGCAAATTAGGAAATCTATCCTTGCGCAAATGTAACCAAACAAGATCTCCAAGTGCAAACACAACATGTTTTCTACCCTTATCTCCAGCAAGTTTATATTTAGCATTCATACGCTCAATGTTTTCCTTATTTAACTATTGCATTTTTAAAATCAATTCAGCATGTTCTTTAGCATCAAAATTAACCTTCTCCGAAGATGGAAGAGGCAACAAATCAATAGGTGCGGGAGGTAGGAAACCATACACAATTTCAAAAGGGCACATCTTAGTAGTAGAATGCAATGAACGATTATAAGCAAATTCAATATGAGGCAAGCATTCCTCCCTCATTTTCTTATTATTCTTCAAAACAGCCCTAAGCATAGTAGACAATGTTCTGTTGACTACATCAGTTTGTCCATCAGTTTGGGGGTGACAAGTAGTACTAAAAAGTAGTTTAGTCCCCAGCTTAGCCCATAAACATCTCCAAAAGTGGCTAAGAAATTTAGTATCACGATCTAAAACAATAGTATTTGGCACACCATGCAAGCGAATAATTTCATGAAAGAACAAATCAGCAACATTAACAACATCATCGCTTTTATGACATGGTATAAAGTGTGCCATTTTCGAAAACCTATCCACGACAACAAATATGCTATCCCTCCCCTTCTTTCTTTGAGGTAAACCTAAAACAAAGTCCATAGATATATCCTCCCAAGGAACACTAGGTACAAGCAAAGGCATATATAAACCATGAGGATTGAGTCGTGACTTAGCTTTTTGACATGTAGTGCAGCGAGCAACAAAACACACAACATCCCATATCATCTTTGGCCAAAAGAAATGTGTAGCAAGTATATGCTCCGTCTTCTTGACGCCAAAGTTTCCCATTAATCCTCCTCCATGCGTCTCCTGCAACAAAAAAAGACGAACGGAGCTAGCTGGAATGCATAGCTTGTTAGCATGAAACACAAATGGATCGTTAAGAACAAACTTGTTCCAAGTTCTCCCTTCCTTACAATTCTGCAATACATCTTTAAATTCAGCATCATGCATATATTGATCTTTGATGGTCTCCAAACCAAATATTTTAAAGTCAAGTTGTGAAAGCATAGTATAACGACAAGACAAAGCATCAGCAATAACAATTTCTTTACCCTTTTTGTGTTTAATGACATAAGGGAAAGTCTCAATGAATTCAACCCATTCAGCATGTCTACGGTTCAATTTTGCTTGACTTTTAATGTGTTTCAAAGATTCATGATCAAAATGTATAACAAATTCCTTGGGCCATAAATAATGTTGCCATGTTTCTAAGGTCCAAACAAGAGCATATAATTCTTTATCATAAGTTTAGACTAGGCCCACTCAATTTTTCAGAAAAGTATGCAACAGGTTTGCCATCTTTTAATAACACACCTCCTAATACAATTCCACTAGCATCACATTCAAGCTCAAAAGTCTTATTAAAATCAGGAAGTTGGAGTAAAGGAGCATGTGTCAACTTATCTTTCAATACCGTGAAGGCTTCTTCTTGTGCGGTACCCCAAACAAAAGGCACATCCTTCTTTGTAAGCTCCTTGAGAGGTGCAGCAATGGTGCTGAAATCTCTCACAAAACGCTTATAGAAACCAGCGAGACCAAGGAAACTCCTCACTTGTGTGACCGTTTTGGGCTGCGGCCAACTCTCAATAGCTTCAATCTTGGCTTTATCAACTTCAATTCCGTGTGGAGTAACAACGTAGCCAAGAAAAGATACTCGGTCAGTGCAAAAGGTGCACTTTCCAAGGTTACCAAACAAACGTGCATCACGTAGAGCAATAAAAACAGCATGTAAATGTTCCAAATGTTCCTCCAAAGATTTACTATAAATCAGTATATCATCAAAATAGACTACCACAAATATTCTAATGAAAGCACGTAAAACTTCGTTCATTAACCTTATGAAAGTACTAGGTGCATTAGTTAACCCAAAAGGCATGACTAACCACTCATATAATCCAAACTTAGTTTTAAATGCTATTTTCCATTCGTCTCCCAATTTCATATGAATTTGATGGTATCCACTACGCAAATCAACTTTGGAGAATATTGTAGAGCCACTCAATTCATCAAGCATGTCGTCTAGCCTAGGAATAGGATGACGATAACGAATAGTAATATTATTAATGCCTCGACAATCAACACACATACGCGACATACCATCCTTTTTCGGCACTAAAATGATAGGAACAGCACAAGGACTAAGGGATTCACGTATATAACCTTTGTCGAGCAGCTTCTGTACTTGACGCATAATCTCCTTCGTGTCCTCTGGATTGGTACGGTATGGCGCACGGTTGGGTAATGATGCACCGGGAATTAAGTCAATTTGATGCTCAATCCCTCGAATAGATGGTAATCCCGGTGGCACGTCTTGTGGAAAGACGTCAGCGAACTCCTGCAAAATGTTAGTGACAACAGGAGGCAAAGAGGAAGGCACGTCCTCGAATGAAAATAATGCCTCTTTGCACACAAAAGCATAGCAAACAGATTTCCTAAAATCTAGATCATCAATATCAGATTTGGTGGCAAGTAAACATGCACTTTTCAATTTAATTTCAGAAGCAACACTAGATGGTTTATTATTAGGCTTCATTTGTTGCTCAAATTCTTTTGCCACAATCTGATTTTCACTCTTATGTTTCTCCTGTTTTGCTTTATTAGCTCTATTAATATCATCTTCAAAATGGAATCAGGAGTCATAGGACGCAAAGTAATATTTTTATCCTAATGAACAAGAGTATACTGATTGTTTCTACCATGGTGTACAGAATTTTTTTATCAAAATGCCATGGTCTACCAAGTAATAAGCAACATGCTTGCATAGGTACCACATCACAATCAACATACGTAGAGATACTAAAATGCACACGAACAATACGTGTTACCTTAACCTTGCCGCTGTTGTTGAACCATTGGATGTAGTAAGGATGTGGATGTGGTCTTGTGGTGAGAGATAGCTTCTCCACCATCTCCATGCTAGCCAAGTTGTTGCAGCTCCCTCCATCTATGATGACGCAAACAGAACGTTCCTTCACAACTCCCTTTGTATGGAACAAATTATGCCTCTGATTTTGCTCAGCTTGTGTGACATGCACACTCAAAACACGTTGAGCAACTAAACATTCATACCTGTCAGCATCTTCAGGAGCCATGTATTGCGTCTCATGATCAGAATCATCTCCACCGTGTTCTTCACGTGTAATAAGAGCCAAAGTCTCCTCATCATAGTCACTAGCGGACTCCTACCCACCATCCTCAGTAGCAATCATCACACGCTGAGATTGGTATTCTCTCCCAAAATGTCCTCTTCCCTTACAACGACGACAAATAATATCACTTGTGTGCCCTATTGATGCCATGGAAGAAGAAGAGCTCTGTGCAGGCCCGGCAGGTGTGCTCTTGGCAGATAGTGGCGGTTGTGCCTGCTTTCTTGAATCACGGCTGGAGGTGGCACCTGATGGAGGTGCTGGTGGAGTGGAAGTAGAGGATGCACGTGGTTTCCATGATGAAGATCGACCTGCAGAAAAGTTAGTTCGCGCCAATGCCTGTCGATCCTGCACTTCAGGTTCAGCTTTACAAGCAAGATGGAATAAATGAGTGATATTAGTATACTCCTTATACTCTATAATGGTCTGAATCTCTCTATTTAATCCACCAATAAAACATGCAAGCATAGCTTCATTCTCCTCAACAATACCACATCTAATCATGCTAGTTTGTAATTCCTGATAATATTCTTCTACAAAAAAATTCCTTGTCTTAAGCGCTGCAATTTTTGAAGTAATTCACGTTGATAATATGGTGGAACCCAACGAGTACGCATAGCAGTTTTCAAAGCAGCCCAAGTGGTTGGAATAGGATATAATCTACAATGTTCAGACCACCAAACACATGCAAAGCTAGTGAAAGCACAAATAGCAGCAGGAACACATCTCTCCTCAGGATATCGTAAACATGTAAATCGTTATTCAGTTTCTAACTCCCAAGTAAGATATATATCAGGAACATATCTACCCTCAAATGGTGGAATATTCAATTTTAGTTTAGGAAGATGGTCATGTACCTCGGGTGGTTGTGCAGCCCTACCGTTGCGATGATATGCATGAGGACGACCTGGTGGTGGTGGTGCTGGTGGTTGCACGTAGTTCTGATTTTGATCAAGCTCATCCTCGTAATGGTGCTCCACCTCTGCAGTACCAGCAGGAGCGACAGAAGCACCAACAGTAGGTACAGCAGCACCAGAAGTTTGTCCAGGCTCAATGGGAACGCGTTGTGCTCGTCCCACTTGATTTGGAAGACGATGTTGTTGTTGTTGTTGTTGTTGTTGTTGTTGTTGTAGAGGTGCGACAGGCGCAGCAGGCGGTGGAAGATGCATGAGCAATTCATTAAACTTGTTATCGAGCTTTGTTTCGAACGCCTTCTCAATGCCATCTATCTTCTCCATGGCCTCTTCAAATCTGTTTAGCACATCTTCCACCTGTCCACTCATCATTTGCTGAAACTTATCATGTAACTCTTTGTTCGTCATGTTCTCCCAGTCAATCGCGTCGGGTTGTGATCCTGCCATGGTTAGCAGCAATAGAAACACACAAGAATAGGATCCTACAGACTACTAGAAAATGGCGGTGGTGGAGTGTCACAAATCCGTCAAGCAAATCTCAAATTCTTACCAATTCTTACCCAGCAACAGGCGGTGATCGACAACCATCGTAGTCAAAACTCTCATAGCTTGGATAGAGCGATTACCAGGGAGAGTCAAACGCACGACATAGATGTATGTGGCGCTAGGAAGGCTTATAATATGGTAGCAAAAAGGGTCAGCAATAATCAATTCAGAGATGCAAAGTTGAATAAACGCTCAACGACGGTACTATGCTGGTCCTAGGCTAGACCGTGTCAGAGACGCGAGCCTAGACCACTGACAAAATCACGGTGCTGCACGTAAACAAGGGAGGAGCACGCTCTGATTTTTTTTCTTTTTTTCCTCTTTTTTTTGCTTCGCAACAATTTTTTTTTTGAAAAAGTCTACAAATGGTCTAAAAACTGCCTAGCCAGAATTTTCCACACTTAGTTTTTTTGAGTTTGGAACTATTTTTCTTCTACGGATGGCGCAAAAGTTGGGAAGTCCTACTCTGTCACGACTCGGAGTATCTCATGATCTAGAACTCAAAAACAAAGCAACAAATACTGGACTCGGACTAGGACTGGTGGCGGAGGTGAATCTGGTGGAAACTCAGACTGGTGGCGTGTCGGTGATGGAGGTGGACTCGGATTATCGTGATGGCGGTGGATATGTGGTATATGGCAGCGGTGATGACGATGGTGGTATATGGGAGCGGTGATGACGATAGTGGTCTATGGCAGCGGTGATGACGATGGTGGTATATGGCAGCGGTGATGATGAATGATGCGGCGGCGGCGTGACTACATGTGAACAGAACTCGAAACTCTAAAGGACTAGGCACTAAGACCAGCAACCAAACACGACGATGCAACCACAAATGCAACACAACAAATACAGAAAAGATTATGCAAAGGCTTAGATTGGTTTGGATAGGATGAACTAACCCTAATTTTTTTTGGCTTTTTCGTGGATAATAGGTATGAAGAACAGACTCGATCTAAACTACGAAAAACTGCAAAATCTCACCGAGCAACCTGGAAATCGGATACCACTTGATAGAGGCAAAGGTGTCCCGATGTTTAGATGAGATAGATATCGTTTTCTGTGTGAGTCGACTTTGACAATCCGACTACGAACGTGCGAAGACGTCGCGCCTTAGCAATAGCCAAACCAACTTCCGAGGGTTATTAACCACACCGGAGCACGATCAACCTGACCACGAGGGTCTATTTCCTGCGAGCAAACGAAGAACAAGCAAGAAACTGAGATTGCAATCTGGATATTGCGAATAAAAGAGGAAAGCTTTATTAATGAATGTGGGGTTCTGTGACGTCTTGGTCTGATTGTTGGACACAAACGAAGGACGCATAGTTGCAGCTATGGCGAACTTTTAGTCTAAACAAAACCCAAAGTCTAAACGATGCCCTAAGGGCTGTATATATGGAGGAGAGAGGGGAAATTTAGTGGCCCTTGGTGGAGGTGTCCGAAACCAACCCTAACTCTTATTTCCCCACACATACGGATCATAGTTTCCAAAAGGTGATGCGACACTTTGGACTCCAATCGTCAGTGACTACATCGTTCCGCCTCTAATTTTTTTCATATTAAACAATCACATATATACCCTAGGTTTGATTTTTCTGGCCCATTTCAGCTCTCATCTGCTATATTTACACTACAAAAAAGACACATCTATGACATTTTGGGCCAAACGAATGTTTTTCTGTCATGCTTATGACACTTCTATGACGATAATTATGACAAAACCCGGTATCATCATAGATGTGGTGGGCTCCTACTTCTATGAAAAAAATTATGACAGAAAATGGGCTTTTCGTCCTAGGCGGGCCGAAGACGCACCTGCATGATATTCTTTGGGCCGTCCATGACGGAAAAAATCATGGTAGAAACGAGGGCGATGAAAATTTTGCAGAGTTCCCAGTTACGGTAGGTGGTCGAGGCCGAGCGATGCATGGAGGTTTGCGCGTTTCTCTCGTACACGTACGCGCGTGTGTGCGAGGCATTGTGGTCTAACTGAACCCGAGCGAGGCGATGGGCTCTAACTAAACCTGATCGATTGCACTAGCTTCATTACCGAACCTCGATCGAACCCTTGGTGTTAACTGAACCCGAGTGATTCCTTCGTTACAGCCGCTAACTCAAGCCAATCGAAGCTGCCCCTTGATGAACAGTCCCCGATGGGGGTTGGATGAACAGTTCCCGGTGGGGGTTGGATGAACAGGATCCCATGGTAGTAGAGGTCGTTGCCACTGGATGAATCGGACCCTGAACGAGGAGGTAGGGGTGGATGAACAGTAGCCGGTGGAGGGACCCCGTGGAGGGCTGGTTGAACAGGACCCCATGGAGGACTGGTTGAACATGACCCCGTGGAGGGCTGGTTGAACAGGACCCCATGGAGGCTGGATGAACAGGACCCTGTGGAGGAACAATAGCCGGTGGGGGCTGGATGAACATGACCCCGTGGATGAATAGTAGCTGGTGGAGGCAGGAGGAAAGTCGCCGGTGGATGAACAGTAGTAGGTGGACGCTGGAGGAAGTCGACGGTGGATGAACAGTAGCCACACCCCTCCCGATGAACAGGACACCGTTTCGACCGTAGGCGCTCCAATACAAGTCTGTTTCCTCCATTTTGCAGTACGCCACACCCCTCCCGATCAACAGCGCCCCGTTTCGACTGTAGGCACTCGAACAGAAGTTTGTTTCCTCCGTTTTGCGGTACGCGAGACCCTTCCTGATGAACAGGACCCCGTATCGACTGTACGTGGTCGAATAGAAGGTTGTTTCCTCTGTTCTAGGGTACACCAGACCTCGTTTCGGCTATTCTGTCCAAGCCGCTTGGCTCCTGATGAACATGCGACACTGTTTACTCACACGATATAGACGGGACTACGTCACATAGTACATTGGTGCCTCTACTTCAACATGTGCTGCTCCTTACTCAGCCACGGTATGTCGCTACAGAGAGACCGGTCGACCGCTTTGTACGTACACGTCATGGTCAGACAGATAACGTTACCTTCACTTCCGCCTGATGGGTCCCAGCTGTCAGGGGGGACATTTTTTTCATGAAATACAGAGGCCCTTCCGGTAGGTCCGAGGAGTCAGGTGGAGGAATCATTTTTTGCGCGTAATAAGGAGGCACTTCCTTGCGTGTGGCCATGGACTCAGCTGCCAGCCTCTCCACTTACAGTCCTCTTCTGATGGTCGTGATACGTTGACAACGTCGTACCGCCCGAGAGCACCAAGGTGGTGGACGATGGCGCGACCTAGGAAGGGAACGACCCGGAGTTGGGGAATATGCAGCAGTGGATGCCCATGCAGAGGGGAGCACGAGGTTTCAATGCTTCAGCTGCGGTTTGAGGTTGCCGTCGCCGGAGAATAATAGGGGGTGTGAGTGAGTAGAGGGATGGCCTCGCCACCAGTGGGTGTAGGGTGGGCGGTGAGGCCTGCATGGCAGCACAGCCGGCCATGGGAGGCAGGAGCAGGCGGCACGGCCGGCACTAGTTTGGGTGGCTGGAGCAAGAAGACTAGAGGTTGAAGAAGTAGGACAGCCGTTTGATGGACATCATACGGTCGCCGCAGGTAGAATCGTTTATATTCACTAAGTTGACAAAGCCCTGCGTTCGTGTCAACTTAGTAGGCCCACAAGTCAGCCTCTAAATATGGTGGGACTGACCAAGCAGCGGGGGTATTCATTATTTTTTGCGTAATAGCTGGTGGATCCGAGCTGTCAGCGGGGTAATGTGTTTTTTGCAAAATACAGAGGCCCTTCTAGTCGGTCCGAGCTGTCTGGAGGAGGAATCATTATTTTGCGCGTAATAAGGAGGCACTTCCTACTCGCAAAAAATAAGGCACTTCCTTGCATGCGGCCGTGGAACCAGCTGTCAGCCTCTCCATGTACAGTCCTCTTCTGATGGATGTCGTTCGTTGACCACGCCGTGCCGAGAGCACCAAGGCAGTGGATGTCGGCGAGGCAAAGCAAGGGAACGACCTGGATCCAAGGAAGACCCGACAGTTGTTTCTGTTGGGGAACGTAGTAATTTCAAAAAAAATCCTACGCACATGCAAGATCATGGTGATGCATCGCAACGAGAGGGGAGATTATCGTCTACTGATAGAGGCAAAGGTGTCCCGTCTTTCGATGAGATGGTGGATATTGTTTTAGAGGAAGTCGACTTTGACGGTCCGACTACGAATGTGCGAGGACGTCGCGCCTTAGCAATCGCTAAACCAACTCCGAGGGGTTATTGACCACACCGGAGAACGATCAACCTGACCACGAGGGCATGTTTCCTACAAGCAAACGAAGAACAAGCAAGAAACTGAGATTGCAATCTGGATATTGCGAATATAAGATGAAAGCTTTATTGATCAAGGTGGGGTTCTATGACGTCTTGGTCAGGTCGTTGGACACAAACGAAGTACGCGAAGTTGCAGCTATGGCGAACTTTTAATATAAAAAACCCAAAGTCTAAACGATGCCCTAAGGGCTGTATATATGGAGGAGAGAGGGGGAATTTCGTGGCCCTTGGTGGAGGGGTCCGAAACCAACCCTAACTCTTGTTTCCCCACACATACGGACTCTAAAAACAACCTATACTTAAGTATTTCGAAAATACATGGGCCTGGCCCAATAATAAGGTGACGCAGCACCTAGAATAGCCTCTGGACGAAATTTATGAAGTGGCATCTTGTATATTTCGTCCCATGCTTCATGCAATCATTATGGTGGCTTCAGAGTCCTGGAATCATCACTTGTAACTCCGTTCTTGTTCCCCTTGCGCATGCCATCATCTCCATGCTTGAACTTGCTCCAAGGTTCATCTTTCTTGTCCAAGCTAGGCCCTTCATTTGTAAGCAAAACAAATGTATCCAACTTAGGCAGCATCATATTCACATGAACATTAGAATCGTTACCAACAAACGAAAGTACGTGATAATTCAATTGGCGTGCGCGAGCTCTAGTAATTGGTCTAGTATGTACAACAGTAGGGGTTGTGGGTGTAACAATGGTATTGATGTCCTCATCATCCTCCCCTTCTTGAAATGAAGTCGTCCTCGACGAAAGTTCATCGTCCTCACCCAAATAAGGCTTCAAATCTGCAATGTTAAAAGTGGGACTAACCCCAAAATCTGCAGGCAGCTCAAGTTTATATGCATTATCATTTATTTTCTCTAACACCTTAAAAGAACCATCAGCACATGTCATTAGCTTTGATTTGCGCAAATTAGGAAATCTATCCTTACGCAAATGTAACCAAACAAGATCTCCAGGTGCAAACACAACATGTTTTCTACCCTTATCTCCAGCAAGTTTATATTTAGCATTCATACGCTCAATGTTTTCCTTATTTAACCATGCATTTTGAAAATCAATTCAGCACGTTCTTTAGCATCAAAATTAACCTTCTCCGAAGGTGGAAGAAGCGACAAATCAATAGGTGCACGAGGTAGGAAACCATACACAATTTCAAAAGGGCACATCTTAGTAGTAGAATGCAATGAACGATTATAAGCAAATTCAATATGAGGCAAGCATTCTTCCCACATTTTCTTGTCATTCTTCAAAACAGCCCTAAGCATAGTAGACAATGTTCTATTGACTACTTCAGTTTGTCCATCAGTTTGGGGGTGACAAGTAGTACTAAAAAGCAGTTTAGTCCCCAACATAGCCCATAAACATCTCCAAAAGTGGCTAAGAAATTTAGTATCACGATCTGAAACAATAGTATTTGGCACACTATGCAAGCGAATAATTTCACGAAAGAACAAATCAGCAACATTAACAGCATCATCGCTTTTATGACATGGTATAAAGTGTGCCATTTTCAAGAACCTATCCACGACAACAAATATGCTATCCCTCCCCTTCTTTGTTCGAGGTAAACCTAAAACAAAGTCCATAGATATATCCTCCCAAGGAACACTAGGTACAGGCAAAGGCATATATAAACCATGAGGATTGAGTCGTGACTTAGCTTTTTGACATGTAGTGCAGCAAGCAACAAAACGCTCAACATCCCGTCTCATCTTTGGCCAAAAGAAATGTGTAGCAAGTATAACCTCCGTCTTCTTGACGCCAAAGTGTCCCATTAATCCTCCTCCATGCGCCTCCTGCAACAACAAAAGACGAACGGAGCTAGCTGGAATGCATAGCTTGTTAGCACGAAACACAAATCCATCGTTAAGAACGAACTTGTTCCAAGTTCTCCCTTCCTTACAATTTTGCAATACATCTTTAAATTCAGCATCATGCACATATTGATCTTTGATGGTCTCCAAGCCAAATATTTTAAAGTCAAGTTGTGAAAGCATAGTATAACGACGAGACAATGCATCAGCAATAACATTTTCTTTACCCTTCTTGTGTTTAATGACATAAGGAAAAGTCTCAATGAATTCAACCCATTTAGCATGTCTACGGTTCAGTTTTGCTTGACTTTTAATGTGTTTCAAAGATTCATGATCAGAATGTATAACAAATTCCTTGGGCCATAAATAATGTTGCCATGTTTCTAAGGTCCGAACAAGAGCATACAATTCTTTGTCATAAGTAGAATAGTTCAGACTGGGCCCACTCAATTTTTCAGAAAAGTATGCAACAGGTTTGCCATCTTGTAATAACACACCTCCTAATCCAATTCCACTAGCATCACATTCAAGCTCAAAAGTCTTATTAAAATCAGGAATTTGGAGCAAAGGAGCATGTGTCAACTTATCTTTCAATACCGTGAAGGCTTCTTCCTGTGCGGTACCCCAAACAAAAGGCACATCCTTCTTTGTAAGCTCATTGAGAGGTGCAGCAATGGTGCTGAAATCTCTCACAAAACGCCTATAGAAACCAACGAGGCCAAGGAAGCTCCTCACTTGTGTGACCGTTTTGGGCTGCGGCCAACTCTCAATAGCTTCAATCTTGGCTTTATCAACTTCAGTTCCCTGTGGAGTAACAACATAACCAAGAAAATATACTCGGTCGGTGCAAAAGGTGCGCTTTCCAAGGTTACCAAATAAACATGCATCACATAGAGCAATAAAAACATCACGTAAATGTTCCAAATGTTCCTCCAAAGATTTGCTATAAATCAATATGTCATCAAAGTAACCTACCACAAATCATCCAATGAAAGCACGTAAAACTTCGTTCATTAACCTCATGAAAGTACTAGGTGCATTAGTTAACCCAAAAGGCATGACTAACCACTCATATAATCCAAACTTAGTTTTAAATGCTGTTTTCCATTCATCTCCCAATTTCGTACGAATTTGATGGTATCCACTACGCAAATCAACTTTGGAGAATATTGTAGAGCCACTCAATTCGTCAAGCATATCATCTAGCCTAGGAAGAGGATGACGATAACGAATAGTAATATTATTAATGGCTTTGCAATGAACGCACATACGCGACGTACCATCCTTTTTCGGCACTAAAATGATAGGAACAGCACAAGGACTAAGGGATTCGCATATATAACCTTTGCCGAGTAGTTCTTGTACTTGACGCATAATCTCCTTCGTCTCCGCTGGATTGGTATGGTATGGTGCACGGTTGTCTAATGATGCACCGGTAATTAAGCCAATTTGATGCTCAATCCCGCGAATAGGTGGTAATCCCGGTGGCAAATCTTCTGGAAAGACGTCAGCGAACTCCTGCAAAATGTTAGTGACAGCAGGAGGCAAAGAGGAAGGCACGTCCTTGAATGAAAAGAATGCCTCTTTGCACACAAAAGTATAGCAAACAGATTTGCTGAAATCTAGATATCAATATCAGATTTTGTGGCAAGTAAACATGCACTTTTCAATTTAATTTCAGAAGCAACACTAGATGGTTCATTATTAGGTTTCATTTGTTGCTCAAATTCTTTTGCCACAATCTGATTTTCACTCTTATTTTTCTCCTGTTTTGCTTTATTAGCTCTATTAATATCATCTTTCCAAATGGATTCAGTAGTCATAGGAAGCAAAGTAATATTTTTATCCTTACGAACAAGAGTATATTGATTGTTTCTACCATGGTGTACATAATTTTTATCAAATTGCCATGGTCTACCAAGTAATTAGGAACATGCTTGCATAGGTACCACATCACAATCAACATAATCAGCATATGTAGAGATACTAAAGTGCACACGAACAGTACGTGTTACCTTACCCTTGCCACTGTTGTTGAACCATTAGATGTAGTAAGGATGTGGATGTGGTCTTGTGGTGAGAGATAGCTTCTCCACCATCTCCATGCTAGCCAAGTTATTGTAGCTCCCTCCATCTATGATGACGCGAATAGAACGTTCCTTCACAACGCCCTTTGTATGGAACAAATTATGCCTCTGATTATGCTCAGCTTGTGTCACTTGCACACTGAAAACACATTGAGCAACTAAACATTCATACCTATCAGCATCTTCAGGAGCCATGTATTGCGTCTCATGATCAGAATCATCTCCATCGTGTACTTCACGTGTAATAAGAGCCAAAGTCTCCTCATCATAGTCACTAGCGGACTCATACCCACCATCCTCAGTAGCAATCATCACACGCTGAGATTGGCATTCTCTCACAAAATGTCCTCTTCCCTTACAACAACGACAAATAATATCACTTGTGTGCCCTATTGATGCCATGGAAGAAGAAGAGCTCTGCGCAGGTCCGGCAGGTGTGCTCTTGGCAGATAGTGGTGGTTGTGCCTGCTTTCTTGTATCACGGCTGGAGGTTGCACCTGATGGAGGTGCTGGTGGAGTGGAAGTAGAGGATGCACGTGGTGTCCATGATGAAGATCGACCTGCATAAAAGTTAGTTCGCGCCAATGCCTGTCGATCCTGCACTTCACGTTCAGCTTTACAAGCAAGATGGAATAAACGAGTGATATTAGTATACTCCTTATACTCTGGAGTGGTCTGATTCTCTCTATTTAATCCACCCATAAAACGTGCAAGCATAGCTTCATTATCCTCGACAATACCACATCTAATCATGCCAGTTTGTAATTCCTGATAATATTCTTCTACAAAAAAATTTCCTTGTCTTAAGCACTGCAATTTTTGAAGTAATTCACGTTGATAATATGGTGGAACCCAACGAGTACGCATAACAGTTTTCCAAGCAGCCCAAGTAGCTGGAATAGGATATAATCTACAATGTTCAGACCACCAAACACATGCAAAGCTAGTGAAAGCACAAACAGCAGCAGGAACATGTCTCTCCTTAGGATATTGTAAACATGTAAATCATTGTTCAGTTTCTAACTCCCAAGTAAGATATATATCAGGAACATATCTACCCTCAAATGGTGGAATATTCAATGTTACTTTAGGGTGATGGTCATGATCTCGTACCTGAGTGTGAGCCCTGCCATTGCCATTATTTGCATGTGGACGACCTGGTGGTTGCGGTGCTGTTGGTGGCACCTAATTCTGATTTTGATCAACCTCATCCTCGTAATATCCTGCAATATCATCCTCCTCCGCATCAGTAGTAGGAGCCACAGAAGTATCAACAGCAGCACCAACAGTTTGGCCAGGTGCAAGAGGGAGATGGCTCGCTCGGTGGAGGGCTGTTTCACGATGTGGAGGTAGTCGTCATCGTTGTTGTTGTTGTTGTAGAGGTGCATTAGGTGCAGCCGGTGGTGGTGGTGGAAGACGCGCGAGCAATTCATGAAACCTGTTATCGAGCTTTGTTTTGAACGTCTTCTCCATGCCATCTATCTTCTCCATGGCCTCTTCAAATCTGTTTAGCACATCTTGCACCTGTCCACTCATCATTTGCTGAAATTTATCATGCAACTCCTTATTCGTCATGTTCTCCCAGTCAGTCTCGTCGGCTTGTGATCCTGCCATGGTTAGCAACAATAGGAACACACAAGAATATGATCCTACAGAATACTAACAAGAGGTGTGGTGGTGTCACAAATCCGTCAAGCAACTCTCAAATTCTTACCAGTTCTTACCCAGCAGCAGGCGGTGATTGGCAACCGTCGTAGTCAAAACTCTCAAAGCTTGGATAGAGAGATTACTAGGGAGAGTCAAACGCATGACATAGATGTATGTGGAGCTGGGAAGGCTTATAATATGGTAGCAAAAAGGGTCAGCAATAATCAATTCAGAGATGCAAAGTTGAATGAACGCTCAACAACGGTACTGTGCTGGTCCTTGGCTAGACCGTGCTAGAGACGCGAGCCTAGAACACTAACAAAATCATGGCGCTGCACGGAAACAAGGGAGGAGCACACTCTGTTTTTTTGTTTTTTTCATTTTTTTCCTCTTTTTTTGCTCCGCAACAATTTTTTTCCGAAAAAAGTCTACAAATGGTCTAAAAACTGCCTAGCCAGAATTTTCCAGACTTAGTTTTTTTTAGTTTGGAACTATTTTTCTTCTGCGGATGGCTCGAAAGTTGGGGAGTCCTACTCAGTCACGACTCAGAGTATCACGTGATACGGAAATCGAAAACAATGCAAAAATTACTGGACTCAGACTAGGACTGGTGGCGGAGATGAATCTGGTGGAATCTCGGACTGGTGGCGGCGATGAATCTGGTGGAAATCGGACTGGTGGCGGATATATGTTGCAGGTGGACCCGGATTGGCGTGATGGCGGCGGATATGTGGTGGCGTATATGGACTCGGGTTGGTGGTGAATATGTGATGGTGAATATGGCAGCGACGATGAAGATGATGTGGTGGTGATATATGGCAGCGGCGACGTGACAACCTGTGACCAGAACTCGAAACTCTAAAGGACTAGACGCTAAGACCAGCAACTTGACACGACGATGCAACCGCAAATTCAACAAAGCAAATACAGAAAAGATTATGCAAAAGCTCAGATTGGTTCGGATAGGATGAACTAACCCTAATTTTTTTGGCTTTTCGTGGACTATAGGTACGAAGAACAGACTCGATCTAAACTACGAAAAAACTGTAAAATCTCACCGAGCAACCTGGAAATCTGATACCACTTGATAGAGGCAAAGGTGTCCCGTCTTTTGATGAGATGGTGGCTATCGTTTTAGAGGAAGTCGACTTTGACGATCCGACTACGAACGTGCGAGGACGTCGCGCCTTAGCAATCGCTAAACCAACTCCGAGGGGTTATTAACCACGCTGGAGCATGATCAACCTGACCATGAGGGCCTGTTTCCTGCGAGCAAACGAAGAACAAGCAAGAAACTGAGGTTGCAATCTGGATATTGTGAATATAAGATGAAAGCTTTATTGATCAAGGTGGGGTTTTATGACGTCTTGGTCTGGTCGTTGGACACAAAGAAGTACGCGAAGTTGCAGCTATGGCGAACTTTTAATCTAAACAAAACCCAAAGTCTAAACGATGCCCTAAGGGCTGTATATATGGAGGAGAGAGGGGGAATTTCGTGGCCCTTGGTGGAGGGGTCCGAAACCTACCCTAACTCTTGTTTCCCCACACATACGGACTCTAAAAACAGCCTATACTTAAGTATTTCGAAAATACATGGGCCTGGCCCAATAATAAGGTGACGCAGCACCTAGAATAGCCTCTGGACGAAATTTATGAAGTGGCATCTTGTATATTTCGTCCCATGCTTCATGCACTCATTATGGTGGCTTCAGAGTCCTGGAATCATCACTTGTAACTCCGTTCTTGTTCCCCTTGCGCACGCCATCATCTCCATGCTTGAACTTGCTCCAATGTTCATCTTTCTTGTCCAAGCTAGGCCCTTCATTTGTAAGCAAAACAAATGTATCCAACTTAGGCAGCATCATATTCACATGAACATTAGAATCATTACCAAGAAACGAAAGTACCTGATAATTCAATTGGCGTGCGCGAGCTCTAGTAATTAGTCTAGTATGTACAGCAGCAGGGGCTGTGGGTGTAACAATGGTATTGATGTCCACATCATCTAGGTACCCTCATAGACAGTAAGCGGAAGCGTTATGACAACACGGTTGATGTAGTCGTACATCTTCACGATCGACCGATCTAGCGCTGAAGGTACGGCACCTCCGCGATCTGCACACGTTCAGCTCGGTGATGTCTCGTGAACTCACGATCTAGTAGAGCTTTGATGGAGAGTTTCCTCAGCAGGATGGCGTGGTGACGGTGATGATGTTGCTACTGAAATATGGCTTCGCCTAAGCACCGCTACGATATAACCGAAGTGGATTATGGTGGAGGGGGGCACTACACACGGCTAAAAGTTCAATGATCAACTTGTGTGTCTATGGGGTGCCCCTCCCCCGTATATAAAGGAGTGGAGAGGGGGAGGGCCGGCCCTCTCTATGGCGCGCCCTAGGGGAGTCCTACTCCCTCCGGGAGTAGGATTCCCTCCTTCCAAGTAGGAGTAGGAGAGGAATGAAGGAGGAAAGAGGGAGGAAGGAAAGGGGGGCCGGCCCCCCTCCCAATTCGGATTGAGCTTGGGGGGAGCACCTCCCTCTTTTACCTTCCCTCTCCTCTATCCCACTAAGGCCCAATAAGGCCCATATACTCCCCGGGGGGTTCCGGTAACCTCCCAGTACTCCAGAAAAGTGCCCGAACCACTCGAAACCATTCCGATATCCAAATATAGGCTTCCAATATATCGATCTTGACGTCTCGACCATTCTGAGACTCCTCGTCATGTCCGTGAACAAATCTGGGACTCCGAACTACCTTTGGTACATCAAAACACATAAACTCATAATACTGATCATCACCGAACGTTAAGCGTGCAGACCCTACGGGTTCGAGAACTATGTAGACATGACCGAGACATGTCTCCGGTCAATAACCAATAGCGGAACCTGGATGCTCATATTGGCTCCTACATATTATATGAAGATCTTTATCGGTCAACCCGCATAACGGCATACGTTGTTCCCTTTGTCATCGGTATGTTACTTGCCCGAGATTCGATCGTCGGTATCTTAATACCCAGTTCAATCTCGTTACCGGCTAGTCTCTTTACTCGTTTCGTAATGCTACATCCTGTAACTAACTCATTAGCTACATTGCTTGCAAGGCTTATTGTGATGTACATTACCGAGAGGGCCCAGAGATACCTCTCCAACAATTGGAGTGACAAATCCTAATCTTGATTCATGCCAACTCAACAAACACCATCAGAGACACCTGTAGAGCACCTTTATAATCACCCAGTTACGTTGTGACGTTTGGTAGCTCACAAAGTGTTCCTCTGGTATTCGGGAGTTGCATGATCTCATAGTCATAGGAACATGTATAGTTATGGAGAAAGCAATAGCAACAAACTAAATGATCATCGTGCTAAGCTAACTGATGGGTCAAGTCAATCACATCATTCTCTAAATCATTCTCCAATGATGTGGTCCCATTAATCAAATCACAACTCTTGTCTATGGTTAGGAAACATAACCATCATTGATTCAACGAGCTAGTCAAGTAGAGGCAAACTAGTGACACTCTGTTTGTCCATGTATTCACACATGTACTAAGTTTCTGGTTAATACAATTCTAGCATGAATAATAAAAATTTATCATGATATAAGGAAATATAAATAACAACTTTATTATTGCCTCTAGGGCATATTTCCTTCAGTCTCCCACTTGCACTAGAGTCAATAATCTACATTAAATTGTAATGATTCTAACACCCATGTTGTCTTGGTGCTGATCATGTTTTGCTCGTGAGAGAGGCTTAGTCAATAGGTCTGCAACATTCAGATCCGTATGTATCTTGCAAATCTCTATGTCTCCCTCCTTGACTTGATCGCTGATGGAATTGATGCATCTCTTGATATGCTTGGTTCTCTTGTGAAATCTGGATTCCTTTGCCAAGTTAATTGCTCCAGTATTGTCACAAAAGATTTTCATTGGACCCGATGCACTACGTATGACACCTAGATCGGATATGAACTCCTTCATACAGACTCCTTCATTTGCTGCTTCCGAAGCAACTATGTATTCTGCTTCACATGTAGATCCTGCCATGACGCTCTGCTTGGAACTACACCAACTGACATCTCCTCCATTTAATAAAAACACGTATCCGGTCTGTGACTTAGAGTCATCTGGATTATTGTCAAAGCTTGCATCCACGTAACCATTTACAACAAGCTCTTTGTCACCTCCATATATGAGAAACATATCCTTAGTCCTTTTCAGGTATTTCAGGATATTCTTGACCGCTGTCCAGTGATCCACTCTTGGATTACTTTGGTACCTCACTGCTAAACTTATAGCAAGGCACACATCAGGTCTGGCACACAACATTGCATACATGATAGAGCCTATGGCTAAAGCATAGGGAACACCTTTTGTTTTCTCTCTATCTTCTGAAGTGGTTGGGCATTGAGCCTATGTCTAAAGCATAGGTAAAAACCCTTTCTTTGCCTAATCCATTTTGAACTTCAAAACTTTATCAAGGTATGTGCTTTGTGGAAGTCCAATTAAGCATCTTGATCTATCTCTATAGATCTTGATGCCCAATATATAAGCAGCTTCACCGAGGTCTTTCATTGAAAAATTCTTATTCAAGTATCCTTTTATGCTATTCAGAAATTCAGTATCATTTCCTATTAACAATATGTCATCTACATATAATATCAGAAATTCTACGGAGCTCCCACTCACTTTCTTGTAAATACAGTCTTCTCCAAAAGTCTGTATAAAACCATATGCTTTGATCACACTATCAAAGCGTATATTCCAACTCCGAGAGGCTTGCACCAGTCCATAAATGGATCGTTGGAGCTTGCACACTTTGTTAGCACCTTTTGGATCGACAAAACCTTCTGGTTGCATCATATACAACTCTTCTTTAAGATATCCATTAAGGAATGCAGTTTTGACATCCATTTGCCAAATTTCATAATCATAAAATGCAGCAATTGCTAACATGATTCGGACGGACTTAAGCATCGCTACGGGTGAGAAGGTCTCATCGTAGTCAACTCCTTGAACTCGTCGAAAACCCTTCACAACAAGTCGAGCTTTGTAGACAGTAACATTACCGTCAGCGTCAGTCTTCTTCTTGAAGATCCATTTATTCTCTATGGCCTGCCAATCATCGGGCAAGTCACCTAAAGTCCATACTTTGTTCTCATACATGGATCCCATCTCAGATTTCATGGCTTCAAGCCATTTTGCGGAATCCGGGCTCACCATCACTTCCTCATAGTTCGTAGGTTCGTCATGGTCAAGTAACATGACTTCCAGAACAGGATTACCGTACCACTCTGGTGCGGATCTTACTCTGGTTGACCTACGAGGTTCGGTAGTAACTTGATCAGAAGTTTCATGATCATCATCATTAGCTTCGTCACTTACTGGTGTAGGAATCACTGGAACTGATTTCAGTGATGAACTACTTTCCAATAAGGGAGAAGGTACAATTACCTCATCAAGTTCTACTTTCCTCCCACTCACTTCTTTCGAGAGAAACTCCTTCTCTAGAAAGGATCCATTCTTAGCAACGAATATCTTGCCTTCGGATCTATGATAGAAGGTGTACCCAACAGTCTCCTTTGGGTATCATATGAAGACACATTTCTTCGATTTGGGTTCGAGCTTATCAGGTTGAAGCTTTTTCACATAAGCATCGTAGCCCCTGTTCAAATATTCGCCTCCATGATCAGATCTTAGAAACTTGATTTTCTTTTTACTATGATTTTCCACTTCACTCTAAAATTCTTTGAACTTTCAAATGTTTCATACTTATGTTTCATTAAGTAGATATACCCATATCTGCTCAAATCACCTGGAAGGTGAGAAAATAATGATATCCGCCGCAAGCTTCAATGTTCATTGGACCACACACATTAGTATGTTTCATTTCCAATAACTCTATTGCTCGCTCCATTGTTCGCAAGTACCAAGTGATTCCAGAAGTCCATCAGAATGGAGTTTCTTCATGCGCTTTCCACCAATATGACCTAAACGGTAGTGCCACAAATAAGTTGCACTATCATTGTCAACTCTGCATCTTTTGGCTTCAATACTATGAACATGTGTATCACTACTATCAAGATTTAGTAAAAATAGACCACTCATCAGGGGTGCATGACCATAAAAGATATTACTCATATAAATAGAATAACCATTATTCTCTGGTATAAATGAATAACCGTCTCGCATCAAACAAGATCCAGATATAATGTTCATGCTCAACGCTGGCACCAAATAACAATTATTTAGGTCTAATACTAATCCCGAAGGTAGATGTAGAGGTAGCGTGCCGACGGCGATCACATCGACTTTGGAACCATTTCCCAAGCGCATCGTCACCTTGTCCTTAGCCAATCTTCGCTTAATCCGTAGCCCCTATTTCGATTTGCAAATGTTAGAACTAAACCAGTATCAAATACCTAGGCACTACTGCAAGCATTAGTAAGGTGCACATCAATAATGTGTATATCAAATATACCTTTCACTTTGCCATCCTTCTTCTCCGCCAAAATACTTGGGGCAGTTCCGCTTCCAGTGACCAGTTCGTTTGCAGTAGAAACACTCAGTCTCAGGCTTAGGTCCAGACTTGGGTTTCTTCACTTGAGCAGCAACTGGCTTGCTGTTCTTCTTGAAATTTCCCTTCTTCCCTTTACCCTTTTTATTGAAACTGGTGGTCTTGTTGACCATCAACACTTGATGCTCCTTCTTGATTTCTACCGCCACAGCCTTTAGCATTGTGAAGAGCTCGGGAATCGTCTTATCCATCCATTGCATATTATAGTTCATCACTAAGCTCTTGTAGCTGGGTGGCAGTGATTGAAGAACTCTGTCAATGACACTATCATCAAGAAGATTAACTCCTAGTTGAGTCAAGTGGTTGTGGTACCCAAACATTCTGAGTATATGTTCACTGACAGAACTATTCTCCTCCATCTTGCAGATGTAGAACTTATTGGAGACTTCATATCGCTCAATTCGGGCATTTTCTTGAAATATTAACTTCCACTCCTGGAACATCTCATATGCTCCATTACATTCAAAACATCGTTGAAGTCCCGGTTCTAAGTCGTAAAGCATGGCACATTGAACTATCGAGTAGTCATCAGCTTTGTTCTTCCAAGTGTTCATAACATCTGGCGTTGCTCCTATAGCGGGTTTGTCACCTAGCAGTGCTTCCAGGATGTAATTCTTCTGTGCAACAATGAGGATAAACCTCAAGTTACGGACCCAGTCCGTGTAGTTCCTACCATCATCTTTCAACTTAGCTTTCTCTAGGAACGCATCAAAATTCAACGGAACAACAACACGGGCCATCTATCTACAACAACATAGACATGCAAAATACTATTAGGTACTAAGTTCATGATAAATTAAAGTTCAATTAATCAAATTACTTAAGAACTCCCACTTAGATAGACATCTCTCTAATCATCTAAGTGATCACGTGATCCATATCAACTAAACAAAGTCCGATCATCACATGAGATGGAGTAGTTTTCAATGGTGAACATCACTATGTTGATCATATCTACTATATGATTCACGCTCGACCTTTCGGTCTCCAGTGTACCGAGGCCATATCTGCATATGCTAGGCTCGTCAAGTTTAACCCGAGTATTCTGCGTGTGCAAAACTGGCTTGCACCCGTTGTATGTGAACGCAGAGCTTATCACACCCGATCATCACGTGGTGTCTCAGCAAGATGAACTGTAGCAACAGTGCATACTCAGGGAGAACACTTATACCTTGAAATTTAGTGCGAGATCATCTTATAATGCTACCGCCGAACTAAGCAAAATAAGATGCATAAAGGATAAACATCACATGCAATCAATATAAGTGATATGATATGGCCATCATCATCTTGTGCCTTTGATCTCCATCTCCAAAGCACCGTCATGATCACCATCGTCACTGGCTTGACACCTTGATCTCCATCGAAGCATCGTTGTCGTCTCACCCTCTTTTCATGTTTTGTCCTCTTACATATTCTTTTTCTAGTGTACAGTGTACACTGCTTTGTTAGGTATGTCTACACTGCATTCGTCAGAGTGTTGTACTCTAGGTGTATTTTTCCTCTTACATATTTTTCTAATATGGGGCGTGCACTGCTTAGTAAATCATTTGTGCACTGCATTGATCATGTCTCTGTACTAGATGTTCACATATTCCGCACTACATATACAGGTTGCATTTTCTTTTCGTGTTTTTTCTCTTATGTATTCTTTTTTCTAGTGTACGGTGTGCACTGCTTTGTTGGGTATGTGTGCACTGCATTCGTCTGAGTGGTGTAGTGCAGGTGTACATATTTTGCAATGCATGCATCGTATTTGTGCACTGTATCTTCGTCCGTTTTGTGCACTGCTCGAATCACATATTTTATGCAATGCATGCATCATAATTCAATTAAAGTTCTTCATAACATAAGCAAAGTTCATCATTACAAGCCATTCTGTATGACAAGCAAACTAAGTTCAGCAAAAGCAAATGATCACAAGCAAGCTAACGATACATAAGAAAACAACAGAAAGCAAATTTGATGATAAATCTGAAACGACGCAAGCAATGTTGGCTTTTGGCCGGCACTGTCTGCTTCTTCACCAGTTAGCGTCTCCACAGCTGCTGTTGGCGTGCTTCTTGGGGGGCTCATCCTTCTCCAGCTTTGCACGGTGAAGCCTGTCCCGGGTGAGGGTGATGCGGCTCCATATCTCTTGCGCTGCGTAGGCGTCCTTTGCCGCGCACTCAATGTGCCTCATGGTCAGAGGCAGGGTGGCCCAGTGCTTGTGTTCATCATTGGTGATCTTCTTCTTCATATTGTTGTAGTAGTTGTCGACGAGCATGTCGGCGATGTCTGCAAGGGAGTCCAACTCCTTTGTGGCCTCGGGCACCCTCCATTCCTTCTAGATGTCGACGAAGTTGGCGACCTCTAGATTGACACGCTCTAGCCTGGTTTTATCGCTGCCGATGGAGAAGCTAGCAAATGTGTACCTGGGGTCGGTGAGGAAATTGTCGAAGACGGTGCACCTTTTAGTGGCGCTCAGTTGGAAGAGGGGCACCGACCGAGTGTTACCGACAGAGAGGTGGACGAGGGCGAGTTTCTACATCGCGTCAGGCTCGTTGTTGTACTCAAGATCAATCATGACGATCTTGTGGCGCTGGAGCCTGAGGTGGCGCTCGTACTGCTCGAGGGAGGTCGTCATCTGCTTCTTGTCGTTGGTGTGGATGACATGCAACTTGGTGCTGCCATGCACCTCCACGTCCCAGTACTCGTCGACGAACTCCATCGCCGGCAGTAGGGCTTGGTGTCTTCTGTAGAGATTGGTGTGATGAAGTGATTTGGTGGCAGCGCAATGGATGCTTGTGTTGTTGTGGATGAGAAAGCGTTGGTAGGGGCTGATTTTAAAGGGGGATGGCCGCAGCGGATGAACTGCACAATCTCGCTAACAATGCGGTCGTGCAGATCGTTGGTTGGGGTTGCGTCTGTGATCGTGGGTTTGTGGCGATGGAACCGCTTAGATTGGGCGGTTGTCCCTGAACATGGTTTTATTTTATTTTTCATCAGTACAATTTGTTAACCACCATGTTCTGTGCGAACGGGCATTTGTCACATTTATATTTATCGTACGTGTTCCCGAAACTTCATTGCTTATGATACCGCACTTCTTCGTCTAACCAAAAGCACTCCATTTGTCTATAGGTTTGTACTGCACCTGTATTTCCTATACTTGCTACAGCCCCTGTATTCCTGTATGTATTCCGAAACTACATTGCTTATGATACTGCACTGCTTTGTCTAACCAAATGCAATTCATTGTCTAGAGTTGCATCCTGCATCTGTTTTTTGCGTGTACGTGATGCAGCCCGTGTCACGGGAGGTGGGGGTTGGCCCCCCATTTTTTTGTGGAACTTATTTGGAGGTAGAGTTATTTTTCGGATGCGTCATCTTAACACGCGCGTTGTTTTTCCTTATTTAACTTTTTCTGAACTGCATTTATTTATTTGTTTAACTGTCCGGCCACCATTGTTCTTCACAGCAAATTGCGTTGGCATTAACTAATTCGTTTTGTTCTGGTCCGTCTTATTTAGCCGGGCCAGCCTGTTTTACGTAACTCTTTCCCACACGGGCCTTGGATGTGGCCTTCCCAGGCGATCCGACCGCTCCGCTCATAGGGAGAGACCGAGAAGAAACCTCTGTCCTCTCTTGCATCCACTCCTGAAGCATCTCTCCCTCGAGCAAAACTGTCGTCGCCTGCAGCAACCTCCGTCGCTCGCGGAACCATAGTCCCCAAAAGGTCCTTATTGCTGCATTCCGCATCCTCGTCTACATTTTTGTGCACTGCATGCTGGTCGCATTTTTCTTTATTGTTTTTCCTCTTACATATCCTTTTTCTACTTTACAGGTGTGCACAACTTTGTTGGGTCTGTGTGCACTGCATTCGTCAGAGTCCTGTGCTGCAGCTGTACACATTTTGCAGTGCGTGCATCCTTTTTGTGCCAACGTTGTGACTGCTTGTACCAACGTTTCAGACTACATGACTTGCATTTACGGACTGCATTACAAGCACTAAGTCCATGCGTTGTGCACTATACGAAAGTGCTTCTTTTGTGCTTCATTTTGAGCATGCACTGCACTTCATGCACACATATTATGAACTACCTGGTATTACTTTGAAGAACTGCATTCACTTTGGGAAGTGCTGCAGTCAAAGTACACCTTTTTTGGTCCTTTTTCTTTGGTAACATAAGCCTTCATTGATTGTCCTTCATTCTTGGTAACATAAGTTTCATTAACTCTCGTTTAATTTTCACTTTTAACCTTTTTGCATTCCTCTTCAATAAATGTAGGCTAACTTCTAAACTTCGCTTGCAGTTCATTTCTCCTTTGGCGCAACTTCTCTCCTTTCTCCAGCCTCTCTTTGTTTCTTTTCATTTTTCTAGGTTTTTGTCGCAATGGCTCCAGGCCCCTACGTGAATCTCCCCTGCTGCGGCCATGGTTGTGGTGTGTTGAAGCACTGCAATTGCTCAACTCGCTCGTGGGCCCGTCATGCTTGCAGCGGGGGCAAGGTCATATGCAAAGCGGGGTGAGTGGAGCAGCTTGCATATGGCGCAGGATTCACGGAAGGATTGGATATGGGCCACATCAACATTGTTGCATTCTATTCCGCCCTGCTTCGCCGTGGCCTTGGCCGCACAATTCCTTTTATCCATCAGTTTACGCCAACAGACGTGGAGACTCACTACAAGATGGTATTTTTTGCTTGATCTGATTTTTTCTTTGTGTTTTCTATTTTTTGTATAATTCCATACTAGTCTGAACTTTTTGTATTTTAGGAACGCATTATTTTGTTTTATTGAAGTGTACTGCACTATGTCCTTATATCTTGTCTTTTTGTTTATGTGCATGGAGCTCGTGTTTTAGTTTGCATGGTTACAATATGTGAACTGCTTAGATATTACTCCCTCCTTTCTGAATTACTCATCGCAGAAATGGATGTATCTAGATGTATTTTAGTTCTAGATACATCCATTTCTACGATAAGTAATTTGGAACGGAGGGAGTAGATGAACACTAATAGTTTTCACAATTTTCCCTGCTTGTACGGTGTGTACTACATGTAGTTAGTCCCAAGAACTGCATGATAGTTAGAAGCGTACTGCATATTTGCAAGTTCCCTACTGCATACTAGATTGCATTTTATCTGTACTACTTGTTGGACTGTTGTGCACTTCATCTAGCTCGTGCATGTACTGTGTGTAGGTTTTTACTGCTCTGCACAGTATGAGAATTGTACTGCTAGTATTGTCCTCAAATAATTTTATTATTTTTTGTAGAAAATTCCCCAACGAGTAGTTAGGTATCTCCGGCTCAAGAAGAAGGTAATTCTCCAAGTTGTTCTTGGCAATGGACACCTGAAACCAGCCAAGTACCGTGTAGGCGTTGATGGGCGGCTATATTTGGAGAAAGTCTGGAAGGAATTTGTCATTGATAGTGGCCTGAAGTCCAAACAAGTTGTTGTCCTCTACTTATTTGAACTCGAGGATCATATGGTTAGAATCACGTTTGAAATGATTGGTTCAGGTTTTGAGGTTGATTGTAATAAGTACTTTTGCGTATCGAACGCTTCATGTTTGGATGTGATTTGTAATAAGTGCTTTCGTGATCTAAACCGCTTGAATTATAAGTCAGAACTTCGTGTTATCTAAGAGCAAACTGACTCACTGCTATATATATGGTTTACTCTATATATACATCATTTCTCTCTTATGGTTTAGTTGAAGAACTCATAGTTAGAGTGAAATTTGTGTTTACACCTTCAAGCACGGCATATTTGACAGGATTAACAATAAGACAGGGCATACTTGTTGGCAGGATGAATAGTATGAATATGTGTCAAAAATATATTCTTCTTGTTTCTTTAGGGTGCTTCTTTCTTGTATGAATATGAATATGAATGCCCTAGCTACATAGCTAGGTTAGCAGCACCATTTCCAGTATCAATCTATTCTTGGGCCAATTCTGCCTGCCATAACAATAGGACAGGGCATACTTGCAAGATGATGAAACCATGTATAATTTACTGAACTACATCTATTTGGTCATTAACCTGCTGCTTCTTCGCGGTGACTGGAGTGTGTCTAATGTTGCAGTTTAGGCGGTGTTGCTGGTTATTGTCTTTGCACCGTTGTGTTTGTAGTCCCTCGCATGCTGGTAGATGGCGGCTTTTGTTTTCCAGCATTGTGAACTGCAACCTTCTTTGCTCCTCGCGTGTTGGTTGATGGCGGATTTTGTTTGCCAGTGCTGTGAACTGCAACCTTGCTTGCTCCTTGCGTGTTGGTTGATGGTTGATGGCGGCTTTTGTTGTACAGCGCTGTCAACTGCATCCTTTCGTGCTCCTACCTTGCTTTTTGAATGTGGTGTCATTCTCGGTTTTTTCTGTACAGCAGCATTCCCTTGTGGTGGTCTTATGGGCATTGTTTCTTCATGTTCTTCGTCCTCTTCACTCGCTTCTTCCTCTTCCCCCTCTTCTTCATCTGCTTCTTCATAAGCCACTCCTTCAGTTTCTTCATGTTCTTCATCCTCTTCACTCTCGTATTTTTCCTCCTCCCCTTCTTCATCTGCTTCTTCATAAGCCATTTCTTCTTCAGTTGTGTCACCATCTTCTTCTGTGATTTGATCTTCTTCGTCTTCCTTGTTTTCTGATCTTGTTCTTTTGGGGCGGGTTCTTGAATTGTGCCTCTTCCTATTTTTGTAGATGCTGCAACGTCTCGGCTTTGTCCATTTCTTAGTGTTGTGAGTGGAATATCTGTTTCATTGTGCATCGCCATGTCCATGGTTTTCTTGTTCATGTCTTTTTGTACATGTCCTGGAATTGTGGCCGCTGATTTCGTTACATGTCTTGCACATTCTTATTCCCAGTGGGTGACCATCACTGTCCAGCTCAGGCTGTGGCTTACTGTTTTTGTCATCATTTTTCTCCTTCCATGCAACCTTTTTCTGGGTTGCATTGCCTCCTTTCTTCCTTCCTTTTGTGTTGCAACAGGAGGTGGAAGAATTGTTTCTTTTTTGATTGCACCAGTTGTGCTGTGTTCGGTATTTTCTACTTGCTCGGTATTATTGTCATGCTGGGATTTCTCTGCTTGCTTTTGTTTTGCTTCTTCTTCTTCTTCTTCTTTGAGCACATCAACTTCCTCAATCAGTGCCCTCATACCAGACAACGCTCTATGGCACCCAGCATTGGACCTTGTCGCTCTGTTTGCAAGGTCCATTGTTGTTTCTATCAGCAATTTTCTACGGCAAAAAAGTGAGATTCCATCTAGTGATGTTTGTTCGTAATATCTTCTGTCAAACATTGCATTTGATCTTGCGTTCCGGGTGTATATTTTCATGATGTACACCTCGGGAATCTTGAGTACTCTCAGGTGAGAAAGCATGGATAACACATGGACACAAAAGAGCCCTGCAGACAACACATGTTTCCTTTGTTTTGTAAGTGAACTACATGAATTAATAAACACATTTTTTTGTTATTTGTTCATTTTAAGGAAGTGAAGTTCACTTGGTTTTGTGAATTGCTCATGCAGGTGGACTTTTAAAGTTCAGTAAGTGAGCTTTCAAGCATGACTATTAGAAATTAGGATTTTATTTTGCTAGCGAGTTGCAGGTGGACTTTTAAAGTTCAGAGTTTGCACTCACATTCGTAGACACCTTTCTCTTCATCGGTGAACACTTGGAAATTATGCCTTGCCCACCCAAATGCATTCGATCTATTGTAGTGGTGTACGAGGTACTTTGTCCGGTTCTCGGGGCACCATTCTGCTCTGAATGCAGTGCTGCGGTAGAGTGTTTTTTTGATATCCGCAAAAACTGCCCTTGTATACACTTTTGATAGCTGAACTTTGAACCCAAACTGGGTTGTTGTGTTTCCCTCTGACTGCATAATCAGAAAATGCAGTGTTACGAATCAGAGAAATGAAAACTTTGTTTGTTTTTGTAGTTATATTTAGCAGTTTTGATGGACATTTTTTACCTCATTTGCTACTGTCTCTGCGTGCTCAATGACCTTCCTGGTCTGAATGGACTTGTCCACCTGATGAGCAAACAGATGGAGATCATGCTTCTCTTTGACGAAGTTTGTCTTCAATATGCAGTTCATGCTCTCGCTTCTCTGCATGGAAGTCATCCGAGCACATAAAATTTCCTTGTAGTAAGCCGAGATCCACTTGTGCCTGTCATCCCACAGTGAATTCATCACTTTGCCATTTTGCAAGTTGTATTTCTGCATCAGGTCCTTCCATGCCCGTTCAAATTCTGACGGCTTTAGTGGGTGGTTCAGCACCGCATTGAGGTCATCCTTAAGTTTCTCGTGCGCCTTATACAACAAGGCGAGGTGGTCTTCGTACTTCTTCATGATATGCCACCAACACAACTTATGTAATGTATCTGGGACAATAGTTTTTAATACTGCCTTCATTGAAGAACATTGGTCTGAGAAGGCATAAATAGTGTTTTTAAGTTGTTTGTGTGTAAGAGAGACGGAAGAAATAGAAGTGTATCAAACAAACGTAAGTATACAAATATTGTTTTTTGTACCTATCAGCATGCAGCTTGGTGGCTTGTTGTTCATACACCTCAGGAATGTTTTGAAAACCCACTCGAACAATAGTAGTGTTTCATCTCGCACGAGGGTGACAACAAATATCGTGCTTTTTAGATGATGGTTCACTCCCACGAAGACTCCCAGCGGCATGTGGAATTTGTTAGTTTTATATGTCATGTCAAATGTAATACAGTCTCCAAAATCTTCATAGGATCCTTTGCGACTTGCGTTGGCCCAAAAGACTATTCTTACATGGTTATCTGCATCAACGTCATAATCATAGAAGAACTCTGGGTTTACCTTCTGCATCTTCTCGAAGAAATCTAGAAGTTTCTTGACGTCATCTTGGGACTCTTCTCTGGCAAACTTCTGTTTCCTCCATTTCAAATGCAATGCAAACTCATCTCATCAAACATGAAATAATTACGGATAGAATGCTCAAGTGATATGCTCTGTGACATGCTTACTTATGTACCCAGCCGTGGCTAGTATGTCCCATGTATTGCAGACCACCGGACATATGCGACATTGCTGACATCATCTGAGCGTGTGTGTGGTTGTCTAGCTGCATGTCTTTCACCAACTGGTCAATCAAAGGATCGTCTCTTTTGTGCGATTGCATGTGCAAAAGCATCCCGGGGCTTTCCAGCAACTTGTGATTGTGGTTGAGTTCAACCATTTCTATCACAAATTTCCCATCCTTCCTCTTTTTGACTCTAATTTTTGCCTTGCAGTCAATCCTTTTTTATGTCTTCTCATGTTTCTAGTCATAATCTAATATAGTTTGCTTGTGCGCCCCTTCTCTTGAGCAGACACTGTAGGCATTTGTCTTGTGTTTTGCCCTCTTGTGTGTGCCAAACCCTACATATCTTGCATAAGTGTTGTAAAACTCTCATGCTTTGCTCTCCAGCGGCAGGCATGAGGTTCAGCGGCATGTTCCTGCATCAAGTGCAATGCTCTATGAGATAAAGTTTTATGTTCTTTTTAAATACGAGGAGTGCATACGAGTTTAATAAAGCACTACAATGTTCCTAAGTTTTCAGAAGAATCGACTGTATTAGATGTTAGGCCAAACCTCACAAGAAATATCAGTGTGCACCGCAATGTTATCTGAATGGACTACAAATATTTTTTTTCAGGACATAAACTTACATGTGTGTAAAGTCGTTCATCCGATGGCATTTGCAGCTCGACGGGTTGTATTGGACATGGCGGGGTTATAGCAGATCTATGTAGTTGAGGATCTTGCGGTGGCAATAGTGAGGAGTATTTGTATCTGCCGTTGACTTTTGACCGAGGCACCCTTGGTGGTCGCAGTGTCGAAGTTGATGCAGTAGGTCTACTTGGAGCTATGTTTTTTGTTGCAGCAGGTGGACGCTAAGCTCTGTTTGTGGTGCAGCAGGTGCACGCGGTCGTAATCCAGTGTTGTGGCAATGTCTCACTAGATTGGTTTGAATTTTTTGGTGCGGCAGCACATAATCATCGTCTGCTGCAACATCATGTTCAACTGCATCATCATTATCTGTCCGAACATCCTGTCCAAATGTACTGAACTCATGCTTCTACTCTAGGTTGAGAACTATTATTGCCTCATCTTCATCGTCGTCATCTTCATCATCCTGTCGGTGAGTGCCCTCCCACATGAAGTTAACATCGTCTTCATCTTCGACTACCTCTTATCCCTGAAAATAAACTTCTTTCAGAGAGTATTGCACCTTGTTACTTTTCGTGAAGAATCCTCGAGGAATCTCAGGGGTAACCCAGCCAGTGTCTCTTTGAGAAGAAGCTTTACTCTTCTGAAAGTTGTAGTTCCCTGGGTTGTCAATTATGCGCGGCATTTTGTATCTGTTAAACGTCATTTCCTGCACAAAATGGTCGAGCTGCATTGTCAAGTAAAATGAACCAAACCATACGAACTGCAATGTGTTTCAAAGGGTACTGCAAACTAATGCACGCTGACTGCATCACCCCGCAAGGTGAACTGAAGTAATGGCACTGCATTGTTGTCTGTAATGAACCTATACAACCGTACTACAAAATCAAGCAAGCGTACTACATAACTGAGCAATTGCACTACATTTTTTCCACCGTGAACGGAAGTAACCGCACTGCATCATTTTTGGAGGCGTACTGGACTGCGTGTACTTCTTTGTCTGGAATAAGTAAACTGAGATGGTTGAGGAAGTGTACTACTTACCTCATGTTGCAATGATTTCTTGCGTTTGCAGGAGGACGTTCCCTTCTAATTTGTCTGCATGACTTTTGCATTCACTTGTGCAGTCCACTTGTCCTTCAGTAGTTCATGAGCAGTCTGGACGTTGCTCAAGGTGAGCGGAGACAGAGGATTTGCTCTGAACGTCGTTGCAGACTGTCGTGGATGAAGGAACCTTGCGCATAGTCCTCCTTGCTCGAATTGGCTTGATTCGAGGCAGCACCAATCCACATCTGATGAAGTATAGGTAATTTAAGGCTTGGAGGAGATCGACGGCGGCACTACCGAGCTGCTGCCGTGGAAGAAGGCCAACATGCGAGCGGGGGAGGCGTTGCTCGGTTGCTGCTGCTGAAGAAGGCCGAGAGGCGACGGCCGGCGGCGGTACTTTGCCGCTGCCGTGGAAGAAGGTCGGGAGGGGAGGGGCGGCGTCGCTGCCGGCCGCTGCTACGGAAGAAGGCCGGAAGGGGAGCGGTGGTGGTGCTCCTAGGCTACTGCCATGGGAGAAAGGAGGGAGGGAAGGGGTGGAGTCGCTCCCAGGCCGCTCCTGCGAAAGAAGCTGGGAGGGGAGGGGCGGCGGCGCTTCCAGGCCGCTGCCGCGGTAGAAGGCCGGGAAGGGAGGGGCGGCGGCTCTCCCAGGCTGCTGCAGCGGTCGAAGGTGGGGAGGGGAGGGGCGGCGGCGATCTAGTAGGGGATGTGCAGAATAAGGTGGGTGCTATCAGAATAAGACTCTTAAGGGGTCTTTTCATAATAGACCCACCCTATATATATATATATACAGTCGGTCTATTCTTCTAATATAAGTAGAATAACTTTTCTGATAACACTTCCGCACTGCACACTCAACGTGAGGTCACTGCACTTTCAGTAGCAAAGGTACTGCAATACAGAGACTAGTGAACTTCGTGTCGGAAAAACTGCACGCGGTGTTTTTTTGCTCTAGTTTTTAACCATTTATCGGAATGAGGCGTGTAATATACGATTGATAGGCTATGCATTAGGCGCAACTTTTCCATGTTGAGCACCTTTTGAAATTCCTCACGGTTGAAGAGCGGTTTTAAAAACGGTTCGGCGCACGACGAGTGGCAGCGAGCGTTTTTTTGTGTTTTTTCTAAACCGCTCATCGGAATGATTCAAATGATACACCGTTGGAAAGATATCATCGAGGTGCATATTTTTCATATCTATTGTTTTCTCTAATTCGTTATGGTTTAAGAGCGGTTTCATATTTACTAAATCACAGATTTTTGTTTTTTGAAATTTTTGCTATTTTCGGTACTGTTTTGGCTCCAGTTTTTAACCGTCTGTCAAAACGAGGCGTGTGATACGCTATTGGAAATATATGGACGAGGCACAACTTTCATTTGTTCAAATGTTTTTGAGATTCCTTACGGTTTTATGTTAATTTTGAAAATCATGTGGCGGACGAACAAGTCGCAGCGGCGGTTTTTTCGTGAATTTTTTCATACCGCTCATCAGAATGAGTCGAATGATACGCGGTTGGAGAGATATCGACGAGACACAACTTTCTCATGTATAACACACACTCTCTCTAATTCCTTATGGTTTAAGAGCAGTTTTAAAATTACTAAAATGCAGACACTATGTTTTTCACGACACCCCAATCGACGAGTGAACTTCATCCGCCAGAAAACCGCACTGCATTAGACTGAAAACTGCATTGAAGCAGACGGGCAACTAAACTTCATGGTTTTTTTTGTCGGGCGTAAATTTTCTAAGACAAGGAAGTGGAGTGCACTTCACCTCTCGTGCAAGTGAACCACATTATTCTTTTTGTGTTAAGTGTGCCGCAACGCTACCGAAAGTGAACCACATGACTATTTCTGTCTTCTCATACATAATGGTTTTTCACGTGGCCCGAGAAGTGGCCCACATGGCTAAGGGAGTGGACTACATTATTTTGTATTTTTTTCATTTTTACTGCATGCACAAACACAGTGTACTACACAGAGAGAGGGATGTTTACATGGACGAACGATGAAAAGCGAACCGCATGGTGATAACCCACAAGTATAGGGGATCGCAACAGTTTTTGAGGGTAGAGTATTCAACCTAAATTTATCGATTCGACACAAGGAGAGCCAAAGCATATTCTCAAGTATTAGCAGTTGAGTTGTCAATTCAACCACACCTGAAAGACATAATATCGGCAGCAAAGTATTTAGTAGCAAAGTAGTATGGAAGTAATGGTAACGGTGGCAAAAGTAACAGTAGTAGTTTTTGTAGCAATCGTAACAGTGGCAACGGAAAAGTAACTAAGCAAAGATCAATATGTGAAAAGCTCATAGGCAATGGATCAATGAGGGATAATTATGTCGGATGCGATTCCTCATGCAACAGCTATAACATAGGGTGACACAGAACTAGCTCCAGTTCATCAATGTAATGTAGGCATGTATTCCGAATATAGTCGTACGTGCTTATGGAAAAGAACTTGCATGACATATTTTGTCCTACCCTCCCGTGGCAGCGGGATCCTATTGGAAACTAAGGGATATTAAGGCCTCCTTTTTATAGAGTACCGGACCAAAGCATTAACACTTAGTGAATACATGAACTCCTCAAACTACGGTCATCGCCGGGAGTGGTCCCGATTATTGTCACTTCGGGGTTGCCGGATCATAACACATAGTAGGTGACTATTGACTTGTAAGATAGGATCAAGAACTCACATATATTCATGAAAACATAATAGGTTCAGATCTGAAATTATGGCACTCGGGCCCTAGTGACAAGCATTAAGCATAGCAAAGTCATAGCAACATCAATCTTACAACATAATGGATACCAGGGATCAAACCCTAAAAAAACTAACTCGATTACATGGTAAATCTCATCCAACCCATCACCGTCCAGCAAGCCTACGATGAAATTAGTCACGCGCGGCGGTGAGCATCATGAAATTGGTGATGGAGGATGGTTGATGATGACGATGGCGACTGTCGGTGTCAAAACCGGCGGATCTCAGGTAGGGGGTCCCGAACTGTGCGTCTAAGGCGGATGGTAACAGGAGGCTGGGGACACGATGTTTTACCCAGGTTCGGGCCCTCTTGATGGAGGTAAAACCCTATGTCCTGCTTGATTATTCTTGATAATATGAGTAGTACAAGAGTTGATCTACCACGAGATCGGAGAGGCTAAACCCTAGAAGCTAGCCTATGGTATGATTGTATGTTGTCCTACGGACGAAAACCCTCCGGTTTATATAGACACTAGAGGGGGCTAGGGTTACACAAGGTCGGTTACAAAGGAGGAGATATACATATCTGTATTGCCTAGCTTGCCTTCCACGCCAAGTAGAGTCCCATCCGGACACGAGACAAAGTCTTCAATTTTGTATTTTCATAGTCCAACAGTCTGGCCAAAGGATATAGTCCGGCTGTCCAGAGACCCCCTAATCCAGGACTCCCTCAGTAGCCCCTGAACCAGGCTTCAATGACGATGAGTCCAGGGCGCAGTGTTGTCTTCGACATTGCAAGGCGGGTTCCTCCTCCGAATACACCACAGAAGAGTTTGAATACAAGGATAGTGTCCGACCCTGCAAAATAAGTTCCACATACCACCGTAGAGAGAATAATATTTCCACAAATCTAATCTGCTGACACGTTTTGGCAGCATGACATCACGCCACTACCTGGTAATTATTTGAACCGTTTCTCTTTAACCAGCCCCGCACATAACGTGAGGCGGTTTCTCGACACGTCTTGTCAAAGCAGAGATCGTGTTCCCCTTATTACGGGATTCTCATAAATCCGGACGTGGGTAACCCAACCGCGCCATCAATTACGGTGCTTGGTGGACAAGCGAGTTTTACCAGGCTAGTGGAGGCGCATAGTTTAGTCCGCCCTTATAAAGGGATAAGATCTCACCTTTTTCTACCCACGCCTGCTTCCTCCTTGCTCATCCATTCTCGCGCACTCGAGCTCCAGCGCCCAAGTACGCATCCTCCTCCTCAACTCTCTCCAAACATGTCCGGAGCGGGAGGCAAGTGGATGGCCTCCTCCATCAGGGAGGGGCATATCAAAAAGTTACGCGGAGCCGGATACTTAGCCGCGGATATCGCGCACCGGCTGCCAGCCGCGTGGCAGGTCATCCCTACCCCAGAACCTCACGAGAGGGTGGTCTTCCTCCACCACTTCGTCCGTGGACTAGGGTTTCCCCTCCATCCATTTGTCCACGGCCTCATGTTCTACTATGGGTTGAACTTACATGATCTGGCCCCGAACTTCATCCTCAACATCTCGGCGTTCATCGTCGTGTGCGAGGCCTTCCTCCGCATCCGGCCCCACTTCAGCTTGTGGCTGAAGACCTTCAATATCAAGCCGAAGGTGGTGGGTGGCCAACAGGCGGAATGCGGCGGAGCCATTGTGGGCAAGATGCCCAACGTTACATGGCTCGAGGGCTCCTTCGTGGAGACCATAAAGGGGTGGCAGTCGGGGTGGTTCTACATCACGGAGCCGCGCGACACCAACTGGGCGGCGGCCCCTGAGTTTCGATCCGGAATCCCCCCGCGGCTCACTTCCTGGAAGGAGAAGGGTCTGTCCTGGGGTTCATCGGTGGAGTTGGGTGACTCCGGAAATGTATCCGGAACATGACAAGCAAGAAACTTAAGCTTGTCAACATAGTCCAAGTCATGCTCTTCCACTGGATCCTCCCATGTCAGCAACGGGATTTCAACTTATGGGAGTTCGACCCGGCCCGGCACCAGACTCTAAGCGAGCTCTTTGACACGACGCACAAAGACGTCTGGAGGGTGCTGTTCAAGGGCGCCGAGGTCCCTCCCTCTCTCACCAAGGACCACGGGCTAAGCGCGAAGCACCCTGCGAATCCGGTAAGTTTTGTACATTTGGCAGGATATTTATTTCCCATAGCTTAATCATGTGCGGGGTCTGAGCTCTCATGCCTTTAACAGGACCGGGTGGAGGCATTGGAGCAGATCGACTGTCTGGCCCCTCTGCCCGAAGACACTGCGGGCGCTCTCCTGGCAGAGATGCTGACTCCGGTCCTTATAAGGTGCCGGAGAAGACCAAGAAGAAGGCCAAGGGAACCCGAAAGAGTTCCCGGCGCCAGGTGGTATCGGACTCATCGTCCGATAACTCCGCGACGCACTCCTCCCAAGAAGATGATGAGGAGGAAGATGAAGATGCTCCCCCTCCAGCCGGGAGAGACAAGAAAAGGAAGGCCGCCCCAACCAGGGAGGCCGAAGGGTCCAAGAAAGGAAGGACTCTCCTTCCGGACTGCTCCACCACCGCCGCCGAAGGCGAAGACGAGTGGGTGCTCAGGGCCAAGCCCTTGGTGAAGTCGTAAGTATTTGGATACCAGAGTAACTCATAGCATTCCTTTGTTGCTGCTTCTCCTAACGCCGAATATGATTATGCAGACCGCCCCAAGCCCATATCGACGTATCCTCGTCAGACGGCTTCTTGGATTCGTTGGATATGGATAGCGATCCACTTCTGACTGCCTCCTCCCCTTGCCCTACAGACAATGCCGACGTGTTGTCTCAAGGGGCACAGAGCCGGGGGGCGACAGTCTCGGAGGCGCCTCAAGGCGACCTTCTGGACTCCAGGAGCAAAGGGAGCAAGGCTCCCGGGGGCTCCAAGCTCGGCTATCAGCCGAACACCATGCCGGAACCTCCAGTGGTTCCGGACTCGGGCAGGCGGCCCCCTTCCAGAAGGGGTAAGACGCCCGTGCCGGTGACCTCTGTCCATCTAGAGGCACTGGACAACCTGTTGGGAGCGCTTCATGGCGCGTCCATCGCCGAAGAGCACCGCACTATTATGGGTGCGGTGATCAAGAGGGTTCGGTCCGCCAAGAGCGGACTGACTGAAGCATGTGCCAGCCTTCTAACAGGCTTTGAGGTAAGTATTTAAAATATAGGAAAAATATTACTGCATAGACAGTAGCCCCTGATGCTCTGTTTGGTGTTCACAAAGAAAAGCCGAATAGAGGATCAAATAATATCTGCAGGAGTCTAACATAAGTATGTCTATATGCGTATGCAGGCTTCGCTGCTGACCTCTGCCGCACTCACTGTGGAGGTCACCGCACTGAAGTAGGACCTCGAGGGGTCCGAGAAAGAGCTCGGCCTTGCTAAGAGGCAACTCGAGGAGAACAAAGGTATGTAATACCTAGTGTATATATATATATATATATATATATATATATATATATATATATATATATATATATATATAAGATGCGATTGCAAAATGACAGGATCATCATGAATTTGCCAGGGGCCACGACCGAAGTGGCGACCCTGAAGCAAGCGCTGTCCGAGGCCAAAAACAAAGCGGCCCAGGAGCGCACTGAGCGGGAAAAGCAAGAGGCACGGGTGGGCGAGGTGCAGCAAGAGCTCCAAGCTCTCGTGACGAAGCACAAGGCATTGGAGCTTGACTCAAAGACACGAGAGTCTGAGCTTGCCGCGGCCCTTGAGAGCGCAAAGAATGCCAAGGTCAAAGCCCACAAGGCCCTCCAGGAGATTGAGGCAATGAGGAAGATAGCGGCGGGTAAGGTATTCAATATGCAAAGCAAGCATGTGAAAGTAAATTACTTGTTACTTACCCGAGTCCGGAGCTCTCCAGGAGCATTCGCATATTTGCCCCGCAGTGTGTCGGATGCCGCAAAGTTTTACGAGGCCGAGGAGGGAAGCTCGACGGAGAAGCTATTCTGGTCTCAGTATACTGGGACCGAACACGCGATGCCTATGAGCGACCAGCTGAAGCAACTGGTCGAGCTGCACAAGGCAGTCGAACAGGCCATGAAGGGCTTTATAGTCCGGATGTGGCCTGGTGACGCCCTTCCCAATAGCTACTTCGGCCTGGTGAGGCGGCTTGTGGATGCCTGCCCACGGCTGGAAGTCATCAAGCGGTCCGTCTGCATCGAAGGTGCACGCCGGGCTTTCGCCCATGCGAAGGTGCACTGGGCCAAGATGGACGCCGTGAAGCTGGTGAAGGAGGGGCTGCCGCAGGGCAAGGAGCATCGTCACCCCGAGATGTATTATGAGGGTGTCTTGAAGGGTGTCCGTCTTGTAGCGGACGAGTGTGCGAAAGATGTAATATTTGAATGAACTTGCTCGTGTGATCCTGTATTATGAAAACTTGTTCATATGCGCTATGCAACGCTTGTTTGAATTTAAAATATTACCTTATGTTCGGCTGTTTATCAAATCTGAGAGATGGCTAGTCGTTGGCTTCTGCCCCCATGCCACGAGTGCTGGTGTGTTCGGGACAAACCTGGGCACTCTTGTTCCCATTTTTGGGTCCTTCGAGGGAGGTGCTTAGCACAACGAACAAGGCAATCGGACTATAATGCTTTATCACTCTCACTTAGCCATAGAATTCTATAATTTTAAATTTTGGCGAAGCCCCTATTATTCGGAAGGCCGAATTCGGAGCGCTATACACGCCTTAAGCCGGACAAAGCCGACTCCTCGCTCTAAGTGGCATAAGTCTTTAGGGACTCGAAACCTCTCGAACAGCGACAAGTCTCTCACCTTATCATGACAGTCAGTTTTAGCTTTCTCTACTGAGGTGCTTAACCCAGCAGAACCGGGGCACAATCGCAGTAGTTCTCCCAGTGCTACCTTAGCCGATATAGCGGAACGTAAGGTACCAAAACATGGGAGCCAAGCAAACCCAACTATTGACCCAAGACATGATTCGGAGCCGATGCATATAGTGCTATAAGTTCGGGGTGCCGCACTATCGAAAGTGTTCGGACTTCTCACGCCGTATTATGGGGTATGCTTAAGCCCCTGGCGTATTGGCCGTACCAGAGTATATGGGTGCTGGATGTCATGAATGAACAGACATATATATATATATATATATATATAAGAAGAATGCAATAATAGTCTTAGTGCTATGCATTGTTTATTCAAAAAGGTGCATTAAAGCTGAATGATACAAGTAGTACGATAAGAAAAAAGTAGGACTATTTGACATGTCCCTTCCAAGGGCAAGCTGAGGAATGGTATTAAAGCAAGTATTTCACTCGTTATCGTAATCCACCTGGGAGTTCCGCAGTGCGACGTAGCTTTCTGCCTCCTTGGTTGCTGCATCATGTGTCCGACAATCATACTGCTGGACAGGATTTCCAGAGATTAAAGTCCTGAAAGAGAAAAATAACAGAGCGGGAAGCCCCTAGTGCGGTTGAGCCGCGTCTTGGGGCGTGCCGTAGTCGTGCCCCCCTCCCCACCTGTGCCCATGGTATTTTTAATGTGTAATTATGTACGCGTGGCACGGATTTCGTCGTTTGGCTGGGACCGGGGTGGGGGCCACATTGCTATGCGAGCTCGGAACGTGCCAGGCGGTCTTGTTGCCGATTACTCTAGGCGCGCTTGAAGGTGTCCGGGTCCTTAATCGCCGAACTAGTGGATTGCCTTAAGAGGCTGCTTTGCGCTTCTGCTGCGAGGGCCGTAGTGTGCTCCTCCGTGCGGAGAGAGCTCTCTGTGTTTCCATTAACTATGATGACCCCCCGAGGTCCTGGCATCTTGAGCTTGAGGTATGCATAATGCGGTACCGCATTGAATCTCGCAAATGCGGTTCGCCCGAGCAGTGCATGATAGCCACTGCGGAACGGGACTATATCAAAGATTAACTCTTCGCTTCGGAAGTTATCCGGGGATCCGAAGACCACTTCTAGTGTGACTGAGCCTGTGAAATGGGCCTCTACACCTGGTATGACGCCTTTGAAGGTCGTTTTTGTGGGTTTGATCCTTGAGGGATCTATACCCATTTTGCGCACTGTGTCCTGGTAAAGCAGGTTCAGGCTGCTGCCGCCATCCATAAGGACTCGAGTGAGGTGAAATCCGTCAATGATTGGGTCTAGGACCAGTGTGGCGAATCCGCCATGACGGATACTAGTGGGGTGGTCCCTGCGATCGAAGGTGATCGGACAAGAGGACCATGGGTTGAACTTTGGGGCGACTGGCTCCAATGCATATACGTCCCTTAGCGCATGCTTCCGCTCCCTCTTGGGGATGTGGGTTGCGTATATCATGTTCATCGTCCGCACTTGTGGGGGGAACCTCTTCTGTCCTCCGGTGTTCGGCTGTCGGGGCTCCTCCTCGTCATCGCTATGTCACCCCTTATCTTTGTTTTCGGCATTTAACTTGTCGGCCAGCTTGAACATCCAACAATCCCTGATGGTGTGGTTGGCTGGCTTGTCGGGGGTGCCGTGTATTTGACACGAGCGGTTGAGTATACGGTCCAAACTGGACGGGTCCGGGGTGCTTCTTTTGAATGGCTTTTTCCGCTGACCGGGTTTAGAGCCTTTGAATCCGGCATTGACTGTCGTATCCTCGGTATTGTCGATGTTAATGCGGCGCTTATGTTTGTTGCGACGTGACCTGCCATTTCCATCCTTGGTATCCGAAGTACCATGGTTCTTTGATATGTTATTGCTACGAGCCAGCCAGCTGTCTTCTCCCGCACAAAAGCGGGTCATGAGTGTCGTGAGGGCTGCCATAGATTTTGGCTTTTCCTGGCCAAGGTGCCGGGCGAGCCACTCATCGTGGATGTTATGCTTAAAAGCTGCTAGGGCTTCTGAATCCGGACAGTCGACGATTTGATTCTTCTTTGTTAGGAACCGTGTCCAGAATTGCCTGGCCGACTCCTCTGGCTGCTGAATTATGTGGCTCAAGTCATCGGCATCAGGCGGTCGCACATAAGTGCCCTGGAAGTTGTCGAGGAATGCGGCTTCCAGATCTTCCCAACAGCCAATGGACTCTGCTGACAAGCTATTGAGCCAATGCCGAGCTGGTCCTTTGAGCTTGAGTGGGAGGTATTTGATGGCGTGTAGATCATCACTGCGGGCCATGTGGATGTGCAGGGGGAAATCCTCGATACATACCGTAGGATATATTGTGCCGTCATATGATTCAATATTTACGAGTTTGAAACCCTCTGGGATTTGGTGATCCATTACTTCGTCTGTGAAGCATAGGGGGTGTGTGGCGCCTCTGTACTGGGCTATATTGCGACGCAGCTCAAATGAGTCTTGCCCGCTGTGTTCGGCCCGGCTGGATTTACTTTTACTATATCCGGCATGACAGTTATCGTTTCGCATAGTGGCACGCCCTCGTGATCCATAGATCGAGCTTGCATGTTTTGCTTTGTCCTCCAATATGTCTCGCAGATCTAGCATGTTTCCCCGTGTCTTGTCATTTTTATTTGAGTGGCGTCGGGGTGCGGGCTGGGTTTTTGGCTGAAATGCCTCTCTGTCGCGGCCACGAGGTGTCCGGTCAGCCGCATCATATGCTGGAGATGTAGGTCTGAGTGCTTCCTCCTCCAGTCGGGGTAGCAACCTACGCTTTGGGTAACTCTTGGAGGGGCGTTCGAGTTTATATTCCTCGGCTGCAAGGACTTCAGTCCATCTGTCAGCTAGCAAATCTTGATCAGCTTGAAGCTGCTGTTGCTTTTTCTTAAGGCTATTTGATGAGGACATCAATACCATTGTTACACCCACAGCCCCTACTATTACATATACTGGACCAATTACTAGAGCTCGCGCACGCCAATTAAATTACCAGGTACTTTCGTTTCTTGGTAATGATTCTAATGTTCATGAGATTATGATGCTGCCTAAATTGGATACATTTGTTTTTCTTACAAATGAAGGGCCTAGCTTGGAGAAGAATGAACATTGGAGCAAGAACACGCATGGAGTTGATGGCATGCGCAAGGGGATCAAGAACGGAGTTACAAGTGATGATTTCAGGACTTTGAAGCCGCCATAAGGAGTGCATGAAGCCTTGGACGAAATATACAAGATGCCACTTCATAATATTCGTCCATAGGCTATTCTAGGTGCTGCGTCACCTTATTAATGGGCCAGGCCCATGTAATTTCGGAATACTTAAGCATAGGCTATTTTTAGAGTCCGTATGTGTGGGGAAACAAGAGTTCGGGTTGGTTTCGGACCCCACCCTCAAGGGCCACGAAATTCCCCCCCCCCCTCTTCCTCCATATATACAGCCCTTAGGGCGTCGTTTAGACTTTGGGTTTTGTTTTGATTAAAAGTTTGCCATAGCTGCAACTTCGCGTACTTTGTTTGTGTCCAACGACCAGACCAAGACGTCACAGAACCCCACCTTGATCAATAAAGCTTTCATCTTATATTCGCAATATCCAGATTGCAATCTCAGTTTCTTGCTTGTTCTTCGTTTGCTCGCAGGAAACAGGCCCTCGTGGTCAGGTTGATCGTGCTCCGGCGTGGTCAATAACCCCTCGGAAGTTGGTTTAGCGATTGCTAAGGCGCGACATCTCGCACGTTCGTAGTCGGATCGTCAAGGTCGACTCCCACAGAAAACGATAGCCACCATCTCATCGAAACATCGGGACACCTTTGCCTCTATCAAGTGGTATCAGAGCCCAAGGAATTATATGCTCTTGTTCGGACCTTAGAAACATGGCAACATTATTTATGGCCCAAGGAATTTGTTATACATTCTGATCATGAATCTTTGAAACACATTAAAAGCCAAGCAAAACTGAACCGTAGACATGCTAAATGGGTTGAATTCATTGAGACTTTCCCTTATGTCATTAAACACAAGAAGGGTAAAGAAAATGTTATTGCTGATGCCTTGTCTCGTCGTTATACTATGCTTTCACAACTTATCTTTAAAATATTTGGTTTGGAGACCATCAAAGACCAATATGTTCATGATGCTGAATTTAAAGATGTATTGAAGAATTGTAAGGAAGGGAGAACTTGGAACAAGTTCATTCTTAACGATGGATTTGTGTTTCGTGCTAACAAGCTATGCATTCCAGCTAGCTCCGTTCGCCTTTTGTTGTTGCAGGAGGCGCATGGAGGAGGATTAATGGGACACTTTGGCGTCAAGAAGATGGAGGATATACTTGCTACACATTTCTTTTGGCCAAAGATGAGACGGGATGTTGAGCGTTTTGTTGCTCGCTACACTACATGTCAAAGAGCTAAGTCACGACTCAATCCTCATGGTTTATATATGCCTTTGCTTGTACCTACTGTTCCTTGGGAGGATATATCTATGGACTTTGTTTTAGGTTTACCTAGAACAAAGAAGGGGAGGGATAGCATATTTGTTGTCGTGGATAGGTTCTCGAAAATGGCACACTTTATACCATGTCATAAAAGCGATGATGCTGTTAATGTTGCTGATTTGTTCTTTCGTGAAATTATTCGCTTACATGGTGTGCCAAATACTATTGTTTCAGATCGTGATAATAAATTTCTTAGCCACTTTTGGAGATGTTTATGGGCTAAGTTGGGGACTAAGCTGCTTTTTAGTACTACTTGTCACCCCCAAACTGATGGACAAACTGAAGTAGTCAATAGAACATTGTCTACTATGCTTAGGGCTGTTTTGAAGAATAACAAGAAAATGTGGGAAGAATGCTTGCCTCATATTGAATTTGCTTATAATCGTTCATTGCATTCTACTACTAAGATGTGCCCTTTTGAAATTGTGTATGGTTTCCTACCTTGTGCACCTATTGATTTGTTGCCTCTTCCATCTTCGGAGAAGGTTAATTTTGATGCTAAAGAACGTCCTGAATTGATTTTAAAAATGCATGAGTTAACTAAGGAAAACATTGAGCGTATGAATGCTAAATATAAACTTGCTGGAGATAAGGGTAGAAAACATGTTGTGTTTGCACCTGGAGATCTTGTTTGGTTACATTTGCGTAAAGATAGATTTACGAATCTGCGCAAATCAAAGCTAATGCCACGTGCTGATGGTCCTTTTAAGGTGTTAGAGAAAATAAATGATAATGCATATAAACTTGAGCTACCTGCAGATTTTGGGGTTAGTCCCACTTTTAACATTGCAGATTTGAAGCCTTATTTGGGTGAGGAAGATAAGCTTCCGTCGAGGACGACTTCATTTCAAGAAGGGGAGGATGATGAGGACATCAATACCATTGTTACACCCACATCCCCTACTATTACATATACTGGACCAATTACTAGAGCTCGCGCACGCCAATTAAATTACCAGGTACTTTCGTTTCTTGGTAATGATTCTAATGTTCATGAGATTATGATGCTGCCTAAATTGGATACATTTGTTTTGCTTACAAATGAAGGGCCTAGCTTGGAGAAGGATGAACATTGGAGCAAGAACACGCATGGAGTTGATGGCATGCGCAAGGGGATCAAGAACGGAGTTACAAGTGATGATTTCAGGACTTTGAAGCCGCCATGAGGAGTGCATGAAGCCTTGGACGAAATATAGAAGATGCCACTTCATAATATTCGTCCATAGGCTATTCTAGGTGCTGCGTCACCTTATTAATGGGCCAGGCCCATGTAATTTCGGAATACTTAAGTATAGGCTATTTTTAGAGTCTGTATGTGTGGGGAAACAAGAGTTCGGGTTGGTTTCGGACCCCACCCTCAAGGGCCACGAAATTCCCCCCACTTCCTCCATATATACAGCCCTTAGGGCGTCGTTTAGACTTTGGGTTTTGTTTAGATTAAAAGTTCGCCATAGCTGCAACTTCGCGTACTTCGTTTGTGTCCAACGACCAGACCAAGACGTCACAGAACCCCACCTTGATCAATAAAGCTTTCATCTTATATTCGCAATATCTAGATTGCAATCTCAGTTTCTTGCTTGTTCTTTGTTTGCTCGCAGAAAACAGGCCCTCGTGGTCAGGTTGATCGTGCTCCGGCGTGGTCAATAACCCCTCGGAAGTTGGTTTAGCGATTGCTAAGGCGCGACGTCTCGCACGTTCGTAGTCGGATCGTCAAGGTCGACTCCCACAGAAAACGATAGCCACCATCTCATCGAAACATCGGGACACCTTTGCCTTTATCACTATTTGTCGTGGCTATAAGCCGGCGCTTGAAGCGCTCTTGTTCAACGGGATCCTCAGGCACGGCGAACTCGTCATTGTCGAGGCTTGCCTCGTCTTCGGAGGGAGGCATGTAATTATCATCCTCCGTCTCTCCATCTGCCGCTCTCTCTGGAGGGCTGGCTTCTCCATCCACCTGCCCTAAATCTTGCTGGAGGGGATTGTTGTTGTCTTCGGCACTGTCCGGAGTGCTATTATCTCCTGTGCCGGGGTCACCGCTTTTGCTTTGGCGAGACTTAGAGCAGCACCGCTGACGCCGGCGCTTGGGTTCTTTGTATGTGTCCACCATGTATATATCATATGATGAGGTGGCTGTCCAGTGCCCGGTGGGCAGTGGTTCCTCTTCGCCTCCCGCATCGTCGTCCATGCCGTTGATGTCTTCGGAGTCGAAGTCGAGCATGTCGGTTAGGTCGTCGACAGTGGCTACTAAGTGGGTGGTGGGTGGGCGGCGAATTTCTACGTCATCCGCATCCCAATCCTGCCGGACATAGTTCGGCCAGGAATCTCCTGACAAGGAGAGAGACCTTAATGAGTTCAGTATGTCGCCGAAGGGCAAGTGCTGAAAGATATCCACGGAGGTAAACTCCATGATCGGCGCCCAATCGGATTCGATAGGCACGGGCGTAGGCGGTTGGGAGTCCGTGGCCGGGGAGGGATCCGGTAGTTCGGCGTCACGGCTGTCATGAAGGGTAAGATCGATACTCGCCTCGATCACCGATGAGAGTGCGGCCTCTGTGGCGGGGTCTATCCACCTGCCCATGGAAGGCGCAGCTGGCTCCGAATTGAGGGTCGGAGCGGTTGCCGGCGCGATCTCCTGGACACTGTCCGATGGTAGAGCTAGATCATGCTCATCGTGGCCGTGTGGCGCACTAGGCAGGGCTCGAATGCATCGAAGATCAAGTCTCCACGGATATCGGCCGTGTAGTTTAAGCTTCCAAACCTGACCTGATGGCCAGGGGCGTAACTCTCGATCTGCTCCAGATGGCCAAGTGAGTTGGCCCGTAGTGTGAAGCCGCCGAATACAAAGATCTGTCTGGGGAGAAAAGTCTCACCCTGGACTGCATCGCTATCGATGATCGAAGGAGCCATCAAGCCTAACGGCGACGACACAAAGGAATTCTCAATGAAAGCACCAATGTCGGTGTCAAAACCGGCGGATCTCGGGTAGGGGGTGCTGAACTGTGCGTCTAAGGCGGATGGTAACAGGAGGCTGGGGACACGATGTTTTACCCAGGTTCGGGCCCTCTTGATGGAGGTAAAACCCTATGTCCTGCTTGATTATTCTTTATAATATGAGTAATACAAGAGTTGATCTACCACGAGATCGGAGAGGCTAAACCCTAGAAGCTAGCCTATGGTATGATTGTATGTTGTCCTACGGACTAAAACCCTCCAGTTTATATAGACACCAGAGGGGGCTAGGGTTACACAAGGTCGGTTACAAAGGAGGAGATATACATATCTGTATTGCCTAGCTTGCCTTCCACGCCAAGTTGAGTCCCATCCGGACACAGGACGAAGTCTTCAATCTTGTATCTTCATAGTCCAACAGTCCGGCAAAAGGATATAGTCTGGCTGTCCGGAGACCCCCTAATCCAGGACTCCCTCAGCGATGGATTCCCCACTTCGGAGCCCCGAACAGACTCCAGATCTGCCCTCCCGAGGAAGATTAGGGCTTGGCGGTGGCTCCGTATCGTAAATGTAATGCCCCAAGACCGGAGTTTCAGATGCCTTCCAGGGTTTCCGGGTTTTTCATCATGTGAGTTTGTTTGGTCCGTTGCATTTAATCTTTGCATCATGTGCATTGCATCATGTCATCATGTCATCATACCATCATCTCATAAATCTTTTGCATCTCAACTAAATAAATCGTATGGATCATCGATCCATTTAAATCGAGGGAAGGATGACTTCTCTTTATAATATATCCTCCCGATATTAGTGGAGCTATTATAAAATAATCCATTCTAATGGAATCACCAAAAACACACTTGCAAATTTCCCCATGCATTTGTTATCTCGCTGCTTGACCGCGAATCTTGCCATTTATTCTTTCATCATTTTCCGGAGCTCTACCAAAAATTCTCAACATTTTTGGAAACTCCTAGAACCTACCCTAGTTCAAACCTTTTGAATTAAATTCAAAGAAATTTGAATTTATTCTTTCAATCTTGGTCTTTCCTAATTTTCTCGGACCTAACATATTTATTTTTAGTCCGGGAAATTTGTTCGTGAGTCCAACTGTGCTCCCTAAACCCCCTCTTCACTTATTTTTCTTCTCTTGTTTTCTGTTAAAGAAATAATAGTTGAGAGAGAGGGAGTGGAGAGCCCAACAGCCTCCCTCTCCTTTGGGCCGGCCTCCCAAGGCCCATCATTTCCCCCAGCCCACCTAACCTTCTTCTAACCCTAGCCCGCACCTGGTTCTCCTCCTAGCGCCGCCACCAGAGAGCCTCGTACGAACCCACCATCTCCCCGATCCCATCTCCCCTCGATCCCTCTCTCCCTCCTAGCGCCGCCAGAGAGAGAGAGGATCGAACCTGTCCCTCGACCTCCTCTTTCCCTGATCCGCCGCGCGCCGCGCTCCCCTTCTCCTCGAACCCCCTCCTTCCTCGTTGTCCCTTCCACCGCTGCTACCCACGCACGCGCTCGCAGTGCCAGGGGCCCGATCCCCTCGCTCAACTCCCTCGACCTCCCTCGACCTCCTCGACAGCACGGTCCTCGCAGTGCCTCCCGAGCGCCATGGCCGCCGCCCGCTCCCTGCAGTCGCCCCTCGCTGGCTCCTGTAGGCCGCCGCCCGGTTCCCTCGCGCCACCACCACGCGAGTCTTCCCGCACCCCTGCCTCGACCGCCTCTGCCTTGGCCTTCCTCGAGCTCCGCGCTGCTGCTCTGCTCCACGCGCCCATCCTGGAGCTCGTCCGCCTCGGCAAGCCGCCGCCGCGCCAAGTCCCCGCATCTCCGGCCACTCCCCTGCGGCTCCTCATCCACCTCGTGTGCGACCTCCCCTGATGCGCTGCTGCAGCACCTTCTACACGCCTTCGCCTCCTATCCGCGAGATCCGGCGATGCCGGCCACTAGGAACCGTTGCTGCTTCCTGCCGCGACCCCTTTGTTGGCCGCCAAGACTGCCAGGTTGCTGCCCCGTGCGAGACCGTCAAGTACCACGTCAGACCGTGAGCTCCACGGATCCGCCAAGTACCTCGACGTCCGATGCCGAAAACGGTCACCGAACGAGGAAACGCCAAGTACATGGATACACCAAGTCCGTCTCCGATACGTGTACGACAAGACGCAGGAGAACGACTTCATGGACCGACAAGTCACGAGACGACTGTTGCCCGCCAAGTACCCCTTCGGAGCGTCAAGTTCCACTACAAGATGTACCACTATCGTCGCCGAAGACCGTCAAGTGTAAAAATACCGCCGCCGTTGATTTGACAAGAAAACGTGTACCACTACTTCCCACGACGACCCCGTGAACAACTACTTCCCCGTCGACACGTGTACCCCTACCGCCGAACTCGACCCGTTTCGATAATGCTCGCTTCGAAGGTATAACCCTGAGACGACGTCCGTGAACGAATGCTTGCGATGTTTGGGATGCTCATGTTTGCACCGTGTCCAATTTGTCACTCATTTCCTTGTCACCCGTGGGAACCCGGTTACCGGGATCACCCCACCTTCTATCGCATGTCACGCTCCCGCCGCACTTTCGTTTGCACCGGGATCTCAATCGAGTTACGAGAACCGATATGTTGCCGTGGCATCACTTTCGGATTCGTTGTCGTGGCACCCCTTTCGTTTCCGCCATGATGACAAATGCTTCATATAATGCTCCTATCAACTTTTTCATAAAACTTGCATAAAACTTGTTCATGTCATCCGCATCATGATAACAACAATTAAAATGTTTAAATTGTTGTTGCATTAAAATACTAATGCATATGAGGATTTATCGGAATCGTAGTTTGTTGTTCCGGCCTCACTTAAACTTGCCTAGATAGGTAGTTTTTCATTTGCTTCACCTCTTGCCATGCTTAATAACATTTAATCTTGTTGGGTACATGATCGAGAGAGAACTAAATAATTGATGTGGTGTTTTGTCAATATGCATCCCGATGCATATTGAACTCCACTTAATTTGTAGGATTGCTTGCGCTCTTTGCCATGCCATGCCTCTTTAAATCTGACATGCATCATACTTGATTGTGCATCATGCCATGTTTATTGTGATGGATGTTTTACTTTGTTGTTTGCTCCTTTCCGGTGTTGCTTCTTTGGGTTGGTTCCGTTAACGTCGCGTTTGTGAGGATCCGTTCGTCTACGTCCGTTTGTCTTCTTCATGGACTCGTTCTTCTTCCTTGCGGGATTTCAGGCAAGATGATCATAGCCTTGAAATCACTACTATCTTTGCTATGCTAGTTTGCTCGCTCTTTTGCTATGCCAATGCTACGATGCCTACCACTTGCTTGTCAGCCTCCCAATTGCCATGTTGAACCTCTAACCCACCATTGTCCTAGCAAACCGTTGATTGGCTATGTTACCGCTTTGCTCAGCCACTCTTATAGCGTTGTTAGTTGCAGGTGAAGATTGGAGCCGTTCCTTGTTGGGACATTTATTTACTTGTTGGGATATCACTATATTGCTATGTTATCTTAATGCATCTATATACTTGGTAAAGGGTGGAAGGCTCGGCCTTATGCCTGGTGTTTTGTTCCACTCTTGCCGCCCTAGTTTCCGTCATATCGGTGTTATGTTCCCGGATTTTGCGTCCCTTACGCGGTTGGGCTATAATGGGAACCCCTTGACAGTTCGCCTTAAGTAAAGCTTCTCCAGCAATGCCCAACATTGGTTTTACCATTTGCCAGCTAGCCTTTTTCTTCCCTTGAGTCGGCCGGCTCAAGGGTCATCATTATTTTACCCCCCCCCCCCCCGGCCAGTGCTCCTCTGAGTGTTGGTCCACCTGTCAGCTACCGGTGGCCACCAGGGGCAACTCTGGGCTGGCTTACCCGTACCTAAGACAATCTGAGTGTGCCCTGAGAAAGAGATATGTGCAGCTCCTATCGGGATTTGTCGGCACATTCGAGCGGTGTTGCTGGTTTAGTTTTACCCTGTCGAAATGTCTTGTTGTACTGGGATACCGAGTCTGATCGGAACGTCTCGGGTGGAGGTCTATTCCTTCGTTGACCATGAGAGCTTGTGATGGGCTAAGTTGAGACACCCCTGCAGGGATTTGAACTTTCGAAAGCCGTGCCTGCGGTTATGGGCAGATGGGAATTTGTTAACGTCCAGTTGTAGAAAATCTGAACTTGACCTTAATTAAAATGAATCAACCGCGTGTGTAACCATGATGGTCTCTTTCCGGCGGAGTCCGGGAAGTGAACACGGTTGTTGGAGTTATGCTTGACGTAGGTAGTCCAGGATCACTTCTTGATCATACTTTTACCGACCGTGCTTTGCCTTCTCTTCTCGCTCTCATTTGCGTATGTTAGCCACCATATTTGCTAGTCGCTTGCTGCAGCTCCACCTCATACCTTTTACCTTACCCATAAGCTTAAATAGTCTTGATCGCGAGGGTGCGAGATTGCTGAGTCCCTGTGGCTCACAGATACTTCCAAAACCAGCTTGCAGGTGCCGACGAGACCGTGCAGATGACGCAACCAAGCTCAGGAGGAGCTCGATGAAGATCTTGTCTTTTGTGTTGTTTCGTTCTAGTTGATCAGTAGTGGAGCCCAGTTGGGGTCGATCGGGTACCTTTGTCGCATTTGGGATTCTTCTTTTATTTTGGTTCCGTAGTCGGACCCTGAGTGTATTTGATTGATGTAATGGTTATTCATGTAATTGTGTGAAGTGGCGATTGTAAGCCAACTATGTATCTCTTTTCCCCTATTGTATTACATGGGTTGTGTGAAGATTACCTCACTTGCGACATTGCTTTCAATGCGGTTATGCCTCTAAGTCGTGCTTCGACACGTGGGAGATATAGTCGCATCGAGGGTGTTATAGTAAAACACGATCAATCCCCCCGAAAGTGAATATATGGAGTTGGGGTTGAGGTCGGTGGAGTCCCAGGGGATGCACCCTAGGGGGAGCCCTGCACCCTCATGGACAGGGTATGGGCCCCCTAATGCTGATTCTTTCGCCAATATTTTTCATTAATTCCAAAACGTGTCTTCGTGGGTTTTCAGGTCATTCCGAGAACTTTTATTTCTGCACAAAAATAACACCATGGCAGTTGTCAGTCTGGGTTACTTCCATTCAAATCATACAAGTTAAAGTCCACAACAAGGGCAAAAGTGTTTGGAAAAGTAGATACGTTGGAGACGTATCACATGGTCAAGAATAATGAACCGCAACACAACGCTGGATGGACTGCTTTTAAACAAAATCATATACATGTGCCTACATAACAACACAAATCATCCCTGGGAAAACAAATTCCATGCGCCCTGAGACTGTATGCATAAGCTGGCCGAACCATATGCCCACCCATTGTCAGAACAATATGCCATTGACCGGGTACTGAACTGGACACAAACGCACAACAAAGTGCACTATCTTTTACAAATTTTTAGTAGGCCTCTGCCTTGTACAAAAAAAAACCTCACAAAAACAAAAACAAAAAAGCAATGGTCCTGGGAACCTCCATTGCGTCGAGCAGTTCATCCAGCAATAAAAAACGAAACTACACGCAAGGGGTGATGTACTGCACGCAGCAGTCCTTTTCTTCCTACAAAAATAAGCAAAAAATGAACCACACCCAATTTGTGAATTGATTTGCAGCAAACAAAGAAATTGCACTGAATTGATGAAGGAAAATGTTGCCGTCTCACCTCCTATGGTCCTCTCACTGCCCGTGGTTGTTTGCACTCGATCTGATGGCGCATTGACCCTGCAGCTGCTCTGGTGTAGACAAATCGAGGGGGGAGAAAGCATTAAGGAGGCTGGGCGGGAAAGAGGCTCGGAGCATCATCGGTGGCCGCATCACCCTGACTGGCAGAGGGGCATGTGGTGGAGCTCCTCATCCTTCTCCCATGCGGTGGGACGGCATGGGACAGGGTGAGAACCCCATCCGAACTTCACGGCGCCATGGGCCCCATCGGATCTGATGCGGAGGTGCTGCTCCTCCGAGATCGAGAGCAGCCCCGACGACCGACGGCAGCTGTTTGATGCACCGCGTGGTGGATCCTCACCGGATCCGGGAGGGAGATGGGATGGATGTGTTGCGGCAGGTGGAGAGCCGGCACAGCCGAGGTGCGGTGGCATAGTAGGTGGATGACGATGGGGCGTGGGCGGGGGCGAAGGGTGGTTGCAGGGGGCAAGCGGCACGGGGTCATTGGTGGCCGGGATGGCGGCGCAGGGTGGTGGCCGGCGGCGGGCGGCGTGGGGTGCTTCGTGGCCGGGGCGGGCGGCGCTGCATGGTGGCTGGGTCGGGAGGTGGGAGAGCCCCATTGACCAGGGGAGAGTAGCGAGGTGGGGGTGTTTCTTTTTTATTGTCTGCGCCGTCCGGTTCAGATTTTCTCCCAAGGTTAGCAGAATAAGGAATAATGTTATCAGAATAAGGTCTTAAGGGTGTTATCATAATAGACCCACCCAATATATATATATATATATATATATATATATATATATATATATAGTGTTACTATTCATCACCCAGGGTGCAGAATAAGTTATTCTTCACCCGAGGTAATATAACGATCATTTCATAATTAAATTACGTTTGGAATTCAAATAGTTACATTCCTATCGATTCACGACGTAAAATTTGACATAAGAAAATAAAAATATAGGTCATAAGACAAGAAAAATTACAGTTTATGTGTATTTTACACTATGTTTTTACATTTGTAATTTTACATAACATAAAATATTTTTTTCGACGATTATATATTTTCTTACGGTCTCTTTTTACTTCGGAAATAAAGCAAAATTTACAGAACGTAAAATTACGGTCCATTGATGGTAAAATAGAGGGGGTGAAGAATAACTATTCCTCACCCAGGATGACGAATAGTCAATCCCTATATATATATATATATATATATATGTGTGTGTGTGTGTGTGTGTGCATGGTAAATGCAAAAAATGACTCAAATATAGCAAACGAGATCTCAAATGCACCAGAAAATATGTTGTTAGTTCATGTAAATGTTTTCAAATAGCACACGGTTCACTCATGAAAGCCGCCTGCCTACCAAACCATGGCCGATGCCCCACTGCTACGCGCATGATCTGAGTCGCGCGTTCTGATTGCCGAGAATCCAAACCCCATGAATCGTACGACTTCACCGTTGTATCCTCCCAGAGCGAACGGCAATCCGCATCCCTTTCGACAACACATGTAGTTCGGTTGTGTTTTTATTTATATGCACAAAATGCACATTAAATTCAAAAAATGTCTTAAATATAGCAAACGACACATGAAATGCGCCAGATGGAGATTGCCTATCGTGGAAATTTTTATGAGACCAAACGATGAAGTTACCAACCACTAGAGTTTGAATAGACACGTCTCCTTTCCGAAACCACGATCCTTCTTGTGAGATGCTCCAGTTTCCAAGGAGCAGTCATCAAAACTTGTGCCAAACTTTACCAAAAAATTTACACGGGCTCGTGAGGGCTTGCAATGGGCACACACCGAGTTTTATGGTGTCCGAACTCCATCTGAATTTTCTGTAATTAAAATTCCAACTATGCCTACGCCTTTGGCCGCACCTTGCAGCCGAAATTTTTGAAACTTCTCCCCGCTTCTCCAACAATGGATGAAAACTCGCAAACCAATGCACAAATGACTTGTACACCATTTTGCTAACTAACGCCCACATGTAGTTGTAGTGGGGTTTTGATTTTATATGCACTAAATACAAGGTAAATGCAAAAAATAGCTTAAATATACGAGACCAGAAAAGGGCCAGAAAATCAAACATAGGGCATATCCGTGATTGTTTACCATGAAAAAAATTCAAGGCAAAATGATCAAGTCACCGATGATTGGACTCGAAGTGCTGCGTCTTCTTTATGATCCTTCTTGTGAGATGCTCCGGTTTGGAAGGTGTGAGCATCAAAACTTGTGCCAAACTTCACCAAAAAATTTCCATGTGGTCATGAGAACACGCCATGGTGAGACACCAATTTTCGTTATTTCTGGACTCTATATGGATTTCCTGTAATTAAAATACTAACAAGGCCTACACCTCTGGCCACACCCAGCAGCCGAACTGTTTGATTTTTTTCCCCGTTTCTCGGACAATGAATGAAAACTCGCAAAGTGAGACATAAATGATCTTGCTAACACCCACGTGAAGTTGCAACATGGTTATATATATATATATGCATGGTAAATGCAAAAAGTGACTCAAATATAGCAAACGAGATCTTAAGTCAACAAGAAAATCGAACCATAGGGTACAATGGTGATTTCTTACTGTGGAAAAAAATTAGAGGCGAAACGATGAACTCATGTTTTCATTCACACAAAAAAATGTTGTTAGTACATGTAAATGTTTTCAAATAGCACACGGTTCAGCCACGAAAGTTGTGTGCCTACCGGCCGATGCCCCCCTGTTGCGTGTGTGATCTGAGTCATGCGTTCTGATTGCCCAGAGACCAAACCCCACGGATCGTACGACTACACCGTTCGATGCTCCCAGATCGAACGACAATCCTCATCCCTTCCGACAACACATGTAGTTCCGGTTATTTTTTTATTTATATGCACAAAATGCATGTTAAATTCAAAAAATGTCTTAAATATAGCAAACGATACCTGAAATGCGCCAGAAAATCAAACCCATGGTATAATGGTGATTGCGTACCTTGGAATTTTTTATGAGGACAAACGATGAAGTCACCAGCCACTAGAGTTTGAATTGACATGTCTCCTTTCCGAAATCATGATCCTTCTTGTGAGATGATCCGGTTTCCAAGGAGCAATCATTAAAACTTGTGCCAAACTTTACCAAATTTTTTCGATGAGGTCGCGAGGCCTCGCCACGAACACATTGATGATGTCCGGACTCCATCTGAATTTCCTGTTTTTAAAATTCCAACTACGCCTACGCCTGTGGCCGCACCTCACAGCCGAAATTTTTGAAACTTCTCCCCGCTTCTTGAACAATTGATGAAAACTCGCAAACCAAGGCACACATAACTTGTACACCATTTTGCTGACTAATGCCCACATGTAGTTGTAGTAGGGTTTTGATTTCATATGCACTAAATACAAGGTAAATGCAAAAAATGGCTTAAATATAGCATACAAGACCAGAAAACATGCCAGAAAATCAAACATAGGGCATATCTGTGATTGTTTACCATGAAAAAAATTTGAGGCGAAACGATGAAGTCACCGGCGATTGGACTCCGAAGTGCCGCGTCTCCTTTTGGGAACTATGATCCTTCTTGTGAGATGCTCCGGTTTGGAAGTTATGAGCATTAAAACTTGTGCCGTACTTTACCAAAAAAAATCCATGGGGTCGTGAAAGCACGCCATGGTGAGACACCAATTTTCGTTATTTCCGGACTCTATATGCATTTCCTGTAATTAAAATACCAACAAGGCCTACACCTCTGGCCACACCCAGCAGCCAAACAGTTTGATATTCTCCCCCGTTTATCGGATAATGAATGAAAACTCGCAAAGCAACACACAAATGAAGAATAACTTATTCTGCACCCTGAGTAATGAATAGTAACACTATATATATATATAGGGTCGCGCTATTCGTCACCCTGGGTGAGGAATAGTTATTCAATTTTACGTTCCGTAAGTTTTGTCTTATTTCCGACGTAAAAAGAGACCGTAAGAAAATATATAATCGTTGTGAAAAATATTTTATGTTATGTAAAATTACAAACGTAAAAACAGAGCGTAAAATACACATAAACTGTAATTTTTCTTGTCTTATGACTTATATTTTATTTTCTTATGCCTAATTTTACGTAGTAAATCAATAAGAATGTAACTATTTGAATTCCAAACGTAATTTAATTATATGAAATAGTCATAATATTACCTCGGATGAAGAATAACTTATTCTGCACCTTGGGTGATGAATATATATATATATATATATATATATATATATATATATATAGGGTGGGTCTATTCTAATAACACCCCTTAAGACTTTATTCTGCACACCAAAACTTCTTATTCTGATAACACCACAACCGAACGCCACCGCCCCTCCCCTCCCCACCTTCTACCGCGGGAGCGGCCTGGAGTGCCACCGGCCCTCCCCTCCCTGCCTTCTACCGCGGGAGCGGCCTAGAGCGCCGCCGCCCCTCCCCTTCCCACCCACCGTTCCCCTAGCCCCGCCGACCACCACCACCACTGCAGCGGCCTACTCCACCACCACCTGCCTCCCCACCTTCTTTCTCCCTCACCATGCCTTCCCCCACCCCAAATGACGGATCCCGCCTTGGTGGTCGCCGGATTTGCGCCAGATCCGTCGCTCCTCCTCAGTCCAACTCACACACGCGGGCTCCAGGAGGGCTGGTCCCAGTGCAGGGCTTCCGATTTGACGCCAGCGAGGTTCCTCCGCGTGCTCCCCACGACCTCCTCCTGCCAGCGCGCCGCCGCACCACCTCCCTCCCGCTCTGCGCCGCCTCGCCGCCTCCCTCCTCCCGCTCCGCGCCGCCTCCCTTCCCCGCCGCCGCACCGCCTTCCTCCCCGCGCCACTTCCCTCCCCGCGCCGCGCCCCACCTTCGCACCGCTCCCTCCGACGCGTGGTGACCGGGTGGGAGGACCGACGAGCGCCACCACTTCCCCTCCGTCCCTCTCTCCGCGGGTGCCCCGGGAACGAATCCGGCCGTCCGTGGCCTGGATCGAGGTGGATCGGCGACGGAGAATCTTTCCCAGCCTCTCCCCCACCTCCAAGATTTGTCGGCCCGACCCCTCGCTGGCCAGCGCGCCACATTCACCGTCCAAATCTGCGAGACAACCCCGGCCACCCCAACTTCCCTCTCCAGCTATCTCCTTCAGCACTGGCGCACAGGGTTTGCAGCCGCACTGCACCTTAATGGCCGCTGCACTGCACGTCGAGGGCCATTGCACTACACACCGACACGTCGGGAGGTCAGGGGAGCTGGTAGTGGCCGAATCTGGATATGCAAAAAAGGGGAGGTGCTGAGCTCCTAGCAGTCCACAGTATGGCCTCCTCCGCCCACGGAGAGCATGACCGGCGACGGGCTCAGGATGACCCAGTGCAGTCCATTGGCTTGTTGCGTGTAGCTCTCCTACTGATGTTTGTGCAGCTCGCAGAGTGGTTGTTGCAGTCCACCTATGCATGCGGCGTGCAATGCCCGCCAAAGGAGCAGGCAAACATGACGTCAAAGGAGCAAGCAAACAGTATCGAAAAGCACGACCTCCTGGGTACACCGCGCCGCCCAACCAGTCCTCTCTTCCTTCCCCGTACCCACCTCCCTCCCCTTCTTCGATTTGGGCTAGTGTGAGCATCTTGCTGACTTTGTTGGTCAGTACAACCCATGCGTGCCTCAATTTTGGTCACCAAAACGACTACTCTACAATTCGACGCACGCTCAATTTCCCGTTTGTGAAACAATTTTTTAGTGAAGTTTTGCTATTCTCTATTCTTGTGTTTCAGGTCTTGCAGTTCCTCAGCGAGGAACATTGCAGTACTCTCGTGGAGGATGAGAGTAGCGGGGGCAGTGCAGGCATTCAGATGACGATGGCACACTCGGGTCAACAGGGACCCCCCGATTGATTTGGATCTCTCTTTGTAAAGGAGTCATCTATAAAAGATTACATGTTCCTTTTTGTGCACCGCAGTTGGGTTGCAGCCTCGTGTGGTTTTGCAGTTTGCCGGGGTAGGTTCCTGCAACAAAGTTTGTTTTGGTTGTTGCCGATGCCATCCCCACTGCAGTACAGTGTGCTCATGATGGTTTTGTGTATATGTGTGTGTTTGGCGTGGTAGCCGATCCGGGGGCGATGTTCCTGTACAATGCAAAATAGCATGAAAATGAAGTGCACTGCTGTTGTATCCAAGTTTCAGTTCCTCAAAATAGATTGGACATGCAAAAAAAATGTGTCGAGACTAGACCATGCACTTGGAGAGGTTCGCTTCACTATACCATGCACTTTTTTTGACTTTTAGAGGTTCGCTCCGCTGTACTATGCATTTCCTTTCATTTTAAAATAGGGTTTTTATCATTTATGCCACTAGTTGTGTCCCACTACTCAGTTTTGCCATTAAAAGTTACAACTGCTCAAAAATGCCATCAACCCGTGAGATGCTTGCTCAAAAATGCCATTAGATATCTAAAAAATGCCATCGTTATGTTAGATGTTTGCACAAAAATGCCATTAGACATTGTTATTTTTACGTCAAACCCGTTGACCATGTTCTATGACAAAAATAAGCCTAGACCCACATGTCAGTTCTCTCTATCTCACAATGATATGTGTGGCCCCACTTGTCAGGAGTAACCAAGCAAATAATTTTACAGGAAAATAAGAACGCTGTTGGGATCAAGTGGGCCCCATACTTTATTGTAGTGAGATAGAGGGAGAGCTGGCATGTTGGTTCATAGGTATTTATGTCATTATAACATGGCAAAAGAGATTTGAGATCACAATAATGGTGTTTAATGGCATTTTGAGCATGTGTCTAATGAAGCGATGGCAATTTTGAGGAGTTCAAATTTCTAGTGGCAAAACTGAGTAGTGGGACACAACCGGTGGCATAACTGATAAAAACCCTTTAAAATAATAACAAAAAGGATCGCATGCAATCCTCTGTGATGACATTGCGGTGCGTTTTCCTGCATGATGCAGCACACTAACATTGACAAATATGGTCCACTTAACCCTCTGAAACAAGTTAGAAAAAGACAAAGAAAAATCATACGGTACACTTAAACTTGTGTCTCGGTCCATTTTTCGCTTGATGTGGTTCACTTGTGCCTGATGTGAAGCGCACTTCACTTCTTTGTCTGAGAAAAATTTACGTCCGACAAAAGAAATTATGCAGCTCGCTTGCCTGTCCGATGCAGTGCGGTTTTCATTCTGAAGCAGTGCGGTCGGCCGTATGATGTTGTTCATCCTGTAAGTGCAAAAAAATGTTACGGAAGCAAAAAAAGAAATGCGGTTCACTTCTTGAAAGTGTTGTGGTTCATTTACACCCGATGTGAAGTGCACTCCAATTTCTCGTCCATAAAGAAATTACCTTTGAATAAAATAAACCATGCAGTTCTCTAACACGTATGATGTAGTGCGGTTTTTCATCCGATGCAGTGCGGTTTTCAGTCGGATGAAGTACCCACGTCGATTTGGGTGTCGCGAAAAACAGAGTGTCCGCATTTCGGTAAATTTAAAACTGCTCTTAAACCGTAAGGATTAGAGAGAGTGTTCTACATGAAAAAGTTGCGTCTCGTCGATATATTTCCAACGGCATATCATTTGAATCATTTCGACGACCGGTTTGTAAAAATTTCGCAAAAAACGGCCGCTGCCACTTGTCATCTGCCACACGATTTTCAAAATTAACTTAAAACTGTAAGGAATCTCAAAACCATTTCTACATATGAAAGTTGCGCCTTGTCCATAGCTTTCCAACGACATATTAGACGCCTCGTTTCGACAAACAGTTAAAAAACTAGAGCGAAAACAATACCGAAAATTTGAAAAACAGAATTCCGCGATTTAGTAAATTTGAAACTGCTCTTAAACCGTAACGAATTAGAGAAAGAAATATATATGAAAAAGATGCGCCTCGATGATATCTATCCAACGGTGTATCATTTGCTTCATTCCGACGAGCGGTTTAGAAAAAAATTGGAAAAAAAACGCTCGCTGCCACTCGTTGTGGGCCGCACCATTTTCAAAACTGCTCTTAAACCGCGAGGAATCTCGAAAAGTATTCAACATGGCGAATTTGCGCCTAATACATAGCTTTTCAACGATATATTACACGCCTGGTTCCAATAAACGGTTAAAAAACTAGAGCGAAAACAGTACCAGAAAAACACTGGGTTCAGTTTTTTGCCACGGGAAGTTCACTCGCCTCAGTACTGCAGCACACTTGGTTCAAACAATGACGTACACTTGCGTTAGGAGTGCAGTGCGGAAGTGTTATCAGAATAGACCGGCTATATATATATATATATGCATGGTAAATGCAAAAACTGACTCAAATCTAGCAAACGAGATCTCAAATGCACCAGAAAATCGAACCTTAGGGTACAATGGTGATTTCTTACCATGGAAAAAAAATTAGAGGCAAAACGATGAACTCATGTTTTCATTCAAACGAAAATATGTTGTTAGTTCATGTGAATGTTTTCAAATAGCACACGGTTCACTCACGAAAAGCGTGTGCCTTCCAAACAGTGGCCGATGCCCCCTGCTGCGCGTGCGATCTGAGTCGTGCATTCTGATTGGCTAGAACCGAATCTCACGGATCGTACGAATGCACCATTGGATGATCCCATATCGAACGACAAACCTCATCCCTTTCACAAGCACATGCAGTTCCGGCTAGGATTTGATTTATATTCCAAAATACATAGTTAATGCCAACTATGGCTAAATATAGCACACGATACTTGATGTGCGCCAGCAAAACAAACCTGTTGTATAGTGGTGATTCCTTACCGTGGAAAAAAAATTAGAGGCAAAGCGATGAACTCACGTCTTCATTTCAAACGAAATTATGTTGTTTGTGCACACAAGCGCGTAGAGGCAACCATTTGCATAGGCCTTTCCGCGCGGCGACCATGGATTTTTTTCCACCCTTTTCACCTAGGCTGCCAACACCCCCACCACCGCCCGTTCGTGTTTCACTCAATAGTCCACCTATAGCGACCAGACCTCAATCAGTCTGATCTCTGTGCTCCGGTGTCATCCCTGGATCAGTAATGCTGACACCACACAGTACTCGGGGGATTTATAGCAGAGTAGCAATCACACACTTGTTACATCGAGTGTCTCAAAAGAGAACTTATTACAATAAGTATGGCTTAAGGCCATCTAATAACGATAACAGCGGAAGGCTTGGAAGATAAGTGAGTCCATCAACTCCAACGGCATCACTGAGTATAGAACCACGACCTAAAAACTCCTTAATCGTCGTCTGAAAAGTCTGCAACATTAACGTTGCAGCCCAAAAACGGGCCAGCACATGGAATATGCTGGCAAGGTAACACCTAGAGAGTAATGAAATGAAACAGCTATACTATATGCATATTTGGCTGTTGGAAAGCTCTATGGTTGCAGTTTTGCGTAAAGCCAATTTTTCCCTACTACAAAGGAATAAATTTAATTACTATCAAGGTGGTTGTTAAACATTGAGAATGGTTGACAGCATTCTCAATCCCAATTAAATATCATCATTAAACATAACCCAACAAAATTAATTTAGAGTAACATGTTGAGATTCACATGAAAATCCAAGTACTAGATACTCAAGATGTCCATAATCGGGGACACGGCTAACCATGATTAGTTTATTAAACTCTGTAGAGGTTTGCGCACTTTTCCCCACAAGACTCGATCGCCCCCATTTGGTTTCTCGCACTACAGGGTGTTTGAGAAGACGGATGACCGAGACATAGTCTTTCAGAAGCGCTAGCACCTTACGACCGGGTAGACCGTACCACCTACATCCCCTACATCTGCTAGTCTACCACTGTAAGAGTTCGCATGACTTAGTCAACTATGCTAGAGCCCATAATAGCTTGTGGCTGCACACAGAAGTTTCTAGTATGAATAGTCTCATGATCCCTTTGAGCCTGGGTGGCGGTCCAAACGAAAACAGGCAAGTCCTGGAATACCCAGGTGCCTCAATCCACCCAGATGTGTGTTTAAGTTGCCACCTTAGATAAACCATTAATTAACAATCTCACATTTGTCATGGATTTCACTCACCCAATCCACGTCTACTAGCATAGCATGGCATAATAAGCAAACATAGAAGTAACTCCCAAAGGTTTGATAATAAACAAGTAATAGGTACAACCTCATCTACTTCCCATCCCACAATTTAATTAGATCCTAATCATGCAATGTGTGAGGATTGATCTAATGCAATAAAACTGGGTAGTAGAGAAGGTATGATCAAAGTGTTATTTGCCTTGCTGATGATCCGCGAAACCTAACAATTCGAAGTAACAGGCGGCGCACTCCGGGTATTCTATCGCACAGAAACAAACAAGCATACAATAAGTACTCATCTAATGCACAGGTAAAACTCAAATAAGAGATCTAACCAGAAGGTTCAACTTAAGAACTCCGGTTGGCAAAAATAATCAAATCGAACGAAGCAACGCAAATCAAATTGCGAAAGAAAACAACTTCGTTTTACTAATCTGGATCTAGGGCAAATTTTATAGTAACAAAAACTTGTTTAAGTTGGTTAAACGGATAGAGGGTTTCGAGACGAACTCTAGGCGCTTGAATCGCCTGATTCCGATAAACGAGGGAAAAGTTAAACTAAAACGAAAATTGGATCAGGAATCACGATTAGAAAAATCACGGATTTAATCCGAGAAAAAGAAAAACAACGAACGGCGAAATTTGTTTCTCTTTTTTTTGGCACGGAAAACGAGGCGCGACAAACCTCGGGCGGCGGGATCGTCAGCGGCGGGTCCGGCGGCGCGCGCGGATCGAGGCGGGGCTGATGGGCTGAGGCGGCTCGGGGCGGCGCTATTTAAAGGCTGCCCCCGGGCGGTGTCCCGCTCGGGTACGGCCCGAAGTCGGTTGGTTTTTTTTTAATTATTCTGCTCGGAAGAAAAATAAAAAGAAATACTAAACGGACTCCAAAAATTCCGAAATAAATTTTCACGGGCTTCTAAAATCAAGCCGCACAAGGTGAACATTTATTTGGGCCCTAAATGCAATTTTGAAAAACGCACATTTTTCCTAAATTCAAATAAAATAACGAAAAACTCCGAAATAAAATCTTATTTGATTTTATTATTAAATCCTCATTTTTTCTCTATTTTGGGAAAGTCATTTTATTCCCTCTCTCATATTTTTGTAATAGAAATAATTGATGATAAAATAAATAAAATCAAATGATCCTATTCTCAAAATTTGAGAGAACTCAAATATGAAAATAACGAAATCCCTAACTCTCTCCGTGGGTCATTGAGTTGCGTAGAATTTCTAGGATCAACCAAAATGCAAAATAAAATATGATATGCAATAATGATCTAATGTATAACATTCCAAATTGAAAATTTGGGATGTTACAAACCTACCCCCCTTAAGATGAATCTCGCCCTCGAGATTCGGGTTGGCTAGAAAATAGGTGAGGGTGGTCCTTGAGCAAATCTCCCTCTCCCTCCCAGGTGGCTTCATCCTCCGTGTGGTGGCTCCACTGAACTTTGCAAAACTTGATAACCTTGCTGCGAGTAGCTCGGCTGGCAAACTCGAGAATCTTAACTGGTTTCTCCTCGTAGGTCAAATCGTTATCCAACTGAATAGTTTCCAAAGGCACTGTGTCTCTCAACGGTATGTCAGCCATCTCAACATGACATTTCTTTAACTGAGAAACGTGGAACACATCATGTACTCCTGACAATCCTTCGGGCAATTCCAACTTGTAGGCCACTTCTCCCATACGCTCCAAAACTCGATACGGCCTACAAATCGTGGTGCTATCTTCCCTTTAACTCCAAAACGCTTTGTTCCCCGAAGTGGAGATACTCGAAGATAAGCTCTGTCTCCGACTTTGTAAACTGTCTCCTTACGTTTAGAATTTGCATAACTTTTCTGTCTGGACTGGGCTACCTTGAGCCTATCGCGAATCAACTTCACCTTCTGTTCAGACTCTTTAATCAGGTCAGGTCCAAACAACTGGCGGTCTCCAACTTCGTCCCATGACAACGGTGTCCTGCACCTCCTTCCATACAAGGCTTCGAAAGGGGCCATCTTTAAACTGGTTTGGTAACTGTTGTTGTAAGAGAACTCTGCATATGGCAAATTATCGTCCCAACTAGATCCGTAATCTAGCGCACAAGCTCTCAGCATATCCTCCAAAATCTGATTGACTCTCTCGGTCTGTCCATTTGTCTGTGGATGAAAAGTTGTAATGAATTCTAGCCTAGTACCCAAAGTTTCGTGCAACTGCTTCCAGAACTTTGAGGTAAACTGGGTTCCTCTATCTGATACGATACTCCTTGGAACTCCATGCAGACATACGATCCTGGTCATGTATATCTTTGCCAATTTAGCACTCGTGTAAGTGGTCTTTACCGGGATGAAATGAGCTACCTTCGTCAATCGATCGACTACAGCCCAAATCGAGTCATAGCCTGAACGAGTCCTGAGCAATCCCGTGATAAAATCCATGCCTAGCTTATCCCACTTCCATTCGGGTATCGGCAATCGATGTAACAATCCTGCTGGCTTCTGATGCTCTGCCTTTACTCTCTGACATACATCACAAACTGCTACGTACTCCGCTATATCCTTCTTTATTCCGGTCCACCAGAAAATGTCCTTCAAGTCCAAATACATTTTGGTATTTCTTGGGTGAATTGAATACGGTGAGTCGTGTGCCTCTTGCAAAATCAACTTCCTGATCTCCAGGTCATTGGGCACATAAACGCGGTCTTCAAACCATAGGGTGTCGTGCTCATCCTCACGAAATCCTTTAGCTTTTCCTTTGCTCAGTTTCTCCTTTATAGCGGCAATCTCTTTGTCAGCTTTCTGAGCTTCTCTGATTCTATCCATCAAAGTTGACTGAATCTCCAATGCTGCTACATAGCCTCTCGGAACTATTTCCACACATAGTTCACGAAGATTATCTGCTAACTCCTTGGGAATTTCTCCTGTCATTAATGTATTGACATGGCTCTTACGGCTTAATGCGTCTCCTACTACATTAGCCTTTCTGGGGTGATAATGCAATTTCATATCATAATCCTTGATAAGCTCCAACCATCTCCTTTGTCTGAGGTTTAACTCCTGTGTGAAAATGTACTTCAAACTCTTATGATCCGTGTACACCTCACAATGATTTCCAATGAGGAAATGTCTCCATGTCTTCAAAGCATGCACTACGGCTGCTAACTCCAAATCATGTGTGGCATAATTCAACTCATGAGGCTTCAGTTGTCTTGAGGCATAGGAAACAACTCTCCCTTCCTGCATAAGCACTGCTCCAAGTCCTCGACGTGAAGTGTCGCAATACACCTCATAATCCTTGGTCTGGTCTGGCAAAATCAACACTGGTGAGGTAACCAAACGTTTCTTCAACTCCTGGAAGCTAGCCTCACATTCCTCCGTCCATATGAACTTGGTATCTTTCTTCAACAACTCAGTCATAGGCTTCGCAATCTTTGAGAAATTCTCTATAAATCTCTGGTAGTATCCTGCGAGTCCAAGAAAACTCCGGATCTCTCCAACTGTTGTTGGTGCTTCCCACTTGGTCACGGTTTCAACTTTAGCGGGATCTACTGCTATACCTTCTCCAGATATAACATGGCCGAGGAATCCTACTTCCTTCAACCAAAACTCACATTTGCCGAACTTGGCATATAATTAATGTTCTCTGAGCTTTCCAAGTACCAAACGCAAATGCTCCTTATGTTCCTCTTCATTCTTCGAATAAACCAGGATATCATCAATAAACACTATGACGAACTTATCAAAAAACTCCATAAACACTTTGTTCATCATGTTCACAAAATAGGCAGGTGCGTTAGTTAGACCAAATGACATAACGGTATACTTGTACAGCCCATACCTGGTGGTAAAAGCTGTGTTCGGAATATCCTGTTCTTGAATCTTCAACTGGTGGTATCCTGATCGCAGATCAATCTTGGAAAATACCTTAGCTCCTTGTAATCGATCAAACAGATCGTTGATCATTGGTAGCGGGTACTTGTTCTTGATCGTTACTTCATTCAATCCTTGATAATCAACAACCATCCTTAACGATCCATCCTTCTTCTCCACTAGAATTACTGGCGATCCCCAAGGCGAAGAACTTGGGCGAATATATCCCTTATCCAGTAACTCCTTAATATGCTTCTTAATTTCCACCAAATCCTTTGCTGGCATCCTATATGGTCTCTTTGATATTGGCCCTGTGCCTGGCAATAGCTCAATCAAAAACTCAATATCTCTATCCGGTGGCATGCCTGGCAACTCCTCTGGAAATACATCAGGAAAATCTCTTACCACTGGTACTTCCTCTTGCACAATTGCTGTTAGGCAATTTACTTGAGTCCTCTTTGGCACATGCCGGGATACATACTTGATCCTTCTCCCTTCTGGGCTGGTAAGCAAAATTGACTTACTAGCACACTCCATATCCCCTTCATACTTTGATAACCAATCCATGCCTAATATCACATCCAATCCTTGAGATTCTAATACTATTAGGTCTGAGGGAAAAACATAGTTACCAATCCTAAATGGTAACTGATCACACCATAGACTAGCCACATACTCTGCTCCGGGGAGGTTACTAACATGGGTGACCTAAGGGCTTGGGTTGGTAGGTTATACTTATCCACAAATCCCCTTGAGATGTATGAATGTGATGCACCAGTATCAAAAAGAACGAGTGCAGTAAATGACTTAACCAAAAACTTACCTATTACTGCATCGGGCTGAGCTTCAACCTCCTCCACGCTAACGTGGTTCACCTGTCCCCTGTTGAACGGGTTCCGCTTCTTCCCAGAACTTCCATTACTATTTCCATTTTGTAATTCAGGACATTCATTGGCATAATGTCCTGTCTTCGAACACTTAAAGCAAGTGACTTGGCTTACGTCCTTCTTGGCTGGGGTTGAGGGGTTTGTGCGGTTCTGGCCGTTGCTTCCTCCATTGCCATTACCATTCTTGGTGCCATTGTGATTGTGCGAGCTACCTCCTCCATGAGTATGCTGAAAATGTCCTCCCGGTCTAGGGGTAAAACGTGGCTTCTTCTGAGCTCCTGAATTATACTTTCCTTGTCCATACTTCCTCTTGCGATTCTCAATCTGCTGCTGCTTCCCTTCAATCATAAGAGCACGATCTACCAACTCCTGGTAGTTGTTGAAGGTGGCTACCATCAACTGCATGCTCAACTCATCATTCAGTCCTTCTAGAAACTTCTCCTGCTTAGCTGCATCTGTAGCGACGTCATCTGGGGCATAACGTGCTAGCTTACTAAATTCCTCCACATACTGGCCAACTATCCTTCCTCCTTGGCGCAAGTTGTGAAACTCACACTTCTTCATGGCCATAGCTCCTGCTGAAACGTGTGCAGTACGAAAAGCCTGCTAAAACTGGTCCCATGTGACAGTGTCAACTGGGAAAGTGGCTGTGAAATTCTCCCACCATGATGCTGCGGGTCCTTCTAACTGATGTGCGGCAAACTTCACCTTCTCCGCATCTGTGCATCCTGCTGTGGTCAACTCCCTAGCTGTCTTGTGGAGCCAATCATCTGCTACTATCGGCTCGGTACTACTGGAAAACACCGGCGGATTCAGCCTAAGAAAATGGGCTAAGTGGTCAACAGGTGGTGGTGGTGGGTTGTTGTTGTTGTTCCCCTGGTTCTGATTCTGGACTAGTAACTGCATCAATGTGTTCTGCTGCTGGATCAACTGGGTGAGCTCCGGTGGAAAGGCAAATCCGGGGTCACGTCTCGGAGGCATCTAAGGGTTTAGAAAAGATGAGATATAAGAATAGAGGGGGTCTAAAGAGAAAACACTACCCATATGCACATGAGGCAAAACAAACAATTCACTTCAATCAATCAAACAAGGGCATACAATCGATCTAACTATCGCAAAAGTGCTCGGACTACTATATTTACATGGTGGACTACTACTACTGATGAGGTGGTCTACTAGAAATATTCTTCGGTTGCAGACTCCATGATATCTGCTCCAGCTTCATCAACATAGTCATCATCGCTACTATCTGCTTCCGAGTCGGTGCCGTCGATGATGATGTAGTCTTCCGGGCTAATCTCCTTGGGTTCTTTGTCTTCATCTACTAGTGTAGGGTCTCCCATAAATATTCCAATCTTCTTGATCAGGTCGTCATTCTTCTCCACCAATACTTCAATTTCCTCTTCATAATCTTCACGTGCAGCCTTGAGTTCTTCCTCCAGTTCCTTGATTCTAGTCTTTTCCTTCTTCAGATCTATCATGTCGGCGCACATCTGGTTCTCCTATCGTCGAATGTGCCGGTTTAGCTCCTGGATAAAAGCTGCAATTGATCTATCCTTCCTGGTGCTGATCATCTCCCAGTGTTCATCTCGGCACCCACAAATCTGGTAGATAGTATCCTTGAGATCCTTGCGGTAGACTTCTCCAATGCGTTCCATGGCGATGTGAGCTGCCATGCTCTTTCCTAGACTCCAAGTTGGTGCATCAAAAGAATCTATGGGCTCAGTGACTGGTATGAACATCCTTCCTGGAACTTGAACTTGAATCATCCAGCGCTCTTCTTCAGGTATAGTGGCGTTGTAGGTTCCCGTGAAGCTTGGTACTCCTATGTTCAGGTATCTAGTGACTTCCTTCAAGTGGCGTCCAAAGGGTGTATCTTCATCTGGTTGTGTGAACTTGTTCCTTGCATCCGCCATCCTGAAGAGTAGAAAAGATGAGAGGTCAGAAGAGAAGAGAGTGAATAGTGATCTAGGTCTTGTGCTTAGTGGTCGTCCTACAGTCAGCGTGTGCTCTGATACCATCTCTGAAGCGACCAGACCTCAAACAGTCTGATCTCTGTGCTCCGGTGTCATCCCTGGATCAGTAATGCTAACACCACACAGTACTCGGGGGATTTATAGCAGAGTAGCTATCACACACTTGTTACATCGTGTGTCTCAAAAGAGAACTTATTACAATAAGTATGGCTTAAGGCCATCTAATAACGATAACAGCGGAAGGCTTGGAAGATAAGTGAGTCCATCAATCCAACGGCATCACTGAGTATAGAACCACGACCTAAAAACTCCTTAATCATCGTCTGAAAAGTCTGCAACATTAACGTTGCAGCCCGAAAACGGGTCAGCACATGGAATATGCTGGCAAGGTAACACATAGAGAGTAATGGAATGAAACAGCTATACTATATGCATATTTGGCTGGTGGAAAGCTCTATGGTTACAGTTTTGCATAAAGCCAATTTTTCCCTACTACAAAGGAATAAATTTAATTACTATCATGGTGGTTGTTAAACATTGAGACTGGTTGACAACATTCTCAATCCCAATTAAATATCATCATTAAACATAACCCAACAAAATTAATTTAGAGTAACATGTTGAGATTCACATGAAAATCCAAGTACTAGATACTCAAGATGTCCATAACCAGGGACATGGCTAACCATGATTAGTTTATTACACTCTGGAAAGGTTTGCGCACTTTTCCCCACAAGACTCGATCGCCTCCGTTTGGTTTCTCGCACTACAGGGTGTTTGAGAAGACGGATGACTGAGACATAGTCTTTCAGAAGCGCTAGCACCTTACGATCGGGTAGACCGTACCACCTACATCCCCTACATCTGCTAGTCTACCACTTTAAGAGTTCGTACGACTTAGTCAACTATGCTAGAGCCCATAATAGCTTGTGGCTGCACACAGAAGTTTCTAGTATGAATAGTCTCATGATCCCTTTGAGCCCGGGTGGCGGTCCAAACGAAAACAGGCAAGTCCTGGAATACACAGGTGCCTCAATCCATCCAGATGTGTGTTTAAGTTGCCACCTTAGATAAACCATTAACTAACAAGCTCACATCTGTCATGGATTTCACTCAACCAATCCACGTCTACTAGCATAGCATGGCATAATAAGCAAACGTAGAAGTAACTCCCAAATGTTTGATAATAAAGAAGTAATAGGTACTACCTCATCTACTTCCCATCCCACAATTTAATTAGATCCTAATCATGCAATGTGTGAGGATTGATCTAATGCAATAAAACTGGGTAGTAGAAAAGGTATGAACAAAGTGTTACTTGCCTTGCTGATGATCCGCGAAACTTAACGATTCGAAGTAACAGGCGGCGCACTCCGGGTGTTCTATCGCAGAGAAACAAACAAGCATACAATAAGTACTCATCTAATGCACAGGTAAAACTCAAATAAGAGACCTAACCAGAAGGTTCAACTTAAGAACTCCGGTTGGCCAAAAGAATCAAATCGAACGAAGCAACGCAAATCAAACTGCTAAAGAAAACAACTTCGTTCTACTAATCCGGATCTAGGGCAAATTTTACAGTAACAAAAACATGTTTAAGTTGGTTAAAAGGATAGAGGGTTTTGATACGAAAATCTAGGCACTTGAATCGCCTGATTCCGATAAACGAGCGAAAAGTTAAACTAAAACGAAATTCGGATCAGGAATCACGATTAGAAAAATCGCGGATTTAATCCGAGAAAAAGAAAAACGACGAACACCGAATTTTTTTTCTCTTTTTTTGGCACGGAAAACGAGGCGCGATGAACCTCGGGCGGCGGGATCGTCGGCGGCGGCGGCTCCGGCGGCGCGCGCGGAACGAGGCAGGGCTGGGGTGGCTCGGGGCGACGCTATTTAAAGGCTGCCCCCGGGCGGTGTCCCGCTCGGGTACGGCCCGAAGTCGGTTCGTTTTTTTAATTATTCCGCTCGGAAGAAAAATAAAAATAAATACTAAACAGACTCCAAAAATTCCGAAATAAATTTTCACGGGCTTCTAAAATCAAGCCGCACATGGTGAACATTTATTTTGGCCCTAAGTGCAATTTTGAAAAACGCATATTTTTCCTAAATTCAAATAAAATAACGAAAAACTCCAAAATAAAATCTTATTTGATTTTATTATTAAATCCTCAGTTTTTCTCTATTTTGGGAAAGTCATTTTATTCCCTCTCTCATATTTTTGTAATAGAAATAATTGATGATAAAATAAATAAAATCAAATGATCCTATTCTCAAAATTTGAGAGAACTCAAATATGAAAATAACGAAATCCCCAACTCTCTCCGTGGGTCATTGAGTTGCGTAGAATTTCTAGGATCAACTCAAATATGATCTAATGTATAACATTCCAAATTGAAAATTTGGGATGTTACACCACCCAATCTCCATTGCCAGCTCCCCCTCCCCCAGATCCACAGCAGAACCCTCTCTGGCGCCGGCATGCTCAAACCAGCCGTGTGCTCACTCTTCGGCGTCAACTCTACCTCCACCGCCGTTCCCAACACGCGGCTGCCCGTGCCTCGTCGTCTTCGTTTGCTCGCCAACCACCCTTGACCATATCGATCTTGTAACCCTCGCCTTTCCTGTGGTCCTATCGGGTTTGCATTAAGAAACCTGTTAGTTACTGCTCTCCATCACTGTGAGGCATATTTATTCGCAATCCCTCTACCTATTTTGTTCGATATGTTCCCAAATTGGCTATAAAATAACAGAGAACATATATATGTTCATTATCTACCTTCCTAACTAGTACATATAAGTTGTATTTGTTCCAATAAGTTATTGTCGATTTATAGACCGTCGGCGCCCAAGTCACACAAACTTAACAAATTAGCCGTACACCTTTTAAATTATTGCATGACATGTTTAGACAACTTGATACCAAGTTGTTAGCTTTATTCTTATCCTCCTTTCCAGAGTTTCATATGTGTTCTCTGTTGATGCTGAGTAGCAGCGGCAACAATCATGATTTAGGCGATGTATCTTCATCTAAGTCTAGCAACCCTAGGTCTTCAGCAGATGGTGAGGGATAAAGTTGATAGAGGCAAAGGTGTCCTGATGTTTCGATGAGATGGTGGCTATCGTTTCTATGGGAGTCGACCTTGACGATCCGACTACGAACGTGCGAGACGTCGCGCCTTAGCAATCTCTAAACCAACTTCCGAGGGGTTATTGACCACGCCGGAGCACTATCAACCTGACCATGAGGGTCTATTTCCTGCGAGCAAAGGAAGAACAAGCACAAAACTGAGATTGCAATCTGGATATTGCGAATATAAGATGAAAGCTTTATTGATCAAGTTGGGGTTCTGTGACGTCTTGGTCTGGTCGTTGGACACAAACGAAGTACGCGAAGTTGCAGCTATGGCGAACTTTTAACCTAAACAAAACCCCAAAGTCTAAACGATGCCCTAAGGGCTATATATATGAAGGAGAGAGGGGGAATTTCGTGGCCCTTGGTGGAGGGGTCCGAAACCAATCCTAACTCTTGTTTCCCCACACATACGGACTCTAAAAACTGCATATACTTAAGTACTTCGAAAATACATGGGCCTGGCCCAATAATAAGGTGACGCAGCACCTAGAATAGCCTCTGGACGAAATTTATGAAGTGACATCTTGTATATTTCGTCCCATGCTTCATGCACTCATTATGGTGGCTTCAGAGTCCTGGAATCATCACTTGTAACTCCGTTCTTGTTCCCCTTGCGCATGCCATCATCTCCATGCTTGAACTTGTTCCAAGGTTCATCTTTCTTGTCCAAGCTAGGCCCTTCATTTGTAAGCAAAACAAATGTATCCAATTTAGGCAGCATCATATTCTCATGAATATTAGAATCGTTACCAAGAAATGAAAGTACCGGATAATTTAATTTGCGTGCGCGAGCTCTAGTAATTGGTCCAGTATGTATAGCGGCAGGGGCTGTGGGTGTAACAATGGTATTGATGTCCTCATCAAAAGTAATTTGGAACGGGATAGAGGTGCAGCAATTACCCTTCGGTAAGGACATGGAGGAACGCTCCAAGGAAGCCAACACATTAGCCTAAAGGTGTATATGAAGTAACTGACATCAATTTAAAGTCTTGGGCTCCAACTAAACGAGATAAAGCACGCACGAGGTTCAGGAGCGTGTGTGGATTTGTTGGCAAGGCAAGGCTCAACATTAATCTGCCAGGGTTTTGGAAGGCTAACATAGGAACATGTCAAAGGATATTGGCGGTGCAACAAACATCCGCGTTTGTAACTGGACTCATACATAGGCATACTAACGATCATACAGTCAGCACCAGCGTGTAACACAGAACCAAGCCAGAAAAGCCGCTCTTCATGAGATCAGGGAGAGCATTAAGAAGAAGATTACAGATGGTGATGAGGACATCAATACCATTGTTACACCCACAGCCCCTACTGTTACATATACTGGACCAATTACTAGAGCTCGCGCACGCCAATTAAATTACGAGATACTTTTGTTTCTTGGTAATGATTCTAATGTTCATGAGATTATGATGCTGCCTAAATTGGATACATTTGTTTTGCTTACAAATGAGGGGCCTAGCTTGGAGAAGGATGAACATTGGAGCAAGAACACGCATGGAGTTGAAGGCATGCGCAAGGGGATCAAGAACGGAGTTACAAGTGATGATTTCAGGACTTTGAAGCCGCCATAAGGAGTGCATGAAGCCTTGGACGAAATATACAAGATGCCACTTCATAATATTCGTCCATAGGCTATTCTAGGTGCTGCGTCACCTTATTAATGGGCCAGGCCCATGTAATTTTGAAATACTTAAGTATAGGCTATTTTTAGAGTCCGTATGTGTGGGGAAACAAGAGTTAGGGTTGGTTTCGGACCCCACCCTCAAGGGCCACGAAATTCCCCCCTCTTCCTCCATATATACAGCCCTTAGGGTGTCGTTTAGACTTTGGGTTTTGTTTAGATTAAAAGTTCGCCATAGCTGCAACTTCTCGTACTTCGTTTGTGTCCAACGACCAGACCAAGACGTCACAGAACCCCACCTTGATCAATAAAGATTTCATCTTATATTCGCAATATCCAGATTGCAATCTCAGTTTCTTGCTTGTTCTTCGTTTGCTTGCAGGAAACAGACCCTCGTGGTCAGGTTGATCGTGCTCCGGCGTGGTCAATAACCCTCAGAAGTTGGTTTAGCGATTGCTAAGGCGCGACGTCTTGCACGTTCGTAGTCGGATCGTCAAGGTCGACTCCCACAGAAAACGATAGCCACCATCTCATCGAAACATCGGGACACCTTTGCCTCTATCAAGTGGTATCAGATTTCCAGGTTGCTCGGTGAGATTTTACAGTTTTTCGTAGATTAGATCGAGTCTGTTCTTCATACCTACAGTCCATGAAAAAGCCACAAAAAAAATTAGGGTTAGTTCATCATATCCGAACCAATCTGAGCCTTTGCATAATCTTTTTAGGGTTTTTGCTTTGTTGAATTTGCGGTCTTAGAGTGCACACCACAGCCCCCACCAAGGAAGTTGCAGAGCGTAAAACTATTCGAATAGCCGTGTCCATGGTCAAGGACAGTTGGGTAACCGCTCTTGGGCTACGTCCACTTGTTTTCAACCAGTGTGTGTGTGTGGGAAGAACGACTTGGGTCAAGTCAAAGGACTTGACATGATTGAGTTGGGTTGATGCCCACTCTATTTATGTTGATATCTGTAACCTGTCCTCATGGTTAATTGAATTCTCATGATGCATGTCTTACAAGTTGTTGAACATGTCATTGCACTCAAAACTAGCTTTTCGCAAAATTTTACCTATATAATGCATTGTTGTATCTTGAACCAAAACATGGGTTGCTTGCGAGTATATTCAAAGTACTCATTGGCTTGCCACTGGTTATTTTATTGGCCAGGCATGAAAGAACAAGATATGATGAAGAATACTTCGTGACGAACATGCGAGCTAGGACGCTTCCTAGTCAGAATGCCTGTAGGGTTAAGGCAGATGGCATGGGTCCAAGTTGTTATTGAAGATTTCCGCTGCGATGATACACTCAAGACATGACCATAATGGTCCTGCTTGTGTAAAACGGTATGTATGGATGTAAGACTCTTGTTATTCAGCTTCTCTATGTTCAGTGAGCATTGATCTCTAGGATCACTGTACACATGCATTCGGTGATCTTGACTTATCAGTCGGGGTCCCCACACTCCACCAAGCTAGCCCCCCCTCCTTTTATAGCGCCGCCCCAACCCCCCCACCACCACCCCCTGAACCCCGCCGCCTGCCTCGCCCCGCCCGTCGTAGCGCCGCCGCCGCACGCCGCACCGCGCCGCTGCCGCGCCTCGCCCCGCGCCACCCGCCGCCGCAGCCGGACCCCGCCACAGCCGCCCCGCCTCGTCGGAGCCTCGCTGGAGGTATAAGCCGCCGTTGCCGTCGTTCTGTTTAAAAAAACAAAACCGATCCATTTTTTTAGAAAACCTAGGTTCGTTCCTTTTAGAATATATCGGTTTTATTTTTTTCCGGTTTAGTTTATTTAGCGGACGTTCGTCCATGCGTTCGTTTTAATGAACGGTGTTCACTCGTTAGCCATAGACAACGAATGTTCGTTCATTAGCCTGTTCGTCAGTTTTCTTTTTCTCAAACTTTTTCGCGATTATTTTCGATCGTGATTTCTGATCCGATTTTCGTTTTAGTTTAACTTTTCGCTCGTTTATCGGAATCAGGCAATTCAGGCGCCTAGATCTTCATCTCAAAACCCTCTTTCTGTTTAACCAACTTCAACAAGATTTTGATACAGTAAAATTTGACCTTAGTCCAGATTAGTAATCGGATCTTGTTTCTTTCTCAGTTTGAGTTTCGTTGCTCCGTTTGATTTGATTCTTTTTGCAAACCGGAGTTCTTAAGTTTAACTTTCTGGTTAGATCTCTTATTTGAGTTTTACCCGTGCTTCTTTGCTTGATTGCTTATGTATGCTATTGTTTGTTTGCGATAGAACACCCGGAGTGCGAAGCGTGCTACTACGAGTCTCTAGGTTTTGCGGATCATTAGCAAGGCAAGTAACACTTTGATCATACCCCTTTATCACCCAATTTTTATGCATTAGTTTCAACCCTTACACATTGCATGGTTAGGGCTTGTTAACATGTGGGTTTGGGAAGTAGTTGATGAGGTAGAACCTATTGCCCTGTTATTAACAAACCCTGGGAGTTACCTCTGTGTATTGCTTATATTGCTATGCTACGCTTGTAGACGTGGATTGGGTTTGAGTGAAACCATGACAGATGTGAGATTGATAATGAATGGTTCAACTTAAGGTGGCAACTTTAATACACATCTGGGTGGATTGTTTGTCGAGCACCTGGAGAATCCAGTGTTGTCCTAGGATATCCCGGAGTACCCGTGTTATAATCCTACGGTCCGCCACCCAGGCTCAAAGGGAACTGAGATATTTCATGCTAGAAACTTTCGTGTGCAGCCACAAGCTATTATGGGCTCTAGCATAGTTGAGTAAGTTGCGTGAAGCTCTTGAAGAGGTAGACTAGCAGGTAGTTGGGTTGTAGGTGGTATAGTCTATCCGGAGTAGAGAGTTAATGCTTCTGAAAAACTATGGCTCGGTCATCCGTTTCTCAAACATCATGAAGTGCGATAAATCCAACGGAGGAGATCGAGTCTTGTGGGGAAAAGTGCGCAAACCTCTGCAGAGTGTATAAACTAATCATGGTTAGCCGTGTCCCCTGTTATGGACATCTTGAGTATCTAGTACTTGGATTATCATATGTATCTCATCACTCTAAATTAATATTGTTGGGTTGATAACTACTTTAATTGGGATTGAGTTGGAGGAACCTTCTCAATGATGTTTCAACTACCATGATAGTTAAATAAAATTCTGTTCCTTTGTTGTAGGGAAAAATTGCCTTTTCACAAAAACTATAACCGTAGAGCCTTCCACCAGCCAAATATGCATGTAGTGATAGCATTATTCTGTTCTTGCTCTACTGTGTTACTTTGCCAGCATATTCTGATGAGGACATCAATACCATTGTTACACCCACAGCCCCTACTGTTACATATACTGGACCAATTACTAGAGCTCGCGCACGCCAATTAAATTACCAGGTACTTTCGTTTCTTGGTAATGATTCTAATGTTCATGAGATTATGATGCTGCCTAAATTGGATACATTTGTTTTGCTTACAAATGAAGGGCCTAGCTTGGAGAAGGATGAACATTGGAGCAAGAACACGCATGGAGTTGATGGCATGCGCAAGGGGATCAAGAACGGAGTTACAAGTGATGATTTCAGGACTTTGAAGCTGCCATAAGGAGTGCATGAAGCCTTGGACGAAATATACGAGATGCCACTTCATAATATTCGTTCATAGGCTATTCTAGGTGCTGCGTCACCTTATTAATGGGCCAGGCCCATGTAATTTCGAGATACTTAAGTATAGGCTATTTTTAGAGTCCGTATATGTGGGGAAACAAGAGTTGGGGTTGGTTTCGGACCCCACCCTCAAGGGCCACGAAATTCCCCCCTCTTCCTCCATATATACAGCCCTTAGGGCGTCGTTTAGACTTTGGGTTTTGTTTAGATTAAAAGTTCGCCATAGCTGCAACTTCGCGTACTTCGTTTGTGTCCAACGACCAGACCAAGACGTCACAGAACCCCATCTTGATCAATAAAGCTTTCATCTTATATTCGCAATATCCAGATTGCAATCTCAGTTTCTTGCTTGTTCTTCGTTTGCTTGCAGGAAACAGACCCTCGTGGTCAGGTTGATCGTGCTCCGGCGTGGTCAATAACCCTCGGAAGTTGGTTTAGCGATTGCTAAGGCGCGACATCTCGCACGTTCGTAGTCGGATCGTCAAGGTCGACTCCCACAGAAAACGATAGCCACCATCTCATCGAAACATCGGGACACCTTTGCCTCTATCAAGTGGTATCAGATTTCCAGGTTGCTCGGTGAGATTTTACAGTTTTTCGTAGATTAGATCGAGTCTGTTCTTCATACCTACAGTCCATGAAAAAGCCACAAAAAAAATTAGGGTTAGTTCATCATATCCGAACCAATCTGAGCCTTTGCATAATCTTTTTAGGGTTTTTGCTTTGTTGAATTTGCGGTTGCATCGTCGTGTCAAGTTGCTGGTCTTAGAGTCTAGTCTTTTAGAGTTTCGAGTTCTGGTCATAAGTTGTCACACCGCCGCCGCACCATCATCATCGCCCATCTACCATCATTGCTTATCCGCCACCGCTCTGACTCCGTATCCATATACCACCACCAATCCGTATCCATATACCACCACCGCTACCATATACCACCACCGCTGCCATATACCACAACCATATATCCACCACCAATCCGAGTTCTTCTCATATTAGGTTTGTTCTTGAGATCAATCTCAATTCCGATTCGTGTTTCCTTGCCTGCGTAGGTCTCGAAAAAAAAAGAGTCTGGAGACCCCCGGGCAGTTTTTAGGCCAAAATTTTCACGGGCAATTTTTTTCCCTATCCTATTTTTAGGCTTTTCTGAGTCTTTTGAGCCACGTGCCATCATAGTGATTTTTTGTCGCACTTTTTCGTCGTCGCTGCCCTGATTTCCGAAAAAAAGTGAAAAAAAAATTCATGTCCATCCTATCAATTTGACGAGGGAAGAGTTTTGAGACACTCGCCATTATAGTGATTTTCGCAAAAAAAAGAGGAGCGCAAAAAAAAGGAGCGCAAAAAAAGAGCGAAAAAAGAGAGTTCCAGAGTGTGCTTTTCCCTTATTTATGTGCAGCGCCGTGATTTTGTTAGTGTTCTAGGCTCGCGTCTCTAGCACGGTCTAGCCTAGGACCAGCACAGTACCGTCGTTGAGCGTTTATTCAACTTTGCATCTCTGAATTCATTATTGCTGACCCTTTTTGCTACCATACTATAAGCCTTCCCAGCTCCACATACATCTACGTCGTGCGTTTGACTCTCCCTGGCAATCGCTCTATCCAAGCTTTGAGAGTTTTGACTACGACGGTTGCCGATCACCTCCTGCTGCTGAGTAAGAACTGGTAAGAATTTGAGATTGGCTTGACGGATTTGTGACACCACCACCACCTCTTGTCAGTATTCTGTAGGATCATATTCTTGTGTGTTTCTATTATTGCTAACCATGGCAGGATCACAAGCCGACGAGACTGACTGGGAGAACATGACGAATAAGGAGTTGCATGATAAATTTCAGCAAATGATGAATGGACAGGTGCAAGATGTGCTAAACAGATTTGAAGAGTCCATGGAGAAGATAGATGACATGGAGAAGACGTTCGAAACAAAGCTTGATAACAGGTTTAATGAATTGCTCGCGCGTCTTCCGCCACCACCACCGGCTGCACCTAACGCACATCTACAACAACAACGACTACCTACACATCATGAAACAGCCCTCCGCCGAGCAAGCCATCTCCCTCTTGCACCTGGCCAAACTGTTGGTGCTGCTGTTGATACTTCTGTGGCTCCTGCTGCTGATGCGGAGGAGGATGATTTTGCCGGCGATTACAAGGATGAGGTTGATCAAACTAAGAACTACGTGCCACCACCAGCACAGCAACCACTAGGTCGTCCACATGCAAATAATGGCAATGGTAGGGCTCACCCTCAGGTACGAGATCTTGACCATCTCCCTAAACTAAAATTGAATATTCCACCATTTGAGGGTAGATATGTTCCTGATATATATCTTACTTGGGAGTTAGAAACTGAACAATGATTTACATATTTACAATATCCCGAGGAGAGACGTGTTCCTGCTGCTGTTTGTGCATTCACTAGTTTTGCATGTGTTTGGTGGTCTGAGCATTGTAGATTATATCCTATTCCTGCTACTTGGGCTGCTTTGAAAACTGCTATGCGTACTCGTTGGGTTCCACCATATTATCAACGTGAATTACTTCAAAAATTGCAGCGCTTAAGACAGGGAAAAAATTCTGTAGAAGAATATTATCAGGAATTACAAACTGGCATGATTAGATGTGGTATTGTTGAGGAGAATGAAGCTATGCTTGCACATTTTATGGGTGGATTAAATAGAGAGATTCAGACGATTCTAGAGTATAAGGACTATACTAATATCACTTGTTTATTCCATCTTGCTTGTAAAGCTGAACGTGAAGTGCAGGATCGACAGGCATTGGCGCAGACTAACTTTTCTGCAGGTCGACCTTCATCATGGACACCACGTGCATCATCTACTTCCACACGTTCTGCTACACCGGCGCCTCCGTTGGCTGCCACCTCCAACCGTGATACAATAAAGCAGGCACAATCACCACTATCTGCCAAGAGCACACCTTCTGAGCCTGCAAAGAGCTCTTCTTCATCCATGGCATCCACAGGGCAAACACATGATATTATTTGTCGACGTTGCAAGGGTGGAGGTCATTATGCGAGAGAATGCCCATCTAAACGTGTGATGATTGTTACTGAGGATGGTGGGTATGAGTCCGCTAGTGACTATGATGAGGAGACTTTGGCTCTTATTACACGTGACGAACACGGTGGAGACGATTCTAATCATGAGACGCAATACATGGCTCCCGAAGATGCTGACAGGTATGAATGTTTAGTTGCTCAACGTGTTTTGAGTGTGCAGGTTACACAAGCTGAGCAAAATCAGAGGCATAATTTGTTCCATACAAAGGGAGTTGTGAAGGAATGTTCTGTTCACATGATCATAGATGGAGGGAGTTGCAACAACTTGGCTAGCATGGAGATGGTGGAGAAGCTATCTCTCACCACAAGACCACACCCACATCCTTACTACATCCAATGGTTCAACAACAGCAGCAAGGTTAAGGTAACACGTATTGTTCGTGTGCATTTTAGTATCTCTACATATGCTGATTATGTTGATTGTGATGTGGTACCTATGCAAGCTTGTTCCTTATTACTTGGTAGACCATGGCAATTTGATAAAAATTCTGTTCATCATGGTAGAAACAATCAGTATACTCTTGTTCATAAGGATAAGAATATTACTTTGCTTCCTATGACTCCTGATTCCATTTTGAAAGATGATATTAATAGAGCTAATAAAGCAAAACAGGAGAAAAATAAGAGTGAAAATCAGATTGTGGCAAAAGAATTTGAGCAACAAATGCAGTCTAATAATAATAAACAATCTAGTGTTGCTTCTGAAATTAAATTGAAAAGTGCATGTTTACTTGCCACCAAATCTGATATTGATGATCTAGATTTTAGCAAATCTGTTTGCTATGCTTTTGTGTGCAAAGAGGCATTATTTTCATTCGAGGACGTGCCTTCCTCTTTGCCTCTTGCTGTCACTAACATTTTGCAGGAGTTCGCTGACGTCTTTCCACAAGACGTGCCACCGGGATTACCACCTATTCGAGGGATTGAGCATCAAATTGACTTAATTCCCAGTGCATCATTACCCAACCGTGCACCATACCGTACCAATCCAGAGGAGACGAAGGAGATTATGCGTCAAGTACAAGAACTGCTCGACAAAGGTTATATACGCGAATCCCTTAGTCCTTGTGCTGTTCCTATCATTTTAGTGCCGAAAAAGGATGGTACGTCGCGTATGTGCGTTGATTGTAGAGGCATTAATAATATTACTATTCGTTATCGTCATCCTATTCCTAGGCTAGATGATATGCTTGATGAATTGAGTGGTTCTACAATATTCTCCAAAGTTGATTTACGTAGTGGATACCATCAAATTCGTATGAAATTGGGAGATGAATGGAAAACAACATTTAAAACTAAGTTTGGGTTATATGAGTGGTTAGTCATGCCTTTTGGGTTAACTAATGCACCTAGTACTTTCATGAGGTTAATGAACGAAGTTTTACGTGTTTTCATTGGACGATTTGTGGTAGTTTACTTTGATGACATATTGATTTATAGCAAATCTTTGGAGGAACATTTGGAACATTTACGTGCTGTTTTTATTGCTCTACGTGATGCATGTTTGTTTGGTAACCTTGGAAAGTGCACCTTTTGCACCGACCGAGTATCTTTTCTTGGCTATGTTGTTACTCCACAGGGAATTGAAGTTGATAAAGCCAAGATTGAAGCTATTGAGAGTTGGCCGCATCCCAAAACGGTCACACAAGTGCGGAGTTTCCTTGGCCTCGCTGGTTCTATAGGCGTTTTGTGAGATATTTCAGCACCATTGCTGCACCTCTCAACGAGCTTACAAAGAAGGATGTGCCTTTTGTTGGGGTACTGCACAGGAAGAAGCCTTCACGGTATTGAAAGATAAGTTGACACATGCTCCTTTACTCCAACTTCCTAATTTCAATAAGACTTTTGAGCTTGAATGTGATGCTAGTGGAATTGGATTAGGAGGTATGTTATTACAAGATGGAAAACCTGTTGCATACTTTTCTTAAAAATTGAGTGGGCCTAGTCTGAACTATTCTACTTATGATAAAGAATTATATGCTCTTGTTCGGACCTTAGAAACATGACAACATTATTTATGGCCCAAGGAATTTGTTATACATTCTGATCATGAATCTTTGAAACACATTAAAAGTCAAGCAAAACTGAACCGTAGACATGCTAAATTGGTTGAATTCATTGAGACTTTCCCTTATGTCATTAAACACAAGAAGGGTAAAGAAAATGTTATTGCGGATGCCTTGTCTCGTCGTTATACTATGCTTTCACAACTTGACTTTAAAATATTTGGTTTGGAGACCATCAAAGATCAATATGTTCATGATGCTGAATTTAAAGATGTATTGCAGAATTGTAAGGAAGGGAGAACTTGGAACAAGTTCGTTCTTAATGATGGATTTGTGTTTCGTGCTAACAAGCTATGCATTCCAGCTAGCTCTGTTCATCTTTTGTTGTTGCAGGAGGCGCATGGAGGAGGATTAATGGGACACTTTGGCGTCAAGAAGACGGAGGATATCCTTGCTACACATTTCTTTTGGCCAAAGATGAGACGGGATGTTGAGCGTTTTGTTGCTCGCTGCACTACATGTCAAAGAGCTAAGTCATGACTCAATCCTCACGGTTTATATATGCCTTTGCCTGTACCTAGTGTTCCTTGGGAGGATATATCTATGGACTTTGTTTTAGGTTTACCTCGAACAAAGAAGGGGAGGGATAGCATATTTGTTGTCGTGGATAGGTTCTCAAAAATGGCACACTTTATACCATGTCATAAAAGCGATGATGCTGTTAATGTTGCTGATTTGTTCTTTCGTGAAATTATTCGCTTACATGGTGTACCAAATACTATTGTTTCAGATCGTGATACTAAATTTCTTAGCCACTTTTGGAGATGTTTATGGGCTAAGTTGGGGACTAAGCTGCTTTTTAGTACTACTTGTCACCCCCAAACTGATGGACAAACTGAAGTAGTCAATAGAACATTGTCTACTATGCTTAGGGCTATTTTGAAGAATAACAAGAAAATGTGGGAAGAATCCTTGCCTCATATTGAATTTGCTTATAATCGTTCATTGCATTCTACTACTAAGATGTGCCCTTTTGAAATTGTGTATGGTTTCCTACCTCGTGCACCTATTGATTTGTTGCCTCTTCCATCTTCGGAGAAGGTTAATTTTGATGCTAAAGAACGTTCTGAATTGATTTTAAAAATGCATGAGTTAACTAAGGAAAACATTGAGCATATGAATGCTAAATATAAACTTGCTGGAGATAAGGGTAGAAAACATGTTGTGTTTGCACCTGGAGATCTTGTTTGGTTACATTTGCGTAAAGATAGATTTCCTAATCTATGCAAATCAAAGCTAATGCCACGTGCTGATGGTCCTTTAAGGTGTTAGAGAAAATAAATGATAATGCATATAAACTTGAGCTACCTGCAGATTTTGGGGTTAGTCCCACTTTCAACATTGCAAATTTGAAGCCTTATTTGGGTGAGGAAGATGAGCTTCCGTCGAGGACGACTTCATTTCAAGAAGGGGAGGATGATGAGGACATCTATACCATTGTTACACCCACAGCCCCTACTATTACATATACTGGACCAATTACTAGAGCTCGCGCACGCCAATTAAATTACCAGGTACTTTCGTTTCTTGGTAATGATTCTAATGTTCATGAGATTATGATGCTGCCTAAATTGGATACATTTGTTTTGCTTACAAATGAGGGGCCTAGCTTGGAGAAGGATGAAAATTTGAGCAAGAACACGCATGGAGTTGAAGGCATGCGCAAGGGGATCAAGAACGGAGTTACAAGTGATGATTTCAGGACTTTGAAGCCGCCATAAGGAGTGCATGAAGCCTTGGACGAAATATACAAGATGCCACTTCATAATATTCGTCCATAGGCTATTCTAGGTGCTGCGTCACCTTATTAATGGGCCGGGCCCATGTAATTTCGAAATACTTAAGTATAGGCTATTTTTAGAGGCCGTATGTGTGGGGAAACAAGAGTTAGGGTTGGTTTCGGACCCCACCCTCAAGGGCCACGAAATTCCCCCCTCTTCCTCCATATATACAGCCCTTAGGGCGTCGTTTAGACTTTGGGTTTTGTTTAGATTAAAAGTTCGCCATAGCTGCAACTTCTCGTACTTCGTTTGTGTCCAACGACCATACCAAGACGTCACAGAACCCCACCTTGATCAATAAAGCTTTCATCTTATATTCGCAATATCCAGATTGCAATCTCAGTTTCTTGCTTGTTCTTCGTTTGCTTGCAGGAAATAGACCCTCGTGGTCAGGCTGATCGTGCTCCGGCGTGGTCAATAACCCTCGGAAGTTGGTTTAGCGATTGCTAAGGCGCGACGTCTTGCACGTTCGTAGTCGGATCGTCAAGGTCGACTCCCACAGAAAACGATAGCCACCATCTCATCGAAACATCAGGACACCTTTGCCTCTATCAGATGGCCACCTAGGGAGGGCGTCCCTTGCCAGGCAAGAGGACCTGGTAAGGTCAAGGCCGCACCCGAGGAGAAGCCCAGACTCGCCCCGGCAGGCTTGCCAGGGCCGCCAAGATCAAACCCCCGCCAAGCTCTTTCGAAGGATCACCGCCAAGACGCCACCGCTCCACCTCATCGCACCCAAGTCACTTATCAGTGCGATGTCAAGGTACTAAACAACCAGGTGGATCCTATCAGGCATGTGGCAGCATCAAAGAGAAGGCATTAGCTTTATTGACACCCGTCCACGAGGCGTGTCAAGATGATGAGAAGAGGTGGATAAGTGGTGCAACAAGATTGCCAGGATTCACATTTAATGCACTTTGTCCTAACTGCCAGAGTTAGGCATGATAGTACTGTTAGCTGTCTAATCACACCCAAATGATTGTTTTGCCACTATGGTCACCCCTTAACCTATAAAAGGAGGCCCGAGGCAACCAAGAAAAGGGTTCGAACACTTCGACCCCCAACATTTGTAATGACACATTGCCCTCCCCGAGCCACCCTTGCCGGCAAGAGCGCGTTGAGCCTTCGTCCACCTCCAAATCAGTCCACCAAAGTAGGAGGAGGGTTTTACATTCCAAAGCGGCCCAAACCTAGGTAAAAAGTGAGTTGTCCTTCGCGGCTCCGTCCCCTATTGCTTCTGCTCTTTGTGCAGTGCGGCTGTCCCCATGCCGAACCAAAAAGGGGCACCCCCTCCCCCGTATGTGATCGTGCTTCCACGCCGACAACTTTGGTGCGCAGGGTAGGTGGCGTCGCTTGCGCGAACCTGAAGCAGTAGCCGTCGCGTGGATCTTCATCAACTGTCGTCATCCATGGCTCCCAAGAAGAAGAGCGAAGCCGGAGCACACCCTTCCTCCACGAAGGCACACCCTTCCTCCTCGAAGGCCTCATTGCCCATGGCTGTGGGCACCGTGGACGCTGCGGACGGGGCCAGCGAGGCGAGCGGTGCCAATAACCCTACCACTACAGCTTGGGCTAGGGCCGCGGGCGTGATGATGAGGACATCAATACCATTGTTACACCCACAGCCCCTGCTGCTGTACATACTGGACCAATTACTAGAGCTCGTGCACGACAATTGAATTATCAGGTACTTTCGTTTCTTGGTAACGATTCTAATGTTCATGAGAATATGATGCTGCCTAAATTGGATACATTTGTCTTGCTTACAAATGAAGGGCCTAGCTTGGACAAGAAAGATGAACCTTGGAACAAGTTCAAGCGTGGAGATGATGGCATGCGCAAGGGGATCCAGAACAGAGTTACAAGTGATGATTTCAGGACTTTGAAGCCACCATAAGGAGTGCATGAAGCCTTGGACGAAATATACAAGATGCCACTTCATAAATTTTGTCCAGAGGCTATTTTAGGTGTTGCGTCACCTTATTATTGGGCCAGGCCCATGTATTTTCGAAATACTTAAGTATAGGCTGTTTTTAGAGTCCATATGTGTGGGGAAACAAGAGTTAGGGTTGGTTTCGGACCCCTCCTCCAAGGGCCACGAAATTCCCCCTCTTCCTCCATATATACAGCCCTTAGGGCGTCGTTTAGACTTTGGGTTTTGTTTAGATTAAAAGTTCGCCATAGCTGCAACTTCGCGTACTTCGTTTGTGTCCAACGACCAGACCAAGACGTCACAGAACACCACCTTGATCAATAAAGCTTTCATCTTATATTCACAATATCCAGATTGCAATCCCAATTTCTTGCTTGTTCTTTGTTTGTTTGCAGGAAACAGACCCTCGTGGTCAGGTTGACCGTGCTCCGGCGTGGTCAATAACCCCTCAAGGATAAGGCAGTGATGACTGTTGAAGGATCGGGTACACCTGGTACCGGCAAGAAGGCTATGACCGAAGCCCCCACCAAGGAAGCTGCCGTGTGCACTGACTGCTGGGAGGCTGCAGCTGCCGAGAAGGCTGGGAAGGACGATGGGCCGTACTGCAAGATCCATCAGACCAAGGGCCACGACCTTCAAGAGTGTTATCAGGTTTCGCAGCTCGTCAAGAGGCAGAGAGCAGAATATGAGAATCGTGACAAGGAAAAAGGTCAGAACACCACTGGTGGTGAAGTAAACCGCCCCGGCAAACCCTTGCAGAACAAAGGAAAACCCGCCAAAGGTAGAGAGAAGGAAGCATGCGATGATGAGAGTTATAGAGAGGATGAAGAGGAAACCACTGAGCAGGAGTTTCAGAGGGCTATTGATGCTCTGTGCATTGACGGGGGTGCATCTCTGCACACCTCTCACCACCAACTCAAACAATGGGCACATGAGGTCAATGCCGTGGAACCAGCACCAGAGGCCCGGAAACCATCAAATGGTCACACACGCCCATCATCTTTGACGAAAGAGGATCATCCTGACCATACCACTGTGGTAGGATGCTTGTCGCTGTTGGTCTATCCAACAATTCTTAGCCTCAAGGTCACAAAAACGTTGGTGGACGGCGGGGCCAGGTTGAATCTGATTTCCCCAGCAGTCATCAGCAAACTTCAGATAGGGGAAGAAGAATTGAAGGTCACCGGCATGTTTCAAGGAGTTAATCCCGGCAGGAGTCATCCTAAGGGAAATATCATGCTGCCGGTGACATTTGGGGGAGAGCTGAACTATCGGACTGAGAAGCTTGTGTTTGATGTGGTCAACCTCCCTTTGCTATACAATGGGATCCTTGGACGCCCAGCCCTGGCTAAATTCATGGCAGGATCCCACTATGCTACAACACCTTGAAGACGCCTTGGCCGATAGGAGTCATTTCCATCCCATCAGATGAGAAGGATGCAATCATTTGCGTGGACAAGATGTACCGGGACGCAGTTGATAGAGACAAAGGTGTCCCGATGTTTCGATGAGATAGATATTGTTTTCTGTGGGAGTCGACTTTGATGATCCGACTACGAACGTGCGAAGACGTCGCGCCCTAGCAATCACTAAACCAACTTCCGAGGGTTATTGACCACGCCGGAGCACGATCAACCTGACCATGAGGGTCTATTTCCTACGAGCAAATGAAGAACAAGCAAGAAACTAAGATTGCAATCTGGATATTGCGAATAAAAGAGGAAAGCTTTATTAATGAAGGTGGGGTTCTGTGACGTCTTGGTCTGGTCGTTGGACACAAACGAAGGACGTGAAGTTGCAGCTATGGCGAACTTTTAGTCTAAACAAAACCCAAAGTCTAAACGATTCCCTAAGGGATGTACATATGGAGGAGAGAGGGGGAATTTTGTGGCCCTTGGTGGAGGGGTCCGAAACCAACCCTAACTCTTGTTTCCCCACACATACGGACTCTAAAAACACCCTATACTTAAGTACTTCAAAAATACATGGGCCTGGCCCAATAATAAGGTGACGCGGCACCTAGAATAGCCTTTGGACGAAATTTATGAAGTGGCATCTTGTATATTTCGTCCCATGCTTCATGCACTCATTATGGTGGCTTCAGAGTCCTGGAATCATCAATTGTAACTCCGTTCTTGTTCCCCTTGTGCATGCCATCATCTCCATGCTTGAACTTGCTCCAAGGTTCATCTTTCTTGTCCAAGCTAGGCCCTTCATTTGTAAGCAAAACAAATGTATCCAATTTTGGCAGCATCATAATCTCGTGAACATTAGAATCGTCACCAATAAACGAAAGTACCTAATAATTCAATTGGCGTGCGCGAGCTCTAGTAATGGGTGCGGTATGTATAGCAGCAGGGGTTGTGGGTGTAACAATGGTATAGATGTCCTCATCATCCTCCTCTTCTTGAAATGAAGTCGTCCTCGACGAAAGTTCATCGTCCTCACCCAAATAAGGCTTCAAATCTGCAATGTTAAAAGTGGGACTAACCCCAAAATCTGCAGGCAGCTCAAGTTTATATGCATTATCATTTATTTTCTCTAACACCTTAAAAGGACCATCAGCACGTGGCATTAGCTTTGATTTGCGCAAATTAGGAAATCTATCCTTACGCAAATGTAACCAAACAAGATCTCCAGGTGCAAACACAACATGTTTTCTACCCTTATCTACAGCAAGTTTATATTTAGCATTCATACGCTCAATGTTTTCCTTAGTTAACTCATGCATTTTTAAAATCAATTCAGCACGTTCTTTAGCATCAGAATTAACCTTCTCCGAAGTTGGAAGAGGCAACAAATCAATAGGTGCATGACGTAGGATACCATATAGAATTTCAAAAGGGCACATCTTAGTAGTAGAATGCAATGAACGATTATAAGCAAATTCAATATGAGGCAAGCATTCTTCCCACATTTTCTTGTTATTCTTCAAAACAGCCCTAAGCATAGTATACAATGTTCTATTGATTACTTCAGTTTGTCCATCAGTTTGGGGGTGACAAGTAGTACTGAAAAGCAGTTTAGTCCCCAACTTAACCCATAAACATCTCCAAAATTGGCTAAGAAATTTAGTATCACGATCTGAAACAATAGTATTTGGCACACCATGCAAGCGAATAATTTCACGAAAGAACAAATCAGCAACATTAAAAGCATCATCGCTTTTATGACATGGTATAAAGTGTGCCATTTTCGAGAACCTATCCACGACAACAAATATGCTATCGCTCCCCTTCTTTGTTCGAGGTAAACCTAAAACAAAGTCCATAGATATATCCTCCCAAGGAACACTAGGTACAGGCAAAGGCATATATAAACCATGAGGCTTGAGTCGTGACTTAGCTTTTTGACATGTAGTGCAGCGAGCAACAAAACGCTCAACATCCCGTCTCATCTTTGGCCAAAAGAAATGTGTAGCAAGTATACCCTTCGTCTTCTTGACGCCAAAGTGTCCCATTAATCCTCCTCCATGCGCCTCCTGCAACAACAAAAGACGAACGGAGCTAGCTGGAATGCATAGCTTGTTAGCACGAAACACAAATCCCTCGTTAAGAACGAACTTGTTCCAAGTTCTCCCTTCCTTACAATTCTGCAATACATCTTTAAATTCAGCATCATGCACATATTGATCTTTGATGGTCTCCAAACCAAATATTTTAAAGTCAAGTTGTGAAAGCATAGTATAACGACGAAACAATGCATCAACAATAACATTTTCTTTACCCTTCTTATGTTTAATGACATAAGGGAAAGTCTCAATGAATTCAACCCATTTAGCATGTCTACGGTTCAGTTTTGCTTGACTTTTAATGTGTTTCAAAGATTCATGATCAGAATGTATAAAAAATTCCTTTGGCCATAAATAATGTTGCCATGTTTCGAAGGTCCAAACAAGAGCATATAGTTCTTTATCATAAGTAGAATAGTTCAGACTAGGCCCACTCAATTTTTTCCAGAAAAGTATGCAACAGGTTTGCCATCTTGTAATAACACACCTCCTAGTCCAATTCCACTAGCATCACATTCAAGCTCAAAAGTCTTATTGAAATCAGGAAGTTGGAGTAAAGGAGCATGTGTCAACTTATCTTTCAATACCGTGAAGGCTTCTTCTTGTGCGGTACCCCAAACAAAAGGCACATCCTTCTTTGTAAGCTCGTTGAGAGGTGCAGCAATGGTGCTGAAATCTCTCACAAAATGCCTATAGAAACCAGCGAGGCCAAGGAAACTCCTCACTTGTGTGACCATTTTGGGCTGTGGCCAACTCTGAATAGCTTCAATCTTGGCTTTATCAACTTCAATTCCCTGTGGAGTAACAATATAGCCAAGAAAAGATACTCGGTCGGTGCAAAAGGTGCACTTTCCAAGGTTACCAAACAAACGTGCATCACGTAGAGCAATAAAAACAGCACGTAAATGTTCCAAATGTTCCTCCAAAGATATGCTATAAATCAATATGTATTCAAAGTAAACTACCACAAGTCGTCCGATGAAAGCACGTAAAACTTCATTTATTAACCTCATGAAAGTACTAGGTGCATTAGTTAACCCAAAAGGCATGACTAACCACTCATATAATCCAAACTTAGTTTTAAATGCAGTTTTCCATTCATCTCCCAATTTCATACGAATTTGATGGTATCCACTATGCAAAACAACTTTGAAGAATATTCTAGAGCCACTCAATTCATCAAGCATATCATCTAGCCTAGGAATAGGATGGCGATAACGAATAGTAATATTATTAATGCCTCGACAATCAACACACATACGCGACGTACCATCCTTTTTCGGCACTAAAATGATAGGAACAGCACAAGGACTAAGGGATTCACGTATATAACCTTTGTCAAGCAATTCTTGTACTTGACGCATAATCTCCTTCATCTCCTCTGGATTGGTACGGTATGGTGCACGGTTGGGTAATGATGCACCGGGAATTAAGTCAATTTGATGCTCAATCCCTCGAATAGGTGGTAATCCCGGTGGCACGTCTTGTGGAAAGACGTCAGCAAACTCCTGCAAAATGTTAGTGACAGAAGGAGGCAAAGAAGAAGGCACGTCCTCGAATGAAAATAATGCCTCTTTGCACACAGAAGCATAGCAAACAGATTTGCTAAAATCTAAATCATCAATATCAGATTTGGTGGCAATTAAACATGCACTTTTCAATTTAATTTCAGAAGCAACACTAGATGGAAGCATTTGTTGCTCAAAGTCTTTTGCCACAATCTGATTTTCTCTTTTATTTTTCTCCTGTTTTGCTTTATTAGCTCTCTTAATATCATCTTTAAAAATGGAATCAGGAGTCATAGGAAGCAAAGTAATATTTTTATCCTTATGAACAAGAGTATACTGATTGTTTCTACCATGGTGTACAGAATTTTTATCAAATTGCCATGGTCTACCAAGTAATAAGGAACATGCTTGCATAGGTACCACATCACAATCAACATAATTAGCATATGTAGAGATACTAAAATGCACACTGACAGTACGTGTTACCTTAACCTTGCCACTATTGTTGAACCATTGGATGTAGTAAGGATGTGGATGTGGTCTTGTGGTGAGTGAGAGCTTCTCCACCATCTCCATGCTAGCCAAGTTATTGTAGCTCCCTCCATCTATGATGACGCGAACAGAACATTCCTTCACAACTCCCTTTGTATGGAACAAATTATGCCTCTGATTTTGCTCAGCTTGTGTGACCTGCACACTCAAAACACGTTGAGCAACTAAACATTCATACCTGTCATCATCTTCAGGAGCCATGTATTGTGTCTCATGATCAGAATCTTCTCCACCGTGTTCTTCACGTGTAATAAAAGCCAAAGTCTCCTCATCATAGTCATTAGCGGACTCATACCCACCATCCTCAGTAGCAATCATCACGCGCTGAGATTTGCATTCTCTCCCAAAATGTCCTCTGCCCTTACAACGACGACAAATAATATCACTTGTGTGCCCTGTTGATGCCATGGAAGAAGAAGAACTCTGCGCAGGCCCGGGAGGTGTGCTCTTGGCACGTGGTATCGATGATGAAGATCGACCTGCAGAAAAGTTAGTTCGCGCCAATGCATGTCGATCCTGCACTTCACGTTCAGCTTTATAAGCAAGATGGAATAAACACTACAATTTTTTAGGTAATTCACGTTGATAATATGGTGGAACCCAACGAGTATGCATAGCAGTTTTCAAAGCAGCCCAAGTAGTTGGAATAGGATATAATCTACAATGCTCAGACCACCAAACACATGCAAAACTAGTGAATGCACAAACAACAGCAGGAACACGTCTCTCCTCGGGATATTGTAAATCATTGTTCAGTTTCTAACTCTCAAGTAAGATATATATCAGGGACATATCTACCCTCAAATGGTGGAATATTCAATTTTAGTTTAGGGAGATGGTCATAATCTCGTACCTGAGGGTGAGCCCTACCATTGGCATTATTTGCATGTGGACGACCTGGTGGTTGTTGTGCTGGTGGTGGCACGTAGTTCTGATTTTGATCAACCTCATCCTCGTAATCTCCCGCAAAATGATCCTCCTCCGCATCAGCAGCAAGAGCCACAGGAGTATCAACAACAGCACCAACAGTTTGGCCAGGTGCAAGAGGGAGACGGCTCGCTCGGCAGAGGGCTGTTTCGCGATGTGTAGGTAGTCGTCGTTGTTGTTGTTGTAGAGGTGCGTTAGGTGCAGCCGGTGGTGGCGGTGGAAGACGCACGAGCAATTCATTAAACCTGTTATCGAGCTTTGTTTTGAATGTCTTCTCCATGCCATCAATCTTCTCCATGGCCTCTTCAAATCTGTTTAGCACATCTTGCACCTGTCCACTCATCATTTGCCGAAATTTATCATGCAACTCCTTATTCGTCATGTTCTCCCAGTCAGTATCGTCGGCTTGTGATCCTGCCATGGTTAGCAACAATAGAAACACACAAGAATATGATCCTACAGACTACTAACAAGAGGTGCTGGTGCTGTCACAAGTCCGTCAAGCAAATCTCAAATTCTTACCAGTTCTTACCCAGTAGCAGGCAGTGATCGGCAACCGTCATAGTCAAAACTCTCAAAGCTTGGATAGAGCGATTACCAGGGAGAGTCAAACGCATGACGTAGATGTATGTGGAGCTGGGAAGGCTTATAATATGGTAGCAAAAAGGGTTAGCAATAATCAATTCAGAGATGCAAAGTTGAATAAACGCTCAACGACGGTACTGTGCTGGTCCTAGGTTAGACCGTGCTAGAGACGCGAGCCTGGAACACTAAGAAAATCACGGTAGTGCACGTAAACAATGCAGGAGCACAGTCTGATTTTTTTTCTCACTTTTTTGCACTTTTTTTCCTCTTTTTTTTGCTCCGCAACAATTTTTTTTTGAAAAAGTCTACAAATGGTCTAAAAACTGCCTAGCTAGAATTTTCCAGACTTAGTTTTTTTTTGAGTTTGGAACTATTTTTCTTCTATGGGTAGCACGTAATCTCGGGAGTCCTACTCTATCACGACTCGGAGTATGGCGTGATCTGGAATTCGAAAACAAAGCAACAAATACTGGACTCAGACTAGGACTAGCGGCGGAGATGAATCTGGTGGAACTCGGACTGTGGTGGTATATCTGGACTCGGATTGGTGGTGGTATATGGCGATGGTATATCTGGACTCGGATTGGTGGTGGTATATGGCGATGGTATATGTGGACTAGGATTGGTGGTGGTATATGGCAGCGACGATGCATATGGTGGGGTGGTGGTATATGGTAATGATGATGACGATGGTGCAGCGGCGGCGTGACAACCTGTGAACAGAACGTGAAACTCTAAGGGACTAGACGCTAAGACCAGCAACTCGACACGACGATGCAACCGCAAATTCAACAAAGAAAAACTCTAAAAAGACTATGCAAAGGCTCATATTGGTTCGGATATGATGACCTAACCCTAAATTTTTTTTGGCTTTTTCTTGGACTATAGGTATGGAGAACAGACTCGACCTAAACTACGAAAAACTGTAAAATATCACCGAGCAACCTAGAAATCTGGTACCACTTGATAGAGACAAAGGTGTCCCGATGTTTCGATCAGATAGATATCGTTTTCTGTGGGAGTTGACTTTGACGATCCGACTACGAACGTGTGAAGACGTCGCGCCTTAGCAATCGCTAAACCAACTTCCGAGGGTTATTGACCACACCGGAGCACGATCAACCTGACCACGAGGGTCTGTTTCCTGCGAGCAAACGAAGAACAAGCAAGAAACTGAGATTGCAATCTGGATATTGCGAATAAAAGAGGAAAGCTTTATTAATGAAGGTGGGGTTCTATGACGTCTTGGTCTGGTCGTTGGACACAAACGAAGGACGCGAAGTTGCAGCTGTGGCGAACTTTTAGTCTAAACAAAACCCAAAGTCTAAACGATGCCCTAAGGGCTGTATATATGGAGGAGAGAGGGGGAATTTCGTGGCCCTTGGTGGAGGGGTCCGAAACCAACCCTAACTCTTGTTTCCCCACACATACGGACTCGAAAATACATGGGCCTGCCCCAATAATAAGGTGACACAGCACCTAGAATAGCCTCTGGACGAAATTTATGAAGTGGCATCTTGTATATTTCGTCCCCTGCTTCATGCACTCATTATGGTGGCTTTAGAGTCCTGGAATCATCACTTGTAACTCCGTTCTTGTTCCCCTTGTGCATGCCATCATCTCCATGCTTGAACTTACTCCAAGGTTCATCTTTCTTGTCCAAGCTAGGCCCTTCATTTGTAAGCAAAACAAATGTATCCAATTTATGCAGCATCATCTTCTCATGAACATTAGAATCATTACCAAGAAATGAAAGTACCTGATAATTCAATTGGCGTGCGCGAGCTCTAGTAATTGGTCCAGTATGTATAGCAGCAGGGGCTGTGGGTGTAACAATGGTATAGATGTCCTCATCAGCACTCGCGGCAAAGGAAGCGGCCGCAGGAGTTCCTACCAAGGAGGACAGAGGAAAGAAGAAGGGTAGCAAGGACGTTGGCAAGGAATCCGGGAAGCGCACCTCTTCGGAGTCAGCTGCGCGTGTTGATGACTTGCCGGAGAGTCCCAACAGCAAAAGATCCAAGGTCACTGCACCCCAAGTGAGGAAGGTCTTCGGAGTATGCTGTGCCTATTGATGACTTGTTAGCATTGATGGTACTTTCACTATCAACACCACCCTCGATGACAAATACGAAAGCGCGCTCATTGCCTTCCTACACGTGAATATCGATGCGTTTGCCTGGCAACCATCTGATATCCCCGATGTTCCCAAGGAGGTAATCGAGCACCACCTTGCTGTCTGCCCACATGCCCGACCCGTCAAGCAGAAAGTCTGGAAGCAGGCCTTGGAGAGGCAGCAGTTTATTGCAGAAGAAATCAAGAAGCTTGAAGCAGCTAGTTTGGTCAGAGGACTGTTGTGCATAGATTAGCAAATCCAGTGGTGTTTCAGAAGGCTAATGGGAAATGGATGTTGTGCATAGATTTCACAGATCTCAACAAGGCTTGCCCGAAAGACCCATTTCCCTTGTCGCAAATCGATCAGATTGTGGATTCCACTTCAGGCTATGATTTGCTTTCCTTTCTGGAAGCATATTCGGGGTATCACCAAATCTTCATGTCCAAGGAAGACGAAGAAAAGACCTCATTCATCACCCCATGTGGTACGTACTGTTTTATCCGCATGCCATTCAGATGAAAGAGTGTCGGGTCTACTTTTGCAAGGGCGGTCCAGATTGGTTTCGAGCCCCAACTGCACAAAAACATTGAAGCTTATATGGATGACATTGTGGTCAAGACCAAGGACAGATAAACCCTTATCAAGGATTTGGAGGAGATATTTGCCAATCTGTGCAAGATCAACTTGAAGCTCAACCCAGAGAAGTGTGTGTTTGGCGTTCCCTCCGGCAAGCTACTTGGGTTCTTTGTGTTCCATTGGGAATCGAAGCCAACCCCGGAAGATCAAAGCTATCGAGCAGATCCACGCGCCAAGGACAGTCAAGGATGTGAGGAATCTGATAGGGTGCATTGGCGTGCTAAGCAGATTCATTTCCAGGTCTGCCAAGCGCGCCCTACCGTTCTTCAAAATCCTAAAGATGGCAGGACCATGAAGTGGACCCCATAAGCAGACGCAGAATTACAAGAGTTGACGACCTACTTGTGTACGAAGCCGAGAGGGAGCAAGGACTAGCAGAGCCAGAGAAAGATCAGGACCGAGATGAGCATGGCAGGGAGAGCAACCCCAAGGACACGGAAAGGAAAAAAGTGGTGCAACGTCTAGTGTACTTCGTCAGTTCCTTGTTACAAGGAGCTAGATCAAGGTACTCTGGTGTACAGAAGTTGATCTTTGGTCTCATCATGGCCTCAAGGAAACTGTGCCACTACTTCCAAGCCTATGAGATCACGGTTGTCACTCACTTCCCGTTGCAAAGGATACTCCAAAACCCTGAGGCTACCAGCGGAATAGTGTAGTGGGCTTTGGAGTTATCCAGTTTTGGTATGAAGTTTGAAAGCACATCAACCATTCAAAGAAGGGCATTGGCAGAGTGTATTGCAGAATGGAAGCCCACCCCTGATGAAGAAGTACCAGAAACAGTTATCCCCGGCAAGGAGGCGCCCCAAGAATGGATTATGTATTTTGATGGTGCGTTTTCCTTGCAAGGTGCAGGGGCTGGCGTGCTTCTCATCGCCCCCTCCAGGGAGCACTGGAAGTACATTGTCCAGATGCATTTTTCCCAGTAAGAGGCAACCAACAATACAACAGAGTATGAAGGGCTCCTTGCCGGGCTCAGGATTGCTGCAGAACTGGGAATTAAGAAGCTAATCATTCGAGGAGATGCACAACTTGTGGTGAGACAAGTCAACAAGGATTACCAAAGCCCATTGATGGAGACATACATTGAGGAAGTGAGAAGATTGGATGAGTACTTTAACAGATTGCAAACAGCGCACGTATCCCGTGCGAAAAACAACATAGCTGATCATCTATGAAAGTGTGTTGCGCAGAAGCTTCCTACGGAACTAGTGAATTTTGTTCTCCATCTTACTCAGCCTCCGTAAACCGAGTAATAATGGCCCGGAAAAGGAGAAAGATGGACTTTGGTAGAGACTTTCGCTCCTGGCAGATACCCTGCCGAAAACAACTCCTCACTACCTGCCGGGCGGCACCCTCCAGGTGGGCCTATGGTCCCGGCGAACGAGGAATATTCCCCTGCAGTTGAGGAGGTGCCGCTAGTCCTCGTTACCGAGCCCAGGCTCTAACTTGGGCAAGACACATAGTCCACTTTCTCCAAACCGTAGAACTTCTCGACGACCAAGAGTAGCTCGGAGGGCCAGTATGTATTAGTTTGTCGATGACACTCTACACAGAAGGAGGCCCAATGGTGTGAAATTGAAGTGCATCTGCCGGGAAGAAGGAAAGGAACTTCTAGCTGAGATACACAAAGGCATGTGCGGCTCCCACATTGGATCAAGGGCATTGGTTGGGAAAGCATTCCGGCAAGGATTCCATTGGCCCACAGCACTCCAAGATGCGGTCAAGCTAGTCACCAGATGTGAAGCCTGCCAGTTCCATTCCAAGTATATACACCAGCCTGCCCAATCTCTTTGGACAATCCCTTTATCATGGCCATTTTCTGTCTGGGGGCTCGATATCCTCTGCCCTTTCCCCCGAGCAATCGGGGGCTTTGAATTCTTGTTTGTTGCTATCGACAAGTTTACAAAGTGGCCAGAAGTGACCGTCGTGAGAAAGGTGACCGCCCAGTCAGCTATCAAGTTCTTGAATGAATTGGTGTGTCATTTCGGACTTCTGGGAAGGATCATTAGTAACAAGGGCACCCAGTTCATGAGTCGCCTCTTCATGCAATATGTTCATACCCTCGGAAGCAAGATCTCATTTGCCTCTGTCACACATCCCAGAAGCAATGGGCAAGCTGAGAGGGCGAACACTGAAGGGCTGCGGGGACTGAAGACAAGAACCTTTGATGCGTTGCGGAAGCACGGTAGGCGGTGGATCGATGAGCTGCCGGTAGTTCTATGGTCCCTCAGAACGACACCAAATCGAGCTACCGGGTAGACTCCTTTCTCCCTAGTCTGTGGGGTAGAAGCAGTTATCCTCACAAAACTCATTTACGGGTCGCCTCAAGTGTTTGCCTACGATGAAGTAGTGCAAGATCAACACCGACGTGACGAAGCTGTGCTACTCGAGGAGAACCGTCTCTGGGCTGCTACGCGTGTTGCACGCTATCAGCAAGCTCTGCGTCCCTATCATAGCCGCAAGGTTCATGCCCGGTGTTTTGAGGAAGGCGACCTTGTCCTTAGGCGCGTTCAGTCCGCCAAGGGTACAAACAAGCTGACGCCGAAGAGGGAAGGCCCTTACCGGGTAGTATGAGTCACCAGACCTGGCGCAGTCCGTCTGGAGACTGGAGATGGCATTCAATTGCAAAACTCATGGAATATTGAGCATCTCCACAAGTTCTACCCATAAGGCTCAGCTGTCGGGCCCTTCCCGACAGCCACCCTTTTGTACAGGCCTTGCCTCAATTGCATGTAACCCCTTGTACAAAGCCAGGCTATGACCCTGGTCGGCGTTCTCAGAATGGGGGTACCTAGACTTCCCTACCAGCGACCCACGACATGGCTCACCAACGGCCTGGTACGGCCCAGTTTCAGCATCAACAACACAAGACCCTCGCGAAGGGCTAGGCCTCACGATGCAGACGACATCAGGACCTCCGCGAGGAGCGGCCTTTTCACGCTGGCTCCCGAGGAGCGGATATTTCTATGCGGGCTTCACCTCGTGAGGTTTGTGTGATGTGAGCCATGATGACCGAGGCCAGGAGAGCACCGGCGGGCGCAGTGTATGTGACAGCCTGGTTTTTGCCCCCTCTTCTTTTTCTGATTTTTGATTGCCTTCTTATTTGAATTTGGGTTTTTGAATCATTTCAATTGGACATAAACCCTTGGGCATCCCCATGATTTTCACCCAAGTGGCTCACCTCTCCCCCAAGCCATCATTTCTTCTCTGGTTAATCCCAAAAGAATCACAGGAATATTTTTCTTAAATGAAAAATATTCATTTCCTCCTCTAAGACCCTAATCAGCAACATATGCTCCAAAGCAACCCCCATTTTCTTGGCCCACAAAAATCTAAGAAAATTCCAAAATATTCTTTGAAACCTAGGGCACCTCCCCGAGCAAAAATATTGCATCACTTTTTGGAATATTTTTGCTACAGAAAATCTTTTCTGTTCTGGTCAGAATAGGTGGTTTCTACAGCAAGTACCAGTTTCCTTGATCCAATGAGGCTAATTTTTCTCCCTTCGAATTTTGGCCGTTGTGGATCCCTTCCCGCCTTCACTGGGAAGAGGATCAAGGCCACTATAAATAGGGCCTAGCCACCACCATAGAGAAGGATCCGAATCCAAGAGATCTTCCTCTCCCACCAACTCAAGAACACTCCTCCTCCCGAGGTTGTTCTCCCACGATACTAGTTCATCACCAGCCCCTCGAGGCCAATCCACCACAAAGCAGGAGTAGGATTTTACACCGCAAGGTGGCCCGAACCTTGGTAAACTGCCATGTCCCGTTTCCTTCCTGTTCACCGAGCTAGGCCTAGGGATTAGTGAGTAGGTAAACTGGGGAGGTTGAGTTCTTCGCACGCACCCCAGAGTTCGAACCTCTCAAGGGTTTGTGGAACCCGAAATCCGACATTTGGCACGCCATGTAGGGGTGCGTCAGAGCCTCTCTTCCATTGGTCGATTCACCACCACTCCACCGCTCCTATAGCTGACGCTTGTCGAGCCCGTGCTGAGTGTCGGGCCGCCCTCGCAGCCCGCGTCGCTTAGACAGCACCGGCGGGTGACGGCTACCCTTGCCGTCCCCCGTCGTCAGTGGCGAATGCCACCACCCGCCCCGCGGGCCATGAGCAGTAGGCTTCATCATTGCATCCTTCCATGCGGTGAGACGAGCGCACCGCCACCCCGTCGCTGACTCCGGCTGCTTCATCCTCCCATGCTCGTCATGGTCCAGCAAACACGCAGGCTGCACTGCTCACGGCATGCGAGCTTCTACGATACTGCCTGGTTGACGACCTCTATGAGGACTGGCTGAACCGCATCGCCGAGCTTGCCAGCGCCGCCGGAGGATCTCCTGCACTGTCTCACTCGCTATCTCACCCACCGCCTACCGCGGGTGACGTGTCCCACGGAGCTCCTTCTCCACCTCCCAGGCAGGACGCCATCATCGAGCCAAGGCGCGAGGCTCCACGGCGCGACCCGCCGTGCAGGTCGCCCGTGAGTGACGAGGCAAGTTGCCAGGTGGTACAGTGGCTGCAAGGAGAGGCGTGTGCGCTCCCCGCACCACCACATCAAGACTGCGCGCCGCCTATGGTGATGGCGCGCGAGTGCCAAGATCAAGCTCCACCTCCATGGCGGGCTACCGCACTACTGTAGGATGCTGCTAATGCGACACTATGATCAGAGACCCTTCGATGAAACTGTGTGTGATGCCATAATCGCAAACGGTGGTGTAAAAAAATGTCAAAAAAGGGTGCAAATGTTTGCGATGACGGATGCATCAAACACGGTTCAGATTTTAGTTTTGTGTGTGAAGCAGGGCATACGGTTGATCCAGACGAACTGTTTGGGATTAGACAGAACAATAGAAACGGGCAGCCATATTAATGCGTGTGCGATATACGGCATACGGTTCGCTCCGATGAACTGTTTTCTCTTAGGGAAAGCAACAGAAACGGTCAGCCAGGTCAAGGTATGTGTGATATACGGCATACGGTTCAGTCGAATAAACTGTTTTCGATTAGGGAAGAGAACATAAACGATTCAACTTAACCAGATGTGCGTGATACGCGACAAAAGGCCCGAACATTAATTCGAGAAAAAGTACACAAAGGTTAATTTGACATACATGACTTATAAGTTTCACAGAAATAATATCACTTGTTTTGGAAAACATTTAATTGCGTTGAATGTATATAATGATCCATCCTATTAGTTGAATTAACCTCGAGGTCCATGTTTTGGAAACATGTCGTAAAGTAACGGGAGTTCTGTTAGATGAGCTATCGGTAGGGAAGCTGGTCCTTGCTACTGTAGGATCCCTCTTTGCATCCTTTATTGGGCACCCGTATGACCGACTGTTGCCGCCCAATGGTCAATGCCACGTCCCCCGCATGGCAGTTTTTGCAATGGGTAACTGCATTTTCGCGCCGCGCCCGGCGCAACCGCATGCACACGAACATGTGTGATCATGCGCCGGCCGCAAACACTGGCAGCAGAACTTATAAATTGACAGATGAAGTACTAGTTACAGTGATGCATATAATTAAGCAAATGGATCACACATGTCTATATTGACTAGAATGAGAATGCAATAGCACAATAAGAATTAAGGCCACGATGATGCGATCATAGTGGTGGTTACAGGAGGCAAGAAGAAAGATGCATCCATCAACATACGACCTCCTCCTCCTCAACTCAGTGCGCTGGGCCACCGTCCGGCGGCTAAGGAGCAGCAGCTTTTGTGGCGAGGTCAAGGTGCCTCTCAGCTAAGGCATCCAAGGCTTCCAGCCGGTTGAAGAAGGCCAACGTGCTAGCGTCCTCACTGGCCATGTAGATACATATGTACACGATTCACTCGTACACATGGATGTGTAGGTCTATGGTTTCTTGCAGGGTGAGGTGCCTCACAGCGAGCGCGACCTCCAGGTGGACATTCTTCGTGGCATCGGCAAGCAGTCGCAGGGCCACCAGTGTTTGAAAGAGGTTCCGACCATGGAGGTCCATTAGGGTGGTAGGCAATGAGGAGCCTGGGCGCACGGGCTGGAGGAGTACGGCGATGTCCTCCATGAGCTTCTTGACGATGGTGAACCTGTTGGTGGTGCAAACGATCATCTATTCGTACTAAGAGTTGTAGCTGGCGTTAACGGCGGCCATCCACCAGCCGGTCACCAACACCGTGTGGAGGCGATCCACGGTGCCGTGCCGCAGGCCGACGTCGTGGATCATCTGGCACAGCCGTTGACTGCTCGGGCGCATCGCCGCCATGGGTCTGGAGTGAGCACTTTTGCGCTTATTAGTGTAGGTGCTTAGGCAAATGTTTAGGTGCGTACGATGTGGTAGATGCATTGGAATGGAGGGGCAGCTTTATATGAGTGCAAACTGCGTTGCGTTCACATCATGCTTCCTCTTTTCCCGGTCCTCCTCCCATTACTTCCCTCAAGCATTCACACGATGCTAATTGAAGGAGGATGCATAATTGGCCATTCAACATTTCAGGAACCGCTACCCTCTCCCTCGTCTGCATTAAAGCCATATCGGGAACTACGCCACCCGCTGTCAAATCGAATAGTACTGCGCCACCCGCTGCACGCCCGGCTAAACATGCCTCCTCGCCTCCATAACTGAATTTTAGTTGCAAAAATTAGATACTGCTAGTGATTTTTAGCTTCATATTTTGAAAAATCGCAGTGTTACAAGGTTGGCAAATGGCAATGTTACTAGATCAACAAATGTCAATCTTTCTAGTTTGACAAATGGCAACATACCCAATATGACAGATGCAAATTGCACCAAATTGTTTGTAAGTCATTCACACGGGTCATCCAAAAGAACAATTTGTGTTCAAGAGATGCACAAATCCTGCTCTCACTTTGCATACAGGTGTTCTATCTAAAACGTTTGCGATCAAGAGCCATTAAAACCTATAGCCATTAAAACCAAGACACATGACGTCACGTGAATGGTTAACATAACGCACACGGTTGGAATTATACAAACGTTTGAGATATTAAAGTGGAAGCTATTTTTTCAAAAATCCTTTGTTGGTTGTTATTCGAGTGCACCTTCTCTCAAAATGGACATGAAAAATACCATAGCATGTCAGGTGCCATTCCATTATAGCATGCCAAGTTTCATGAATTTCAGACGAATTTTGGATTTACTAGAATTTAAAAACAAAGTATCTCAACGTTTTGCCGGCCGAGTGATGGTGGCAGGGTATTTGACATTCATTCCCATTTCTTGCATGGGACCTAAGCATGCACCCAAGGACAAAGATTTGATTTTTCAACCAATTTACATGCACTGGAGCATGTGCATGTAGTTCTAATTTTAATTATGCACCTAAATGCATTGAAAACTCACTCAATGCATAAAAATGTCCAAACGAACCCCGAAAAATCACAAAAAATAACACAACACTCCTGTTGTTCTATGTTGACACGAGAAAAAATTTGAAAGCAATAAGAGGCAATGGATATCGTTTCGTCCCCAAAGGTGGGGCGTTCCCTACCGAAACCATCATGCTTGTTGTGAGAAGCTCTGGTTTGTGAGAAGCAAATACCCAAACCTGCCCCAAATAGGACAAAAAATTTAGCACGGCATGTTGCTGCCATTCCATGAAAGCATGCCAAGTTTCATGAATTTCAGACGAGTTTTGAAGCTACTAGAATTTCAAAACAAAGTATCTCAACGTTTTGCTGGCAATCAACGTTGCCATGGTGTTTGAAATTCATTCCAATTTCTTGCATGGGACCTAAGCATGCACCCAAGGACACATATTTGAATTTTCAACCAATTTATATGCATTAGAGCATGTGCATGTAGTTCAAATTTGAATTATGCACATAAATGCATTGAAAACTCAATTAATGCATAAAAATGTCCAAACGAATTTGACACAACACTCCTATGAATAAAAATCCCAAAATTGACACAACACTCCTATTGTTCTATGTTGACACCAGAAGAAATTTGAAAGCAATAAGAGGCAATGGATATCATTTCGTCCCCAAAGGTGGGACATTCCCTACCAAAACCATCACGCTTGTTGTGAGAAGCTCTGGTTTGTGAGAAGCATGTCCCCAAACCTGCCCCAAATGGGACAAAAAATTTACCACGGCATGTTGATGCCGCTCCATGATAGCATGCCAAGTTTCATGAATTTTGGACGAGTTTTGGATTAACTAGAATTTAAAAACCAGGTATCTCAATGTTTAGGGCCGAGTGACCGTGCCCTGGTGTTTGACATTCATTCCCATTTCTTGCATGGGACCTAACCATGCACTCAAGGACACAGATGTGATTTTCAACCAATTTATATGCATTAGAGCATGTGCATGTAGTTCAAATTTGAAATATGCACATAAATGCATTGAAAACTCAATTAATGCATAAAAATGCCCAAATGAACCCCAAAAAATCCCAAAAATCGACACAACACTCCTGTTGTTCTATGTTGACACGAGAAAAAATTTGAAAGCAATAAGAGGAAATGGATATCGTTTCGTCCCCAAAGGTGGGACGTTCCCTACTGAAACCACCTGGCTTGCTATGAGAAGCTCTGGTTTGTGAGAAGCATATCCCCAAACCTGCCCCAAATGGGACAAAAATTTACCACGACATGTTGATGCCGCTCCATGATAGCATGTCAAGTATCATGAATTTCAGACGAGTTTTGGATTTACTAGAATTTAAAAACAAGGTATCTCAATGTTTGCGGCCGAGTGACAGTGGCAGGGTGTTTGACATTCATTCCCATTTCTTGCATGGGACCTAAGCATGCACCAAAGGACAACGATTTGATTTTTAACCAATTTATATGCATGGGAGCCTGCGTATGTAGTTCAGTTTTGAATTATGCACATAAATGCATTGAAAACTCAGTTAATGCATAATAATGTCCAAACAAACCCTGAATAATACCAATTCTTTTATGACACACATATAGTTGCATGTTCACTGCAGATAAAAGGTCTAGCAATTCAAACACCATCCAGGGCCTCTTTGACCCCATTATGTAATTCAAATCAAGACGGAAAGTCAAGTAGATCCCACACAGTTTATTATAGCCAACTGTGTGAGATGCAGCACAAAATATCTTGATGCAGCGGCTACAGTCCACAGCCCGCTCTGAATAAGGGACCATGTCTGATGACACTTTGCGCACCAGTTTTTTCGCTGAAGCGATTCCATATTTTCGGTTTCCGCGGAAATATCTACCTCCCCGCCCCCTCCCCCTTACCAAAAGCCACATTTCCCCTGTTTCCGCCTTCCTTTCCAAGTTGAATCCTTCACTCCTTGCATGCAGCACTGCCTCCTGGCCGGCGACCCTCCTTCACGCTGCTCGGCCTCGCCTATCCAGGCAGCTAATCCACACCCGACCCCCATCCTCCTCCTCCTTCCACATCCCACATGCCCCGACCGCCGGCGCGAGCACGAAACCTTCCACCCAAATCACTGACCCCTCCACCAAATAAGCGCCGGCCTAAGCCATGGTGCATGAAGTATAGCCCGGATCTCAAGGAGCATTTGGCAGTGAAGAAGCAAACCGCGGCTGCACGCGTGGATGAGGTCGCGATGGATGCCATTCGTGCCGACCCCCAGATCATGGAGGAGCACCTCGCCGTCGAGGCCACTGTTGACGCCTTGTGCGCCGACGCTGCGACGCGGTTGGATGCTTTAAACAATAGTTCATGGCATTTTCTCGAGGCCACCATCGGTGCCTTTGACGAAGACTATGAGGTGTTTTCTCAGCGTGCATGTGCTTACCTCATCTCGAGAGCGAGTAGGTTTGTGCCCGGTGCGGCTCAGGCAACTCACCACTACAACGAGGGCACCCATGATGTGGAGGCCTCGCCCTCTGCCATGTCCAAGGAGCCAATCGTCATCGATATCTTTGATAATGATGAGTAGCTTGTCTCATTAGCTCACTATAAGGACCCATGTTCAGTTTGCTAGCTACTGCCTTTCCTTAACAAATTCTAGTGAATTGTCCTATCTACTTTTACCATGCAATCTTCTGCTATAGTGTATATGTTCTATATGTCGTGCAATGTGGTGTTCAATTAACTGCTTGGTTCAATTCTGCAATTGTGATGTCCAATTCTTCAGGGTGCAATATTTCCAAGTTGTTAAGCATTCTTGGTTTGATTAACTGTCTAATCTTCTTTTACGAATATGTTATATTATGCAATGTGGTGCTTAGTTAACGTTTGGTTCATCTGTTGTGGTGTTTAGTTAACTTCTTGGTTTAATTCTGCAATGCAATGTTCAATTGTTGTGGCTGCATTCTGTTATTGTATACCATGCGAGAAATAAATCAAATTTGGTTGCACTTAATACATGAGAAACATATACAAGGGCCATATTTCCTAGTTCTTAATCATCCTTGGTTTGGATAAATGGATTTTCCATGTGGCTTGAATTAATCCGATGAATCTGCAATGTGCTTATTTATCATCAACATATTTTACAGATAGCATGCGAACCCTTACTTAACCTGATGACTAACTACCTTATATGTGTTGTAGGGAAACAATGGGAAGCACTAACGTTTACAAGATGGTACCAACTATTATACCTTGACTTTTTTATTCCTTTGCCCCATTTCCAATATAGAGAAGATATTTATGCACATCCTTGTTTTCAGGCTTCACTGATGATTACCTCTCAAACCACCTCTGTGGTTAGGAGGCGAGGAAAGTTTTCATACAACACCCACGGTTCAATATTGAAGTGTTCCCGAAGATGTCCAAGGATGGACGGTCAATCATCCACAGGCACTGTCCTAAAGTTGCAAAGACCTTCAACATGAATGAAGGCTCAATATTCGCCTTCCGATTCAGCTGTTTTCCAGATGAGATGCATCTCTCTATGTACCATCTATGATGCTAATTTCAAAAGGTTCTAGATGTTGCATGTGAAACTTGCTGTTAGTGCAGTTGTGTAATGGGCTAGCTGAGTGCTGAAGCTGTATCATGTTGTACTCCGATGTATTTCAATTATGAAATCCTGCTTCCTAATATGGAAATGGAATGTATTATGTGCTTAATATGAATGTAAATTTAGATTAGTAAATGGATTATTAATAATAGGTCAATTAGTCCGCTAATTGGGTTTTCCTATTGCAAACGATTATTGAGAAAACACCGTTGGCGATGACCTCAGGCAACGCACACAGTTTCTAGGAATAAACCGTGTTGGCTCAATAAACAATCACACACAACATTCTATTGAAAACTATTTGCGTTAGGCCACCTTGCACAAACGTTTTCCTTGGAGTGACTCTGTGGGATGTATATACGAATGGAAACGTTTAGCGGTGACTGAGTGTGTGGGATGTACTTACGACCGGAAATGATTTCACCTATATGATTGTATTTTTTTGAGCACTAATGTACGTATGTCTATATTTGAGTGCTCGTCGGTCGCACACGACCTCATTTTGCCGAGTGTGTGTGCCAGGAGGTCCTGTCCCCGACAATTTTTGGGTGTGTGGGAAGGACCACCCTATCGCCCACACTCACTTGGCGACGGTTCCAAATGCCGTCGCGGAAAGGGGTTAAAAACCGTTTGTATAGCACCGACGCATACCAGTGCCATGACCACGGCTAGATGTCGCGCGTTCACTTCAGAGTTGTGCAGTGTCATCTGGCCAGGAAAGTTCAAGCCTGACCTGCGTCCAAACTACGACGGCACCCCCGACCATGCTGAGTTCGTGCATCTCTATGAGCTGAGCATCGAGGCATCCAACGGCGACGAGAAGGTTAGTGTCGGTGTCAAAACTGGCCGATCCCGGGTAGGGGGTCCCGAACTGTGCGTCTGAGGATCGAAGGTAACAAGGGACAAAGGGGACACGATGTTTACCCAGGTTCGGGCCCTCTTAATGGAGATAAAACCCTACATCCTGCATGATTATATTTGATGATTATAGGGGTTACAAGAGTTGATCTACCTCGAGATCGAAGTGGCTAAACTCTAGATGTCTAGCCTGTATGAATTCTGATCGCCTCTACGGACTAAACCCTCCAGTTTATATATACACCGGAGGGGCCTAGGGTTGTACAGAGTCGGTTTGCAAAGAAAGGAAATTACATATCCGGACACCGATCTTGCCATCCACGGATAGGAGAATCCTACACGGACACGGGGGAAGGTCTTCTACCTTGTATCTTCACGGCCCATCAGTCCGGCCCACATTAAGTAGTTTGGACACCCGAGGACCCCCTAATCCAGGACTCCCTTAGTAGCCCCAGAACCAGTCTTCGATGACGACATGTTTGGCACGCGGGTTGTCTTCTGCATTGCCAAGCGGGTTGCTCCTCCTGAGTACTTCAGAGTAATCTTCTGAACTGCAGAACTATATCCGACTCTGTATAATAGTCTGAACCTTAGCTATGAAGGCACGATATTTAATCAAAATAATATCTGTCAACTGACAACTTTTCGACGAAACGCCACATCTGGCCTCTTAACATTTCGAACCGTTTTTTTCACCTCCCGCTTCATTTTTCAAGGCACAACCTCTATTTACACGTCTTGTCAAAACAGAGATCGTGTCTGCTTATCACGGGATACTCGTAAATACAGTTTTGGGTAATCCAACCATGTCATTCGCATGACCCCTTAGGAATAGGCGAGTCTTAAGGCTTGAGCGGGGCGTTTGATATTCACTACCTATATAAGAGGATAAAGATTCCTCTTTCTTCCCACGCCTTCTTCCTTCTCTTGCTTTCTCATCTTCGAGCTCAAGTGCCCAAACTTCAATCTTCCCACCGCCGCCAACCTCTCCAGCCATGTCCGGATCTGGTTCGAAGGGCAAGTGGGAGGCCTCCTCTGTCATGGAGAAGGACGTCAAGGAGCTCCGGGAGGCGGCGTATATGTCTGCGGACGTCACACACATGCTCCCTGCCAAGAAACAAGTCATTCCCACCCTAGAGCCCGACGAAAGGGTCGTATTCATCCCTCACTCCCTCAGCAGGCTAAGGTTTCCACTACACCCCTTCCTCTGGGGCCTCATGTTCTACTACAGGCTAGATTTCCATGATCTAGCCCCGAATTCTTTCCTTCACATCTTGGCATTCATTGTCGTGTGTGAGGCGCTCCTCCGCATCCCCCCACACTTCAGCCTATAGCTCAAGGTCTTCAATGTGAAGTCGAAGGTGGTCGACGGGCAGCATGCGGATTGCGGCGGTGCCATGGTGAGCAAGCTCCCCAACACCGTTTGGCCTAAGGGGGCCTTTGTGGACACTGTCAAGGTGTGGCACCAGGAGTGGTTCTACATCACCGAACCCAGCGACGCCAAGTGGGTGGCCACTCATAAATTCATATCTGGGCCCCCTATGCGGCTCACCTCATGGACCGCTAAGGGTCTGGACTGGGGATCCACAGTGGAAGTGTTGATCCTGCAGAAGCGCATCATGAATATGATAAGAAAGAACACCAGTCTCACTAACATGATTCAGGTGATGCTCTTCCGCCGGATTCTTCCATGTCAACTCCGGCACTCTCACATGAGGGAGTTCAATCCGAAAGGTCCTCGGGCCCCGAAGCATTTCTTCGGCACTACGCACGAAGACATCTGGAAGCTGTTGTTCAAGGCACAAAAATCATGGTCGAAGGAGACCGAATATATCGGTGTCGACAGCGAGAATCTGGCCACACCCGTAAGTGTGTTATTCCTAAATATATATTTGATCAATACGATTTTAGGCATAATGAGTTTTCCGTCCCTTGTACAGGGTTGGATAGCAAAGGGGAAGCGGATCAAGTGTCCAGCACCGCTGCGTGAAGACCTGGCCGAACCCTAGCTGACGAAGATGATGGTCCCGGCACCGTATCAAGCGCCGGAGAAGAAGTCCAAGAAGAAGAAGGGCAAGGAGGCCAAGGGTGACCTTTGCCGCAAGGGTCCTTCGGACGCAGTGTCCGGAGAGACCGAAATCCCCTCCTCCCATGAGGGAGACGAGGACGAGGACGAGGAGGCTGCGGAAAGTGACTCCCCTCTTAAGGGGAGGGACAAAAAAAGGGTAGCCTCCACAGACACGGAGGAGGAGGCGCCCAAGAGGGGGAAGATTACCCTCTCGGATGGTTTGGATTCGGAAACCGAACCCATCCCCAAGAGGCTTCCCAGGGTGAAGCCCCTGGCCAAATCATAAGTATCAAAGGATTTATTACATGTATTTGGTCCTCTATGTTCTTAATATAACATATCATATTGTTTGTATTTCAGCCCCGCCCGCGACCTCCCCAACCCTTCACTATCTGAGGGGAGTTCTCTGCCACCTGAGATGGTAGAGAGCGAGATGCCTCCGCGAGCCTCTCCGCCCATCGGCGCAGATGATAGTGGTTATCAGAATCGCGATTCTGTTATACGATTCTACGACTTTACCATCCAAGATTAGCCCTTTGATTCTACGATTTTAGTTCTTAGAATCTACGTTTCTACGATCCTGATAGTGAAGATTCTATGATTTGCAATCCTACCATCGAAGGTCCGATCCGATTCAAAATTACGATTCTGACAACCTTGGATGACACCGAGGTGTTTTCCCGAAGGACCTCTCCAGGCCGCAGAGGAGTGGGCGAGGCGGCCGAAACGGTGCCCGAGGGTAGTACTTCGGCTGCTGAAGACATGGGGGTGCGATCCCCATGGTGACCGACGGCGGGGTCCCTGACCTGTCTGGCCCCCAGACAGACACCATTTCAGAGAACCATACGGTTCCGGAATTGGGCGAGTAGCCCCCTTTGAAGGAGGAGGGAGCAGCAGCTCCAACGGCGACCTCCACTAATCCGGAGGTGCCGAATGCTCTGGTGGAAGCACTACGACGTGCTTCCATCGTTGAGGAGCACCGCACCCTGATGGGTGTGGTGGTTGAGAAGGTCCAGTGCGCCAAGAGCGGGCTGAACGAAGCCTTCACCAGCCTACTAACAGACTTCAAGGTATTCGATGTAATGCTCTAGATGCTTTTGATATGAAGGAAATATACCTGTATATAAATAGTGGCCCCTGAAATTCTGTTCGGTTTTGAAAAAAGGCCGAACAGAGGATCACATAGTATTCTGAAGAGGTGACGTATGTTTCTATTTTACAATAGGCTTCCCTGTTGGCGGCAACTGTCCAGGTCGCTGAAGTTTCTAAACTCAATCAGAAACTGAAGCTGCCTGATGATGAGATCGACCGCGTTAACAAGCGGTTCGATGAGGTGCAAGGTATGTGTGTACGTTGAAAAGAGTTTGATCATACATCCGAAGTGATATGCAAATTCAGAGTGTAACTCATGTATTGCTGTAATTATGAGTGCAGGTAGCGCGGTCGAGGTCGAGACCCTCAAGAGTGCCCTTGCCCAAGCCAATGAGGAGGCGAAGGCGAGCAAAGCCACCGTTGATAAAGCAGCTGCAGAATTAAAGACCGAACAGGTCGCCTGCCGCCAGCACGAAGAGAGGGTGGCCGAAGTGGAGCAGGTGCTGAAAGACGCCATCAGCAAATGCGAGGCTTTGGAGGCGAAGACTACGGCCCAAGGGGCCGAACTCGCCAAAGCCCTCCACGAGGCCAAGGAGGCACAGACAGAGTCCTAGAGTGCTCGTGAAGAGATCCGGCAGGCCGAACAGATAGCGGCTGGTAAGCCCTTTCTTTTGCAGAGTATATTTGGGTGTCAAAGATATGCCTTGCTCACTCAACTATGGAGCTATCCAGATGCCTTCGCAGATCTTCCGAGGAGTGTTGCCGACGCCGCGTAGTTCTTCCAAGCCCAGGATGGGAACACGACAGAGAAGCTGTTCTGGTCACAGTTCCTGGCGCCGGAGCGTCCGGTGCTATTGAACAACCAGATGATACAACTATTGGAGCTGCATAGGATGTCCGGCCTGGCCATGAAGGATATCATAGTCCGGCTTTGGCCAACCGAACCCATTCTGAGCCGCTACTTCGGCCTGGTGAGGCGACTCGGTGATGCACTGCCTCGAGTTGAAGCTGTGAAGCGTTCGGCATGCATAGAGGGTGCGTGGATGGCCTTTTCCCGTGTCAAGATGAACTGGCCGAAGATGAAGGCCACAGTCGTGGCAACCAAAGTCCCGCCCGAAGGCAAGGACCACCGCAAGCCGGAGCGGTATTTTGACGATGTCCTGGCAGGTGCCCGAATAGTAGAGGGCCAATGCTCAAAGGATAGCATGTTTGAGTGAGTGTATTAGGGTTATCCAGACTTTGTTTTTATGAACCAAGGCTTGTAACATATTTATGCCTTTGTCTAAAATTATTTTCCTCCTGTGCGACTGTTTCAATTCTGAAAGTTTGCCAGTCGTCGGCTTCAGGCCCCACGTAGATGCTACGGGGGTATTTGGTATAGCGCGCGATCACTCTTGACCGAACGTCATGGTCCGTGAAGGAAGTGTCTGCGCAGCGAACCAGGCAATCAGACTATGTGGCTTTATTACTTTCACATAGCCATAGGAGTTTGACGGTGGGGCTAAGGACTCGCCCCTGGTGCGTATGCGGCCCTCTGAACTAGGATGGCTTTATCATATGACTGGGCGAAGGCTAGTCCTTCATATAATACGGAGTAAAACGCAAAAGATTTGTAGATTGCCGCCAAATCACCGACCAGCTCTCGCCCTATCATAACAGTCACATTTTGGCTTTCTCTACTAACGTGTTTGACCGGAGGAACCAGAAAAACAATCGCAGTAGTTCTCCCTTTACTACCTTAGCCGAACTAGCGGAATGTAAGGTGGTAATCACACGAGCCGGGCAACCCAACTATAGACCAAAGACATGATTCAGAGCTGATGCATATAATGCAATATTCGGGATGCCGAAGTATACCCTAAAAGTATTCAGGCTTTTGAACATATATGTGGCCGAGTAGAGCCCCTGACATTTAGGCCGGACGAAAGTATATATGGCAACCTGAAGCAAGGAGGGATACAGGTTATGAAATAAACCAATACCGAATAGGGGTTGGCGAAAAGTTGTTTCCATTATAATCTGATTGATATGTCAAAACGTGCTATTACAGATAATGTCATAAACATGAAGGCTATTTTACATGCCGAGAATTTGTAAACAAGGGGAAGCCGTATACAGGGCCTAAAAAGAAAAGGTAGTCTTTGAAGATCCCATTGATGCCCTGTCGCACGTCTGCGTCATTTCTCCTTGGTAGAAAATTCTTTGAGATGAGCAGTCGACGGTCCTTTATACGAAAAGGGGCCCGGAAAGAGCCAATGCACGACCGTAGGGTAGCCAAGTTTTAATGAACCTGTAGTATGAGGGAGGAAATATCATAGCAGAAAAGTTAAGGTTCAAATAGGGTCAAGCCGCACTATAGACCTTGTCCGTAGTGTGCCTCCGTCGTTGCCCAGGGTATTCTGAGTGTATAATTATGCGCATGCGGTATATATGCCGCGGTTGTGTGGTGCGATCGATAGAGGCAAAACTGCTAGTCTGGCTCTGGATTCACCGAGCTGTCATTCTGCATAGTAGGCTGGACTCGCTTAGCAGTGTCCAGAGTCTTGATTGCCGATGAAGTGTTCAGCTTGATGAGGTCGCTCTGCACTTCGGCTGCGAGGGCCGCGGTGTGCTCCTCCGTACGGAGGGAGTGCTCCATGCTTCCATTAATTATGATAACGTCGCGCGGCCTAGGCAGGCGGTGCACCCTTCACTTTAGGTATGGCGGCGACACGACCCTCTATGTGAGGGTGTTCGGGGAAGATGGTCACCGCACCGTGTGCTGCCCCAAGGTGAACAACGGCGAGGAGGTGCTCGGGCTTGGCAACGGCCGCGATGAGGATGAGAGCGAGCCCGCCCTTGGTGCTGACCGCGTCTCGTCCAGCTATGGCAACTCTTCCCCCAGCAACAACTCCAGCAGTGGCGGCTATGACCAGCCGCCACGCCGTCGTGCCCGCTTCGAAGATGGTGGCGGGTCGTCTCGTCGTCGTGCCTCTAGAAGCGCGAGGAGGGGTCTGGCTGAGCTCGGGAGGGAGCTGGGGCCTGCGCTCATGAACCGCTGTAGGCGCCGCTTCTAATTTGTTCTTCTTTTCCTTCCTGCATCAGAAAGAAACTAGAGTGGGCCCCGGAGGAGCGTGTATCGAACTACGATCTCAATTGTTATGTTATGTTTACCGTTCATAACATTGTTGTTTTATATAGGGATAACTTAGCTCGACTTGTTTTGAGTGACCTGCTCCTCACGAGGCGCTCGCTTCCTGGTGCTTGTCGAGGCCTACTTGACTTGATACGCGCTTAGGAACTGTAAAAAATTCGTAAGAGGTTTATCGCTCACCCGGGGCTTGGTTATAGGCGCCGCTGGCCTTGACTCAGTGCTTCACGTCGTGATAACCATGGGGCACGGACCAGGAGAGGTGCGCCAGCTTGTGGGCTCGAATGAGGGTGCCTCGTGAAAAGACAGAAGGAGGGAGCTCACAGAAGGAGGGACGCTAGGGATAGCTCAGGTCGGCCAAAGAGGCGAAGGCAGAAACAGAGGCAGAAAGCGATAAAACAGGACCAACAAGAGACACCAGAAAGGAAATTTCAATTAAAATAGGGGAGAGCCAACTTCGGAAAGCAAATGAAAAGCCGCATCTGGCACCTAGTCTAGTCTTCGACGTCTTATCACCAGCGCGACGCTAAGTGCTACCACTCGGCATGGGAGGGAGCCCCCGAGGCCAAAGGGCGGCTCTCCTGAGGCTCCGGGGCATGTAGAACCCCACTCATTATTACGTGAGAGTGTCACGGGCGGCAATTCTTCACAGGCACATGGCCTTGCTTCACAGGCACTAGGCCTTTCTTCACAGGCACCGGGCCTTGCTTCACAGGCACCGGGCCTTGCTTCACAGGCACTGGGCCTTTCTTCACAGGCATCGGGCCTTCTTCACAGGCGCTGGGCCTTTCTTCATGGGTAGAACTTCCAGAGGTGTTGGATGTTCCAGGCGTTCTGCACGGGTACCCCGTCCTGTGTCTCCAGGCGCGCGGTACCAGGCCTGGAGACGTGGACGACCTTCAACGGGTCCTCCCACATGGGCAAGAGCTTATGCAGCCCGACCCTAGAGAGCACCCGCCTCAGGACGAGGTCACCCACCTCAAGGGTCCTGGAGCGGACGCTGCGGCAGTGGTACCGTCACAGCGCCTGCTGGTATCTTGCCGCCCGTAGTGCAGCTTCGCAGCATCGTTCCTCCCCCAGCACGAGATCCATCCCCCGCATGGCGTCCTGCAGCGTCTCATCAAACGCAAGGACCCGTGCGGAGCGATGCTTGGCCTCATAAGGGAGGTCTTCTTCTGCTCCATAGATGAGGAAGAACAGGGTTTCGCCCATTGGCTTGGTGGCGGTGGTGCGGATCGACCACAGCACAGACTGGAGATTGTCGTGCCAGCCCCTGCCGCAGGCCTAAAGCTTCTTCTTGAAGGTCCTGGTCTTGAGGCCCTTCAGGATCTCTGCATTGGCGTGTTCGACCTGGCCATTGCTCCTAGGGTGTGCTACTGAGACATAGCAGATCTGCGTTCCAATGTTAGCACAATATGACTTGAAGAAATTACTAGTGAATTGTGAGCCGTTATCGGTGATAATGCAGTTGGGGACCCTAAAACGGCTCACGAGGCCCTTGATGAACTTGACTGCAGAGCGAGCTGGGATGGCACAGATGGCTTCAACCTTCGGCCACTTAGTGAACTTGTCGATGGCGACGTAGAGGTATCGACAGCCCCCAGGCGCCCGAGGGAACAGGCCCAGAATATGCAGCCTCCAGACCGCGAACGGCCATCAGAGTGGGATGGTCTGGAGGCCCTGAGCTGGCTGGTGGATTTGCTTGGCATGGAATTGGCAGGCCTCGTAGGACTTCACCAGCTCGGCCACCTCGTTGAGCGCCGTAGGACAGTAGAATCCACTCCAGAATGTCTTGCCGATGAGGGTTCGCGACAACGAGTGGTGCCCACAGTCTCTGTCATGTATGTCAACTATCAGCTCTTTCCCCTGTTCCCCGGAGATACAACGTGATGTAACGTCATTTGGTCGCTTTCTGTATAACGCACCGTCTTGGATGCAGTATGTTGTGGCCTGACGGGCCACGCGCTCTGCGTCCTCCTCCTTCTCTAGCAACACCCCTTGCATCCGATTTTCCTTGAATTCCTTGGTCCAGCATCCCTCCTGGGGCTCGAACGCCAGGAGTAGGCGCGCTCCTGAGGTCGGCGACTGTGGGAGTTCCTCCCGAGGCTGAGTTGTTCTTAAAAGCAGTGGCGGTGCTGCTGGCTTGAAGAGCCGCTCCTTGAAGATGCCAGGCTGCTGGGGCTGTCGCTTGGATGCTCTTCTAGTGATGTCGTCTGCATCCTTATTGGTGCCACGGGGCACGTGCTGCAACTCCAGGCCCATAAATTGCTTCTCCATCTTGCGCGCCTCCGTGAGGTAGTCTTCCATGTGCTCGTCCTTCGGCTCGTATACCTTGTTGGAGAAGTTGACGAGGAGCTGTGAGTCACCCCTGATAGTGAGACACTTCACCCCCAGCGCCGCCATAGCCTTCAGGCCGGCTATGAGGCCCTCATATTCTGCAATGTTGTTGGAGACCTTCTCGCCCTACTGGAGGCAGAGCTGCATGGCATAGTAGAGCTTGTCCTGAGTGGGCGAGATGTGTACTGCTCCAGCCCCCGCGCCTTGGTGCGCGAAGGCGCCATCGAAATACATGACCCAGCCGTCAGGTGCCTCGCTTCATGCGAGAGGGACCGGTCTTCTCCTTCTTCAAGTACAGGGGCGTCTGTCCATTCTGCCATGAAATCAGCGAGCGCGGCTTGATGACCCTGGTAGTACTGAACTCCAGCTGGAATGCTTGCAACTCGATATTCCATTCAGCGACTCTTCCGGCAGAGTTGGGGCTCCTGAGCACTCTCTCCAATGGGTAAGCTTAGACGACCTTGATGGGGTGGCCCTGGAAGTAGTGCCGTAGCTTTCGTGAAGCCACTAGGAGCGCGAGTAGGAGCTTCTGAGGCATGGGGTACCGCGCTCTTGCGTGCTGCAACACCGTGCTGACGAAGTATACAGGGTGCTCGACGAGGGTTGGCGTGCTGATGGGGTTTGTGTCTTCTGGAGGCTGGGGTGCCTCCTGAGGAGGTAGGTCCCCCGACGCTTGGTCGCTTGCCGAAGTCTTTGCGAGCTTGGTGGCGTTGCCCTGCCGAGCCTGATCCTCTACCACTGCTGATGCAGCCCTTGCGGCGCCCTTCTTGTCTTCCATCGTCTCTGCTGGCGGCGTGGCACGGCACGATGCGCCCTTGGCTTCGTGTTCTTCCCGGACCGCCACTAGGGCCGCGCTGGCTGAGTACGGGGTGGCGGCAAGATAGAGCACTAGGGGCTCATGAGTTCGTGGCGCCACCATCACTGGAGGGCTAGTCAGGTATCTCTTGGGGTCTTGAAAAGCTTGGTCGGCCTCCGGGGTCCACTCGAAAGGGCCCTTCTTTTTCATCAGCTTGAAGAAGGGTAGGGTGCGCTCTCCCAGCTTGGAGATGAAGCGCCCCAACAAAGTCACCCGACCAGCCAACTTCTACATTTCCTTGAGGGTCTGTGGTGGACTCATGTCTTCAATGGCCTTCACCTTCTCTGGGTTGGCCTCAATCCCCCTGTGGGACACCAGGAAACCCATCAACTTGCCGGAAGGGACGCCAAACACGCATTTCTCTGGATTGAGCCGCAAATCCACATGGCGAAGGCTTTCAAAGGTATCTTCTAGGTCTTGGATCAAGGTCCCTGCCTCCCGAGACTTCACCATGATGTCATCGACATAGGCTTCATTGTTTCTCCCGAGCTGCCGCCCTAGGGCGATGTGCATGAGTCGCTGGAAGGTTGCGCCCGCATTGCGCAGCCCGAACGGCATGCAAGTGTAGCAGTACACCCCACATGGGGTCAGTAAGGCCGTCTTCTCCACATCTTCTAGCGCCATCTTGATCTGGTGATACCCTGAGAATGCATCCAGGAAGCATAGCAAGTCGCACTCGGCGGTGGAGTCGACGATTTGGTCGATGCGTGGAAGCGGGAACAGATCTTGGGGGTAGGCCTTGTTGAGGTTGGTGAAGTCGACGCACATCCGCTCCTTCCCGCCTTTCTTGGCGACGATGATGGGGTTCTCCAGCCACTCGGGGTACCGAACCTCGCGTATGACACCCGCGGCCTCCAACTTGCGAGTTTCTTGGACGATGAAGGCTTACTTCTCCGTGGACTGCCGCCTTGCCTTCTACATCATGGGGCGTACGTTGGGGCACACCTTCAGGTGGTGCTCTATTACCTCTCTTGGGACCCCTACCAGCTGATCGGCTCCCAAGCGAACACTCCCTTGTTTGCACGCAGAAACTTCACTTGCGCCTCCTCTTGAGCGGGCTCGAGGTTGGCGCCTATGGTAAAGGTTGCCCCTAAGGACCCGTCCTCCTCGACCAACACTTGCTTGGTTTTTGCCTTGGCCTGAGTGAAGAACTGCTTCTTCTTGGTTGGTACGGCTCCCTTGGCCTTCGAAGTATCCGCGTCGGTGGGTCATGCTATTGTGGCGGCCTTGAGGGCAAGCCTGAGCACCGCCATGGCCTCCTATGCATCCCCCTTGATGATGAGGACACCCTGGCTCCCCGGCATATTTACGAGATTGTAAGCAGGATGGGTTGCTGCCATGAACTAGGCCAGAGCTAGGTACCCGAGGATGGCGTTGTATGGAAGGCCAATGCGGGCGATGTCGAAGTTGATGGGGAGGCGGATCTGCTCCAGGGAGCGGGCGGGGCCTCCGCCAACTCCCGAAAATGGCTTGCTGGGGCGGAGCCGCTCGAACGGTACATGAAGGAGGCTGAAGGCCTCGACGGAGAGCACATTGAGGCCGGCGCTGCCATCGACGAGCATCTTGGTGATGGATACGTGGCAGATGGTGGGCGCGCACAGCAGCGGGAGCGCGCCCGAACCGACGGTGGAAGCGGGATGGTCCTCCGAGTCGAAGGTGAGGTTGGCCTCCGGCGTGGCCCAGCTGGGCGGAGCCCTCGGGCGCTTGGAAGCGATGCCGATCTAGTGAAGGTATGGCTTGACGTGCCGATTTGAGGGTGGTGCTTGCGAACCACCGAGAAGAGCTACGACGGTGGGGGCCGCTGGTTCCCCGAAGCGAGTGACGAAAAGGCTGCGCAGCTCCTCCCAGTTGGCGACAGAAGACTCCGGCAAGTGGAGGAGCGAGGTGCAGGGCGCGCCCACAAGGGCCATTGGGAACTAGTTGGCCATGATCTTGTCGTCGCCCCCAGCTTCCAGGACGGCCTCCTCGTATGCTAGTAGGAAAGCCGACGAGTCCGCCGCACCTTCGTAGCATGGTGGCATCTCTGGCTTGAACTTGGGTGGTCACTGCACCTGCTGCAGGGCGGGGGCAAGGGCTCGGAGCCCCCGAGCACCGCCGTGGGCACCGGTAGATCCAGCTGGAGGGGCGTCCTCCATGGGGAGCGGGCGTGGAGATGGTGGAGCGCGAGCCGACGGAAGCAAGACTCCGGCGCACCCCTACCTGGCGCGCCAAAAGTCGGATCACGGGTTCCGGCAAAAATCTTAAGGTTCGAACACTGGGGTGCACGCGAAGATCTCCCCCTATCGATCCACGTCCTAACTTAGCTAAGATCTCACAAACTAACTCGATGAACTCGCAACACATAGGACACATGATTTATAGTAGTTCAGGCCACCATTGTGGTGTAATACCCTACTCTAGTGTGGTGGTGGTGGATTGCCTCTTGGGCTGAGGACGGATACTACAAGGGGAAGAACAGCCTCCTGAGGTTGAGGTGTTCATGTGCTTGGTAAACTTGTGTGGTCGAGGATGATCTTAATCACCTCCCCCCTATGGTGGTGGCTAGTCCTATTTATAGGGGCCCTGGTCCTCTTCCCAAATATTAGGCGGGAAGGGATCCCACAACGGCCAATTTGAAAGGGGACAACTAGTACAAGCTATCCAGACAAAAGCAGTCTTCGCCTGCCAAAGGCTCTGGTGGTGACACCGTCTTGGGCTCCACGGTGACCTCTGTCTTGCCGTCCTTCTAGTCTTGGTCTTGTTGCACCAATATGGAAACCTTTGCTGGATGCCTCGGTACTCCGCGCCTGCGCTTGCCCCCTTAGCACCAAAGAGGAAACAAGGACGCTGCGCGCGCTGGCGCCCGCCTGGTGCCTGCCTAGTCTCGATCGTCATGGCTTACGTCACGAGAACCTCGCGAGGTTTGCCCGACCTTGAACTCTCCGCCCTCACGAGCCAGCCTGGTGAGGCCGCTCCTGAGGAGTTCTTGTGTCGTCCGCCTCACGAGGCTTGGCGTCTCGCGAGGGTCTTGATTCCTTGTTGATGAAGATGGGTCGTACAGGCCTGCTAGCAAAGCCATGCCGTGGGCCGCAGGCAGGCAAGTCTGGGGACCCCCGTTCCCAGAACACCGACAGAAGCGCTCGCGCATCTCGCCCTAGCAGGAGATCGATCACAGAGGCAGGTTCTGGAGCCACGAGTGCGCGCCATCCTTGAGGGCCATGGGAAACCAAGTCGCCATGACATTTTCGTCACCGTTGGCCGCCTCGATGCTTAGCTCGTAGAGCTACAAGAAATCGGCAGGGTCAGGGGTGTCGTCGTAGCACAGAGGCAGGTCTGGCTTGAACTTGCCGGGCTAGACGATGCTACGCGGCTCAGGAGTGAAGGCGCGGCAGCCTGTTGTAGTCACTGGACACCGTCGCGGGGGCGGAGCCTGGTCTTGGTATCCATGCGCTGCCACCGTGGGTGGTGCACGGTCTTGATGCAGTGGTGCTTGGAGTGCAGGAGTGTTTTCTTGTTGCGGCGGAGGGATTTCTTGGCAGCTTCCATCTTCATGCGCAGGTGCCTTGCGCGACTGTCGCGCCGCGGGGCTGCGCGTCTTGGTTTGAGGGTGCTGTTTTGATGCGGAGGTGGTGGAGGCACTCCATGGGCCACATCTCCCGCAGCAGGAGGCGGGCAAGGTAGCGAAGGGGATGGGGCAGGAGAGCCCCCAGCGGTGCTGACAGACTCAGCGATGCGGTCCAGCCAGTCGTCATAGAGGTCGTCAATGGGGCAATAGCGCAGGAGCTCGCGTGCCATGAGCAGCACAGCCTGCGTGTCCAAGGGCACGTGACGAGCGTGGGACGATGAGCCGGCTGGAGTCAGCGATGGGGTGGTGGTGCATCCGTCCCGTCGCACACAGGGGTGCAGTGACGAAGCCTGCTGCTCGTTCTCCACTAGGCCGGTGGCGGCGTTGGCAGTGGGCAATGGAGAGCGACGGGGAGGCCCGTCAAAGCGCGCCGTTTGAGCGTCGCGAGCGTTGAGAGTGGCTTGGCTCTTGGCACAGGCTCGACAAGCATCAGCCATGAAATCGGCGGAGCGGTGGAGCATGGATCATCCGAGGAAAAGCTTCGGCTCACCCCCTACCTGCCGCGCCAAATGTCGGATTCTGGGTTCCGGCTAACCCTTGAGGTTTGAACACTAGGGTGCGCACAAAGCACTCTTCCTCGCTAGTTCGCTCGCTCGACGATCCCACAGCCTAGCTCGACGAACCCAAGGAACACGAGACACAGAGGTTTATATTGGTTCGGGCCACCGTTGTGGTGTAATACCCTACTCTAGTGTGGTGGTGGTGGTGGATTGCCTAGAGGACCAGGGATGAACTGCCTCCTGAGAGAGGTGTTCTTGAGCTCGATGAGCTTATGTGTGTGAGGATGATCCTAATGATCCGTCCCTTGCTACGATGGTGGCTAGCCTATTTATAGAGGCCCTGGTCCTCTTCCCAAATGTTAGGCGGGAAGGGATCCTACAACGGCCAAGTTTGAAGGGGGGCAACTAGTAGTAGCTATCCTGACAAAAGCTGGTCTTTGCCTACCAAAGGCTCTGGTGGTGACGCTGCTGAGGGCTCCGCGGTGACCTCCGTCCTGCCATCCTATTGGCCTTAGTCTTGTTGCACCGATATGTAAATCTTTGCCTGAAACCTCTTCACTCCTCGCCTGTGCCTGCCTCTTTAGCACCAAAGAGGAAACTGGTACACTGCGCCCGCCTGGCCTTGGTCGTCATGGATCACGTCACGTGAACCTCGCGAGGTGCCCCTTGCATTGATATCTCTGCTCCTCGGGAGCCAGCCTAGTGAGGTTGCCCCCAGGGAGGTCTTGGCGTCATCCGCCTCGCGAGGGTCTTGAGTTGTTTCTGTAGATGACGGGTCGTACCAGGCCGCAGGTGGAGCCACGCCGTGGGCCGCAGGTAGGCAAGTCTGGGTATCCCCGTTCCCAGGATGCCGACAATCACGAACTAGGGTTCCACCCTACGTCATCTTGGATCAGAGCATAAGTTGATTCATACCTTGGAGTTCTTCCTCTCCACCTTTCTAGCCCCAATTTTGTATTGTTCTCCCCAATTTCGAAAATCCTCACCAAAAATAGGCATACCATTTTTTTTGCATTTCATTGGTTCTGGTGAGATTTTGTTGTTTTAGATCCACAAAATTGTTGTTTGGCAAAGTGGATCTACCTTCCCCAACCCCCACACCACCCCAACCATGAAATCTACCCAAATGTTCTTTTACCAACCAATTTTGAGTTTGAATCATCCATTTCCGCCCAAAAGTTTCAAGTCCGTGCTTTCCTAGCCCGCACCGGACTGTCCGCACCCCCGTGCCAGACCGTTCGCTCTGATAAGGACCAAATCGCTCTTGGACTGGACTGTCCGCTCTCCAATACCGCACTGTCCGTTCGATTGAGAAGGTTTTCAGATGACGACGAGACTGTCCGCTCACGAGGACCGGACTGTCCGCTAGTTCAAAAACTACTTCAGCTGATTTCTTGTCTTCATCATAACTTTCACTCTCAAACTTCGATTTCAGTGTTCTTTAGATCATTTTGTAGTTATCGGCACCCCTCTTCTAACTACATAGGTACCACCACCATTTTATTGCATCAAAATTTACACAACAAAACCCACCGCCCTTCCGCATTTAACCCGTTTCCCCCCAAATTTCCTTCAGAATTTGAGTTGTGGTTTCCGTTTCCTAAGGTGTTTCGGATAATTACGGACTGTTCGACATCAACACCACTACCACTCATCATCGCTACAGACTCAATATCAACAACAAATGATTCACCGTTTGACACCACCGCCGTAAGCAAGGATGGTAACCTGGACATCATTATTCATTACTTGCCATTCGATTGATAGCCTCGAGCCTATGGCGTACCTTACCCATGGAGTCTAACAAGTTGAGAATTGTCGAGCCACGCTCTTTGTGCACCTTAGTGCTACGCTTACTCCGCATAGCTATTTAGCATCCAATAATCATCTTGTTATCATCATTGTGCCATAAGTCACTCCTGTGCATATCTTACATACTTGTCATATATACTAGCTAGCGCATCACACATTTTGACATAGCAAAAAAAGAGATCAAAAAGCTTTTAAGCAAAAGAAGAGAAACAAATAGCTTGTAAGCAATATCATTGAGCTATTTTGCATAGTACATCATATTTGTAATACATACATAACATACTTGGGACTGAAGACGGCACATTACTCTAATAGGTTGGTGTACAAGTGTATCAAGCCCATTTGAGCAATCGAGCTATTGCCTCTCTAGTTTCGTGCAACATGAGCATTTTCTGTGGTCTCACATTTTGTGCTCATCCCTTGGTTGCACGGATCCCACTTATCTTTCGTCAGTGTGTTCCACGCGATATCCTTGGGTTTGATCTATTTGTCTTACTTGCAATTTCTGAATCTCTTCAACATTATCAATATCTTGGATAACACTTGCTTGAATTTTGTAACACTCATCCAAACCAAGCTCCTAGATAAGCCTTTACTTTCTAGGTGTGAGAAACAAACCCGCCACCAATTATACTATTATAGTAATACATTAAGTTATGCCTAGCTAGGGGCATTAAACAATAGCACTTGTTGGGAGGCAACCCACTTTTTTTTTGCTTTTGTTCTTGAATAAATATGCAATATTACTTTTGTAATAATAGTGTTTTAGTGTTTTTATTAGTGTTTGTGCCAAGTAAGACCTTTGGGATGATCTATGGTGATAGTTGATTTGATTTTGCTGAAAAACAGAAACTTTTGCGTCCAGTAGATGAATTTTTGAATATCACAGAAGCAATTAAAAATTCTAAATTTTTTATACAAGATTCATATACAAATTGCCCCTGTCATCCTAACTTTTTAGAAGTTTCGGAGTTACAAAAGTTGGGCTAAAGTCCAGATTACTACAGACCATTCTGCTTTTGACATATTCTATTTTCATTGTGTTGTTTGCTTATTTTGATAAATCTATCAGTAGTATCGGGAGGGAGGGGGGTATGAACCATTGAGAAGTTAGAATACAGTAGATATAACAACAATATAAAATTGGAATGAATTTACAACAGTACCTAAAAGTGGTTATTTGCTTTATTTCACTAACGGATCACACGAGTTTTCTGTTGAGTTTTGTGTTGTGAAATTTTCAAGTTTTACGTAAAATTTTGATGGACTACGGAATAAGGAGTGGTAAGAGCCTAAGCTTGGGGATGCCAAGGCACCCCAAGGAAACATTGAAGGATAACCAAGCATCTAAGCTTGGGGATGCCCCAGATGGCATCCCCTCTTTTCTCTTCAATGCATTGGTAAAATTACTTGAGGCTATATTTTTATTCACCACATGTCGTGGAAAACAGACAGGGGTATACGTTTTCCCCTAACTCGTGCACGGACAATCCAAGGCCAAGCCAGACTGCAAGAGAGTAAGAGCTTTGAAGGACCAACATGCAGATCAAGAGGACCAAGGTCAAGCCAGAGAAGCAAGACACCACCAGGAGAAATGCCTCCCTTGCAGGGCAGGCGAGCTCGACAAGGACGGGGGCACCCCCGAAAGGAGATATCTAAGATGTTCGGCAGGGCCTGCCGGGACTCATGGAGGCAAAACCACCTCACCCAACAACTCCGCCACGACCCATGTCATCAATCAGTGCGGTGTCAAGCCGCAAAGTGACTAAGTGGCAGCCATTCACCACATGGCAGCCTCTTTCTACAGGAAATGCCTACAGGTGACACCCGTCCCGCGACGTGTCAAGCGAGGAGGCGTGGAGCTGGCGAGACAGCCCGGCAAGGCTTGCCGGGCACCCAATGAAGTGACGTGAAGCGGTGCATTTAATGAATCCTGTCAGCCTGCAGAGTTAGGTATGATAGCACTGTTTGCTATCTTATAAGTGCATAATGACCACTTTGCCATTGTGGTGACCCCTTAATCTATAAAAGGAGCCCATGGCAACTGTATAAAGGGGGAGAAGGTTGGATAACTCACATACCCATACACGCGTAGTCACTGCCGCCCTGCCGGGCAAGTGTACTACGCTCCACCACCTCTCTTCCACCATCAATCCACCAAAGCAGGAGTAGGGTTTTACGCCTCATGGTGGCTCGAACCTGGGTAAAGTTGTCTGTGTGATCTCTACTGTGCTGCCCCACACTTGTCTGCTCTTTGCGCAACGCGACGTCCCCCCTATAGAACTAGCAAGGGGTCATCTGGTCCCATAGGTGGCCCTGGTTTCCCACGACATCATTGGCGCGCCACGTAGGAGGATCTCTTTCGCGAACCTGAAAGCGTGAGCAACACGCTCTATCCACTATGGCCCGCTCGAAGCTTTTGGCGTCTACGGTGCCTACAGAGATACGAAGGCCAAGCAGGGCCACCCTCGCGGGCAGATCATTCCTCCCTGCATCCTGCCATAGCCATGACTATGGCGAAAAGTCGCTACCGGCAGAAATGTACTCCCTTCAATGGCCCCTGCGGCATATCCGCCGCTCAGGCGCCGCCCGAAGAAGGAGGGGGTGCGGCGCGTGAGCGCGGGGCCCTTCTTTCTCCGTTCTTCTCCCGTCGCCAGCAGTCAAGCCGCTTCGAGCCTAACACCATCAATGTCGATGACTACCGCGCGGTATTCGGTTTGCCCTATATCGGGAAATCCTGAGGGAAACATTGGTATGAATCCGTTGGTTGGTATCCCGGCAAGCATGCTCTAGCGAGGCCATCCGCATTGGCATGATCTGTGCAACGGCCGCTTCCTGGTCATTGCGGTCGAAAAGGAGAAATAGGGAGAAGGGACCGGGAGAACCCGGCACCCTACGCCATTGCCCGCCAGACGCACCTGACGCTTGTCAGTCCCTGCCGGGAACAAAAAAAGAACAACCCGATTGGTTTCCACTTCTCCTGGCATCGCGAGCGCGCCAAGCGTGTGGAACCCGGTAGAGGAGGAAGGAGCTTAAAACGAAAGCTAAGTCTACATTATCACTTCCTGTTGGTTCAATTTTTAGATTTTCACAGTTGTTTATCCCTTAACTTTAGTGAGTGTTCGTGTCGAGAAAACCCTCATGTGATGGAACCTTGGTTAGTTTCTTTGATCGCACCATCGTCCTGTCCCGAGCCGTTGTCGCGGGACGAGAGGCTGCGTCGAGGGCTGCCTAGGAAAAACCTACCAGGACGCATCCACGCCAAGATGACTAATAAGGGCCAGACCCTTACGATAATCGTGGCAATATGATACCGGCAGGCATCCAGAGCAGACATAGGGATTGATCATGCGAACACAAACATATAAAGCTCAAAGGGATAAACACGCACTTAAGATCCAGTTAAGAATAACAGTTCCATGCAAACACTAGAGATAGAGTGACTAAACACAAAGTATACGTGATGTAGGCTAGAACCCTAGTGGCCCAATCTTTCACAAAAGGAGCGGATCCCGCGAAGAACGCGAAGAACACGAGGAGGGAAACGAGGGGAAAATCACGAGGGGAACACAAGAGAACACTCAAACCAACAAGAATGATCACACATGCGCTAGATCCATGAACACAAAGGGAGATACAAGATCCAAAGTCAACAATAGACGATACAAAGGGTAGCCGGTTCTTCTCCGTGAGGAGGTCTTGAATCCACGGGGGGATCTTCCCTTAGAAAGGGGGCTTGAATCCAAAGGGATCTTCTCTGAAGAGGTCGCAGTCTCTCGCACGGAGGAGATCTGATATGGATGAGCATAGCTCTATCTCTCAAATGAGCTAAACCAACGCTAACCTTCAAATGGTGGAGGTGGAGGAGTATATATAGTCTAGGACCACGAAGGGCTAAGTGAAGGGGTACATGGGCCTCAGCCCGCAACTGGAGACAGCCAGGTACCGGACGTCCACTAGGGACCGCTCGTCCGGTAGCTCGTGGGCGGCCGGACGTCCGGTAGGGGCCGGTCGTCCACTCGTTCTGGCTCGGATGCTGGTGTAGCAGATTTCCGGTCTGGACCGGTCGTCCGGTCGCCGGTCGTCCGGTGGCGTCGGACGTCCACTCGTTTGGCTCGGGTGCAGGGACACCGGTCGTCCGGTGGATCTTCAGGCGCCGGACGTCCGGACCCGACCGGTTGTCCGGTGGCTGGAGCTTCTTTGACAACTCTTCTTCTTGCGTCTTCATTTCCACGCTTCCCTCGCGGAGTGTGTAGGTGTTCCTTGGCGCTTGCACTCCTCCACGTCGTCCGCAGCGTTCCGACAATACCTATGCATGCACACGGGAGAAGTGTCAAGTAGTATACCATCCTCGAAGGCGTCAAGTGAGCACGTGTAAAGGATATGATTCACCTTTGTGTATGTGAAGTAGAGGTCGCACGTGTCACTTGCCAAATGGACTCTTGACATGGTGATGTCCGTAGGATGCTCCGCATCCTCTCCCCTCCCTTGGGAAAGATCCGACCTCGGATCGAAAACCAAATCACCATGGGAAAGAGATGGCTTCGCCGTGTAGGAGTGGACGTTCACCAAGTAGTCGTCATTGTCAAGCTTGAAGTGGGCACTCTCCAATGTCGCACCTTCAAAATGAGCAAGGACAACAAACACTTGGAAAAATGAATTTGGTTAGTGTTAGTGCAAAACCAAGCTTTCAAGAGGTGATTCACCAAACACGTGTCGTCATCATGCAAAGCATATGGTGTGACAAAGGATTGTGACATGGCATATAAGCGCATAAATTGAGCACAAGCAAAGATATCATGAGGACAAGTATGTAAATGGTTGTCATCAACCACATGAAGGGAGCAAGTATGAATCATTGGTGATGCAACAAGGCAAGCAATCATAGGAATCAAGTCATGCAAGCTAGTAGTGCAAAGATGCAACATACTAGAGGAAAGCATGGCAATCATGTCATGTGAGCAAATAATAGTCATATGCAATGTACATGACATATCGCAAGCACGAACACAAAGCAAGATCATAGTATCATCATAGGCATGGGGCACAAAGCAAACATGGCAATAACAAGCAATGTCTCCACCAAGCTTGCAAATACACATACAAATATGAGAATCAATCATCATGTGTAATGCAAAGCATGGGTCACGAATGCATGGCAAAAGCATAGTAATGAGCATAACATGCAAAGTGAACATGGAAAGATGGGCATAGAATATGTAGTGGACAATAACCCATAGCCAAGTGAGGGTCATGTAGAAGAAATGTGCGAAGGCTTCGCGTGAAGAGAGCGGCGGGAAATGCAATCCATGGGATCCCAAGTCATCATTGCTCTCTAGAGCTCATTTTGTCAACTCGTGGGATTGCGAGGTTGACAAGAATTCATGGGTACCTACACAAAAGAGACACAAACCAAAGAAATTGTGCGCGTGGTAAATGTACACATCATCCATCATGATGTGTATGTCTACGTGTGAGTTAGCACAAGATAAGCATCCGTCAAAGAAATTTGATGCATGGTATAAGAACATGTCATCCATCATGAAAGAATAGTTATTGTGTATAACATGATGAGGATGCAAATTGAGCATACAAGTATATGGCACATCAATAGCATGTTTATTCATGGGAAGCATATTGTGCACATAAGTATGAGGATCATGCAATGGATGGGAGTGATCAAAATCTCCTAAAATGTATGAGGAAACTATGGGGGTCTCCTCATGAGCAATGTTGGAAACATCATATGGAGAAAATGGACAACATCCAAAACAATGCATATCCGAAGCTAGGTGGTTATGGCATGGCATATGAGATATTGATGCAAAGGTATCATGTCAATATCATCACAAGAGAAACAAATGCAATAACCATAGGCTTGTCATCTATGCCATATGTGCAAATTGAGTTTATTCTAATAGCATATGCATAGTCACTATGAAGAGATTGCAAATATGACATATGATTGATCTCATGCATAGCATATGACAAGTCAAGCGGATTGGCAAACATGATGTGACCTAAAGAATTGTCACAAGAAATCCTATGCAACATGGCATCACTACTAATAGAATCCACATGACAATCATCAAACTCATCATAAATGGGTAAATCATCGCATGGGGAAGTCACACTAGCATGAAGCATGGAAATAGGTTGATCAACATCATGCAAGAAATAAATGTCAAGAATGTCCACTGGTTGGACTAGAGCATCACCTTCACCTATGTTACCATTGTCATTCCACTCATGTGGTGTAGGTGAGGTGGGAAAGACCAAATGGTGGTCATCTTCATCTTGATGGAACCATGTGGCGGGTGCATCATATTCCACCATGGCCATCGTCTTGTCCAAAGGTAGGATGAAGTCGTCGAGAATCGGCGCGTCATCATATAAGGGACCTAGCACCAAATGAGAAGACACAATAGAGGTAGAGGTCAAGTCGTTAGTGTTGAAAGTGGCCTCGCATGACCTATCAACTATCTCACTCTCTCTATGTGGTGGTTCGCTCACTCCCTCACAATAGGTGCACTCAATCTCACGTATGGTGGAGTCACTCATCTCACTCAAGTGGTGGGGGTTGTGGCTCTCCTCACATGGGAATTGGGGTAACACATCATATATGGGGCTAGTGGTGAAGTCACTCTCACTCTCAATATGGTGGCAAAAGTCACTCAAGTCATCATACGTCGCCGTGGTCAAAGGGAAAATCCCATGCTCAACCATCTCATCGCCGTCACCGTGGGTGAAAGCCGAAGATGGCACATCATCACTCTCGCCCGGAGGATCTTCAGGCGCCGGATGTCCGGACCCGACCGGTCGTCCGGTGGCTGGAGCTTCTTTGACAGCTCTTCTTCTTGCGTCTTCGTTTCCACGCTTCCCTCGCAGATGGTGTAGGTGTTCCTTGGCACTTGCACTCCTCCACGTCGTCCGCAGCGTTCCTACAATACCTATGCATGCACACGGGAGAAGTGTCAAGTAGTATACCATCCTCGAAGGGGTCAAGTGAGCACGTGTAAAGGATATGATTCACCTTTGTGTATGTGAAGTAGAGGTCGCACGTGTCACATGCCAAACGGACTCTTGATATGGTGATGTCCGTAGGATGCTCCGCATCAATACGTCATGTTCCATTACAGGGCAATGCAGGAGCAACAGCGGCCCGATACCTGGTCTGATGATTAGACGAAGCCGTTCAGACATGAAGGACCCTATCGGCCCGTGGAGCGGCTTTCTCCTTGGCAGCTGTGACATCAACGCCCGCTGGTGGCTTCTTGAATCCGGCTCAAGACCATGAAGAGGGCATCGCTGAAAAGCCTCCGGGACTCGGTCGTAAAACGCTCGGCCCTCCCCTCCTCATGCACCTTCAGCTTCTTGATTAGCTCGTTGAAGACGATTCCCAACTTGACGCTTCGAACGTCGTGCTTGTTGGCCGAGAAGGCTGGGCCATCCATGCCCATCCCCACAGCTTGGGCGGCAAGGCGCTTGGCGATGTTGATCAGGCTCTTGATCCAGAGGTCGACCTGCCCGGACTGATTCTTTAGCTTGTCCTCTACATCTTGCCGGAGATGCTTGGCGGTGTCCAGATCTTTGGACAGCAGCTACTGGCCGGACTCAAGAGACACTGCCGCGCTTTCCAGTGTGCCGATCCGGGCCTCCGGGTCGGTGATGGCGCTGTTGGTGGTGTCAAGGCCCTGGGCCTTAGAAGAGAGCTACGACTATGCATCCGCCAAGAGGACCTCCGCCTTCCGAGCTTCTTCCTTGAGAACTCCCACCTCCTTGGCGCTCGCAGCGAGATCCTGTGTCAGCTTGGCCACCTGTTGGTCGAGGTCAGTCTTGGCAGTGGACGCGGTAGCCAGGTCGTCAGTGAGCTTCTTTAGTTGGGCAGCAGAGTCAGTAGCGAGGGCATCCAGGGCAGCACCATGCTTGTCTTCCAGCTCCTTGGTGCGTTTCCTCACGAGAGCCTCCGGATCTTCATCCTTGGTGCGAAGAGTGGCTTCGAGTTTCTCTCTCTTGTTCTCTGGCATCCAGGGATGCTTTGCGGTCCACCAGGCTTGCCTCGCGGGCCATGACATCCTCCCTTGTCATCAGGAGCGTCTCTTGCTGCCTCAGGAGCACCTTGAACTGCTTCTCGTGCCATTCGTGTAGCTCCAAGCAATTGTCCTTCAGCTTCTGGTCCACCCTGCTGGCGGACTCGTGCCACTCCTTGAGCTCCTTCCACTTCTGGTTGTGCCGGGCCTCCATCTCCTTCACGCCTGCCGCCATGGAATCCATGAAAGACAAATCCAGTATGATGGCGGCTGAGTCATCGGCATCTCCAGCTCCCAGGTACAGCTATGCCAGGAGGCGCTGAAGCTCTTCATTGAGCTCCACGTCCGTCGTAAAAAATGGGCCGAGGGCTCTAGTTTCAGGCAACGACAACACCATGGCCAGTGTATCTGAGGAAGGTGGCGGAGTCTCAGCGATGATCCCGGAGGAGGGAAGTGGATCCATGATTTGGAGGGGAATTTTCGCCTCGACAACCAGTTCCTCTACCAGGGTGTCCTCCGAGGAGTGCTCCACCACCGCCAAAGGGTCCTGGGCATTCCCGGCAGTAAGGTCCCGTTCCTCAGTAGCAGCAATCTCTACGGCTTCATCTGCGGCAGCCCTTCCTATATCAGCCACCACCTCTAGTAGCTCTGGTTCCTGGCTTGGGGGGATGCATATGAAATGGCCGGCGAACAATAAAGAAACAGATGTTCTAAGCAAATGGGAAAAATCAGGAGAAGCAATCAGAGCAAGAAAGGAAAAAGGGAATAAGTGGAGTACCTAGAGAAGTTTGCTAGGCGGAGATATCAGTTTCCCCAACAACTTATATTGCCGGGCCATGAACTTCGCCCTCTGCTGTGGTAGTCATGGCAGCCTCCTCCACGATCTCATCCGCGGAAGGTTCCGTGGGGGTCCTCTCGGCTCGAGTGGCGAGGGAAGCATGCCCCTCAGGGAGGGACACGCCCTGTGTTGCCTTGCCTCCCCCTTCGACTGAGGGGGTAGGGAGGCCACCACTGTCACCTCCAGCGGGTGGGACCGTGTCCCCGCTCCTAGGGCGGGGGCTAGACTGGGGGCTCGGCACGGGGTCCTCTGCATCACCCCCACCAAGACCGGGCTCTCCGTGCCCCTCAACGACCCAAGACGGCGTTGCTTCTTCCATGGGCGGTAAATGAGGGCTTCCGTGTCCTCCTCCACTTCCCTGCAAGCAACCGCAAAACGAAAGGTCAGTCAGTACAGATAATCGAGCTTATCAAAGATGATTACAAAGAGCAGCAAAAATCTTCCTTACTCTTCTTCAATAAGCATGGAGTTCAAGTTGAACTTCATGGGAGACGATGACTCCCTTCCTCTTTTAGGAGGCGAAGGGGCTGAACTCCCCGGCAGCTTCGATGCGCGGCACAGCACGGGGGGCTCTGTGGGGGATGAGCTCTGTGAGGAGCTCGAGCCGGAGCAGGAGCTGGACTCCACTTCCACGTCCGCCGATCTCTTGGCGGAGGAAACCTTGGTTCGAGCAAGGCGAGGAGATTGGCGGCACGCCACCTCAACTTGGTGACCTTGGTGTTGGTCTTCTTCACCCTCTTGGCGGCTGGCGCTGGATTGGAGGCCACCGCCCCTCGGTTGGCGGTGCGCCTTCGGGTGCGCTGGTCCAGAACTGGCTTGGGGGCTTGGGGCACAGTCGCAAGACACTCCTCATCGAGCTCCTCCACCTCTCCTATCTCCTCCTCCTCCTAAAGCTTCGTTTCCGCTATGGCCAAGGCATCGAGCCTGACAAGGTTATCCCCGACAAGCTCTTCCTTCCATGGCTTGCACTTCACTGCCACCATGAGAGGAGCTCTCGTCCTCAGCTTTTCCCTTGCCCTTCTCGGCCTTCGTGGCCCTCTTCATCTCTGCATGGTAGGCAGCCTTGTCCTCCTCAACCCTCTTCAAGATATATGCCACCTCCACAGAGGAGGTGTGTTCGTACATCCCAGTCTCAACCCTGGTGGCCTTCTCCACCAGGTTGTTCGACCACTGGAGCTCTTCGTCAAGGGAGGGCAGTTTCCAATCACCTGCCACTCCATGGGCGTTGCAATCCGGCATCCATTTCATTATCTGGTCCCGGGCCGAATTGATGTTCATAGGGATGACGGTTTCCGGGAGCTTGAACATCTCAAAGCGGCCAAACAGTTGGTCGCATAACCAGGCATGGCCATAAACAGACAAGTTGTTGGCCAATCCTGGGAGCAACCTCATCCTATCCGCAGCATCACCATACAACTAGGCCGGTCTGTCCCTCTCCTGCAGCGGCGAGATCCGACGGAGAAGAAAATCTTCCCCCACACGCTCAACGGTTAGCCCGACAGCCTTCAAACGGGTGATCATGTTGATTGTCGGGCGCAACCTATCTTCCGTGATGCCTTTTGCGCTCCATTCCTTGCCGCGCTCAACACATTCCTTTGGCGCTTCACAAAATTCAGGGTCTTCGTCATCTTGAATCCAGCACCAATCCCCTCTCCACTCATCCCACCTCTCACGCTACTTCCCGGGATGTAATCCCAGATCTTCCTCGTCACCCGCGGCATCCAACTAATGTTCCAGGAGAGGTGACCCTTGTTCTCCACAAGAGGGACAAAATAATGCCGGAATAGGTCCACATTGAGTTTGACTCCGACTAAATTCTCGCACAAGTGCACGAACATGGCCATGGTCACCATTGCATTCGGCACGCAATGGAGGAGATGGAATCCATAGATAGTTTGATCGCCTCAAAGAAATCTGAGAAGGGGGGGACAGAGGCCACAGATAAAGTAAGCGCAGAAGAATCGATATGAGTTCGACGGATCTTCCTTCCCGTCCGACAAAACATTGAGCGCTCCGTGCCCTTTCAGAATGGGCCTCCCCCACAAATACCCATACCTCGCTTGAAGAGCTGGGCCGCTCTAGGTCGACGGAAGGAAGACGACGTCTCCCCTCCGTTTCTTGTTCAGCTCCTCTATACTCTTGCTTCCCTCAGCGGCGACTTCCTTTGTTGCGACCATTTGCTTTCCCTTCTCTGCAGGTTTCTTCCCCATTTCCACGAAGGCGATGCGGAAGGAGAAAGGATCCAATGGGAAGGACTGCGGTTGGTGGAGGAGAGAGAGGAGGAACCGTCATTTGGCTTGCAGAGGAAGAAGATGGGAGAGCGAGGTGGGAGACAGGTGGACCGTGCTGTTCCACTTTTCCTTGCTCTTAAGGGGGGAAGTGCGGGACAGGGGCGCGACACTTTAGAAAGTTACCGTTTTACCTTAACTACAGTAGTCCCACGACCCCATGACACACAGTAATTGCGCGAAGTGGCCGTTGGATTGACAAGTCGCCGTGCCAAACCGGCGTGCGCAGCCCTCTCCTGCCACGTGACCGCACACTGTTTGGGGCCTAACCCAACGTGCCACGCGACACATGTGGCTCAGGCCCGGGGGCTTATGTCGAGGAAAACAAACATGGGTATGCATATTCCCCTGACTCCTGCATGGACAAGCCAAGGCTAAGCCTGAGTGCAAGAGAGCAAGAGCTTTGAAGGACCAACATGCAGATCAACAGGACCAAGGTCAAGCCATAGAAGTGAGACACCACCAGGAGAAATGCCTCCCTTGCCGGGCAGGCGAGCTCGACAAGGACGGGGGCACCCTCGAAAGGAGATGTCCAAGGCGTCTTGGCAGGACCTGCCGGGACTCACGGAGGCAAAACCACCTCACCCAACTACTCCGCCATAACCCACGTCGTCAATCAGTGCGGTCTGAAGCCGCAAAGTGACTAAGTGGCAACCATTCACCATATGGCAGCCTCATTCTACAGGAAACGCGTACATGTGCACCCGTCCTACGACGTGTCAAGCGAGCAGGCATGAAGCTGACAAGATAGCCCGACAAGGCTTGCCGGGCACCCAATGATGTGATGTTAAGCGATGCATTTAATGCACCTTGTCAGCCTGCAGAGTTAGGTATGATAGCACTGTTTGTTATCTTATCAGTGCATAATGACCACTTTGCCATTATGGTGACCCCTTAATCTATAAATGGAGGCCCATGGCAACCGTAGAAAGGGGGAGAAGGTTGGATAACTCACAGACCCATATACGCGTAGTCAGTGCCGCCCCTGCCGGGCAAGTGTAGTATGCTCCACCACCTATCTTCCACCATCAATCCACCAAAGCAGGAGTAGGGTTTTACCCCTCATGTCGGCCTAAACCTGGGTAAAATTGCATGTGTGATATCTGCCGTGCTGCCCCAAGCTGGTCTGCTCTTTGCGCAATGCAACATCCCCCCTGTTGAACCAGCAAGGGGTCCTCTAGTCCCATAGGTGACCGTGGTTGTTGGCGAATGCAGTAATTCCAAAATTTCCTATGCACATCCAAGATCATGGTGATGCATAGCAACGAGAGGGGGGAGTATTGCCTACGTACCCTCGTAGACCATAAGCGGAAGCGTTATGACAACGCGGTTGATGTAGTCCTACGTCTTCATGATCGATCCTAGTACCGAATGTATGACACCTCCGTGATCTGCACACGTTCAGCTCGGTGACGTCCCACGAACTCTAGATCTAGCTAAGTGTCGAGGGAGAGCTTTGTCAGCACGACGGCATGATGATGGTGATGATGATGTTACCGGAACAAGGCTTCGCCTAAGCACCACTACGATATGACCGAGGTGGATTATGGTGGAGGAGGGCACCGCACACGGCTAAGGGATCAGTGATCAACTTGTGTGTCTATGGGGTGCCCTCCCCCCGTATATAAAGGAGTGGAGGAGGGGGAGAGGGCCGATGTCGGTGTCAAAACCGGCGGATCTCAGGTAGGGGGTCCCGAACTGTGCGTCTAGGACGGATGGTAACAGGAGGCAAGGGACACGAAGTTTTACCCAAGTTCGGGCCCTCTTGATGGAGGTAAAACCCTACGTCCTGCTTGATTAATATTGAAGATATGGGTGTTACAAGAGTAGATCTACCACGAGATCGGAGAGGCTAAACCCTAGAAGCTAGCCTACGGTATGATTGTATGTTGTGATTGTTGTCCTACGGACTAAAACCCTTCGGTTTATATAGACACCGAAGAGGGTTAGGGTTACACAAGGTCGGTTACAAAGGAGGAGATATCCATATACGTATTGCCTAGCTTGCCTTCCACGCCAAGTAGAGTCACATCCGGACACGAGACGAAGTCTTCAATCTTGTATCTTCATAGTCTAACAGTTTGGCCAATGGATATAGTCCGGCTGTCCGGAGACCCCCTAATCCAGGACTCCCTCAGTAGCCCCTGAACCAGGCTTCAATGACGATGAATCCGGCGCGCAGTTGTCTTCGGCATTGCAAGGCGGGTTCCTTCTCTGAATACATTACAGAAGAAGTTGAATATGAGGATAGTGTCCGACCCTGCAAAACAAATTCCACATTCCACCGCAAAGAGAATAACATTTTCGCAGATTTAATCCGCTAGCTTGTTTTGGCAACATGACGTCATGTCATGGCCCGGTGACTATTCGAACCGTTTCTTTTAGCAAGCCCCGCACATAACGCGAGGCAGTTTTTCGACACGTCTTGTCAAAGCAGAGATCGTGTCCCCTTATTACGGGATTCTCATCAATACGGGCGTGGGTAACCCAACCACGCCATCAATTGCGGCGCTTGGGGGATAAGCGAGTTCTACTAGGCAAGTGGGGACGTTTAATGTTGTCCGCCCATATAAAGGGATAAGGATTCACCTTTCTATCCACACCTTCTTCCTCCTCTGCTCATCCGCTCCCGCATACTCAAGCTCTAGCGCCCAAGTCCTCACTTCCATCTCAACCTTCTCCAACTATGTCCGAAGCGGGAGGCAAGTTGATGGTCTCCTCCGTCACGGAGGGAGACGTCAAGAAACTGAGGAGAGCCGGATACCTGCACGACGACATCGTGCACCGGCTTCCAGATGAGGGACAGCTCATCCCCACCCCCGAGCCCCATGAGAGGGTGGTATTCCTCACCCATTTCCCCCGTGGACTGGGATTCCCTCTCCATCCCTTCGTCCGGGGGCTCATGTTTTATTACGGCCTGGATTTCCACGATCTGGCCCCGAACTTCATCCTCAACATCTCGGCGTTTACCGTCGTGTGCGAGGCCTTTCTCCGCGTCAAGCCCCACTTCGGCCTATGGCTGGAGACTTTCAGCGTCAAGCCGAAGGTAGTGAGCGGCCGCCAGGCGGAGTGCGGAGGCGCCATGGTGGGCAAGATGCCCAACATCACATGGCTTGAGGGCACCTTCGTGGATGCCATAAAGGGTGGCAATCGGGGTGGTTCTATATCACCGAGCCGCGCGACCCCGCATGGGTAGCGGCCCCCGAGTTCCGATCTGGCATCCCCATGCGGCTCACCTCCTGGTAAGAGAAGGGCATGTCCTGGGGTAATTCAAAAGAGCTGACCGGACTCCAGTCATGTATTCAGAACATGGTGGACAAGAAGCTCAAGCTTGTCAACATAGTCCAGGTTATGCTCGTCCGCCGGATACTCCCATGCCAACAATGGGAGTTTACCTTGTGGGAGTTCAATCTGGCGTAACACCGAACTCTAAACAGGCTCTTCGACACGACTCATGAAGATGCCTGGAGGGTGCTATTCAAGGGCGCCGCGGTCCCTCCTCCCATTACTGAGGATCACGGATTCAGCACGAAGCGCCAAGCCCGTGCGGTAAGCTGTTTTACCTTTTACAGGATACTTATTTTCTATACAGATTGACTCTGTGCGGGATCTAAATTCCCGTGTCGTTAACAGGACTGGCAGAGAATGGCCGGACAGATCAACTGTCTGGCTCCCTTGCCTGAAGGCCCCGCAGATGCTCTTCTGACGAAGATGCTGACTCCGGCCCCTTATAAGGTGCCGGAGAAGACCAAGAAGGCCAAGGGAGCTCAAAAGAGTTCCCGACGCCAGGCATCGTCGGACTCACCGTCCGATGATTTTGCGGCGCACTCTTCCCCCGAAGACGAGGAAGAGGAAGAAGAGGATCCCCCACCGACTGGGGGAGACAATAAAAGGAAGGGCGCCCCAACTGGGGAGGCCGGAGGGTCTAAGAAGGGAAGGACGCTTCTTCCGGACAGCTCCACCGCCGCCGACGAAAGTGAAGACGAGTGTTTGCCCAGGGGTAAGCCCCAGGGGAGATCGTAAGTATTCGAATGCCAAAGTAACCCATAGGATTCCTTTGTCGCATTCCTTTCCCTAATGCCGAAATCAATTGTGCAGGCCGCCCCGGGCTAATATCGAGGTATCCCCGGACGGCTCCCTGGGCGCATCGGACATGGATAGCGATCCAGTCCCGACGGCCACCTCCCCTCATCCGGCTGACGACATCGAGGTGCTATCTCAAGAGGCATCGGATCAAGGGGGGATAGTCCTGGAGGCACCTCAAGGCGACCTTCTGGACTCCGGGAGCCGAGGGGACGGGGTCCCCGAGAGCTCCGAGTTCGGCCCTCAGCCGAACACCACGCCGGACCCTCCAACGGCTCCGAGCTCGGGTAGGCGGTCCCCTTCTAAGGGAGGTGAGACGCCTGTGCCGGTTACCTCTGTCCATCCAGAGGCGCCGGACACTATGTTGGAAGCGCTCCGCAGCGCTTCCATCGAGGAGGAGCACCGCACTATCATGAGTGCGGTGATCCAGAAGATTCAGTCCGCCAAGAGCGGATTGACTGAAGCCTGTACTAGCCTTCTAACAGGCTTTGAGGTAAGTGTTTTAAAATGTAGTAGAAATTTTACCGCATAGACAGTAGCCCCTGATGGTTTGTTCGGTGTTCACAGAGAAAAGCCGAACAGAGGATCAAATAATATTGCAGGAGTCTAATATAAGTATGTCAATATGCATATGCAGGCTTCACTGCTGGCGTCCGCCGCACTAAAGGCGGAGGTCGCCGTACTGAAGGAGGCCCTCGAGGGGTCCCAGAAAGAGCTCGGCCTTGCTAAGAGGCAGCTCGAGGAGAACAAGGGTAAGATTCCCCGTCTATAGATGAGAAAAAGGACGCGATTGCTAAATGACAGGATTATTGTATGTTTGCCAGGGGCCACGACCGAGGTGGCGACCCTGAAGCAAGCGTTGTCCCAGGCCGAAGAGAAGGCAGCCCAGGAGCTGGAACATCCCAAATATTCAATTTGGAATGTTATACATTAGATCATAATTGCATATCATATTTTATTTTGCTTTTGGTTTTGATCCTAGAAATTCTACGCAACTCAAGGACCCACAGAGAGAGTTGGGGATTTCATTATTTTCATATTTGAGTTTTCTCAAATTTTGAGAATAGGATCATTTGATTTTATTTATTTTATCATAAATTATTTCTATTACAAAAATATGAGAGAGGGAATAAAATGACTTTCCCAAAATAAAGAAATATTGAGGATTTAAAAATAAAATCAAATAAGATTTTATTTCAGAGTTTTTTCGCTATTTTATTTGAATTTAGGAAAAATGTGCGTTTTTCAAAATTGCATTTAGGCCCCAAATAAATGTTCACCTTGTGCGGCTTGATTTTAGAAGCCCAGGAAAATTTATTTCGGGATTTTTGGAGTCCGTTTAGTATTTCTTTTTATTTTTCTTTCGTGCGTAATTCTTTTAAAAAAACGAACCGACCTAACGGGCTGTGTCCAACTAGGACTCCGGCCCGGTTATCCTTTATAAGCCGGGGCAGCCCAGCCCCGAGGCCAAACCCTAGCCGCCGCCCCGCCCGAGCCGCCGCCGCACGCCACCCGAGGTTCGCCGCCGCCTCGATTTCGCACCGGTTTTTTATTTTTTTCGAAAAACCGTTCGTTTTTTCCATCAGTTTTTTTAGTTTCATTTTTTTAAATAGATCGGTTTTTCCGATTTATTTATTTAGCGAGCGTTCGTCATTTTCTTTTTCTCTGATTAAATCCGTGATTTTTCTGATCGCGATTCCTGATCCGATTTTCATTTTAGTATAACTTTTCGCTCGTTTATCGGAATCAGGCGATTCAAGCGCCTGGAGTTTCGTCTCGAAACCCTCTATTCGTTTAACCAACTTAAACAAGTTTTTGCCACTGTAAAAATTGCCCTAGATCCAGATTGCTAGAATGAAGTTGTTTTCTTCCGCCGTTTGACTTTCGTTGCTTCATTCGATTTGATTCTTTTTGCAAACCGGAGTTCTTAAGTTGAACTTTCTGGTTAGATCTTTTATTTGACTTTTACCTGTGCATTAGATGAGTACTTATTGTATGCTTGTTGTTTGTCTGTGATAGAATACCCGGAGTGCGCCGCCTGTTACTTCGAATCGCTAGGTTTCGCGGATCATCAGCAAGGCGAGTAACACTTTGATCATACCTTTTCTACAACCCAGTTTTATTGCATTAGATCAATCCTCACACATTGCATGACTAGGATCAAATTAAATTGTGGGATGGGAAGTAGTTGAGGTAGTACCTATTAACTGTTTATTATCAAACCTTTGGGAATCACTCTTACGTTTGCTTATTATGCTATGCTATGCTAGTAGACGTGGATTGGGTGAGTGATATCCATGACAGATGTGAGTTTGTTAATTAATGGTTTATCTAAGGTGGCAACTTAAACACACATCTGGGTGGATTGAGGCACATGGGTATTCTAGGACTTGCCTATTTTCTTTTGGACCGCCACCCAGGCTCAAAGGGATCATGAGACTATTCATACTAGAAACTTCCGTGTGCAGCTATTATGGGCTCTAGCATAGTTGACTAAGTCGTGCGAACTGTTACAGTGGTAGACTAGCAGATGTAGGGGATGTAGGTGGTACAGTCTAACCGATCGTAAGGTGCGAGCGCTTCTGAAAGACTATGTCTCGGTCATCCGTCTTCTCGAACACCATGTAGTGCGAGAAACCAAACGGAGGCGATCGAGTCTTTTGGGGAAAAGTGTGCAGACCTCCGCAGAGTGTAACAAACTAATCATGGTTAGCCGTTTCCCCGGTTATGGACATCTTGAGTATCTAGTACCTGGATTATCATGTGAATCTCAACATGTTACCCTAAATTAATTTCGTTGGGTTTTATTTAATGATGATGCTTAATTGGGATTGAGAATGTTGTCAACCATTCTCAATGTTTTAACAACCACTATGATAGTTAAATAAAATTTATTCCTTTGAAGTAGGGAAAATTGGCTTTACGCAAAACTGTAACCATAGAGCTTTCCACGAGCCAAATATGCATATAGAATAGTTGGTTCATTCCATTACTCTCTATGTGTTACTTTGCTAGCATATTCCATGTGCTGACCCGTTTCGGGCTGCAACGTTAATGTTGCAGACTTTTCAGACGACGATTATGGAGTTTTAGGTCATGGTTCTATACTCAGTGATGTCGTTGGAGTTGATGGACTCACTTATCTTCCAAGCTTTCCGCTGTTATAGTTATTAGATGGCCTTAAGCCATATTTATTGTAATAAGTTCTCTATTGAGACACTCGATGTAATAAGTGTGTGATTGCTACTCTGCTATAAATCCTCCGAGTACTATGTGGTGTCAGCATTACTGATCTAGGGATGACACTGGAGCACAGAGATCAGACTGTTTGAGGTCTGGTCGCTACAGAGATGGTATCAGAGCACACACTGACTGTAGGACACGACCACTAAGCTAAAGACCTAGATCACTATTCACTCTCTTCTCTTATGACCCCTCATCTTTTCTACTCTTTAGGATGGTGGATGCAAGGAACAAGTTCACACAACCGGATGAAGATACACCCTTTGGACGTCACTTGAAGGAAGTCACTAGATACCTAAACATAGGAGTACCAAGCTTCACCGGAACCTACAACGCCACTTTACCTGAAGAAGAGCGCTGGATGAGTCAAGTTCAAGTTCCAGGAAGGACGTTCATGCCAGTCACTGAGCCCATAGAGTTTTCTTTCGATGCACCAACTTGGAATCTAGGAAAGAGCATGGCAGCTCATATCGCCATGGGCCGCATTGGAGAAGTCTACCGCAAGGATCTCAAGGACACTATCTACCAGATTTGTGGGCGCCGAGATGAGCACTGGGAGATGATCAGTATCAGGAAGGATAGATCAATTGCAGCTTTTATCCAGGAGTTAATCCAGCACATTTGACGACAGGAGAACCAGATGTGCGCTGACATGATAGACCTGAAGAAGGCAAGGACAAGAATCAAGGAACTGGAGGAAGAACTCAAGGCTACACATGAAGATTATGAAGAAGAAATTGAAGTATTGGTAGATAAGAATGCCGACCTAACAATGAAGATCGGGATATTTATGGGAGGCCCTACACCAGTAGATGAAGACGAAGAACCCAAGGAGATTAGCCCGGAAGACTACATCATCATCGATGACACCGACACGGATCTAGATGAGAGCGATGATGACTATATTGATGAAGCTGGAGCAGATATCATGGAGTCTGCAACCGAAGAATATTTCTAGTAGACCACCCCATCAGTAGTAGTAGTCCACCATGTAAATATAGTAGTCCGAGCACTTTTGCGATAGTTAGATTGATTGTATGCCCTTGTTTGATTGAATGAAGTGAATTGTTTGCTTTTGCCTCATGTGCATATGGGTAGTGTTTTCTTTTTAGACCCCCCTCTATTCTTACATCTCATCTTTTCTAAACCCTCAGATGCCTCCGAGACGTGACCGCGGATTTACCTTTCCACCGGAGCTCACCCAGTTGATCCAGCAGCAGAACACATTGATGCAATTGCTAGTCTAGAATCAGAATCAGGGGAACAACAACAACAACCCACCACCACCACCACTTGTTGATCACTTAGCCCATTTTCTTAGGCTAAATCCGCCGGTGTTTTCCAGTTGCACCGAGCCGATAGTAGCGGATGATTGGCTCCGCAAGACAGCTAGAGTGTTGACCACTGCAGGATGCACAGATGCGGAGAAGGTGAAGTTTGCCGCACATCAGCTAGAAGGACCCGCAGCATCATGGTGGGAGAATTTCACAGCCACTTTCCTAGTCGACACTGTCACATGGGACCATTTTCAGCAGGCTTTTCGTACTGCCCATATTTCAGCAGGAGCTATGGCCATGAAGAAGCGTGAGTTTCGCAACTTGCGCCAAGGAGGACGGACAGTTGGCTAGTATGTGGAGGACTTTAGTATGTTAGCACGTTATGCCCCAGATGACGTTGCTACGGATGCAGCTAAGCAGGAGAAGTTTCTGGAAGGACTGAATGATGAGTTGAGCATGCAGTTGATGGTAGCAACCTTCAACAACTACCAGGAGTTGGTAGATCGTGCTCTTATGATTGAAGGGAAGCAGCAGCAAATTGAGAACCGCAAGAGGAAGTATGCACAAGGAAAGTACAATTCAGGAGCTCAGCAGAACCCACGTTTTACCCCTAGATCGGGAGGACATTTTCAGCATACTCATGGAGGAGGTAGCTCGCACAATCACAATGGCACCAAGAATGGTAATGGCAATGGAGGAGGCAACGGCCAGAATCGCACCAACCCATCAACCCCAGCCAAGAAAGACCTGAGCCAAGTCACTTTCTTTAAGTGTTCGAAGACCGGACATTATGCCAATGAATGTCCTAAAATACAAAATGGAAATAGCAATGGAAGCTCCAGGAAGAAGCCGAACCCTTTCAACAAGGGACAGGTGAACCACGTTAGCGTGGAGGAGGTTGAAGCTCAGCCTGATGCAGTAATAGGTAAGTTTTTGGTTAAGTCATTTACTGCACTCGTTCTTTTTGATACTGGTGCATCGCATTCATACATCTCAAGGGGGTTTGTGGATAAGTATAACCTGTCAATCCAAGCCCTTAGGTCACCCATGTTAGTAACTTTGCCTGGAGCAGAATATTTGGCTAGTCGATGGTGTGATCGGTTACCATTAAGGATTGGTAATTATGTTTTTCCCTCAGACCTAATAGTATTGGAATCCCAAGGATTGGATGTGATATTAGGCATGGATTGGTTGTCAAAGTATGAAGGGAATATTAAATGTGCTAGTAAGTCAATTTTGCTTACCACACCAGAAGGGAGAAGGATCAAGTATGTATCCCGGCATGTGCCAAAAGGGACTCAAGTAAATTGCTTAACAGGAGTTGTGCAGGAGGAAGTACCAGTGGTAAGGGATTTCGCTGATGTATTTCCAGAAGAGTTGCCCGGCATGCCACCAGATAGAGATATTGAGTTTTTGATTGAGCTATTGCCAGGCACAGGGCCAATATCAAAGAGACCATACAGGATGCATGCAATGGATTTGGTGGAAATTAAGAAGCAGATTAAGGAGTTACTGGATAAGGGATATATTCACCTAAGTTCTTCACCTTGGGGATCGCCAGTACTTCTAGTGGAGAAGAAGGATGGATCGTTAAGGATGGTTGTCGATTATCGAGGATTGAATGAAGTAACGATCGAAAACAAGTACCCACTACCAATGATCAATGATCTGTTTGATCGTTTGCAAGAAGCTAAGGTATTTTCCAAGATCGATCTGCGATCAAGATACCACCAGTTGAAGATTCGAGAACAGGATATTCCTAAGACAACTTTTACCACCAGGTATGGGCTGTACGAGTATACCATTATGTCATTTGGTCTGACTAACGCACCTGCATATTTTATGAACATGATGAACAAAGTGTTTATGGAGGTTTTGGATAAGTTCGTCATAGTGGTGATTAATGATATCTTGGTTTACTCGAAGAATGAAGAGGAACATATGGAACATTTGCGTTTGGTACTTGGAAAGCTCAGAGAACATCAATTATATGCCAAGTTTAGCAAATGTGAGTTTTGGTTGAAGGAAGGTGGATTTCTCAGACACATTATATCCGGAGAAGGAATTGCAGTTGATCCCACTAAAGTTGATACCATGACCAAGTGGGAAGCACCAACCATGGTTGGAGAGATCCGAAGTTTTCTTGGACTCGCAGGATACTATCGGAGATTTATTGAGAATTTCTCAAATATTGCGAAGCCTATGACGGAGTTGTTGAAGAAAGATACCACGTTCATATGGACGGAGGAATGTGAGGCTAGTTTCCAGGAGTTGAAGAAACGTTTTGTTACCTCACCAGTGTTGATTTTGCCAGACCAGACCAAGGATTATGAGGTGTATTGCGACGCTTCGCGTCAAGGACTTGGAGCAGTGCTTATGCAGGAAGGGAGAGTTGTTTCATATGCCTCAAGACAACTTAAGCCACATGAGTTGAATTATGCTACGCATGATTTGGAATTAGCAGCCGTAGTGCATGCACTAAAGACATGGAGATATTTTCTGATTGGAAACCATTGCGAGGTGTACACGGATCATAAGAGTTTGAAGTATATTTTCACACAGAAGGAGTTGAACCTCAGACAAAGGAGATGGTTGGAGCTCATCAAGGATTATGATATGAAATTGCATTATCACCCCAGAAAGGCTAATGTAGTAGCCGATGCATTAAGCCGTAAGAGCCACGCCAATACATTAATGACAAGAGATATACCGAGGGAGTTAGCCAAAAATCTTCGAGAGTTATGTTTGGAAATAGTTCTGAGAGGCCATGTAGCAGCATTGGAGATTCAGTCAACATTGATGGATAAAATCAGAGAAGCTCAAAGGAATGACAAGGCGATCGCTTCTATTAAGGAGAAACTTAGCAAAGGAAAGGCTAAAGGATTTCATGAGGATGAGCACGATACCCTATGGTTTGAAGGCCGTGTTTATGTGCCCAATGACCCGGAGATCAGGAAGTTGATACCGCAAGAGGCACACAATTCACCATATTCGATTCACCCAAGAAATACCAAGATGTATTTGGATTTGAAGGATATTTTCTGGTGGACCGGAATGAAGAAGGATATTGCGGAGTATGTAGCTGTTTGTGATGTATGTCAGAGAGTAAAGGCAGAGCATCAGAAGCCAGCGGGATTGTTACAACCATTGCCGATACCCGAATGGAAGTGGGATAAGTTAGGCATGGATTTTATCACGGGATTACCCAGGACTCGTTCAGGCTATGACTCGATATGGGTTGTAGTTGATCGATTGACGAAAGTAGCTCATTTCATCCCGGTAAAGACCACTTACACCAGTGCTAAGTTGGCAAAGATATACATGACAAGGATCGTATGTTTACATGGACTTCGAAGGAGTATCGTATCAGATAGAGGAACCCAGTTTACCTCAAAGTTCTGGAAACAGTTGCACGAAACTTTGGGTACTAGGCTAGAATTCAGTATGGCTTTTCATCCATAGACAGATGGACAGACCGAGAGAGTTAATCAGATTTTGGAGGATATGCTGAGAGCTTGTGCGCTGGATTACGGATCTAGTTGGGACGACAATTTGCCATATGCAGAGTTCTCTTACAACAACAGTTACCAAACCAGTTTGAAGATGGCCCCTTTCGAAGCATTGTATGGAAGGAGGTGCAGGACACCGTTTTCATGGGACGAAGTTGGAGACCGCCAGTTGTTTGGACCTGACTTGATTAAAGAGTCTGAACAGAAGGTAAAGTTGATTCGTGATAGGCTCATGGTAGCTCAGTCCAGACAAAAGAGTTATGCAGATTCAAAACGCAAGGAGATAGTTTACGAAGTTGGAGATAGAGCTTATCTTCGAGTATCACCACTTCGGGGAACAAAGCGTTTTGGAGTTAAAGGAAAGTTAGCGCCACGATTTATAGGACCATACCGAATTTTGGAGCGTATGGGAGAAGTGGCCTACAAGTTGGAATTTCCCAAAGGATTGTCAGGAGTTCATGATCTGTTCCACGTTTCTCAGTTGAAGAAGTGCCATGCGGAGATGGTTGACATACCCCTGAGAGATACAGTGCCATTGGAAACTATTCAGTTGGATAACGAATTGACCTATGAGGAGAAACCAGTTAAGATTCTCGAGTTTGCCAGTCGAGTCACTCGCAGCAAGGTTATCAAGTTTTGCAAAGTTCAGTGGAGCCACCACAAGGAGGATGAACCCACCTGGGAACGAGAGGAAGATTTTCTCAAGGACCACCCTCACCTATTTTCTAGCCAACCCGAATCTCGAGGGCGAGATTCATTTTAAGGGGGGTAGGTTTGTAACATCCCAAATTTTCAATTTGGAATGTTATACATTAGATCATAATTGCATATCATATTTTATTTTGCTTTTGGTTTTCGTCCTAGAAATTCTACGCAACTCAAGGACCCACGGTTTGGATTTCGTTATTTTCATATTTGAGTTTTCTCAAATTTTGAGAATAGGATCATTTGATTTTATTTATTTTATTATCAATTATTTCTATTACAAAAATATGAGAGAGGGAATAAAATGACTTTCCCAAAATAAAGAAATATTGAGGATTTAAAAATAAAATCAAATAAGATTTTATTTCGGAGTTTTTTCACTATTTTATTTGAATTTAGGAAAAATGTGCGTTTTTCAAAATTGCATTTAGGCCCCAAATAAATGTTCACCTTGTGCGGCTTGATTTTAGAAGCCCGGGAAAATTTATTTCGGGATTTTTGGAGGCCGTTTAGTATTTCTTTTTATTTTTGTTCCGCGCGTAATTATTTAAAAAAAACTGAACCGACCTAACGGGCCGTGTCCGACTAGGACTCCGGCCCGATTAGCCTTTATAAGCCGGGGCAGCCCAGCCCCGAGGCCAAACCCTAGCCGCCGCCCCGCCTGAGCCGTCGCCGCCGCAGGCCGTCCGAGGTTTGCCGCCGCCTCGATTTCCACGCCAGTTTTTTTATTTTTTCGGAAAACCGTTCAGTTTTTTTAGTTTAGTTTTTTTAAATAGATCGGTTTTTCTGATTTATTTATTTAGCGAGCGTCCGTTGTTTTCTTTTTCTCGGACTAAATCCGCGATTTTTCTGATCGCGATTCCTGATCCGATTTTCGTTTTAGTATAACTTTTTGCTTGTTTATCGGAATCGGGCGATTCAAGCGCTTGGAGTTTCGTCTCGAAACCCTCTATCCGTTTAACCAACTGAAACAAGTTTTTGCCACTGTAAAAATTGCCCTAGATCCAAATTGCTAGAACGATGTTGTTTTCTTCCGCCGTTTGAATTTCGTTGCTTCGTTCGATTTGATTCTTTTTGCAAACCGGAGTTCTTAAGTTGAACCTTCTGGTTAGATCTTTTATTTGACTTTTACATGTGCATTAGATGAGTACTTATTGTATGCTTGTTGTTTGTCTGCGATAGAATACCCGGAGTACGCCGCTTGTTACTTCGAATCGCTAGGTTTCGCGGATCATCAGCAAGGCAAGTAACACTTTGATCATACCTTTTCTACAACCCAGTTTTATTGCATTAGATCAATCCTCACACATTGCATGACTAGGATCAAATTAAATTGTGGGATGGGAAGTAGTTGAGGCAGTACCTATTAACTGTTTATTATCAAACCTTTGGGAATCACTTTTACGTTTGCCTATTATGCTATGCTATGCTAGTAGACGTGGATTGGGTGAGTGATATCCATGACAGATGTGAGTTTCTTAATTAATGGTTTATCAAAGGTGGCAACTTAAACACACATCTGGGTGGATTGAGGCACCTGGGTATTCTAGGACTTGCCTGTTTTCTTTTGGACCGCCACCCAAGCTCAAAGGGATCATGAGACTATTCATACTAGGAACTTCCGTGTACAGCCACAAGCTATTATGGGCTCTAGCATAGTTGACTAAGTCGTGCAAACTATTATAGTGGTAGACTAGCAGATGTAGGGGATGTAGGTGGTACGGTCTACCCGATCGTAAGGTGCGAGCGCTTCTGAAAGACTATGTCTCGGTCATCCGTCTTCTCAAACACCATGTAGTGCGAGAAACCAAACGGAGGCAATCGAGTCTTGTGGGGAAAAGTGCACAAACCTCTGCAGAGTGTAACAAACTAATCATGGTTAGCCGTGTCCCTGGTTATGGACATCTTGAGTGTCTAGTACCTGGATTATCATGTGAATCTCAACATGTTACCCTAAATTAATTTCGTTGGGTTTTATTTGATGATGATGCTTAATTGGGATTGAGAATGCTGTCAACCATTCTCAATGTTTACCAACCACCATGATAGTTAAATAAAATTTATTCCTTTGAAGTAGGGAAAAAATTGGCTCTACGCAAAACTGTAACCATAGATCTTTCCACCAGCCAAATATGCATATAGAATAGCTGTTTCATTCCAGTACTCTCTATGTGTTACTTTGCCACCATATTCCATGTGCTGACCTGTTTTGGGCTGCAACGTTAATGTTGCAGACTTTTCAGACGACGATTAAGGATTTTTAGGTCGTGGTTCTATACTCAGTGATGCCGTTGGAGTTGATGGACTCACTTATCTTCCAAGCTTTCCGCTGTTATAGTTATTAGATGGCCTTAAGCCATATTTATTGTAATAAGTTCTCTATTGAGACACTCGATGTAATAAGTGTGTGATTGCTACTCTGCTATAAATCCTCCGAGTACTGTGTGGTGTCAGCATTACTGATCCAGGGATGACACCAGAGCACAGAGATCAGACTGTTTGAGGTCTGGTCGCTACAGGAGCACACCGAGCGAGAGAGGCACGAGGCTCGGGTGGGCGAGGTGCAGCAAGAGCTCCAGGCTCTCGTGACGAAGCACGAGGCATTGGAGCTTGACTTGAAGACGCGAGAGTCTGAGCTTGCCGCGGCCCATGAGAGCGCGAAGAGTGCCAAGGCCGAGGCCTAGAAGGCCCTTCAGGAGATCGATGTGATGAAGAAGATAGTGGTGGGTAAGGCTTTCTATATGCAAAGCGAGCATGGAAAGGTGAATTACCGATTACTTACCCGAATCCGGAGCTCTTCAGGAGCATTCGCAAATTTTCCCCGCAGTGTGTCCGATGCCGCACAATTCTACTGGGCCGGGGATGGGAGATCGACGGAGAACCTGTTCTGGTCTCAGTATGCTAAGATCGAACATCCGGTGCCATTGAGCGACCAGCTGAAGCAGATGGCCGATCTACATAAGGCGGCCGATCAGGCCATGAAGGGATTCATAGTCCTGTTGTGGCCTGGCGATGCCCTTCCGAACAGCTTCTTCGTCCTAGTGAGGCGGCTTGTGGATGCCTGCTCACGGCTGGAGGTCGTCAAGCGATCCGTCTGCATTGAAGGTGCACGTCGGGCCTTCGCCCGTGTGAAAATGCAGTGGGTCAAGCTGGACGCCGTGAAGCTTATCAAGGAGGGCCCGCCGGAGGGCAAGGAGCACCGCCGCCCCGAGATGTACTACGAGGGTGTTCTGCCGGGCGCCCATCTTATCGCGGATGAGTGTTCACAAAATGTAATGTTTGAATGAGACTTGCTCGTTTTGTCTCCTGTGTGATGAAAACTTGTTTCATATGCGCTACGCAACGCTTGTGTGAATTTAAAATATTACCTTCTCTTTGGTTGTTTATCCAATCTGAGAGATGGCTACTCCTCGGCTTCTGCCCCCATACCACGAGTGCTGGGGTGTTCGGGATAAACCTGAGCACTCTTGTTCCCATGTTTGGGTCCTTCGAGGGAGGTGCTCAGCACAACGAACAAGGCAACTAGACTAATAATGCTTTATCACTCTCACTTAGCCATAGAATTCTATAATTTTAAATTTCGGCGAAGCCCCTGGTATTCGGAATGCCGAATTTGGGGCGTGATACACGCCTGTAGGCCGGACGGAGCCGGCCCTTCGCCCTAAGCGGCATAAGTCTTTAGGGACTCGAAAAACCTTGCCGAACAACGACCAGTCTCTCGCCTTATCATGACAGTCAGTTTTAGCTTTCTCTACTGAGGTGCTCGGCCCGGCAGAACCGGAGCACAATCACAGTAGTTCTCCTAGCGCTACCTTAGCCGATAGAGCGGAACATAAGGTACCAAAACATAGGAGCCGGGCAAACCCAACATTTGACCAAAGACATGATTCGGAGCTGATGCATATAATGCTATATGTTCGGGGTGCCGCACTTGTGAAAGTGTTCGGACTTTTCACACCATATTGTGAGTACGTAAGCCCCTGGTGCATTGGCCGTATCAGAGTGTACGGTTGCTAGGCGTCATTTATGAACACATAGATATGTATACATATAACAAAAGTGCGATAATAGTCGTAATGTCATGCATTGTATATTAAAGAATTGCATTAAAGCAGAGTGATACAGATAGTGAAATAAGCAAAAGAGTAGGACTATGTCCCTTCCAAGGGCGAGCTGAGGAATTATATGAAATCTGTAATCCACCTGGGAATTCCGTAGTTGTTGGCCTCCTTGGTTGCTGTATCATGTGTTCGGCAATAGAGCTGCCGGACAGTGTTTCCAGAGATTGAAGTCCTGAAAGAAAAAGAAAAATAACCAAACGAGAAGCCCCTGGTGCGGTTTAGGCCGCATTTTGGGGCGTGCCGTGGTTGTGCCCCCCCTCCCCACCTGTGCCCATGGTATTTTTAATGCGTAATTATGTACGCGCGGGACGAACAACGCCGTTGGGCTGGGATTGGGGTGGCCGTCGTATTGCTACGCGAGCTCAGATCGCGCCAGGCGGTCTGTTTGCCGATTGCCCCGAGCGCGCTTGAAGGTGTCCGGGCTTTGAAATGCCAAACTGGTAGATTGCCTTGAGAGGCTGCTTTGCGCTTCTGCTGCAAGGGCCGCGGTGTGCTCCTCTGTTTGGAGAGAGCGCTCTGTGTTTCCTTTGACTGTAATAACTCCGCGGGGTCCTAGCATCTTGTGCTTGAGGTATGCATAATGTGGCACCACATTGAATCTAGCGAATGCGGTTCGTCCGAGCAGTGCGTGATAACCACTGCGGAACGGGACTATATCGAAGATTAACTCTTCGCTTCGGAAGTTATCCGGGGATCCGAAGACCACTTCGAGTGTAATTGAGCCTGTGCAGTGGACCTCTACGCCTGGAATGACGCCTTTAAAGGTCGTCTTTGTGGGTTTGATCCTTGAGGGGTCTATACCCATTTTGCGCACTGTGTACTCATAAAGCAGGTTCAGGCTGCTGCCGCCATCCATAAGGACTCGAGTGAGGTGAAATCCGTTGATGATTGGGTCTAAGACCAGTGCGGCGAATCCGCCGTGACGGATACTAGTGGGGTGGTCCCTGCGATCAAAGGTGATCGGACAGGAGGACCAAGGGTTGAACTTTGGGGCGACTGGCTCCAGCGCATATACGTCCCTGAGCGCACGCTTCCGCTCCCTCTTGGGGATGTGGGTTGCGTATATCATGTTCACCGTCCGCACTTGCGGGGGAAACCTCTTCTGTCCTCCAGTGTGCGGCTGCCGGGGTTCGTCCTCATCATCGCTATGCGGCCCCTTGTCCTTGTTTTCGGCGATTAACTTGCCGGCCTGCTTGAACACCCAACAATCCCTGTTGGTGTGATTGGCTGGCTTGTCTGGGGTGCCATGTATTTGACACGAGCGATCGAGTATACGGTCCAAGCTGGATGGACCCGGCGTACTTTGTTTGAATGGCTTTTTCCACTGACCGGGTTTAGAGCCTTTGAATCCGGCATTGACTGCCGTATCCTTAGTACTTTCGCCGTTAATGCGGTGCTTATGCTTGTTGTGACGTGACCTGCTGTTGCCGTCCTTGGTATCTGAGGTACCATGGTTCTTTGATATGTTGTTACTGCAAGCCAACCAGCTGTCTTCTCCCGCACAAAAGCGGGTCATGAGCGCCGTGAGGGCTGCCATAGATTTTGGCTTTTCCTGACCAAGGTGCCGGGCTAGCCACTCGTCTCGGATGTTGTGCTTGAAAGCCGCTAAGGCCTCCGCATCCGGATAGTCGATGATTTGATTTTTCTTTGTGAGGAACCGAGTCCAGAATTGCCTGGCCGACTCTTCTGGCTGCTGAATTATGTGGCTCAAGTCATCGGCGTCTGGTGGTCGCACATAAGTGCCCTGAAAGTTGTCGAGGAATGCGGCTTCCAGATCTTCCCAACAGCTAATGGAGTCCGCTGACAAGCTATTAGGCCAATGCTGCGCTGGTCCTTTGAGTTTTAGTGGGAGGTATTTGATGGCATGTAAGTCATCACCGCGGGCCATGTGGATGTGGAGGAGGATGTCCTTAATCCATACTACGGGATCTGTTGTGCTGTCGTATGATTCAATGTTTACAGGTTTGAAACCTTCTGGGAATTTATGTTCCATTACTTCGTCTGTGAAGCATAAGGGGTGTGCGGCGCCTCTATATTGGGCTATATCGCGATGCAGCTCGTATGGGTCCTGTCCGCTGTGTTCGGCCCGGCCGGATTTGCTTTTACTGTATCCGTCATGACGTTTACCGTCTCGTAGAGTGGTGCGCCCTCGTGATCCGTAGATCGATCTTGAATGCTTTGCTTTGTCCTCCAATATGTCTCGCAGGTCTGGCGTATCTCCCCATGCCTTTTTATTTGGATGGCGTTGGGGTGGAGGCTGAGCTTTCGGCAGGAATGCCTCTCTATCGCGGCCACAAGGTGGCCGATCAGCCGTATCATACGCTTCTTCCTCCAGTCGGGGTAGTAGCCTGTGCCTTTTGGGTAACTCTTGGGGGGACGCTCGAGTTTATATTCCTCGGTTGCGAGGACTTTAGTCCATTTGTCAGCTAGCAGATCTTGATCAGCTTGAAGCCGCTGCTGCTTTTTCTTCAGGCTATTTTCCATGGCCATAAGCCTGTGCTTGAAGCGCTCTTGTTCGACGGGATCCTCTGGTACGGCGAATTCATCGTCGCTGAGGCTTGCCTCGTCTTCGGAGGAGGGCATGTAATTGTCATCCTCCTCCTCTCCGCCATCCGCTCTCTCAGGAGAGCTGGCTGCTTCATCCTCCTGATCTAACTCTTGCTGGAGGGGATTTTTGTTGTCTTCGGCGCTATCCTAAGTGTTATTATCTCCTATGCCGGTATCACCACTTTTGCTTTGGCGGGACTTAGAGCGGCGCCGCTGATGCCGGCGCTTGGGTTGCTTCTTGGAGGGGTCATCCTCCGCTATCTCATCGCCGTTGCCTTCATTGGGTGTATCCACCATGTATATGTCATACGGCGAGGTGGCCTTCTAGTGCCCTATAGGTGTTGGCTCATGTTCGTCTCCTACATCGTCGTCCATACCGTCGATGTCTTCGGAGTCGAAGTCGAGCATGTCGGTTAAATCATCAACAGTGGCTACAAAGTGGGTGGTGGGTGGGTGTCGAATTTCTTTGTCGTCCGTATCCCAGTCCTGTTGGCCATGATTCAGCTAGGGCTCTCCTGACAAAGAGAGAGAGACCTTAGTGAATTCAGAATGTCACCGAAGGGCGAGTGCTGAAAGATATCCACAGCGGTGAATTCCATGATCGGCGCCCAGTCGGATTCGATTGGCAGGGGCGCGGATGTTCGGGGTCCGGAGGAGAGTCCGGCACCTTGGAGTCACGGGCTGTGCCGAGGATTATGCTGGTGTTTGGCTCGATCGTCGTCGAGACTGCAGCCCCTGAGGCGGTGTCTAGCCACCAGTCCTCGATTGGCATAGTTGGTTCCGAGCTAAGGGTCGGAGCTGATGCGGGCGCGGCTTCTGGGGTACCGTCCGGTGGCAGAGCTAGGTCATACCCATCGCGACAGTGCGGCGCGCCCAGCTGTGGCTCGAATCCGTCGAAGATCAAGTCCACACGGACGTTGGCCGTGTAATTCAAACTTCCAAATCTGACCTGATGGCCAGGGGCGTAGGTTTCAATCCTGGACCGCATCGCTACCGATGATAGTAGGAGCCATCAAGCCTAACGACGACGACACAGAGGAACTCTCAATGAAAGCACCAATGTTGGTGCCAAAACCGGCGGATCTCGGGTAGGGGGCCCCGAACTGTGCGTCTAGGCCGGATGGTAACAGGAGGCAAAGGACACGGAGTTTTACATAGGTCCGGGCCCTCTTGATGGAGGTAAAACCCTACGTCCTGCTTGATTAATATTGAAGATATGGGTGTCAGAAGAGTAGATCTACCACGAGATCGGAGAGGCTGAACCCTAGAAGCTAGCCTACGGTATGATTGTATGTTGTGATTGTTGTCCTACGGGCTAAAACCCTTCGGTTTATATAGACACTAAAGAGGGTTAGGGTTACACAAGGTTAGTTACAAAGGAGGAGATATCCATATACGTATTGCCAAGCTTGCCTTCCATGCCAAGTAGAGTCACATCCGGACACGAGATGAAGTCTTCAATCTTGTATCTTCATAGTCTAACAGTCCGGCCAATGGAGATAGTCCGGCTGTCCGGAGACCCCCTAATCTAGGACTCACTCTGCCGGCCTCCTATGCACGCCCAAGGGGGGAGTCCTACTCCCGGTGGGAGTAGGAGTCCCCCTTCCCTAGTTGGAGTAGGAGAGGGAAGGAAGGGGGAGAAGGAGAGAAGGAAAGGGGGGCCACCCCCCCTCCAATTCAGATTGGGCTTGGGGGGGCATCCCAACCTTGGCCGCCTCCTCCTCCTTTCCACTATGGCCCATTAAGGCACATTGGCCTAATCTCGATCTATGCCAACTCAACAAACACCATTGGAGACACCTGTAGAGCATCTTTATAGACACCCAGTTACGCCGTGACGTTTGATAGCACACTAAGTGTTCCTACGGTATTCGGGAGTTGCATGATCTCATAGTCATAGGAACATGTATAAGTTATGGAGAAAGCAATAGCAACAAACTAAACGATCATCGTGCTAAGCTAACGGATGGGTCAAGTCAATCACATCATTCTCTAATGATGTGATCCCGTTAATCAAATGACAACTCATGTCTATGGTCAGGAAACATAACCATCATTGATTCAACGAGCTAGTCAAGTAGAGGCATACTAGTGACACTCTGTTTGTCTATGTATTCACACATGTACTAAGTTTACGTTTAATACAATTCTAGCATGAATTGTAAACATGTATCATGATATACGGAAATATAAATAACAACTTTATTATTGCCTCTAAGGCATATTTCCTTCAGTCTCCCACTTGCACTAGAGTCAATAATCTAGATTACCTTGTAATGATTCTAACACCCATGGAGTCTTGGTGCTGATCATGTTTTGCTCTTGAGAGACGCTTAGTCAATGGGTCTGCAACATTCATTTCCTTATGTATCTTGCAAATCTCTATGTGTCCCTCCTTGACATATCGTAGATGGAATTGAAGCATGTGTTGATGTGCTTGGTTCTCTTATGAAATCTAGATTCCTTTGCCAAGGCAATTGCACTAGTATTGTCACAAAAGATTTTCGTTGGACCCTATGCACTAGGTATGACACCTAGATCGGATATGGACTCCTTCATCTAGACTCCTTCATTTGCTGCTTCCGAAGCAGCTATGTACTCCGTTTCACACGTAGATCCCGCCACGCCGCTTTGTTTGGAACTGCACCAACTGACAGCTCCACCATTTAATAAAAATAAGTATCCGGTTTGTGACTTAGAGTCATCCGGATCAGTGTCAAAGCTTGCATCGACGTAACCATTTACGCCGAGCTCTTTGTCACCTCCCTAAACGAGAAACATATCCTTAGTCCTTTTCAGGTATTTCAAGATGTTCTTGACCGCTGTCTAGTGATGCACTCCTGGATTACTTTGGTACCTCCCTGCTAAACTAATAGCAAGCCACACATCAGGTATGGTACACATCACCATTGCATACATGATAGAACCTATGGCTGAAGCATAGGGAATGACTTTCATTTTCTCTCTATCTTCTGCAGTGGTCGGGCATTGAGTCTGACTCAACTTCACACCCTGTAACACACACAAGAACCCTTTCTTTGCCTGATCCATTTGAACTTCTTAAAAACTTTATCAAGGTATGTGCTTTGTGAAAGTCCAATTAAGCATCTTGATCTATCTCTATAGATCTTGATGCCCAATATATAAGAAGCTTCACCGAGGTCTTTCATTGAAAAATTCTTATTCAAGTATCCTTTTATGCTATTCAGAAATTCAGTATCATTTCCGAACAACAATATGTCATCTACATATAATATCAGAAATGCTACGGATCTCCCACTCACTTTGTTGTAAACACAGGCTTCTCCAAAAGTCTGTATAAAACCATATGCTCTGATCACACTATCAAAGCGTATATTCCAACTCCGAGAGGCTTGCACCAGTCCATAAATGGATCACTGGAGCTTGCACACTTTGTTAGCACCTTTTGGATCGACAAAACCTTCTGGTTTCATCATATACAACTCTTCTTTAAGATCTCCATTAAGGAATGCACTTTGACATCCATTTGCCAAATTTCAAAACCATAAAATGCGGCAATTGCTAACTTGATTCGGACGGACTTAAGCATCGCTACGGGTGAGAAGGTCTCATCATAGTCAACTCCTTGAAGTTGTCGAAAACCTTTTGCAACAAGTCAAGCTTTGTAGACAGTAACATTACCGTCAGCGTCAGTCTTCTTCTCGAAGATCCATTTATTCTCTATGCCCTGCCGATCATCGGGCAAAGTCAACCAAAGTCCACACTCTGTTTTCATACATGGATCCCATCTCAGATTTCATGGCCTCAATCCATTTTGAGGAATCTAGGCTCATCATCACTTCCTCATAGTTCGTAGGTTCATCATGGTCAAGTAACATGACCTCCAGAACAGGATTACCGTACAACTCTGGTGCGGATCTTACTCTGGTTGACCTACGAGGTTCGGTAGTAACTTGATCTAAAGTTTCATGATCATCATCATTAGCTTCCTCACTTACTGGTGTAGGAATCACTGGAACTGATTTCAGTGATGAAGTAGTTTCCAACAAGGGAGCATGTACAATTACCTCATCAAGTTCTACTTTCCTCCCACTCACTTCTTTCGAGAGAAACTCCTTCTCTAGAAAGGATCCATTCTTAGCAATGAATATCTTGCCTTCGGATCTGTGATAGAAGGTGTACCCAACGGTCTCCTTTGGGTATCCTATGAAGACACATTTCTCCGATTTGGGTTCGAGCTTATCAGGTTGAAGCTTTTTCACATAAGCATCGCAGCTCCAAACTTTAAGAAACGACACCTTGGGTTTCTTGCCAAACCATAGTTCATAAGGTGTCGTCTCAACAGATTTAGATGGTACCCTAATTAATTTGAATGCAACTATCTCTAAAGCATAACCCCCAAAACGATAGCGGTAAATCAGTAAGAGACATCATAGATTGCACCATATCTAGTAAAGTACGATTACAATGTTTGGACACACCATTACGCTGTGGTGTTCCGGGTGGCGTGAGTTGCGAAACTATTCTACATTGTTTCAAATGAAGACCGAACTCGTAACTCAAATATTCTCCTCCACAATCAGATCGTAGAAACTTTATTTTCTTGTTACGATGATTTTCCACTTCACTCTGAAATTCTTTGAACTTTTCAAATGTTTCAGACTTATGTTTCATTAAGTAGATATACCCATATCTGCTCAAATCGTGTGTGAAGGTGAGAAAATAACGATATTCGTTGCGAGCCTCAATCTCCATTGGACCACACACATCAGTATGTATGATTTCCAATAACCCTGTTGCTCGCTCCATTATTCCGAAGAACAAAGTTTTAGTCATCTTGCCCATGAGGCATGGTTCGCAAGTACCAAGTGATTCATAATCAAGTGATTCTAGAAGTCCATCAGAATGGAGTTTCTTCATGCGCTTTACACCAATATGACCCAAACGGTAGTGCCACAAATAAGTTGCACTATCATTATCAACTCTGCATCTTTTGGCTTCTATACTATGAACATGTGTATCACTACTATCAAGATTTAGTAAAAATAGACCACTCATCAAGGGTGCATGACCATACAAGATATTACTCATATAAATAGAACAACCATTATTCTCTGATTTAAATGAATAATCATCTCGCATCAAACAAGATCCAGATATAATGTTGATGCTCAACGTTGGCACCAAATAACAATTATTTAGCTCTAAAACTAATCCCAAAGGTAGATGTATAGGTAGCGTGCCGAAGGCGATCACATCGACTTTGGAACCATTTCCCACGCGCATCGCCACCTCGTGCTTAGCCAATCTTCCCTTAATCTGTAGCCCCTACTTTGAATTGCAAACGTTAGCAAATGAACCAGTATCAAATACGCATGCACTACTGCACGAATTAGTAAGGTACACGTCAATAACATGTATATCAAAAATTCCTTTCACTTTGCCATCCTTCTTCTCCGCCAAATACTTGGGGCAGTTCCGCTTCCAGTGACCAACCCCTTTGCAGTAGAAGCACTCAGTCTCAGGCTTAGGTCCAGACTTGGGTTTCTTCACTTGAGTAGAAACTGTCTTGCTGTTCTTCTTGAAGTTCCCCTACTTCCCTTTACCCTTTTTCTTGAAACTAGTGGTCTTGTTGACCATCAACACTTGATGGTCCTTCTTGATTTCTACCTCTGCAGCCTTTATCATTGCAAACAGCTCAAGAATCGTCTTATCCATCCCTTGCATATTATAGTTCATCACGAAGCTCTTGTAGCTTGGTGGCAGTGATTGAAGAACTCTGTCAATGACACTATCATCAGGAAGATTAACTCCCAGTTGAGTCAAGTGGTTGTGGTACCCAGACATTCTGAGTATATGTTCACTGACAGAACTATTCTCCTCCATCTTGCAGCCGTAGAACTTATTGGAGACTTCATATCTCTCAATCTGGGCATTTGCTTCAAATATCAACTTCAACTCCCGGAACATCTCATATGCTCCATGACGTTCAAAACATCGTTGAAGTCCTGGTTCTTAGCCATAAAGCATGGCACACTAAACTATCAAGTAGTCATCAGCTTTGCTCTGCCAGGTGTTCATAACATCTGGCATTGCTCTTGCAGCGGGTTTGTCACCTAGCGGTTCTTTAGGACGTAATTCTTCTGTGGAGCAATGAGGATAATCCTCAAGTTACGGACCCAGTCTGTGTAGTTTCTACCATCATCTTTCAACTTAGCTTTCTCTAGGAACACATAAAAATTCAACGGAATAACAACATGGGCCATCTATCTACAACTACATAGACATGCAAAATACTATCAGGTACTAAGTTCATGACAGATTAAAGTTCAATTAATCAAATTACTTAAGAACTCCCACTTAGATAGATATCTCTCTAATCATCTAAGTGATCACGTGATCCATATCAACTAAACCATGTCCGATCATCACGTGAGATGGAGTAGTTTTCAATGGTGAACATCACTATGTTGATCATATCTACTATATGATTCACGCTCGACCTTTCGGTCTCAGTGTTCCGAGGCCATATCTGCATATGCTAGTCTCGTCATGTTTAACCCGAGTATTCTGCGTGTGCAAAACTGGCTTGCACCCGTTGTATGTGAACATAGAGCTTATCACACCCGATCATCACGTGGTGTCTCGGCACGACGAACTATAGCAACGGTGCATACTCAGGAGAACACTTATACCTTGAAATTTAGTGAGAGATCATCTTATAATGCTACTTCCGAACTAAGCAAAATAAGATGCATAAAGGACAAACATCACATGCAATCAATATAAGTGATATGATATGGCCATCATCAACTTGTGCCTTTGATCTCCATCTCCAAAGCACCGTCATGATAACCATCGTCACCGGCTTGACACCTTGATCTCCATCAAAGCATCATTGTCGTCTAGCCAACTATTGCTTCTACGACTATCGCTACTTCTTAGTGATAAAGTAAAGCAATTACATGGCGATTGCATTTCATACAATAAAGCGACAACCATATGGCTCCTGTCAGTTGCAGATAACTGTGTTACAAAACATGATCATCTCATACAATAAAATTTAGCATCATGTCTTGACCATATCACATCACAACATGCCCAGCAAAAACAAGTTAGACGTCCTCTACTTTGTTGTTGCAAGTTTTACATGGCTGCTATGGGCTGAGCAAGAACCGTTCTTACTTACGCATCCAAAACCACAACACAGTATAGTGATGGCTTTTTGATCTTCAGAAAGAACCCTACTCATTGAATCTGATTCAACTAAAGTTGGAGAAACTGACAACCACCAGCCACCCGTGTGCGAAGCACATCGGTAGAACCAGTCTCGCGTAAGCGTACGCGTAATGTTCGTCTGGGCCGCTACATCCAACAATATCACTGAATCGAGAATCAACTAGTAACGGCAAGCAATATGTATATACCCATGCCCACAACTCCTTTGTGTTCTACTCGTGCATATAACATCTACGCATAAACCTGGCTCGGATGCCACTGTTGGGGAACGCAGTAATTTCAAAATTTTCCTACGCACACGCAAGATCGTGGTGATGCATAGCAACGAGAGGGGAGAGTATTGTCTACGTACCCTCGTAGACCGTAAGAGGAAGCGTTATGCCAACGTGGTTGATGTAGTCGTACGTCTTCACGATCAACCGATCCTAGTACCGAAAGTACGACACCTCTGTGATCTGCACACGTTCAGCTCGGTGACGTCCCACGAACTCTAGATCCAGCTGAGTGTCGAGGGAGAGCTTTGTCAGCACGACGGCTGATGACGGCGATGATGATGCTACCAGAACAGGGCTTCGCCTAAGCACCACTATGATATGACCGAGGTGGATTATGGTGGAGGGGGGAACCGCACACGGCTAAGGGATCAATGATCAACTTGAGTGTCTATGGGGTGCCCACTCCCCCCGTATATGAAGGAGTTGAGGAGGGGGAGAGGCCGGCCTCCTAGGCGCGCCCAAGGGGGGAGTCCTACTCCCGGTGGGAGTAGGATTCCCCCTTCCCTAGTTGGAGTAGGAGAGGGAAGGAAGGGGGAGAAAGAGAGAAGGAAAGGGGGGCCGCCCCTTCCAATTCGGATTAGGCTTGGGGGTGCGCCCCCACCTTGGCCGCCTCCTCCTCCTTAACACTATGGCCCATTAAGGCCCATTGACTCCCCGGGGGGTTCTAGTAACCCCTCGGTACACCGGTATATGCCCGAACTCTCGCGAAACCTTTCCGATGTCGAAACATTGTCATCCAATATATTGATCTTTATGTCTCGACCATTTGGAGACTCCTCGTCATGTCCGTGATCTCATCCGGGACTCCGAACTACCTTCGGTACATCAAAACACATAAACTCATAATACCGATCGTCACCGAACGTTAAGCCTGTGGACCCTACGGGTTCGAGAACTATGTAGACATGACCGAGACACGTCTCCGGTCAATAACCAATAACGGAACCTGGATGTTCATGTTCGCTCCCACATATTCTACGAAGATCTTTATCGGTCAAACCGCATAACAACATACGTTGTTCCCTTTGTCATTGGTATGTTACTTGCCCGAGATTCGATCATCGGTATCTCAATACCTAGTTCAATCTCTTTACTCATTCCGTAATGTATCATCCCGCAACTAACTCATTAGTCACATTGCTTGCAACGCTTATAGTGATGTGCATTACCGAGAGGACCCAGAGATACCTCTCCAATACTCGGAGTGACAAATCCTAATCTCGATCTATGCCAACTCAACAAACACCATTGGAGACACTTGTAGAGCATCTTTATAGACACCCAGTTACGCCATGACGTTTGATAGCACACTAAGTGTTCCTACGGTATTCGGGAGTTGCATGATCTCATATTCATAGGAACATGTATAAGTTATGGAGAAAGCAATAGCAACAAACTAAACGATCATCATGCTAAGCTAACGGATGGGTCAAGTCAATCACATCATTCTCTAATGATGTGATCCCGTTAATAAAATGACAACTCATGTCTATGGTCAGGAAACATAACCACCATTGATTCAACGAGCTAGTCAAGTAGAGGCGTACTAGTGACACTCTGTTTGTCTATGTATTCACACATGTACTAAGTTTACGTTTAATACAATTATAGCATGAATTGTAAACATTTATCATGATATAAGGAAATATAAATAACAACTTTATTATTGCCTCTAGGGCATATTTCCTTCAGTGGTTTCTAACAACACTACATGATATGTTTTTTGCTTGGAGCGTCTTGTATTATACGAGTCTTTGCTTTTTAGTTTTCCACAAACATCCTTGTTGTACACACCTTTTGAGAGGAACACACATCAATTGTGAATTTATTAGAACATTGTATGTGATTCACTTATATGTTTTGAGCTAGGTAGTTGCTCTAGTGCTTCACTTATATCTTTTTAGACAACGGTGGTGGTTTTATTTTGAATAAATTGATGAACTCTCATGCTTCAGTTATATTATTTTGAGAGTCTTAAAAATAGTCTGGCAATTTTCTTAGGTCATGAATTTGGTCCAAATATAATGGGCATTCAAGCGGGATATAATAAAAACTTCCATGTAGACCATTGAATATACGAGAAGTTTGATTCCTTGCAATTGTTATGAGAAATAAAGATGGTGATATTAGAATCATGCTATTTGGTAATTGTGTAATGATAGAAATACTTGTGTTAAGGTTTGTGATTCCTGAAGCATGCACGTATGGTTTTTCGTTATGGGATGAAGTTAGAGCATGATTTATTATTGGTTGTCTTCCTTATGAGTGGCGGTCTGGGATGAGCGATGGTCTTTTCCAACCAATCTATCCCCCTAGGAGCATGCATATTAGTACTTTCTTTCAAGGGCTAATATTTTTTTACAATAAGTATGTGAGTTATGTATAACTAATGTTGAGTCCATGGTTTATACGCACTCTCACCCTTCCGCCTTTGCTAGCCACTCTAGTACCATGCAGCTTTCACCGGTGCATTAAACCACCTTATACCTTTCCTCAAAACAATTGACATACCTATCTATTATGGCATGTCCATAGCCATTCCGAGATATATTGACATGCAACTTCCATCATTCATTTATTATGACAGACACCATCATTGTCATATTGCTTTCATATGCACGAAGCATTCATATAGAGTCATATCTTTGTTCTACTATTGAGTTTTAATTCTTGAGTTATAAGTAAATAAAAGTGTGATGATCATCATTATTAGAGCATTGTCCCATGTGAGGAAACGATGATGGAGACTATGATTCCCTCACAAGTCGGGATGAGACTCCGGACTTCAAATTAAGAAAAGAGGCCAAAGAGCCAAAAAGAAAAAAAGAGAGGCCAAAGAGCCCAAAAGAAAAAAAAGAGAACAAGAAAAAAGGAGATAAAAAGATAGATGGGACAATGTTACTATCATTTTGCTCACTTGTGCTTCAAAACAGTAGCCTGTTCTTCATGATAGAGAGTCTCCTATGTTATCACTTTCATATATTACTAGTGGGAATTTTTCATTATATAACTTGGCTTGTATATTCCAATGATGGGCTTCCTCAAAATTGCCATGTGTCTTCGTGAGCAAGCAAGTTGGATGCACAGCCACTTAGTTTTCTTTTGATCTTTCATACACTTATAGCTCTACTGCATCTGTTGCATGGCAATCCCTTCTCACTTGCACCAATATCAATTGATAGGCATCTTCATAGCCTATTAAATTTCCTAGTTGGTGTGAGATTTTTTTTCTCCTTTTTGTCTACTACTGCCTTCTATTCCACCCATAGTTCTATATCCATGGCTCACGCTCATGTATTGTGTGAAAGTTGAAAAAAGCTTTAGAACGTCAAAAGTATGAAGCAATTTCTTGGCTTGTCATCGGGGTTGTGCATGATAAATACTTTGTGTGATGAAGATAGAGCATGACAAGACTATATGATTTTGCAAGGATAACTTTCTTTGGCCATGATATTTTGTAATTCCATGATTGCTTTATTAGTACGCTTGACGTATTATTGTTTTTATGTCAATATTAAATTTTTGTTTTGAATCTTATGGATCTGAACATTCATGTGCCACAATAAAGAAAATTACATGGATAAACATGTTAGGTAGCATTCCACATCAAAAAATTTGTTTTTATCATTTACCTACCCAAGGACGAGCAGGAATTAAGCTTGGGGATGCTTGATACATCTCCAACGTATCTATAATTTTTGATCATTCCATGCTATTATATTATCTATCATGGATGTTTTATATGCATTATTATGCTATTTTATATCATTTTTTGGGACTAACCTATTAACCTAGTGCCCAGTGCCAATTGCTATTTTTTTTCCTTGTTTTTGACTTCTACAGAAAATCAACACCAAACGGAGTCCAAACAGAATGAAACGTTTTGAGGATTTTTCTTGGACCAGAAGACAACCACGAAGCTTCGGGAGGAGGCCAGAGGGGCCACGAGGGAGCCACAAGCTCACAGGGCGCCCCCAAGCTTATGGGCCCCTCGGGACTCCCCTAACTCTAATCTCAGCTCCATATTTACCCAATATTCCCTGTATACCAGAGGGCACACAAAAAATACTTTTCCGCTGCCGCAAGCTTCTGTTCCGGTGGGATCCCATCTTGGGGCCTTTTCTGGCACTTTGTTGGAGGGGGGTTCGATCATAGAGGGACTCTAAACAAACCTTTATGCCCCATCGTTGATGTGTGAGTAGTTTACCATAGACCTATGGGTCCATAGCTAGTAGCAAGATGGCTTGTTCTCTCTCTTTGATCTTCAGTACAATGTTCTCCTTGATGTTCTTGGAGATCTATTCGATGTAATCTTCTTTTGCGGTGCGTTTGTTGAGATCTAATGAATTGTGGATTATGATCAGATTATATGAATATTATTTGAGTCTTCTATGAACTCTTTTATGCTTGATTAAGATAGCTTTGTATTTCTCTCCGATTTATTGGTTTGGTTTGGCCAACTAGATTGATCTTTCTTGCAATGGGAAAGGTGTTTTATGATGGGTTCAATATTGTGGTGTCCTCACCCAGTGACAGTAGGGGTAGCGAGGCACGTATTTGTATTATTGCCATTAAGGATAAAAAGATGTTTTTTACCATATTGATTGGATCTATCCCTCTACATCATGTCATCTTGCTTAAGGCATTACTCTATTCTTGTTAACTTAATACACTAGATGCATGCTGGGTAACGATCGATGTGTGGAGTAATAGTAGTAGATGCAGAATCATTTCGGTCTACTTGTCACGGACGTGATGCCTATATTCATGATCATTGCCTTAGATACCGTCATAACTTTAGGCTTTTCTACCAATTCCTCAACAGTAATTTGTTTACCCATCGTATGTTTCTTTCAAGGGAGAAGCCTCTAGTGAAACCTATGGCCCCTGGGTCTATTTTTATCATATTTTATCCAGATCTAGAAAACCCAAAACCCAAAAATACCTTGCTGCAATTTATTTATATTTACTTTATTTTACACTTTTAATTATATTTTATATCAATCTCTGTCATATCTCACCCTTGCTAGTGACCATGAAGGGATTAGCAACCCCTTTTTCACGTTGTGTGCAATAGTTTGTTAGTTTGTGCAGGTGCATCTATTGGAGACTTGTGTGTTCCTCCTACTGGATTGATACCTTGGTTCTTAACTGAGGGAAATACTTATCTCTACTTTGCTGCATCACCCTTTCCTCTTCAAGGGAAAAATCAACGCAAGCTCAAGAAGTAGCAAACAACATATCATGAAACAGTTTCAGATATATGATGGATAACTAAATAGGATAGAGCGACATAATTCAAAATACGATGACTATCTAAATAGGATGACATGACATAACTATATGATGTCTTTATAAAATACATTGTTATGAAATAATTCACTTGCATGTTATCAAAGTATACATGATAACATGATACAATTCACATATATGATTGATATACTAAGCAGCTGGCACTCGCATATATGATCTCTAAACTTAGCAGATGGCATTAAATATTGTGTATATGATGTCTAATCTAAGCAATGCAAGACACCATATGCATGATATGGGAAATATAACAATTGCAACTTAGATCATACACCTCAGGTGGGATATATGACTGGTAATCTGCCTCTGAATCCTCCACCGAGGAGCTACTTGTAACCAACGAGATATCTGCTTCAACAGGTAGCATTATCTGCTCTGAAGACCTTGATTTTACTCCAGATTTTTCAATAACCGACTTGATGTAGGGTAGAACCCTAATCGCCCGATCTTTCACGAAAGGAGCGGATCCCGCGAAGAACACGAGGAACACAAAGAGGGAAACGAGGGAAAACGAGGGAAATCACAAGGGGAAACACAAGCGGAACACTCAAACTAACAAGAACAAGTCACACATGATAGAGGCAAAGGTGTCCCGATGTTTCGATGAGATAGATATCCTTTTCTGTGGGATTCGACTTTGACGATCTGACTACGAATGTGCGAAGACGTCGCGCCTTAGCAATCGCTAAACCAACTTCCGAGGGGTATTGACCATGCCGGAGCATGATCAACCTGACCACGAGTGTCTATTTCCTGCGAGCAAATGAAGAACAAGCAAGAAACTAAGATTGTAATCTGGATATTGCGAATAAAAGAGGAAAGCTTTATTAATGAATGTGGGGTTCTGTGATGTCTTGGTCTGGTCGTTGGACACAAACGAAGGACGTGTAGTTGAAGCTATGGCGAACTTTTAGTGTAAACAAAACCCAAAGTCTAAATGATGCCCTAAGGGCTGTATGTATGGAGGAGAGAGGGGGAATTTCGTGGCCCTTGGTGGAGGGGTCCAAAACCAAACCTAACTCTTGTTTTCCCACACATACGGACTCTAAAAACAGCCTATACTTAAGTACTTCGAAAATACATGGGCATGGCCCAATAATAAGGTGACGTAGCACCTACAATAGCCTCTGGATGAAATTTATGAAGTGGCATCTTGTATATTTCGTCCAAGGCTTCATGCACTCATTATGGTGGCTTCAAAGTCCTGGAATCATCACTTGTAACCCCGTTCTTGTTCCCCTTGCGCATGCCATCATCTCCATGCTTGAACTTGCTCCAAGGTTCATCTTTCTTGTCCAAGCTGGGCCCTTCATTTGTAAGCAAAACAAATGTATCCAATTTAGGCAGCATCATATTCTCATGAGCATTAGAATCGTTACCAAGAAACAAAAGTACTTGATAATTCAATTGGCGTGCGCGAGCTCTAGTAATTGGTCCAGTATGTATAGCAGCAGGGGCTGTAGGTGTAACAATGGTATTGATGTCCTCATCATCCTCCCCTTCTTGAAATGAAGTCATCCTCGACGAAAGCTCATCTTCCTCACCCAAATAAGGCTTCAAATATGCAATGTTAAAAGTGGGACTAACCCCAAAATCTACAGGTAGCTGAAGTTTATATGCATTATCATTTATTTTCTCTAACACCTTAAAAGGACCATCAGCACGTGGCATTAGCTTTGATTTGCACAAATTAGGAAATCTACCCTTGCGCAAATGTAACCAAACAAGATCTCCAGGTGCAAACACAACATGTTTTCTACACTTATCTCCAGCAAGTTTATATTTAGCATTCATATGCTCAATGTTTTCCTTAGTTAACTCATGCATTTTTAAAATCAATTCAGCACGTTCTTTAGCATCAAAATTAATCTTCTCCGAAGATGGAAGAGGCAACAAATCAATATGTGCACGAGGTACGAAACCATACACAATTTCAAAAGGGCACATCTTAGTAGTAGAATGCAATGAACGATTATAAGCAAATTCAATATGAGGCAAGCATTCTTCCCACATTTTCTTATTATTCTTCAAAACAACCCTAAGCATAGTAGACAATGTTCTATTGACTACTTCAGTTTGTCCATCAGTTTGGGGGTGACAAGTAGTACTAAAAAGTAGTTTAGTCCCCAACTTAGCCCATAAACATCTCCAAAATTAGCTAAGAAATTTAGTATCACGATCTGAAACAATACTATTTGGCACACCATGCAAGCGAATAATTTCACGAAAGAACAAATCAGCAACATTAACATCATCATCGCTTTTATGACGTGGTATAAAGTGTGCCATTTTCGAAAACCTATCCGCGACAACAAATATGCTATCCCTCCCCTTCTTTGTTCGAGGTAAACCTAAAACAAAGTCCATAGATATATCCTCCCAAGGAACACTAGGTACAGGCAAAGGCATATATAAACCATGAGGATTGAGTCGTGACTTAGCTTTTTGACATGTAGTGCAACGAGCAACAAAACGCTCAACATCCCATCTCATCTTTGGCCAAAAGAAATGTGTAGCAAGTATATCCTCCGTCTTCTTGACGCCAAAGTGTCCCATTAATCCTCCTCCATGCGCCTCCTGCAACAACAAAAGACGAACGGAGCTAGCTGGAATGCATAGCTTGTTAGCACGAAACACAAATCCATCGTTAAGAACGAACTTGTTCCAAGTTCTCCCTTCCTTACAATTCTGCAATACATCTTTAAATTCAGCACCATGCATATATTGATCTTTGATGGTCTCCAAACCAAATATTTTAAAGTATAATGACGAGACAAAGCATCAGCAATAACATAAGGGAAAGTCTCAATGATTTCAACCCATTTATTTTGTGTTTAATGACATAAGGGAAAGTCTCAATGATTTCAACCCATTTATCATGTCTACGGTTCAGTTTTGCTTAACTTTTAATGTGTTTCAAAGATTCATGATCAGAATGTATAACAAATTCCTTGGGCCATAAATAATGTTGCCATGTTTCTAAGGTCCGAACAAGAGCATATAATTCTTTATCATAAGTAGAATAGTTCAGACTAGGCCCACTCAATTTTTCAGAAAAGTATGCAACAGGTTTGCCATCTTGTAATAACACACCTCCTAATCCAATTCCACTAGCATCACATTCAAGCTCAAAAGTCTTATTAAAATCAGGAAGTTGGAGTAAAGGAGCATGTGTCAACTTATCTTTCAATACCATGAAGGCTTCTTCCTGTGCGGCACCCCAAACAAAAGGCACATCCTTCTTTGTAAGCTCGTTGAGAGGTGCAGCAATGGTGCTGAAATCTCTCACAAAACTCCTATAGAAACCAGCGAGACCAAGGAAATTCCTCACTTGTGTGACCGTTTTGGGCGGCGGCCAACTCTCAATAGCTTCAATCTTGGCTTTATCAACTTCAATTCCCTGTGGAGTAACAACATAGCCAAGAAAAGATACTCGGTCGGTGCAAAAGGTGCACTTTCCAAGGTTACCAAACAAACATGCATCACGTAGAGCAATAAAAATAGCACGTAAATGTTCCAAATGTTCCTCCAAAGATTTACTATAAATCAGTATATCATCAAAATAGACTACCACAAATCGTCCAATGAAAGCACGTAAAACTTCGTTCATTAACCTCATGAAAGTACTAGGTGCATTAGTTAACCCAAAAGGCATGACTAACCACTCATATAATCCAAACTTAGTTTTAAATGCTGTTTTCCATTCATCTCCCAATTTCATACGAATTTGATGGTATCCACTACGCAAATCAACTTTGGAGAATATTGTAGAGCCACTCAATTCATCAAGCATGTCGTCTAGCCTAGGAATAGGATGACGATAACGAATAGTAATATTATTAATGCCTTGACAATCAACACACATACGCGACGTACCATCCTTTTTCGGCACTAAAATGATAGGAACAACACAAGGACTAAGGGATTCATGTATATAACCCTTGTCGAGCAGCTCCTGTACTTGACGCATAATCTCCTTCGTCTCCTCTGGATTGGTACGGTATGGCGCACGGTTGGGTAATGATCCACTGGGAATTAAGTCAATTTGATGCTCAATCCCTCGAATAGGTGGTAATCCCGGTGGCATGTCTTGTGGAAAGACGTCAGCGAACTCCTGCAAAATGTTAGTGACAGCAGGAGGCAAAGAGGAAGGCACGTCCTCGAATGAAAATAATGCCTTTTTGCACAAAAAAGCATAGCAAACAGATTTGCTAAAATCTAGATCATCAATATCAGATTTGGTGGCAAGTAAACTGTAACACCCTCGATGCGGCTATAGCTCCCACCTATCGAGGCACGACTTAGAGACATAACCGCATTGAAAGCAATGTCGCAATTAGGCAATCTTCACAACATCCCATGTAATATAGATAATAAAAGGGGAGATACATAGTTGGCTTACACTCACCACGTCAATCAAAGTACATAAATAGCATTACACCACTCAAACACTCATGGCCCGACTATGGCGCCAAAATAAAAGATCAACCCAACATGCGACACGGTCCCGATCACCCCAACTGGGCACCACTACTGATCATCAGGAAAAGAAACATAGTAACGGCGTGAGTCCTCGTCGAACTCCCACTTGAGCTCAAGCGCGTCATCTAGAACGGAGTCATCAGGTCCTGCATCTGGTTTAATAGTAATCTGTGAGCTGCGGGGACTCAGCAATCTCGCACCCTCGCGATCAAGACTATTTAAGCTCAATAGGTAAGGTAAGGAAAATATGTGGAGCTGCGGCAAGCGACTGGCATATATGGTGGCTAACCTGTTCACAAAAGAGAGCGAGAAGAGTGGGCAAAGCGCGTACGAGTAACTAAAGGGCATCCTGCGGCAAGCATTACTCCAACACCGTGTTCACCATCACGGTAACTCACATAGTTGATTCATTTTAATTAAGTTAAGGTTCAAGTTATCTACAACCGGACATTAACAAATTCCCATCTGCCCATAACCGCGGGCACGGCTTTCGAAAGATCAAATGCCTGCAGGGGAGTCCCAACATAGCCCATGGCAAGCTCTCACGGTCAATGAAGGAATAGACCTCCTCCCGAGACGTTCCGATCAGACTCGGTATCTCGGTTCTACAAGACACTTCGACAGGTTAAAACAAATCCAGCAACACCGCCCGAATGTGCCGACAAATCCCGATAGGAGCTGCACATATCTCGTTCTCAGGGCACACTTAGATGAGACATCCTACGAGTAAAACCAACCCTCAAGTTGCACCGAGGTGGCCCCGCAGTCTACTCGGTCGGACCAACACTCAGAGGAGCACTAGCTCGGGGGGGGGGGGGTTAAATAAGATGACCCTCGGGCTCCGGAAACCCAAGGGAAAAAGAGGCTAGGTGGCAAATGGTAAAACCAAGGTTGGGCATTGCTCGAAAAGCTTTAATCAAGGCAAACTATCAAGGGGTTCCCATTATAACCCAACCGCGTAAGGAACGCAAAATCCGGGAACATAACACCGATATGACGGAAACTAGGGCGGCAAGAGTGGAACAAGACACTAGGTGAGAGGTCGAGCCTTCCACCCTTTACCAAGTATATAGATGCATTAAGATAACATGGCAATATAATGATATCCCAACAAGTAAATAATGTTCCAACAAGGAACGGTCTCCAATCTTTACCTGCAACTAGCAATGCTATAAGAGGGGCTGAGCAAAGCGGTAACATAGCCAATCAACGGTTTGCTAGGACATGGTGGGTTAGAGGTTTGACATGGCAATTTGGGAGGCATGATAAGCAAGTGGTAGGCATCATAGCATAGACATAGCAAAAGAGCGAGCATCTAGCAAAGCAAAGATAGTAGTGATTTTGAGGGTATGATCATCTTGCCTGCAAAGTTGTCAGAGTTGACTGGATCCTCGAAAGCAAACTCAACGGGCTCCTCGTTAGCGAACTCATCTCCCGGCTCTACCCAAACAAGACAAACAAGCAACAAGGACACAATCAATCACGTGCAAAGTTCAAACAATATGATGCAAACATGGTATGCTATGCGGGATGCAATATGTGACGCATATGCAAGATTTGACAAGGAATGCATGAACCTAGCCTCAACTTGGAAAACCAAGTGTGCCACTGGAAAGATGAGATGAAATCGCTTGAAAACGATATAAAGATCACCGGAATCAGAGTTACGGTTTGGAAATGGCAAGCGATTCAAATATGACCACATTTTGCGATTTACAGCAAGTAACCATCTACATGCAACAAGATGAACATGCTACAGCACTCAAACATGGCAACAAAATACATGGCAAGGATCCATTCATGAAGTTTAACAAAAGATGAACACTGAGCTACAGCCAATTCATCCATTAAAAGGTTCAAACAAGCATGGCAAAATTGCATTTGACAAACATATTTCAGACATAGTGAAATTAACACTTGTCTGAAATTTCAGATCAGATAGCACACTTTGGAGCAATAAAACTACATGCTACAGGACCTTAACATGGCAAAGTAAAGCATGGCATGGAGCTACTCAAAGAGCTTAACAAAAGTCCCTTAGTGACCTTGAGCCAAAAGGGATCAGAAAATACATTTGCAAGCATGTGAACATGGCAAAAACATAATCAGTTCTCAGACTTAGTGAAAACTGGAGCATGCTGAAAACAGATATCAAGTAGGCATGTTAACGAGCTCGATGAACTCACTACAGAGCAAGTCATGACAATCTAAGCATACACCCATCGAGAATACACAAAATGCAAGCTAGACATGTGTGACGCCCGGATAATCATGCTACAGTAATCCCACGCTAATCATGCCACGTCACCTCGGTTACTGTTGCTAATCTATCGTTAGGTCAAAAACCGGTCCAAAATTCAAATTCAAAGTTTGGTGAATAATAACAGTTTTCAAAAATTAAAACTAAAATGTTCGGTGATTGCAGAATAATTCATAAGTAATTATGGTGAAGAAACCATTTTCTTATAAAGTGTTTAAGTGCTCAAAAATGATTAAAACAGTGGCTTAAGCGATTATATAAAAGGCTTTTATAATTTCTAAAATATCAAACTAAATTATTTGAGTACCAAACTTTTTGTGGCGGGGTATATTTACTTATACTAATTTAGAAACTAGTTTTGTATTTTATTTTAACTAAAATAATATGTAAAAAAATAAATAAATATAAATAAATAAAAAAACAAAGAAAACAGAAAACAAACACAACAAAAGAAAAAAAGAAACCCCCCTCCCCCTGGGCCGAATGGCCCAGCTAGCCATCAGGCCAAAAGGCCCAACCGGCCCACCCCCACTCCCCTTATCCATGACCCCGAAACCCTAGCCGCTACCCGTCGCCCCACTCCCCCACCACTTTCCCCCGATTCCCCCCCCCCCCGCACGATGCGCCCCCCTCCCCCCGATCCAGATCAGGGGCGGCGGCCTCCGCTACGGCCACCACCGCCGGCGCCGGTGCCGCTCCCCAGGGCCTCCTCTGCGCCCCCGCTCTCCCTCGCGCGGCGCCCGCCTAACGCCGCGGGCTCGCCTCATCACCGACCCCGACCCCATCGCCGCTCGTCCTCGGCCGCATCCGGGGCCACCACACCACCCGATGCCGATGCCGGCGCCCGGAGCTTTCCCCCCCACCGGACTGCATCCTCCTCCCCGCCGGCCTGCTCCCCGTCGCCCGCTCGTCCCCGACGGCCTCCCCAACCTCCCCCGAGCTCGCTCCCGAGACCCTACGCGTCCCTCGCCGTGAGCCCCCCTTCTTCCCCCTCCCCTGCTCGACGCGCCACCGTGCGAGCTCGTGCGCCCCAGCGGCCACGCTCACCATGGCCCCGCGCCCGCTGGCCGCGTCAGGCGCCCCCCCCAGCGCCTCGCTCCCCGGTCCTCCTTCCCGTGCCCGCGCCACCACGCAGCCGCCGCCCTCCTCCGTCCCTGGCCGCCACCACGCACACGGCCGCCCCTTCCCCACGCCGCTCTGCTTCTCCCCACGCCTCCCCGCGCCACTGCCGACCCCGCTCCCACCGGCCGCACGCCGCCGAGCCTCCCCCTGCATGCTCTCTGCCGCCTCGCTGCTTCCCGCGCGACGTCGCGCCCCTGCACGCACGTCGGGCGTGATGCCCGCGCCTCTGCCTCGTGCGGCCGCCTAGCTTCGCCTGCTCACGGTGGGCGTGCTCCGGCGACCCCCCTCGCCTCTACGGCCTCGCCGCACCACCTAGTGGCTCGGGCGTGCGGGCACCCCTTCGCCCCGCTGCCCGCTACGCCACCCGAACCCGCTATGGCCCCTAGGGCCAATGACATGGGGCCCCACACCCCAGAACGAAGTTAAAAAAAAGAGATAAAAAATTAATTAAAAAAAATAAAATATTAATTAATTAATTAATTAATTAATAAGTTAACTAATCCTAATTAACTAATCTAATTAACTAGTTAGTTTAATTAAATAGTAATTAGATTAGTTAAACCCTAATTAGACTAAACAGTCAATGACGAATGGGACCCACATGTTAGGTTGACCAGGTCAACTGCTGACGTCATGCTGACGTCAGCAAACACTGTTCTGGATAATGTTGATTTAAATAATTAAATAAATCCTAAAATTGATTTAAATCTTTTAAAATTAATATAAAATAAACCGTAGCTCGGATGGAAAAACTTTGTACATGAAAGTTGCTCAGAACGACGAGACGATTCCGGATACGCAACCCGTTCGTCCGCCACACCTCCCTAACCTATCGAACTCGCAACTTCCCCCTCCGGTCCTCTGCCCGAAAACGCAAAACACCGGGGATACTTTCCCGGATGTCATCCCCCTTCACCGGTATCACCTACTACCGCGTTAGGGCACCTCTAACGCCGTTACTTGTCATGTCATGCATCACTATGCAAATGCTTGTTTAAATATTTATTGTTTCTCCCCCCTCTTCTCTCGATAGACTCCGAGACCGACGCCGCTGCTTCCCAGTACCACTACGGAGTTGACGACCCCTCTCTCTTGCCAGAGCAACCAGGCAAGCCCCCCCTTTGATCACCAGATACCGCCTACTCTCCTCTATACTGCTTGCATTAGAGTAGTGTAGCATGTTACTGCTTCCCGTTAATCCTATACTGATGCATAGCCTGTCCTTGCTACTACTGTTGTTACCTTTACCTGCAAACCTAATGCTTAGTATAGGATGCTAGTTTATCATCATTGGCCCTACATTCTTGTCCGTCTGCCATGCTATACTATTGGGCCGTGATCACTCGGGAGGTGATCACGGGTATATACTATATACTATATACATGATACATGTGGTGACTAAAGACGGGTAGGCTCGTAGGAGCACCCGCGAGTGGATCTTTGAGGCGAAGCGACAGGGCAGGTTCCGACCACCTAGGAGAGAGGTGGGCCTGGCCTTGTTCGACGTTCACGGACACTTAACACGCTTAACGAGATCTGGGTATTTGATCTGAGTCTGGCCATTTGGTCTATACGCACTAACCATCTACGTGGGAGCAGTTATGGGTATCCCGGCGTCGTGGTATCAGCCGAAGCCTTCGTGACGTCAGCGACTGAGTGGCGCGCGCCGGATTGGACTGGAAAGCCGCTAGGCTAGGTCTGCTTCCGGCCGCATACGCAACGTGCAGGTGTGCAAAGGGCGATGGGCCCAGACCCCTGCGCCATAGGATTTAGACCGACATGCTGACCTCTCTGTTGTGCCTAGGTAGGGCTGCGACGTGTTGATCTTCTGAGGCCGGGCATGACCCAGGAAAGTGTGTCCGGCCAAATGGGATCGAGCGTGTTGGGGTATGTGGTGCACCCCTGCAGGGAAGTTTATCTATTCGAATAGCCGTGTCCCTCGGTAAAAGGACGACCCGGAGTTGTACTTTGACCTTATGACAACTAGAACCGGATACTTAATAAAACACACCCTTCCAAGTGCCAGATACAACCGGTGATCGCTCTCTCACAGGGCGACGAGGGGAGGATCATCGGTTAGGATTATGCTATGCGAGGCTACTTGGAGGACTTCAGTCTACTCTCTTCTACATGCTGCAAGACGGAGGTTACCAGAAGCGTAGTCTTCGAAAGGACTAGCTATCCCCCTCTTATTCCGGCTTTCTGCAGTTCAGTCCACATATAATAGCCTTATCCCAGTTGATACCAATGCATACATATGTAGTGTAGCTCCTTGCTTGCGAGTACTTTGGATGAGTACTCACGGTTGCTTTCTCCCTCTTTTCCTCCTATCCCTTCTACCTGGTTGTCGCAACCAGATGTTGGAGCCCAGGAGCCAGACGCCACCGTCGACGATGACTCCTACTACACCGGAGGTGCCTACTACTACGTGTTGCTCGCTGACGACGACCAGGAGTAGCTTAGGAGGATCCCAGGCAGGAGGCCTGCGCCTCTTTCGATCTGTATCTCAGTTTGTGCTAGCCTTCTTAAGGCAAACTTGTTAGACTTATGTCTGTACTCAGATATTGTTGCTTCCGCTGACTCGTCTATGATCGAGCTCTTGTATTCGAGCCCTCGAGGCCCCTGGCTTGTAATATGATGCTTGTATGACTTATTTTTATTTGTAGAGTTGTGTTGTGATATCTTCCCGTGAGTCCCTGATCTTGATCGTACACGTTTGCGTGTATGATTAGTGTACGATCGAATCGGGGGCGTCACAAGTTGGTATCAGAGCCAACTGCCTGTAGGAATCCCCCTTCCACACTCCTTGACCGAAGTCGAGTCTAGACATTACAAAACTTTTACTAACATGGCTGTGCGGCTTGCGGGCCCACGTTGCCATTTGGGTGGTATTAGAATCTTTTATTCCTCGCCTTTACTCTGGGACCCTGATCTCTCTTCTATTCGGGTTAAATGGTTTTGCTAACTCTGACTCTAGGATCTCGTAAATACTTTCTCCCGGAGAGCCCCTTCATTCCAGATGATGGCCTGCTTCACCGGAAGATTCCGAAGATACTCTTTGCTATTCCTCTCGAAACTTTGTGCCCATCACTTTTGCTATTCCCGACCACCGATAAATCCTTATGGATAACTACTTACACTTGCCATTCATACGATCATCCCCCATTGATCTTGTATTACAAGATACCCCGGAGTCTTCTCTATTGTTCCGAGAATACTTTGTGCCTACTGCCTAGCAGTTTCTTGCCACATGAATATCCCTACGGATAAATTCTCGTACTTACCGAGTATCCACTCATCCCCAGTTCATTCATGAATGACACCAATCTTTGAAATACCTTTCGATCTTCCGAAAATCCTCAAGAGCCTATTGCTCTTGAAATTCCTGCATGCTTACATTTTGGTTAAGCCAATAAGTTTAGTAACCCTATTGGCATCCTTTGTCACTATCATTTTAAAGTCCGTTGATTCTATATGTGTGTGAATGCACGCAATCATCAGTTGATCCTTATAAATTATCTTCTGGCTCAGACGTTATTTTAAAACATGAGCTGGATCTCGACCAATCAAATTGCTGCCGATTGTACCCTTAAGGCTATTCAACTTAGCCATCCCTGATCAGAGCATTGCTTCTGATCCTTTGTCTTGGGGTTGATAATTCCTTTGCATTTGAGCCTTGAATTAGTCAGTTGTTTCTAAAGTCTGATCTCCTTGCATTGTTTCTCCCTCTGATTGAGTACCGATGCTCGCACCAGATCCCTTGAGAACCACCAGATCATTTGCGTGATTTTATCCGACAACGTCCTTCATATTCAATAAGTCTGCGAGCCTTTCCTCGGATACATAATACCTTTGGTAAATTGTATCCTCTGCTTTCTCAAACATGCTCTACTATCGAGCTGGTGTTATTTATTCTTGAAATTTGTGGTATATACTCCTAAGATGCCCTGATGGGTTGAACCTATGCCTTCTCTAAACTGTGTGAACTCGAAAGTTTTCACGAGCCATACACTTCTGGTATTTTGCCAAATAAAATTTCAACACTACAACTTCTTCGAAAGTGAGAAGTGAATGAAAGGTTATGCATTGGAGAAGTGGGAGTCGACCTTGAACTTGTGTTCATGCCCATGGACCCGATGTGAATCTTATCATCGAAGCTTCTTGTAAATGATATTAGTTCCCTTGGTATAAGTTCATCTTATATCTGGGATCCGGCCTTTTACAATCGTGGTTCCGACCATGTTCTCTTTTAAATACCATTTTCGATGCAAGTGTAAGCACTTGTCTCATGTGGATCAATACCTCGGTCCAACCTCTACTTTGATCCGTCTTCGAGTATTACCCCCCTGGTATCTCGAGATTATCTTGTAACTGCATAACTTCTTATGAGTTCTTCATCAAGTACTACATTCTCACTGATTACAGTTTTCATGGGCTCTGAGTTATTAAACACTCAAAGACACCGATAACTGAACCGAGTCTGCCCTACGATTCAGCAACTCTTGATAATCTTCTTTAAGTCCGAGTTTGTACTCGATCATGTCATTCCTAGCCTGATCGGCTATATCATTATCGTGCTAAATTTTAACTGTGCTACCTGGTCCTTAATCCCGGAGCACAACTTTCGATGATGAGCTAAGCTTACGTCGATCTTCCTCGTCATATCAGTTCACCTTGAACAACAAGCTTGATTTCAAGTTTGTGCCCTACACATGGTTCCAATAACCTTCCGCTTCATCATTCCTTTGATTTGATGTTGTCACCGATTGATTACATCCTGAAATCTCTCGACCAATGTGCCGTGAAGATCATCAACCTTATGAGGTCTTCCTAGATATCAATTGAATTCATGATGAGGAATACCATCCTTGCCCCTGATGAATTGTATTATCATCGGCCACTTTATTGCCTTCCCTCCAACACAAACTTATTCGTGTTTTGAGTTATACCTTGAGATCCTTGCTATACAGCATTTGTTCTTCTCTACCTTGGAATGTTACCACCTTTTATGTCAAGAATGTCGTGGTAATTTTACCACCTCTTGAGGATTCTTGGTATAGTAATATCTCTCGCCTTTTGCGTTCATCTCTTGGTCTTCGTATTGTTTCTAACCGGAATACCGACTAATGGTCTGTGTTGTGCAAATTCTAAACTTCTAGCAACCCTATTGCTTGAAGTTATTGGTCTACAGTTTCAGTCTAAGTATATTGATTATTGAATCATCATTCAAACATTGATCGTGCTACCTAGTCCAGATTCCTGGTTGCACCCTTCTATCATTGTTCAGTAGTGTATGTTTCCCTCGAGCATACATCATTATGGCATTTGATCCGACAAATGTTATATCCTTGTACACATACTTGTGGAAATACATCTTTTTGGAAACCTCGATGAATTGTCGCTGAGTTCATCAGCTACCACCTTATCCCTTCATTGGTTTAAAGATGAGCTCCTATTTCGGAACTCGCTCCCAAAGTTCATTTCCCGATAATCTTACATGGTCATCTCAACAATTGTGCCGCACCTTTTCTTCTCAGGCATCCTAAGTCTGAGGTATCGTGACACCAATCAGATCTGAATCTCGGTCAGATATGAGGGTTGGAACTTATTTCCAAGAGTTATAATGTTGGTCTTTATATATGAACCGGTAAGGATATGTCAGGCCTAGCACACCTGGCCGGAGGACCTATTGTTGTAGTATCCTTTTTAGCAAGTTTAGCCATTCTTCCGTGAGGAAATTGTAAGACTTATTTCACAAGCTATTCCTGATGGATCCTTTGTGTTTCCAAAATCTGACCTTTGCTCGAATACCATGTCAATGCTTCTTGAAGCATGTTTGTGGTACTCCGATTTTCAATAAGAGCATTGAAAGCGCAATGCTAAGTTTTCTTTAACCATTATCCAAACACCGTTGTATGGGTACTGTCATGTAATTTCTCTCCCCTTACTTAAAGGGTTTTCTACATGATATCCTGCCACGGATATCATGCTCTGTTTGTCCTTGGGAAGGACATACCCTTGAAATATGTGTTTAATCACATTTTCCTTTCCATTCTTCTGTTTAACCTTCTTGAGGTTTATATGATCTAAGCAGTAATACGTCACTGCTTTTATAAGCACCTCGGCGTACAACTCTGTCAGTAAGACCCTGTTACCATTGTTGATAGCATCCCGGTAACCACCGGTGGACGAGAACTTTGCCTATTGGTCCGCCTCGTTCAACGAGCAGGAAAATGGTTCTCTTCGTCCCTCGCCCTTGGTACCGACATTGTTGCCAACATAAATGATAGGCTACCCTCTGACATGTCTTGCTATCACGACCGAGCAAGATGTCAACGCTTTACCTACTTTTAACCACATGGTGGGCCCATAACCCACAGTTACACAGGATCGAAACCTGACCCTCCTATACACCCCCGGTTTCCAAATTTAATTCCTCGCACTTGGCCTCGTTTGTGATTCACGAGCCACCTTCCGAGAAATCATCGATTCTGGTATTAAACACAATACCTATACCGTTGCCTTGTTTCAGGCAACGAAGATTGTCTATCCGTTTCAAACTTCTTATGGTACCTTCTTACTTTGCTCTCGATGTGTTTTAATTGTTCAACTCGAGAGATACTCTTATGAGCATTCTTGGGATACCCCCTAAATGAGTTTCCCTTATAACATTCAATTGTTGTAAAGCTGCCCCTTACCTATTCGTAAGTACGATGGAGTTCCCGAAGAAAGGACGACAACTTCATCATGATGACCTGAAGTAGAGAAATGAAGACATCAATGTAATGGATCGACCTCTTCGAGAAGAGCAACTATGACCAAGAAGAATTGTTAGAATTATGTAACCAGATCCCCCACCCCCTTACTCCCGCTCCTAAATCTCGGGACGAGATTTCTTGTAGTGGAGGAGAATTGTGACGCCCGGATAATCATGCTACAGTAATCCCACGCTAATCATGCCACATCACCTCGGTTACTGTTGCTAATCTATCGTTAGGTCAAAAACCGGTCCAAAATTCAAATTCAAAGTTTGGTGAATAATAACAGTTTTCAAAAATTAAAACTAAAATGTTCGGTGATTGCAGAATAATTCATAAGTAATTATGGTGAAGAAACCATTTTCTTATAAAGTGTTTAAGTGCTCAAAAATGATTAAAACAGTGGCTTAAGCGATTATATAAAAGGCTTTTATAATTTCTAAAATATCAAACTAAATTATTTGAGTACCAAACTTTTTGTGGCGGGGTATATTTACTTATACTAATTTAGAAACTAGTTTTGTATTTTATTTTAACTAAAATAATATGTAAAAAAATAAATAAATATAAATAAATAAAAAAACAAAGAAAACTGAAAACAAACACAACAAAAGAAAAAAAGAAACCCCCCTCCCCCTGGGCCGAATGGCCCAGCTAGCCATCAGGCCAAAAGGCCCAACCGGCCCACCCCCACTCCCCTTATCCATGACCCCGAAACCCTAGCCGCTACCCGTCGCCCCACTCCCCCACCACTTTCCCCCGATTCCCCCCCCCCCGCACGATGCGCCCCCCCTCCCCCCGATCCAGATCAGGGGCGGCGGCCTCCGCTACGGCCACCACCGCCGGCGCCGGTGCCGCCCCCCAGGGCCTCCTCTGCGCCCCCGCTCTCCCTCGCGCGGCGCCCGCCTAACGCCGCGGGCTCGCCTCGTCACCGACCCCGACCCCATCGCTGCTCGTCCTCGGCCGCATCCGGGGCCACCACACCACCCGATGCCGATGCCGGCGCCCGGAGCTTTCCCCCCCACCGGACTGCATCCTCCTCCCCGCCGGCCTGCTCCCCGTCGCCCGCTCGTCCCCGACGGCCTCCCCAACCTCCCCCGAGCTCGCTCCCGAGACCCTACGCGTCCCTCGCCGTGAGCCCCCCTTCTTCCCCCTCCCCTGCTCGACGCGCCACCGCGCGAGCTCGTGCGCCCCAGCGGCCACGCTCACCATGGCCCCGCGCCCGCTGGCCGCGTCAGGCGACCCCCCCAGCGCCTCGCTCCCCGGTCCTCCTCCCCGTGCTCGCGCCACCGCGCAGCCGCCGCCCTCCTCCGTCCCTGGCCGCCACCACGCGCACGGCCGCCCCCTTCCCCACGCCGCTCTGCTTCTCCCCACGCCTCCCCGCGCCACTGCCGACCCCGCTCCCACCGGCCGCACGCCGCCGAGCCTCCCCCTGCATGCTCTCTGCCGCCTCGCTGCTTCCCGCGCGACGTCGCGCCCCTGCACGCACGTCGGGCGTGATGCCCGCGCCTCTGCCTCGTGCGGCCGCCTTGCTTCGCCTGCTCGCGGTGGGCGTGCTCCGGCGACCCCCCTCGCCTCTACGGCCTCGCCGCACCACCTAGTGGCTCGGGCGTGCGGGCACCCCTTCGCCCCGCTGCCCGCTACGCCACCCGAACCCGCTATGGCCCCTAGGGCCAATGACATGGGGCCCCACACCCCAGAACGAAGTTAAAAAAAAGAGATAAAAAAATTAATTAAAAATAAAATAAAATATTAATTAATTATTTAATTAATTAATAAGTTAACTAATCCTAATTAACTAATCTAATTAACTAGTTAGTTTAATTAAATAGTAATTAGATTAGTTAAACCCTAATTAGACTAAACAGTCAATGACGAACGGGACCCACATGTTAGGTTGACCAGGTCAACTGCTGACGTCATGCTGACGTCAGCAAACACTGTTCTGGATAATGTTGATTTAGATAATTAAATAAATCCTAAAATTGATTTAAATCTTTTAAAATTAATATAAAATAAACCGTAGCTCGGATGGAAAAACTTTGTACATGAAAGTTGCTCAGAACGACGAGATGATTCCGGATACGCAACCCGTTCGTCCTCCACGCCTCCCTAACCTATCGAACTCGCAACTTCCCCCTCCGGTCCTCTGCCCGAAAATGCAAAACACCGGGGATACTTTCCCGGATGTCATCCCCCTTCACCGGTATCACCTACTACCGCGTTAGGGCACCTCTAACGCCATTACTTGTCATGTCATGCATCACTATGCAAATGCTTGTTTAAATATTTATTGTTTCCCCCCCTCTTCTCTCGATAGACTCCGAGACCGACGCCGCTGCTTCCCAGTACCACTACGGAGTTGACGACCCCTCTCTCTTGCCAGAGCAACCAGGCAAGCCCCCCCTTTGATCACCAGATACCGCCTACTCTCCTCTATACTGCTTGCATTAGAGTAGTGTAGCATGTTACTGCTTCCCGTTAATCCTATACTGATGCATAGCCTGTCCTTGCTACTACTGTTGTTACCTTTACCTGCAAACCTAATGCTTAGTATAGGATGCTAGTTTATCATCAGTGGCCCTACATTCTTGTCCATCTGCCATGCTATACTATTGGGCCGTGATCACTTGGGAGGTGATCACGGGTATATACTATATACATGATACATGTGGTGACTAAAGACGGGTAGGCTCGTAGGAGCACCCGCGAGTGGATCTTTGAGGCGAAGCGACAGGGCAGGTTCCGACCACCTAGGAGAGAGGTGGGCCTGGCCTTGTTCGACGTTCGCGGACACTTAACATGCTTAACGAGATCTGGATATTTGATCTGAGTCTGGCCATTTGATCTATACGCACTAACCATCTACGTGGGAGCAGTTATGGGTATCCCGGCGTCGTGGTATCAGCCAAAGCCTTCGTGACGTCAGCGACTGAGTGGCGCGTGCCGGATTGGACTGGAAAGCCACTAGGCTAGGTCTGCTTCCGGCCGCGTACGCAACATGCAGGTGTGCAAAGGGCGATGGGCCCAGACCCCTGCGCCATAGGATTTAGACCGGCGTGCTGACCTCTCTGTTGTGCCTAGGTAGGGCTGCGACGTGTTGATCTTCCGAGGCCGGGCATGACCCAGGAAAGTGTGTCCGGCCAAATGGGATCAAGCGTGTTGGGGTATGTGGTGCACCCCTGCAGGGAAGTTTATCTATTCGAATAGCCGTGTCCCTCGGTAAAAGGACGACCCGGAGTTGTACTTTGACCTTATGACAACTAGAACTGGATACTTAATAAAACACACCCTTCCAAGTGCCAGATACAACCGGTGATCGCTCTCTCACAGGGCGACGAGGGGAGGATCATCGGTTAGGATTATGCTATGCGAGGCTACTTGGAGGACTTCAGTCTACTCTCTTCTACATGCTGCAAGACGGAGGTTACCAGAAGCGTAGTCTTCAAAAGGACTAGCTATCCCCCTCTTATTCCGGCTTTCTGCAGTTCAGTCCACATATAATAGCCTTATCCCAGTTGATACCAATGCATACATATGTAGTGTAGCTCCTTGCTTGCGAGTACTTTGGATGAGTACTCACGGTTGCTTTCTCCCTCTTTTCCTCCTATCCCTTCTACCTGGTTGTCGCAACCAGATGTTGGAGCCCAGGAGCCAGACGCCACCGTCGACGATGACTCCTACTACACCGGAGGTGCCTACTACTACGTGTTGCCCGCTGACGACGACCAGGAGTAGCTTAGGAGGATCCCAGGCAGGAGGCCTGCGCCTCTTTCGATCTGTATCTCAGTTTGTGCTAGCCTTCTTAAGGCAAACTTGTTAGACTTATGTCTGTACTCAGATATTGTTGCTTCCGCTGACTCGTCTATGATCGAGCTCTTGTATTCGAGCCCTCGAGGCCCCTGGCTTGTAATATGATGCTTGTATGACTTATTTTTATTTGTAGAGTTGTGTTGTGATATCTTCCCGTGAGTCCCTGATCTTGATCGTACACGTTTGCGTGTATGATTAGTGTACGATCGAATCGGGGGCGTCACAACATGGCAAGAACAATAACATAGCATGCACGGATCAACTACAACATCCTCGGCAAAATCGCTAACAAGTAGACAATCTGCCCAGATTCATGAAATAGCAAAAGTAGAGCTCGATTCGCTCATGCTAGGGTGCTCCATAATTGCAAACAAAGACATGGATGGATAGAGAACTACCAGATTAACAAAAAATCCTTACTGATCATCCTCAAAAGAGGTACGGATCACTAGGAAACAACATGAACATATGGCATAATGAGAAAAACAGTCCAAGGACTTAGTGGCAATGCCAAGTCCCTGAAATCAGCATTAACAAATGCTCCACTTTGCAAGCTTGTGCTAGTCACCACACACATCACAAAAACACATGGGTTGCACCTCTCGAAAGATGGCAAAACATATAACAAAACTCATGTAGACCTCATGGGCATATCATGCACACAGTAATCATGGCAAAAATGACAGATATCTAATTGGAGCAGCAGATCTGACAATTATCTCAAATAGCATTCTTCCAAGAGCATTTCGGGCATCAAGATGAACTCAAATGAAAATGATGCAATGAGATGAAATGATGCGCTCTCTGAGAAGAACATTTTGATATGCTAAATGCCCAAAACGGATCTACGGATGTGGAGATATAGCAGGTCAAAGTATGCAAAAATGAATAAGGAGGGAGGGGAAAAGTCAACCCGAGAGTGGATCTGAGATCTAGGGTTTTTTCGGGGTCGACACTGTAGCAGACGGGCTCGAGGTCGCCGGCGAGTGTGGTGGTCGCCGGAGGAAGCAGCCCAGCGAGGGGACCGGCGGATTTGGTGAGAGGGGTCACCGGCGCGGCTCTGCGGAGCGTCGGGATGGCGGCGCGACGTCGGCGAGGCAGGGGCGGCGAGGTGGCGATGTGGCCGCGACGACCGGCGAATGGCAGCGCGGTGGCTGGCGATGGTGGGCACGGTGGCGCGAGCGAAGTCCGGTGAGGTGGGCGCTGGCTCGGGGGAAGGAGAAGCGGGCGCGGGCGGCGCGCGGTGCTACGGAACCTGGAGGGCCTCCCGCGGGCCGGGCGGGCCGCGGCGGCTGAGGCGCTGGCGATGCCACGTGGCGCCCTGTGGATGGGCGCGAGTGGCGGCGCGGCGTGTCCGGCGGCGGACGGACACGTCCGGTGGTGGCGGGGACTTTTTTTAGGGTTTGGGGAAGGAGGAGATCCGGATTTTCGAGGAGGGGTCTATTTATAGGCATAGAGGGAGCTAGGAGTGTCCAAATGAGGTGCGGTTTTCGGCCACGCGATCATGATCAAACGCTCTAGATGCTGGAGAAGGTTTTGGTGGGTTTGGGGCCAAAATGGAGGGGTGTTGGGCTGCAACACACACGAGGCCTTTTTGGTCCCTCGGTTAACCGTTGGAGCATCAAACGAAGTCCAAATGGTACGAAACTTGACAGGCGGTCTACCGGTAGTAAACCAAGGTCGCTTGACAAGTCTCGGTCCAATCCAGAAATGTTTAAACCCCACACATGAAAGAAAGGTAGAAATGACCATCGGAGGAGAAACGAAGCACCGGAATGCAAAACGGAGAACGGGGAAAATGCTCGAATGCATGAGATGAACACGTATGCAAATGCAATGCACATGATGACATGATATGAGATGCATGACAACGATAACAACACATGGAGACAAAGACCCGAACCCGAGAAAATAAAATAACTTAACGCCGGAAACAACAAGAGTTGGATTACATATTGGGTAAATCATATCCGGGGTGTTACATAAACATGCACTTTTCAATTTAATTTCAAAAGCAACACTAGATGGTTTATTATTAGGCTTCATTTGTTGCTCAAATTTTTTGCCACAATCTGATTTTCACTCTTATGTTTCTCCTGTTTTGCTTTATTAGCTCTATTAATATCATCTTTCAAAATGGAATCAGGAGTCATAGGAAGCAAAGTAATATTTTTATCCTTATGAACAAGAGTATACTGATTGTTTCTACCATGGTGTATAGAATTTTTATCAAATTGCCATGGTCTACCAAGTAATAAGGAACATGCTTGCATAGGTACCACATCACAATCAACATAATCAACATACGTAGAGATACTAAAATGCGCACGAACAGTACGTGTTACCTTAACCTTGCCGCTGTTGTTGAACCATTGGATGTAGTAAGGATGTGGATGTGGTCTTGTGGTGAGAGATAGCTTCTCCACCATCTCCATGCTAGCCAAGTTGTTGCAGCTCCCTCCATCTATGATGACACGAACAAAACATTCCTTCACAACTCCATTTGTATGGAACAAATTATGCCTCTGATTTTGCTCAGCTTGTGTGACCTGCACACTCAAAACACGTTGAGCAACTAAACATTCATACATGTCAGCATCTTCAGGAGCCATGTATTGCATCTCATTATCAGAATCATCTCCACCGTGTTCTTCACGTGTAATAAGAGCCAAAGTCTCCTCATCATAGTCACTAGCGGACTCATACCCACTGAGGGAGTCTTGGATTAGGGGGTGTTCGGGTAGCCAGGCTATACCTTCAGCCGGACTCCAGGACTATGAAGATACAAGATTGAAGACTACGTCCCATGTCCGGATGGGACTTTCCTTGGCGTGGAAGGCAAGCTTGGCGATGCGGATATTCAAGATCTCCTACCATTGTAACCGACTCTATGTAACCCTAACCCTATCCGGTGTCTATATAAACCGGAGGGTTGTAGTCCGTAGGCAATCAACTCCATATACAACAATCATACCATAGGCTAGCTTCTAGGGTTTAGCCTCCTTGATCCCGTGGTAGATCTACTCTTGTACTACCCATATCATCAATATTAATCAAGCAGGACATAGGGTTTTACCTCCATCGAGAGGGCCCGAACCTGGGTAAAACATCGTGTTCCCTGCCTCCTGTTACCATCCGGCCTAGACGCACAATTCGGGACCCCCTACCCGAGATCCGCCAGTTTTGACACCGACATTGGTGCTTCCATTGAGAGTTCCTCTGTGTCGTCGCCTTTAGGCCCGATGGCTCCTTTGATCATCAACAACGATGCGGTCCAGGGTGAGACTTTTCTCCCCAGACAGATCTTCGTCTTCGGTGGCTTCGCTCTGCGGGCCAATTCACTCGGCCACCTGGAGCAGATCGAAAGCTACGCCCCTGGCCATCAAGTCAGGTTTGGAAGCTTAAACTACACGGCTGACATCCGCGGAGACTTAATCTTCGACGGGTTCGAGCCACGGCCAAGTGCGCCGCACTATCTCGAGAGGCATGATATAGCTCTGCCTCTGGACAGTGTCCTGGAGGCCGCACACGCATCAGTTCCGACCCCTAACTCGGAGCCTATTGCGCCAATTGAGGATGAGCGGTTGGGCGTCACCTCGGGGGCTGCGATCCCAAAAGTGATCGAGCCGAACGCTAGCTACGCACTCTGCATGATCCGTGACTCCGAGGATCCGGGCTCCTTTCCGAACTCCGAACCCCCCGCGCCCCTGCCGATTGAATCCGATTGGGCGCCAATAAAGGAGTTCACCGCCGCAGACATCTTTCAACACTCGCCTTTTGGCGTCATCCTGAATTCTCTTAAGTCTCTCTCTTTATCAGGAGAGCCGTGGCCGGATTATGGTCAGCGAGGATGGGATACGGACGATGAAGAAATTCAAAGCCCACCCACCACCCACTTGGTAGCCATGGTCGACAATTTAAATGACGTGCTCAACTTCGACTCCGGAGACATCGACAGCATGGATGACGATGCAAGAGATACCGACGAACCAACGCCCATAGGGCATTGGACAGCCACCCCATCTCACGATGTGTACATGGTGGATACCCCTAAAGGAAGCGACAACGAGGAAAAAGGGGATGGAACGGGAGATCAACCCCTCGAAAAGCAATCAAAGCGTCGGCGTAAACGCGGACCCAAGCCCCGCCTCGATAAAAACCCAGCCATAGAGCAGGACGAGCCGGTAGACGACGAGCAGGCCTTAGAGCAACCATCCGAACAGGGCAACACGGATAGAGAAACCAAACATCCCTCCTCCGGCGAAAACGGCATTCTGGACGACCTCATGCCGGATAAACCTATGGAGCAGAAGAATCTCCACGAGAGGCTCGTTGCAACCGCACGCAGCCTAAAAAAGCAGAAGCGGAAGCTAAAAACAGCGGAAGATGCACTCCGGATTAGATGTAGCAAAGTAATCAATACCGCAGATAAATACGGCGACAGTCGCCGCACTAAAAGCTATCCGAAAAGAAAGCTACTGCCTGAATTCGACGAAGAGGCCCTAGAGCCCTCGCATTCAAAAAATGAGAAAGCCACACTGTCGGATAGACGACCCCATAAAGCGACAAGTGGTGCCGCACTTAAATCGGCATGCGACCCACTTAAGGATTCGCATCATGGCCCAGTCAGGTCCATTTATGGGCCAAGAAAGCAAGCTCTCGTAAGCAATACTATGAAGCCATCATCAGAATCCGGCACACCCAAATACAGGGGCGCCGCACACCCTCTATGTTTCACCGATGAGGTCCTGGACCATGAATTTCCAGAGGGATTCAAACCCGTAAAGATAGAGGCATATGATGGAACAACAGACCCTGGAGTTTGGATCGAGGATTATATCCTCCACATACACATGGCTAGAGGAGATGATCTCCACGCCATAAAATATTTACCCCTTAAGCTTAAAGGGCCAGCCCGACATTGGCTTAAAAGCCTTCCCGAAAACACAATTGGAAGCTGGGAAGAGCTCGAGGATGCTTTTCGAGCAAACTTTCAAGGGACCTATGTCCGCCCTCCGGATGCAGACGATCTTAGTCACATAACTCAACAACCTGGAGAATCAGCTCGGCAGTTCTGGAATAGATTCCTCACTAAAAAGAATCAGATAGTCGACTGTCCGGACGCCGAAGCCTTAGCAGCTTTCAGGCATAACGTCCGAGACGAATGGCTCGCCAGACACCTCGGCCAAGAAAAGCCAAGAACAATGGCCGCACTAACAAACCTCATGAGTCATGACCCGCTTTTGTGCAGGGGAGGACAGCTGGTTGGCAAGGTGCAATCCCAGCAACCCAAGTACATCCGAAACTAGGGATGGAAACGGAAAACCGCGACACAACAAGGACTGTCGCCAGACTAAGGACAAAAGTCTGAAGAGCACGGCAGTCAATGCCGGATTCAAAGGCTCACGACAAAATCCGGCAAAATCGCCCCCCCACCCAGGATAATAGGGACGATCCATCCAACCTAAATAAAATCCTGGACAGGATATGTCAGATACACAGTACTCCCGGGAAGCCTGCTAACCATATCCATAGGGACTGTTGGGTTTTCAAACAATCCGGCAGACTCAATGCCGAACACAAGGGGCTCGACACACCAAGCGAAGACGAGGACGAACCCCAAAAGCAGAGTACCAGGAAACAAAAGAACTTCCCACAAGAAGTAAAAACAGTGAACTCACTTCACATAACAGAACGTGCGGCACCCGTAAAGGTACGCACCACACGGCCCGCCCCCAAAGGGTCCGGCGACTGGTTGTCAAAACCGATCATCTTCGATCAGCTAGATTATTCTAGAAATATCAAGAATGCAGGCTGGACTGCCTTGATACTCGATCCAATAATTGGCGGACAACAGTTTTCAAATGTCCTTATGGACGGCGGCAGTGGACTAAACCTGATATATCAGGATACAATCCAGCACATGGGGATAAACCCAGCAAGAATTCGCCGCAGCAAAACCTCCTTTCAAGGGGTAATACCTGGTCCGGACACCCATTGTATGGGTTTTCTCCGGCTCGAAGTCATATTCGGCTCTGCCGATAACTTCCGCCGCGAAAAGCTGACCTTCCATATCGTCCCGTTCTCAAGTCGCTATCAAGCACTACTGGGACGTGAAGCTTTCGCTCGCTTTAATGCAATACCGCATTATGCATCTCTTACTCTTAAGATGCCCGGTCCTCGAGGCATCATCTCTTTGAAGGGGAAGCACTAAAGTGCGCCTCCCCAAGCGGAGGACTGTGCGGTCGCTTTGACAGCCCCACAGAAAATGGCCTCACCGGCCAAAAAACTTCGAAATAGGTCATTCAAGACCACGAACGCGGATAGACGAGTTCGGTGCAAAATCATCATTGATGCAGTCTTAGTGGCCATATACCCCCGCGCTAGGGGCTTCACGCATATACAATAAGAGACAATAAAGCTCAATCCTATATATTTTACTTTATACTTTGTTTATTTTAAACTTTTTCGGCACAACCCGTTTTCAACTCAGTTCCTCTCTTTTACAGATGAACGTCGTGCAGCGCCCATCCAGGATACGGCACAACGGAGACATAGGCGCAGACGTGCAGTAGGGACCCGTCCTAAAGGATTCTTTTTAGATTAGGACCCTGCGTAAACCTTTTTTACTATCTCTTGTTGCTACACATCCCCTGGTTTTTTTCCTGATATAACCAAGGAGGAGGCTGGCGTCTTGGCATGTGACCACGTCAGAATCTTTGCACGTACCTGGACAATAGGGACTTTTTTAATAAAGAGTGTTGTTTCGCCCGCACTCATAAAGACCGAACACCTTAGGGAGTGTTCAGCATCGCGAGTTTTGGCATTATATGCATCAGCTCCGAATCATGTCTTTGGTCAAATGTTGGGTTGCCCGGCTCCTGAGTTTGGCTACCTTACGTTCCGCTCTATCGGCTAAGGTAGCACCAGGAGAACTACTGCGATTGTGCCCCGGTTCGGCTGGGCGAGCACCTCAGTAGAGAAAGCCGAAAACTGACTGTCATGATGTAGCGTGAGACTGGTCAGCAACTCGATGACCTATCGGAATCTATCGGATTCCTCCGCTTTAACGAAGGGCCGCTTCCCGGTTAGGCACATACGCGCCCCGAACTCGGATGAGCGCAGTCGCCACCAAGGAGCTACTTAAATAGTCTCACTGTCAAGCTCCTATGGCTAAGTGAAAGTGTTAAAGCATTATAGTCCGGTTGCCTGGCCCGCTGCGCTATCACCTCCTTTGTAGGACCAAGACGTTGGGTTAAGTGTGAAAATGCGTCTTCTGCGAGCACCCCCGCACTATGTGCGTGGGGGCTGAAGCCAACGACTGCCATCTTTCAGATTCTATATATATTAAAACGGCCGCACAGGAGGTGTTCCCAATACTTGAAGGCACAAGTATAAAAAGGCCACTACAGTTTATCAAAATATTACTTTATAATTACATATGCTATCATAACATAGCATCTTTCGAGCACTGCGTCTCTATTACACGAGCGCCTTCAAGGACTTCCTGAAAATAGTGCTCGGAGGGTACTCGGCTTTTGTCCGAATCTCGGGACGCAACAACGGTGGTCTCCATCTCTGCCCAGTATGTCTTAATATGGGCAAGAGCCATACTTGCGCCCTCTATGCATGCTGACCTCTTCATTGCATTTATACGCGGCACCGCGTCAAGGAATTGCTGCACCAAGCTGAAATAACTCTTCGGCTCCGATCTCCCTGGCCACAGATGACCCATGATGTACTTCATGGCGAGTCCGGACAACCTATTCAGTTCGGCCCATTGAGCCAAACGATCGTCCACTGCCAGTGGACGCTCTGGATTGTGAAACTGCGACCAGAAAATCTTTTCCACTTCGCGATCTTTCTGATCTCGAAAGTGTTCGGTCGCATCAGCAGCACTCGCTGCCAAATCCAGATAGGTATCCTCCACACTCCACATCCGGTCCAACGGAGCAAACTTTGGATCGCAAAATTTTGTTCGCAGCATGAAGGGCTTTCCAGCCGCAATCTGTTCGGCCTAACGCAGCTCCTCCTTCACAGCTCTCATCGCAGAGCGCGCGTCCTTGGCATTGGCAATGGCCTTCTCTAAGACCGTCTGTTTCGCCTGGTCTTCTTTCTCAAGAAGTCTGCAACGGTCTGCAGCGCTTTTTAACTTTTCGGCCATCTCTTCCTTGCTTCGGCAATGAGCAGCCTGTTCGGCTCTCAGCTCTTTAAGGGCTTTCTTGGCAGCCGCATTACTTTCTCTGGCTTGTTCTTTAGCTCGGGCAAGTTCCGCCCTAAGACTCTCCACGGCGACCGCACCATCCGCGTCAAGCACACACATCGTAAGACACAGGCATAAAACTGTTCCTACCTGATGCCGCCCGAGGAATTACATACCTTGACCCTCATCAAGCCACTTGTTGGCAAGCGTGATGTCAGCATCTGCCACGTCCAGTTGCCGCTTTAGTTCGACAAAATCGCCAGTTCGGCTCGATTCCGGACACCCCGCCGCCTACATTCAAAGGCGACATCTTAGACCTGGGATTACGATCCTCCGTGTGCCGTCATTTCTTGACGACGCGTAGAGTCTCAGGGGCTACTATCTACACAGGGCGCATCTTATTCATGCGCAACTGACAAAAGTATACATTATCTAATGTACCTCGAAACCCGTCAGTAAACTTTTGACGGCCTCATGCAATCCGCTCTCTGCGGATGAAATCCTTTCAATCACCGTGCCCATACTTGCGCGGTGCTCCTCTGAGATAGAAGCTCGCCCCAGCAGAATCTTTAGCTCCTCCGGCCGAGCACCAGACGGTGCCGGGCTCGTCCCATGACCTCTTTCGAAGGCCAGATGCGGAGAACCTCGGGGGGCCGCATATCTACCTTCTGCCCCTTCCGGATTCCGAGAAACCCTCCGCGATGACACCTCAGGGTCGCCTGCCTCGCTAGGCGGCACGGCAAGGGGAGGCGTCCCGCTCTCCATCATCTCCGGAAGGAGATCCCCCGAAGACGAGCTCTGCTGAGAAGGGCTGAGGTCCGAGCTACAAGGTAAAGGTTTGGTTAATCTTCTCAGATATAAATCAAGGATTTCCCTCAAAAGGAAAATCTTTCTCCACTTACGGCTCGCTGGAGGGCTGATCCCCTTGAGGGTGTAGTCCGGCCGAGGAACTCCCCGGCGTCGGACCCTCTGACGAGGATTTTCTCCCCCGCTTCGAGGCCATGGTCTCCGGGTCGTCAGAGGCGGCTCTCTTCTTCCCCTTAGGAGAGGAATTGTCGGTTCCTCCCTTCGGACCAGCCTCCTTCGAGGAGGCCATAGCTTCCTTGTCCTCCCCCTCCAAAGGCATTATCTCCAGCATCCTGACCAGCACGGGATCCGGCCTGGTTTCAGGAAGGGGAGCCGGACACCTGATCAGCTTTGCCTTCGCTATCCACTCCTGTTTAAAAGGACGGCCTTTTTGAGGGGCAAGTTTATGACAATTATACGGATAGAAGGTCCGGGCACAAGGTTGCTTACTTGAGTATCCGGGCGATTGCGGCTTAGGCCTGCATCCTCGGTTAAATCCGGACACATCTCTTGTGATCCGAAGAACAGTTTATACATCTCCGCGGACGTTGCGCCCATAAAGTTCTGGAGAGCTCGCGGTCCCTCTGGATTAAACTCCCACAGGCGAAGGGGGCGACGTTTGCCGGGCAATATTCGTCGAATCAGCATGACCTGTGTCACCTTGACCAGGCTGAGGCCTCCTTCCAAGAGATCTTTAATGCGGCCCTGTAACAAGGGCACGTCTTTGGGAAAACCCCAATCTAACCCTCTGTTGACCCATGATGCTAGCCGTGGTGGGGGACCCGAGCGAAAGGCGGGAGGCGCCACCCATTTGGTACTCCAGGGAGCGGTGATATAAAACCACTCTCGTTGCCACAAGCCTAGCTCCTCTTGAAAAGAGCCCTCGGGCCATGGAGCATCAGCATTTTTGCTTATAACAGCGCCTCCGCACTCTGCGTGCCGTCCCTTGATCATCTTCGGCTCCACTTTGAAGGTCTTGAGCCATAATCCGAAGTGAGGGGTAACATGGAGGAACGCTTCACACACGACAATAAACGAGGAGATATGGAGAATGGACTCCGGAGCTAAGTCATGGAATTCCAGCCCGTAATAAAACAGCAGTCCCCTCACAAAGGGATCCACTGGGAAGCCCAACCCCCGAAGGAAGTGAGACATGAACACCACGCTCTCACCGGGCTGGGGACTGGGGATGACCTGCCCTTGAGCAGGAAACCTATGCCAAATTTCGCCGGTCAGGAACTTAGCCTCCCGCAACTTTAGTACGTCCTCCTCTGTAATGGAGGAGGGCGTCCATCGGCTTTGAAGGTCAGAACCGGACATTGTCGAAGCTCTGAAGCGCCTGGAATCTGGAGCCTAGGGTGTCGAAACTCGAGGCGACGGGTGAACTTGCTTGAGATTTAAAAAAAGGAGTAAGGCCTTGGTCTCTTTATAAGCGGTTGAATACCAAGAGCCCTCCCCGTAACCGCTCGGGACTCGTCTTTAATCAAGGAAACATGCTAACGGGCACGGTTGGGTTATCCACGTCCGTATTGATGAGAATCCCGTAATGGGTGGACACGATCTCTGCTTTGACAAGACGTGCCAAGGAAACCGCCTTGCACAACGTGCTGAGGTGGAAAAGTGAAAACGATTTGAGTAAAGGACTTGGCCGTAGTGTGATGTCACGCCGCGGAATACGTCAGCAGATTAGATTTGTGTTAATATTATTCTCTCTATGGCAATATGTGGAAGCTTATTTTGCAGAGCCGGACACTACTCGTGGTGTTTACAATCTTCTATGAAGGACTTGGAGGAGGAACCCGCCTTGCAATGCCGAAGACAATTTGCGTGCCGGACTCGTCGTCATTGAAGCCTGGTTCAGGGGCTACTGAGGGAGTCCTGGATTAGGGGGTGTTCGGGTAGCCGGACTATACCTTCAGCCGGACTCTAGGACTATGAAGATACAAGATTAAAGACTACATCCCGTGTCCAGATGGGACTTTCCTTGGCATGGAAGGCAAGCTTGGCGATGCGGATATTAAAGATCTCCTACCATTGTAACCGACTCTATGTAACCCTAACCCTATCTGGTGTCTATATAAACCGGAGGGTTGTAGTCCGTAGGCAATCAACTCCATATACAACAATCATACCATAGGCTAGCTTCTAGGGTTTAGCCTCCTTGATCTCGTGGTAGATCTACTCTTGTACTACCCATATCATCAATATTAATCAAGCAGGACGTAGGGTTTTACCTCCATCGAGAGGGCCCGAACCTGGGTAAAACATCGTGTTCCCTGCCTCCTATTACCATCCAGCCTAGACGCACAGTTCGGGACCCCCTACCCGAGATCCGCCGGTTTTGACACCGAGACCCACCATCCTCAGTAGCAATCATCACACGCTGAGATTGGAATTCTCTCGCAAAATGTCCTCTTCCCTTACAACGACGACAAATAATATCACTTGTGTGCCCTGTTGATGCCATGGAAGAAGAAGAAGAGCTCTGCATAGGCCCGGTAGGTGTGCACTTGGCAGATAGTGGTGGTTGTGCCTACTTTCTTGAATCACGACTAGAGGTGGCACCTGATGGAGGTGCTGGTGGAGTGGAGGTAGAGGATGCACGTGGTGTCCATGATGAAGATCGACCTGCAGAAAAGTTAGTTCGCGCCAATGCCTGTCAATCCTGCACTTCACGTTCAGCTTTACAAGCAAGATGGAATAAACGAGTGATATTAGTATACTCCTTATACTCTAGAATGGTCTGAATCTCTCTATTTAATCCACCCATAAAACATGCAAGCATAGCTTCATTCTCTTCAACAATACCACATCTAATCATGCCAGTTTGTAATTCCTAATAATATTCTTCTACAGAATTTTTTCCTAATCATGCCAGTTTCCAACGAGTACGCATAGCAGTTTTCAAAGCAGCCAAGTAGCTGGAATAGGATATAATCTACAATGTTCAGACCACCAAACACATGCAAAGCTAGTGAAAGCACAAACAGCAGCAGGAACACGTCTCTCCTCAGGATATTGTAAACATGTAAATCGTTGTTCAGTTTCTAACTCCCAAGTAAGATATATATCAGGAACATATCTACCCTCAAATGGTGGAATATTAAATTTAGTTTAGGAAGATGGTCATGTACCTCAGGTGGTTGTGCAGCCCTACCATTGCGATGATATGCATGAGGACGACCTGGTGGTGGTGGTGCTGGTGGTTGCACGTAGTTCTGATTTTGATCAACCTCATCCTCGTAATGGTCCTCCACCTCTGCAGTAGCAGCAGGAGCGACAGAAGCACCAACAGTAGGCACAACAGCACCAGAAGTTTGACCAGGCTCAATGGGAGCGCGTTGTGCTCGTCCCACTTGATTTGGAAGACAATGTTGTTATTGTTGTAGAGGTGCGACAGGCGCAGCGGGCGGTGGAAGACGCGCGAGCAATTCATTAAACTTGTTATCGAGCTTTGTTTCGAACGCCTTCTCAATGCCATCTATCTTCTCCATGGCCTCTTCAAATCTGTTTATCACATCTTCCACCTGTCCACTCATCATTTCCTGAAACTTATCATGTAACTCTTTGTTCGTCATGTTCTCCCAGTCAATCGCGTCGGGTTGTGATCCTACCATGGTTAGCAGCAATAGAAACACACAAGAATAGGATCCTACAAACTACTAGAAAATTGCGGTGGTGGAGTGTCACAAATCCGTCAAGCAAATCTCAAATTCTTACCAGTTCTTACCCAGTAGCACATGGTGATCGGCAACCGTCGTAGTCAAAACTCTCAAAGCTTGGATAGAGCGATTACCAGGGAGAGTCAAACGCACGACGTAGATGTATGTGGAGCTAGGAAGGCTTATAATATGGTAGCAAAAAGGGTGAGCAATAATCAATTCAGAGATGCAAAATTGAATAAACGCTCAATGACGGTACTGTGCTGGTCCTAGGCTAGACCGTGCTAGAGACGCGAGCCTAGAACACTAACAAAATCACGGTGCTGCACGTAAACAAGGGAGGAGCACGCTCTAAATTTTTTTCTTTTTTTTCACTTTTTTTCACCTTTTCCTCTTTTTTTTTGAGTTTGGAACTATTTTTCTTCTGCAGATGGCGCAAAAGTTGGGGAGTCCTACTCTGTCACGACTCAGAGTATCGCGTGATCTGGAACTCGAAAACAAAGCAACAAATACTGGACTCGGACTAGGACTGGTGGCGGAGATGAATCTGGTGGAAACTCAGACTGGTGGCGTGTCGGTGATGGAGGTGTACTCGGATTATTGTGATGGCGGTGGATATGTGGTACATGGCAGCGGTGATGATGATGATGGTATATGGCAGCGGTGATGACAATGGTGGTATATGGCAGCGGTGATGATGAATGATGCGGCGGCGGCGTGACTACTTGTGAACAGAACTCGAAACTCTAAAGGACTAGACACTAAGACCAGCAACCAAACACGACGATGCAACCACAAATTCAACACAGCAAATACAGAAAAGATTATGCAAAGGCTCAGATTGGTTCGGATAGGATGAACTAACCCTATTTTTTTTGGCTTTTTCGTGGATTATAGGTATGAAGAACAGACTCGATCTAAACTACGAAAAACTGTAAAATCTCAGCGAGCAACCTGGAAATCTGATACCACTTGATAGAGGCAAAGGTGTCCCGATGTTTCGATGAGATAGATATCGTTTTCTGTGGGAGTCGACTTTGACGATCCGACTACGAACGTGCGAAGACGTCGCGCCTTAGCAATCGCTAAACCAACTTCCGAGGGTTATTGACCACGCCGGAGCACGATCAACCTGACCACGAGGGTCTATTTCCTGCGAGCAAATGAAGAACAAGCAAGAAACTAAGATTGCAATCTGGATATTGCGAATAAAAGAGGAAAGCTTTATTAATGAATGTGGGGTTCTGTGACGTCTTGGTCTGGTCGTTGGACACAAACGAAGGACACATAGTTGCAGCTATGGCAAACTTTTAGTATAAACAAAACCCAAAGTCTATACGATGCCCTAAGGGCTGTATATATGGAAGAGAGAGGGGGAATTTCGTGGCCCTTGGTGGAGGGGTCCGAAACCAACCCTAACTCTTGCTTCCCCACACATACGGACTCTAAAAACAACCTATACTTAAGTACTTCGAAAATACATGGGCCTGGCCCAATAATAAGGTGACGCAGCACCTAGAATAGCCTCTGGACGAAATTTATGAAGTGGCATCTTGTATATTTCTTCCAAGGCTTCATGCACTCATTATGGTGGCTTCAAAGTCCTGGAATCATCACTTGTAACTCCGTTCTTGTTCCCCTTGCGCATGCCATCATCTCCATGCTTGAACTTGCTCCAAGGTTCATCTTTCTTGTCCAAGCTAGGCCCTTCATTTGTAAGCAAAACAAATGTATCCAATTTAGGCAGCATCATATTCTCATGAGCATTAGAATCGTTACCAAGAAACAAAAGTACCTGATAATTCAATTGGCACGCGCGAGCTCTAGTAATTGGTCCAGTATGTATAGCAGCAGGGGTTGTGGGTGTAATAATGGTATTGATGTCCTCATCAAGACATGTGCTAGATCCTCGGATACATAGAACGATACACGGTACACGGACAACTAGGGACACTACAAAAGGGTAACCAGTTCTTCTCTGTGAGGAGCTCTTGATGTTCTTCCCTAAAGAGGGGTCTTGAATCCGCTTGGGGGATCTTCTTCGGTGGAGGCTCGAATCTCCGAGGAGAAGGTAACCAAGTGGATGAGCAAAGCTCTCTCACAAATATGAGCTAAACATTTGCTAACCCAAGAAGTACGGGATAGAGTATATATAGTCTAGGGGGAGAAGGGATACACAGGCCTCGGCCCTTTACTGTGTGCAGACAGGGAGGCCGGACGTCCGGGCGTTCGCGGAGGGCCGGATGTCCGGGCTGGTGAAGTTGTCCATGTTGCTCTCGGGTTCGGTGGTGTCCGGATTTCCGGGCAGGGGGGCCAGATGTCCGGGACCTTGGGAAGTGCCAGATGTCCATGTTTGCGGGCCGGATGTCCGGGGCCAATAGGCACTTGGTGGCTGAGCAGCTATAGAGGAAGGTGCTCTAGGGGCCGGATGTCCGGGGCCTGGGAAATGTTCTTGGCTCCTTCCGTTGGTTCTCCTCATCCGTTGACTTGGGGACTTGTCCGTCTTCATGCGCATCTTCGGGAGGACCCTCTTGGTACCTAATCATGCACAACATCTCGGACTTAGGTAGTAGCCATGTGTCATGCATAGAAAGTGGAAGTTAGGAGAGGAGTGAGTTCACCTTATCTTTGATAGCTTTGGCTCGGGCTCGTGTCATTGGTCCGAGTGGTGCCGTTGGAGGTGTGGGTGCGTCCATGGGGATGATCTAGGGATGCTCTACATCATCTCCCCTCCCTTGGGGAAGAACCGTCCTCGGATCGAAATCCTCATCACCATGGTAGGGCGAGAGATCTTTGATGTTGAAGATGTCGCTCACAGAGTACTTGTCACGAGGAATGTCGATCTTGTAAGCGTTGTTGTTGTAGTGTGCAAGCACCTTGAATGGTCCATCCGTGTGTGGTCGAAGTTCGGACCTGCGTTCTTGGGGAAAACGGTCCTTGCGAAGGTGTAGCCACATGAGGTCTCTAATGTTGAATAACATAGGGTGCTTGTTGACGTTGAGCTTGGTCGCAAGGCGTTGTTCTTGGCGCTTGATGGTGTTTCTTATATCTTCATGCACCTTCTTGATATGGGTCGCTCGTGCACTTGCATCCAAATTGATTCGCTCTTGGAGTGGTAGAGGTAGAATATCCAATGGTGACAAAGGGTTGAATCCATAGACGACCTCGAAAGGGGACTTGCCGGTTGTTGAGTGTCTTGCTCGGTTGTAGGCGAACTCGGTGATGGGTAGACACTCCTCCCACTCCTTGATGTTCTTTGTGATGAGTACACGAAGTAGAGCGGAGAGTGTGCGGTTTGTCACCTCCGTTTGGCCGTCGGTTTGAGGATGGTACGCCGTGGAGAACAGTAGATTGATTCCGAGGTTGGCGCATAGGGTCTTCCAAAAGTAGCTAAGGAACTTGATGTCGCGGTCTGAGACGATGGTTTTTGGCACACCATGGAGACGCAAAATTTCCCTACAAAAGAGATTTGCAACATGTGAAGCATCGTCTGTCTTGTGGCAAGGAATAAAATGTGCCATTTTTGAGAAACAGTCCACAACGACAAATATGGAATCTTTCCCATTTCGAGTTCTAGGTAAACCAAGTACAAAGTCCATGCTAATGTCTTCCCATGGTTGGTATGGGATTGGTAAAGGCATATAGAAACCATGATATTGAGCTTTGGACTTAGCTTTGCGACATGTAGAACAAACGATTGACGTCCCGAAACATCTTTGGACAAAAGTAGCTCTTCGAGAGCGTGGTGAACGTCTTGTCACGTCCAAAGTGTCCCACTAAGCCTCCTCCATGAGATTCCTGCAAAAGCAACAAGCGAAGAGAGGACTCGGGAATGCAAAGTTTGTTAGCTCTCATAAGATATCCGTCTTTAATGTAATAGTGCTCCCAAGATGTATTTGACAAACATTTGGTATAAGGAGTAGCAAAAGTTGCATCATGCTCATTGAAGTCTTTGATATGCTCGAAGCCAATGACATCTAACTCAAGTTGTGTGACAAGCATGCATGTGCGGGAAAGAGCATCCGCTACGATGTTTTCTTTACCCTCGATGTACTAGATGACATAGGGAAAAGACTCAATAAATTCACTCCATTTAGCATGACGCTTATTCAACTTTGTTTGTCCCTTAAGATACTTGAGAGTCTCATGATCGGTATGAATGATAAACTCATGGGGACGAAGGTAATGTTCCCATTCATGCAAAACGCGGACTAAACCATATAGCTATTTGTCATAGATGGGATAATTTAGTTGCGCTTCGGAAAGTTTCTCACTAAATTAAGCTATGGGGCGCTTCTCTTGCGTTAACACACCTCCTATGCCATTACCACTAGCATCGCAATGAATTTCAAAAGGCTTGTCGAAGTTGGGTAACACAAGCACGGGAGCATGTGTAAGCAAATTCTTAAGCTCATTGAATGCGGTATCTTGGGATGGTCCCCAAACAAAAGGCGCATTCTTCTTGCTCAAAGCATGCAAAGGCAAAGCAATGGTGCTAAAATCCTTCACAAAGCGACGATAGAAACCCGAAGGCCAAGAAAACTACGCACTTGATGCAAGTTGGTTGGTTGCGGCCAAGTCTTAATAGCATTAATCTTGGACTCATCGACATGAACACCCTTAGAAGAAACAAAAAAAACCCAAGAAAACGAGCTTATCAACACCAAAAAGGCATTTCTCCATATTAGCATAGAGGCGCTCTTTTCTAAGAGTTTGCAAAATGGTGCGGACATGGGTGACATGCTCTATGATAGATTTGCTAAACACAAGAATGCCATCAAAGTATACCACAACAAATATACCAATGTAAGGGCGAAAGACATGATTCATAAGGCGCATAAAAGTGCCCGGTGCTTCCGAAAGACCCCTAGGCATGACTAACCACTCATACAAACCAAACTTGGTTTTGAAGGCGGTTTTCCATTCATCACCCTCTTGTATGCGGATTTGATAGTAACCACTCTTAAGATCAATTTTGGAAAATATAGTGGCACCGCTAAGCTCATCAAGAATATCATCTAGGCATGGAATGGGATACCTATAGCGAACGGTGATAGCGTTGATAGGTTTACAATCGGAGCACATGCGAAAACTACCATCATGTTTTGGCACAAGAATGACCGGAACGGCACAAGGGCTCAAACTTTCACGCACATGTCCATGGTCTATGAGATGTTTTACTTGCCTTTGTATTTATTTTGTTTCATCGGGGTTGACACGGTATGGAGCTTTGTTCGGAAGAGGTGCTCCGGGGGTGAGGTCGATTCGGTGCTCAATGCCTCGTAGAAGAGGTAGACCCGGAGGTAGCTCATCGGGAAAAACATCTTGAAATTCCTGCAAAAGAGAGGACAACACTAGAGGAAGAGTGTGAGAAGTGTTAGTTTGTGCTGCATTGTCCTTGCACACGACGACGTAGTGTAGGACACTAGATGGGTTCTCACACACTTCCCTCATCTCACGTTTGGTGGTAAATAGAACTAGGTTTTTGTTTTCGCTCATCGTGGAGGCACTCAATTTTGGCTTGTGGCGCTCAATCTCTTTTTGGTGGCTCGCTCTCTCACTATGATCTCCATGATGGGTGGCTTTCTTGTCGGCGATCACTTGACTTGGCGACATTGGACGGAGGACGTACTCCTTGCCCTTCATCTTGAAGATGTAGTTGTTCGTTCGGCCGTTGTGGATGACTCCTCTATCGAATTGCCATGGCCATCCAAGGAGAAGATGACAAACGGTCATTGGAACGACGTCGCACTCCAAGGTGTCTTCGTAGACGCCGATCTTGAAGGAGACTTGTACTCGGTGCTCGACTTGGGTAGTGCCGGAGTCACTAAGCGATTGCACTTTGTATGGATGTGGATGCATCGTCTTGGGAAATTGGAGCTTGGAGCAAAGTTCTTCACTTGCGAGATTATGACAACTCCCTCCATCTATGATGACCTTGACGGATCGTCCATTGACGCCGGCCTTGGTGTGGAATATGTGGCATCGTTGGTCTTCTTCTTGGTGATGTTGGAGAGTCAAGACTTTGGAGACAACAAGTGCGGGGCTTGAGTATTCGTTGCAAAAGACTTGTTCTTCTTCATTGTTCACTTGGCGTTGCATAGCGACTTGCTCAAGGGCGTCCATTTCGCCTTCACTCATGGAGTCATAAGTGCCATCGTCGTTGAAGACCATGGTTCGCTTGTTGGTGCACTCGTCGGAGTTGTGGCCTCGGCCTCCGCAAGTGAAACACTTGAAGGAACTCGTCTCGACGCTCTCGTTGGTTGGAGTTGATGATGATGAAGCTCTCAGCTTGAAGTTGCTCGTAGGAGGATGGCTTGTATTTGATGAAGCTTTCTTGGAAGTCAACTTGTCGATGTTGGAAGTAGAAAGTCTTATAGTCGGTGTTGGAGTCGTTGAGGCTTGGTTATTGGAGAAGCCATAGGACTTGGATGAGAACTTGGCATACTTGGAATCATCTTGCACTTGGCGTTCCACTTTGGTAGCTTGGTGCACTAGCTCGATGAGATTTGAGTATGGTTGGAAGTCGGCAATCTTCTTGATAGGGTGATTGAGTCCGTTCAAGAAACGTGCCATTGTTTGCTCATCATCTTCCGTGACATTGGCTCTTATCATTGCAATCTCCATCTCCTTGTAGTATTCTTCAACGCTCTTTGTTCCTTGCTTGAGTTGTTGTAGTTTCTTGAAGAGGTCGCGGTTGTAGTAGGTAGGTACGAAGCGTGCTCTCATGACATCCTTCATTTGTGCCCAAGTAGTGATGGGTGGTTCACCTCTTGCCTCTCGGCGCTCTATGATTTGTTCCCACCAAATGAGCACATAGTCTTGGAACTCAAGGGATGCCATCGCGATCTTCTTCTCTTCTTCAAAATTCTGCAAACGGAAGATCTTGTCAACCTTCAATGCCGATAAAAGGTACTCTTTGGGGTCATTGCTTCCGCTGAACTTGGGCATGGTGAACTTGAGTTTGCCATAACGTTGCTCTTCATTGTGTTGGGGTCGGGGATGATGACGCCCATGTTGTTGATGATTGTGCAACTCTTGGTGCTCTTGGCGCGGAGGGTTGTTATCGTCATGATGTTCTTCTCGTGGAGGATCTCCATTGTCTTCATGCTCTTTATTGACTTGTTGTTCTTGGTGAGCTTGTGGAGGAGCTTGTCGAGCTCGAGGATGAACTTGACAATGCACGCGAGCTTGAAATCTTCGTTCTTGAATTTCTTCGCGAAGTGCTTCCTCTTGTTCACGGGCTTGTCGGCTTCGGTCGGTAATGGCTCGACTCGAATCGCGTAGAGCTTGTTGCACCGCAAGTGCTTGAGCATCCCGGAGTTGTTGTTCTTGACATTGTTGCTCAGCATCTTGAGCATTTTGTTGTAGACACGCTCGCTCTTCCTCTTCACGTTGGCGTTGTCGTTGCCATTCTCGTGCTAGCGGGAAGGCCTCTTGAGTTTGACGTTGTCGGCGCTCTTGAGAGTCGGTGTCTCGTAGGGGATTGAGGCTTTCTTGACGGTCGGTGCGCGCGGCTCGACGAAGAGTGTTTGATGTCAGTGTACTTGAGCCGGAGAGGGTGAAGTCGGAGTGGCGGCTTGAACAGCTCCTTCTTGAGGTGGAATACGAGCAGTTGAGCAACAAAGCACGAATTTCGTCCATCCTTGCGTCATTCTCTTGCTTGTGATTGTCGAGCTTGTGGTCGAAGTAGTCCCTTGTACGTTGCTCGGAAAGTCGCAAGTCGACGGCAAGGTTGTCGATGCGTTCACTCATAGCTTGTTGCTCTTGATGCAAAGCACGTTGTGCACCAAAGAGGTGACTCTTGGTGACGAAGGAGTTCATGTCGTCGTCTTGCTCCATGAAGAGTGGGTTGGTAGAAGTACTTGGCCTATCCATCATTCCGAGACAAATGTGAGTGGTAGAAAGAGAAGAACGAGTACCAAATGTACCTTGACCGAATTTGAAAGTGGATCAAGGATCACTCCAATGTACTGCAAGGAAATAGCACAATTGGTACGAGTTCTTGTCAGTTTCTCACACCTACAAAAGTAAAAGCTTTTGGCGGAGCTTGGTTAGGATGGTGGCACAAAATTTGATGCAATTGTAAGTGAGCTTCAATAATGTTGGAAAAGATATGCAATGTAACAAGTAGACCAAGCATATAAGGTACATGGAAACACACGTGCAAAAAGATAAGTGGGGCTGTGCAACCAAGGGTGAGCCAAAATGTGGAATCCACAAAAATGCTCTTGTTGCACAACACTAGAGAGACGCTAGCACGATTGCACAATAGGCGGATACAAGAACTTGTGCACAACCTACTTAGCAAAAATGTAACGACTTCTATCCCAAATATGTTGTATGCAAGGTGTTGCTATGATATGATCCAAGATGATCGAGTATGACAATCTTAATGTTGTAAGATGCTATGGTTCTTGCTTAAAAGCTCTTTGCTTATCTTTCTGTTTGCTTAAAAGCTTGGTTGGCTCTTTGATGTTTGAGTTCTTTTCTCATGCAATGCTTGACGGAGCAAGATAGCAAATGAGTATGCAATGTCAACTTTGTGACACAAGAGATGATACCAAGATATGCAACAATGATGTATGTATACTATGGGAAGTATGATCACTAATCTGCACAAGTCTCGTTGCGGGCAATACTCAAAGGCTAGTCTCGATGGGTAAGCAACGCAAAGGAGTAAGGCTATGATGGCTATCAATGTAATGGCAAGAATGATATGTCCAATACCAAGATGAGGTTATTGGTCTTGCTTCCAGTATGGTGTCAAAATGGTGGCACGAATACCAAGATGTTGTCGAGGTGGTCGTTGTTGATGACACGTTCGTGGCGAAGATGAGCGGCGGTGATGTCGATGTCGAACTGTACCTAAATAGCCGAAACACAAAAGGATACGGTACCGCAACTCAAATTCTCAAACCTTGAAGTACCAATTGTGTCGAAGAGCGAAACAGTCCAAAAATGGTTGGGTTATGCAGAAGTGGTGGAGGTATGCGGAAGTATATATGGTATATGGTGAGCACCGGAACAAAATTTGGTGGAAATTGGGGCGCTGGATGGATATGTGGCTGCCATGGGCCGGATGTCCGGGTGGAAGGTCGGATGTCCGGGTGGGGCCGGATGTCCGGGCTCTACGGGCCGGATGTCCGGGCTCTAGATCCGGGGATGAACACCGTGTGGGGAGGTTCAATCCGGGCGAAATTCGGAGGAATTTGTGGATGGAAATGGGGGGGGGGAGGATGGGAAGCTAGATCCACTCAAAACAAAGCAAATCCACGGATCCAAACCAACAAAATCTCAACACACCAACAAATCACAAAAACATTTGGGGCTATTTTTGGTGGGGAAATTTCGAATTAGGACGAGAAACAACAAAACAAGGCTAGAAACACAATGGGGAGGCTCTGAAATCATGATCAACGTGGCTCTGATACCAAGATGATGTAGGGTAGAACCCTAATTGCATGATCTTTCACGAAAGGAGCGGATCCTGTGAAGAACACGAGGAACACAAAGAGGGAAACGACGGAAAACGAGGGAAATCACAAAGGGAAACACAAGAGGAACACTCAAACTAACAAGAACAAGTCACACATGTGCTAGATCCTCGGATACATAGAATGATACACGGTCCACGGACAACTAGGGACGCTACAAAAGGGTAACCGGTTCTTCTTCGCGAGGAGGTCTTGATGTTCTTCCCTAAAGAGGGGTCTTGAATCCGCTTGGGGGATCTTCTCCGATGGAGGCTCGAATGTCTGAGGAGAAGGTAACCAAGTGGATGAGCAAAGCTCTCTCACAAATATGAGCTAAACATTTGGTAACCCTAGAAAGTTGTACGGGATAGAGTATATATAGCCTAGGGGGAGAAGGGATACACGGGCCTCGGCCCTTTACTGTGCGCAGACAGGGAGGACGGACGTCCGGGCATCGGGCCGGATGTTCGGGCGGTTGCGGAGGGCTGGATATCCGGGTTGGTGAACCTGTCCATGTTGCTCTCGGGTTTGGTGGTGTCCGGATTTCCGGGCAGGGGGTCCGGATGTTCAGGACCTCCGGAAGTGCCGGATGTCCAGGTTTGCGGGCCGGATGTCCGGGGCCTGTAGGCACTTGGTGGCTGAGCAGCTGTAGAAGAAAGTGCTCCAGGGGCCGGATGTCCGGGGCCTTGGCCGGATATCCGGGGCCTGGGAGATGCTCTTGGCTCCTTCCGCTGGTTCTCCTCGTCCGTGGACTTGGGGACTTGTCCGTCTTCATGCGCATCTTCGGGAGGACCCTCTTGGTACCTAATCATGCACAACATCTCGGACTTAGGTAGTAGCCATGTCTCATGCATAGAAAGTGGAAGTTCGGAGAGAAGTGAGTTCACCTTATCTTCGATAGGTTTGGCTCGGGCTCGTGTCATTGGTCCAAGTGTGGGTGCGTCCATGGGGATGATCTTGGGATGCTCCGCATCACGACTCAAATGGGTGATGCACAGGAAGAGTAGTTGAATATAGATACATTGTTGATAGATGGAATACGTAATGAAGAAAAAGGATTACGTGGGATAATTCACATATATGATGCCTGGCTACACATGATCGCGTTGTATAATTCACATGTATGACATAGAAACTAAACAAGTGGCACTCACAAAGCATGTCTAATCTAACCAGATGACGTAGCAGTGCCAAACACCATATTCATGATATGAGCAATATAACCCCCCCAGATTAGAGCATACACCTCAGGGATGGGGGATAGGACATGTCATCTGTCTCTGAATCCTCCTCCGAGGAGCTATCTATAACCAGTAAGATATCTTCTTTGATAGGTACCACTGACTGCTCTAAAGACCTTGTTTTCGCTCTAGATTTTTTCATCACTGACTCAAATGGCTGATGCACAGGAAGAGTATAACAATGTACAAACATTTTCGACAAATGGAATACATGATGGAAAAAATAGTATGGCATGATACAATTCACATATACGATGATTGGCTAAACAACATGACATTACATGACTCACATATATGATGTCTGGCTAAACAAGATGGCATTGCATAATTGATATATATGATATAGAAACCAAACAGGTGGCATTCACACAAAGCATGTCCAAACTAAGATGATGACATATATGATGTATAAAGTAAGCAATGCATGGTGCCATATGCATGATATGACCAACATCAACATGCCAGCTAAAGAGCAAACACCTCTGGGGGTAAATAGGAGTGGTCTTCTCCCTCTGATCCCCCTCTCAACAGTTATCTTCCTCTGGAATACAATCTGGCATGGGGGGAGGGGAGCTGCCACTGTGCCCATCATGGAGGAATGCTTGCATGACATTACATTCCCATGCAACACCTCTACATGTTCAGTATGATTATGTATAATAACTGATAGCATAATAAAAAACATAGTCAGATTATGCAAAAATCAAGACTTATGGTAGAAACGAGTGGATAGATCCAAAAGTAATGGTAGCAGGCAGATGATAGCTTCACTTAAAAAAGATAGATGATGGCTCCTCTATTGTTTGTTGCTCACCCAACATGAACCACATAGAAGACCCAAGATGAACTAGATAGTAGACAGAGATACTATTCATTGCTACCTCAATATGTGCCCCACATGCATTTTAGAACTCAAGTTTGAACATTAGTTTGGACTTTGGACCTAACTCGGAGTCTAAGAGGTGAATAGGATGATAAAGTAGCAGGTAATATTAATATGTGTATAACATAAGTAGACACGAAAGAGTGCTACCTCTCTTCTAGAACTATGTAGTCATCGGGTTCATCTGCTTAGTCGATGATCGTAATGTAGTTGGCATGGCTACCCGTAGCGGGGAAGAAGATCTAAGGCGGCGAAAGAAGGTCTGTAGGGGGGATCTCTGCTGCGGTGGACGCTTCTGCCCATGTATCCGCTCAGGTGGGGTGGATGATGACACAACAGGAGCGGGACAAACCACACAGAGTTTTCTTTGACACATATCTGTAAATGAAGTAAATCTATAAGGGCTCCTTTGAATTGGAGGATTCTAAAAACACAGGGACGGGAAAAACACATGAATAGGATAGGAATGCATGTGCAAAACAAAGCATTTGCAAACACAAGATATTTGTCAACCTGGGTATTTGGGTCATAGGAATTGGAAGAACATAGGAATGTAGAGAAGCATGGTCAAATTAAAGTCAAACCACATGAAAAATGTAAAGTGAGAGTCTTATTATGCGACTAATGCACTTAGTATTGTTCATCATGCATAGGAATTTGAAAAGGACGCGCAAGTGGATATTAAAATTCCTACATTTTTTCTTTGAAAGGAACACCAAAGGAAAAAATCCTCCAGTTTCTCTTTGCTCAATTCCTTCTAACACATGCATGAATAGTAGTACCATAAGAAACTTTCCAATTCCTGTGTTTTTCTTCACTTTTTTCTTTAAACCAATGGCGATTCTAGTAGGCAGTCTTCAACAGGCTGAAGCCTGCTCTCGAATTTTTTTGTACTACTACTAGTTTGGACCCAACCAACTAGCTCAACTCCTAGGCCCATATACATTCCGACGACTACTATCTTACTGCCTGTTATATGGGAGAAACTATTTGTGTTCTTAGTGTGTCTTCTTGCCTACATAAAGTGGATACTTTTTTAAAAGAAACCTAAAGTTTATCAATATATACTACATGTGCTCTGTTGTACTCTAATTTTTTGAGCTTATATGGACAACATAAGTCGGTCCATTATTCTGGTTAAAAAATTATATCTTAAAAAAGTTAGTAAAAGTGCATGTTCCCGTTGTGATCTAAATTTTTGTGATCTTATTTGGTCCACATGATTATGAGATAATGGCTATCTTCCTAAAATGATTCAAATGGTGGTTCAAAAAAGCATTTAGTTTTCTCCCTATTAACTTTGAGACCACCCTCCATTTCTTCCTAGATTTGCAACTGCTTTGAACCAAAGGACCCCTAAAGGTTCGACATGAATGTAGAGTAAAAAAGCGATGCAACGAGTATACAACCTCTTTGGCGTAGCCTTGTCGACCTCAACACCTTGTGTTGGTCATGGATGATGGTGTGGCTGGTGTGACTGTCAGAGGCGGGGAAGAAGATCTGAAGTGTCTGGAGACGGCACCAAGTGTACTACTCCTCTGTGATGGACGGTTCCGTCGTCGGAGCAGCTCTAGTGAGGCGTACAACGACGAGGCTGAAGCATGAAAAGACAGACAACATTAATCTAAAGTGTCTTCCAATAGCACTTGGAATAGATGATGTAAAATACATCACCAAAAAGTGCTAGATGTAAAATGCATCAACCGCGCCCTGGCGCCTCCAACAGATGATGTAAAAACCGTTGACTCTAAACTTAATTGAAGAAACTGCATTTTACAGTCAAAACTAAATTTTACTGTTGAAACTGAATTGTACCGACAAAACTGAATTTTATTGTCCAAATTGATTGCACTAGTAGCAGAGCACTGCGATAAAAGTTTAGGGCACTCGAGCAATTGTAGAAGAGAAGCAATGATCTAAATCAACAGTTGCTCGAGAAGGGAAGGCACTAGCAGAGAGCAGCTCATCCAGCAACAGCTGCTCCCCGAGCAACAGTGTGAGCAAGAGCTAAAGCAACAACTCGTGTAGCTGCAGCAGGTCATGTAGCAGCAGCAGAGCACGACTAAGAGCAAGAGAAAAGTAGAGAAGCAACAAGAATGAGAGCAAAAGGAGAGCAGCAGCGTGACTAACAACAAGAGCAGAGCAGCAACGCGAGCGAGAGACAGAGCAGTAGCAGCAGTGCGAGCAAGAGCCAGAGCAGGAACATGACCAACATGAATATTAGAGCAGCAACATCACAAATGAGAACTGGAGCAGCAGCAACTACTGCTGGTGTGGACGTCGCTACTCTGGGAGCAACGACATGGGGGAGAGACGCTGTGGAGGAAGTGGCCGGTGATGGGGTCGTCGATAGAGACCTGCCATGGCTGCTCGGTATCGAGCACCGGCAGCCCCGTGAGATTCAATAAAATATAATTGCAGCGGTGAGTGTACAACCTCCTTGGTGGCGCCGAGTAGGACTTAGCTTCATCGGAGGAATTGGTGAGGATGTTCCAGTTCCGGTGGGGCAGGTGAAGATGGCGCTGTGGCAATGGAGGTGGCACGATAGATGAGGCGAACATCGGGGCAACTCCTTGGAGGTGGAGGATGAGGCGGCTGAAGCAACGGGTCGAAAAGATCGACGACGGATCCTCATCCGGTGTGGTGGATGAGGGACGTCGAGTTGTTGTTGTGGAGGACAATGTCGAGGAGCTCCAGCTGGGCGGCGGTCGTGAGGCGGACGAAGGAGCGTGAATTTCTCAGGGTTTGGAGGCCTCGATGTATGAATGGGGGGAACAAAGGGAAGGGGAGGGGAGCCATTGAAATGTGGGGTAACTTACGAAAGTACCCCCACCTGTTTTGACTACGCGACATCGAGGCGGCATTTCCGGCTGAGAGGTAGAAGGGGGATTTCACGTGTCTAGGCTGCGCGATCGATTTTGAATGAGGAGGTAGTTTTTTCGCGCGTTGAAATTTCGCTATAACAAGGCGTGACGTGGGTTGAAAAGGTGAGACTTCCGTAGCAGAAGAGACAAGAGATACTCTAGCTTGAAAATTTTGGGATAAGAAGGCGCGGATTCCATGTTCGGGAGAATAGACTTAACGCGTACATAAAAAGAGAATTCATACAAGACACAAGAGAGTCATGTCCCCTTTTATTATATTGCAATGAATGGCATTCAAAAGTAGAAGAAAAAATTAAAAAAAATAAAAAAACTACAAGAAAAAATTAAAAAATTGGCGGAACAAGATTAGTGTGTACAGTACCAAATCAATTCACACTTCCCTCAACAACAACAAAAGCAAATCAATTCACACCACAAGGAAGAGTCATGTCCCGTTTTATATGACTACAAATGCCAATATCTTGAATTTCAAATTTTGAACCCATGTTATGTTGAATTCGATTGTTGGCAAGTTATACCATCATTCAAAAATTATCTTGATAACATAAAACATGCATATAGTAGTTATCCTATTTAAATATGAACTACATGTACCTTACGATCTCCAATTCAAAAATTTGTATCCATTTTATGTTGAATTCAAATCACGGTACATTTCATGATCTAGGTAGCGAGATGTTCAGAATAATATAAACCATGTTTTCATATGTATAATCTGTTTAACACACACAACAATGCATGCCCCCCTCTGCCGCACACTCGCACACACTCACACACACAACATTTAGATGTGAAAGCCACACATTATCTTAGATTCAAATAGTTATGTCCATGCATGGATACAATGTGTTCAGATGATGCCTGCCATCGGTATCTCAAATTCAAATCGGGTTGGCCTTGTTCGATGTGTATATTATATATATCATGTTTGATTCAAAACCACACCACATATCTCCATTATATTCATGGATGCATCAGTTACAAAAATCATGATCTCTTATTCAAATATTTGAATCCACTTTTATATTGATTATCGTCTCTATAAGTCACTGGTACAATGAGGTGCTATACAAATGGTTTTTAACCCCTTTCCGTGACGGCATTTGGAACCGTCGCCCAGTGAGTGAGTGCGATAGGGGGTCCTTCCCACACGACTTAGAAACCGTTGGGGATATGGACCCATGATCCAGAGGCCTTACAAAATGTAATCGTGTGCGATGCAGCACACACAAAATTCTTTCGCACGTGTGGGATTGGTGATTAAACATTTCTAATGACACAGTAAAACCAAACGGTGTGTTGTAATGAACCGTTTGGGAAACAGTATATAAGGCACACGGGCCAACATATGAACTGTGTGCTATATGTGCCCCATTGCACATGAGTTTTCTGCGGAACCCGTCTGCCATGCAAGACTCCATCGCACATGTTTCCCAACATTTACCGTGTGCGATAATGTTCTATCACAAACAGTTCAGGAGCCCCTTCGCACACATACAAGTGATGAAGACCGTTTATGATTTGCTATGTATTAGCGATGGTTGCGGCAAGAGTAACGTGTGCTTTTCATTTGGGATCCCACACGTTTCCTAGAAAATTTATGACTGGGATTGTATTTTACATTTGACATGGTTTACTCTGAGCTCTCGTATGCGATAACATGATATCACAAACGGTTTCGAAGGCCCTACGCACACGTAGTAGTGCTGCAAATAGCTTGCAATCTTCTGTGTATCACAGACAGTTCCGCTACGATTGACATATGCTTTCCGATGTGGATCGCACACACTCATTTAGTTGAACCGTGTGGGGAGCAATTGCTAGGTTAAAACAAAAATATCCCATTTTGAATCGGCATGCAAAAAGCAAATTCGCCACAATATTCAATTAAACAAATAGTGTCCATAGGAAGAACATTCATCAGATTTCGCAACAATTGCAATTGAACATATGGTAGCTAAATTCCAATGATTTGTCGACACATATATGCATTACATAATTAATCATGGTGTATGAAATACAAAGACCTCATCAGATGGAAAACAATGGATCCATTCGTATATGTTTAGCGGCAAACTCTTACTCAATGTTTCAAGAGAACGCATGCTGAAATCTTCATTATCACCAGTGGGATTGTTGTAGTGATTCAGGAAGAAGGCGTTGATAAATCTCCGAACCATTAGCAATTCACCAGCGGTGTCATGGAATTGTCACGGCAAATGTCCTAGCAGAAGTAATTAGCCGTGGAGCCATCACAACTAGGTTACCTTAAAGGGGTTTAACCGGGACAAAGGACACAGAGGGTTTATACTAGTTCAGCCCCTCGCAGTGGAGGTAACAAGGCCTACTCCAGTTTGGGATTGTATTACTTGGGTTTCGATTAACAGGGAGCGAATACGCTTGACCTAGTTCTCGATCTCTTGTTTCTTTCCCTAAGCCGCCGCCGGGTCGTCCCTTTATATACACAGGTTGAAGCTCGGTGGCTCACGGATTCCTAGCTGGCTCATACACAAGTATCCGGCTCGGTGACTACCTACGCTTGCCTTACAAAACAAGTCATACACATATGGCGGTTCATCCTCTTGGGCCTCAAGTCGCCTCTGAGTCTTGGGCCGTTAACAGGCTTGTATGATCCGCCATCTTCATTGATGAGTCGCCAGTGCCATGACCCAGCCCCTTTTGGGTGGTTCATACCCAATAGTCATATCCCCAACATTAGGCCCCATGTTGACTTGAACTTGTTCATGTCAATCTTCAATACCTGTCTTGTCAAAATGTTGCACCACTTGTTTGAGAAATCTTGTTGTAACCTGCCATGACGTTACCTCACGGTATCTTCTTAAACCGCCGTGACGTCACTTCACATTAATTTTGTACGCGGTTCAGAACATCTTAATTGATCCTTATCTTAAAAACCATCCCAAAAATTGAGGCATCCATATAGCCACATGATGGTTTCAGCCTCCCCGATTCCCGCGGATGCCCTCTATCTGCCCCCTTATGAATAGGGACAGGGGTCTTTATCATTTTCACCCCTTCCTTTGTCTTCCTGTCGCATCTCTTTTGCCACTCGAGCTCCACCGCCGTGACCTTCAACCACTGCACCAACCCAGGCTGTTGCATCGACCTGATTGGATCAGAAACTCCGGCGCGCCACCGCTGCTTCTTCTTCTGTAAGTACAGCTTTCTTTCCATCTCAGATATGCATTTAGGGTTTGGGCAGTTCATCAGCGTTCTTGCTGTTCTTCGCTGTTTCCTTCAACTCCAGTGGCTTTTCATCTGGATAGGCTATGAACCTTGCACGAAAGTAGTTTTAGCATTCATTTTTATCATTAGAGTAACATCTCCCCGTATAAGATCTCATTGAAACATCCACACTTTTCCACTACCGCCACCTTAGGTTTAGAATTTTACTGCCTTTTTTGAACTGTGGTAGATCCAAAATTATTGCTCCATCTTGCAAAATATGTCTGTCCAACACTTAGCGAAATGTGAAGTACCATAACTACCATGGCGGCTTATACCGCAAACCGTGTTCCATCATAAGACACTAAATCTTGTTAAACCGCCACCATACGCTTTATAACTGGCCTGACCCAGCAATATATCTCTAGTTTAACAATACTTGCTTATAATTTCATTCTGCAATATATACCTTGACTTTTAGACTCTGTCCGGCTCAACAGCAAAATCCCTAATCCGGCAGGTACCATTAGTCCCCTTTGAAGCAGCCAACACTTCAATTCTCATCCCCGGCTTAATCAATTAACTGCTCGTAGCATTTTACCCTTAAATCAATAGTTCGGTCTAATAGCATGATCTTATGTCGGTAATGTTTCCTTTTCTTAGGACTTTGTTTTTGAAGATGGTCAAGACTGTCACTGCCTGCAACTGGGTCGTTTCCTGGGTCACCGAGGAAGACTTGCAAGAATATGTTCAGACTGGCGTCTTAGCCAAAAAAGAAGTCATCCATTGGAGGGTTCCGTGTAATGAAACTCGCCCTGAACCAAAAAATGGTGAAGTAGTCATTTTTATGGATCATATGGACTGGAGTTTCAGTCCTCCCAGCACAAAATTCTTCCGTGATGTACTGCATTTCTTCAAACTCCACCCACAAGATATCAGACCAAATTTCGTCTCAAACATCTGCAATTTCGAAGTGTTTTGTGAGGTGTACCTTCAACAGGAGCCCACCGTAGAACTATTTAGAGAGTTATGCTCCTTGAACCGGCAGAATGAATTCACAGATGGGCCTAGCCTGGAACTAGGCGGCATATCTATAGAGCTCCGGAAGGAGGCCATCTTCCCAGCTCCTAAACTTCCCAGTCACCCCAAAGACTGGAATCAGACTTGGTTTTATTGCCAACATACTTCGCCGGAAGGAGAAAATCCCCTACCGGGTTATCGCGCCAGCCGGCTTAGTAGAAGACATCATCTTCTAGATCGTATCAGCACAGCAACGCGAAAGAAATATGTGCCAGTTTTTGCCAAGATCCGGGCCTTGATGGCCAATGGTTTAACCGGAATTAACCTAGTTCGCTGCTGGGTTGCCTGGAGAATCTTACCTCTAAGCCGCCGACCCAGTTTGATGTGTAAGTATACCGGCGAACTAATAGATCCTCAGCGCCACTGTCAGACTGGAATGACTGAGGAAGACGTTAGTAACATGACAAAGACCTTGCTGAATGAGAGGTTGGAAGATTGCAGTGAAGTCGGATTGAGTCCTTTCTGCGTTCTAAATAAGACGACGGCTGTAAGTTTTAAATCAAGCTCATCCTTGAGTCATATTTTTATCGGTACTGCCTGTCCATACTCATTCAATGTTTACAGGACGACTCACCCTTCTGGACCAAGAAGCTGCTAGAGAAGCCAAAGAAAGCATGAACAAAGAGTAAGGCTACCAAAAAGCATGCTAAGAAGAAGTCCAATGCTGCCGAATTATTCAACTTGGATGATAAAGATGATGATGATGAGTCGGAGGTAGAACTTGATTCCCTTGGCTCATTTTTCATACATCTTATTGACAATGACTATTATCAGGATGATGCGGAGGCCAGCCGTGCAGATGACGAAGAGGTAATTATCATTTCCTCCAGCTCAGACCCTCTGCCAGCATAGAAAACCCGACAAGCAAGCCGGAAAGTAAGATTTTCTCACCCTTTAGCTCACTTGGATCCCAAATTTCTTTTGAAGAAATAGCAACATGAAGCTCGCGCACAACTCGTCACATCGGCTGTGAAATTTTATCTCCTGGCTTACCAAACACTCCAGCGCCTCTCAAACGTCGACCGAAGGTTTCAAAAAAATTCTGACTTAGATTATCCCAAGGCGGGTCTTGTTCGTCAAGCTCTTAACCCGTATGATTCAAATTATCAGGCAACATCTCACTCTTCCTTCAGCGACTCAATGGAACTCAAATCCCAGCTTTCAAGACTGTGCCTGGGTAAGGGTATATTCAATCATTCAAACTTGATGCCTAATTAATATGACATCTGTATATTTCTTATTCTCAGTGACTAGGCCAAACCCAGCAAAAAGGCAAAACTGAACAAGTCGGCTGACGACTCCAACCCGTCTGAGCCGGAAAAACAACAGGCAGAATCCTCTCATCCAATTGCTAAAGCCACCATTGATGACCCGCTACCAGAAGAGCATCACGTCACCATGGATCAAATAGATGTTGAACCGGTCATCTCTAAACCACCAAGCCCGATCAAGCCTAATGAAGATAAGGCTGACGATGTCACCATCATCGGGCTTGGTTATACCGTGCCGGGTAACCCCACTGCCTTATCCAAGCACATCACCAAGGAGGAAATTTCTGCTGCTGATAAAGGCAAGTGGAAAGTAGACTTAGAAGAATACTCCCAGTTCAGTGCCCAAGAAATCCACTCTGGTTATTTGAACTATCTATACTCCAACCGTGATTTTGAAGCCAGCTTAGTCAATTTGATGAAGGAATGCTATGAGGTAATCCAATCAATATTCTCTTCATAATTATATGTCTATCAGCCGCCAAGTCTATAGGATATGATAGGATTGAATATGTTGTAGACTTTCCAATTGCCAAAAAGAACTGAACAACAACACAAGTAGCCCCCAAGTGCTAGCCGAGACCATCAAGTTAAGCCGGGACTTTTAAGTAGCAGTAATGAACTTCGCATCCGTAGCACCCAAGGGTCGATTTAACTAGCATAGTTAAACCGGGGCTTACAAAAATTGATAAATCAACACTTCAATATGTAACCTTGGTAAACCAGATCATATCATTGTACCCGAGTCATCGAATAAATTCATCTTTGAAAAGAGCAATAGGCATTAGCCCCCAAGTGACAAGGAAAATACTTGTATTGTGCTTGGAACATCGAAAAGTTCTTAAGAGCAATAGACAGTAGCCCCCAAGTGCCAAGGAAAGTACTTGTATGATGATTGGGACTTCAAAAATAATCATGATCATAATACCTTCCATGTTTGCTGATGTCACAGGCTGAACTGATTGAGGAGGATTCCCAGCTCGTTGATCTGAAGGCCAACATTAAAACTCAGCAATCTGAGACATCCAAGGCCAAGTCAGAACTGAAGGCTGCTTTAGAAAACATTGAGCAGCTTAAGCAAAACTTCAACACTGATAAAAATGGCTGGGAGACTGAAAAGGCGGCTTTATTTAAGAGAGCAAAGGATGCTGAAGCCGCACTTAAACCGGTGACTAACGAGTTGTCCAGTTTAAGGTAGCAGATCAATAACATGTCGTCGGCCATCTTCGGTAAGTAGGAAACATGACTCCTTTGCATCTCAATAAACATATTATAAACATCTGCTGGCTTATCAATAAATTTATTGATAGAGGTTCTCAGAGCGCCAAGTTGGGCTGAGATATGCGCATCCGGCTTAAAGCTGTCTACACTCTTGTAGAACAGTTATACACTGGCACCCAACGTACCATTGCTGCTGCTATGCACAAGAAATATCCACCCACTCTCACCAAAGATACATTGGAGAGGTTATCAGTGCTGCCCAAAAGGATTGATGATTTAAAGCGAGCAACTGCCAGAGCTGGTGCATTGACTGCTTTAAGCCGGGCAAAGGCGTGGCAAGCAGATCTGGATCCAGAAGATTTGGCTAATGGTTGCCCAAGTATCAAAGAGGACGGATCTGCCTTCAGTGCTGATGAATTTGCGTCCATTAGCAAGTAAGTTGGATGAAGAAACCTATCTTTCCACATATTAGGTGGCTTATGATGCTGAGAACAAGAAAGTGAAGGCACCGGTTCATCAGGAGACAGATCTCATCCCGTTGATTTGTAAGCACACCTTCGCTCCTGATACTGATCCATCCAACCTTATTGATGATGAAGTTGTGTTTAGAGCGTTGATCGGTATCAACTGGGCTACGCCTGAGTTCCAGCTGATGGATAATCAAGGAGCTGAAGAGGAAGAAGAGGCGTAGGATGATCTGGAGGATTCAACCCGCCAAGAGTCATGTGTCATTTTATTAATCATAGCACTTTGATGTTTACGTCTCCAAAACACTTATCCTCTTTGGGCCATCGGATGCCATGTAATAGGCTAGTTAAACTTTGATCTGTCGTGCCATCATGCACGTTTTGTTTGCATAAGACTGCTGATCCGTCAGTTGAAGATCTTCCACTTATGCTCATGATATCATCAAGTATGCAGGTCAGATTTATCATTTTTCTTACACACGAACAGATCACAAGTGCCCTGGCGGTTTACCCTAGGGTGGGTCATAATACCCCATATAAAAAGCACTGGTGACTATAACAATCCATAACCAGGGCCAGTTAATCACAACCTCATATAATCATAACAAAATATCATACCTGTGATATTTGCTCACACTGCCAGCTTATCATACATGTGCAGTAACGGTTACAACCCAAAAATTGAGAGCACAACGCCCTGTTCAATTAATTCATACCGCTGGCTCATAATGCCATATGCAGAAAGGGGTAACATCCCAAAGCTTAGAGCCAGTACTCTAAGCACAAGATCATCATATGCTGGCGACTCAAAGTCCAAAGCCAGGTCGGGTTAACAAATGCCGGATAGATTCATATATGAACCATAAGGCAACATAGCCCTCATCGGTTTTCAACCATGTATTAACATGTCCCAAAAGATGAATCCAGATAAAAAAAGTTCAAATCAGATATAAATCAAAAACAAGGCTTTCGTAGGCTGCCAAGCCTCAAAATCAAGTGCTTTTCAAGGGCCACACAACCGTTGAGTTAAACCTTCATTCAAACCTTGACCAATCGCCATTTTAACTTTGACAAGTTCAGGGTCTTTATAAGGTTAGCTGTCAAGAGTACGGCGAGTCATTCCAGGATTACCTGGGCGGAGTGGCAGACTTATAAAGGCAGGATAACCCGGATTTTTTGGCGAATACACCAGGCGTCCAAGCCTATTACAAGGGTCATCAAAGCTCTGTCCATTAACAAGAGCCCCCAAGTAATATTTCATTCCAGGCATACACGTTGGATCAGCAGGATAGTCATAGCTATGCTCAATGAGCAGGAAGCCCCCAAGTATTTGGTAACTATGGCATACAAGCCGGATCAAGAGGGTAGTCATAGCTATGCTCAATGAGTAGGAAGCCCCCAAGTGATCATATGAAGTGACAATAAAGACTCATTATTCTCAGAAATGAAATGACAGAGGTCCTGAATTATCAAGGATGCCAGCTTTATTGTATTCATTATAATATATACATTGTCAAAATAAGTACATCACAAGAGCCAATGGCTCATGTGTAATAAGGCGGAAGATGAGCAATGTTCCATGGCCGGCGGGTCTCCTCCTCCGACTTGGGTGAGTCCTTGTGGTCTCGAACATCGATAAGGCAGTATGACCCATTGTTTAGATTTTTGCTGACCACAAAGGGTCCTTCCCAAGGATGGGGATAGTTTGTGCATATCAGTTTGATCCTAGATAAGCTGGAGCAACAAATCGCCTTCTTGAAAGGTCCTAGTTTTAACCCGACGGCTATGATAGCGGCGCAGATCTTGCTGGTAAACCGACGATGAGCCGCCGCACGGTCACGCTCCTCACCCAACAGGTCAATAGCATCCTGACGTGCTTTTTCATTATCAGCTTCAACATAAGACGACACACGAGGCGAATCGTGACGGATGTCACTAGGGAGAACCACCTCTACTCCGTAAACCATGAAAAAAGGCGTGTAACCCGTAGATCTGTTGGGGGTGGTATTGATGCTCCATAACACTAACGGTAACTCCTCCACCCAACAACTGGGCATCCTCTGCAAAGGGACCATAAGCTAGGGCTTGGTGCCTCTCAAAATTTCTTGATTGGCTCCCTCAGCTTGACCATTGGACTCGGGGTGAGCCACTGATGACACATCAAGTCGAATATGCTCTCGTGGACAAAACTCTTTCATATCACCCTTGGACAGATTGGTGCCATTATCTGTTATAGTGATGTGGGGAAAACCGAAACGGAAGATCACCTTTTTTATGAATTGAACTACTATGGCCGCGTCGCACTTACTAACCAGCTCTACTTCAACCCACTTTGTGAATTTGTCAACCGCCACCAAAAGGTGGGTCTTTTTATCTTTGGACCTTTTGAAAGGCCCAACCATATCAAGCCCCGAGACTGCAAATAGCCAAGTAATTGGAATCATCCTCAATTTTTGAGCCGGCACGTGAGCTCGTCTTGAGAATTTCTGAAAACCATCACATTTACTGACCAAATCATCTGCATCAGCATGAGCTGTCAGCCAATAAAATCCATGACGAAAAGCCTTGGCCATGAGAGACTTAGAGCCGGCATGATGACAACAATCTCCTTCATGAATCTCTCGTAGGATCTCACGACCTTCTTCAGGAGAGACACAACGTTGAAATGCCCCCGTATATACTGCGATTATGCAACTCTCCATTGACAATAGTCATTGAATTAGACCATCGGGTTATCTGCCTGGACAAAGTTTCATCTTCGGGTAACTCGCCCCGGGTCATATACGCCAAATATGGAACTGTCCAATCAGGAACAGCATGAAGAGCCACCACCAGCCGTGCCTCCGGGTCAGGAATAGCAAGATCTTCCTCTGTAGGTAGTTAGACTGAAGGGTTATGCAGAATATCGAGGAAAATATTGGGTGGCACCGGATTACGCTAGGATCCCAACCGGCTTAAAGCATCATCCGCCTTGTTTTTTCCTTCAATCAACATGCTCCACTTGATAACCCTTGAAGTTACCAGCGATAGCATCAACCTCTCGGTGATAAGCCGCCATGAGTGGGTCCTTAGAATCCCAAGTGAAAATTGCTGAGATACCAAATCTGAGTCACCAAAACACCTCACTCGGCTTAAGTTCATCTCCTTAGCCATCCGAAGACCATGGAGCAAGGCCTCATACTCAGCTGCATTGTTAGTACAAGGGAACATCAACCTTAAAACATAACAAAATTTATCACCTCGTGGGGAAGTCAAGATAACTCCAGCCCCCGAGCCTTCCAACTGCCTGGATCCATCGAAGTGACTAGTCCAATATGTGCTATCTGGCTTTTCCTCAGGCATATGCAGTTCTATCCAATCATTTATGATGTCCACAAGTGCTTGAGACTTGATGGTTGTGCGAGCCATATACTTCAAACCATGGGGTCCAAGCTCAATGGCCCACATGGCTACATGACCTGTGGTTCTCTGTTTTGAATAATATCCCCTAAAGGAGCAAAACTAACCACGGTGATGGGATGACCTAGAAAAAATTGCTTGAGCTTTTGACTAGCCATGAACACCCCATATATCAACTTCTGCCAATGTGGATACCTCTGTTCGGCCTCAATGAGTACCTCACTGATGTAATAAACCGACCGCTGAACCAGATATTCCTTGCCTGACTCCTTCCTTTCCACCGCAATTGCCACGCTAACAGCTTAGCTATTTGCAGCCACATACAATAGCAAGGGCTCTTTCTCAATGGGAGCAGCAAGAATCGGTGGCTCAGCTAATTGTTTCTTCAAGGCTTCAAACGCCTGATCAGCAGCATCACTCCAGACAAAGTGATATGTCTTCTTGAAAGTGCTAGTGATCGACTAGAGGGGGGTGAATAGGCGATTTTTATGAAAGTTTTCAAAACATGGAAGTTTCGAAGACAAATGATAGAAATAAACCTATTACCATGCAGCGGAAGGTAGACTACACTAGGCATGCCATAGTCAAGTATTCAATGGAGTGAAAAGTACAATGACTAATAGTAGCTAGGCAGTAAAGATCAGGTAGGAAGATATTGTGAAGCCAATCAGAACAAGCAGTCACTCAGTGAAGACAAAAGATAATGCAATCATACAATGACTTCACAAGGACCAACAGTAAGTAAAGGAAAAGGGAAGGATGAAAGCAGTGACTCGTTGAAGACAATGATTCGTTGGACCAGTTGCAGTTGCTGTGACAACTGTACGTCTGGTTAGGGAGGCTGAGATTCAACTCAGAAGACCTTGTCTTCACCTTATTCCCCTTGAGCTAAGGACACCCAGTCCTCGCCCAATCACTCTGGTAAGTCTTCAAGGTAGACTCGCAAACCTTCACAGACTTCGTTCACCGGCGATCCACAATGACTCTTGGATGCTCAGAACGCGACGCCTAACCGGCTGGAGGATTCACAGTCCTCAAGTGTAATAAGTCTTCAGATCACACAGACAGGAAGACTTCAGTGATGCCTAACACTCTTTGGCTCTCGGTGGTTAGGGCTTTATCCTCGCAAGGAATTCCCTCTCAAAGGCTTCGAGGTGGGTTGCTCTCAAACGACAAAAGCCGTACACTAACTCTGAGCAGCCAACCGTTTATGGTTGTAAGGGGTGGGCTATTTATAGCCACTAGGCAACCCGACCTGATTTGTCCGAAATGACCCTAGGTCACTAAGGAACTGACACGTGTTCCAACAGTCAGATTTCAAACACACATGACAACTTTACTTGGGCTACAAGCAAAGCTGACTTGTCCAACTCTGGACAAGATTTGCTCTCATAGTCTTCACTCGAAGACATAGGATTTTGGTTAAGCATCACTTCAGTCATTCTGACTGGTTCACATGGACCCCACTTAACAGTACGGTGTTTCCTATGACTCAACAAAGAAAAACACAGAATGACGAAACTGCTAAGTCTTGGCGCTCCATAGTCTTCACGTAATGTCTTCTCGTATCATAGTCTTTAATGTGAATGTCTTCACATACCACCTTTGACTTCAATGTCTTCATACATTTTTAGGGGTCATCTCTGGTAGGAAAACCGAATAAATGAGGGACTTCTACCTGTGTTATCCTGCAATTCTCACAAACACATTAGTCCCTCAACCAGGTTTGTCCTCAATACTCCAAAACCAACTAGGGGTGGCACTAGATGCACTTACAATCTCCCCCTTTTTGGTGATTGATGACAAACTAGTTGAAGTTTTCAACGAGGAATAATATATGTGAAATTGTAAAGGGTAGGGGATTGTCTTCATAAGTAGCAAAGGCTCCCCCTGAAGATGTGCATATAAGTAATTTGCTTTTGGTATGCAAATGCACATGGCAGGTTGTACTTGTGGAGATCCTCTTCAAATTATGATGACAATTCATCATGCATGAAAAGTATGTGAAGATAATGACATGCATAATGAAAAATGGACGTCTGCAGAATGACCTAAGTGCGGAAGTTATCATCGCACATGCGGAATTTATCATCGCATCACAGAATAGCAAATAAGTAGCAGACGACCATCTAGTTTAAGTGTTACAACTCAAAGAACCAAATGTATCAGAAAGCGAGAGTTGTAAACACTAGGCAAAATATAAAACCACTGCCCATATGGACCCGCTTGAAGACTATCAAACTCATATGCTTCTCCCCCTTTTGTCAGTAAAGACCAAAAAGGTTTGAAGAAATAGAGCACCTACTCGTTCCCTTGAGGAGTTGGTGAAGCAGCAGGATCATCGTGTTGGTTGGCAGTGCAGACAAACTTGGTGCAGTGTTGATTCGTGCTGAAGATGGAGGAGGTGAAGTTGCATCATGTTGGTCATCGATGACTCTGGCATTTACGGTCGCAGCTGAGGATGAGTATTCAGAGTCTTCAAGTGAGGGAGTTCAACGCAAGTGAGCATTTCTAGGAGGAGTTGAGTCAAACTTGAAGCGTTCGATGAAGCCATCGTCGTGCGGATTAGCTTCAGCACTCAGTAGGGTCAAACTCTTCCACAACCTCTGACAGGTTTCATGAGTGACAAAGGCATTCTTGGTGGCAAGATTGCGAATGCAGTTGACATCCACCAAGAGGCTTTGCATCTGACGCTTAAGCCAGTCGTGATGTTTGTCCTGTTTCTGATGCAGCGCGACGAGAAGCTCTCAGTCATTGAGGACACAAGATCGTCTTTGAGGCCTTTGCGCAATGGTGCTACCAGTGACATCAGTTTGAGCACGAGGGACATGTGTGTTTCCAGCCAGGGGATAAACATGAGAAACTGCTGGATTCCCTTCAATGGGCTGGGTGAAGCTTTGGTGATCAGCATTGTGAAGATAAATGGGATCTTTAGCAGGTTCTGGGTAAATGGCTTCAACTGATAAATCAACCTCGGGCAAGAATATAAGATGATTGCGCGCAGACGGCTGATAGTTGAAGGCGGAGTGATGCTTTATCAGACGCATGACCCATGGAGCATAGAATTTCAACCCAAAGATGTCAGAGCCAGACGCAGCCAACTGCCTGATGAAGAAGTCTTGAGCATTGAAGCTCATGCCATTGAAGATATAGAAAACCAAAGTCTTCATTGCTCCTTCAAGCTTTGTTGCAGATGAGTGTCCTTTGATAGGCCATAGAGTCTTCCTGATGATGTGGTAAATGGTGCGGGGTAGGTACTCTAGGTCTTCAACAAAGAACTCAGATGGGTATTCAGCGTCGTGAGGCAGAGGCTTCATCATGCTCAGCATTTGACTCATGTTGGGTTCTGGCTTCTGAAAGATGCTTTCCAAGGCATTTTTATGTTGTTGACAACCTGGTTCATAGTATTCACCAGGAGTGGGCAGGCCTGTGAGCTCAATGATATCAAGAGCTTTAGCTTCATGATGGACATTGCCTGTCATCCTTGTCACTGAATATGAAGAGTGGCATAGAATTGAAGCAGAAATTCTTCATTCCAGTGCTCCTTGTCACTGACGAAATGCAACAGACCAGCATCTCTGAAACAGTCCAATGCTTCTTCAAGGCAGGGTAGCCTAGCTATAGCTTCGGAGTCGAGGTGCATATGTGGAAATATGTGCCCTTGATTGTATAGGACACAGGAATAGTAGCTGCGCTGCTGATAGCTCCAGAACCGATCTGAGGAAATGCGGGGTCTTGTATAAGGGTTCTTGGAGCTGTTGAAGAAGGTATTATGTGCCACGAAGCCATTTGCATTGCAGACCCCAGGTGAAGTGGCAGTGCCTGGGAATCGTGGAAGTCTTGGCTTGGGCTTTTGGACTTGAGGCCTGTGCTCGACGTGGTACTCAAATTGTGGACCAGTAGTAGGCGGAGGAGTCAGAATGGGCCATCGAACCATAACCGGCTGACCACGATCAAATGCCAGCTCCATTGTGTGAGGTCTTGGAGGGGAACAGGGGCATTGACATTGTCTTCATGGGCTTCAGGGGCCAGATGTGCTACAGGTGCTTGGACCTCAGGTGCTGCAGCATTCACTTCAGGTGTTGCATTGACTTCTGGTGCCTCATTGGCTTTTGGCGCCGTATTGGCTTCAACCATGACAACGTCATTGGCGTCAGCAGTGATGTTGGTGGCCGCCTCAGGGTTGTTAACCTCCACTTCAGAAGATGGAGGGTCGGTCACGTTCCTCTCGAGAACAACATCTTGGTGAGACGGGGGTGTAGCAACTCTTGGGGCTTCTTCTTCATCGGCTGATGCAGCCGGAATATCTTCAGCCATTTTGGCTTTGGATTCAGACACGTGCATTGTGGGAGTGACTTGGGGCCTTGGTCCTTTGCGAAGCCTGCGTAATGTGGGTGACACTTGTGGAGATGGAGTGTGCTGGGCCACAAAGTCAATCTTGCACTAGTGGGGTAGCTTGCGGTTGGGGAGAGCTTGGAGTGTCTTGTCTCTGTGGGTGATCAGCCCACGATGCATCCTGAGCAGTTGGTGTCAGACGACGACCAATGCTGATGAGTTCGCTGTGCGTGAGCACAGGCGATGATACCAATTGGTGCTCGATCTGAGGTAGGACTTCATCATCTTCAACATTGTCGTGGTGACCAATGTCTTCAGCAGCGGTGGGGTCAACTGCTAGAATGTCCTCAACTTTCGGAGCCTCTGTGGAAGCAGGCTCATGAACTATCATCCGTCGTTCTTGATGCGAAGATTTAGGACGAGCAACCAAGACGGGCTCGACAACAAGGGGCTCTGTGGGAGCAGCCTGATCTTTCTTGGTTTTGCACTTCTTCTTGGAGGGAGCGACATCAGAAGCTTCAGGATTTTTCCTCTTTCTGGCTTCAGCCTCGGTAGCCCTTGTCTTCTTTAGTTCTGAAGCCACTGTGGGGACCTTAGGCTTCGAGCCTGTCATACTGCTTTGGAAGACAATGCGTGGTTCTTCTTGCCTTGAAGGTGCAGATGTGTCAGTCGATGGCTTCTTCTTCTTCTTTGCAGCCATTCTGGGGTCAATGCCAGGACACCCAAGAGCCTTGCGCTTCTCAGCTTCATTGTAGGCTTGCACATACTTGTCAACCAGACTCTTCATGCGCTCACAAGAACCTTTAGCTTCTTCACGTTTCTTGAGAAAGGCTTCCTTGAGCTCGTGCAGCATAATCTTGAAGTTTTTCACATCTTGCACGCTGAGCTTTGCCATGTGCTTCTTGAACTAAGCTTTCTCATAGTCGATCTTTTGCTTCAGTTCAACGATGCGCTGAGATAGAGCTAGCTCAGAAGAAATGGCGCCAGTGAAAGAGACGTTGAGGCCAATTGGAAGTTGCAGATCATCAAAGCTGAGATTGGGGGTTTCAAACCACTCATCTATGAAGTTGTGGAGGATTGCCACGTCAAAGAGAGGCAAATCATTGAAGATTTCTGCTTCTTCCTTGCTCTTAATCAGTTGCTCAAGAGCGTCATCTGCAAGATCTTCATCACTGGACAAATCAATGTGTTCGTCTCGCAGAATGGCAGCAGCAGTCAATGCCTGATCAGTATTCTTTCTCATCTCAGTCTTCTTGGAGATACGTGATAGATCTTCAGACTGCACACTGTCTTCAGGAGGTGCAGTAGCCAGTGGCTTCGCCCGTAAGATTTTTGGTGTTGAGGCAGACTTTGAACCTTTAGGCTTCTTCAGCTTCGTTGGCTTCGGTGGTGCAGGTGCTTCGTCAGATTCAGCATCATCTGCAGGTTGATCCACGACTGCCCCTTGAACCATAATGTGAGTAATGAGACCTTCCAGGTTATAGAGGGGCCCAACAAGATTGGGTTCAGCTTCACGTGAGCCATCGGCACGAGGAGCAGAGGGACCTGGTTTGAAGTCTAATCCCCGTGACTTCTTGTTTTCTTTGGTCGAATTCTTGGCAAACTAGAAGTTGCGCTTGGACAGATTGTCGTCACGACACCATAGCAATGACGATGGGTCCGCATCTGCAGGCTGTGGTCCTCCGACCATACAAGGATAGAAGCCTTGTTCAATGGCTTCAGCTCTGGACCTGGGTTGAAGATTTTTGTATAGGATGTCTCCCCACGGTCGCTTGATGGCATTCTTCTCAGCATATTCCTGGGTCACAAACCTGTACTTGAACCATTGCTCTGCCCAGTATCTTTGAATCCATTGGATTCGTGTCTTGCGCTGACCATAGCTTTCTTCGGGGTCAGTTTTGTACAGTTCATAAAGATCTTCGGGCAGGTCCGTTGATGTACCCCAACGGCGTTGTCTGCCGCCCTTTCTTGTAGGTTTCTCTGGTGCCATGAAGTTTAAACTGAATGGCTTCAATACATTCAAAGGCTTCAAAGGCTTCCGCTTGCTTGCTAAACAGGAACTGGCTTCAGGAGAGTTAATGTGATGTTGTAAGAATTCTGCAAACGAATGCAGACTATGAGAACCAAGGGATTCTCCCACGGACATGTACCTATGACAGCATTAAGGTGTGAGGGAAGGGGAAGAGCTCATATGCATTCTCAGAAGATTTTGAAGATAAATCAGTTTAGAAGACATTGACCTCATAGTGCGAAGACATTCACTCATAGATAGTGAGTTGGTTCCAGATTTGTACGAATCCACGAATAAGTACAAGTGAGGAATCTAACTTCTTTGGGAAGCATAAGTGAACATACTAGGCATACTATGAGATGCGGTATGAAATAGATTCAACTTGTGTGAATAGAAACTGCTTGTGGTAGAACGTGATGAATCTATAGGATCAAAGGGGGGCGTAAAAAGGAAGTTTTATTTACCACACAAAGAACTGCTAGACGGAGTGGGAGAGGAGGCCGAGCAGTTCGATCGTCCGTGCCCTAATTTGGCGACGGAGGACACCTATGGCGATGGCGGAGAAGACGATGTCCGCGGCCGGCGTGAAGACGGCATCGGTGAGGTCGCGGCAGCTAAGCGCTTCATCACCGACGTCGTCGAGGGCTAGCGGTGACGCTAGGGTTTGTGTGAGAGTGGAAGAAGGGATAATGACTGTGGTGAGGCGTGTATTTATAGGGATAGGGACGGCACATAGTTATTACACAAGTGCCACTGGCGATTCACATCTGAAGGACACGTGGCTATCATGCAACACATCGGAGGTTGTTCCACGTTCCCACGCACGCCTGGATTGTCGGGTGGTCGTTCCCACTTCTCCGGGTTTTAGGTGAAAGGATTTAGCATTGAAAAACGGATTAATGTTTGTCTGTGTGTCTTCTACTGACATGGATGCAGAGAAGACATTTGACAGTGTCAATAGAATGCATATGATTTGGGTAGATAGACTTAGGAGAGAAGCATAGAGGGGTTAGGGTCCGGTCACATTCACTTAGTTCAAAAGATTCATCAAGAAGCCATAGCTATAAGTGAATGTTGTAGTGGACATAAACCAAATCAGTATATACCAGAAGACAACCATATCAACTTAGTGAAGATAATCATTAAGACAAGTTGAAATTGAAGACAAACCAAATGTGAAGACATAGCAAATGTAACGCCATGGGTAAAACACTTCAAACAGAAGAATTTGGTGGTGGCGTTACCCACCGTATAGGAAGTATTAGACCCAGACACGGCGCACAATTATCATGGCGCTCCAAAGTCAAATTCCACGTTAATGTATTCATACTCAGAATGTAAGTCCTCATTGATTGAAGATATACTTTACTTCGTGTGTTGCACATCTAAGTCATCAACATGCATAAGTGTTAGGATGTGTGCCTAATCACAGGACATTTGAGAATTCCAAGATATTTAGCTCACACCGTAACTTGCAAAACCTCTTCTCGTCCAAGGGCTTGGTGAAGATATCTGCCAATTGCTCTTCAGTGTTGATGTGTATGATATCAATATCTTCCTTCATAACATGATCTTTGAGAAAGTGATGACAAATTTCAATGTGCTTTATCTTCGAGTGCTGAACTGGGTTGTTGGCAATCTTGATGGCGCTTTCGTTGTCGCAGTAGAGTGGCACTTGCTTCAGATGAATGCCATAGTCTTTGAGTGTTTGCTTCATCCATAGAAGCTGCGTGCAGCACGATCCAGCAGGAATGTATTTAGATTCAGCAGTGGAGAGAGATACACAGTTCTGCTTCTTTGAAGACCAACATACAAGTGATCGTCCTAGAAAATGACATGTGCCTGATGTAGACTTGCGGTCCACCTTGTCACCAGCATAATCAGCATCAAAGAATCCAACTAGATCAAATTGTGAGCCCTTTGGATACCATAATCCTAGTGTTGCGGTGTGAGCCAAATATCCAAGAATTCGCTTCACAGCTAAGTGATGCGATTCCTTTGGTGCCGCTTGGAACCGGGCACACATGCAAACACTAAGCATGATATCTGGCCTAGATGCACATAAATAAAGCAAGGAACCAATCATGGAGCGATATACCTTTTGATCGAACTCTTTACCATTGTCGTCAGGACCCAGATGATGTTTGGCTGGCATTGGCATCGTGAAGCCTTTGCAATCTTGCATCCCAAATTTCTTTAGGCAATCTTTGAGATATTTCTCTTGAGATATGAAGATGACGTTGCATTGCTGACGTATTTGAAGACCAAGGAAGAACTTCAGCTCACCCATCATGGACATCTGATATTGCTCTTGCATCATATATCCAAACTCGTCAGTGTATTTCTGATTGGTGCAGCCGAAGATAATGTCATCCACATATATTTGGCACACAAACAGTTCACCATCATATGTCTTCATGAAGAGAGTGGGGTCAAGGGAACCAGGTTTGAATCCTTTGCTCTTCAGGAAGTCTTTGAGTGTGTCATACCAAGCCCTAGGGGCTTGTTTGAGGCCATACAGTGCCTTGTTGAGCTTGTACACCATGTCAGGATGTTTTGGATCTTCAAAGCCAGGCGGTTGTGCAACATACACTTCTTTGTCAATCTTGCCATTGAGAAAAGCGCTCTTCACATCCATTTGATGCAGAAGAATGTCATGATGATTTGCATATGCCAGCAGTTTGTGTATGGCTTCAAGTCTAGCCATAGGAGCAAATGTTTCATCGAAGTCAATCCCTTCAACTTGAGTGTAACCTTGAGCAACGAGACGAGCTTTGTTTCTAGCAACTTGACCATGCTCATCTTGCTTGTTGTGATATATCCATTTGGTGCCTATTATATTGTGCATGCGAGGATCAGGACGCTTAACCAGTTCCCATACATTATTCAGCTCAAACCGTTGAAGCTCTTCTTGCATAGCTTGAATCCATTTAGGTTCCATGAAGGCTTCATCAACTTTCTTGGGTTCAGATATTGAGACGAATGCGAAGTGCCCACAGAAATTTGCTAGCTGTGTTGCCCTTGAACGAGTGAGTGGACCTGGTGCATTGATGCTATCAATTATTCTCTCAATCTGTACTTCATTTGCAACACGAGGATGTACAGGACGAAGATTTTGCTCTTGCTGATCATTGTCATCGTTAGAAGAATTGTCTTCTGGCTGAGCATTGTCTTCAGGTTGATCAGGTGCGGAGATGATAAGTTCCTCTTTAGGCTGAGCTTCAGACGGTATGATTTTTCCAGTTCCCATAAATTTGATTGATTCACTGGATGGAACTTCATCTAGCACATTCGGCAGGTGCTCTCTTTGCGAGCTGTTAGTATCATCGAACCGCACATCCACAGTTTCAACCACTTTATAGTGGAAGAGGTTCAAGACTCTGTAGGAGTGTGAATCCTTTCCATATCCAAGCATAAAACCTTCATGTGCCTTCAGTGCAAATTTTGAGGTGTGATGTGGATCCTTCATCCAGCACCTGGCGCCAAATACTCTGAAGTAACTGACATTTGGCTTCTTGCCAGTAAGGAGCTCATAGGATGTCTTGTTTAGAAGCTTGTGAAGATAAACATGGTTGATGATATGGCAGGCAGTATCAATGGCTTCAGGACAGAACTTTCTTGGAGTCTTGTATTCATCAAGCATCGTCCGGGCCATCTCAATAAGTGTTCTGTTCTTGCGTTCCATGACGCCATTCGGTTGCGGTGTGTATGGAGCTGAGAATTCATGTGTGATGCCCAAAGTATCAAGATACGTATCTAGGCCAGTGTTCTTGAATTCAATGCCATTGTCACTTCTGATGTGCTTTATCTTGACGCCATAGTTGTTCATGGCTCGATTGGCGAAGCGTCTGAAGACATCCTGCACTTCAGTCTTGTAGAGGATTATATGCACCCAAGTATATCTTGAATAATCATCAACAATGGCATAGCCATAGAGACAAGCAGTAGTAGTAAGAGTTGAGTAATGAGTGGGACCAAAAAGGTCCATGTGGAGCAGTTCAAAGGGTTGAGTTGTTGTCATGATTGTCTTCGAGGGATGCTTGGCCCTCGTCATCTTTCCTGCTTCACAGGCACCGCATAAGTGATCCTTCTTGAACTTGACACCCTCGATGCCTATGACATGCTTCTTTCTTGCAAGAGTGTGCAAGTTCCTCATGCCAGCATGCCCCAGCCTCCGATGCCAGAGCCAGCATTCTGAAGCTTTTGCTAGAAGACATACGGCAAGTTGTGGTCCTGCTGAGAAATCTACCACGTACAAATCATCTTTCCAATACCCTTCAGACACTAGAGACTTGTCAGATTCCATTAGAACAAGGAAACGATATTTTCCAAACATCACAATCATGTTTAAGGCGCAAAGCATTGAGACAAACATTAAGTTGAAACCAAGGGATTCAACAAGCATGCCTTTATCCATGTGTTGATCCTTTGAGATTGCAACTCTACCTAGACCCAATACCTTACTTTTACCAGTGTCAGCAAATGTGATGTGACTTTTGTCAGATGGACGTAAGGTTGAGTCCATAAGAAGGCTTCGCTTGCCAGTCATGTGATTGGTACACCCATTATCAATAATCCATTCTGAAGTAGCTGGTGTCATACCCTACAGTGCAGTTAGGGGGATAGGCTTCACGAAGAGAATTGTGAAGCAAAAACATTTGACAAGCCAGTGGATTATGAAAGCTTAGATCGAGATTAGGACTGATAGGGCAACTAGCAAGCGACTTAGGGACAAAGTACATAATAAGACCATTTGGGCATTTGATCTTGCACCCTACAAGATGTTTAAGGTCCCCAGCAATAGCTTCAGACGATTTTGGTTTTCGGATGGAGACCTTTCCCTGCAAAAGAGAGTTAAGCTTTCTTAGCCACCCACATCTTCAAGGGTGGCTTTGGAGCAATGAGTCTAAGTGCAGCATCTGAGAACTTTGGCTTTGGAGCCCTAGCAAAAAGTCTTGCAGGTGGACAATAGTACTCATAAGAATAAGCAGAATAGTTCTTGGTCTTATGAACATGGCGGTTTGATGAACCGCGCTCATATTCATAGGCCTGAGTATGGCTTCCCTGCAAAACATTTGCATTAGTGTGACTCAGGTGAGTCCTCTGTCTATATGAAGCCTTTGGGCCGTATGAAGCCGGTGGTCTGGGGTTTGTCTTCTTCACTTGTGGTGTCATGACGACATTCACAAGAAGATTCTCCAAACACCTTTTCGGCACCCAGACCTTCTTCATAGGCGGCCCATTCCTGTAGTTAGTACCAATATACCTGGCAAAGACTTCACCATTCTGATTCTTAAATAGTTTATAGTTTGCATCAAAGGATTCATCAATAACAATGGGATTAGCACAAGTGAAGCCAGATAGGGTGGATGGATCCACTGAAGGTCCCTTTGCAGCAACCCATGTGGTTTTCGGGTACTACTCAGGTTTCCAGTAAGAGCCATCAGCATTCATTTTCCTTTCGAGCCCAACACCCTCTTTCCTAGGGTTTCGGTTCAGGATCTGCCTTTTGAGGACATCACATAGTGTCTGATGCCCTTTGAGACTCTTGAACATCCCTGTTTCAAGCAATGTCTTCAACCTAGCATTCTCATCAGCGATAGCAGTGGCATCCTTAGCAGAGGGGTTAGTTACCACATTAACAGTTGAAGATATTGCAACAGTAGCAGCAGAGGAACATTCAACAAAAGAAGTAGCATTATCACGCTCAATGCATTTAAGACATGGTGGTTCAAATCCTTCCTGAACGGAACCGACCTGTTTGGTGCGAAGTGACTCGTTTTCCTTTTGAAGATCTTCACGAGCTGCTCTCAATTTTTCAAGGTCTGGCTTCCTTTCAAGATAATCATAGGAAAGCTTTTCATGAGTTGTTGAGAGCGTTTCATGACGACTTTCAAGTTCCTCATACTTAACATGAAGATTTTTTATGTCTTCAATTAAAGACTGAGATCGAGTCATTTCAGCGTCTAACAAGTCATCGCTTTTGTCTAATAGTTTTTAAATATGTTCCATAGCTTTCTATTGTTCAGTTGCAATTTTAGCAAGTGTTTTGTAGCTGGGTTTGGAACCACAATCAGAGTCATCTTCACTTGATGTTTGATAGTGAGTGGCGCGTGAGTTTACCTTGGCACCGCGTGCCATGAAGCAGTAGGTGGGAGTGGAGTCGTCCTTGTCATTAGCATCGGCGTTGGTGACATTGTCTTCATTGTTGAAGATGGACTTGGCAATGTAGGTTGTAGCCAGACTTGCCACACCAGAATCGGACTCCTCCTCAGACTCCACCTCCGCCTCCTCAGAAGCGGACTCCTCCTCTGAATCCATTTCCTTGCCAACAAACGCACGAGCCTTGCCAGATGAGCTCTTCTTGTGTGATGAAGACTTTGGGGAAGACTTGGAAGAAGACTTTGAGTATTTCTTCTTCTTCTTGTCATCAGAATCATACTCCTTGCTCTTCTTTTTCTTCTTGTTCTCATTGTCCCACTGCGGACACTCAGAGATGTAGTGGACAGGTTTCTTGCACTTGTGGCATGTTCTCTTCTTGTAGTCATGAGCAGAAGCTTCATCATTCCTTGAGCTTGATCGTGAGGACTTTATGAAGCCTTTCTTCTTGGTGAATTTTTGGAACTTCTTCACAAGCATAGAAAGCTCCTTTCCAATGTCTTCAGGATCATCAGAACTGCTGGTGGATTCTTCTTCAGACGAGGAGACAACTTTTGCCTTCAAGGCACGAGTTCGCCCATAGTTGGGACCGTAGATATCTCTTTTCTCAAAAAGCTGAAACTCATGTGTGTTGAGCCTCTCAAGTATGTCAGATGGATCGAGTGTCTTGAAGTCAGGACGTTCTTGAATCATCAGGGCTAGGGTGTCATACGAGCTGTCAAGTGATCTCAGGAGTGTCTTGACGACTTCATGCTTGGTGATCTCAGTAGCACCGAGGGCTTGTGGCATGTTCTCTTCTTGTAGTCATGAGCAGAAGCTTCATCATTCCTTGAGCTTGATCGTGAGGACTTTCTGAAGCCTTTCTTCTTGGTGAATTTTTGGAACTTCTTCACAAGCATAGCAAGCTCCTTTCCAATGTCTTCAGGATCATCAGAACTGCTGGCGGATTCTTCTTCAGACGAGGAGACAGCTTTTGCCTTCAAGGCACGAGTTCGCCCATAGTTGGGACCGTAGATATCTCTTTTCTCAGAAAGCTGAAACTCATGTGTGTTGAGCCTCTCAAGTATGTCAGATGGATCCAGTGCCTTGAAGTCAGGACGTTCTTGAATCATCAGGGCTAGGGTGTCAAACGAGCTGTCAAGTGATCTCAGGAGTGTCTTGACGACTTCATGCTTGGTGATCTCAGTAGCACCGAGGGCTTGTGGCATGTTCTCTTCTTGTAGTCATGAGCAGAAGCTTCATCATTCCTTGAGCTTGATCGAGAGGACTTTCTGAAGCCTTTCTTCTTGGTGATTTTTGGAACTTCTTCACAAGCATAGCAAGCTCCTTTCCAATGTCTTCAAGATCATCAGAACTGCTGGCGGATTCTTCTTCAGACGAGGAGACAGCTTTTGCCTTCAAGGCACGAGTTCGCCCATAGTGGAGACCGTAGATATCTCTTTTCTCAGAAAGCTGAAACTCATGTGTGTTGAGCCTCTCAAGTATGTTAGATGGATCGAGTGTCTTGAAGTGAGGACGTTCTTGAATCATCAGGGCTAGGGTGTCAAACGAGCTGTCAAGTGATCTCAGGAGTGTCTTGATGACTTCATGCTTGGTGATCTCAGTAGCACCGAGGGCTTGGAGCTCATTTGTGATGTCAGTGAGTCGATCAAACGTGAGCTAGACATTCTCATTGTCATTTCTCTTGAAGCGGTTGAAGAGGTTGCGAAGGACACTAATTCTCTGATCTCTCTGGGTTGAGACGCCTTCGTTGACCTTGGAGAGCCAGTCCCAGACCAGCATAGATGTTTCCAAAGCACTCACACGGCCATACTGTCCTTTGGTCAGATGACCACAGATGATGTTCTTGGCAGTGGAGTCCAGTTGAACGAACTTCTTGACATCAGCAGCGGTGACACCTTCACCAGCCTTGGGAAAGCCATTCTTGACGACATACCACAGGTCGACATCAATGGCTTCAAGATGCATGCGCATCTTATTCTTCCAGTAGGGATATTCAGTTCCATCAAAGACTGGGCACGCAACGAAGACTTTGATTATCCCTGCAGTCGACATAGCTAAAACTCCAGGTGGTTAAACCGAATCAAACAGAACAAGGGAGTACCTTGCTCTGATACCAATTGAAAGTGCTAGTGATCAACTAGAGGGGGGTGAATAGGCGATTTTTATGAAAGTCTTCAAAACATGGAAGTTTCGAAGACAAACGATAGAAATAAACCTATTACCATGCAGCGGAAGGTAGACTACACTAGGCAAGCCATAGTCAAGTATTCAATGGAGTGAAAAGTACAATGACTAGTAGCAGGTAGGTAGTAAAGATCAGGTAGGAAGATATTGTGAAGCCAATCAGAACAAGCAGTCACTCAGTGAAGACAAAAGATAATGCAATCATACAATGACTTCACAAGGACCAACAGTAAGTAAAGGAAAATGGAAGCATGAAACCAGTGACTCGTTGAAGACAATGATTTGTTGGACCAGTTCTAGTTGCTGTGACAATTGTACGTCTGGTTAGGGAGGCTGAGATTCAACTCAGAAGACCTCGTCTTCACCTTATTCCCCTTGAGCTAAGGACACCCAGTCCTTGCCCAATCACTCTGGTAAGTCTTCAAGGTAGACGCCCAAACCTTCACAGACTTCGTTCACCGACGATCCACAATGACTCTTGGATGCTCAGAACGCGACGCCTAACCAGCTGGAGGATTCACAGTCCTCAAGTGTAATAAGTCTTCAGATCACACAGGCAGGAAGACTTCAGTGATGCCTAACACTCTTTGGCTCTGGGTGGTTAGGGCTTTATCCTCGCAAGGAATTCTCTCTCAAAGGCTTCGAGGTGGGTTGCTCTCAAACGACAAAAGCTGTACACTAACTCTGAGCAGCCAACCATTTATGGTTGTAGGGGGTGGGCTATTTATAGCCACTAGGCAACCCGACCTGATATGTCCGAAATGATCCCGGGTCACTAAGGAATTGACACGTGTTCCAACGGTCAGATTTCAAACACACACGGCAACTTTACTTGGGCTACAAGCAAAGCTGACTTGTCCAACTCTGGACAAGATTTTCTCTCATAGTCTTCACTCGAAGACATAGGATTTTGGTTAAGCATCACTTCAGTCATTCTGACTGGTTCACTTGGACCCCACTTAACAGTACGGTGGTTCCTATGACTCAACAAAGAAAAACACAGAACGACGAAAGTGCTAAGTCTTCGCGCTCCATAGTCTTCACGTGATGTCTTCTCTTGTCATAGTCTTCAATGTGAATGTATTCACATACCACCTTTGACTTCAATGTCTTCATACATTTTTAGGGGTCATCTCTGGTAGGAAAACTGAATCAATGAGGGACTTCTCCCTGTGTTAGCCTGCAATTCTCACAAACACGTTAGTCCCTCAACCAGGTTTGTCGTCAATACACCAAAACCAACTAGGGGTGGCACTAGATGCACTTACACTTCTTCATCATCTGGTATAGAGGGATAGCTTTTTCACCCAACCGGCTTATGAACCGACTTAAGGCCGCAATGCAACCCACTAGACGCTGAACATCGTAAATACACGCCAGTTTAGCCAGGGAAGTGATAGCCTTTATTTTCTCCGGGTTAGCTTCAATACCCCATTCAAAAATCAGAAGGCCCAAGAGCTTGCCTGCTGGTACACCAAAGACACATTTGACTGGGTTAGGCATCATCTTGTAGACCCGGAGATTGTTAAAGGTCTCCTTCAAATCATCTATCAGGGTTTCCTTCTTCTTGGACTTCACCACAATATCATCCACATACGCATGAACATTACGCCCAATTTGATTATGAAGGCGATTTTGCACACAACGTTGGTGAGTCGCCTGGGCACTCTTGAGGCCAAAGGGCATAGCACATAATAGAAGGCTCCAAAGGGAGTAATGAAAGCTGTCTTCTCCTGGTCCTTAACTGCCATCTTGATATGATGATAACTAGAGTAAGCATCCAAAAAGCTCAAACGCTCACTACCCGCCATAGCATCAATGATCTGATCAAATACGGGGGAGAGCAAAAGGATCAGTCATACATGCCTTGTTTAGGTCTGTGTAATCCATACACACATGCCAAGTATTGTTTTCCTTAAGTACCAGCACCGGGTTAGCCAACCACTCAGGATGAAGAACTTCAACAATAAACCCAGCGCCAAGAGCTAGCCCACTTCTTCACCAATGTCCTTGCGCCTCTCTTCATAAAGCAGCTAAGGAATTGCTTGACCAGTTTAAACTTTGGATCAATATTGAGAGTGTACTCAACGAGTTCCCTCGGTACACCTGGCATGTCTGAAGGTTTCCATGAAAAGATATCCTGGTTCTCACGGATGAACTCGATGAGCGCGCTTTCCTATTTTTCATCCAGATTAGCACTGATACTAAACTGCTTGGATGAATCGCCAGGAACAAAGTCAACTAGCTTAGTGTCGTCCGCCAACTTAAATTTCAACAAAGGATCATGCTCCGTCGTTGGCTTCTTTAAAGATGTCATATCTGTCGGGTCAACATTAGCTTTTTAAATTTCAACTCCTCTGTTCCACAGACAGACTCAGCATAGGCAGCATCACCTTCTTCACATTCCAAAGCTATCTTCTGGTTTCCATGCACTATGATAGTGCCCTTGTGACCCGGCATCTTAAGCTACAAACAAACATAACAAGGCCTCGCCATGAACTTAGCATAAGCTGGCCATCCAAACACATCATGATAAGGGCCCTTGATTTTAACCACCTCAAAAGTCAATGTCTCAGACCTGGAATCATGATCATCACCAAAAGCCACTTCCAAAGATATTTTACCCACTGGATATGCCGACTTACCAGGTACCACGCCATGAAAAATAGTGTTTGATGGCTTAAGCTCCTTGTCGGTCAAGCTCAAGCGACGAAAAGTTTCATAATACAGAATATTGATGCTACTGCCCCCATCCATGAGTACCTTAGTGAATCTGTACCCACCAACCTGAGGCGCCACAACCAGAGACAAGTGACCCGGATTATCAACCCGGGGTGGGTGATCCTCACGGCTTCAGAGAATCGGATGCTCAGACCATCACAAATAACGAGGAATCGCCGACTCAACTACTTTCACTCTCCTTTTATGGAGCTTCTGATCCCGCTTACACAAACTTTTGGTGAAAATGTGATACTGTCCACTATTCAGTTGCTTTGGGTTACTCTGATAACCAGATTGCTGTTGATTCCCTTGACCAGATTATTGATTAAATCCACGTTGATTGCCTTGGCCCTAGAAGCCAGAGTTTGAACCGCCACCACCAAAGCCTGGTCCATGAGAGGCAGATCCTAAACCGCCATTCGGGCCATGATTGTTCTGGAAGAAATTGGAATTCTTATATTCCTTCATGATGAAGCAATCCTTCGACAGATGAGTGATCGGTTTCTCATGCGTACCATGCTTTGGACGAGGCTGATTCATCATTGCCTCAAGGTTAACTTTCAGTCCTCCAAACCGGAATGGCTTACCCTTGCGACGTTGATTATTATTCTGCGTATTGGTGTTAGCCAAGAAGTCTAAATTGCCATCAGCTTTACGCTTACTATTGCACCGTTGACCCGCCGGGTTATGTTGCTGCCCTTTCATATTGCCGCTCTTCTTTCCCTTACCCGGCTTCACATCATCAGACTCAGGGTCCTTGGTACCATCAGAGTCGGCATACTTGACGAGAGCTGCCATTAGCTCCCCCATGTCATTGCAGTGATACTTAAGCCGCCGCAGTTTCTGCTTCAAAGGGAGGAAACGACAGTTTTTCTCCAACATCAGGACTGCTGAACCGGCGTTGATGCTATCCGACGAGTAGATAACCGTTGAGATCCGGCGTACCCAATGGGTTGTTGCCTCACCCTCGCCTTGGACACAAGAATCCAAATCCAGGATTGACATAGGCTGCTTGCTTGTGTCTTTAAAGTTTTGGATGAAATGAACTTCCAACTCTGCCCATAACCTGATGGAGTTAGCGAGGAGCCCCTTCAACCAAGTACGAGCCGGTCCATCCAACATCATGGTGAAGTACTTAGCACATGCAGCATCACTAACATCCAAATCTCCATGGGCATCTCATAACTTTCAATCCAAGCATCGGGAGGCTGATCTATTGTGTAATTAGGCACCTTACGAGGACCATTAAAATCCTTATGTAAATGCTCGTTACGCAGAGTCGGCACTAAACACATCACACCCAATGTTCTAGAGGTCACACTTGCCTCCACCGAAGCTGATGAATAAACCAGAGATTGTTGTTGAGCCGCCAGCTGAGCCGCCTGCTCAGCCTCCCGACGCACCCTGCCCTGATCCACCAAAGCCTGGGCATTATTACCTCCGCCTGCCGGTTCATGCCCACGAGGCTGGTTACAGTGTTTCTCATTGCTTCAGATGGCAGGCGACTCAATATGCCTGCTATAACTCCAACTCGGTCGAGGGGTTGAGTGAATCCACTCGTGGCTATAAGAATAGGCTGCCTGCTGAGCCACAGCTGTCTGAAGAACCTCTCTGGCCCTCCATGTCTTTATCGCTGTTGGAGACTTGCCTTCAACTGGTAGAGCTCCCAATCGCATTACCGCAGCAATCATATTATCCAAAGGGTTAGAATAATCACCCGGAGGTGTCGGAACATGATGAGGCAGAGTATTATTCAAACGTGTCGGGTCCATCGCACGTGGCTGAACCGGCGCTCCCGTCCCAGTCACTTCAACTGTCCGGTTCACCATCGGTGGGTTACTGGTCCCTGCTCCCCGTGTGTTGAAGAGGTTCCTTAGCTCATAAACTAGGGGTAGATTTCTCTGGTGCCTCCTCCTCATGATCTCGTTTGAAGCATTCTGATCCAATGTGAGCCGGAAGGACTCTTCCTGAATCCGTTGTGCCTGGGCGTCCAAAGCAGCCCTCTTTGTAGCCATCCTAGTGTTCTCAGCCGCCAGTTCTTCCTTGGCTTGAGATATCTCATCTTGCAACTTCACCACATCCACCTTGTGTTGTTCCTGGTTGTCCGGAGTTACCTTCACCCCCATCAGAGTCGCCAAAGCCTCCAATAACTCTGCCGAAGCTTGAGCCGGCGGGCGCGCAGTGCCGCTAGCACCAGCCATCGCCGTGGCCATTGAGTTGGAGGTCATAGCCGCGACAGTTGTTGAACCAAGTGCCTACTGTGTGCCGGCGATGAAGATCGCGACCCTATTCGGTGGCTCGTAGGGGTCCGAAATACTGTCACCATCGGAACAACCCCCAAGCCGACCGTCTTGCAATTGATAGATTGAATTAGTCTCGCCTGTGGGTGATTCACAATCAGAGTAGATGGTCACCTCACCACCAGACACAGATCCTTCTCCAACTTCCACCCCATGGGTGAAACCAACAAAGGCACGCTTCATGGCGATTTGAACCAGGGCGGGTCGTGCACGCTGAGCCGTCTCAATGATGACGGTGCAGATGTCCGGCTTAGGGCCTGGTTCGCCGATCTTGCCGATGAAGACGTGGATTCCGCCAAAGGGGACCCGGTATCCGTACTTAATTGAGCCGGCCTCGGGGCCCCAGCCTGCATCGTTGATGTAGAGCTTGCCGCGACGACACTTGGTCATCCGGTGATAGAGGCAAAGGTGTCCCGTCTTTCGATGAGATAGTGGCCATCATTTTAGAGGAAGTCGACTTTGACGATCCGACTACGAACGTGCGAGGTCGTCGCGCCTTAGCAATCACTAAACCAACTCCGAGGGGTTATTGACCACGCCGGAGCACGATCAACCTGACCATGAGGGCCTGTTTCCTGCGAGCAAACGAAGAACAAGCAAGAAACTGGGATTGCAATCTGGATATTGCGAATATAAGATGAAAGCTTTATTGATCAAGGTGGGGTTCTGTGACATCTTGGTCTGGTCGTTGGACACAAACGAAGTACGTGAAGTTGCAGCTACGGCGAACTTTTAATCTAAACAAAACCCAAAGTCTAAACGACGCCCTAAGGGCTGTATATATGGAGGAAGAGGGGGGAATTTTGTGGCCCTTGGAGGAGGGGTCCGAAACCAACCCTAACTCTTGTTTCCCCACACATACGGACTCTAAAAACAGCCTATACTTAAGTATTTCGAAAATACATGGGCCTGGCCAATAATAAGGTGACGCAGCACCTAAAATAGCCTGTTGACGAAATTTATGAAGTGGCATCTTGTATATTTCGTCCAAGGCTTCATGCACTCCTTATGGTGGCTTCAAAGTCCTGAAATCATCACTTGTAGCTCCGTTCTGGATCCCCTTGCGCATGCCATCAACTCCACGCTTGAACTTGTTCCAAGGTTCATCTTTCTTGTCCAAGCTAGGCCCTTCATTTGTAAGAAAGACAAATGTATCCAATTTAGGCAGCATCATATTCTCATGAACATTAGAATCGTTACCAAGAAACGAAAGTACCTGATAATTCAATTGGCATGCGCGAGCTCTAGTAATTGGTCCAGTATGTATAGCAGCAGGGGCTGTGGGTGTAACAATGGTATTGATGTCCTGATCATCCTCCCCTTCTTGAAATGAAGTTGTCCTCGATGAAAGTTCACCGTCCTCACCCGAATAAGGCTTCAAATCTGCAATGTTAAAAGTGGGACTAACCCCAAAATCTGCAGGCAGCTCAAGTTTATATGCATTATCATTTATTTTCTCTAACACCTTTAAAGGACCATCAGCACGTGGCATTAGCTTTGATTTGCGCAAATTAGGAAATATATCCTTACGCAAATGTAACCAAACAAGATCTCCAGGTGCAAACACAACATGTTTTCTACCCTTATCTCCAGCAAGTTTATATTTAGCATTCATACGCTCAATGTTTTCCTTAGTTAACTCATGCATTTTTAAAATCAATTCGGCGCGTTCTTTAGCATCAAACTTAACCTTCTCCGAAGATGGAAGAGGCAACAAATCAATAGGTGCACGAGGTAGGAAACCATACACAATTTCAAAAGGGCACATCTTAGTAGTAGAATGCAATGAACGATTATAAGAAAATTCAATATGAGGCAAGCATTCTTCCCACATTTTCTTGTTATTCTTCCAAACAGCCCTAAGCATAGTAGACAATGTTCTATTGACTACTTCAGTTTGTCCATCAGTTTGGGGGTGACAAGTAGTGCTAAAAAGCAGCTTAGTCCCCAACTTAGCCCATAAACATCTCCAAAAGTGGCTAAGAAATTTAGTATCACGATCTGAAACAATAGTATTTGGCACACCATGCAAGCGAATAATTTCACGAAAGAACAAATCAGCAACATTAACAGCATCATCGCTTTTATGACATGGTATAAAGTGTGCCATTTTCGAGAACCTATCCACGACAATAAATATGCTATCCCTCCCCTTCTTTGTTCGAGGTAAACCTAAAACAAAGTCCATAGATATATCCTCCCAAGGAACACTAGGTACAGGCAAAGGCATATATAAACCGTGAGGATTGAGTCGTGACTTTGCTTTTTGACATGTAGTGCAGCGAGCAACAAAACGCTCAACATCCCGTCTCATCTTTGGCCAAAAGAAATGTGTAGCAAGTATATCCTCTGTCTTCTTGACGCCAAAGTGTCCCATTAATCCTCCTCCATGTGCCTCCTGCAACAACAAAAGACAAACAGAGCTAGCTGGAATGCATAGCTTGTTAGCACGAAACACAAATCTATCGTTAAGAACGAACTTGTTCCAAGTTCTCCCTTCCTTACAATTCTGCAATACATCTTTAAATTCAGCATCATGCACATACTTATCTTTGATGGTCTCCAAACCAAATATTTTAAAGTCAAGTTGTGAAAGCATAGTATAACGACGAGACAATGCATCAGCAATAACATTTTCTTTACCCTTCTTGTGTTTAATGACATAAGGAAAAGTCTCAATGAATTCAACTCATTTAGCATGTCTACGGTTCAGTTTTTCTGGACTTTTAATGTGTTTCAAAGATTCATGATCAGAATGTATAACAAATTCCTTGGGCCATAAATAATGTTGCCATGTTTCTAAGGTCCGAACAAGAGCATATAATTCTTTGTCATAAGTAGAATAGTTCAGACTAGGCCCACTCAATTTTTCAGAAAAGTATGCAACTGGTTTGCCATCTTGTAATAACACACCTCCTAATCCAATTCCACTAGCATCACATTCAAGCTCAAAAGTCTTATTAAAATCAGGAAGTTGGAGTAAAGGAGCATGAGTCAACTTATCTTTCAATACCATGAAGGCTTCTTCCTGTGCGGTACCCCAAACAAAAGGCACATCCTTCTTTGTAAGCTCGTTGAGAGGTGCAGCAATGGTGCTGAAATCTCTCACAAAACGCCTATAGAAACCAGCGAGGCCAAGGAAACTCCTCACTTGTGTGACCGTTTTGGGCTGCAGCCAACTCTCAATAGCTTCAATCTTGGCTTTATCAACTTCAATTCCCTGTGGAGTAACAACATAGCCAAGAAAAGATACTCGGTCAGTGCAAAAGGTGCACTTTCCAAGGTTACCAAACAAACGTGCATCACGTAGAGCAATAAAAACAGCACGTAAATGTTCCAAATGTTCCTCCAAAGATTTGCTATAAATCAATATGTCATCAAAGTAAACTACCACAAATCATCCGATGAAAGCACGTAAAACTTCGTTCATTAACCTCATGAAAGTACTAGGTGCATTAGTTAACCCAAGGCATGAATAACCACTCATATAATCCAAACTTAGTTTTAAATGTTGTTTTCCATTCATCTCCCAATTTCATACGAATTTGATGGTATCCACTACGCAAATCAACTTTGGAGAATATTATAGAGCCACTCAATTCATCAAGCATATCATCTAGCCTAGGAATAGGATGACGATAACGAACAGTAATATTATTAATGCCTCTACAATCAACGCACATACATGACGTACCATCCTTTTTCGGTACTAAAATGATAGGAACAACACAAGGACTAAGGGATTCGCGTATATAACCTTTGTCGAGAAGTTCTTGTACTTGACGCATAATCTCCTTCGTCTCCTCTGGATTGGTACGGTATGGTGCACAGTTGGGTAATGATGCACCAGGAATTAAGTCAATTTGATGCTTAATCCCTCGAATAGGTGGTAATCCCGGTGGCACATCTTATGGAAAGACGTCAGTGAACTCCTGCAAAATGTTAGTGACAACAGGAGGCAAAGAGGAAGGCACGTCCTCGAATGAAAATAATGCCTCTTTGCACACAAAAACATAGCAAACAGATTTGCTAAAATATAAATCATCAATATCAGATTTGGTGGCAATTAAACATGCACTTTTCAATTTAATTTCAGAAGCAACACTAGATGGTTTATTATTAGGTTGCATTTGTTGCTCAAAGTCTTTTGCCACAATTTGAATTTCACTTTTATTTTTCTCCTGTTTTGCTTTATTAGCTCTATTAATATCATCTTTGAAAATGGAATCAGGAGTCATAGGAAGCAAAGTAATATTTTTATCCTTATGAACAAGAGTATACTGATTGTTTCTACCATGGTGTATAGAATTTTTATCAAATTTCCATGGTCTACCAAGTAATAAGGAACATGCTTGCATAGGTACCACATCACAATCAACATAATCAGCATATCTAGAGATACTAAAATGCACACGAACAGTACGTGTTACCTTAACCTTGCCACTGTTGTTGAACCATTGGATGTAGTAAGGATGTGGATGTGGTCTTGTGGTGAGTGATAGCTTCTCCACCATCTCCATGCTAGCCAAGTTATTGCAGCTCCCTCCATCTATGATGACGCGAACAGAACGTTCCTTCACAACTCCCTTTGTATGGAACAAATTATGCCTCTGATTTTGCTCAGCTTGTGTGACCTGCACACTCAAAACACGTTGAGCAACTAAACATTCATACCTGCCAGCATCTTCAGGAGCCATGTATTGCGTCTCATGATCAGAATCATCTCCACCGTGTTCTTCACGTGTAATAAGAGCCAAAGTCTCCTCATCATAGTCACTAGCGGACTCATACCCACCATCCTCAGTAGAAATCATCACACGCTGGGATTTGCATTCTCTCGCAAAATGTCCTCTTCCCTTACAACGACGACAAATAATGTCACTTGTGTGCCCTGTTGATGCCATGGAAGAAGAAGAACTCTATGCAGGCCCGGGAGGTGTGCTCTTGGCAGATAGTGGTGGTTGTGTCTGCTTTCTTGTATCACGGCTGGAGTTGGCACCTGATGGAGGTGCTGGTGTAGTGGAAGTAGAGGATGCACGTGGTATCCATGATGAAGATCGACCTGCAGAAAAGTTAGTTCGCGCCAATGCCTATCGATCCTGCACTTCACGTTCAGCTTTACAAGCAAGATGGAATAAACGAGTGATATTAGTATACTCCTTATACTCTAGAATGGTCTGAATCTCTCTATTTAATCCACCCATAAAACGTGCAAGCATAGCTTCATTCTCCTCAACAATACCACATCTAATCATGCCAGTTTGTAATTCCTCATAATATTCTTCTACAGAATTTTTTCCTTGTCTTAAACGCTACAATTTTAAAGTAATTCACGTTGATAATATTGTGGAACCCAACGAGTAAGCATAGCAGTTTTCAAAGCAGCCCAAGTAGCTGGAATAGGATATAATCTACAATGCTCAGACCACCAAACACATGCAAAACTAGTGAATGCACAAACAGCAGCAGGAACACGTCTCTCCTCGGGACATTGTAAACATGTAAATCGTTGTTCAGTTTCTAACTCCCAAGTAAGATATATATATCAGGAACATATCTACCCTCAAATGGTGGAATATTCAATTTTAGTTTAGGGAGATGGTCATGATCTCGTACCTGAGGGTGAGCCCTACCATTGCCATTTTTTGCATGTGGACGACCTCGTGGTTGCTGTGCTGGTGGTGGCACATAGTTCTGATTTTGATCAACCTCATCCTCGTAATCTCCCGCAAAATCATCCTCCTCCGCATCAGCAGCAGGAGCCACAGAAGTATCAACAGCAACACCAAAGGTTTGGCCAGGTGCAAGAGGGAGGCGGCTCGCTCAGCGGAGGTTTGTTTCGCAATGTGGAGGTAGTCGTTGTTGTTGTTGTTGTAGAGGTGCGTTAGGTGCAGCCAGTGGTGGTGGTGGAAGACGTGCGAGCAATTCATTAAACCTGTTATCGAGCTTTGTTTTGAACATCTTCTCCATGCCATCTATCTTTTCCATGGCCTCTTCAAATATGTTTAGCACATCTTGCACCTGTCCACTCATCATTTGCTTAAATTTATCATGCAACTCCTTATTCGTCATGTTCTCCCAGTCAGTCTCATCGGCTTGTGATCCTTCCATGGTTAGCAACAATAGAAACACACACAAGAATATGATCCTATAGACTACTAACAAGAGGTGGTGGTGGTGTCACAAATCCGTCAAGCAAATCTCAAATTCTTACCAGTTCTTACCCAGCAGCAGGCGGTGATCGACAACCGTCGTAGTCAAAACTCTCAAAGCTTGGATAGAGCGATTACCAGGGAGAGTCAAACGCACGACATAGATGTATGTGGAGCTGGGAAGGCTTATAATATGGTAGCAAAAAGGGTCAGCAATAATCAATTCAGAGATGCAAAGTTGAATAAATGCTCAACGATGGTACTGTGCTGGTCCTAGGCTAGACTGTGCTAGAGACGCGAGCCTAGAACACTAACGAAATCACAGCGCTGCACGTAAACAATCGAGGAGCACACTCTGAATTTTTTTCTTTTTTTTTACTTTTTTTGCACTTTTTTTTGCTCTACGACAAGTTTGTTTTTGAAAAAGTCTACAAATGGTCTAAAAACTGCCTAGCCAGAATTTTCCAAACGTAGTTTTTTTTAGTTTGGAACTATTTTTCTTCTGCGGGTAGCACGTGATCTCGGGAGTCCTACTCTGTCATGACTCGGAGTATGGCGTGATCTGGAACTCAAAAACAAAGCAACAAATACTAGACTCGGACTAGGACTGGTGGCGGAGATGAATCTGGTGGAACTCGGACTGTGGTGGTATATCTGGACTCGGATTGGTGGTGGTATATGGCGATGGTATATGTGGACTCGGATTGGTGGTTCTATATGGCAGCGGCGATGTATATGGTGGGGTGGTGGTATATGGTAATGATGATCACGATGGTGCAGCGGCGGCGTGACAACCTGTGAACAGAACTCGAAACTCTAAGGGACTAGACGCTAAGACCAGCAACTCGACACGACAATGCAACTGCAAATTCAACAAAGCAAAACTCTAAAAAGACTATGCAAAGGCTTAGATTGGTTGGGATATGATGACCTAACCCTAATTTTTTTGGCTTTTTCGTGGACTATAGGTATGAAGAACAGACTCGACCTAAACTACGAAAAACTATAAAATCTCACCAAGCAACCAGGAAATCTAATACCACTTGATAGAGGCAAAGTTGTCCCGTCTTTCGATGAGATAGTGGCTATCGTTTTAGAGGAAGTCGACTTTGACGATCCGACTACGAACGTGCGAGGACGTCGCGCCTTAGCAATCGAAACCAACTCCGAGGGGTTATTGACCATGCCGGAGCACAATCAACCTGACCACGAGGGCCTATTTCCTACGAGCAAACGAAGAACAAGCAAGAAACTCATATTGCAATCTGGATATTGCGAATATAAGATGAAAGCTTTATTGATCAAGGTGGGGTTCTGTGACGTCTTGGTCTGGTCGTTGGACACAAACGAAGTACGCAAAGTTGCAGCTATGGCGAACTTTTAATCTAAAAAAACCCAAAGTCTAAATGACGCCCTAAGGGCTGTATATATGGAGGAAGAGGGGGGAATTTCGTGGCCCTTGGAGGAGGGATCCGAAACCAACCCTAACTCTTGTTTCCCCACACATATGGACTCTAAAAACAGCCTATACTTAAGTATTTCGAAAATACATGGGCCTGGCCCAATAATAAGGTGACGCAGCACCTAAAATAGCCTGTGGACGAAATTTATGAAGTGGCATCTTGTATATTTCGTCCAAGGCTTCATGCACTCCTTATAGTGGCTTCAAAGTCCTGAAATCATCACTTGTAACTCCGTTCTGGATCCCCTTGCGCATGCCATCATCTCCACGCTTGAACTTGTTCCAAGGTTCATCTTTCTTGTCCAAGCTAGGCCCTTCATTTGTAAGCAAGACAAATGTATCCAATTTAGGCAGCATCATATTCTCATGAACATTAGAATCGTTACCAAGAAACGAAAGAACCTGATAATTCAATTGGCGTGCGCAAGCTCTAGTAATTGGTCCAGTATGTATAGCAGCAGGGGCTGTGGGTGTAACAATGGTATTGATGTCCTCATCATCCGGCCCACAGCGTATCCCTTGATCCCTTCAAAGCTGCCCTTTAAGAACTCAAAACCACTGTGCGCTGGCCCCACGGTGGGCGCCAACTGTCGTGGAATTGTCACAGTAGATGTCCTAGCGGAAGGACTTAGTCATGGAGCCATCGCAACTAGGTTAGCTTAAAGGGGTTTAATCGGGACAAAGGACACATGGTTTATACTGGTTCGCCCGTCGTGGTGGAGGTAACAAGGCCTACTCCAGTTTGGGATTGTATTACTTGGGTTTCGATTACCGGGGAGCGAATATGCTTGACCTAGTTCTCAATCTCTTGTTTCTTGCCTTAAGTCATTGTTGGGTCGTCCCTTTATATACACAGGTTGATGCCCGGCGGCTCATGGAGTCCCGGCCGGCTCATACACAAGTGTCCGGCTTGGTGACTACTATGCTTGCCTTACAAAAAAAAGTCCTACACATATGGCGGTTCATCCTCTTGGGCCTCAAGTCGCCTCTGGGTCTTGGGCCGTCAATGGGCTTGTATGATCCGCTATCTTCATTGATGAGTTGCCAGTGGCATGACCCGGCCCCTTCTGGGTGGTTCATACCCAATAGTGATATCCCCAACAAGCGGGGAGCGGTTCAGGGGTCCACGATTCCAAGATGAGCTGTAGTATTTTTTAAGATCAGAATGTGCCATTTGGGTGGAGTAGAAGATATTAATTAAGATGGACTTACTGGTACTAATTCGCGATCATCTTCACATCTATCAACAGATTTGCAGATGGAGATCATGTGTCTGCAAAGATAGTATCCACAAAGGTTGGTCCCCACTTGTTGCTGAGGACACTGGAATTTTTTCTACAGAATTAGTCATGTATTTGTTCTGTTACGAACAACCTAACTGGTGTTAGATGTATTATTTCTTTGGACAAAAATAGAAAGTGGTTTATTTAGAAGCTTGAACATTTGACTAGCATAAGAAAAGGTATTTGCAGACTATTGGATAAATTTTCTGAAAATAACGAATTTCGGTGTGTTACCGGAGAAATGATCTCGTGCTGCAGAGGTAGTTCCCTCTTGAAAAGGTTCCCTGGTTGAGTTTTCCACAATTCAAGCACACTGCAAATGAAGATGAATTTTGACAACATCAATTATTGAACCAGATATGAATGCAAATTAATTTCAACATCGTAGAATTGAATACCTATCCATGAATTGCTGAAGATGCGTCAGATCCTAAGCGTTTGTTGACTCTTTAAGAGAATCCATGTAGTAAACTGTGTTCTTGTTTGGAACAATGAATACCAATATCCAGTGATTACTACATATTAAGAAAGCCATTATGTCAAAATCTGAAAGACAATCACTGTATGTGTTGTTTCTTACTTGACTTACCGTTCATGATATGGCTAGAGAAATGATTCTACATGGGACATGTTTTCGCAGATACAGACGACCATGTTGATGGCCCAGTCCCGTAGGTCCTTACCATCTAATGTTGTGCCATTTGCTAATGCAGGATCTATGAAATACACACTCTCCCTTTTTCTTCTCTACGCGTTCAATCCCCTAGGAGAAATAAAATGTAGTTAGCTATTTATCATTTACAATCTTGTATGGAGAAGTTGATCAGAGTTTGTAAGTACTTACAAAATCATGTATCTAACAAGATTGGCATCGAGCTTGTTGAAGTTGAAGAAGATATGTAAGTCCTCGAAGCCCACACTAATGGAACAAGTATCGTGTCAGAAATCATATCTGTTGTAGTGGACTAGTAGAACATGATGACCTACTGACATCTGATCCATGCAATATTTATGTAACTCGTGGCAACTGGAGCTGCACTCATCAAAGTATTCTCCAACAAGAAATGGCTGGCCATGGATGTATTTGCATGCTTCAAGTACGTCTGCTTTATTTTATCAAGATACAAAGCTATTTCTTCATCATCCATGCCGTCAGAAATAATATTACTCCCCGATTCGAACAACCTGTTGTTAATTTGTTTCTGGGCGATGAGTACTTTAAGTAAGAGGCAATCGTTCTCTTTCCTCTTCGCTCTCCCGGTGCACTTCCTCGCGGGTGCAGCCATTTTGGCCGCTTCCTTCTTGGTACTTGAAGCATTTCTAGTAGAATGTCTGGCTGGCTAAAAGGTATACTAACGAGCAGACGGTGAAGCTTCGACGGATTGCTTAGCAGATGGTTTAGCTATGCCAGACCGCTGAGTTGGCGGTGCTGCTGTGACGGACTGTTGGGCTGTAGGGGCAGAGGCATCGGACTATTTACCATGTGTTGAAGCTATGCCGGGTTTCTGTGTAGGTGGTGCCAACTTGTCGGTGTGCTGAGGAGGTCGTGCCAACGTGTTGGTTTGCTGAGCAGGAAGTGCTGACGCATTGGTATACTGATCATGCAGCTGCGGACTGATGGACTTATGAGAAGTCGGTTCTGGACCTACAGACTGCTTACAGGCGGTTCCGAAGCATCAAACTACTTAGCAGTTTGTTCCACCAGGTTGGTTAGCTGAGCATCTTCTGCAGCTGGGTTTCCCCCCGCTGCTTCAGTGGTCGGCATATGAACCGGTGGTGTGTCTTCAGTAGTTGTAGGCCTTGCCACTGGCTGCTCTAGGGTGGACGATGACATGGCCTGTACGGCACAAAGTTGGGTCGGCTGATCACATGTTGATGCATCAGCCGTTAGATTACAAGTATTAGGTTCTTTGGGGCAAGCACGCGAGAGCTACTGTGGCAAGGAGAGCGTCACCGGTTGAGGGGCGACATTGGTTGCTCTTGGCGGAGCTTCAGGGATCTCATCCATGAACTCTATTTCCTTTCGTGGCCACTAGATGTGATGTAACAGTGTTTCTCCCAAGGTTGTTTGCTCATCAAAGTCTCCTAGGACATTCTTCAGGGCAAATTCATTGAATCCAGGTTTTACTTCAGTCACGTAGCACTTCACACAGCTCGGCTTCAACGACACATTGTCCAACAAGAGGCCCTCTTCCAAGAAGGGTGAGAAAACCCAGGTTGTTGCACATTTTAATGTACCTTCATAATGTGTAAGCACGCCCTTCAGTCTATCTTTCATTCGAGATAGATCAGATATAGCATCATCATGAGCAGCTACAGTCTCAGTGTCGCTGGGGTCAGCTGATGCACAGCTACTCTTGTGCGGTGTTGTCACGCAATAAGCAGCATCCTCCATGCCCGCCTCCCCATCCATCTGCTAGTTATCTGTCAGTGTTAGAGCATCTCTAGCAGACCCCACAAAATCCTACTAGTCCTCGGCCCGATACACCTGTTCGGGAGACGACGTGTTGAGTACCCCCTAGTCCAAGACACCGTCACAGGGCATAGAGTGCGGTGTCTCTTGATGCATGCACGCGTACTTCTCAAACCGCCAAGAGGTATTGGCAAAGGATCGAAAATCAATACTTCTGCATGATGGCAAAGTACCCCAATAGGACTCCACTCACATTACGGTCGCTTCAAGGGAGTTGGGATGTGATCAAGCCTATGTGCAGCTGTTGGGCAGCTTGCTTGGAGCAAGTACGCAATGCACCTCCAAGTGGAACCGTGGAATCGGACTATGTGAGTTCGTTTTGCCTTTGTTCAAGTTGTGCACATCATATTGCATCATATGAAATGATTGCATCATTTAACTTTGTTCAAATTGTGTAGGACAAAATTGCCCAGCATAGATGCAAAGACATGGAAGCTGATCTTGGTACTTGCTCAAAGAGTGCGAGAAGTGGAAGTTGATCGACAAAGAATCCCCACCGAAGAGAGGTTCACTTATAAACATGGATGAATATGAGGATGATGATGGCCCAAGAAATTTGAACAAGCCCGATGGCGACAAGAAGACTAAGGAGAAGATGAAGAGAGAGCATGAAGCATCGAGCTTGAGGGAGAAGATTGATATCATGGTGCAATCAAATGAGTTGATGTTGTTGAAGTCGTTGGAGATCAAGACAGAGTTGGCCTAGAAGAAGGCAAGGGAGAAGCAAGAAAAGTGGAAATTGCTCAAGGAAGAGGGGCTGCACAAAGCGGCCATTGAGGAGAGAAGAGCACGTGCCATGTCCAAGTTACCCGCCAAAGAGAACAAGATCCTGACAATGAACCGCGATGACATGGACGACCTCACCAAAGAATGGCATGATATGGCAAGTAGAGAAATCTTGAAGAGGAGAATGGTTGCATCGACCAGTGCCTCTTATAGTGCCGGAGATGTTTTCTCTACTCCATACGGTGCCACTGTTGATGATTTCGGTGTGGGAGTTGGAACAAGCGCCGGAGGTGGATTCGGTGGTTCCGATGAACTCCAAGATGGACACGATGGCACGGAGTGAAGATCGACCAAGTTGATGCCGGACGTGGTCGTCACTTTTGCAAGACCCTCTTTTGTGTTTGTCCTACTAAACTGAAGCTTTTATTTGCGCATAAACTATGTTATGTTGTTTGAATTTGAACTTATTTGTCAGAACTAATGTCAAATTCGAAAATTGCGAGTCTTCGGTTTGCGGGTCGATGCGACCGTGCCCAAGTAGACCCCGTGTAGCTGACTCGTAAAAGAGCATATTCACCGAATATCCTCTTTTACGGGTCCATTGTGCGGGGTCTGAGTCTAACCTCGCCCGCGCTGGCCTGCATAAGCACTTTCTCGAAAACTGCGAAAGACTTTTGCGGGTTAGGATTTTGTGGGGTCTGCTAGAGATGCTCTAACACTAACAGATAACTAGCAAATGGAAGGGGAAGCGGGCATGGAGGATGCTGCTTATTGCGTGACAACACCGCACAAGAGTAGCTGTGCATCAGCTGACCCTAGCGACACTGAGACTGCAGCTGCTCATGATGATGCTATATCTGATCTATCTGGAATGAAAGATGGACTGAAGGGCGTGCTTACACATTATGAAGGTACATTAAAATGTGCAATAACCTGGGTTTTCTCACCCATCTTGGAAGAGGGCCTCTTGTTGGACAATGTGCCATTGAAGCTGGGCTGTGTGGAGTGCTACGTGACTGAAGTAAAGTCTGGATTCAATGAATTTGCCTGAAGAATGTCCTAGGAAACTTTGATGAGCGAACGACCTTGGGAGAAACACTGTTACATCACATCAAGTGGCCACGAAAGGAAATAGAGTTCAGGGATGAGATCCCTAAAGCTCCGCCAAGAGCAACCAATGTCGCCCCTCAACCCATGACGCTCTCCTTGCCACAGTAGCTCTCGCGTGCTTCCCCCAAAGAACCGAATACTCGTAATCCGACGGCTGATGCATCAACATGTGATCAGCCGACCCAACTTTGTGCCATACAGGACATTGTCATCGTCCGCCCCAGAGCAGCCAGTGGCAAGGCCTACAACTACTGAAGATACACCACCGGTTCAGATGCCGACCACTGAAGCCGTGGGGGGAAACCCAGCTGCAGAACATGCTCAGCTGACCAACCTGGTGGATCATCCCCATGGACTCACCCACACCTCCAACGCCACCACTCGGACCAATGACACGAGCCCGAGCCAAAGCTATCGAAGATAAGGTGAACTCACTCCTCTCCGAACTTCCACTTTCTATGCATGAGACATGGCTACTACCCTCAGTCCGAGATGTTGTGCATGATTAGGTACCAAGAGGGTCCTCCCGAAGATACACATGAAGATGGACAAGTCCCCAAGTCCACGAATGAGGAGAACCAATGGAAGGAGCCAAGAACATCTCCTAGTCCCCGAACATCCGGCCAAGGCCCCGGACATCCGGCCCCTAGAACACCTTCCTCTACAGCTGCTCAACCACCAAGTACCTACAGGCCCCGGACATCCGGCCCCGCAAGCCCGGACATCCGTCACTTCCTGAGGTCCCGGATATCCGGCCCCCTGCCCGGAAATACGGACCCCCTCGAACCCGAGAGCAACATGGCCAGCTTCACCAGCCCGGACATCCAGCCTCCACAGCCCGGACATCCGGCCCTCCGCGAACGCCCGGACATCCGGCCCGACGCCCGGATGTCCGGCCTCCCTGTCTGCGAACAGTAAAGGGCCGAGGCCCATGTACCCCTTCTACCCCCTAGACTATATATACTCTATCATGTACAACTTTCTAGGGTTAGCGTTGGTTTAGCTCATACTTCGAGATAGAGCTTCGCTCATCCATCCGGATCTACTCCACGAGAGAGACCGCGGCCCCTCTTCGGAGAAGATCCACTTGGATTCAAGACCTCCTCGCGGAGAAGATCCCCTTGTGGATTCAAGACCTCCTCGCAGAGAAGAACATCAAGACCTCCTCACGGAGAGGAACCAGCTACCCTTGTATCGTCCTTAGTTGTCCGTGGATTCGTGTATCTCTCCCTATGTACTCGAGGATCTAGCCCATGTGTGACTTGTTCTTGGTAGGTTGAGTGTTTCTCTCGTGTTTCCCCTCATGATTTCCCTCGTTTTCCCCTCGTGTTCCTCGTGTTCTTCGCGGGATCCGCTCCTTTCGTGAAAGATCGGGCAATTAGGGTTCTACCCTACATCATCTTGGTATCTAGAGCCACGTTGATCATGATTTCGAAGCCTCCCCATTGTGTTTCTAGCCTAATTTTGTTGTTTTTCGTCCTAATTCGAAAATTCCCCACCAAAAATAGCCCCAATTTTTTTTTGTGATTTGTTGGTGTGTTGAGATTTTGTTGGTTTGGATCCGTGGATTTGCTTTGTTTTGAGTGGATCTAGCTTCCCATCCTTTTTTCCCCAATTTCCATCCACAAATCGGCTAAGGTAGCACTGGGAGAACTACTGCGATTGTGCCCTGGTTCATCCGGATGAGCACCTCAGTAGAGAAAGCCGAAAACTGACTATCATGATATAGCGAGAGACTGGTCAACCACTCGATGACTCATCGGAATCTTCGGGATTCCTCCGCATTAACGAAGGGCCGTGCCCCGGTCATGTATGTACGGCCCCGTATTCGGATGAGCGCATAAGTACCAGGGGCTATATAGTAGCCCCACTATCAAACTCCTATGGCTAAGTGAAAGTGTTAAAGCAATATAGTCTGATTGCCTCATTCGCTGCGCTATCACCTCCTTAACGGACCAATACATTGGATCAAGTGTGGATATGCATTTTTTGCGAACACCCCCGCATTATATGCGTGGGGGCGGAAGCCGACGATTGCAAACTTTCAGGTTATATACATATATACATAAACGGCCGCACAAGAGGCATCATAGTACTTTCGGGCAAAAGTATAAATACAGCCTTGATAATTCAATAAAACATTGTTTTTACAATGGGAATGCATGTCACTAGAACATAATATTCTTCGAGCACTGAGCCTCTATCGAACGAGCGCCTTCAAGAACTTCTTTAAAGTAGTGCTCGGCAGCCACTCGGGTAGGCCGAACCCTGTGTCGCAATAGTGGTGGCCTCCATCTCCGCCCAGTATGTCTTCACACGGGCAAAGGCCATCCACGCACCCTCTATGCATGCCGAATTCTTTACAGCATCAATGCGTGGCACAACACCAAGGAATTGTTGCACTAAACTAAAGTAGCTATTCGGCCTTGGCCCTCCCGGCCAAAGGTGATCCACAACGGACCTCATGGCAAGTCCGGACAACCTATGGAGCTCGGCCCACTCGGCCAATCGCTCATTCAACAGCGGCGGATGGACTGGAGCATGAAACTGTGACCAGAATAGCTTTTCCACTTCGGGACCTTTCTGATCCTTGAAGTACTCAGCCGCATCAGCAGCACTTGCAGCCAAATCCATGTAGGCATCCGCAGAACTCCATAGCCGGTCCAGAGGAGCATACTTCGGATCTACGAACTTAGTCCGCAACAAGAAGGGCTTCCCAGACACGGTATTTATAGCTTGATTCAGCTCCTCCTTTGTCGCTCTAATTTTGGAGCGGGCTTCCTTGGCAGCCACCAGGGCCTTCACGAGGTCCATCGCCTTCGCCCGGTTTTCTTCTTCAAGAAGCTGGTGACGGTCAGCGGCATATTTTAACTCTACAACCATCTTGGCTATTTTGTCCTTGCTCTCACAATGTGTGGCCTGTTCGGCCCTTAAGTCTTCAGCCGCCTTTAGAGCGGCCGCATTGCTACTCCTTGCTTGCTCCTTGGCTCGGGCAAGCTCTGCCCGAAGGGTCTCCACAGTGGCAGCTCCATCTGCAGTCACACAAACATATTGAAGGTACTGGCATCATGCTACTCTTATTATGTGACGATCACCAGAGAATTCACTCACCTTGTGCCTCGTCAAGCCGCTTGTTGACAAGCACGATGTCGGTGTCTGCTGCATCAAGTTGCCGCTTTAGCTCGGCAAACCCCTCGGTCCGGCTAGCCACCGGAGCTTCAGCCACCTACACATAAAGGTGGTCTGGTTATTACCTGGGACTATGATCCTCTGTTTGCCACTGTTTTCAACGACAACCAGAGTCTCAGGGGCTACTATCTGCATAGGGCACACCTAATGTATGCGGTACTATCAAAAACATACACTATTTCACGTACCTCGAAGCCTTTCAGCAGACTCATAAAGGCTTCATGCAAACTGCTTTCAGCGGATGAAATCCTTTCAATTACCATACCCATTTGCGTACGATGCGCTTCCGAGACGGCCGCTTTCCCTAGAAGATCCTTCAGCGCGTCCGACCGCACACTGTACGAACCCTTGCTGTCACTCTCTTTAGGAGCCAGATACTGGGAATCCCGGGTAGCCAAAGGGTTAGCCTCCGGCCTTAGTGGATCCAGAGATACCCTTCGCGACGACACTTCAAGCTCGCCCGCTTCGTGAGGCGCGGTGTCGGGGGGAGGCGTTTCGCTCTCCATCATCTCCGAAAGAAGATCCCCCGAAGACGAACTCTGTTGAGACGGGCTAGGATCCGGACTACAATTTATAAGCAATGGTTATTGTCTTCGGAAGTAAGGTAGGATATTTCCACTATTAAAGTACTTTTCGATTACTTACAGCTCGGTAGAGTGCTGATCTCCGCACGATCACTGTGCGGCAAGAATACCCTCCGAGGCAGGACCCTCTGATGAAGATTTCTTCTCCGGTTTGGAAACCTTAGTTTCCAGATCTTCAGAGGTAGTCCTCTTCCTTCCTCGGGGAGAGAGAATGTCAGATTCTTCCCTTTGATTGTCCTCCCTCGCGGAGGTACTTATCCCCTCGACTGGAATGAGTAGCGAGTGAGGCCCGCTTTTGCCCTCCTTATTACCCCCATCATCTTCCTTCGAGAGCGCTGGATAAGGCGCTGGCTCGAGCATCTTGTCCAGTACCGGATTTCCAAGCCCTCGGGAAGGGGGGCCGAACACCTGATCATCATTGCCTTTGTTAACCAGTCCTAGTCAAAGAGCGGCTCTTTAGAATGATGCCATGATAAATAAAAGGACAGCAGGTTCGGCATAGGACTACTTACTTGGGCAGCGGGGCGGTTGTAGCTCAGGCCCACGTCCTCGGTGGTGTCCGGACACTCTATTTGGGGTCCGAAGAACGATTTGTACATCTCTTCGTGCGTCATGCTGAGGAAATGCTGAATAACTCGCGGTCCTTCCTGGTTGAATTCCCACATGCGGAGGGGCCGGCGTTTGCAAGATTGGGCTCGACGAACCAGCATAACTTGCATTACCATAACCAGACTGAAATCTCCCTCAAAGAGATCTCGGATACGACTCTGGAGTATTGGCACGTCCTTAGCTGGACCCCAGCTCAGCCCCCTGCTGATCCATGACATCAGTTGGGGTGGGGGGCCCGAGCGAAAGGCGGGGGCAGCCACCCACTTGGCACTTCGGGGAGCTGTGCTGTAAAACCACTCCCGCTGCCATAATCCAGACACCTCTGGGAAGGAACCCTCTAGCCATGGAGCGTCAGCGATTTTGCTTATTAAAGCACCTTCGCATGCTGCGTGCCGCCCCTCGATCATCTTCGGCTTCACATCGAAGGTCTTGAGCCACAGGACCGAAGTGAGGGGTAATGCGGAGGAAGGTCTCACATACGACAATAAATGATGAGATGTGACGAAGGGAATCCGGGGCCAGATCGTGAAAATCTAGCCCGTAATAGAACATAAGACCCCTAACAAAGGGATCCAGAGCGAGGCCTGGTCCTTGGAGGAAGTGGGAGACGAACACAACGCTCTCATTGGGTTCGTGAGTAGGGATGACCTGCCCTCGGGCGGGCAGCCTATGCGAAATTTCGGCGGTCAGATATGTAGCCTCCCTCAACTTCTTGGTGTCCTCCTCCGTGATGGAGGAAGGCACCTGACCTGAGCTTTGGGTGTTAGAACTTGAGGCGGGGGAAGGATTCGATTGAGCGCGGGAGGGAAAAAAGAAAAAGCCTTGTCCCCTTTATAAAGAGGGTGAATATCAGGCGTCCTTCTCATGGCCGTTTGGGACTTACCTAAGATCTAGGTGTCATACCAACATGCACGGTTGGGTTACCCACGTTTGTATTGATGAGAATCCCGTGATAAGGGGGACACAATCTCTGCTTTGACAAGACGTGTCAAGAAAACCGCCTCGCATTATGTGCAGAGCTGGTTGGGAAAAACGGTTCGAATAATGACTGGGCCATGGTGTGATGTCATGCTGTCAAAATGTGTCAGCAGATTAGATTTGTGGAAATATTATTCTCTCTATAGTGGTATGTGGAACTTATTTTGCAGGGTCGGACACGGTCCTTGTATTCAAACTCTTCCATGGTGTATTCGGAGGAGGAACCCGCCTTGCAATGCCGAAGACAACACTACGCGCCAGACTCATTGTCATTGAAGCCTGGTTTAGGGGCTACTGAGGGAGTCCTGGATTAGGGGGTCTCCGGACAGCCGGACTATATCCTTTGGCCGGACTGTTGGACTATGAAGATACAAGATTGAAGACTTCGTCAGTGTCTGGATGGGACTCTACTTGGCGTGGAAGGCAAGGCAATACGAATATGAATATCTCCTCCTTTGTAACCGACCTTGTGTAACCCTAGCCCCCTCCGGTGTTTATATAAACCGGAGGGTTTTAGTCTGTAGGACAACATACAATCATACCATAGGCTAGCTTCTAGGGTTTAGCCTCTTTAATCTCTTGGTAGATCAACTCTTGTACTACTCATATTATCAAGAACAATCAAGTAGGACGTAGGGTATTACCTCCATCAAGAGGGCCCGAACCTGGGTAAACATCGTGTCCCCTGCCTCCTGTTACCATCCGCCTTAGACGCACAGTTTGGGACCCCCTACCCGAGATCCGCCGGTTTTGACACCGACACTTGTCATCCCCATCTGCCTTCCCAAGACCTTGCCATTTCCATCTTGAACCAAACCCCAATATTCTTTTGCTAGGGAATATTCCTTTTATATTAAAGGAATAACCCTATCTGTCCTAGGTTGTGGAGCAACTTATATTTATATCACTCCCAAATTTCCTAAATAATTCTCATAAATTGTTTGGGTCATATATTCCTTAAATATGGCAAAATATTTCATTTGCCATGTTCCTCATCATGCTTAATTTATTCCGTTCCTATTCTGTCCTAAATGCCAATTTGTGAAGCAAGTGCCATCTACTTTTGCCCAATTGACCCCAAAGTTTTTGGACACCTTTTCATGTCCATATAATTGCCTCATGCCAAAATTCAACTCCATTTGCCTAGTAAATATTCCTGAGCAATTTTTCAAAGTTCCTGCCTGAGGGAATTCATTGTGAAGGAAATACTAGCTAGGTTAATCCAATTGAGTTGAATTTTTGCATGGTCCTTCATTTTAGCAAATCAAGGCCCTCCTCAAGATTTGAGCTCATGCAATGCATCCATGTGAGCTGAGCATCAATTCTTTGTTTCTATCCAAATTTTCAGTTAGTGAAGCAAGTATATTTTATCTTGCTCCATTATGTCTGAAAATTTTCCTAGGCCTTCTCCTACCTAGATAACCTATCTCCACAAGTTTTGGGATCATTTCATCTAGCCATTTTCCCTCAGGATTTTTCCAAATTTTCTGGACAAAGAGGTGCTATATGAAGGAAGCACCATTTTGGCTTGGCCAAATGGCATGAAATTTTTATGGAACTCTCATATGACGAAATAATCCCGCCATGCCCAGTTTCAGCTCAGTTCATCACTCTATGTGAGTGCTTCTTCATGTTCTTGTTTCTGGACCAATTTATGTGGTTGTTAAGCAACTATACTTAATACTGGTCCAAATCATCTCAAACTTACGAGGATTATATTCCTTCCTATCCTAAACCTACCAGACAACTCATTTGGCCATTAACCTTTATCTGTTGATCACTGTTTTATGATCAAGTTTGCAACAACAAACTTCAGAGCTCACTTACCATTCAACCATAGAGTCTTTAACCGAGCTACCACCCCAGTTGAAAGCTCCCCTGGAAGAACTTACCCCTAGACAACAATTTCCATCCATTTGGCTCTTCTTCACGCCAGCTCACGCGGTGACCACCGCTAGTGCCATGGCCGTGTCTAGGACGTCGCCTAGCTCCGACCCCTCCCCCTCTCGTCGTCGTTGTTCTCGTGAGCATGTCCAACAGCTTCACCGCGCCGTCGCCATCCTCCTGGAGCCATCTCCCCCTCCGTAAGCACCTCCATTAGCTCTCATCGTCGCGCGCCCACGAGTGAGCTGTAGACAACAACACATTAATGGCGCTCGGCCTCTTCCTCTGCTCCCCCTTTGCTTCGGCCGCTCCGTGACCTTCTGTAGCTCGTGCGGTTCCGTCTCGTCGTGATCCCGTGCCTCCCCGTGATTGCTGCCTGCGCCAGAGCATGGCCGGACGCGAGCAGAGGCACCCGAGCCATGGCCATGCGTCCACTGCCTCCCCTCCTCGGCCATGCCTATATAAAGGCCACCCCGAGCTACTCCGAGCTCATCAGCCTCCTCACCGTGCTCCTCTAGGCCCTCCCCACCTCTAGCCCGAACTCTAGAGCCTCTCCTCGACCCCCATGGCCGTAGTGCCTCTCGTCGGAGCCCGGCTAAATTCGCGGCAGCCGGCGCCCCTCCCTCCTCCTCTCCACCTCCACCGCACCCCCTAGAGCCCAATCTACCTTCCCGTGGCCTCGCCTCCTCCTTTCCCCCATCGTAGCACCAATTCCACCGGTGCCCGAAACCCTCCTCCGTCGTAGCCATCGCCCCACTCCACCCTTCGCTCCTCGGCGGCATAGAGCCCCACCATCCGATGCGGCATGGTCCCTGATCATTTTGGTAGGCGGCACGCCACGGGAGATGGCCGGACGTGCCCGCAGTCGGCGTCGAGGCGGCCGGCCTTACCTCTGCTTCGTCTCATGCGGGAGGAGGAAGAAGAAGCTAGGCCAGGTGGGCCCCACCTCTCGCGAGACCCCACCTGTCGGTCTCTTAGCGTTGACCAGCCCCGGTCCTGCCTCTGCCATGTGTATAAGTGGAAGCGTCAACCTCCAGAGTATGTTTTCACCTTTAGAAGGCGTATTCTATTTCCACTTCAGCTCGAAATACGTTTTCTCTACTCTGAAGGCGTATTCCTCTAAATGCGCTCTCTTTTTTCAGCTCAGGGGCCTGTTTGTAGAAATCTTTTTATAGATTGGTCCCTGGACTTCGTCGGGCTATAACTTTTTGGTCGCAACTCTGTTTGAGGTGAATCCAAAGCCCACGTCTTTGTTTCACCGAGCCCGTTCTTTTGGTGTCATTTTCACTATACTTTGACATAATGGAAATGACCATTTTGTCCTTGCCTTAAATCAGCCCCCTCTGAGGGAGAAACCTTTCCGGTGATTCCTTCAGCGATCTTTCTGCACTTTTGATATGTTATTGATGTGTTATGGCATGGTATTTATGTTGATGTTACTGGTCATGTTATACTATGAGTAGTGTTGTACTTATGATATTCGTGCTCGTCATTATCCCATGCTTAGTTGGATATGATTCATTGTTGATATGGTTGGTAGTTATGTTACACCCTCATGCGTATGTTGATATCATACTCATGCACTGTAATGGCATCATGTTATTTTATCATGGCTCAGCATATTTGCATTCAAATTTAACCGGATTAAATTGAACTTGAACAACTATTGGCTGAGTCATGGTGCCACCATATCGAGCTGATAAGTGCAACCACGCTTGCCTTTATGGGAAGGTCCTAATGGGGTCTATTGGTGTGCCTCTTGCTGGTGCCTCCAATGAGGGAAGGTTATGCGCGGGCGGTACCTTGGCCAGGTACGATGGCATAAGCCTTGTGAGCCCGTAGTTGGATGATAAGCGCTTTTGTCCCCATTTGGGACCGTTTTTTGTTTTGCCATGACGGTGGCTGTTTTGCCACGACGGTAGCCGTGACGCCTTTGGTAGGCTCGGGGCCACCCAGGACTGAACCCTAAGGGGATGTTGGTCGGAGTGGCGGGGAGAGTGTCATGGCAATAGGATTGTTTTGTCGGAACGTCGTTGGTCCACCCGAATGGGAGTGCAAGACCATGGGTTCTGTGGTGTGGGTACAGTGCGCTACCTCTGCAGAGTGTATACTAAATCTATTGATAGTCGCGCCCGTGGATAAGGGCCCAGTTCATAGTTGGTCACACTGTGGGCCAATAGTAGTAATAATAATAACTTTATTAATAACAACCCTGGTTCGATGAAAGAATTTGATTGTGATCGTGAGATGATCACCGTGGTATGAGATTGGTTGTGATCGTGGGGTGATCAACATAGTATGGGATTGGTTGGGATCGTGAGATGATCAAAGTAGTATCGAGGATACCGAGTTGATTGATATTTGTGGTATTATGCGAGAGTCAAGGGTAAAGATCAAGCTCCTTGTGGTCATGTAATGATGACTAAGGTATGGTTAATACCAAGCTTGATTGGATCCTAAGATGATCGTGTGATGTCCATGATGGTTATGTGGTAACCCGAACAGAGTAAGTTGGTGCATGATAACGCCATCATGTTGCATGATAGTGTCATCATGTTTATATGTTCATGCCATGCTCGTATAGTTCTAGTTGTATCATGTTGTTCATGCCACATTGTTCTGATAGTATCATGTTAATCCTTGTTAATCTAAAACTACCATGCTGTTGTCCATTTTGATTGCTTTGGTTGCTGTGAGCTTGCAAGTACATTCAATGTACTGACCTGGCGTGTCATGCCAGTTTGCAGGTCATGCCGGATTTGATTGCTTGTTTGTCATGGATCCCTTGTTTGCGAGCTAGGATAAGCATTCCAGCCAGAGTCCCTACGGAGTGGAGTTCATCACCGTCATCGCTGTTCCGCTGCCAGTAGTTATTCTGCTACTTGCATGGAGCAACCGTGGCAGGCGTAGTGTCGCTGTGCCGATGTAATCCCCTTGTATCCATATAGATTGCAATAAGGAGCTGATTTGTTCTATGCTAAGCAGTGCCGTATTCCAGAAGACTTCTCCATGATCTCTGGGCTGGAATACGGGGCCTTCCAGTTTCTCTGAGTCGGGGTGCCACAGGAATCTTCGGTGATCTATGATATACTGGAGGCCTGTCGAGTCTGGACGACTTTAGGGCGTGATCTCCAAAGCCTAGCTCGGAGGTTATTTGGAAGATCCAACCGTTCATCTTCTACAGAATTTCCATCTCTACCACCTCTCAAAATTTCAGCTCGATCCGACCGTTCAAACTCCGGGAACCTTCCGATTAGTGCGTCACTTTCCGGGTATGTTTTCTGCGTGAATACGAATCTGGCCTGAGTTATTGTGCATTGTTCTTAAACACGTGCCCATAAAATTTTAAGCCTTCTCTGAGGTATTCTTCACGATCATGCTCGTGTCAAACCAGTCTGGCAACATTGCACCATGGCTGCCAACCTATGCTAGACACATCGTCGCTTTGTTGAGCCGAGCTCAATTTCTTCGGATCATCATCTCGGCGAGCCGAACAAGAGTACGACATCGCGAAGGATAAATCATAACCAACATCGCCACCCCATGGATTACACGGAGCGGGCACACCGTCATCGTCGCACTGTCACTTCATCAAGCCGACATTGACCGTGTCACAAGTCACGACATGTGTTGGCATGGCCGCACTGTTGCTTCTTCAAGCCAATGTCCATCACTCCGAACTGCTTCAAAACCTCGGCTTACATGGCAGCGGCAATGTCTCCTTACCGACCCACTTTGTCACCTCGGCTAGACCAGGGGCTTCGCCATCTCTTCATCAACCTACTCCGGAGACTTCGGCGTCACCAGCCGACTAGCTTCATCACGTTAGCTGGATAGGAGGATTTGCCTCGGCGAGCCAACCTTTGCCAGCATCACCATACCGTCGCTTCAACGCCAATTAGGCAATGGGTATGCAGATCAAGTCCTAATTTTTGGAGTAACCTTTCTTTAGATTGCTCCAACAGATAAACCAGGTGCTATTAATCCTAGTAATTTTTTCTTGCTTGGGTTTACTTTTTCTGAGGAATTATTACTCGGGTTTGTTCCATCATCTGTACATAGGTCTGTCAAGTGATGGCCGCATTAGCGATGGTTGCGTGATGGTTCGGTCAGTTTCCCGTCTGGAGTTCAGCGAACGCCTCATCGGGAACTCGGACCGCCCTGTGATTACAGGCTTTGTCACGCCAGCGCCCTGCACCTACATTGGCTTCGAAGCCAGGCCACATCTCTTTAGATTTTTTTGCGTAAATTAATTATGCAAGATTTTTCTTCTATATTTATATTATTATTTTTTGGACTAGACTTTTTTACATGTGTAGATAATCGACTTTGACTGCGTCACGCGGTCACTTTGGCAAGCCGACGCGGTCGTCCCAATCGGCGTAAATCGACTCGCGTGATCACCTTGTTGGTCGAATTGCCATACCGACATGTTCGGTTGCCTTGGGGACTTCGACATCACTGAGAGAGCTCTACCTCATCAGATGTTTGGCACACGGGCCATATTTCTTTTATTACTCGCTTTGCATAAATTATTAATTATGCAATGAATTTTTATTTTATTTTGTTATTATTACTATTATCTCTGGCTTGCACTATTTTCTGTGCACAGGTAAATGATCCGGGTTGGCCAGCGCTGTCACCTCAGCGTATCGATGTACCACATCACCTCGGCTGGACCGGGGCTTTGCCATCATTTCATTAACCCACACCACGGACTTCGGTGTCATACTGCCGGCCGGCTCCGTCGCCTCAGTCGGATTGGAGGTTCCACCCCGCCACATTAGCCGTGCTATGTCGCCACTTCGGAGTGCCGAGCTCTTCGCTCCGCCACCTCGGGACCGGCTTGGGGGCTGGGACCTTGTCCCGCCGTAAGCTTGGGCCGCGTCTCGACACTAAGGACATTAACCAGCTAAGTCGCCTCCATGCTTAGTTTTTTTAATTCTTGTTTGGTTCAACCAAACATTATATTTATGCTAAAATATGTTTGTCAAAAACGAGGTTCATTAAAAGCCACTTTTCTTTGCCCGCGTTAACCGGGGCTCTTAAATTTATATGAGACATTTTATAATAAGTGTTCTTCTAAGTCGTTGCAAAGTCTTTTTCTACCACTCCTTTCTTGACTCGAGTGTGTGGTCAATAGACGGATAGCCTATTTTCTCTCTAATGCTGCTCGAGTTTACTTTGCTAAACTGGCTTAACGAGCAATACTCCGCCTTCCGGGTAGGAGGTTGCATCCATAGGCTGACCCGCTTCAAGTCTTGAGATTGGATGTGTCATATTAATGCACGACAAAAGCACAAAAGTAAGACCAATTTTTGGATTGGCTCCTAATGACTTGATTTAGTTCAGGTGTAAAGTTTTTACTGAAGTTTTTTGGTTTTCTAATCCTATGACACTTTTAAACTTTTGTGTGTTTCCAGCATAAGTCTCGTAGTACAACGCTAGACACCTTTAGAGATTCGACAAAAACATTCTCGGATATTGCTATATATGCATCGGTTTTGAATTGTGTCTTTCGTCAATAGTTGGGTTGCCCGGCTCCTGTGCTTGCCTCCTATGTCCCACTTTGTTTGGCTAGTTGTGCAAAGGGAGAACCTCTGCGATTTGCTTCCAGTTCGAATGGTTAAGCACCTTAGTGGAGAAAGCTAAAAATTGACTGTCACAATTGGCAAAAAATGGTCAGCGATCTGATGAAGATGTCAAACTATAGATCGGTAGCTATTCCCCGTGATAAACGATGGGCCTTTCATAACATTGGCCAAAGTGTTAATGGCTAGACTTCGTCGGTACCGAACACTAAATGGGGGCTCGTAGCTAGCTTCCCTAGATGAAAACTCATATGACTAAGTGAAAGTTATAAAGCCCGCATATCTGATTGCCCTGTTTTCGCTAACACAACCGCCTTCGGGCACCGAGACGTCGGATAAGGGTTGTCTTGTTGCTACGGAAACTCCCTGCGTAGCATCTACAAAGGGGTACAAGCCGATGATGGGCCACTTTCAAATGATAAACGGTGGCAACGGAGTTAAAATAAATATCATCAGCGTTTGTATTCATTATACAAGTGTTGCCTTCTGTAATTATCGTTATAAAGCCGTAAATATGCATCAATTTGACTTAAGATTTTGGCCAAGATGGGTTGCCAGGCTCCTGTGCTTACCCCTACGTTCCCGATTGTTCGGCTAGGCGGTAGAGGGAGCACCTCTGTGATTGTTACCTCTGTGATTCGGCTTACCCCTATGTTCCCGATTAGTACCTCAGACTGGGTGAAGCCGAAACCTAGTGATCTTAAAGGATATAATTGGTCGGCAACGACGGAAGTGAAAATTTAGGTTTGCTAAAGACCACATAATTCGGGAACTTTCCCCAGACTAAATCTTCAATATTTTTCTCCCACATTGATCAGAGGTGAAGTTTCATGATCATGGTCGGCATGACAATCCAAAGAAAGGAACCGATAGAGGGACCATTTTCTTTTGAAGATGTTTTTTACATTAAATACTAATATAACATTCTCTCCGCATACCTTTGGTTATAAAACCGTATGGCCGGATTGCCTTGTCTGTCGTAAATCTTTGCCCTCATAAAGTCTTTATAAAGTGGAACAAACACTCCCTGGCTACTGGCCGAGGAGGTTGAAGTCGATGGTCCGTCAACAAGGTTTCGAACAGTGCAGATCCTAGCATTAATGATGTAGAGTACTTGGATACATAGAATCATTACACATAATTTGTGATTTTACTCCGGACATCGGTCCTTAATTCGGCCACTCGTGCCCATGTTAAGACTCGGGGGCTACTGGGCTTCAGGCTAATCATTTACTCATATTAAAGGGGCACATCGATCCCCTGATCTGGTGTTGCCACCCGAGTAGTGTCTCGGGGGTTACTGCATTGCCTATTCAATACTAAAAATTCAAAGTGCTCGGTGTATCGGCTTGATCGAACTATGGGAACTGCACCTTCGGATAATAATAAGTACCATCTCGGACTTATCCAGCATCAAACTAATATATTACGGTGACTTCTCAAAACCCTCTCTCAAGGGCCCGTCCGCCGATCCCTACCTGCTCTAATGTGCATCTTTGTTTTTTTGGCCGACTCACACCTTGAGGGCTACTGGCTATACATCTTTGCAGAGAATACATTGCACAAATCAGAATTAAATCCGTAGAGGGCATCTCCGGCATTAAGCTTAGTTGAACCCTTTTAACTTTTTGAAGACCGAGGTAATCTATGACACCTCGGATATAGTCCAGCATTGGAACTCGGATACATTCCAGCGTTGGAGCTCGTATACATTCCGGCGTTGGAGCTCGGATACATCCTGGCATTGGAGCTCGGAAACTGTCCGGCGTTAGTGCACAGCTGTAAAAGATATCTCAAATACAGTCCGACGTTGGAGCTCGGATGCAAGAGGACACCGCCGCACAGGAAAAACTTCAATCCCGAGGTGTGGCATAAAAATAACAAGGCATTGATAAAGCCAGAGAACTTAAAGGTGCTCCGTGGATACCCGACGTGTAAACTCTTCGGATTCACTTCGGCAATCCTCAAGATCGAAGATGAGAAGATTTGTTGAACCAGTTTTCAAGACTGATGGCCGAAGATGAAGAACAGTTTGGAAGAATCGAGGAGCGCCCCAACTTGAAGACCGGTTCAAGGGGCTACTGACGATGTACTGGACTAGGGGCTACTCAACAAGTCGTCCCCCGAATAGGTGTATCGGGACGAGGATCCCCATGGCGGTTCACTCATGGGCCACTTCAGGCAGCCCATGCCGCATACGAGGATTCCACAACTTGGCGCCCAAGACAAGGACTCCTCTAAACCCTAGGCCTCCGGTGTGTTATATAAATCGAGGCCAGGCTAGTCCATAGAACATCTTATATTCATGACATCAATCTCATGGTAGATACATGTACTTTGTACTACACCCCATATGAATAGAATCAAAAGTAGGACGTAGGGTTTTACCTCCATCTAGAGGGCCCGAACCTGGGTAAAATCTCGTGTCCATGTTACCCTAGCTCCAAGACGCCTAGCTTAGGACCCCTACTACGAGATATGCCGGATATAGAACCGACACCCTGATCAAGATTTGATCTTCAAAGATCATGTAGTTCTTCGATCTCTGGATTTTCCCAGTTTTTGTTTGCGGTTGCTCATACGCTACCTCGTCGATCTCCTCCACTTCTTCCTCACCACCATGATCGTCCACGCCGCCCTCCATTTCATTGTAGTCGAATGTGGCAAATGGGGCTTGATCAATGGCAATGGCTTTGATGTCCAACAAGTTCACGAACTCGGTAGTTGCATTGTTTGAACCACCGCTATAGTGAATGACAACAAGTCACGAGCTATCGCAAATGGCGAAGAGCAAAGAAAATTGCCATGTCCGAAGACGCATACCTTTTGTCCATTTCATCAAACACCTCGCTTGCGGTGGGAGCAGCCCCGTTGAGAGGCATCGTTGGGGAACCTCTTTCCGGGGCAAAGGGAGTGGATGAAGGAGCCGACTTCTTTGTAGCCGGAATCTTCTTCCACTTTACACCGGAGACCTTGGCTACCATCTCCGCCGCCAGCCGAGATCGTGCAGCGGCGTTGCCGCCTGGAGCACGGGCCTTCGTGGCGGGGGCAGCCGGATTCCCACCCTGCACGACCACGTTGCCCTGCCGCATGCAGGAAGGCGCAATGGTGCCTTGGGTGACGGCGGGGCCAACATGGCCGGCGGCGAGATTTGCCCGAAGGGATTGAGCATGAGCGAGCTCGACGGTGATGGGGGATAGCAGGGACTCATCCATGATGGCGAAGGATGGCTGGGGAAGATGAACCAGATCATGAGGTGGTGGGGCAATGGTAGTGGAGGGTGGGGGAGCGGGAACGGCCGCACGGAAATGTCCCTCCTGCCAAATCTCACTGCAGATAGGGGCCGAGCTCTGGTCTTCCTTCCACCCCGTGAATCTAGAGGTGGAGGAAGATCTTTTGCCGTGCCCTGCAAAAAATAATTACGGGTCGGCCGCCAATGCGGTGTCTGATCTGGTAGATTTTCCCGCCCCAGCCCGTATTTTGTCGGTTATTTTGCGGGTTGGGGCGGGATGCGGGGTCTGCTAGAGATGCTATTAGAGTCTTCTGCATCATGATTGACTTCTCAATATCCTTTCAAACAGCAGGATACATGTCCTTCCGCAACCTGTCATACAATTCGTTCTGCTTCATTTCACTTCTTGCATTTTTTATGTTGAGCCTCTCTTCTTTGCTGAGTGTGAAAGCCCTCTTGTGCGGGACATTAACACCTATACCCCTTGCACGGCCAGGGGGCTCTCTTATTTACAGAGCATTGGATGGAATGTCACATGGTCCTGAGTTCCTATAGAACCTTCCAGGGATCTTGCAAGCCTTTCACATCACGCGATATAGTTCTTCGTCATGTGAGTTTTCAAAGTAATAAGTTCCATCATCACGCCTCCTTGCACGTGCCCGCAAGTAGTCTCTAGCGCGTTCGCCCCTGATTTCACTAAATGCCGATTTCCCACCCGCTGCTACTGCTTATTTGTCGTCCTGGTCCCGTATCGGTTTCATCATGTAGTATCCTACCACACCCATACGGTGGCGGTGTGTGTTCCTCTTCTGAAGTAACGATTGCTTGGCACTCTTCTCAGCAAACTCTGTAGTTGCCCTGACCCTTTTGAATTTTGCCTAGACTGCCTTTGTAATTTGGGGGTATGCGGGGATTGGGTCCTTGCCTTCACTCAAGTACTTCTTGTACAATATGTGCTTCCAGTTTCTCCAAGCAATCCTAGCCTTCTTTAGTGTAGCGTGTTCCACCTACATTCTCCACTACTCTGGAATGTTGCAGTGATCCATGATCTCCCAGACTATCCTTTGTCGTGTTTCTATGTCAGCCTTTCGAAACCCCGGTGGATTAATGTTGAGCCTTGCTGATGTAGGGTAGGAACCCTAGATGGCCGATCTTTCACGAAAGGAGCGGATCCCAAAGAGAAACACGAAGATCACGAGGGGGATTCACGAGGGAAAACACGAGAGAAACTCAAACCAACAAGATTCGATTACACATGCGCTAGATCCTCGAAACACAAAGAGATACACGATGATCCAAGGTCAACAAAGGACGATACAAGTAACCGGTTCTTCTCCTAGAAGGAGGTCTTGATGGGGCCGCCCAAGAGGGGGTCTTGAATCCAAGTGGATCATCTCCGAAGAGGGGCCGCAGTCTCTCTCGAGGAGGAGAACGGTATGGATGAGCGAAGCTCTATCTCGAAGTATGAGCTAAACCAACGCTACCCTAGAAAGGAGGAGGGAGAGGTCTATTTATAGTCTTGGTGCAAGAGGGGGCGAAGTGAAGGGGTACATGGGCCTCGGGCCCGAATTTGGACGCAGCCAGGTACCGGACGTCCGCTGGGGACCGGTCGTCCGGTGTCTCAGGAGTTGCCGGACGTCCGGTGCCCTCCGGTCATCCACTGGTTCTGCTCTGTGATGGGGGTGCCGGATGTCCGGAGGCTCCGGACTTCCGCTGATGTTGGCTCGGGTGCTGGTGCGCCGGTCGTCCGGTCCGGACCGGACGTCCGCTCGTTTGCTTCGGGTGCAGGGGCACCGGTCACCCGGTCTGGGCCAGACGCCCGCTGGCTGGGGCTCGGCTGACGCTTCAGGCGCCGGACGTCCGGTCCTGGCCGGTCGTCCGGTGGCTGGGAATTTTCCTGCAGCTCTTCTTCTTCTCTGTCTTCTCGTCCATCTTCCTCTTCTTCTTGTCCTCGCTCCATAGATTCTCCATTGTACCAGAGTATGCACAAGGTATCCATATGAGGTAGTAGCCATGCTTCATGTGCATCGAAGTGGAATTGTGCGAGGAGAGATGTCACCTCGGTGTCAAGGGCTCTTGCACATGATCGAGTCATGGGCCTAGTAGGCACTTGGTGAGACAATGGTAGGTCCATGGGGATGACCTTGGGATGCTCCGCATCATCTCCCCTCCCTTGGGGAAGATCCGTCCTCGGATCAAAATCTTCATCACCATGGAAAGGAGAGAGATCTTTGACGTTGAAGATGTCGCTCACGTTGTACTTGTCGCGTGAAGGTCGATCTTGTAAGCATTGTCGTTGTAGCGTGCAAGCACCTTGAAGGGTCCATCCGCTCATGGACGAAGCTTGGATTTGCATTCTTGTGGGAAGCGGTGCTTGCGAAGATGTAGCCACACTTGATCACCAATGTTGAAGACCATAGGTTGCTTGTTCAAGTTGAGCTTGGTCGCAAGGCGTTGAACTTGGCGCTCGATGGTGTTTCTTGTATCTTCATGCAACTTCTTGAGATGTGTCACACGTGCACTTGTGTCCAAATTGATGCGCTCTTGGAGTGGTAGAGGAAGAATATCCAATGGTGACAAAGGGTTGAATCTGTAGACGACCTTGAAAGGGGACTTGCCGGTTGTTGAGTGTCTTGTTCGGTTGTATGCGAACTCGGCGATGGGTAGACACTCCTCCCACTCCTTGATGTTCTTCTTGATGAGTACTCGAAGGAGAGCGGAGAGTGTGCGGTTTGTCACCTCCGTTTGGCCGTCGGTTTGAGGATGGTATGCCGTGGAGAAGAGTAGCTTGATTCCGAGCTTGGCGCATAGAGTCTTCCAAAAGTAGCTAAGGAACTTGACGTCGCGGTCCGAGACGATTGTCTTTGGCACTCCATGAAGGCGCAAGATTTCCCTACAAAACAAATTTGCAATATGTGAAGCATCGTCTATCTTGTTGGAAGGAATGAAATAAGCCATTTTGGAGAAACGGTCCACGACAACAAAAATGGAATCCTTGCCATTTCGAGTTCTAGGCAAACCAAGCACAAAGTCCATGCTAATATCTTCCCATGGTTGGTATGGAATCAGTAGAGGCATATAGAGGCCATGAAATTGAGCTTTGGACTTAGCTTTGCGGCATGTCGAACATCGGTTGGTGAAGCGATTGACGTCCCGAAACATCTTTGGACAAAAGTAGTTCTTCGAGAGCGTGGCGAACGTCTTATCGCGTCCAAAGTGTCCCATTAATCCTCCTCCATGCGATTCCTGCAAAAGCAATAAACGAAGGGACGACTTGGGGGTGCAGAGTTTGTTAGCTCTCATAAGGTAGCCGTCTTTGATGTAATAGCGCTCCCACGATGTATTCGACAAACACTTGGCATAAGGGGTGGCAAAAGTTTCATCATGCGCATACAAATCTTTGATATGCTCGAAGCCAATGACATCTAACTCGAGTTGCGTGACTAGCATGCATATGCGGGAAAGAGCATCCGCGACAATGTTTCCTTTACCCTTGATGTACTTGATGACATAGGGAAAAGACTCAATGAATTCACTCCATTTAGCATGACGCTTGTTCATCTTAGTTTGACCCTTGAGATACTTGAGGGTCTCATGATCGGTATGAATGATAAACTCATGGGGACGAAGGTAATGTTCCCATTCATGTAAAACACGGACTAAAGCATATAGCTCTTTGTCATAGATGGGATAGTTGAGTTGCGCTCCGGAAAGTTTCTCAATAAAGTAAGCTATGGGGCGCTTCTCTTGCGTTAACACGCCTCCTATGCCATTACCGCTAGCATCGCAATGAATCTCAAAAGGCTTGTCGAAGTTGGGTAAAGCAAGCACGGGAGCATGAGTAAGCAAATTCTTAAGCTCATTGAAAGCAATATCTTGAGATGGTCCCCCCAAAAAAGGTGCGTTCTTCTTGCTCAAAGCATGCAAAGGTGAAGCAATGGTGCTAAAATCCTTCACAAATCGACGGTACAAACTGGCTAAACCAAGAAAACTACGCACTTGTTGCAAATTGGTTGGTTGGGGCCAAGTTTTAATAGCATTGATCTTAGATTCATCAACATGAACACCCTTAGAAGAGACCACAAAACCCAAGAAAACGAGCTTATCAACACCAAATAGGCATTTCTCCATATTAGCATAGAGACGCTCTTTTCTAAGAGTTTGCAAAACGGTGCGGACATGGATGACATGTTCCTGGATAGATTTGCTAAACACAAGAATGTCATCGAAGTAAACCACAACAAATATACCAATGTAAGGGTGAAAGACATGATTCATAAGGCGCATAAACGTGCCCGGTGCTTCCGAAAGACCCATAGGCATGACTAACCACTCATACAAACCAAACTTGGTTTTGAAGGCGGTTTTCCATTCATCACCCTCATGTATGCGGATTTGATAGTAACCACTCTTAAGATCAATTTTGGAAAATATAGTGGCACCACTAAGTTCATCAAGCATATCATCAAGGCGTGGAATGGGGTACCTATATCTAACGGTGATAGCATTGATAGGTCTACAATCGGAGCACATGCGAAAGCTACCGTCACGTTTTGGCACAAGAATGACCGGTACGGCACAAGGACTCAAACTTTCACGCACATGTCCATGGTCTATGAGATGCTTTACTTGCCTTTGTATTTCTTTGGTTTCTTCGGGGTTGACGCGGTATGGAGCTTTGTTGGGAAGCGGCGCTCCGGGGATGAGATCAATTCGGTGCTCAATGCCTCGTAGTGGAGGTAGACCCGGAGGTAGATCATCGGGGAAAACATCTTGGAATTCCTGCAATAGAGAAGATAACACCAATGGTAGATCGTGAGAGTTGTTAGTTTTTGTGACCTCGTCCTTGCGCAATAGGACATAGTGTAGGACACTTGATGGGTTCTCACACACTTCTCTCATCTCACGTTTGGTGGAAAATAGAATGAAGCTCTTGTTTTCGCTCATCATGGAGGCACTCAATTTGGGCTTGTGGCGCTCACTCTCTTTTTGGTGGCTCACTCTCTCACCATTCTCTCCACTATGGGCGGCTTGCTTATCGGCGATCACTTGGCTTGGAGACATGGGTCGTAACACAAACTCCTTTCCTTGCATCTTGAAGCTATAGTGGTTTGTACGCCCATTGTGGACGACTCCTCTATCGAATTGCCATGGCCGTCCAAGGAGAAGATGGCAAACGGTCATTGGGATGATGTCGCATTCCAAGGTGTCTTCGTAAGCACTGATTTTGAAGGATACGTGTACTCGGTGCTCGACTTGGATAGTGCCGGCGTCACTAAGCCATTGCACTTTGTATGGATGTGGATGCTTCGTCTTGGGCAATTGGAGCTTGGAGCAAAGTTCTTCACTTGCGAGATTGTGACAACTCCCTCCATCGATGATGACCTTGACGGATCGTCCATTGATGCCGGCCTTGGTGTGGAATATGGTGCATCTTTGGTCTTCTTCTTGGTGATGTTGGAGGGTCAAGACTTTTGAGACAACAAGTGCGGGACTTGAGGCTTCATCACAAAAGACTTGTTCTTCTTCATTGTTCACTTGGCGGTGCATGGCCACTTGCTCAAGGGCTTCCATTTCTCCTTCGCTCATGGAATCATAAGTGCCATTGTCGTTCAAGATCATTGTACGCTTGTTGGTGCACTCATAGGACTTGTGGCCTCGGCCTCCGCAAGTGAAACACTTGAGGGAACTCGTCTTGATGGTCTCATCGGTTGGGGTAGATGAAGATGAAGCTCTCGGCTTGAAGTTGCTCGTAGGAGGGTGACTTGTAGTTGAAGAAGCTTTCTTGGAAGTCGGCTTGTCGATGTTGGAAGTAGACGTTCTTGTAGTCGGTGTTGGAGTCGTTGAAGCTTGGTTATTGGAGAAGCCGTAGGACTTGGATGAGAACTTGGCGTACTTGAAGTCATCTTGCACTTGGTGTTCCGCTTTAGTAACTTGGTGCACGAGCTCGATGAGATTTGAGTATGGTTGGAAGTCGGCGATCTTCTTGATGGGATGACTGAGTCCATTCAAGAAACGTGCCATAGTTTGCTCATCATCTTCCGTCACATTGGCTCTTATCATTGCAATCTCCATCTCCTTGTAGTATTCTTCAACGCTCTTGGTTCCTTGCTTGAGTTGTTGGAGTTTCTTGAAGAGGTCGCGGTTGTAGTAGGTAGGCACGAAGAGTGCTCTCATGACATCCTTCATTTGTGCCCAAGTAGTGATGGGTGGATCACCTCTTGCCTCGCGGTGCTCAATGACTTGTTCCCACCAAATGAGGACATAGTCTTGGAACTCAAGGGATGCCATCGCGATCTTCTTCTCTTCTTCATAATTGTGCGAGCGGAAGATCTTGTCAACTTTCAATGCCCATGAAAGGTATTCTTTGGGATCGTTGCTTCCGTTGAACTTGGGCATGGTGAACTTGAGCTTGCTGTAGCATTGCTCTTCATTGTGTTGGAGTCGGGGATGATGACGCCCATGTTGTAGATGATTGTCCAACTCATGGTACTCTTGACGCGGAGGGTTGTCAACCTCGTGTCGCTCTTGCCGCGGAGGTTTCCCATTGTTTTCATGCTCTTGATGAACTTGATGGTTTTGGCGAGCTTGTGGAGGAACGCGTCGAGCTCGAGGGGGAACTAGACGATGCATGTGAGCTTGAAATCGTCATTCATGAAGTTCTTCGCGAAGTGCTTCCTCTTCTTCACGGGCTTGTCGGCCTCGGTCGGCAACGGCTCGACTTGATTCATGAAGGGCACGTTGCGCTTCAAGTGCTTGAGCTTCACGTAGTTGTTGTTCTTGGCGTTCTGCCTTGGCGTCTTGTGCATCTTGATGTTGTCGTGCTCTCTCCTCTTGTTCGTGTTGACGTTGGCGATGCCATTCTCGGGCTAGCGCAAAGGCTTGTTCGGCTTGACGTCATCGATGTTCTTGCGAGTCAGTGTCTCGAAGTGGATTGAGGTTTGCTTGAAGCTCGGTGCGCGCGGCTCGTCGAGGAGTGTTCGATGTCGGTGTACTTGAACCGGAGATGGTGTCGTCGGAGTGTCGACTTGAACGGCTCCTTCTTGAAGTGGAAGAAGAGCGGTTGAGCAACAAAGCGCGGATCTCGTCCATCCTTGCGTCATTCTCTTGCTTGTGATCGTCGAGCTTGTTGTCAAAGTAGTCCCTTGTACGTTGCTCGGAAAGTCGTAAGTCAGCGGCAAGGTTGTCGATGCGTTCACTCATAGCTTGTTGCTCTTGATGTAAAGCACGCTGTGCACCAAAGAGGTGACTCTTGGTGATGAAGGAGTTCATGTCGTCGTCTTGCTCCATGAAGAGCGGGTTGGTAGAAGTACTTGGCCTATCCATCATTACAAGACAAATGTGAGTGGAAGAAAGGGAAGAACCGATATCAAATGTACCTTGACCGATGTTGACAATGGATCAAAGATGACTCCAATGTGTAACAAGGAAATAGCACAATTGGTACCAATTCTTGTCGGTTCTCACACCTACACAAGTAAAAGCTTTTGGTGGAGCTTGGTTAGGATGGTGGCACAATTTTTAATGTGAATGTAAGCAAGATTCAATAATGTTGGGAAAGATTCGCAAGATGCAATGTAACAAGTAGACCAAGCATATACGGTACACAGAAACACACACGCAAAAAGACAAGTGGGGTTGATGATGAGGACATCAATACCATTGTTACACCCATAGCCCCTACTGTTACATATACTGGACCAATTACTAGAGCTCATGCACGCCAATTAAATTACCAGGTACTTTCGTTTCTTGGTAATGATTCTAATGTTCATGAGATTATGATGCTGCCTAAATTGGATACATTTGTTTTGCTTACAAATGAAGGGCCTAGCTTGGAGAAGGATGAACATTGGAGCAAGAACACGCATGGAGTTGATGGCATGCGCAAGGGGGTCAAGAACGGAGTTACAAGTGATGATTTCAGGACTTTGAAGCCGCCATAAGGAGTGCATGAAGCCTTGGACGAAATATACGAGATGCCACTTCATAATATTCGTCCATAGGCTATTCTAGGTGCTGCGTCACCTTATTAATGGGCCAGGCCCATGTAATTTCGAAATACTTAAGTATAGGCTATTTTTAGAGTCCGTATGTGTGGGGAAACAAGAGTTAGGGTTGGTTTCGGACCCCACCCTCAAGGGCCACGAAATTCCCCCCTCTTCCTCCATATATACAACCCTTAGGGCATCATTTAGACTTTGGGTTTTCTTTAGATTAAAAGTTCGCCATAGCTGCAACTTCTCGTACTTCGTTTGTGTCCAACGACCAGACTAAGACGTCACAGAACCCCACCTTGATCAATAAAGCTTTCATCTTATATTCGCAATATCCAGATTGCAATCTCAGTTTCTTGCTTGTTCTTCATTTGCTTGCAGGAAACAGACCCTCGTGGTCAGGTTGATCGTGCACCGGCGTGGTCAATAACCCTCGGAAGTTGGTTTAGCGATTGTTAAGGCGCGACGTCTCGCACGTTCGTAGTCGGATCGTCAAGGTCGACTCCCACAGAAAACGATAGCCACCATCTCATCGAAACATTGGGACACCTTTGCCTCTATCAGTTGAGCAACCAAGGGTGAGCCAAAATGTGGAATCCACAAAAATTCTCTTGTTGCACAACACTAGAGAGACGCTTGCACGATTGCACGATAGGCGGATACAAGAACTTGTGCACAACCTACTTAGCAAAAATGCAATGACTTCTATCCCAAATATGTTTTATGCAAGGTGTTGCTATGATATGATCCAAGATGATCGAGTATGACAAACTTAATGTTGTATGATGCTATGGTAAAAGCTCTTTGCTTATCTTTCCTCTTTGCTTAAAACCTTGGTTGGCTCTTTGATGTTTGAGCTCTTTTCTTATGCGATGCTTGACGAACCAATATAGCAAGTGAGTATGCGATGACAACTTAGTGACACAAGAGATGATACCATTATAGGCAATAATGATGTATGTATGTATGCTATGGGAAGTATGATCACTAATGTGCACAAGTCTCATTGCCGGCAATACTCAATGGCTAGTCTTGATGGGTAAGCGACACAAAGGGGTAAGGCGATGATGGCTAACAATGTGATGGCAAGAGTGATATGTCCAATACCAAGATGAGGTTACCGGTCTTCCTTCCAGTATGGTGTCAAAATGGTGGCATGAATACCAAGTCACAGTCGAGGTGGTCGTTGATGATGACCGGTGTTGATGACGCGTTCGTGGCGAAAATGAGCGGCGGTGGTGTCGATGTCAAACCGTACCTAGATAGCCAAAACACAAAAGGATACGGTACCACAACTCAAATTCTCAAAACCAAAGGTGACCAAAATCGTCGGAGTAGGTGGCGGTTAGGTGGTGGTGTGGGTTGGAATAATGTCAAAGAGTGCGGAAAGTCGGTGGTGGTGTAGCGGATGAAGTGGTGGAAGTAGCGATCGTCCGGTAGTGGACGGAAGTCCGGTCACCGGTCGTCCGATCGGGTCGGACGTCCGGTGGTTCCTGGGTCGCCGGACGTCCGGTGATGTGCCGGTCGTCTGGTGGTCGGGGTCAACGTGAGATTCTAGATCCGGGAGGTGATTTTTGGGGGGAATATGGGAGGGATTTCGAGGTGGAGGTGGTGGGGGAAGGCTAGATCTACTAGCAACGCAACAAATTCATGGATCAAAACCAACAAAACATCATCAAAACTCACAAAACACAGGAAAAAATTTTGGGGCTATTTTTGTGGGGATTTTCGGATTAGGACGAAAAACAACAAAAACAAGCTAGAAAAACGAAGAGGAGGCTCCGAAATCGTGATCAACCTTGCTCATGATACCAAGATGATGTAGGGTAGGAACCCTAGATGGCCGATCTTTCACGAAAGGAGCGGATCCCAAAGAGAAACACGAAGATCATGAGGGGGACTCACGAGGGAAAATACGATAGAAACTCAAACCAACAAGATTCGATTACACATGCGCTAGATCCTCGAAACACAAAGAGATACACGATGATCCAAGGTCAACAAAGGATGATACAAGTAACCGGTTCTTCTCCTAGAAGGAGGTCTTGATGGGGCCGCCCAAGAGGGGGTCTTGAATCCAAGTGGATCTTCTCTGAAGAGGGGCCGCAGTCTCTCTCGAGGAGGAGATCGGTATGGATGAGCGAAGCTCTATCTCGAAGTATGAGCTAAACCAACGCTACCCTAGAAAGGAGGAGGGAGAGGTCTATTATAGTCTTAGTGCAAGAGGGGGCAAAGTGAAGGGGTACATGGGCCTCGGGCCTGAATCTGGACGCAGCCAGGTACCGGACGTCCGCTGGGGACCGGTCGTCCGGTGTCTCAGGAGTTGCCGGACGTCCGGTGTCCTCCGGTCGTCCGCTGGTTCTGCTCTGTGATGGGGGTGCCGGACGTCCGGAGGCTCCGGACTTCCGCTGATGTTGGCTCGGGTGCTGGTGCGCCGGTCGTCCGGTCCGGACCGGACGTCCGCTCGTTCGCTTCGGGTGCAGGGGCACCGATCGTCCGGTCTTGGCCAGACGTCCGCTGGCTGGGGCTCGGTTGACGCTTCAGGCGCTGGACGTCCGGTCTTGGCCGCTCGTCCGGTGGCTGGGAATTTTCCTGCAGCTCTTCTTCTTCGCCGTCTTCTCGTCCATCTTCCTCTTCTTCTTGTCCTCGCTCCTTAGATTCTCCATTGTACTTGAGTATGCACAAGGTATCCATATGAGGTAGTAGCCATGCTTCATGTGCATCGAAGTGGAATTGTGAGAGGAGAGATGACACCTCGGTTTCAAGGGCTCTTGCACGTGATCGAGTCATGGGCCCGGTAGGCACTTGGTGAGACGATGGTAGGTCCATGGGGATGACCTTGGGATGCTCCGCATCACTTGCCTTGCCAACAAATCCACACACACTCCTAAACCTTGTGCGTGCTTTATCTGGTTTAGTAGGATCCCAAGAGTTTATATCAATCTTGGTTACTTCATATACACCTTTAGGCTAGTCGGTGGGCTTCCTTGGAGCGTTCCTCCGTGTCCTGACCGGAAGGGTAATTGCTGCAGCTCTATCCCGTTCAAGATTACTTGATCCCTCACCATCTGCTGAAGGCCTGGGGTTGTCCGAATCAGATGAAGATACATCGCCTGAAGCATGAGTGTTGTCGCTGCTACTCGGCATCTATAGAGAACACATGCAAAACTCAGGAAAGGAGGATAAGCATAAATCTAACAACTTGGTATCATGTTGTCTAAACTTGTCATGTAATAATTTAGAAAATGTACGCCTTATTTGTTAAGTTTGTGTGACTCGGGCACCCGCGATCTGTAAATCGGCAATAACTTATTAGAACAAATACAGCTAATATGTAGTAGTTAGGAAGGTAGATAATGAACATATATACGCTCTCCGTTATTTTATAGCCAATTTGGGAACATACAGAACGGAATGGGAAGAGGGATTCCGAGGAAATATGCCTCACCGCAATGGAGAGTAGTAACTAATAGGTTTCTTAATGCAAACCCCGCCGGACCACCGGAGAGTCGAGGATTACATGATCGATATGCTCGAGGGTGGCTGGCGAGCAAACTAAGACAGCGAGGTGCGGGCATCCGCGTGTTGGGAACGATAGTGGAGGTAGGGTTGACGTCGAAGAGCGGGCGCATGGCCGGGGTGAGCATGCTGAGGGAGGGGGAGCTGGTGATGGATACTGGGTTGACTGGTTGAGGAAAATGCGGGCGGGGGGGGGGGGGTCTGGGCGGCCTAGGTGAAAAGGGTGAAAATATATGCTTGATCGCCGCGTGGAAAGGCCTATGCAAACGGTTGCCTCTAAGCGCTCGTGTGCACAAAGAGAATAATTTCATTTGAAATTAAGACGTACTAATTTTGAATGAAGATGTAAGTTCATCGTTTCACCTCTAAAATTTTCCCGCATTAAGCAAGAACCATTATACCACGGGTTTGATTTGCTGGCACATTTCAAATCTAGTGTGCTATATTTAAGACATTTTTTGGCATTTACCATGCACTTTGGCATATAAATCAAATCCTAGACGGACTGCATTTGCTATCGAAAGGGATGAGGATTGTCGTTCGATCTGGGAGCATCCACCAGTGTAGACGTATGATCCGTGAGGCCTGGGTTCTGGCCAATCAAAACGCATGACTCAGATCGCGCGCGCAACAATGGGGGGCATCAACCATAGTTTGGTAGGCACACGGCTTTAGTGAGTGAAGCGTGTGCTATTTGAAAACATTTACATGAACTAACATCATATTTTTGTTTGAATGAAAGCAAGAGTTCATCGTTTCGCCTCCAAATTGTTTTCCACGGTAAGAAATCACCATTGTTCCCTATGGTTCGATTTTCTCGTGCATTTGAGGTATAGTTTGCTAATTTGAGTCATTTGCTATAATCGCAACTACACGTGGGTGGTAGCTAACAAGATCATTTGTGCGTCGCTTTGGAAGTTTTTGTTCATTGTTCGAGAAACGGGAAAAAAATTCGAACAGTTCGGCCGCAAGGTGTGGCCAGAGGCGTAGGCCTTGTTGGCATTCTAGTTACAAGAAATGCATATATAGTCCGGAAATAACAAAAATCGGTGTGTCACCGTGGTGTGCTCTCAGGATCCCATGGAAATTTTTTGGAAAAGTCAGCACAAATTTTGATGATCACACCTTCCAAATCGGAGCATCTCACAAGAAGGATCATAGTTTCCAAAAGGTGACGTGACACTTTGGACTCCAATCGTTAGTGACTACATTTCATATTAAACAATCACATATATACCCTAGGTTTGATTTTCTGGCCCATTTTAGCTCTCATCTGTTATATTTACACTACAAAAAAGACACATCCGTGACATTTTGGGCCAAACGAATTTTTTCCTGTCATGCTTATGACACTTCTATGACGATAATTATGACAAAACCCGGTATCATCATAGATGTGGTGGGCTCCTACTTCTATGAAAATAATCATGACAGAAAATGGGCATTTCATCCTGGGCGGGTCGAAGACGCACCTGCATGATATTCTTTGGGCCGTCCATGACGGAAAAAATCATGGTAGAAACGAGGGCGAGGAAAATTTTGCAGAGTTCCCAATTACGGTAGGTGGTTGAGGCCGAGCGATGCATGGAGATTTGCACGTTTCTCTCGTACATGTACGCGCGTGTGTGCAAGGCATTACGCTCTAACTGAACCCGAGCGAGGCGTTGGGCTCTAACTAAACCCGAGCGATTGCACTAGCTTCGTTACCGAACCCCGATCGATCCCTTGCTGTTAACTGAACCCGAGTGATTCCTTTGCTACTGCTGCTAACTCAAGCCAATCGAAGCCGCCTCTTGATGAACAGTCCCCGATGGGGGTTGGATGAACAGTTCCCGGTGGGGATTGGATGAACAAGATCCCATGGTAGTAGAGGTTGTTGCCGCTGGATAAACAGGACCCTGATCGAGGAGGTAGGGGTGGATGAACAGTAGCCGGTGGAGGGACCCCGTGGAGGGCTGGTTGAACAGGACCCCATGGAGGGCTAGTTGAACATGACCCCGTGAAGGGCTGGTTGAACAGGACCCCGTGGAGGCTGAATGAACAGGACCCCGTGGAGGGCTGTTTGAACAGTAGCTGGTGGAGGCTAGTAGAACAATAGCTGGTGGGGGCTGGATGAACATGACTCCGTGGATGAATAGTAGCTGGTGGAGGCAGGAGGAAAGTCGACGGTGGATGAACAGTAGTAGGTGGACGCTGGAGGAAGTCGACGGTGGATGAACAGTAGCCACACCCCTCCCGATGAACAGGACACCGTTTCAACCGTAGGCGCTCCAATACAAGTCTGTTTCCTCCATTTTGCAATACGCCACACCCCTCCCGATCAATAGCACCCCATTTCGACTGTAGGCACTCGAACAGAAGTTTGTTTCCTCCATTTTTTGGTACGTGAGACCCTTCCCGATGAACAGGACCCCGTATCGATTGTACGTGGTCGAATAGAAGGTTGTTTCTTCCGTTCTACGGTACACCAGACCTCATTTCGGCTATTCTGTCCAAGCCGCTTGGCTCCCGATGAACACGCGACACTGTTTACTCCATTCTGACCCAGCCGGTTGGCTGCTGATGAACAGGACGATGTCGCTGTACGCATTAGTGACCCCACCTATATGTACGTACGTAGCCGTATTTACTATCTTGCAGCGTGGCCATACGTACGTGTACACGATATAGACGGGACTACGTCACATGGTACATTGGCGCCTCTACTTTAACACGTGCCGCTCCTTACTCAACCACGGTACATCGCTACAGAGAGACCGATCGACCGCTTTGTACGTACACGTTCGTGGTCGGACAGATAACGTTACCTTCACTTCAACCTGATGGGTCCCAGCTATCAGGGGGGAACATTTTTTCGTGAAATACAGAGGCCCTTCTGGTAGGTCCGAGGAGTCAGCTGGAGGAATCACTTTTTGCGCGTAATAAGGAGGCACTTCCTTGCGTGTGGCCATGGACTCAGCTGTCAGCCTCTCCACTTACAGTCCTCTTCTGATGGTTGTGATTAGTTGACCACATTGACAACGTCATACCGCCTGAGAGCACCAAGGTGGTGGACAACGGCGCGACCAAGGAAGGGAACGACCCAGGGCTGGGGAATATGCAGTAGTGGATGCCCATGCGGAGGGGAGTACGAGGGTTCAATGCTTCAGCTGCGGTTTGAGGTTGCCGTCGTCGGAGAATAATAGGGGGTGTGGGTGAGTAGAGGGATGGCCTGGCCAGCAGTGGGTGTAGGGTGGGCGGTGAGGCCTGCGTGGCAGCACAGCCGGCCATGGGAGGCAGGAGTAGGCGGCACGGCCGGCACTAGTTTGGGCGGCTGGAGCAAGAAGACTAGAGGTTTAAGAAGTATGACAGCCTTTGGATGGACATCATACGGTCGCCGCAGCTAGAATCGTTTATATTCACTAAGTTGACAAAGCTCTGCGTTCGCGTCAACTTAGTAGGCCCACAAGTCAGCCTCCAAATATGGTGGGACCAACCAAGCAGCGGGGGTATTCATTATTTTTTGCGTAATAGCTGGTGGATCCGAGCTGTCAGCGGGGTAATGTGTTTTTTGCGAAATACAGAGGCCCTTCCAGTCGGTCCGAGCTATCAGGAGGAGGAATCATTATTTTGCGTGTAATAAGGAGGCACTTCCTACTCGCAAAAAAGAAGGCACTTCCTTGCGTGCGGCCGTGAAACCAGCTGTCAGCCTTTCCATGTGCAGTCCTCTTCCGATGGATGCCATTCGTTGACCACGCCGTGCCGAGAGCACCAAGGCGGTGGACGTCGGCGAGGCCAAGTAAGGGAACGACCCGGAGCCGAGGAAGACTCGACAGTTGTTTCCGTTGGGGAACGTAGTAATTTCAAAAAACTTCCTACGCACATGCAAGATCATGGCGATGCATAGCAATGAGAGGGGAGAGTATCGTCTACGTACCCTCGTAGACCGTAAGCGGAAGCGTTATGACAACGCGGTTGATGTAGTCGTACATCTTCACGATCGACCGATCTAGCACCGAAGGTATGACACCTCCGCGATCTGCACACGTTCAGCTCGGTGACGTCTCGCAAACTCACGTTCCAGTAGAGCTTCGAGGGAGAGTTTTGTCAGCAGGATGGCGCGGTCACGGTGATGATGTTGCTACTGAAATAGGGCTTCGCCTAAGCACCGCTACGATATAACCGAAGTGGATTATGGTGGAGGGGGGCACTACACACGGCTAAAAGATCAATGATCAACTTGTGTGTCTATGGGGTGCCCCCTCCCCCGTATATAAAGGAGTGGAGAGGGGGAGGGCCGGCCCTCTCTATGGCGCGCCCTAGGGGAGTCCTACTCCCTCCGGGAGTAGGATTCCCTCCTTCCATGTAGGAGTAGGAGAGGAAGGAAGGAGGAGAGAGGGAGGAAGGAAAGGGGGGCCGGGCCCCCTCCCAATTCGGATTGAGCTTGGGGGCGCGCCTCTCTCTTTTACCTTCCCTCTCCTCTATTCCACTAAGGCCCAATAAGGCCCATATACTCCCCGGGGGGTTCCGGTAACCTCCCGGTACTCCGGAAAAGTGCCCGAACCACTCGAAACCATTCCAATATCAAAATATAGGCTTCCAATATATCGATCTTGACGTCTCGACCATTCCGAGACTCCTCATCATGTCCGTGATCAAATCCGGGACTCCGAACTACCTTCGGTACATCAAAACACATAAACTCATAATACCGATCATCACCGAACGTTAAGCATGCGGACCCTACGGGTTCGACAAATATGTAGACATGACCCTACTCATTAGCTACATTTCTTGCAAGGCTTATTGGGATGTACATTACCGAGAGGGCCCAGAGATACCTCTCCGACAATTGGAGTGACAAATCCTAATCTTGATCCATGCCAACTCAACAAACACCATCGAAGACACCTGTAGAGCACCTTTATAATCACCCAGTTACGTTGTGACATTTGGTAGCACACAAAGTGTTCCTCTGGTATTCGGGAGTTGCATGATCTCATAGTCATAGGAACACAAGCCTACGGTATGATTGTATGTTGTGATTGTTGTCCTACAGACTAAAACCCTTCGGCTTATATAGACACCGAAGAGGGTTAGGGTTACACAAGGTCGGTTACAAAGGAGGAGATATCCATATACGTATTGCCTAGCTTGCCTTCCACGCCAAGTAGAGTCACATCCGGACACGAGACGAAGTCTTCAATCTTGTATCTTCATAGTCTCACTGTCCGGCCAATGGAGATAGTCCGGCTGTCCGGAGACCCCCTAATCCAGGACTCACTCAGCCGGCCTCCTATGCATGCCCAAGGGGGGAGTCCTACTCCCGGTGGGAGTAGGAGTCCCCCTTCCCTAGTTGGAGTAGGAGAGGGAAGGAACGGGGAGAAGGAGAGATGGAAAGGGGGCCGCCCCCCCTCCAATCCAGATTGGGCTTGGGGGGGCACCCCAACCTTGGTCGCCGCCTCCTCCGTTCCACTATGGCCCATTAAGGCCCATTGGCCTAATCTCGATCTATGCCAACTCAACAAACACCATTGGAGACACCTGTAGAGCATCTTTATAGACAGCCAGTTACGCCATGACGTTTGATAGCACACTAAGTGTTCCTACGGTATTCGGGAGTTGCATGATCTCATAGTCATAGGAACATGTATAAGTTATGGAGAAAGCAATAGCAACAAACTAAATGATCATCGTGCTAAGCTAACTGATGGGTCAAGTCAATCACATCAAGTGGTTGTGGTACCCAGACATTCTGAGTATATGTTCACTGACAGAACTATTCTCCTCCATCTTGCAGATGTAGAACTTATTTGAGACTTCATATCTCTCAATCCAGGCATTTTCTTGAAATATTAACTTCAACTCCTGGAACATCTCATATGCTTCATTACGTTCAAAACATCGTTGAAGTCCCGGGTCTAAGCCGTAAAGCATGGCACACTCAAGTATCGAGTAGTCATTATCTTTGCTCTGCCAGGTGTTCATAACATCTGGCGTTACTCCTGCAGCGGGTTTGTCACCTAGCGGTGCTTCCAGGATGTAATTCTTATGTGCAACAATGAGGATAATCCTCAAGTTACGGACCCAGTCTGTGTAGTTGCTACCATCATCTTTCAACTTAGCTTTATATAGGAACGCATTAAAATTCAACGGAACAACAACACGAGCCATCTATCTACAACAACATAGACATGCAAAATAATATCAGGTACTAAGTTCATGATAAATTAAAGTTCAATTAATCAAATTACTTAAGAACTCCCACTTAGATAGACATCTCTCTAATCATCTAAGTGATCATGTGATCCATATCAACTAAACGAAGTCCGATCATCACGTGAGATGGAGTAGTTTTCAATGGTGAACATCACTATGTTGATCATATCTACTATATGATTCATGCTCGACCTTTTGGTCTCCAGTGTTCCGAGGCCATATCTGCATATGCTAGGCTCGTCAAGTTTAACCCGAGTATTCTGCGTGTTCAAAATTGGCTTGCACCCGTTGTATGTGAACGTAGAGCTTATCACACCCGATCATCATGTGGTGTCTCAGCACGATGAACTGTAGCAACAGTGCATACTCAGGGAGAACACTTATACCTTGAAATTTAGTGCGAGATCATCTTATAATGCTACCGCCGAACTAAGCAAAATAAGATGCATAAAGGATAAACATCACATGAAATCAATATAAGCGATATGATATGGCCATCATCATCTTGTGCCTTTGATCTCCATCTCCAAAGCACCGTCATGATCACCATCATCACCGGCTTGACACCTTGATCTCCATCGAAGCATCGTTGTCGTCTCACCCACTATTGCCTCTACGACTATCGCTACCGCTTAGTGATAAAGTAAAGCAATTACATGGCGATTGCATTTCATACAATAAAGTGAGAACCATATGGCTCCTGCCAGTTGCCGATAACTGTATTACAAAACATGATCATCTGATACAATAAAATTTAGCATCATGTCTTGACCATATCACATCACAACATGCCCTGCAAAAACAAGTTAGATGTCCTCTACTTTGTTGTTGCAAGTTTTACGTGCCTGCTACGGGCTGAGCAAGAACCATTCTTACCTACGCACCAAAAAACCCAACGCGGTATAGTGATTGCTTTTTGATCTTTAGAAACAACCCTGTTCATTGAATCCGATTCAACTAAAGCTGGAGAAACAGACACCCACTAGCCACCTATGTGTGAAGCACGTCGGTAGAACCAGTCTCGCGTAAGCGTACGCGTAATGTCAGTCTAGGCCGCTTAATCGAACAATGCCGCTGAATCAAGAATCAACTAGTGACGGCAAGCAACATGTATATACTCACGCCCACAACTCCTTTGTGTTCTACTCGTGCATATAACATCTACGCATAAACCTTGCTCTGGTACCACTATTGGGGAATGCAGTAATTTCAAAAAAATTCCTACGCACACGCAAGATCATGGTGATGCATAGCAACGAGAGGGGAGAGTATCGTCTATGTACCCTCATAGACCGTAAGCGGAAGTGTTATGACAACGTGGTTATGTAGTCGTACGTCTTCACGATCGACCGATCTGGCACCGAAGGTACAGCACCTCCGTGATCTGCACACGTTCGGCTCAGTGACATCCCACGAACTCACGATCTAGTAGAGCTTCGAGGGAGAGTTTCGTTAGCACGATGGCGTGATGATGGTGATGATGTTGCTACTGGAACAGGGCTTCGCCTAAGCACCGCTACGATATAACTGAGGTGGATTATGGTGGAAGGGGGCACCGCACAAGGGCTAAAAGATCAATGATCAACTTGTGTGTCTATGGGGTGCCCCCTCCCCCGTATATGAAGGAGTGGAGAAGGGGAGGGCCGGTCCTCTCTATGGCGCGCCCTAGTGGAGTCCTACTCCTTCTGGGAGTAGGATTCCCCCTTCCAAGTAGGAGTAGGAGAGGAAGGAAGGAGGAGAGAGGGAGGAAGGAAAGGGGGCCGTCCCCCCTCCCAAATCGGATTGGGCTTGGGGGCGCGCCTCCCTCTTTTCCCTTCCCTCTCCTCTATTCCACTAAGGCCCAATAAGGCACATATACTCCCCGGGGGGTTCCGGTAACCTCTCGGTACTCCGGAAAAATGCACGAACCACTCGGAACCATTCCGATGTCCAAATATAGGCTTCCAATATATTGATCTTTATGTCTCGACTATTCCGAGACTCCTCGTCATGTCCGTGATCAAATCCGGGACTACGAACTACCTTCGATACATCAAAACACATAAACTCATAATACCGATCGTCACCGAACGTTAAGCGTGCGGACCCTATGGGTTCGAGAACTATGTAGACATGACCGAGACATGTCTCCGGTCAATAACTAATAGCGGAACCTAGATGCTCATATTGGCTCCTACATATTCTATGAAGATCTTTATCGGTCAAACCGCATAACGTTATACGTTGTTCCCTTTGTCCTCGGTATGTTACTTGCTCGAGATTCGATCGTCGGTATCTCAATACCCAGTTCAATCTTGTTACCGGCAACTCTCTTTACTCGTTCCGTAATGCTACATTCCATAACTAACTCATTAGCCACATTGCTTGCAAGGCTTATTGTGATGTACATTACCGAGAGGGCCTAGAGATAACTCTCCGACAATCGGAGTGACAAATCCTAATCTTGATCCATGCCAACTCAACAAACACCATCGGAGACACCTGTAGAGCACCTTTATAATCACCCAGTTACGTTATGATGTTTGGTAGCACACAAAGTGTTCCTTTGGTATTTGGGAGTTGCATGATCTCATAGTCATAGGAACATATATAGTTATGGAGAAAGCAATAGCAACAAACTAAACGATCATCGTGCTAAGCTAACTGATGGGTCAAGTCAATCACATCATTCTCTAATGATGTGATCCCTTTAATCAAATGACAACTCATGTCTATGGTTAGGAAACATAACCATCATTGATTCAACGAGCTAGTCAAGTAGAGGCAAACTAGTGACACTCTGTTTGTGTATTCACACATGCACTAAGTTTCCGGTTAATACAATTCTAGCATAAATAATAAACATTTATCATGATATAAGGAAATATAAATAACAACTTTATTATTGCCTCTAGGGCATATTTCCTTCAGTTTCCCACGTGCAGTGGGTACCAGGGTTTATTTGTTCGGCTGCAGTGTGAGGCTATCGCCACCGGAGAATAGTAGGAGGTGTTGGTGAGTAGATGGATAGCCAGGCCAGGGATGCGAGTATGGTGGGGCCGTGAGGCCTGCCCGGCAGCACAGCCGGCCACGGGAGGCGGCAGCAGGCGGTTCCGCCGGCACTGGTTTGGGCAGCTAGAGCAGGAAGATCAGAGACTAAAGAAGCACTATTGCCATTAGATTGACACCTAACGGTTTGATGCTGGTAGAGTGAATTGTTGAATAAGTTTATTTTTTGAGAAATCTTGTGTAGGCATGAACTTAGCAGGCCCACATGTCAGCCTCCAAATCTGTGGCAGACAACATAGAGCCAAGTTGCTATTTTTGAATAATCTGCAGCCCATTTGCTAATTCTCAAGGAATTTATTACAGCCCATTTTCTGCCAGGACCACGGTCCAAAAGTTCAATCTTATTTTGCATATTTCGGTGGAGTCCGAACTATTTTAATCCAGAAATGATAAACATTTATTTTTTAAGAACTTATTGATTTGCCAAATAAAATATTGTTTTGTTTTTGTAAGCTAATAAGACGTGGGACAATTGAGTTGGTTTTAGGGAAAACCAGTGGTAAAAAAAATCAGCGCTGGGAGGGAAAATAACAATATAAAATTAAGGATGTAACGATGAAAAGATGAAAAGGGAACTTTATGTATTTTCAATGTAATAATACGTGTATAGGAACTAGTAAAACTATAGGTAGAGATAAGAAAACAGAAGTAGGAACTGGCGTTTCAGGAGGAAAATAGAACTTCGTTGTGTGTTTGATTCAGTAAAAAAACTGCCCGCGAATGTTCTAAAGAAAATATAACTAAGGCTGGCGGGCCAGAGGCCAGTTGATACCTTCTGGTTCTTTGTGCCCCGTTGTCGTCAGGGCTGGGCCTATTAAAAACAAAACCAAGCCTGGGCAGTCTACAGCCTAGTTGAAACTTGCTCGAGCTGAAATGATAATATACCTGTTGGATCCCAGTTATCAGTTTGTACTTGCAGAATTCTCTCGTCTATTGACTACGTTGAAAACTTCATGGGTTTCACCATCTCAGATGTCAGCATTATTTTTCCATCGTGATAATAAGTGCATGCACTTCCTTGCGTACGACCATGGACGTGCTGGTTCCGTATGGTTAGGCTCTGTATGGACATCTTGTGGTTCCACGGACGAATTTCATGTAAAAATCGGATGGTTTTTAGTAAAAGCCGACTAAATTCATTGCATTCCACATATTTCTTTTCATTATGGAATATTTTACATATTTCAACTAATAATAACGAACTAGGCCTTTTTTAGTCCATGGGAGGTCGCGACACTTCACTGTTCTGGCAGGCCCAAACCCATCGCTCCAAACAATTTGCAGCTCGGCTTGGCATGCCACAGCCCAGTTCCGACATGCTGCGTCCAACTATCATCCTGCGAAACTGGATCCCCTGCGTACTTCAAAGATGTTAAAATTTGGAGAACAGGGAATTCGAACGGCAGGTGCTTATGCTACCCATAAAATAAAAATCAGGTGCCTGAAAATTCGTTTCGAAACAAATGATTCAACTATATATCCACGTCGACCCTTGACATGATGGTTGGAAGCAAATGCCAAGTTCATACCGAAAGATCCTTAAGAACAATACCAACTTGTAGACGACCAGGTAGTACAAGTACCAATACCAAACTAACTTATTATCATTTTAGTCCTGGCCCTAGTGTTGATCTAGTAGAAAATCTTGCAGAGGACCAGCTCCCGCTCCTTCTCTTGCACCAGGTCCCCAAGGTGGTACTGGTGCATCACTCAGTTGGTCTTCTACTGGTCGAAGTTCTTGTTGGTGTGCAGCACCAGGACCTTTTTGCTGCCCGTCTGCGAACCGTTGACCATCAGCGGCAAGGTATTGCCAGTCTTGTGCCACATCGCATGCATGCCACACTCGGAATGTATCTTGTGACACATCCGCGTGCCCCTTTTGAATGCCTTGGACTTGCACTGGAAGAAATGCTTCCTTAGGCCACTCAGTGTGATACCTGCAGTATTGTCGAATACAGGTTTTAGTGTACATAGTTGGCATTTTCATAACATCTTTGGCATGCTGCAGTCACTTGTTTCACTTTTTATTAACTATCAAATTGTAATTGCTTCACTAGGTCCGCGTCTAAAAAGAAAAATATAGTAGTAAACAAAGAAATATGTTTGTGCAAGTAGAAAGTCGATCGGTGTGTCACCTGGAAGTTTCTCAGGATGGGTATAGCATATGCCATGCTTGTTGTAGATGGTTGGTATGAACAAATTGATGAGAGAGTGAGATCTTGCACTGCCAGCACTCACTTTTGCCTCAAGGTGCTTGATCAGCTCCTGATCCATGGGATCGAACTTGACGCCAGCCGGCATCACCGACCAATCCTTCTTGGACTTGCATCGGTTAATTCCAGTTAAATGGTACTCAATGTATGATCAATCAACTATTGTAAGTAAATGATGAAAGATTTCAACAGATAGTGGTACTCCAAATCTGAAGTCAACAATACCCGAACAAATTGGGGTGTCAGCTTCATTACTACTTGTAGACTCTAAAGACTTGAAAACCACCATAAAGATCGAAATCATAATATAGGGCGACGGAAGAATACTCACAGGAGCGGCCTTGATGGTTCCTTCCTTCATCCGGCTAGCTTGAAGAGCATCCTTGTTGAGGTCTATTTTTCAGCATCTTCCTTTTGACTGCTTGCAATGAAGTATAGCAACTCTAGTAGCTCATCGCTCATCGTACCAAATGCGTCAGAACAAGGCGACGGCTGCGAGGCGGGGAGATCGGGAGAGAATGGGAGAGTGATTTTGTAGAGAATGCGAGAGTGTTATTGTAGTACAAGAGGGGGAGGCTCACTATGGTGAATCGAGCATGCCGCCGGGACTCTTGTGTCACCTCACGTGCAGCGTGTTGTCACGTCAATTCAATGTGAGGAGATGATGAATAATTTGATCGACGTATACTAGTAGTACTACTATACTACTTACTAGTCATACTTAGTGTCACACTTTAACAATAGCTAGGTTTAACTAACAAAATGGCAATGCATGTCACCGAAAATTATACCATTGGAAACTATGTTCAAATACGAATCCAACAATATAATTTTTTGTGACATGCATTAACATTTAGTTAGTTAACTTTATGGTCAAAATTTGACACAAATTACGAAGGGGACCAATAAACCCGGAGGGAAGTAGTAGTACGAGTAGCGCAATATACGGTACAGAGGACTAGTACAAATTTAGAAATGGTGTATGAAGTTACAAGGCTGTGCGACAGACTTTGTAGGCTACAAGAGTAATACAAAATATAATTCCCATTGGACAACACTTTCACCAACATGTACGCACAAAATATATATATATGCAGCCGGTCTATTATGCTAATATTAGCAAAATAGTTATTCTGCTAACACTTCCGAACTGCACACTCAACACAAGTGCACTGCATCTTCTTTACGATGAGCACTGCAATGCTACATGGGAGAACTTCTTCATTTTCTGGCGGTCCGCTCGCGTATTCTGTGTGGAATCGGGTGTTGCGGGATTATTTAATTTATTCCTGGACACCATTTGACCTTTTTTTCATCGTAATTTGCTGCAAAAATAACTAAAGTCTGGGTAAATCGAGGGATTTGGCTGACGAGCTTTGCTCTATTCGTTCGTGTTCATGTCGGATGCGACTTTTTGGCACTCGGATGTTGTTTGTTAGTAGGAATACTTTGATATCCTGCGTTTAATCGCTCCCTTTACTCTAGAATTTGTGTAATTTTTAGGAGTTAGTTTTCAATTCCTCTAAATTTGATTGTGTGGGCTGGGTGAGCTTCGTCCACTCCTCCGGTCTTGTCAATTTTTTGGATTTTGTGCGTCGATGCGGTTTTGAATCTTGTAATTACTGTCACTGTTGGTTTGAATTCATTGTATTGCGGCTATAGTCTTCATTTTTTGAATTGCAATTTTTAAGGAAAAGCTGTTGTTGTTCGTCTAGTGACCGTGTGTTCCATGTAATTTTTTGTGGGGTATTTTTCCATAGTTTAGTGGTTGGACAATTTTTAGGTGAGTTATGGAAGTGCGAGTGAATTGGCACCTCTATTCGTCTCCCACATGTCTGGATTTATACTGCTTTAATTTTATTATTGTAGTTCTGGCATACGTTGTAGTGCACTGCAATTTGGTTAGTAGTGTACTTTGTTGTAGCTGCATTATAGTGGTTATGGCAGCTTGTGAGATTTCTCTTTTCTTAAACTTCATTCTGTGTTTTAGAGGACTACATAATACGCACTTTCGTACTACATTAGAAGTATGGTTAATCTTCTATTATGCTATTAGAATAGACGGTCCATTTTATGCTGGTGTTAGATGAATAGTTGTTATGACAATCTTTTTGAACAACATAGTTTGAGAATTCTTTTGAACATCATATGTCAACTGCAAAGTTTTGACCATTCACATTGCATTGTTACTGTTCGGAGGACTGCATTTTTTATATTTAGGACCACACTATGTGTATGAGAGAACTGCATTTCTATCAGCAGCAACTTGTCTAAAAAGGGTGATAAAATGATGCAAATTAGGTTGCATACTTTAAATAGGCACCGTTCAAAGTGTCTAATGGACATAATTTTAAAAGCATACAGCATAAGCAAAGCATTAGAAATATGCCACTAATAGCTTGCTTCATCTTAGACAACCTACACTGCAAATATTGTAAACTTCTGGGAGTCTTCTTCTTTGTTGAAAAACACCATGGCCACTTCTCCAATCTCAAAGCCATTCTGGGAAACAAAATCTTTCCAACCAGTAGTTGTGTTGATGCAGTCTTCAGAGTCAATGTGGTAGTCAGCTTGCATGTCTGCATACCCATTCTTGTGTTGTGTCTCCAAAGTAACCTTCCCTGAACTCGTAGCAGGAAATTTTATTATGGATGGCAGTTTCTGCATTTTGGAATGGATGGGAAAATATTTTTTATAAGTAAACAACAATTGTTTTTCTTTATACTTAGGATGATCTGTTTATGTTGACTTAAATATGTACATATATATGACTACTATTTTATAAAGTAGTTGCAGTGCATGAACAAACTTATATACGGAATTGACCTCTAGTTTTAGTAGGATATATATTACACTGTAACATGTTTGTACTGCAAGGTCGTTTACAGTGTACTTCGCTAGCATGTTAAGAGAACTGCAACACTGATGTATTGACCCTCTTTTTTGTTCGTGTGTTGGGGTTCTGATCTAACTAGTGTCTATACCTGGTGTGGTACTGAAGAAAAATAGGTGCACCTATCTAGTCTTAATAGCTAACAAATCTGAACAACAGTACACATTTTGTTTGTATTTGTTGATACTACTAAACGAATTGTTGGAAATATACATTCAGATGTGGATTTGCAGCCTAGATTGTGTCAAAAATTGTGAGGGGAAAAACATACCCAACTTTCCTGCAGGTCTGCGGTTGTGAGGCGATGAAGAAATGGTGCCCAAAGCCCCCTGTTGGGTACCATCAGGCACCCGAGCATGCTACGCCACTCGGTGTTGGGCAGCTCTAGACCCTCTGCGAACATGCATGTGTCCACTGTCGGCGCCATCCTTGCCAAACACCCGCATGAACAGTCCATGGCGAGTTCAGTGGAATTTTAGAGAACAGCTGGGGATGGGAGGAACCCTAGATCTATGATTTGAAGAAAAAGAGGAACAAGGGGAGAAGTTGTGTCAGTCTGGAGCATGAATGGATAGGTTTTTATGCAGCCAATTGAGCAACGGAAGTAATAAATGTTGTGGTTGGTGTTAAGTGGTGGATTGATTCTGATTTAGTCTACGCGAATGCATTTGAGAAGCAACAACACTGCATACTTGAATCTAGTGAACTGCATTGTCGTATTACAACAAACTACAGAATGCATGGATTGTGTTTGTTTTTTTCTAGTTAATGTTTATATTTTTATTCAGCCGTGGTTTTTCGTGGTATGTGGGGAATTTTTTTAAATTTTTAGTGGTCTCTCTTTTGCGTGTTGGGCATATGTTTGGGGAGTGAAGACATATTCGACCCAAGTCGGCCTGTCAGCACGGTTGGTTCCCGATGCGCTGTGTGTGCGCCCTAATGTTTTGTCTCACCTCGCCAGCGGAGAGCGTGCACGACCTGTTTCTAAGCCCTGGCGAGGCATCCGTATCTAACTCCTCTGCTACTTATTTGGGAGCTTATACACGGCGCTCACTGCTCTATCCACTCTGACCTGTGGGCCCATGTGTTCCCGGCCCCATGCATCGTGGCTCAGAATGGACTCGCATACTGTGGGCTAGACTTACTACGAGACTGGTTGGGGCCTGGTTTCACCTAGGTGGTCAATTTTTTCTTTGTATTTTTTTGTCTTGCATATTTTTCTAATATGGGGTGTGCACTGCTTAGTAAATCGTTTGTGCACTGCATTCATCATGTCTTTGTAGTGCATGCTCACACATTCCACACTACATATACAGGTGCACTTTTGTGCACTGCATGTTGGTCGCATCTTCTTTTCTTGTTTTGTCCTCTTACATATTCTTTTTCTAGTGTACATCGTACACTCCTTTGTTAGGTATGTCTGCACTGCATTCGTCAGAGTGCTGTACTCCAGGTGTATTTTTCCTCTTACATATTGTTTTAATATGGGGCGTGCACTGCTTAGTAAATCATTTGTGCATTGCATTGATCATGTCTCTGTACTGGATGTTCACATATTCCACACTACATATACAGGTTGCATTTTCTTTTCGTGTTTTTTCTCTTATGTATTCTTTTTTTCTAGTGTACGGTGTGCACTGCTTTGTTGGGTATGTGTGCACTGCATTCGTCCGAGTGGTGTAGTGCAGGTGTACATATTTTGCAATGCATGCATCGTATTTGTGCACTGTATCTTCGTCCGTTTTGTGCACTGCTTGAATCACATACTTTATGCAATGCATGCATCATAATTCAATTAAAGTTCTTCATAACATAAGCAAAGTTCATCATTACAAGCCATTCTGTATGACAAGCAAACTAAGTTCAGCAAAAGCAAATGATCACAAGCAAACTAACGATACATAAGAAAACAACAGAAAGCAAATTTGATGATAAATCTGAAACGACGCGAGCAATGTTGGCTCTTGGACGACACTGTCTGCTTCTTCACCAGTTAGCGTCTCCACAGCTGCTGTTGGCGCGCTTCTTGGGGGGCTCATCCTTCTCCAGCTTTGCATGGCGAAGCCCGTCCTGGGTGAGGGTGATGCGGCTCCATATCTTGTACGCTGCGTAGGCGTCCTTTGCCGCATACTTAATGTGCCTCATGGTCAGTGGCAGGGTGGCCCAGTGCTTGTGTTCATCATTGGTGATCTTCTTCATATTGTTGTAGGAGTCGTCGACGAGCATGCCGGCAACGTCTGCAAGGGAGTCCAACTCCTTTGTGGCCTCGGGCACCCTCCATTCCTTTTGGATGTCGACGAAGTTGGCAACCTCCAGATTGACACGCTCTAGCCTGGTTTTATCGCCGCCGATGGACAAGCTAGCAAATGTGTACCCGGGGTCGGCGAGGAAGTTGTCGAAGACGGTGCACCTTTTAGTGGCGCTCAGTTGGAAGAGGAGCACCAACCAAGTGTTACCGACAGAGAGGTGGACGAGAGCGGGTTTCTGCATCGCATCAGGCTCGTTGTTGTACTCAAGATCAATCATGGCGATCTTGTGCCACTGGAGCCTGAGGTGGCGCTCGTACTGCTCGAGGGAGGTCGTCATCTGCTTCTTGTCGTTGGTGTGGATGACATGCAACTTGGTGCTGCCATGCGCCTCCACGTCCCAGTACTCGTCGATGAACTCCATCACCGGCAGTAGGGCTTGGTGTCTTCTGTGGAGATTGGTGTGATGAAGTGATTTGGTGGCAGCGCAATGGATGCTTGTGTTGTTGTGGATGAGAAAGCGTTGGCAGGGGCTGATTTTCAAGGGGGGTGGTCGCAGCGGATGAACTGCACAATCTCGCTGACAATGCGGTTGTGCAGATCGTGGGTTGGGGTTGCATCTGTGATCGTGGGTTTGTGGCGATGGAACCGCTTAGATTGGGCGGTTGTCCCTGGACATGGTTTTATTTTATTTTTCATTAGTACAATTTGTTAACCACCATGTTCTGTGCGAACGGGCATTTGTCACGTTTATATTTATCATACGTGTTCCCGAAACTTCATTGCTTATGATACCGCACATCTTCGTCTAACCAAAAGCACTGCATTTGTCTATAGGTTTGTACTGCACCTGTATTTCCTATACTTGCTACAACCCTTGTATTCCTGTATGTATTCCAAAACTGCATCACTTATGATACTGCGCTGCTTTGTCTAACCAAATGCACTTCATTGTCTAGAGTTGCATCCTGCATCTGTTTTTGCGTGTACGTGATGCAGCCCGTGTCACGGGAGGTGGGGGGTTGGCCCCCCTTTTTTCATTTGTGGCACTTATTTGGAGGTAGAGTTATTTTTCGGATGCATCATCTTAACACGCGCGTTGTTTCTCCTTATTTAACTTTTTCGGAACAGCATTTATTTATTTGTTTAACTGTCCGGCCTTCATTGTTCTTCACAGCAAATTGCGCTGGTATTAACTTATTCGTTTCATTCTGGTCCGTCTTATTTAGCCGGGCCAGCCCGTTTTACGTAACTCTTTCCCACACGGGCCTTGGACGTGGCCTTCCCAGGCGATCCGACCGCTCCGCTCATAGGGAGAGACCGAGAAGAAACCTCTGTCCTCTCTTGCAGCCACTCCTGAAGCATCTCTCCCTCGAGCAAAACTGTCGTCGCCTGCAACAACCGCCGTCGCTCGCGGAACCGTAATCCCCAAGAGGTCCTTATTGCTGCATTCCGCGTCCCCGTCTACATTTTTGTGCACTTCATGCTGGTACACCTTTTTTGGTCCTTTTTCTTTGGTAACATAAGCCTTCATTGATTGTCCTTCATTCTTGGTAACATAAGTTTCATTAACTCCCGTTTAATTTTCACTTTTAACTTTTTTGCATTCCTCTTCAATAAATGTAGGCTAACTTCTAAACTTCGTTTGCAGTTCATTTCTCCTCTGGCTGCAACTTCTCTCCTTTCTCCAGCCTCTCTTTGTTTCTTTTCATTTTTCTAGGTTTTTGTTGCGATGGCTCCAGGCCCCTACGCGAATCTCCCCTGCTGCGGCCATGGTTGTGGTGTGCCGAAGCACTGCAATTGCTCAACTCGCTTGTGGGCCCGTCATGCTTGCAGCGGGGCAAGGTCTTGTGCCAAGCTGGGTGAGCGGAGCAGCTTGCATATGGCACAGTATTCACGGAAGGATTGGATATGGGCCACATCAACGTTGTTGCGTTCTATTCTGCCCTGCTTCGTCGTGGCCTTGGCCGCACAATTCCTTTTATCCATCCGTTTACGCCAACAGACGTGGAGACTCACTACAAGATGGTATTTTTCGCTTGATCTGATTTTTTCTTTGTGTTTTCTATTTTTTGTATAATTCCATACTAGTCTGAACTTTTTGTATTTTAGGAACGCATTATTTTGTTTTATTGAAGTGTACTGCACTGTGTCCTTATATCTTGGTTTTTTTGTTTGTGTGCATGGAGCTCGTGTTTTAGTTTGCATGGTTACAATATGTGAACTGCTTAGATATTAGATGAGCACTAATAGTTTTCACAATTTTCCCTGCTTGTACGGTGTGTACTACATGTAGTTAGTCCCAAGAACTGCATGATAGTTAGAAGCGTACTGCATATTTGCAAGTTCCCTACTACATACTAGATTGCATTTTATCTGTACTACTTGTTGGACAGTTGTGCACTTCATCTAGCACGTGCATGTACTGTGTGTAGGTTTTTACTGCTCTGCACAGTATGAGAATTGTAGTGCTAGTATTGTCCTAAAACAATTTTATTTTATTTTGCAGAAAATTCCCCAACGAGTAGTTAGGTATCTCCGGCTTAAGAAGAAGGGAATTCTCCAAGTTGTTCTTGGCAATGGACACCTGAAACCAGCCAAGTACCGTGTAGGCGTTGATGGGCGGCTATATTTGCAGAAAGTCTGGAAGGAATTTGTCATTGATAGTGGCCTGAAGTCCAAGCAAGTTGTCGTCCTCTACTTATTTGAACTCGAGGATCATATGGTTAGAATCACGTTTGACATGATTGGTTATGGTTTTGAGATTGATTGTAATAAGTACTTTTGCGTATCGAACACTTCATGTTTTGATGTTATTTGTAATAAGTGCTTTCATGATCTAAACCGCTTGAATTATAAGTCAAAACTTCATGTTGTCTATGAGCAAACTGACTGACAGCTATATATATGGTTTACTCTATATATACATCATTTCTCTCGTATGGTTTAGTTGAAGAACTCATAGTCAGAGTGAAATTTGTGTTTACACCTTCAAGCACGTCATATTTGACAGGATTAACAATAAGACAGGGCATACTTGTTGGCAGGATGAATAGTATGAATATGTGTCAAAAATATCTTCTTCTTGTTTCTTCAGGGTTGCTTCTTTCTTTTATGAATATGAATATGAATGCCCTAGCTACATAGCTAGCTTAGCAGCACCATTTGCAGTATCACTCTATTCTTGGGCCAATTCTTCCTGCCATAACAATAGGACAGGGCATACTTGCAAGATGATGAAACCATGTATAATTTATTGAACTACATCTATTTGGTCGTTAACCTGCTGCTTCTTTGCGGTGACTGGAGTGTGTCTAATGTTGCACTTTCTTTTATTTTCCATGGCGGTGTTGCTGGTTATTGTCTTTGCACCGTTGTGTTTGTAGTCCCTCGCGTGCTGGTTGATGGCGGCTTTTGTTTTCCAGCACTGTGAACTGCAACCTTCTTTGCTCCTCGCGTGTTGGTTGATGGTGGATTTTGTTTGCCAGTGCTGTGAACTGCAACCTTGCTTGATCCTCGCGTGTTGGTTGATGGCGGCTTTTGTTGTACAGCGTTGTCAACTACATCCTTTCGTGCTCCTACCTTGTTTTTTGAATGTGGTGTCGTTCTCGGTTGTTTCTGTACAGTAGCATTCCCTTGTGGTGGTCTTATGGGCATTGTTTCTTCATGTTCTTCGTCCTCTTCACTCTCTTCTTCCTCTTCCTCCTCTTCTTCATCTGCTTCTTCATAAGCTACTCCTTCAGTTTCTTCATGTTCTTCATCCTCTTCACTCTCTTATTTTTCCTCCTCCCCTTCTTCATCTGCTTCTTCATAAGCCATTTCTTCTTCAGTTGTGTCACCATCTTGTTCTGTGATTTCATCTTCTTTGTCTTCCTCGTTTTCTGATCTCGTTCTTTTGGGGCAGGTTCTTGAATTGTGCATCTTCCTATTTTTGCAGATGTTGCAACATCTCGGCTTCGTCCATTTCTTAGTGTTGTGAGTGGAATATCTCTTTCATTGTGCATCGCCATGTCCATGGTTTTCTTGTTCATGTCTTTTTGTACATGTCCTGGAATTGTGGTCGCTGATTTCGTTACATGTCTTGCACCTTCTTATTCCCAGTGGGTGACCATCACTGTCCAGCTCAGGCTGTGGCTTACTGTTTTTGTCATCATTTTTCTCCTTGCATGCAACCTTTTTCTGGGTTGCATTGCCTCCTTTCTTCCTTCCTTTTGTGTTGAAACAGGAGGTGGAAGAATTGTTTCTTTTTTGGTTGCACCAGTTGTGCTGTGTTCGGTATTTTCTACTTGCTTGGTATTATTGTCATGCTGGGATTTCTCTGCTTGCTTTTGTTTTGCTTCTTCTTCTTCTTCTTCTTCTTCTTCTTCTTCTTCTTCTTCTTCTTCTTCTTCTTCTTCTTCTTCTTTGAGCACATCAACTTCCTCAATCAGTGCCCTCATACCAGACAACGCTCTGTGGCACCCAGCATTGGACCTTGTCGCTCTGTTTGCAAGGTCCATTATTGTTTTTGTCAGCAATTTTCTACGGCAAAAAAGTGAGCTTCCATCTGGTGATGTTTGTTCGTAATATCTTCTGTCAAACATTGCATTTGATCTTGCGTTCCGGGTGTATATTTTCATGATGTACACCTCAGGAATCTTGAGTACTCTCATGATGAGGACATGACTACCTTGGGTACGACCAGAAATATTGCATACATGCATATTTGTCAGGTGATTTCTAGTGCAAACTATTCAATAATCTATTTATGTTATCCAGAACAAAAATACTTCACACACTTTTGTGTTTTGTCTAATTGCAGGTGTATGGGACATTTGTACAATCCACATATGAAGATAAGGCAAAAGGAGAAGTTTAGGTTCTGTTCAAAAAGTCCTCTCACGTCACTTTTGGGTCAAGAGAAGATAGAGTCCAAGTATCTCATGTTCTGGATTCAGATTCGGACTGCACAGACATACCTGACTCAAAACGCCAACAACTTTTTCATACGGACTCCGAATTGGGTGATTCTTTTTTTGTTGGAAAGTAGATTTCGTCCTCTTTCCAACCCAATTGGATTCACCTTTAAATTCGTCCGGAGCGTTGAGATATGGACGAAACAATCTGACGCTGCAGCAGAATCCGAGTCAAACAACAAGTCCAAAGGTGTTGCATCACCTCAACTTGGGCCCATGAGCCTTGTACGACCTAGGGTTGGTTTTAGGCTGCCTTGGGACGTCCTCCCACCTCCTTGGCCGCCACCCCTTGCTCCTATATAAGTAGATCCATCTAGTAGCTTTTTCGTTGGGATTTGTTTAGTTAAAAGTTAGCCATTGCAACTTCGTGTACTTCGTTTGTGTCCAACGACCAGACCAAGACCGCTTCTGGATCCCCATCATTATCAATACTTCATATATATTTGCAATATTCAGATTGCTTTATCATATTCTTGCTCGTTCTTCGATTGCTTGCAGGAATAGACCTTCGTGGTCAGGCTGATCGTGCTTCCAGCATCGTCAGTAACCTCAGGAGATTGGTTTAGCGATTGCTAAGGCGCAACGTTGTGCACGTTTGTAGTCGGATCGTCAAAGTCGCCTCCACCAAATCGATAGTTATTATCTCATCGAAAGATCGGGACACCCTCGCCTCTATCAAGTGGTATCAGTTTTCAGGTTGCTCGGTGAGAAATTCTAGTTTTCCTAGATTAGATTTATTTTCTTACCTATTGTCCAAGAAAAAGCCACAAAAAAAAGCTAGATCTATTCATCCTTTGTCCAAGCCAGTCTGAGCCTTTGCAATTTTCTTTTCATTGCTTGCATAGTTGAATTATCGGTTGCATCGTCGTGTCGAGTTGCTGGTCTTAGTGTCTTGTTCGTTTAGAGTTTCGAGTTCTGTTCACATTAGTCACGCCGCCGCTGCATCATTATCCCTTTCGCTGTCCACCACCCATTCATCAATTTCCACCACGTGCTACCCATCGTTCATTGTCTAAATCATAGTTGAGGTCGTTCACATCTTCCCTAGATCCAATCTGCATCTTATCTAGTTTGTTTTGGAAAGAGGGAGAGAGAAAAATAAAAAAAATAAAAAAAAGTTAGAGAAAAATAAGAGAGAAAGAAAAAAAAAGTGTGAGAAAAAAAAGAGAAAAAAAAAGAAAAAATAATTGCAAAAAAAAAGTGAAAAAAAAGTGAAAAAAAAGAGAAAAAAGAATTCAGAGTGTGCTCCTCCCTTGTTTACGTGCAGCGCCGTGATTTTGTTAGTGTTCTAGGCTCGCGTCTCTAGTACGGTCTAGCCTAGGACCAGCACAGTACCGTCGTTGAGCGTTTATTCAACATTGCATCTCTGAATTGATTATTGCTAATATTTTGCTACCATATATAGCCAACCCAGCTCCACATATTTCTACATTGTGCATACATACGTTCACCTGGCAATCGCTTTACCCAACTTTTGGAGTTACTTGACACCGCTGGTTGCCGATCACCGCCTGCTGCATGGTAAGAACTTGTAAGACATTGATATTTGCTTTACTGTGAGCGTTTTACCACCACATCCTAGTAGTTATAGGAGCATTATTTTTGGATTTTGTTCTTGTTTCTACTAATCATGACAGGATCTAGAGTCAGTTCATGGGCTTTGTCAATCGCGGGAGACGTGCCACCACCTATGCAAATATCACAACCGTCGCAAGAGGTGCACAAACATCCAAATGCACATGATCAGGTTAATGTTTCTATACCACCATTTAATGGACGTTTTAGACCTGCTTTATATATTGAATGGGAGTTTGACATAAATAATATATTTGCTTCCCATCATTTTGATGAACATAAAAAAGTTAAGGTTGCGGTTGGTTCTTTCACCGGTTATGCTTTAGTTTGGTGGAGTGAATATTGTCGGTTACACCCTGATTATATACCTACTACTTGGGATGATTTGAAACTTGCCATGCGACATACATTTGTCCCTGCTTATTATACTCGTGACATGATGAAAAAGTTGCAACATTTAAAACAAGGTAGTGACACCGTATCGAAATATTATGATGATTTACAAACTACATTGTTGCATTCCTCTTTAGAAGAAAGTGAAGAAGATTTTATGGATAGATTTTGGGGAGGATTAAACCGTGACATTCAGGATATACTAATTCATGAACCATGTTATCCTATGGACCGTTTGTTTCTTCTTGCTTGCAAAGCTGAACAGGAGATAACAAGATGTCTTGCCCACAAGACAAACAAGCGGAAGGAGCAAATCCCAAGAGTTGCGACGGTTGTTCCTTCCACCACCACGTCTCCTATGAAAACAACATCCATTGTTGAGAGCACTACATCACCTCCACCATGTACCGTGTCGCCACCTAGAGTGCCTACATCGTCTTTGTTAAACATAAGAGGTAATGACAAAGGTACCGATCTTCCACCTCCACATGAGTATGACAAATGCTTTGTCAATTTAAATGAACCATGCAATGAGCTACCCACTACTTTGATCACACCAGCTATTTTAGAGGACTATGTTCATGATTTGACTTTGCCATGTGATCAAACAATTTTGAGTGAACCCATTGAATTAACTATTGATGCAAATGAATCATGTGAATCAGGGAATAAATCATATTTGGATCAAATACGTTTGAAAATAATTGTGCCAATGTTTAATCATTTTGATATGACCTCTAATCTTGGTGATGATTCATCAATGTTAGGATGGTTTAATGATAAGCATTGTCAATCTTTTGATATGAATAAGAGCTTCACTTATATGTGCAAACTGAGTTGCAATATTTTCATGCCTTTGACTTCTTGTGATAATATATTGGCTTTACATTTCACGACTTTTGAAGGATGCTCTTGTATAACTGTGTCACATGTGCACCAAATGAGATCAGTAAAAACGGATGACATATACATATACATATACAACGTGTACACCTTGTCTCTTTTGTTAGCCAGATTTCAGATTAAGCAACGCCGAGGACGGCTTTGTTTTCAAGAAGGGGAGGATGATGAGGACATGACTACCTTAGGTACGACCAGAAATATTGCATACATGCATATTTGTCAGGTGATTTCTAGTGCAAACTATTCAATAATCTATTTATGTTATCCAGAACAAAAATACTTCACACACTTTTGTGTTTTGTCTAATTGCAGGTGTATGGGACATTTGTACAATCCACATATGAAGATAAGGCAAAAGGAGAAGTTTAGGTTCTGTTCAAAAAGTCCTCTCACGTCACTTTTGGGTCAAGAGAAGATAGAGTCCAAGTCTCTCATGTTCTGGATTCAGATTCGGACTGCACAGACATACCTGACTCAAAACGCTAACAACTTTTTCATACGGACTCCGAATTGGGTGATTCTTTTTTTGTTGGAAAGTAGATTTCGTCCTCTTTCCAACCCAATTGGATTCACCTTTAAATTCGTCTGGAGCGTTGAGATATGGACGAAACAATCTGACGCTGCAGCAGAATCCGAGTCAAACAACAAGTCCAAAGGTGTTGCATCACCTCAACTTGGGCCCATGAGCCTTGTACGACCTAGGGTTGGTTTTAGGCTGCCTTGGGACGTCCTCCCACCTCCTTGGCCGCCACCCCTTGCTCCTATATAAGTAGATCCATCTAGTAGCTTTTTCGTTGGGATTTGTTTAGTTAAAAGTTAGCCATTGCAACTTCGTGTACTTCGTTTGTGTCCAACGACCAGACCAAGACCGCTTCTGGATCCCCATCATTATCAATACTTCATATATATTTGCAATATTCAGATTGCTTTATCATATTCTTGCTCGTTCTTCGATTGCTTGCAGGAATAGACCTTCGTGGTCAGGCTGATCGTGCTTCCAGCATCGTCAGTAACCTCAGGAGATTGGTTTAGCGATTGCTAAGGCGCAACGTTGTGCACGTTTGTAGTCGGATCGTCAAAGTCGCCTCCACCAAATCGATAGTTATTATCTCATCGAAAGATCGGGACACCCTCGCCTCTATCATCTCAGGTGAGAAAGCATGGATAACACATGGACGCAAAAGAGCCCTGCAGACAGCACATGTTTCCTTTGTTTTGTAAGTGAACTGCATGAATTAATGAACACATTTTTTTGTTATTTGTTCATTTTAAGGAAGTGAACTTCACTTGGTTTTGTGAATTGCTCATGCAGGTGGACTTTTAAAGTTCAGTAAGTGAGCTTTCAAGCATGACTATTAGAAATTAGGATTTTATTTTGCTAGCGAGTCGCACCTGTGTGTGTCCAGAGTTTACACTCACATTCGTAGACACCTTTCTCTTCATCGGCGACCACTTGGAAATTATGCCTTGCCCAGTCAAATGCATCTGATCTATTGTAGTCGTGTACGAGGTACTTTGTCCGGTTCTCAGGGCACCGTTCTGCTCTGAATGCAGTGCTGCGGTAGAGTGTTTCTTTGATATCCGCAAAAACTGCCCTTGTATACACTTTTGATAGGTGAACTTTGAACCCAAACTGGGTTGTTGTCTTTCCCTCTGACTGCATGATCAGAAAATGCAGTGTTACGAATCAGAGAAATGGAAATTTTGTTTGTTTTTGTAGTTATATTTAGCAATTTTGATGGACATTTTTTACCTCATTTGCTACTGTCTCTGCGTGCTCAATGACCTTCCTGGTCTGAATGCACTTTTCCACCTGCTAAGCAAACAGATGGAGATCATGCTTCTCTTTGACGAAGTTTTTCTTCAATATGCAGTTCATGCTCTCGCTTCTCTGCATGGAAGTCATCCAAGCACATAAAATTTCCTTGTAGTAAGCCGAGATCCACTTGTGCCTGTCATCCCACAATGAATTCATCACTTTGCCATTTGGCAAGTTGTATTTCTGCATCAGCTCCTTCCATGCCCGTTCAAATTCTGACGGCATTAGTGGGTGGTTCAGCACCACATTGAGGTCATCCTTAAGTTTCTCGTGCGCCTTATACAACAAGGCGAGGTGGTCTTCGTACTTCTTCATCATATGCCACCAACACAACTTATGTAATGTATCCGGGACAATAGTTTTTAATACTGCCTTCATCGAAGAACATTGGTTTGGGAAGGCACAAATAGTGTTTTAAAGTTGTTTGTGTGTAAGAGAGACGGAAGAAATAGAAGTGTATCAAACAAACATAAGTATACAAATATTGTTTTTTTGTACCTATCAGCATGTAGATTGGTGGCTTGTTGTTCATACACCTCAAGAATGTTTTGAAAACCCACTCAAACAACAGTAGTGTTTCATCTCGCACGAGGGTGACAACAAATATCATGCTTTTTAGATGATGGTTCACCCCCACGAAGACTCCCAGCGGCATGTGGAATTTGTTAGTTTTATATGTCGTGTCAAATGTAATACAGTCTCCAAAATCTTCATAGGATCCTTTGCGACTTGCGTTGGCCCAAAAGACTATTCTTACATGGTTATCTGCATCAACGTCACAATCATAGAAGAACTCTGGGTTTATCTTCTGCATCTTCTTGAAGAAATCTAGAAGTTTCTTGACGTCATCTTGGGACTCTTCTCTGGCAAACTTATGTTTCCTCCATTTCAAATGCAATGCAAACTCATCTCATCAAACATGAAATAATTACCGATAGAATGCTCAAGTGATATGCTCTGTGACGTGCTTACTTATGTACCCAGTCGCGGCTAGTATGTCCCATGTACTGCAGACCACCGAACATATGCAACATCACTGACATCATCTGAGCGTGTGTGTGGTTGTCTAGCTGCATGTCTTTCACCAACTGGTCAATCAAAGGATTGTCTCTTTTGTGCGATTGCATGTGCAAAAGCATCCCGGGGCTTTCCAGCATCTTGTGATTGTGGTTGAGTTCAACCATTTCTATCACAAATTTGCCATCCTTCCTCTTTTTGACTCTAATTTTTGCCTTGCAGTCAATCCTTTTTGATGTCTTCTCATGTTTCCAGTCATAATCTGATATAGTTTGCTTGTGCGCCCCTTCTCTTGAGCAGACACTGTAGGCATTTTTCTTGTGTTTTGCCCTCTTGTGTATGCCAAACCCTGCATATCTTGCATAAGTGTTGTAAAAGTCTCATGCTTTGCTCTCAGCGGCAGGTATGAGGTTCAGCGGCATGTTCCTGCATCAAGTGCAATGCTCTATGAGATAAAGTTTGATGTTCTATTTAAATACGAGGAGTGCATACGAGTTTAATAAAGCACTGCAATGTTCCTAAGTTTTCAAAAGAATCAACTGTATTAGATGTTAGGCCAAACCTCACAAGAAATATGAGTGTGCACTGCAATGTTATCTGAATGGACTACAAATATTTTTCTTCAGGACATAAATTTACATGTGTGTAAAGTCGTTCATCCGATGGCATTTGCAGCTCGCCGGGTTGTATTGGACATGCCGGGGTTATAGCAGATCTATGTAGTTGAGGATCTCGCGGTGGCAATAGTGAGGAGGATTTGTATCTGCCGTTGACTTTTGACCGAGGCACCCTTGGTGGTCACAGTGTCGAAGTTGATGCAGTAGGTCTACTTGGAGCTATGTTTTTGGTGCAGCAGGTGGACGCTAAGCTCTGTTTGTGGTGCAGCAGGTGCACGCGGTCGTAATCCAGTGTTGTGGCAATGTCTCACTAGATTGGTTTGAATTTTTTGGTGCGGCGGCACATCATCATAATCATCGTCTGCTGCAACATCATGTTCAACTGCATCATCATTATCTGTTCGAACATCCTGTCCAAATGTACTGAACTCATGCTTCTACTCTGGGTTGAGAACTATTATTGCCTCATCTTCATCGTCATCATCTTCATCATCCTGTCGGTGAGTGCCCTCCCACATGAAGTTGACATCGTCGTCATCTTCGACTACCTCTTCTCCCTGAAAAAAACTTCTTTCAGAGAGTATTGCACCTTGTTACTTTTCGTGAAGAACCCTCGAGGAATCTCAGGGGTAACCCAGCCAGTGTCTCTTTTAGAAGAAGCTTTACTCTTCTGAAAGTTGTTGTTCCCTGGGTTGTCAATTATGTGCGGCATTTTGTATCTGTTGAACGTCATTTCCTGCACAAAATGGTCGAGCTGCATTGTCAAGTAAAATGAACTGAACCATACAAACTGCAATGTGTTTCAAAGGGTACTGCGAACTAATGCACGCTGACTACATCACCCCACAAGGTGAACTGAAGTAATGGCACTGCATTATTGTCTGTAATGAACCTATACAACCGTACTGCAAAATCGAGCAAGCGTACTGCATAACCGAGCAATTGCACTACATTTTTTCCACCGTGAACTGAAGTAACAGCACTGCATCATTTTTGGAGGCGTACTGGACTGCATGTACTGCTTTGTCTGGAATAAGTAAACTGAGATGGTTGAGGAAGTGTACTACTTACCTCGTGTTGCAATGATTTCTTGCGTTTGCAGGAGGAAGTTCCCTTCTCATTTGTCTGCATGACTTTTGCATTCACTTATGCAGTCCACTTGTCCTTCAGTAGTTCATGAGCAGTCTGGACGTTGCTCAAGGTGAGCAGAGACAGAGGATTTGCTCTGAACGTCATTGCAGACTGTTGTGGATGAAGGAACCTTGCGTATAGTCCTCCTTGCTCGAATTGGCTTGATTCGAGGCTGCACCAATCCACATCCGATGAAGTACAGGTAATTGAAGGCCCGGAGGAGATTGGCGGCGGCACTACCGAGCTGCTGCCGCGGAAGATGGCCAACATGCGAGCGAGGGAGGCGTTGCTCGGTTGCTGCTGCTGAAGAAGGCCGAGAGGCGACGGCCGGCGGCGGTACTTTGCTGCTGCCGTGGAAGAAGGCCGGGAGGGGAGGGGCGGTGTTGCTTCCAGCCGCTACCACGGAAGAAGGCCGGAAGGGGAGGGGTGGCGATGCTCCCAGGCCACTGCCACGGGAGAAAGCAAGGAGGAAAGGGGTGGCATCGCTCCCAGGCCGCTGCCGCGAAAGAAGCTGGGAGGGGAGGGGCGGCGACGCTTCCAGACCGCTGCCGCGGTAGAAGGCCGGGAAGGGAGGGGCGTCGGCTCTCCCAGGCTGCTGCCGCGGTCGAAGGCGGGGAGGGGAGGGGCGGCAGCGATCTGGTAGGGGATGTGCAGAATAAGGTGGGTGCTATCAGAATAAGACTCTTAAGGGGTGTTTTCATAATAGACCCACCCTATATATATTTATATATATATATATATGTATGTATATATATAGTCAGTCTATTCTTCTAATATAAGTAGAATAACTTTTCTGATAACACTTCCGCACTGCACTCAACATGAGGGCACTGCACTTTCAGTAGCAAAGGTACTGCAATACAGAGACTAGTGAACTTCGTGTTGGAAAAACTGCACGCGGTGTTTTTTCGGTACCTTTTTCGCTCTAGTTTTTAACCGTTTATCGGAATGAGGCGTGTAATATACGGTTGATAAGCTATGGATTAGGCGCAACTTTTCCATGTTGATCACTTTTTGAAATTCCTCACAGTTTAAGAGCGGTTTTAAAAACGGTTCGGCGCACGACGAGTGGCAGCGAGCGTTTTTTCATGTTTTTTTCTAAACCGCTCATCGGAATGATTCAAATGATACACCATTGGAAAGATATCATCGAGGTGCATATTTTTCATATCTATTGTTTTCTCTAATTCGTTATGGTTTAAGAGCAGTTTCATATTTACTAAATCGCGGATTTTTGTTTTTTTGAATTTTTTGCTATTTTCGGTACTGTTTTGGCTCTAGTTTTTAACCATTTGTCGAAATGAGGCGTGTGATACGCTGTTGGAAAGATATGGACGAGGTGCAACTTTCATTTCTTCAAATGGTTTCGAGATTCCTTACGGTTTTATGTTAATTTTGAAAATCATGTGGCGGACGAACGAGTGGCAGCGGCCGTTTTTCGTGAATTTTTTCATAGCGCTCATGAGAATGAGTCGAATGATACGCCATTGGAGAGATATCAACGAGACACAACTTTCTCATGTATAACACACACTCTCTCTAATTCCTTACGGTTTAAGAGCAGTTTTAAAATTACTAAAATGCGGACACTATGTTTTTCACGACACCCCAATCGACGAGTGAACTTCATCCGCTAGAAAACCGCACTGCATCAGACTGAAAACCGCATTGAAGCAGACGGGCAACTAAAGTTCATGGTTTTTTTTGTCGGGCATAAATTTTCTAAGACAAGGAAGTGGAGTGCACTTCACCTCTCGTGCAAGTGAACCACATTATTCTTTTTGTGTTAGGTGTGCCGCAACGCTACCGAAAGTGAACCACATGACTATTTCTGTCTTCTCATACATAATGGTTTTTCACATGGCCCGAGAAGTGGACCGTATGGCTAAGGGAGTGGACTACATTATTTTTTATTTGTTTTTCATTTTTACTGCATGCACAAACACAGTGTACTACACAGAGAGGGATACACGGACGAACGATGAAAAGCGAACCGCATGGTGATAACCCACAAGTATAGGGGATCACAATAGTTTTCGAGGGTAGAGTATTCAACCTAAATTTATTGATTCGACACAAGGGGAGCCAAAGCATATTCTCAAGTATTAGCAGTTGATTTGTCAATTCAACCACACCTGAAAGACATAATATCTGCAGCAATGTATTTAGTAGCAAAGTAGTATGGAAGTAATGGTAACGGTGGCAAAAGTAACAGTAGTAGTTTTTGTAGCAATCGTAACAGTGGCAACGGAAAAGTAACTAAGCAAAGATCAATATGTGAAAAGCTCATAGGAAATGGATCAATGATGGATAATTATGTCGGATGCGATTCCTCATGCAACATTTATAACATAGGGTGACACAGAACTAGCTCCAGTTCATCAATGTAATGTAGGCATGTATTCCGAATATAGTCATACGTGCTTATGGAAAAGAACTTGCATGACATCTTTTGTCCTACCCTCCCGTGGCAGCAGGATCCTATTGGAAACTAAGGGATATTAAGGACTCCTTTTTACAGAGTACCGGACCAAAGCATTAACACTTAGTGAATACATGAACTCCTCAAACTACGGTCATCACCGGGAGTGGTCCCAATTATTGTCACTTCGGGGTTGCCGGATCAGAACACATAGTAGGTGACTATTGACTTGCAAGATAGGATCAAGAACTCACATATATTCATGAAAACATAATAGGGTCAGATCTGAAATCATGGCACTCGGGCCCTAGTGACAAGCATTAAGCATAGCAAAGTCATAGCAACATAAATCTTAGAACATAATGGATACTAGGGATCAAACCCTAACAAAACTAACTCGATTACATGGTAAATCTCATCCAATCCATCACCGTCGAGCAAGCCTACGATGAAATTACTCACGCACGACGGCGAGCATCATGAAATTGGTGATGGAGGATGGTTGATGATGACGATGGCGATGGATTCCCCTCTCCAAAGCCCCGAACGGACTCCAGATCAGCCCTCCCAAGGAAGATTAGGGCTTGGCGGCGGCTCCATATCGTAAAACGCGATGAATCCTTTTCTCTGTTTTTTCTCTCCCCAAAAGTGAATATATGGAGTTGGTGTTGGGGTCAGTGGAATCCCATGGGGACCACGAGGCAGGGGGCGCACCCCAGAGGGGGGGCCTGCACCCTCGTGGGTAGGGTGTGGTCCCCCTGATGCTGATTCTTTCGCCAATATTTTTCATGAATTCCAAAACATGGCTCCGTGGATTTTCATGTCATTCCGAGAACTTTTATTTCTGCACAAAAATAACACCATGGCAGTTTTGCTGAAAACAATGTCCGTCCGGGTTAGTTCCATTCAAATCATGCAAGTTAGAGTCTAAAACAAGGGCAAAAGTGTTTGGAAAAGTAGATACTTTGGAGACGTATCACCTCACCCAAGCTTAAACCTTTGCTTGTCCTCAAGCAATTCAGTTGACAAACTAAAAGTGATAAAGAAAAACTTTTACAAACTCTGTTTGATCTTGTTGTTGCAAATATGTAAAGCCAGCATTCAATTTTTCAGCAAGATTATGAACTAACCATATTCACAATAACATTTAGGTCTCATGTTTACTCATATCAATGGTATAACTAACTAGCAAGCAATAATAATAAATCTAGGATGACAACACTTTCTCAAAACAATCATAACATCACAAAACAAGATGGTATCTCGCTAGCCCTTTCTGAGACCGCAAAACATAAATGCAGAGCACCCCTGGAGATCAAGGACTGACTAGACATTGTAATTCATGGTAAAAGAGATCCAGCCACAGTCATACTCAATGTAAATTAATAGAAATGCATGTGAATGACAACAGTGCTCTCCAACTAGTGCTTTTTAATAAGAGGATGATGACTCAACATAAAAGTAAATAGATAGGCCCTTCGTAGAGGGAAGTAGGGATTTGAGAGGTGCCAGAGCTCGAGTTTTGAGACAGAGATAAATAAAATTTTGAGTGGCATACTTTCATTGTCAACATAACAACCAAGAGATCTCGATATCTTCCATGCTACACACATTATATGCGGTTCCCAAACAGAATGGTAAAGTTTATACTCCCGCACCACCAACAAACATCAATCCATGGCTTGTCCGAAACAACGGGTGTCGTCCAACTAACAACAATCTTGGGGGAGTTTTGTTTGCAATTTTATTGATTTGATTTGAGCATGGTACTGGGCATCCCGGTTACCGTCCATTTTCTCGTGAATGATGAGCGGAGTCCACTCATCGTGAGAATAACCCACCTAGCATGGAAGATATAGACATACCTAGTTGATACTTGAGCTATTCGAGCATACAAAACAGAATTTCTGAAGGTTTAGAGTTTGGCACATACAAATTTACTTGGAACGGCAGGTAAATACCGCATATAGGAAGTTATGGTGGACTCATATGGAATAACTTTGGGGTTTATGGAAGTGGATGCACAAGCAGTATTCCTCCGTGATGGAAGAGGACATTAAGAAGTTGAGGGAGGCCAGATACCTAACCGCCGAGGTTTCGCATCGGCTGCCTTCTCAAGGGCAGGTCGTCCCTACTCCCGAACCCAACGAGAATGTTGTGTTCGTCTCCCACTTTCTCTGAGGTCTAGGCCTCACTCTGGATCCCTTCATCAGGGGCTTGATGTTCTTTTACGGGCTAGATTTCCACGACCTAGCTCCAGACTCCTTTCTCGACATCACGACATTTATTGTCATGTGTGAGGCCTTCCTCCGTGTGACCCCTCACTTCGGCCTGTGGCTCAAGACCTTTGAAGTACAACCGAAGGTGATCGAGGGGCAGCATGTAGCGTGCGGAGGCGCCTCGATAGGCAAGATGGCAGGAGCTCCATGGCCGAAAGGTTCCTTTCCAGAGGTATCCGAATTATGGCAACGGGAGTGGTTCTACGCCACGGCTCCCAGAAGTGCCAAGTGGTCGGCTGCCCACGCTTTCCGCCCGGGCCCCCCACCACAACTGATGTCATGGATTAGCAGGGGCCTGAGCTAGGGTCCAGCCAAGGACGTGCCTATACTGCAAAGCCGCATTAGAGATCTCTTCGAGGGAGATTTTAATTTGGTTGCGGTAATACAAGTTATGCTGGTTCGTCGAGTCCAGCCTTGCAAACACCGGCCCCTGCGCTTGTGGGAGTTCAACCCGGAGGGACCACGTGCCATTCAAAGTTTCCTCGGCCTGACGCACAAGGAGATGTACAAGTCATTCTTCGGACCTCAAGTGGAGTGTCTGGATATCACCGAGGACGTGGGCCTGAGCAGTAATTGCGCCGCCGAACAAGTACGAAATCCTCTAGACGAACACACTGTCTTTTATTCGAGGTTATTTTTGAGAGTTCGCCTTTTGACCAGGACTGGCTAACGAAGGCGAAGATGATCCGGTGTTTGGCCCCCCTCCCTGAGGGTTTGGAAAATCTGGTATTGGAGAAGATGCTCGAGGTCGCACCTTGCCCGGAACCCTTGAAGGAAGATACCGAGGGGGATAATACGGGCGAACGCGGGCCCCCATCGCTACTCGCTCTGACCGAGGGAACGAGCGTTTCCACGAAGGAGGACGACCGAGGGAGGAAAAGGACTACTTACGAGAAGAAGTCTCCCACAGAGGGTCCTACCTCGGGGGGTGCTTTGGCCGCACAAAGTCTGCGAGGGGATCTGCCCTCCAACGAGTCGTAAGTGATCCAAAATATTTTAATAGTAAGAGTATGCTATCTTTTTCCTCTAAGAAAACAACCACCGCATATATCTTGCAGTTCGGGCCTCAGCCACTCTCAAATGAGTTCGTCTTCGGGGGATCTTCTTTCGGAGATGATGGAGAGCGAAACGCCTCCCCCGAACTCCTCCGCTCTAGAAGCGGGCGACCCCGAAGTGTCGTCGCGGAGGGTCTCTCCGGATCCGGTGAGGCCAGAAGATAGTCCCGTAGACCCCAGAAGTCCCCAGTGTCCGGCTCCCGAAGAGAGCATACGAAAACACCGTCTAGTGTGCGGTCGGACGTTCTGAGGGAGTTGGTAGGGCGAGCGGCCATCTCAGAAGAGCACCGTATGTTGATGGGTACGGTGATGGAGAGAATCTCGTCCGCTAAAAGCGGATTACATGAAGCCTTTATGAGTCTATTGACAGGCTTTGAGGTGTGTGAGATAATATGTGATAGTACTGCACATGTTATAGTAGCCCCCGAGACTCTAGTTGTCGTCGAGAACGGCGGCGAACAGAGGATCAAATTCCCAGGCAATAACCAATCTGCTTTTATGTGCAGGTGGTGGGAGCTCCGGTGGCTAGCCGGACTAGGGAGTTTGCCCAATTAAAGTGGCAACTGGATGCGGCAGAAGCCGACATCGAGCTTGTTAACAAGAGGCTTGACGAGGCACAGGGTAAGTGTTATTATCAGGTGAACACCACATAGTAAGAGCAGCATAATGCCAGTATCTTTAATATGTTGTGACTGCAGATGGGGCTGCCACCGTGGAAGCCTTGCGGGCGGAACTTGCCTGGGCCAAGGAACAAGCGAGGAGTAGTGATGCGGCTGCTTTGAAGGCGGCCAAAGAGTTGAAAGCCGAGAAGGCCGCACATTGCGAGAGCCAAGAGAAGATGGCCAAGATGGCCGTAGAGTTGAAAGACACTGCCGACCGTTGCTGGGTCCTTGAGAAAGAGAACCAAGCGAAGGCAACAGACCTTGAGAAGGCCGCGGCGGCAGACAAAGACACCCGTTCTGCTATGAGAGCAAAGAAGGAGGAGCTGCGGGAAGCCGGGGATATTGCGGCTGGAAAACCCTTCATGCTACGGAGGAAGTTCGGAGATCCACGGTATGCCCCTCTGGATCGGCTGTGGAGCTCGGCAGATGCGTATATGGATTTGGCGGCGAGCGCTGCCGATGCGGCCAAGTACTTCCAAGGTCAGACAGATCGTGAAGTGGACAAGCTGTTCTGGACGCAATTCCACGCTCCAGAGCGTCCACTTTCATTGACTGACCAGCTAGCCGAATGGGCCGAACTAAATAGGTTGTCCGGACTCGCCATGAGGTCTGTTGTGGATCAATTATGGGCGGAAGGGACTAAGCCGAACAACAATTTTAGCTTAGTGCAGCAGCTCCTTGATGCGGTGCCGCGCATTAATGCGATGAAGAGGTCGGCTTGCATAGAAGGCTCGCGGATGGCCCTTGCTCGTGTTAAAGCATACTGGGCGGAGATGAACGCTACCACTGTTGCGGTGCAGGGTTCGGCCATAGGCCGTGTGGCTGCCGAACACTATTTTGAGGAAGTCCTCGAGGGTGCTCGTTTGATAGAGGCCCAGTGCTCGAAAAATATTATGTTTGAGTGATATGTATTCTCATTGTAAACATAATGCTTTTATGAAGTTTTTATAAGGCTGTATTTATACTTTTGCCTGAAAGTAGTATAACGCCTCCTGTGCGGCCGTTTATGTATACATGTGTGTAACCTGAAAGATTGCACCCGTCGGCTTAAACCCCCACGCATATAATGCGGAGGTGCTCGCAAAAAACGCGTGTTCACACTTAACCCAATGTCTTGGTCCTGATAAGGAGGTGATAGCGTAGCGAGCGAGGCACCTGGACTATAATGCTTGAACACTTTCACTTAGCCATAGGAGTTTGACAGTGGGGCTACTAGATAGCCCCTGGTGGCTCCGCACTCTCCCGATCGCGGGGTGCGTATATGCCTGGCCGGAAAACAGCCCTTCGTTAAGGCAGAGGAATTCTAACATTCCGATAGGTCATTGAGTGGTTGACCAGTCTCACGCTATATCATGATAGTCAGTTTTCGGCTTTCTCTACTGAGGCGCTCGTCCGGATGAACCAGGGCACAATCGCAGTAGTTCTCCTAGTGCTACCTTAGCCGGTAAAGCGGAACGTAAGGCACCAAAACACAGGAGCCGGGCAAACCCAACATTTGACCAAAGACAATGATTCGGAGCTAATGCATATAAGGCCGAACTCGCGACGCCGAACACTCCCTAAGGTATTCGGTCTTTATGGTATAAACCAGGATGAAATAGTGCTGCTTGTAAGAAGCCCCTTGTGTCCAGGTACATGTGTTATTCTGACGTGGCCACATGCCAAGACGTCAGCATCCTTCTCAATTTTGCTGAGAATTTGGTGGATATGTATCAACAAGAGACAGTAGAAAAGGTTTACGCAGGGTCTTAATCTAAAAAGAATCCTTGGAACGGGTCCCTGCTGCATGTCTGCGCCTGTGTCTCCGTTGTGCCGTATCCTGGACGGGTGTAGCACTATGATTATCTGTAAAAGAGAGGAGCTTAGGTAAAAAAGCTATCGTGCAAAAATATAGTTTTTTAAAGAGACCATGTATAATTCAAGGTGAGTAAGAATTGCCACTTGTCTGCGCACGTTGAGCCCCTTGTATTGTAATAGGGGACCTACTAATTAGTTGGTGAGGCCGTTTTTAGTGTGCGGCTGTTAAGGCAGCCGCACGCTCTTCGGCGCGCAGAAATCGCTGAATATTTCCATTCACTTTAATGATGCCACGTGGACAGGGCATCTTGAGTGTGATGGAAGCGTAGTGTGGTATTGCATTAAAGTGAGCGAAAGCTTCGCGTCCGAGTAGTGCTTGATAGCCACTTTGGAACGGAGCGATGTGGAAGGTTAGATGTTTGCTACGGAAGTTATCGGGGGAGCTGAATATAACATTTAGTAGCAGGGAGCCCGTGCAATGAGCCCCTGGCCTGGCATTACTCCTTTAAAGGTAATGTTGCTATGGCGAATTTTTGTTGGGTCTATCCCCATTTCACGAATTGTATCCTGGTATATCAGGTTTAGGCTACTGCCACCGTCCATCAGGACTCGTGTGAGGCGGTATCCGTCAATTATTGGGTCTAATACCAGGGCAGCCCATCCTGCACGCCGGATACTTGCTGAGTAATCACGATGGTCGAAAGTGATCGGTTGAGAAAACCAGTGGTAGGACTCCGTGGTGATAGGCCTTCGGGCGTATTTTTCTGGGAGTGCCATTTTGTTTTTTCCATTGATCACGTGTAGCACGTTTACTGTTGTGACTTCTGGTGGAAATTTCTTTTGTTCCCCAGCGTCTCCCTTGAGAGGCTCATTCTCATCTTCGCTTGGTGTATCCTCCCCCTTGTGTACGGCGTTGAGCTTAACGGACTGCTTGAAGACCCAACATTCTCTATGGGTTTGATTGGCTGGTTTGCCAGGGGTGCTATGGACCTGACATATTTGGTCCAGAATTTTATTCAGGCTAGACAGTTCGTCTCTGGCGCCTTTAGAGGGCGGCTTCTGACCTGGCCGAGAGCTTTTGAATCCGGCGTTTACTGCTGTGCTCTTCATGCTATCTCCTTTGTTCCGACGTTTGTTATTGCTGTTGCGCCGTGATTTCCCGTTTCCATCTCTAACTTCAGATGTACTAGGGTTGCTGGTGCTGCATCTGGCTAGCCAGCTGTCCTCACCCGCGCAAAAGCGGGTCATGAGGCTTGTTAGTGCTGCCATCGTTCTCGGCTTTTCTTGGCCGAGGTGTCTGGCGAGCCATTCGTCACGGACGCTATGTTTAAAAGCTGCCAATGCTTCGGCATCCGGACAGTCGAAAATTTGGTTCTTTTTAGTAAGAAACCTGTTCCAAAGTTTTCGGGCTGACTCTCCAGGTTGTTGAGTTATATGGCTCAAATCATCCGCGTCCGGAGGCCGGACATAAGTTCCTTGGAAATTTGCCCGAAAAGCGTCTTCAAGCTCTTCCCAACTTCCAATGGAGTTTTCGGGGAGGCCTTTAAGCCAGTGGCGGGCTGGCCCTTTGAGCTTGAGGGGTAAGTACTTGATGGCGTGGAGATCATCTCCTCGAGCCATATGGACATGGAGGATATAGTCCGCAATCCAGACCCCAGGGTATGTTGTTCCGTCGTATGCCTCTATGTTCACGGGTTTGAATCCCTTTGGAAATTCATGGTCCATCACCTCATTGGTGAAACATAGGGGGTTTGCTGCACCCCTGTATCTGGGTGTACTGTGTTGTTCGGACGTTTGTTGTGTTACATTGTAAGCTGGGGCGCGCTTGCGTGGTCCATAGATGGTCTGGTTGCGCCGTCCTTTTGGTGTGAGCCCTCGCGTGGGTCGCGTATTGACTTGTGAGTGGTGTTGTTTGCCACTTGATGTTGGCCGTGAGGTCGTCTATCCAGCCAGGTGGCCGTTTTGATTTTTGGGTGTGAGGGGTCTGAGGCCTCCTCATCGAATTCAGGTACTAATTTACGCTTTGGGTAGCTCTTTGTGCGGCGATTGTCGCCGTACTTCGCTGCTGTGTTGGGTAGTTTACTCCATCTGATTTGGAGTGTGTCCTGCGCAGCCTTGAGCCTTTGCTTCTGCTTTTTTAGGCTCCTCGCGGTGGCAACAAGCCTTTGACGGGCATTCTGCTGCTCCGGGGGCCTGTCCGGCGCTGTGTCATCCGAACGATTGTCTTTGACAGAATTGGTTTGTTCGGTTTGATTCTTCGTATTGCCATGGTCCGGCAGTTATTCACCCTGCTCCCACGCTGGGTCTGTGTGGTCGCTATTTCTGGCGAGGCGGGATTTGGGGCGGCGCTTGCGCCGCCGTCTTGACTGCTTCTCGAGGGAACAAGCCTTCGGTGCGTCCTTACGTTCCTCGTCGTCGTTTCCTTTTGCTGTGTCCACCATGTATATGTCATATGATGAAGTGGATGTCCGGCGCCCTGTGGGCCGTGGTTCATCTTCGCCTCCCGCATCGTTGTCCATACCGTCGATGTCTGCGGAGTCGAAGTCGAGCATGAAGGTTAAATCCTCGACAGTGGCTACAAAGTCGGTGGTGGGTGGGCGTCGAATTTCTTCGTCGTCCACATCCCAATCCTATTGGCCATAATCCGTCCAGGGCTCTCCTGACAAAGAGAGAGACCTTAGTGAATTCAGAATGTCGCCGAAAGGCAAGTGCTGAAAGATATCCGCGGCGGTGAATTCCATGATCGGCGCCCACTCAGATTCGATTGGCAGGGGCGCGGATGGTTCAGGGTCCGGAAGAGAGTCCGACACCTTGGAGTCACGGGCTGCGCAGAGGATTATGCTGGTGTTTGGCTCGATCACCGTCGAGACTACAGCCCCTGAGGCGGTGTCTAGCCACCCGTCCTCGATTGGCGCAGTTGGCTCCGAGCTAAGGTTCGGAGCTGATGTGGGCGCGGCCTCTGGGGTACCGTCCGGTGGCAGAGCTAGGTCATATCCATCACGACAGTGCGGCGCGCCCGGCTGTGGCTTGAATCCGTCGAAGATCAAGTCCCCATGGATGCTGGCCATGTAATTCAAACTTCCAAATCTGACATGATGGCTAGGGGCGTAGCTTTCAATCTGCTCCAGATGGCCAAGCGAATTAGCCTGCAGTGCAAAGCCGCCGAATACGAAGATCTGTCCGGGGAGAAAAGTCTCACCTTGGACGGCATCGCTATCGATGATAGTAGAAGCCATCAAGCCTAGAGGTGACGACACAGAGGAACTCTCAATGAAAGCACCAATGTCGGTGTCAAAACCAGCGGATCTCGGGTAGGGGGTCCCGAACTGTGCGTCTAGGCTGGATGGTAACAGGAGGCAAGGGACACGAAGTTTTACCCAGGTTCGGCCCCTCTTGATGGAGGTAAAACCCTACGTCCTGCTTGATTGATATTGACGATATGGGTGTTACAAGAGTAGATCTACCACGAGATCAGAGAGGCTAAACCCTAGAAGCTAGCCTACGGTATGATTGTATGTTGTGATTGTTGTCCTACAGACTAAAAGCCTTTCGGTTTATATAGACACCGAAGAGGGTTAGGGTTACACAAGGTCGGTTACAGAGGAGATATCCATATACGTATTGCCTAGCTTGCCTTCCACGCCAAGTAGAGTCCCATCCGGACACGAGACGAAGTCTTCAATCTTGTATCTTCATAGTCTAACAGTCCGGCTAATGGAGATAGTCCGGCTGTCCGGAGACCCCCTAATCCAGGACTCCCTCATAGGGTGACACAAAACTAGCTCCAGTTCATCAATGTAATGTAGGCATGTATTCCGAATATAGTCATACGTGCTTATGGAAAAGAACTTGCATGACATCTTTTGTCCTACCCTCCCGTGGCAGCGGGATCTTATTGGAAACTATGGGATATTAAGGCCTCCTTTTAATAGAGTACCGGACCAAAGCCTTAACACTTAGTGAATACATGAACTCCTCAAACTACAGTCATCACCGGGAGTGGTCCCGATTATTGTCACTTCGGGGTTGCCGGATCATAACACATAGTAGGTGACTATTGACTTGCAAGATAGGATCAAGAACTCACATATATTCATGAAAACATAATAGGTTCAGATCTGAAATCATGGCACTCGGGCCCTAGTGACAAGTATTAAGCATAGCAAAGTCATAGCAACATAAATCTTAGAACATACTCCCTCCTTCCATCTATATAGGGCCTAATGCATTTTTTAAGACCGCCTTTGACTATTGACAAGATTAATATTACATGACATACACAATGTGAAAATTATATCATTGAAAGCTCCTTTCACACACGAATTTAATGGTGTGCTTTGTGTAAGTTGCATGTCATATATTATTGCTCTAATATTTGGTCAAGGTTAGCCTCGAAAAACGCATTAGGCCCTATATAGATGGAAGGAGGGAGTAATGGATACTAGGGATCAAACCCTAACAAAACTAACTCGATTACATGGTAAATCTCATCCAATCCATCACCGTCCAACAAGCCTACGATGAAATTCCTCACGCACGGCAGTGAGCATCATGAAATTGGTGATGGAGGATGGTTGATGATGACGATGGCGATGGATTCCCCTCTCCAGAGCCCCGAACGGACTCCAGATCAGCCCTCCAGAGGAAGATTAGGGCTTGGCGGCGGCTCCGTATCGTAAAACGTGATGAATCCTTCTCTCTGTTTTTTTCTCCCCGAAAGTGAATATATGGAGTTAGCGTTGAGGTCGGTGGAGTCCCAGGTGGACCACGAGGCAGGGGGCGCACCCCAGAGGGGGGGTTGCACCCTCGTGGGTAGGGTGTGGTCCCCCTGATGCTGATTCTTTCGCCAATATTTTTCATGAATTCTAAAATGTGTCTCCGTGGATTTTCCGGTCATTTCGAGAACTTTTATTTCTATACAAAAATAACACCATGGCAGTTCTGCTGAAAACAGTGTCAGTCTGGGTTAGTTCCATTCAAATCATGCAAGTTAGAGTCCGAAACAAGGGAAAAAGTGTTTGGAAAAGTAGATACTTTGGAGACGTATCAACTCGCCCAAGCTTAAACCTTTGCTTGTCCTCAAGGAATTCAGTTGACAAACTAAAAGTGATAAAGAAAAACTTTTACAAACTCTGTTTGATCTTGTTGTTGCAAATATGTAAAGCCAGCATTCAATTTTTCAGCAAGATTATGAACTAACCATATTCACAATAACATTTAGGTCTCCTGTTTACTCATGTCAATGGCATAACCAACTAGCAAGCAATAATAATAAATCTAGGATGACAACACTTTCTCAAAACAATCATAACATCACAAAACAAGATGGTATCTCGCTAGCCCTTTCTGAGACCGCAAAACATAAATGCAGAGCACCCCTGGAGATCAAGGACTGACTAGACATTGTAATTCATGGTAAAAGAGATCCAGTCACAGTCATACTCAATGTAAATTAATAGAAATGCATGTGAATGACAGCGGTGCTCTCCGACTGGTGCTTTTTAATAAGAGGATGATGACTCAACATAAAAGTAAATAGATAGGCCCTTCGCAGAGGGAAGTAGGGATTTGAGAGGTGCCATAGCTCGAGTTCTGTGACAGAGATAAATAATATTTTGAGTGGCATACTTTCATTGTCAACATAACAACCAAGAGATCTCGATATCTTCCATGCTACACACATTATATGCGGTTCCCAAATAGAATGGTAAAGTTTATACTCCCCCACCACCAACAAACATCAATCCATGGCTTGTCCGAAACAACGGGTGTCGTCCAACTAACAACAATCTTGGGGGAGTTTTGTTTGCAATTTTATTGATTTGATTTGAGCATGGTACTGGGCATCCCGATTACCGTCCATTTTCTCGTGAATGATGAGCGGAGTCGACTCATCGTGAGAATAACCCACCTAGCATGGAAGATATAGAGAGCCCTAGTTGATACATGAGCTATTCGAGCATACAAAAGAAATTTCATTTGAAGGTTTAGAGTTTGGCACATACAAATTTACTTGTAACGGCATGTAAATACCGCATATAGGAAGTTATGGTGGACTCATATGGAATAAGTTTGGGGTTTATGGAAGTGGATGCACAAGCAGTATTCCCGCTTAGTACAAGTGAAGGCTAGAAAGAGACTGGGAAGCGACCAACTAGGGAGCGACAATAGTCATGAACATGCATTAAGATTAATCAACAATGAGTGCAAGCATGAGTAGGATAGAAATCACCGTGAACATAAATATCGTGGAGGCTATGTTGATTTTGTTTCAACTACATGCGTGAACATGTGCCAAGTCAAGCCACTCGAATCATTCAAAGGAGGATGCCACCCTATCATGCCACATCACAACCATTTTAATAGCATGTTTGCACGCAAGGTAAACCATTATAAACACCTAGCTAATTAAGCATGGCATGAGCAACTATAAACTCTAATTGTCATTGCAAACATGTTTCATTCATATTAGGCTGAATCAGGAACGATGAACTAATCATATTTACAAAAATAAGATAGGTCGAGTTCATACCAGCTTCTCTCATCTCACTCAGTCCATCATAGATTGTCATTATTGCCTTTCACTCGCACGACCAAACGGTGTGGATAATAATAATAGTGCATGTGCATTGGACTAAGCTGGAATCTGCAAGCATTTAATACAATGGAGAAGACAAGGTAATATGGGCTCTTGGTTAAATCAACAATAATGCAAATGAGAGCCACTCAACATTTTCATCATGTCTTCTCCTCTCGACCCCCAAAGAATAAGAAAAGAAATAAAACTATTTACACGGGAAAGCACCCAACAAGAAAAAGAAGAATGAGAAATCTTTTTGGGTTTTCTTCTAATACTACTACTACAAGCATGGAAAGTAAACTAGGTAAAAGCTACAACTAATTCTTTTGTTTTTTCTTAAGGTTTTTCAAACACACAAGAAGAAGGCTTAGAAAAGAAAAATAAACTAGCATGGATAGTACAATGAAAAAGTATGAGCACCGACAACTAGAATGAGTGTGTGAACATGAATGTAATGTCGGTGAGAAATACATACTCCCCCAAGCTTAGGCTTTTGGCCTAAGTTGGTCTATGGCCACTCCTGTCATGGCGGATATCCAAAGTCATAGCTCGGGTTGTACTGAGATGCAGAAGCAACTACTTGAAGAGCTGCAGCTTGGAGGCGAGCTGCCTCCGTCCTCCTCTCATACTCGTTTGCCTCCTCCCTGGTTATAACATATCTCCTTTTTGCCTGATAAAGAAAGTAGGAGCAGGGAGGGCAACATGGACAGTGCGCTGTCTGTCAAAGATTAGTTGATACTGGAGGAACTGTTCATTCCTCTCAAGAAACTGATGGCGAACCATAGCACTATAATCTAGATAAGCGGGAGGCAACTCCATATCATTTCCATGTATGGGTACACCAAGATAATTAGCTACACGAGTTGCATAAATTCCACCAAACAAATCCCCACTTGTACCGTTAAGATGCAACCTTCGTGTAACAATGGCCCCCAAGTTATATTGTTTATCACCTAATACCGCACTCTTGAGGACACTAAGATCTGGAACGCATAAGTGACAAGCCTCATCTTTACCGTTAATGCATCTACCTATAAAGGGAGCAAAATAATGTATGGAAGGGAAATGAATGCTCCCTATGATAGCTTGTGTGATTTCCCTAGATTTCCCCACAGTGATACTAGCAAGAAAGTCTTTGCAAGATTTGCGAGGTTCACTAACATTGCCCCACTGCGGGAGTTTACAAGCAATATTAAAATCTTCTAGGTCCATCGTATATGATTTATCATAAAGATCAAATAAAACAGTGTGAGAATTGCGCGAGGATGTAAATTTAAACCTCGTCACAAAGGAATCAGTTAGGTAGTGGTATTGTAGGCACTTATCTGACACGAAGTCCTCAAGATCAGCATTATGCACATACACATCAAATTCATCCTTGATGCCTGCCTGGACCATAAACTCCTCTGACGGCCATTCACAAGGCCTCACTTGAGCTTCCCTCGGTGGTTCATCATCCGACTCACGTATCGCGAGCCTTGGTCCTTGCTTCCTTGAGGAACCACCTTGGTACATTTTCCTATGCATTTTTCTTTCTCTAACAAATTTATAAAATTTTAGTGACTCGAAATAAAAGTGAACCAAACTCAACAAGATTGATAGCAACTAGTCCCACAGGTGCCTAGAGGCTATATCATGCATTAAAACTACTTTTGACCATATAAATTTGACATGCAAGCTCAAGAACAGGGTCACCTTAGCAGCAAAATTTTGCAATAAATAAAGCACTAGAACAAAAACTAGTTGGACCTTTGGAGGAGTCACATACCAAGAACAATCCCCCAAAACAGTTTTGTGAATGGAACTTTGAGCAAAGAAATCAAAAATGGCAGCAAGATGCGCTAGAACCCGGGTTTGAGCTATGGGAGGATTTTTTTTCTGGAGGATGACGAAGTGAGTGGGTGCTGGAACAAGTGGAGGCGGTCCACGTGGGGCCCACGAGGCAAGGGGGCGCGCCCTGTGCCCTCGTGGCCAAATGGTGGGCCCCCCTGGTGTGTTCTCAGTGCCAGAAATTCTTAAATATTCTACAAAAAATAATATTTCATTTTCCAGACATTTGGAGAACTTTTATTTTTAGGGTATTTTTATTGCAAGGATAATTCAAAAAACAGACAGAAAATACTATTTTTACTTTATTTAATCTAAATAACAGAAAGTAAAAGGAGGGTACAAAGAGTTGTGCTTTCTAACTTCATCCATCTCTTGCTCATCAAGAGTAATCCACTAACAAGGTTGATCAAGTCTTGTTAACAAACTCTTTCCAAATAACATGTAACCGGAGAATTTTCGAATAACACTAGGTTACCTCAACGGGGATATGCGTGTCCCCAACAATAAGAATATCATATTTCTTCCTGACAGTAGGAAGAGGGAATTCAAAACCTCCAATAGTAATCGTTGAAATTTTTCCAATAGAATTGATACTGTGGAGTTGAGGTTGTTTCCTCGGAAAGTGTACCGTATGCTCATTACCATTAACATGAAAAGTGACATTGCCTTTGTTGGAATCAATAACAACCCCTGCAGTATTCAAAAAGGGTCTACCAAGGATAATCGACATACTATCGTCCTCGGGAATATCAAGAATAACAAAGTCCATTAAAATAGTAACGTTTGCCACCAAAACAGGCACATCCTCACAAATACGGACAGGTATAGTAGTTGATTTATCGACCATTTGCAAAGATATTTCAGTAGGTGTCAACTTATTCAAATCAAGTCTATGATATAAAGAGAGAGGCATAACACTAACACCGGCTCCAAGATCACATAAAGCAGTTTTAACATAGTTTCTTTTAATGGAGCATGGTATCATTGGTACTGGTGGATCTCCTAGTTTCTTTGGTATTCCACCTTTAAAAGTATAGTTGGCAAGCATGGTGGAAATTTCAGCTTCCGGTATCTTTCTTTTATTTGTAACAATATCTTTCATATACTTAGCATAAGGATTCATTTTAAGCATATCAGTCAAACGCATACACAAAAAGATAGGTCTAATCATTTCAGCAAAGCGCTCAAAATCCTCATCATCCTTTTTCATGGATGGTTTAGGAGGAAAAGGCATGGGTTTCTTAACCCATGGTTCTCTTTCTTTATCGTGCTTCCTAGCAACGAAGTCTCTCTTATCATAACGTTGGTTCTTTGATTGTGGGTTATCAAGATCAACAGCAGGTTCAGTCTCTACATCATTATTATTGCTAGGTTGAGCATCAACATGAACATCATCATTATCACTGGGTTCATGTTCATTACCAGATTGTGTTTCAACATCAAAAATAGAAATATCATTGGGATTCTCAGGTGTGTCAACAACATGCTCACTAGAACCATGCAAAGTCCTATCATTTTTCTTTTTCTTCTTCTTAGAAGGACTAGGTGCATCAACATTAGTTCTCTGAGAATCTTGCTCAACTCTCTTAGGGTGTCCCTAAGGATATAAAGGTTCCTGAGTCATTCTACCCCCTCTAGTCATGACTCTAACAACATTATCATTTTCTTATTATTTAATTCATCAAGAAAATCATCTTGTGCTTTAAGCACTTGTTCTACCTGAGTGGTAACCATAGAAGCATGTTTACTAATAAGTTTAAGGTCACCTTTAACTCTAGACATATAATCACTCAAGTGTTCAACCATATAAGCATTGCGTTTCAATTGTCTACCAACATAAGCATTGAAGTTTTCTTGTTTAACAAACTCATCCAAGGATTAGCTACCAGACTTATTATGAGGAATATCACCTTCATCGAATCTATAGAGAGAATTTACCTTTACTACCTGTGTCGGGTTATTAAGACCATGTATTTCTTCAATAGGTGGTAAATTATTAACATCTTCAACTTTAATACCCTTTTCTTTCATAGATTTCTTTGCCTCTTGCATATCTTCAGGACTGAGAAATAGAATACCCCTTTTCTTCGGAGTTGGCTTAGGATTTGGTTCAGGAAATGTCCAATCATTATCATTACTCAATATATTATTCAGTAGCAATTCAGCTTGCTCAACTGTTCTTTACCTAAAAACACAACGAGCACAACTATCAAGGTGGTCTTTGGAAGCATCGGTTAGTCCATTATAAAAGATATCAAGTATTTCATTTTTCTAGAGAGGATGATTAGGCAAAGCATTAAGTAATCGGAGAATCCTCCCCCAAGCTTGCGGGAGACTCTCTTCTTCAATTTGCACAAATATATTTCCCTTAAGGCAGCTTGTTTTTTATGAGCGGGGAAATATTTAGCAGAGAAGTAATAAATCATATCCTGGGGACTTCGCACACAACCAGGAGCAAGAGAATTAAACCATGTTTTAGCATCACCCATTAATGAGAACGGAAATAACTTAAGGGTATAGTAGTAACGAATTTTTTTCTCATGAGTGAATAGGGTGGCTATATCATTCAATTTAGTAAGATGTGCCACAATAGTTTCAGATTCATAGCCATAAAAAGGATCAAATTCAACAAAAGTAACTAACTCAGGATCGACAAAGAAATCATAATCCTTATCAGAAATACAGATAGGTGAAGTAGCAAAAGCAGGGTCATATTTCATTATAGCATTCAAAGACTTTTCTTTCATCTTAGCTAACGGTTTCTTAAGATCATATCTATCTTTGCAAGCAAAAAGATCTGTAGCAGTTTCTTAAACCATAACATAACCCTCAGGCACATCAAGCAATTCATATCTAGGGGGAGAATCTTCATCATGACTTTCATCAATATTATCTGTTTCAATAATTTCATTCTCTCTAACCCTAGCAAGTTGTTCATCAAGAAATTCACCTAATGGCACGGTATTATCAAGCATAGAAGTAGTTTTATCATAAGCATCATGCATAGCAGAAGTGGCATCATCAACAACATGCGGCATATCAGAATCAATAACAGCTGTAGGTGTCACAAATTTACTCATAACAGAAGGTGAATCAAGTGCAGAGCTAGATGGCAGTTCCTTACCTCCCCTCGTAGTTGAGGGAAAAATCTTGGTTCTTTCATCTTTCAAGTTCCTCATAGTGATCAACAGATATAAATCCCAAGTGACTCAAAGAATAGAGCTATGCTCCCCAGCAACGGCGCCAGAAAATAGTCTTGATAACCCACAAGTATAGGGCATCGCAACAGTTTTCGAGGGTAGAGTATTCAACCCAAATTTATTGATTCGACACAAGGGGAGCCAAAGCATATTCTCAAGTATTAGCAGTTGAGTTGTCAATTCAACCACACCTGAAAGACATAATATCTGCAGCAAAGTATTTAGTAGGAAAGTAGTATGGAAGTTACGGTAACGGTGGCAAAAGTAATAGTAGTAGTTTTTGTAGCAATCGTAACAGTGGCAACGGAAAAGTAACTAAGCAAAGATCAATATGTGAAAAGCTCGTAGGCAATGGATCAATGATGGATAATTATGTCGGATGTGATTCCTCATGCAATAGTTATAACAAAGGGGGACACAGAACTATCTCCAGTTCATCAATGTAATGTAGGCATGTATTCCGATTTCCGAATATAGTCATACGTGCTTATGGAAAAGAACTTGCATGACATCTTTTGTCCTACCCTCCCATGGCAGCGGGGTCCTATTGGAAACAAAGGGATATTAAGGCCTCCTTTTAATAGAGTACTGGACCAAAGCATTAACACTTAGTGAATACATGAACTCCTCAAACTACGGTCATCACCGGGAGTGGTCCCGATTATTGTCACTTCAGGGTTGCCGGATCATAACACATAGTAGGTGACTATTGACTTGCAAGATAGGATCAAGAACTCACATATATTCATGAAAAAAATAATAGGTTCAGATCTAAAATCATGGCACTCGGGCCCTAGTGACAAGCATTAAGCATAGCAAAGTCATAGCAACATCAATCTTAGAACATAATGGATACTAGGGATCAAACCCTAACAAAACTAACTCGATTACATGGTAAATCTCATCCAACCCATCACCGTCCAGCAAGCCTACGATGAAATTACTCACGCACAGCGGTGAGCATCATGAAATTGGTGATGGAGGATGGTTCTTGATGACGATGGCGACTGTCGGTGTCAAAACCGGCGGATCTCGGGTAGGGGGTCCCGAACTGTGCGTCTAAGGCGGATGGTAACAGGAGGCTGGGGACACGATGTTTTATCCAGGTTCGGGCCCTCTTGGTGGAGGTAAAACCCTACGTCCTGCTTGATTATTCTTGATAATATGAGTAGTACAAGAGTTGATCTACCACGAGATCGGAGAGGCTAAACCCTAGAACTAGCCTATGGTATGATTGTATGTTGTCCTACGGACTAAAACCCTCCGGTTTATATAGACACCGGAGGGGGCTAGGGTTACACAAGGTCCGTTACAAAGGAGGAGATATACATATCTGTATTGCCTAGCTTGCCTTCCACGCCAAGTAGAGTCCCATCCAGACACGGGACGAAGTCTTCAATCTTATATCTTCATAGTCCAACAGTCCGGCCAAAGGATATAGTCTGGCTGTCCGGAGACCCCCTAATCCAGGACTCCCTCAGTAGCCGCTGAACTAGGCTTTAATGACGATAAGTTTGGCGCACAGTGTTGTCTTCGGCATTGCAAGGCGGGTTCCTCCTCCGAATACACCACAGAAGAGTTTGAATACAAGGATAGCGTCCGACCCTGCAAAATAAGTTCCACATACCACCGTAGAGAGAATAATATTTCCACAAATCTAATCTGCTGACACGTTTTGGCAGCATGACATCACGCCACTACCTGGTAATTATTTGAACCGTTTTTCTTTAACCAGCCCCGCACATAACGCGAGGCGGTTTCTTAACACGTCTTGTCAAAGCAGAGATCGTGTTCCCCTTATTATGGGATTCTCATCAATACGGACGTGGGTAACCCAACCGCGCCATCAATTACGGCGCTTTGTGGACAAGCGAGTTTTACCAGGTGATGAGGACATGACTACCTTGGATATGACCCAAAATATTGCATACATGCATATTTGTCAGGTGATTTTAATGCAAATTATTCAATAATCTATTTATGTTATCCAGAACAAAAATACTTCACACACTTTTGTGTTTTGTCTAATTGCAGGTGTATGGGACATTTGTACAATCCACATATGTAGATAAGGGAAAAAGAGAAGTTTAGGTTCTGTTCGAAAAGTCCTGTCACGTCACTTTTGGGCCAAGAGAAGATAGAGTCCAAGTCTCTCACGTTCTGGATTCAGATTTGGACTGCACAGACATACCTGACTCAAAACGGCAACAACTTTTTCATACGGACTCCAAATTGGGTGATTCGTTTTTTGTTGGAAACTAGATTTCGTTCTTTTTCCAACCCAATTGGATTCACCTTCAAATTCGTCCAGAGCCTTGAGTTATGGATGAAACAATCTGACGTTGCAGCAGAATCCGAGTAAAACTACAAGCCCAAAGGTGTTGCATCACCTCCACTTGGGCCCATGAGCCTTGTACGACCTAGGGTTAGTTTTAGGCTGCCTTGGGACGTCCTCCCACCTCCTTGGCCGCCACCCCTTGCTCCTATATAAGTAGATCCATCTAGTAGCTTTTTCCTTGGGATTTGTTTAGTTAAAAGTTAGCCATTGCAACTTCGTGTACTTCGTTTGTGTCCAACGACCAGACCAAGACCGCTTACGGATCCCCACCATTATCAATACTTCATATATATATTCGCTATATTCAGATTGCTTTATCATATTCTTGCTCATTCTTCGATGGCTTGCAGGAATAGACCTTCGTGGTCAGGCTGACCGTGCTTCCGGCATCGTTAGTAACCTCAGGAGATTGGTTTGGCGATTGCTAAGGTGCAATGTCTTGCACGTTTGTAGTCGGATCGTCAAAGTCGACTCCACCAAATCGATAGTTATCATCTCATCGAAAGATCAGGACCCTCGCCTCTATCAAGAGGCTAGTGGAGGCGCATAGTTTAGTCCGCCCTTATAAAGGGATAAGATCTCACCTTTTTCTACCCACGCCTTCTTCCTCCTTGCTCATCCATTCTCGCGCACTCGAGCTCCAGCGCCCAAGTCCGCATCCTCCTCCTCAACTCTCTACAAACATGTCTGGAGCGGGAGGCAAGTGGATGGCCTCCTCCGTCACGGAGGGGCACATCAAAAAGTTACGCGGAGCCGGATACTTAGCCGCGGATATCGCGCACCGGCTGCCAGCCGCGGGGCAGGTCATCCCTACCCCAGAACCTCACGAGAGGGTGGTCTTCCTCCACCACTTTGTCCGCGGACTCGTGTTTCCCCTCCATCCATTTGTCCGCGGACTCATGTTCTACTATGGGCTGGACTTTCATGATCTGGCCCCGAACTTCATCCTCAACATCTCAGCGTTCATCGCCGTGTGCGAGGCCTACCTCCGCATCCGGCCCCACATCGGCCTGTGGCTGAAGATGATGAGGAAATCAATACCATTGTTACACCCACAACCCCTGCTGCTATACATACTAGACCAATTACTAGAGCTCGCGCACGCAAATTGAATTATCAGGTACTTTCGTTTCTTGGTAACAATTCTAATGTTCATGAGAATATGATGCTGCCTAAATTGGATACATTTGTTTTGCTTACAAATGAAGGGCCTAGCGTGGACAAGAAAGATGAAAGTTGGAGCAAGTTCAAGCATGGAGATGATGGCATGCGCAAGGGGAACAAGAACAGAGTTACAAGTGATGATTCCAGGACTCTGAAGCCACCATAATGAGTGCATGAAGCATGGGACGAAATATACAAGATGCCACTTCATAAATTTCGTCCAGAGGCTATTCTAGGTGCAGCGTCACCTTATTATTGGGCCAGACCCATGTATTTTTGAAGTACTTAAGTATAGACTGTTTTTAGAGTCCGTATGTGTGGGGAAAAAAGAGTTAGGATTGGTTTCGGACCCCTCCACCAAGGGCCACAAAATTCCCCCTCTCTCCTCCATATATACAGCCCTTAGGGCATCGTTTAGACTTTGGGTTTTGTTTAGATTAAAAGCTCGCCATAGCTGCAACTTCGCGTACTTCATTTGTGTCCAACGACCAGACTAAGATGACACAGAACCCCACCTTGATCAATAAAGCTTTCATCTTATATTCGCAATATCTAGATTGCAATCTCAGTTTCTTGCTTGTTCTTCATTTGCTCGTAGGAAACAGACCCTCGTGGTCAGGTTGATCGTGCTCCGGCGTGGTTAATAACCCCTCGGAAGTTGGTTTACCGATTGCTAAGGCGCGACGTCTCGCATGTTCGTAGTCGGATCGTCAAGGTCGACTCCCACAGAAATGATAGCCACCATCTCATCGAAACATCAGGACACCTTTGCCTCTATCAAGTGGTATCAGATTTCCAGGTTGCTCCGTGAGATTTTACGGTTTTTCGTAGTTTAGACCGAGTCTGTTCTTTATACCTACAGTCCATGAAAAAAAGCCAAAAATAGGGTTAGTTCATCATATCCGAACCAATCTGAGCCTTTGCATAGTCTTTTCAGTATTTTGCTTTGTTGAATTTGCGGTTGCATCGTCGGGTCTAGTTGCTGGTCTTAGAGTCTAGTCTTTTAGACTTTCGAGTTCTGGTCATAAGTTGTCACACCGCCGCCGCACCATCATCATCACCCCTGCCATCTACCACCACCGCTTATCCGCCACCAATCTATCTCCATATACCATAGCCAATCCGTCTCCATATACCATCACCAATCTGTATCCATATATCACCACCGCTGCTATATCCTACCATCATATATCCACCACCAATCCGAGTTCCTTTCATATTAGATTTGTTTTCGAGGTCCGTCTACTTTCCGATTCGTGTTTCCTTGCCTGAGTAGGTTTCGAGACCCCCGGGCAGTTTTTAGGCCAAAATTTTCACAGGTAAAATTTTTTTCCCTATCCTATTTTTAGGTTTTTCTGAGTCTTTTGAGCCACGTGCCATCATAGTGATTTTTTGGCGCACTTTTTCATCGTCGCTGCCCTAATTTCGGAAAAAAAAAAGTCAAAAAAATTCATGCCCATCGTGTCAGTTTGACGAGGGAAGAGTTTTGAGACACTCGCCATTATAGTGATTTTCGCAAAAAAAAAGAGGAGCGCAAAAAAAGGAGCGCCAAAAAAAGAGCGAATTTTTTTCCAGAGTGTGCTTTTCCCTTGTTTACGTGCAGCGCCGTGATTTTTGTTAGTGTTCTAGGCTCGCGTCTCTAGCACGGTCTAGCCTAGGACCAGCACAGTACCGTCATTGAGCGTTTATTCAACTTTGCATCTCTGAATTGATTATTGCTGCCCCTTTTTGCTACCATATTATAAGCCTTCCTAGCTCCACATATATCTACGTCGTGCATTTGACTCTCCCTGGTAATCGCTCTATCCAAGCTTTGAGAGTTTTGACTATGACGGTTGCCGATCACCACCTGCTGCTGGGTAAGAACTGGTAAGAATTTGAGATTTGCTTGACGGATTTGTGACACTCCACCACCGCCATTTTCTAGTAGTCTGTGCGATCATATTCTTGTGTGTTTCTATTGCTGCTAACCATGGCGAGATCACAACCCGACGTGATTGACTGGGAGAACATGACGAACAAAGAGTTACATGATAAGTTTCAGCAAATGATGAGTGGATAGGTGGAAGATGTGCTAAACAGATTTGAAGAGGCCATGGAGAAGATAGATGGCATTGAGAAGGCGTTCGAAACAAAGCTCGATAACAAGTGTAATGAATTGCTCAAGCGTCTTCCACCGCCCGCTGCACCTGTCGCACCTCTACAACAACAACAACAACATCGACTTCCAAATCAAGTGGGACGAGCACAACGCGTTTCCATTGAGCCTGGTCAAACTTCTGGTGCTGTTGTACCTACTGTTAGTGCTTCTGTCGCTCCTGCTGCTACTGCAGAGGTAGAGGACCATTACGAGGATGAGGTTGATCAAAATCAGAACTACGTGCAACCACGAGTACCACCACCATCAGGTCGTCCTCATGCATATCATCGCAACGGTAGGGCTGCACCATCACCTGAGGTACATGACCATCTTCCTAAACTAAAATTGAATATTCCACCATTTGAGGGTAGATATGTTCCTGATATATATCTTACTTGGGAGTTAGAAACTTAAGAACGATTTACGTGTTTACAATATCCTGAGGAGAGACGTGTTCCTGCTGTTGTTTGTGCTTTCACTAGCTTTGCATGTGTTTGGTGGTCTGAACATTGTAGATTATATCCTATTCCAACTACTTGGGCTGCTTTGAAAACTGCTATGCGTACTCTTTGGGCTCCACCATATTATCAACGTGAATTACTTCAAAAATTGCAGCGCTTAAGACAGGGAAAAAATTCTGTAGAAGAATATTATCAGGAATTACAAACTGGCATGATTAGATGTGGTATTGTTGAGGAGAATGAAGCTATGCTTGCATGTTTTATGGGTGGATTAAATAGAGAGATTCAGACGATTCTAGAGTATAAGGAGTATACTAATATCACTCGTTTATTCCTTCTTGCTTGTAAAGCTGAACGTGAAGTGCAGGATCGACAGGCATTGGCGCGAACTAACTTTTCTGCAGGTCGATCTTCATCATGGACACCACATGCATCTAGGGATGGCAATGGGTACCCACTACCCGCGTACCCTGCGGGTAAAAACCCTATTAGGGTAAGGGTATGGGACAAAAAATTACCCATGGGTACTTAAATGGGAAAAATAGCATACCCATCGGGTAGAGAGGGTACGGGTATGGGATCGTATAACCCATGCCCGCGTACCCATGTACCCATCTAAAATGTTGGCAGTTGGGTTTCCGTTAATATCCCAATGTATTCATTTCCCCTCCTAATCACGCTAGGTAAGAACTCTAATGTGTATTCAAATTATCTCTATAATTTTTCATGATTTGGTGAACTTAAAGTGTATTCATATGTGTTGTTGTTTAACATTTTTATGTGTCACTTTATAGGCAAGTATTTTTGTTTATGAGAATATGTTGTTGTTACAATATGTTATTTTACATTGTTGTTTAAAATGTGTTGCTATTAATAATTTATGATTATATATTGCTTTTTACAACTATTTTCTACTCAATTGATGTGTTGTAAACGCGGGTATTTTTACCGTGGGTACCCATATACCCTGTCGGGTGACGGGTATGGGAAAAAATTGTACCCTTGACGGGTATGGGTATGGGTGATGGGTAAACTCAGAGCAGATGGGTAAGGTTATGGGATAGCTCCACCCGTACCCATACCCTGCGGGTGCCATCCCTACGTGCATCCTCTACTTCCACTCCACCAGCACCTCCATCAAGTGCCACCTCCAGCCGTGATACAAGAAAGCAGGCACAACCACCACAATCTGCCAAGAGCACATCTGCCGGGCCTGCGCAGAGCTCTTCTTCTTCCATGGCATCAACAGGGCACACAAGTGATATTATTTGTCATCATTGTAAGGGAAGAGGACATTTTGCGAGAGAATGCTAGTCTCAGCGCGTGATGATTGCTACTGAGGATGGTGGGTATGAGTCCGCTAGTGACTATGATGAGGAGACGTTGGCTCTTATTACACATGAAGAACACGGTGGAGACGATTCTGATCATGAGACGCAATACATGGCTGCTGAAGATGCTGACAGGTATGAATGTTTAGTTGCTCAACGTGTTTTGAGTGTGCAGGTTACACAAGCTGAGCAAAATCAGAGGCATAATTTGCTCATACAAAGGGAGTTGTGAAGGAACGTTTTGTTCGCGTCATCATAGATGGAGGGAGCTGCAATAACGTGGCTAGTATGGAGATGGTGGAGAAGCTATCTCTCACCACAAGACCACATCCACATCCTTACTACATCCAATGGTTCAACAACATCGGCAAGGTTAAGGTCACACGTACTGTTCGTGTGCATTTTAGTATCTCTACATATGTTGATTATGTTGATTGTGATGTGGTACCTATGCAAGCATGTTCCTTATTACTTGGTAGACCATGACAATTTGATAAAAATTCTATACACCATGGTAGAAACAATCAGTATACTCTTTCATAAAGATAAAAATATTACTTTGCTTCCTATGACTCCTGAATCCATTTTGAAAGATGATATTAATAGAGCTAATAAAACAAAACAGGAGAAAAATAAGAGTGAAAATCAGATTGTGGCAAAAGAATTTGAGCAACAAATGAAACCTAATAATAAACCATCTAGTGTTGCTTCTGAAATTAAATTGAAAAGTGCATGTTTACTTGCCACAAAATCTGATATTGATGAGCTAGATTTCAGCAAATATGTTTGCTATGCTTTTGTGTGCAAAGAGGCATTATTTTCTTTTGAGGACATGCCTTCCTCTTTGCCTCCTGCTGTCACTAACATTTTGCAGGAGTTCGCTGACGTCTTTCCAGAAGACGTGCCACCGGGATTACCACCTATTCGAGGGATTGAGCATCAAATTGACTTAATTCCCGGTGCATCATTACCCAACCCTGCACCATACCGTACCAATCCAGAGGAGACGAAGGAGATTATGCGTCAAGTACAAGAACTGCTCAACAAAGGTTATATACGTGAATCCCTTAGTCCTTGTGGTGTTCCTATCATTTTAGTGCCGAAAAAGGATGGTACGTCGCGTATGTGCGTTGATTGTAGAGGCATTAATGATATTACTATTCGTTATCGTCATCCTATTCCTAGGCTAGATGATATGCTTGATGAATTGGGTGGCTCTACAATATTCTCCAAAGTTGATTTGCGTAGTGGATACCATCAAATTCGTATGAAATTGGGAGATGAATGGAAAATAGCATTTAAAACTATGTTTGGATTATATGAGTGGTTAGTTATGCCTTTTGGGTTAACTAATGCACCTAGTATTTTCATGAGATTAATGAACGAAGTTTTACATGCTTTCATTGGATGATTTGTGGTAGCTTACTTTGATGACATATTGATTTATAGCAAATCTTTGGAGGAACATTTTGAACATTTACGTGTTGTTTTTATTGCTCTACGTGATGCACGTTTGTTTGGTAATCTTGGAAAGTGCACCATTTGCACCGACCAAGTATCTTTTCTTGGCTATGTTGTTACTCCACAAGGAATTGAAGTTGATAAAGCCAAGATTGAAGCTATTGAGAGTTGGCCGCAGCCCAAAACGGTCACACAAGTGAGGAGTTTCCTTGGCCTCGCTGGTTTCTATAGGAGTTTTGTGAGAGATTTCAGCACCATTGCTGCACCTCTCAATGAGCTTACAAAGAAGGATGTGCCTTTTGTTTGGGGTACCGCACAGGAAGAAGCCTTCATGGTATTGAAAGATAAGTTGACACATGCTCCTTTACTCCAACTTCCTGATTTTAATAAGACTTTTGAGCTTGAATGTGATGCTAGTGGAATTGGATTAGGAGGTGTGTTATTACAAGATGGCAAACCTGTTGCATACTTTTCTGAAAAATTGAGTGGGCCTAGTCTGAACTATTCTACTTATGATAAAGAATTATATGCTCTTGTTCGGACCTTAGAAACATGGCAACATTATTTATGGCCCAAGGAATTTGTTATACATTCTGATCATGAATCTTTGAAACACATTAAAAGTCAAGCAAAACTGAACCGTAGACGTGCTAAATGGGTTGAATTCATTGAGACTTTCCCTTATGCCATTAAACACAAGAAGGGTAAAGAAAATGTTATTGCTGATGGATTGTCTCGTCGTTATACTATGCTTTCGTAACTTGACTTTAAAATATTTGGTTTGGAGACCATCAAAGATCAATATGTTCATGATGCTGAATTTAAAGATGTATTGCAGAACTGTACGGAAGGGAGAACTTGGAACAAGTTCGTTCTTAACGATGGATTTGTGTTTCGTGCTAACAAGCTATGCATTCCAGCTAGCTCCATTCGTCTTTTGTTGTTGCAGGAGGCGCATGGAGGAGGATTAATGGGACACTTTGGCATCAAGAAGACGGAGGATATACTTGCTACACATTTCTTTTGGCCAAAGATGAGACAGGATGTTGAGCGTTTTGTTGCTCGCTGCACTACATGTCAAAAAGCTAAGTCACGACTCAATCCTCATGGTTTATATATGCCTTTGCCTGTACCTAGTGTTCCTTGGGAGGATATATCTATGGACTTTGTTTTAGGTTTACCTTGAACAAAGAAGGGGAGGGATAGCATATTTGTTGTCGTGGATAGGTTCTCGAAAATGGCACATTTTATACCATGTCATAAAAGCAATGATGATGTTAATGTTGCTGATTTGTTCTTTCGTGAAATTATTCGCTTGCATGGTGTGCCAAATACTATTGTTTCAGATCATGATACTAAATTTCTTAGCGACTTTTGGAGATGTTTATGGGCTAAGTTGTGGACTAAACTGCTTTTTAGTACTACTTGTCACCCCCAAACTGATGGACAAACTGAAGTAGTCAATAGAACATTGTCTACTATGCTTAGGGCTGTTTTGAAGAATAATAAGAAAATGTGGGAAGAATGCTTACCTCATATTGAATTTGCTTATAATCGTTCATTGCATTCTACTACTAAGATGTGCCCCTTTGAAATTGTGTATGGTTTCCTACCTCGTGCACCTATTGATTTGTTGCCTCTTCCATCTTCGGAGAAGGTTAATTTTGATGCTAAAGAACATGCTGAATTGATTTTAAAAATGCATGAGTTAACTAAGGAAAATATTGAGCGTATGAATGCTAAATATAAACTTGCTGGAGATAAGGGTAGAAAACATGTTGTGTTTGCACCTGGAGATCTTGTTTGGTTACATTTGTGTAAGGATAGATTTCCTAATTTACGCAAATCAAAGCTAATGCCACGTGCTGATGGTCCTTTTAAGGTGTTAGAGAAAATAAATGATAATGCATATAAACTTGAGCTGCCTGCAGATTTTGGGGTTAGTCCCACTTTTAACATTGCAGATTTGAAGCCTTTTTTGGGTGAGGACGATGAACTTTCATCGAGGACGACTTCATTTCAAGAAGGGGAGGATGATGAGGACATCAATACCATTGTTACACCCACAGCCCCTGCTGCTATACATACTGGACCAATTACTAGAGCTCGCGCACGCCAATTGAATTATCAGGTACTTTCGTTTCTTGGTAACGATTCTAATGTTCATGAGAATATGATGCTGCCTAAATTGGATACATTTGTTTTGCTTACAAATGAAGGGCCTAGCGTGGACAAAAAAGATGAACCTTGGAGCAAGTTCAAGCATGGAGATGATGGCATGCGCAAGGGGAACAAGAACGGAGTTACAAGTGATGATTCCAGGACTCTGAAGCCACCATAATGAGTGCATGAAGCATGGGACGAAATATACAAGATGTCACTTCATAAATTTCGTCCAGAGGCTATTCTAGGTGCTGCGTCACCTTATTATTGGGCCAAGCCCATGTATATTCGAAGTACTTAAGTATAGGCTATTTTTAGAGTCCGTATGTGTGGGGAAACAAGAGTTAGGGTTGGCTTCGGACCCCTCCACCAAGGGCCACGAAATTCCCCCTCTCTCCTCCATATATACAGCCCTTAGGGCATCATTTAGACTTTGGGTTTTGTTTAGATTAAAAGTTCGCCATAGCTGCAACTTCGCGTACTTCGTTTGTGTCCAACGACCAGACCAAGACGTCACAGAACCCCACCTTGATCACTAAAGCTTTCATCTTATATTCGCAATATCTAGATTGCAATCTCAGTTTCTTGCTTGTTCTTCATTTGCTCGCAGGAAACAGACCCTCGTGGTCAGGTTGATCATGCTCCGGCGTGGTCAATAACCCCTCGGAAGTTGGTTTAGCGATTGCTAAGGCGCGACGTCTCGCACGTTCGTAGTTGGATCGTCAAGGTCGACTCCCACAAAAACGATAGCCACCATCTCATCGAAACATCGGGACACCTTTGCCTCTATCAGAAGACCTTCAATATCAAGCCGAAGGTGGAGGGTGGCCAACAGGCGGAATGCGGCGGAGCCATGGTGGGCAAGATGCCCAACGTTACATGGCTCGAGGGCTCCTTCGTGGAGACCATAAAGGGGTGGCAGTCGGGGTGGTTCTACATCACCGAGCCGCGTGACACCAACTGGGTGGCGGCCCCCGAGTTTCGATCCGGAATCCCCACGTGGCTCACTTCCTGGAAGGAGAAGGGCCTGTCCTGGGGTTCATCAGTGGAGCTGGACGGACTCCAGAAATGTATCCAAAACATGACAAGCAAGAAACTTAAGCTTGTCAACGTAGTCCAAGTCATGCTCTTCCGCCGGATCCTCCCATGTCAGCAACGGGATTTCAACTTATGGGAGTTCTACCCGGCCCGGCACCAGACTCTAAGCGAGCTCTTCGACACGATGCACAAAGACGTCTGGAGGGTGCTGTTCAAGAGCGCCGAGGTCCCTCCCTCTCGCACCGAGGACCGCGGGCTAAGCACGAAGCGCCTTGCGAATCCGGTAAGTTCTGTACATTTGGCAGGATATTTATTTCCCATAGCTTAACCCTGTGCGGGGTCTGAGCTCTCATGCCTTTAACAGGACTGGGTGGAGGCATCGGAGCAGATCGACTGTCCGGCCCCTCTGCCCGAAGACACTGCGGGCGCTCTCCTGACGGAGATGCTGACTCCGGCTCCTTATAAGGTGCCGGAGAAGACCAAGAAGAAGGCCAAGGGAACCCGAAAGAGTTCCCGGCGCCAGGTGGTATCGGACTCATCATTCGATAACTCCACGACGCACTCCTCCCATGAAGATGAGGAGGAGGAAGATGAAGATGCTCCCCCTCCAGCCGGGGGAGACAAGAAAAGGAAGGCCGCCCCAATCGGGGAGGCCGAAGGGTCCAAGAAAGGAAGGACTCTCCTTCCGAACTGCTCCACCACCGCCACCGAAGGCGAAGACGAGTGGCTGCTCAGGGCCAAGCCCCTAGCGAAGTCGTAAGTATTCGGATACCAGAGTAACTCACAGCATTCCTTTGTCGCACTGCTTCTCCTAACGCCAAATATGATTATGCAGACCACCCCAAGCCCGTATAGATGTATCCTCGTCGAACGGCTCCTTGGATTCGTCGGATATGGATAGCGATCCACTTCCGACCGCCTCCTCCCCTTGCCCTATGGACAATGCCGAGGTGTTTTCTCAAGGGGCACCGAGCTGGGGGAGACAGTCCCGGAGGTGCCTCAAGGCGACCTTCCGGACTCCAGGAGCAAAGGGAGCAAGGCTCCCGGGGGCTCCAAGCTCGGCTCTCAGTCGAACACCGCGCCGGAATCTCCAGTGGTTCCGGACTCAGGCAGGCGGCCCCCTTCCAGAAGGGGTAAGACGCCCGTGCCGGTGACCTCTGTCCATCCAGAGGCACCGGACAACCTGCTGGGAGCGCTTCGCGGCGCTTCCATCGACGAAGAGCACCGCACTATTATGGGTGCGGTGATCAAGAAGGTTCAGTCCGCCAAGAGCGGACTGACTGAAGCCTATGCCAGCCTTCTAACAGGCTTTGAGGTAAGTATTTAAAATATAGGAAAATATTACCACATAGAAAGTAGCCCCTGGTGCTCTGTTTGGTGTTCACGAAGAAAAGCCGAATAGAGGATCAAATAATATCTACAGGAGTCTAACATAAGTATGTCTATATGTGTATGCAGGCTTCGCTGCTGACCTCTGCCGCACTCACTGCGGAGGTCACCGCATTGAAGCAGGACCTCGAGGGGTCCAAGAAAGAGCTCGGCCTTGCTAAGAGGCAGCTCAAGGAGAACAAAGGTAAGTAATATATATATATATATATAAGATGCGATTGCAAAATGACAGGATCATCATGAACTTGCCAGGGGCCATGACTGAAGTGGCGACCCTGAAGCAAGCGTTGTCCGAGGCCGAAAACAAAGCGGCCCAAGAGCGCACCGAGCGGGAAAAGCAAGAGGCACGGGTGAGCGAGGTGCAGCAAGAGCTCCAAGCTCTCGTGACGAAGCACGAGGCGTTAGAGCTTGATTCGAAGACGCGAGAGTCATGAAGGGCTTTATAGTCCGGATGTGGCCTGGCGACGCCCTTCCCAGCAGCTACTTCGGCCTGGTGAGGCGGCTTGTGGATGCCTGCCCATGGTTGGAAGTCATCAAGCGGTCCGTCTGCATTGAAGGTGCACGCCGGGCTTTCGCCCGTGCGAAGGTGCACTGGGCCAATATGGACGCCGTGAAGTTGGTGAAGGAGGGGCCGCCGCAGGGCAAGGAGCATCGCCACCCCTAGATGTATTATGAGGGTGTCCTGAAGGGTGTCCGTCTTGTAGCGGATGAGTGTGCGAAAGATGTAATATTTGAATGAACTTGCTCGTGTGATCCTGTATTATGAAAACTTGTTCATATGCGCTATGCAATGCTTGTTTGAATTTAAAATATTACCTTCTATTCGGCTGTTTATCAAATCTGAGAGATGGCTAGTCGTCGGCTTCTGCCCCCATGCCACGAGTGCTGGGGTGTTCGGGACAAACCTGAGCACTCTTGTTCCCATTTTTGGGTCCTTCGAGGCAGGTGCTCAGCACAACGAACAAGGCAATCAGACTATAATGCTTTATCACTCTCACTTAGCCATAGAATTCTACAATTTTAAATTTTGGCGAAGCCCCTAGTATTCGGAAGGCCGAATTCGGGGCGCTATACACGCCTTAAGACGGACAAAGCCGACTCCTCGCTCTAAGCGGCATAAGTCTTTAGGGACTCAAAACCTCTCGAACAGCGACCAGTCTCTCGCCTTATCATGACAGTCAGTTCTAGCTTTCTCTACTGAGGTGCTTAGCCCAACAGAACCGGGGCACAATTGCAGTAGTTCTCCCAGTGCTACCTTAGCCGATACAGCGGAACGTAAGGTATCAAAAAATGGGAGCCGGGCAAACCCAACTATTGACCCAAGACATGATTCGGAGCTGATGCATATAGTGCTATAAGTTCGGGGTGTCGCACTGTCGAAAGTGTTCGGACTTCTCACGCCGTATTATGGGGTATGCTTAAGCCCCTGGCGTATTGGCCGTACCAGAGTGTACGGGTGCTGGATGTCATGAATGAACATATATATATATATATATATATATATATATATATATAAGAAGAATGCAATAATAGTCTTAGTGATATGCATTGTTTATTCAAAAAGGTGCGTTAAAGCTGAATGATACAAGTAGTGCGATAAGAAAAAAGTAGGAATATTTTACATGTCCCTTCCAAGGGCAAGCTGAGGAATGGTATTAAAGCAAGTATTTCACTCGTTATCGTAATCCACCTGGGAGTTCTGCGGTGCGACGTAGCTTTCTGCCTCCTTGGTTGCTGCATCATGTGTCCGACAATCATACTGCTGGACATGATTTCCAAATATTAAAGTCCTGAAAGAGAAAAATAACAGAGTGGGAAGCCCCTAGTGCGGTTGAGCCGCATCTTGGGGCTTGCCGTAGTCGTGCCCCCCTCCCCACCTGTGCCCATGGTATTTTTAATGCGTAATTATGTACGCGTGGCACGAATTTCGCTGTTTGGCTGGGACCGGGGTGGGGGCCGCATTGCTATGCAAGCTCGGAACGTGCCAGGCGCTCTTGTTGCCGATTACTCCGGGCGCGCTTGAAGGTGTCTGGGTCCTTAATCGCCGAACTAGTGGATTGCCTTAAGAGGCTGCTTTGCGCTTCTGCTGCGAGGGCCGCAGTGTGCTCCTCCGTGCGGAGAGAGCGCTCTGTGTTTCCATTAACTGTGATGACACCCCGAGGTCCTGGCATCTTGAGCTTGAGGTATGCATAATGCGGCACTGCATTGAATCTCACAAATGCGGTTCGCCCGAGCAGTGCATGATAGCGACTGTAGAATGGGACTATATCGAAGATTAACTCTTCGCTTCGGTAGTTATCTGGGGATCCGAAGACCACTTCCAGTGTGACTGAGCCTGTGCAATAGGCCTCTACACCTGGTATGACGCCTTTGAAGGTCATTTTTGTGGGTTTGATCCTTCAGGGGTCTATACCCATTTTGCGCACTGTGTCCTGGTAAAGCAAGTTCAGGCTGCTGCCGCCATCCATAAGGACTCGAGTGAGGTGAAATCCGTCAATGATTGGGTCTAGGACCAGTGCGGCGAATCCGCCATGATGGATTCTAGTGGGGTGGTCCCTGCGATCGAAGGTGATCAGACAAGAGGACCATGGGTTGAACTTTGGGGCGACTGGCTCCAACGCATATACGCCCCTTAGCGCACGCTTCCGCTCCCTCTTGGGGATATGGGTTGCGTACATCATGTTCACCATCCGCACTTGTGGGGGGAACCTCTTCTGTCCTCCGGTGTTCGGCTGCCGGGGCTCCTCCTCGTCATCGCTATGTGACCCCTTATCTTTGTTTTCGGCATTTAACTTGCCGGCTTGCTTGAACACCCAACAATCCCTGTTGGTGTGGTTGGCTGGCTTGTCGGGGGTGCCGTGTATTTGACACAAGCGGTCGAGTATATGGTCCAAACTGGACGGGCCCGGGGTGCTTCTTTTGAATGGCTTTTTCTGCTGACCGGGTTTAGAGCCTTTGAATCCAGCATTGACTGTTGTATCCTCGGTATTGTCGCTGTTAATGCGGCGCTTATGTTTGTTGTGACGTGACCTGCCATTGCCATCCTTGGTATCCAAAGTACCATGGTTCTTTGATATGTTATTGCTGCGAGCCAGTCAGCTGTCTTCTCCCGCACAAAAGCGGGTCATGAGTGTTGTGAGGGCTGCCATAGATTTTGGCTTTTCCTGGCCAAGGTGCCGGGCGAGCCACTCATCGCGGATGTTATGCTTGAAAGCTGCTAGGGCTTCTGCTTCCGGACAGTCGACGATTTGATTCTTCTTTGTTAGGAACCATGTCCAGAATTGCCTGGTCGACTCCTCTGGCTGCTGAATTATGTGCCTCAAGTCATCGGCATCCGACAGTCGCACATAAGTGCCCTGGAAGTTGTCGAGGAATGCAGCTTCCAGATCTTCCCAACAGCCAATGGACTCTGCCGGCAAGCTGTTGAGCCAATGCCGAGCTGGTCCTTTGAGCTTGAGTGGGAGGTATTTGATGGCGTGTAGATCATCACCGCGGGCCATGTGGATGTGTAGGGGGAAATCCTCGATCCATACCGCAGGATCTATTGTGTTGTCATAAGATTCGATATTTACGGGTTTAAAACCCTCTGGGATTTGGTGATCCATTACTTCGTCTGTGAAGCATAGGGGGTGTGTGGCGCCTCTGTACTGGGCTATATCGCGACGCAGCTCAAATGAGTCTTGCCCGCTATATCGCGGCCGGATTTACTTTTACTGTGTCCGGCGTGACAGTTATTGTTTCGCATAGTGGCGCGCCCTCGTGATCCGTAGATCGATCTTGCATGTTTTGCTTTGTCCTCCAATATGTCTCGCAGATCTAGCATGTTTCCCCGTGTCTTGTCATTTTTATTTGAGTGGTGTTGGGGTGCGGGCTGGGTTTTTGGCTGAAATGCCTCTCTGTCGCGGCCACGAATCTCCAGCATATGATGCGGCTGACCGGCCACGAGGTGGCCGGTCAGCCGCATCATATGCTGGAGATGTAGGTCTGAGTGCTTCCTCCTCCAGTCGGGGTAGCAACCTACGCTTTGGGTAACTCTTGGAGGGGCGTTCGAGTTTATATTCCTCGGCCGCAAGGACTTCCGTCCATCTGTCAGCTAGCAAATCTTGATCAGCTTGAAGCTGTTGTTGCTTTTTCTTAAGGCTATTTGCCGTGGCTATAAGCCGGCGCTTGAAGCGCTCTTGTTCGACGGGATCCTCAGGCACGACGAATTCATCATCGTCGAGGCGTGCCTCGTCTTCGGAGGGAGGCATGTAATTATCATCCTCCGTCTCTCCATCTGCCGCTCTCTCTGGAGGGCTGGCTTCTCCATCCTCCTGCCCTAAATCTTGCTGGAGGGGATTGTTGTCGTCTTCGGCACTGTCCGGAGTGCTATTATCTCCTGTGCCGGGGTCACCGCTTTTGCTATGGCAAGACTTAGAGCGGCGCCGCTGACGCCGGCGCTTGGGTTGCTTTTTGGAGGGGTCATCCTCCGCTGTCTCATCGCCATTGCCTTCTTTGGGTGTGTCCACCATGTATATATCATATGATGAGGTGGCTGTCCAGTGTCCGGTGGGCAGTGGTTCCTCTTCGCCCCCCGCATCGTCGTCCATGCCGTCGATGTCTTTGGAGTCGAAATCGAGCATGTCGGTTAAGTCATCGATAGTGGCTACTAAGTGGGTGGTGGGTGGGCGGCGAATTTCTTCGTCATCCGCATCCCAATCCTGCCGGGCATAGTTCGGCCAAGAATCTCCTGACAAGGAGAGAGACCCTAATGAGTTTAGTATGTCGCCAAAGGGCGAGTGCTGAAAGATATCCGCGAAGGTAAACTCCATGATCGGCGCCCAATCGGATTCGATAGGCACGGGCGCTGGCGGTTGGGAGTCCGTGGCCGGGGAGGAATCCGGTAGTTCGGCGTCACGGCTCTCATGAAGGGTAAGGTCGATACTCGGCTCGATCATCGATGAGAGTGCGGCCTCCGTGGCGAGGTCTATCCACCCGCCCATGGAAGGCGCAGCTGGCTCCGAATTGAGGGTCGAAGCGGTTGCCGGCGCGATCTCCTGGACACTGTCCGATGGCAGAGCTAGATCATGCTCATCGTGGCCGTGTGGCGCACTAGGCAGGGGCTCGAATCCGTCGAAGATCAAGTCTCCACGGATATCGGCCGTTTAGTTTAAGATTCCAAACCTGACCTGATGGCCAGGGGTGTAACTCTCGATCTGCTCCAGATGGCCAAGCGAGTTGGCCCGCAGTGTGAAGCCGCCGAATACAAAGATCTGTCTGGGGAGAAAAGTCTCACCCTGGACTACATCGCTATCGATGATCGAAGGAGCCATCAAGCCTAACGGCGACGACACAGAGGAACTCTCAATGAAAGCACCAATGTCAGTGTCAAAACCGGCGGATCTCGGGTAGGGGGTCCCGAACTGTGCGTCTAAGGCGGATGGTAACAGGAGGCTGGGGACACGATGTTTTACCCAGGTTCGGGCCCTCTTGATGGAGGTAAAACCCTACGTCCTGCTTGATTATTCTTGATAATATGAGTAGTACAAGAGTTGATCTACCACGAGATCGGAGAGGCTAAACCCTAAAAGCTAGCCTATGGTATGATTGTATGTTGTCCTACGGACTAAAACCCTCTGGTTTATATAGACACCGGAGGGGGCTAGGGTTACACAAGGTCAGTTACAAAGGAGGAGATATACATATCCGTATTGCCTAGCTTGCCTTCCACGCCAAGTAGAGTCCCATCCGGACACGGGATGAAGTATTCAATATTGTATCTTCATAGTCCAACAGTCCGGCCAAATGACATAGTTCGGCTGTCCGGAGACCTCCTAATCCAGGACTCCCTCAGCGACGGATTCCCCTCTTCGGAGCCCCGAACAGACTCTAGATCAGCCCCCCTGAGGAAGATTAGGGCTTGGCGGTGGCTCCGTATCGTAAAACGCGATCAATCCTTCTCTCTGATTTTGTTTCTCCCTGAAAGTGAATATATCGAGTTGGGGTTGAGGTCGGTGCAATCCCAGGGGCGCGCCCCAGGGGGAAGCCCTGCACCCTCGTGGACAGGGTGTGGGCCCCCTGATGCTGATTCTTTCGTCAATATTTTTCATTAATTCCAAAACATGTCTTCGTGGGTTTTCAGGTCATTCCGAGAAATTTTATTTCTGCACAAAATAACACCATGGCAGTTCTGCTGAAAACAATGTCAGTCCGGGTTACTTCCATTCAAATCATGCAAGTTAAAGTCCACAACAAGGGCCAAAGTGTTTGGAAAAGTAGATACGTTGGAGACGTATCACATGGTCAAGAAAAATGAACCGCAACACAATGCTGGATGGACTGCTTTTAAACAAAATCATATACATGTGCCTACATAACAACACAAATCATCCCTGGGAAAACAAATTCCATGTGCCCTGAGACTGTACGCATGAGTTGGCCGAACCGTATGCCCACCCATTGTCCAACTATATGCCATTGACCAGGTACTGAACTGGACACAAACGCACAACAAAGTGCACAATCTTTTACAAATTTTTAGTAGGCCTCTGCCTTGTACGAAAAAAACCTCACAAAAACAAAAACAAAAAAGCAATGGTCCTGGGAACCACCATTGCGTCGAGCAGTTCATCTAGCAATGAAAAATGGAACTACACGCACGGGGTGATGTACTGCACGCGGCATTCCTTTTCTTCCTACAAAAAATAGCAAAAAATGAACCACACCCAATTTGTGAATTGATTTGCAGCAAACAAAGAAATTGCACTGAATTGATGAAGGAAAATGGTGTCGTCTCGCCTCCTATGGTCCTCTCACTGCCCGTGGTTGTTAGCACTCGATCTGATGGCGCATTGACCCTGCAGCTGCTCTGGTGTAGACAAATCGAGGGGGGAGAGAGCATTAAGGAGGCTGGGCGGGAAAGAGGCTCGGAGCATCATCGGTGGCCGCATCACCCTGACCGGCAGAGGGGCATGTGGTGGAGCTCCTCATCCTTCTCCCATGCGATGGGATGGTGTGGGACGGGGTGAGAACCCCATCCGAACTGCACGGCGCCATGGGCCCATCGGATCTAATGCGGAGGTGTTGCTCCTCCAAGATCAAGAGCAGCCCCGATGACCGACGGCAGCTGTTTGATGCACCGTGTGGTGGATCCTCACCGGATCCGGGAGGGAGATGGGATGGACGTGTTGCGGCAGGTGGAGAGCCGGCACAGCCGAGGTGTGGCGGCATAGTAGGTGGATGACGACGGGGCGGGGAGAGGGCGTAGGGTGGTTGCAGGGGGCAGGCGGCACGGGGTCGTTGGTGTCCGGGACGGGCGGAGCAGGGTGGTGGCCGGCGGCGGGCGGTGTGGGGTGCTTCGTGGCCGGGGCGGGCGGCGCTGCATGGTGGCTGGGTCGGGAGGTGGGAGAGCCCCGTTGACCAGGGGAGAGTAGCGAGGTGGGGTGTTTCTTTTTTATTGTCTGCGCCCTTCGGTTCAGATTTTCTTGCAAGGTTAGCAGAATAAAAAATAATGTTATCAGAATAAGAGGTGTTATTAGAATAGACCCACCATTTATATATATATATATATATATATAACACTCTTTAAGACCTTATTCTAATAACATTTTTTTTATTCTGATAACACCTGCAGTCACGCACCCGCGAGCAGAAACCCAATACAACTATCCACCCCCACCCGGCTCATCCCCACCTCCACCTCCACCTCCCACACGACCCCCACCTCGCCCTCCCGCGGTCCAAATCCCCCATCTCCCTACGGGGGAACCACCTCTGGACACCGTCGAGCCGGCCCGTCCCGCCCCTGTCCACCTTCTACCAGCGCTGCCACCGCCGCCGTAGCACCATTCCAGCCCGCCACTGTCGTCCTAGCTCCATCCCAGGCCGCCACCGCCCGGGCACCGTCCACCTTCTACCACTTAGCATGCCGCCGCGCTGCCCCGCCTTCTCCACCTTCTACAAGCGCCGCCGCCATGCCACCCCTGACACACATTGCTCGCCCCGCCCCCGCCACGCTTCACATCGCCGGGCGGCCTCCCCAGCCACGGCAGCCCCTTCGCCTCGCCTTAGATTCGGTAGCCGCCGCCACCCCCTTCTCTTCTTCCTTCCTGACGGTTGGCTGCAAGAGGGCGAGGCTCCAGTCCAGCGGCAAATGCCTCAACCTCCGGGAGTGCTCTTCCCATGGCGCACCAACAGGCTGACTCCGCGGCCAGATCTGGCAGTGGTTGTCTCCTTGGTCCTCCTCCTTGTCCTCTCCGGTGGTGGTGGCGTGGCAGGGCTCTTCGGCAGCTAGCTCGGGTCGTTTTGCCTTCTTTTCCCCCCTGCTACTCATCCATCCCCCTGCTCTCTGTTTTGCAGGTCCGGCAGCTCATCCCACGTCAATGGAGGGTGGTAACCCCTCTTCCACCTACCTTCTGTCATGCACTGCAGGCAGCAGCGCCGTGCACTACACGCGACAGCGCCGTGCAGTACGGCGCCCATGTGTGTAAAGTCCGCGAAGACGGGGTGCATGAAGACTTGCACCTTCGCCTCCCTCCCCGGTCCCCATCCCGGATCCGCCGTCGGCCCCAACCTTGACAGCTTGATGCGCCGCATGAATTGGAGCTCTGGTGAGCACCTTGACAAATGCATCTTCCGACGAGTGCCCACAGTGAGCAATTATTGTCTTCATCCTTTCTTCTCTCTCTTGGTGCAGTACATTGCAGCCCTCCGGTGCAGCTCTTTCATGTGCACTGTGAAGATATATTGCAGCTCCCACGGCGAGCAATTATTTTTACTATTAAAGTTTTGCTTTATTCTGCCTCTGTGAAGATATATTTTTCTCTCCTGGGCACTGCAGCACCCGAACGAGTGCACCGCATGAAGATGCTGGGCGAACTGCTCTCCTGGGTGTCCTCTAGAAGCAGCTGGTAGCCATGTCCCTTTGAATGAGGAGTAGTTGTTGCCATCACTGTCGTGCATCATCTGCTGAGGTAGCTGCTGAGAAATACAAATCGGCTGCTCGACATGGAGGCAAGCCGCTGCTCGAGCCGTGTTGCCCTGCCACAGTCAATGTGGTCCTCTCCTCGTCTGCTGCGGGAACAACACCGATAGCAACGTAGCCGTGCAACTCGCTGGTTCATGGTGTGGCCATGCCTGCGTCCAAGTGGTGCAGTCCAGCGTCCACAGAACATGCAGCTCACTAGCTCATTGCACGCGGTTCCGACGGCATGGGGAAGAAGTACAAGGCCACGCCCATGTCCAAGTGGTGCAACTCGGTGCTCTTGTCCGTGCAGTTTGCAGGTGTATTCCGGGACGACAGCATCAAAAGCTCGGTCTCGGGTGAGCTCCTTGGACATCTTCCTATTTTGTTTCTTGCCAAAGTTACCATCTTTTAGTTTTTCGGAAATGTTAACGCCCACACGTGTGGGCGTTCACCACCCCGACCACACGCAAGCATCACCGTTGGCAGGTGTGTGCACGAATCTTGGAACAAACCAGGTGGTTTTTTGTGCCACGTAGGATGAGGCGCGTGTGCGGTGTGCGAGTAGGTTCGCCCGCATGTTGGTTGCCACCCCGCGGTCAGCAGTTGCCATCTGAGTCGTGCGGTGGAACTGCAATGCGCCCGCACGCCACGCTTCGACTGCGGTTGATGTCGCACGCCTCTGCCCCCCTCCCCCTCACGCTCCCATTTACTCTCCGCACCGCAGTTACTGGCAGAACCCACTCGCATTTCCAACCATCGAAGGAGAAGGAGAGGGGAGAAGGCGACGGTGAAGGCGGAAGAATCGACGGTGCTCGGGACCGTCGGTGGTGCTCGCCGGAACGGAGCGGCTCGCCGGAGCGCCTGCGGGTTGAAGGTACTGCTCGATGCACCCCTCGCAATCCCTTCCTGCATTTCCTCCCCTTCCCTCCCTGTTCGATTCCTCGATCGAGATTTGTAGAGATTCAGGTGATTCGTCGATGCGTCGGTGTTCCCGCCGGCGCCGAAGTCGTCTGCTAGACGTTTTTGGTTGCATTGGCCAGTTTTGTCGCGGCCGCGGCCGCGGCATCGTCGGCATGGTTCTGCTTGTTCGGAGGCACGCACTAGTTTTTGCATATGGATTGAGCAGGTGTCTTCCGGGTAGTTTTTGATGCGCGTTGGTTTGATTTTGTGTTTTGCAGTGAGTTCGTGGGAGAATTTCGAGGGTGAATTTGAAGTCGAAGTAGTTGCCATTGAACCCTAGATCTAGTTAGTTTGGTTTTTGAAAATGCAGAATGAGGCGAACTTGATAGTTACATTAACTATCATGATTGCGCGACCACTTACTCCCTGAACATATTTGATAGTTGCCACAAACGTGTTTCCCCTTGCGGCAACAAATTACTGAAAACGACTGTGTTAGTTGCCACATGTTAGCTTTCGCACATGGCAACTAATTTTGCTGAAGTAATGCGATACTTGCCACACACACGCTCTTCCATGTGGCAACTAATTCTGCTAAACTAATGTGATATTTACCAAACACACGCTCTTTTTTCCGTGTGGCAACTAAGATTGCTGAATTCCTGTGTTAGGTGTCACAACCATTCTATTTTCATTGCGGCTAGTGTGTTTTCTGAATGTTATGTGACAGCAACCACGGTGTGACAGTTGCCACAATCGGTAGTCAGTGGGCATTCAAGAGCCAAGTGTCATTGTGGCCAGTGTGTTTTCTGAATGTTATGTGACAGCAACCACGGTGTGATAGTTGCCACAATCGGTAGTCAGTGGGCATTCAAGAGCCAAGTGCACTGGATGGCAACCACTGCGCACTTAAAGTGTGCTTGTTGCCATCTAGGTAGTATATTCATGTGGCAAATAGAGTGCGAACACACTGCCTGTTGCCATTCTGCATATAAGACAGTGTGGCAAATAGGGTGTGAACAGGCTGCCTGCTGCCATTTCTGCATATAAGACAGTGTGGCAAACTGTCTGCACAATGTGGCAACCGAATTTGCATATCAAATGTTTCAGATGCCATACATATGCGTTGCATGCGGCAAGTGTTTTTGCTGACCCCCTTGCATTTACATTTTCCACCATGACAATTTGGTATGTTCCCATCTCAGCAGAATGGCTCGTGGCGATCGTCAAAACGATGATGATGATTTCATGGATCCACCACAGCGTAATCGGGCAACTGGGTGGAGAAAAGAGGGTGATGAGGTAAATGTTCACACAAACCCCCCTTCTTCCTGATGTATGTTAATGGTTGACACCTTTGAGCCTGCAATCGTCTGGCACGAACTAAAATTTCATTACATTGCAAAATGCGACAACAACTGATATCCTGTTTTTGTTTGTAAAAACATGGCAACAACTGATCACTTTATGTCTGTTTTTTGCAGAAGAAGAAACATATTCGCAACAGAGCCTCCCAAGAACGACTGACTGCGTTGACTGACAAATTCAGCGATGATCAGAAGGGGGCTGCTGCTGAGATGGGTATGCGGTCTATGATGGCTGTCCGGTGCACGAACCTTGTCAACCCTGTATGCGATTGGCTTGGTGAGATCTACGACCCCGCCTCCAGAGAATTCGTGATTCCGGGATGCGGAAGACTACCGCTGAATGAGGAATCTGTGTTCTGCACGTTGGGTGTGCCCCGTGGACATATCAAAGTCCCGTACAAGGTCAACAACGAGATCGAGGAAGCGTTGTTCCCCCGTTTGTTTCCTGGGTTGGAATCCATGCCGAACACGACTGCAGTGGCAGATTCGTTGGAGGCCATGACGATGCACGGAGATGTTTTCAAGATGAAGCTACTCATGTACCTCATCTCAGCCGTTTTCGCGCCGACCACTTCTCTTCGCCCAAGCAACAAATGCTTCCCCATCCTGGTGAATGATCTATCTTTACTACATTATTTTACCTTCAAATTTTTTGCTCCGATGTCATGTGCAAGCTAGTCACTGACAGTTTTTTTGTTGTTTTTTCCATTGGAATTCTGATGCAGCAACTCCTTGTCCTGAATTTTATGCGGTGCGGGCGAAACTGAAAGATGTGAAGAACATGAACTGGTGTAAGTTCATTGCCGACTTCCTGCATGATGCATTTGCAAGCAAGGTGTACCAGAAGGGTTGTCGACTGCATTTAATGGTATTTTTTTACCGGTCCTTTATGTGAACACTATTTTTTAACACATCTTTATTCATGCATGTCAACATGATCATAACAAGATGGCAACTGCCATGTTGATTATGTGGCAACTGCCATCATGACTATATGGCAACTGCCATCATACTGTGATGGCAACTGCCATCATGACAACATGGCAACTGCCATCATACTATGATGGCAACTGCCATCACTCTATGATGGCAACTAGCACATGCAGATGGCATATTCTTCGTAAAATACCATATATTTTATCCTGTTATTTGTTGCAAAATACCATGACCGCAACTGATTTTTCTTTCTTTTTAAAATTGTTGTACATCAGCTCATGTACGTCGACTACCTTGATCTGTCCACCATGGATTTCACTAGGACAGGAGGCCCGCCGCCTGCGCACAAGTTTGCTGTTTCTGCATGGACTATCGATGCTGTCAAGGTTGTTCTTGCTGCAGACAGGGCAACTGATAGCAAATATGGTAAACTGCAGGTTAGTTCTGCTTTTTTTTGCAACACATGAACTGCTAGTCAGTGTTCATCATTCTCTCTCTTATATCGTTGCTACTTTTTTTCTTTCTCCCCAGCTGACGGCCAAGCATTCCATAGACCACAGCGTGTTTGGGGGGCCTCAAAACTTTGAAAAGTGGATGGACGTGCACTCAGCTCCGTCTTGTCCTGCAGAGGTAATCAAAAGATCTACATATATGGTTTGCCGTGGAGTATTTTTCGATGTCGTGCAAGTGATTGCAATACGGGGTTGCCATTGATGCCTCTTTGTTTCGTGTACAGGCAAGGGCACCTGTTGAGCAGCTAATAGGGCAGTTTGCATCTGGAATGATCGGCTTGCTCGGGAAGTTGGTTGAGGGGTGGACGTCCCTCAGTGGCTCTGACGGCGATGTGGTTGGGAGGCAATTCACTTCATTCGTCCCAGAACGTACACACCGGCCAACCGGTTGCCGTGGCCGGTATGACTACAACAGTTCCCAGGAGCCCGCTGACACACAAGATGAACTAGGTGGAGACGCTGGTCTCAGCAAGGATGACGATGATGTCATGGATAATGTGCAATAGGACACCGATGATGATGAACACGTTGAAGTTCGCGCAGGTGGTAACAAGGGCAAGGATGCAATAGATGTCCCCCAACCGGATAAAGTCAAACAACACACGGCTGTGAGAGGCGAAGGGGTTTTGCCATCAAAGAGGGGGATGGCTCCAGAGGGTGTTGGGCAAGTTTCTGCTGGCAAGAGGTCTAGGACCGACCCTGTAGCTGCCAGGAAGAGGTTCGACTTTCATCTTAGCTTTTTGCTTTGTCTATTTTCTTCGAACAGACTCATCCTCTTTTTTGCACTTGTGTTCTGTCAAATGTGGCAACGAGATTGCGGACTGACAATTGCCACCTCTTTTTTTTGACCTCCATCTCATACGTGCAGCGAGCCGACAGCTGGTGGACGAGCAATTACGAAGAAACAGGCACCAACGCCAACCCGTGTTTCTGCTCGGTTGAACAAAGGTGCCCCCATTGCCGGTGATACCACTTCCACCAGGACATCTCCTCGCACGACCACAACCAACACCGGGGATCCTGTCGTGTTGCCAGACCTGAGGAAGGAAGTCAGGAAGTAGGTTTCTTCATCCGCTTTCATTGACATAGCGCTATATTTTTTGATTTTCCAATGCATTCGTTTAGCTTGTCACATTGTCTTCTATCATCGCCCCCCCCCCCCCCCCCCCGCGTGGCAACCGCTGTTTTACCAAATGGTATTTTATTTACTTTCTAAACGTGTGGCAACTTCTATTTTTGTTTTTCACATGGCAAGTGGAATGTAGGCCAAATGGTAACTTTAATGTACCTTATGGCAACTGCCATCTTTTTACCGTTGGCTTGTGAGCTCATCCCACGCCTAGGTTTGAAATTGCATTCATGGCAGATCAGACATTTTTATCATTCTTTCAAGGTTGCCAACATGGCAACTGCTGCTGGATGGCAACTGCTAGTTATGACACATGGCAACTAACGTTCCCCTTACATGGCAACTGCCAGCTTTTCCACTTGTTTTTCCATTTTCTTAAGATTTCTACCAAGGCAAACATAATTTTGTTTCATTTTTAAATACCTTTTTCATGCGCTTCATTTTTTTGCAGGGTGAAGAAGACTACTACGCGTGGGTCCAAGCATATCAGTAAGGACCCGCTCGAATGAATGCATTCAAAGTTGTTAACAGGGGGCAACTCAGATGTACAGGAGGCACCAGTCGACAATACTGCTGCTGCACCGTTGACCGCTCCCACCAACTCTGATGCAAGTGGCAGACCATCTCCGCCGGCTGCAGATGTGCAGCCTACAACAATAGTGTAGCGACCAAACCTCAACCTCAACAGTAATGCTGACACCACACAGTACTTCGAAGGATTTATAGTAGAGTGGCAATCACACACTTATTACATCGATGTCTCAAAAGAGAACTTATTACAATAATATGGCTTAAGGCCATCTAGTGTCGATAACAGCGGAAGACTTGGAAGATAAATGGGTCCATCAACTCCAACGGCATCACTGAGTATAGAACCACGACCTAAAAGCACCTCAATCGTCGTATGAAAAGTCTGCAACATTAACGTTGCAGCCCGAAACGGGTCAGCACATGGAATATGCTGGCAAAGTAACACATAGAGAGTAATGGAATGAAACAGCTATACTATATGCATATTTGGCTGGTGGAAAGCTCTATGGTTACTGTTTTGCATAAAGCCAATTTTTCCCTACTGCAAAGGAATAAATTTATTTAACTATCATGGTGGTTGTTAAACATTGAGAATGGTTGACAGCATTCTCAATCCCAATTAAAAATATAATTAAAACCCAACAATATTAATTAGAAGTAACATGATGAGATTCACATGATATTCAAGTACTAGATACTCAAGATTGTCCATAACCAGGGACACGGCTAATCATGATTAGTTTGTTACACTCTGGAGAGTTTTGCGCACTTTTCCCCACAAGACTCGATCGCCTCCGTTGGTTTTCTCGCACTACTGGTGTTTGAGAAATGGATGACCGAGACAAGTCTTTCAGAAGCGCTAGCACCTTACGTTTGGATAGACCGGTACACCTACTTTCCCCTACATCTGCTAGTCTACCCTGTAAGAGTTCGCACGACTTAGTCAACTATGCCAGAGCCCATAATGGCTTGTGGCTGCACAAGTAAGTATTTAGCATGAAAGATCTTATGATCCCTTTGAGCCTGGGTGGCGGTCCAAAAAAACAGGCAAGTCCTGATAGACATCAGGTGCCTCAATCCACCCAGATGTGTGTTCAAGTTGCCACCTTAGTTAAACCATTAAAATTATCAATCACACATCTGTCATGGATATCACTCACCCAATCCACGTCTACTAGCATAGGATGGCATAATAAGCAAACGTAGAAGTAACTCCCAAAGGTTTCATAGTAACAGGTAATAGGTACTACCTCATCTACTTCCCATCCCATAATTTAATTAGATCGTAATCATGCAATGTGTGAGGATTGATCTAATGCAATAAAACTGGGTTGTAGAAAAAGGTATGATCAAAGTGTTACTTGCCTTGCTGATGATCCGCGAGTCCTAGAGATTCGAAGTAACAGGCAGCAAAATCCGGGTAATCTATCGCAGACAAACAACAAGCACACAATAAGTACTCATCTAATGCATAGGTAAAACTCGAACAAGAGATCGAACCAGATAGTTCAACTTAAGAACTCCGGTTGCAAAGAGAGAAAGAAAGAACCGAACAAAGAAACCGAAAACAAACGGCGGAAAACAACTCGGTTCTAGTAAGTTGAAACTAGGTCAAATTTTACCGTAGCAAAAACTTAGTTAAAGTTGATTAGACGGAACGGCGGTTTCGAAACGAAACTCCAGGCGCTTGAATCACTTGATTCCGATAAACGAGCGAGAAGATAGACTAGAAAGAAGATCGGATCTGAGATCGCGATCGCGGAATAAATCCGACCAAAGAAAAAGAAGAACGGTTGAACGAACGGACGTTCGTTAACCTAGAAGAAATCCGGTGATCACGTTCGTTAGGATGAACGGTCCGGCGAACGATCTCGGGCAACTAAATCGGAAAAGAAAACAAATCCGATCTAGGGTTTCGGAGAAGAAAACCGATCGGAAAACCGATCTAGAAAACCGGAACGGTTTTGCGAAGAAAAACGAATCGGAAAAGAAGACTCGGAACGATTAGAAGAAAACGATCCGATGAGAAGAATAGGTGTAGCGTGGGGCTACCTCCGGTGAAGTCTTCGGCGAGGAACTCCGGCGGCGTGGGCGTAGGGCGGCGGTGGCAAGGTGCGGCGGCGGCGCGGGTGAGGGGGTGCGGCGCGGGTGGTGCGGCGGCTTAGGGCGGCGCGCGGGGTGACGCAGGGCGCGGCGGCGTGGGTGTGGGGCGCGGTGTGCTTGGGGCTTTGGGGCTTTGGATTTGATGTGTTTAGAGGTGGGGCGTGTGGGTATTTATATTGGGGAGGGGGAGAAAACTTGGTGTAGGGGTCAAGGAATTAGACTAGGATTAGGAAAAGAAAAGAGGGAAATAGATCTAGAAAAAAAAACGGAACGTAGACGAATTCTACTAGAAATCCTAAAAAGGAAACAAAGGCGGCGGCTCCCTGGCGTTGCGCCTAGCACGCTCGCGCGGTGGCTTCGGCCTTGGCCGGTCGCTGGCTTGGTTCGGTGGCTTGGGCCTTAGGCCCAAGTCGCTGGGACTCTATATTTTTTTTAAAACGTTTCCGCGCTCGGAAAAAAACAAAAAGAGATCTAAACAAACTCCAAATCTAATAAAGTAAATTTTCCCTGACTCCTAAAAATGAGTCGAACAAAATGAACTTTTCTCCGGGCCTAAAATGCAAACTTTTAAGACGCGCATTTTTCCCTATCCAAACAAAACGCAAACAAACACCGGAAAACAAAATTGATCTATTTATTAAATATTTATTTTTCCGAATTTTTGGGAAAGTCATATTATTCCCTCTCTCATAATTTGACATCGGAAAATAGTTGAAGATAAAATAAATAAATCAAAGGATCCTCTTTTCAATTCGAGAAAACTCTCAAATATGAAAATAACGAAATCTCCAACTCTCTCCGAGGGTCCTTGAGTTGCGTGAAATTTCTAGGATCAACCAAAATGCAAGAAAAATATGGTATGCATATGATCTAGTGTATAACATTCCAAATTGAAAATTTGGGATGTTACAAACCTACCCCCCTTAAGATGAATCTCGCCCTCGAGATTTGGGTGTGTAGAAAATAGGTGGGGGTGGTCCTTGAGCAAATCTTCTTCTCTCTCCCAGGTGGCTTCATCCTCTGAGTGGTGGTTCCACTGAACTTTGCAAAACTTGATAACCTTGCTGCGAGTAACTCTGCTGGCATACTCGAGAATCTTGACCGGTTTCTCTTCATACGTTAGGTCGTCCTTCAACTGAATCGCTTCTAGCGGCACTGTATCTCTTAACGGTACCTCCGCCATCTCGGCGTGACATTTCTTCAGCTGAGACACATGGAATACGTCATGAACTCCTGACAGTCCCTCTGGTAATTCCAACTTATAAGCGACTTCTCCCATACGTTGCAAGATCTTATATGGTCCAACGAAACGCGGTGCTAACTTTCCCTTAACTCCAAAACGCTTAACTCCTCGAAGTGGGGATACTCGGAGATACACTCTGTCTCCGGTTTCGTAAATTGTCTCCTTGCGTTTAGCATCTGCATAGCTCTTCTGCCAGGACTGGGCTACCTTGAGCCTATCGCGAATCAACTTCACTTTCTGTTCAGACTCCTTAATCAAATCTGGTCCAAAGAATTGACGGTCTCCAACTTCGTCCCATGACAACGGTGTCCTGCACCTCCTTCCATATAAAGCTTCGAAAGGTGCCATCTTCAAACTGGTTTGGTAACTATTGTTATACGAAAACTCCGCATACGGCAAATTATCGTCCCAACTAGATCCATAATCTAGTGCACAAGCTCCCATCATATCTTCCAAAATCTGATTGACTCTCTCGGTCTGTCCATCTGTCTGCGGATGAAAAGCGGTGCTGAACTCTAGCCTGGTTCCTAAAGTTTCATGCAACTGATTCCAAAACTTTGAGGTAAATTGGGTTCCTCTGTCCGATACAATACTCCTTGGAACTCCATGCAGACAAATGATCCGAGTCATGTATATCTTTGCCAACTTAGCACTGGTGTAAGTGGTCTTAACTAGAATGAAATGTGCTACCTTCGTCAAACGATCAACTACTACGCATATCGAGTCATATCCTGCTTTCGTCCTGGGTAGTCCTGTGATAAAATCCATGCCTATATTATCCCACTTCCATTCGGATATCGGCAATGGCTGCAACAATCCGGCTGGCTTCTGATGTTCTGCCTTCACTCTATGACAGACGTCACAAACTGCTACATAGGCTGCAATATCCTTCTTCATTCCGGTCCACCAGAATGTCTCCTTCAAATCCAAATACATCTTGGTATCTCCTAGGTGAATCGAATAGGGTGAATCATGTGCCTCTTGCAAAATCAACTTCCTGATCTCCGGGTCATTTGGCACATAAACACGGTCCTCAAACCATAGGGTATCGTGCTCATCCTCACGAAATCCCTTTGCTTTTCCTTTGCTTAGTTTCTCCTTTATAGCAGCAATCTCCTTATCAGAATTCTGAGCCTCTCTGATTTTATCCATCAATGTTGACTGAATCTCCAATGCTGCTACATAGCCTTTCGAAACTACCTCTAAACTTAGTTCACGAAGGTTTTCTGCTAACTCCTTGGGTATTTCTCCCGTCATTAACGTATTGACATGGCTCTTGCGGCTCAATGCGTCAGCTACTACATTAGCTTTACCGGGATGGTAATGCAATCTCATATCATAATCCTTGATGAGCTCCAACCATCTCCTTTGTCTGAGATTCAACTCCTTCTGCGTGAAAATGTACTTCAAACTCTTGTGATCCGTGTACACCTCACAATGATTTCCAATGAGAAAATGTCTCCATGTCTTCAATGCATGCACTACGGTTGCTAACTCCAAATCACGTGTGGCATAATTCAACTCATGATACTTCAGTTGTCGTGATGCATACGAAACAACTCTCCCTTCCTGCATAAGCACTGCTCCAAGTCCTCGACGTGAAGCGTCGCAATATACCTCATAATCCTTGGTCTGATCTGGCAAAATCAATACTGGTGAGGTAACCAATCGTTTCTTCAACTCCTGGAAACTAGCCTCACACTCCTCAGTCCAATTGAACTTAGTATCCTTTTTCAACAACTCCGTCATAGACTTCGCAATCTTCGGAAAGTTCTCAATGAATCTCCGGTAGTATCCTGCGAGTCCAAGAAAACTCCAGATCTCTCCAACTGTCGTTGGTGCTTCCCATTTGGTTACGGTCTCAACCTTTGCAGGGTCAACTGCTATCCCTTCTCCGGATATAACGTGTCCGAGGAATCCAACTTCCTTCAACCAAAACTCACATTTGCTAAATTTGGCATATAACTGATGTTCCCTTAGCTTCTCCAATACCAAACGCAAATGTTCCTTATGCTCTTCTTCATTCTTCGAATAAACCAAGATATCATCAATGAACATTACGATGAACTTATCCAAAAACTCCATAAACACCTTGTTCATCATGTTCATAAAATAGACAGGCGCGTTAGTCAATCCAAATGACATAACGGTATACTCATACAATCCATATCTTGTGGTGAATGCTGTCTTAGGTATGTCCTGCTCTCGAATCTTCAACTGGTGGTACCCTGATCGCAAATCGATCTTGGAAAACACTTTAGCTCCTTGCAAACGATCAAACAGATCATTTATCATTGGCATTGGGTACTTGTTCTTGATGGTTACTTCATTCAATCCTCGATAATCAACAACCATCCTTAATGATCCATCCTTCTTCTCCACTAGAAGTACGGGTGATCCCCAAGTTGAAGAACTTGGGCGAATGTAACCTTTCTCCAATAACTCCTTAATCTGATTCTTAATTTCTACCAAATCCTTTGCTGGCATCCGGTATGGTCTCTTTGATATTGGTCCAGTGCCTGGCAACAACTCAATCAAAAACTCAATGTCTCTATCCGATGGCATGCCTGGCAACTCTTCCGGAAATACATCAGGAAAATCCTTTACCACTGGTACTTCCTCCTACACGACTCCTGTTAGGCAATTTACTTGTGTCCTATTTGGCACATGCCGGGATACATACTTGATCCTTCTTCCTTCTGGCGTTGTAAGCAAAATTGACTTACTAGCACAATCGATGTTTCCTCCATACTTCGACAACCAATCCATACCGAGGATTACATCCAAACCTTGGGATTCCAGAATAATCAAATCTGTTGGGAAAACATGCCTTCCTATGCTTAATGGCACTTGAAAACATCCTTGACTGGTCGTGTACTCTGCTCCTGGCGAACTTACTAGCATAGGTGTTTTAAGAATCCTAGTGGGCAGGCTATATTTTTCCACAAATCCCCTTGATATGTATGAATGTGATGCACCAGTATCGAAAAGAACGAGTGCGGTAAATGACTGAACCAAAAACTTACCTATCACTGCATCCGGCTGATCTTCAACCTCCTCCACGTTAACGTGGTTCACTTGTCCCCTATTGAAAGGGTTCGGCTTCTTCCCTGAGCTTCCATTGCCATTTCCATTCTGGCCTTCAGGACATTCATTGGCATAATGTCCGGTCTTGGAACACTTGAAACAGGTGACTTGACTCAGGTCTCTCTTGGACGGGGTTGATGGGGTGGTCCGGTTCTGGCCGTTGCTTCCTCCATTCCCATTACCATTCTTGTGGCCATTGTGGTTGTGCGAACTACTTCCTCCATGGGTATGCTGAAACTGAAATCCCGATTTAGAGGTAAAACGGGGCTTCTGCTGGGCTCCAGAGTTATACTTCCCCTATCCATACTTCCTCTTGCGGTTCTCAATCTGCTGCTGCTTCCCTACAATCATGATGGCACGATCTACCAACTCCTGGTAGTTTCTGAAACTTGCTACCATCAACTGCATGCTCAACTCATCATTTAGTCCTTCCAGAAACTTCTCCTGCTTAGTTGCATCCGTAGAAACGTCATCTGGGGCATAACGTGCTAACTTGCTGAAGTCGTCAACATACTGGCCAACTGTCCTTCCTCCTTGGCGTAAGTTGCGAAACTCACGCTTCTTCATGGCCATAGCTCCTGCTGAAACATGTGCAGTGCGGAAAGCTTGCTGGAACTGATCCCATGTGACAATGTCAACTGGGAAAGTGGCTGTGAAATTCTCCCACCATGCTGCCGCGGGTCCTTCAAGCTGATGTGCGGCAAACTTCACTTTCTCACCATCCGTGCATCCTGCAGTGGTCAACTCCCTTCCTATCTTGCGGAGCCAATCGTCTGCTACTATCGGCTCGATGCTACTAGAAAACATCAGCGGATTTAGCCTAAGGAAACGGGCTAAGTGGTCAACAGGGGGTGGTGGTGGTGGTGGTGGGTTATTGTTGTTGTTCTGCTGATTCTGGACTAACATCTGCATCAACTAATTCTGTTGCTGGATCAACTGAGTGAGCTCCGGTGGAAATCCAGTGTCACGTCTCGGAGGCATCTGAGGGTTTAGAAAAGAAGAGATATAATAATAGAATGAGGTCTAAAGAGAAAACACTACCCCAATGCACATGAGCAAATTCACACAAAATCACTTCATTCAATCAAACAAGGGCATACAATCGATCTAGCTATCGCAAAAGTGCTTGAACTATAGTGTTTACATGGGGGAAAATACTACTACTATATGGTGGTCATCTAGAAATTTGAACCGACGGAAGACTCCATGATGTCCGCTCCAGCTTCGTCATCAAAGTCGGGTTCACTCGGATCCGAATCGGTGTCGTCGATGATGATGTAGTTGTCCGGACATGCGACGTACATGTCTTCCTCCTTGGATGCTAACTTCACCTTGAGTTCTTCAATCTCCTGCTTAAGATCGATGTTGTGTCTTGCTAGAGCTACGATCTCGTCCATGTAGTCCTTGCGTGTAGCCTTCAGTTCTCCTTCTAGCTCGATGATCCTTGTCTTCGCATTCTTCAACTCCATCATATCATTGCACATCTGGTTCTCGTGGCGTCGAATGTGCTGGTTTAACTCCTGGATGAATCCTGCAATGGATTTATCCTTCTTGGTGGTGACTAAATCCCATTGTTCATCTCGGCGTCCACAAATCTGGTAGATAGTGTCCTTGAGGTCTTCTTGATAAACTTCTCCAATGCGTCCTATGGTGATATGGGCTGCCATGCTCTTTCCTAGACTCCAAGTTGGTGCATTGAAAACACTATCTATGGGCTTCGTGATTGGCACAAACGTCCTTCCTGGAACGTGAGCTTGAATCTTCCAGCGCTCCTCTTCAGGCAAAGTGGCGTTGAAGGTTCCCGTGAAACTTGGTAATCCAATGTTTAGGTACTTGGTGACTTCCTTCAAGTGAAATCCAAAAGTGTGCCTTCATCCGGTTGAGCGTACTTAATCTTCATGTCCTTCATCCTAAAGAGTAGAAAAGATGAGGAGTTAGAAAATGAGGAGAGAATAGTGATCCATGGCTTTAACTTAGTGGTCGTGTCCTACAGTCAGCGTGTGCTCTGATACCATCTCTGTAGCGACCAAACCTCAACCGGTCTGATCTCTGTGCTCCGGTGTCATCCCTGGATCAGTAATGCTGACACCACACAGTACTTCGAAGGATTTATAGCAGAGTGGCAATCACACACTTATTACATCGATGTCTCAAAAGAGAACTTATTACAATAATATGGCTTAAGGCCATCTAGTGTCGATAACAACGGAAGACTTGGAAGATAAATGGGTCCATTAACTCCAACGGCATCACTGAGTATAGAACCACGACCTAAAAGCACCTCAATCGTCGTATGAAAAGTCTGCAACATTAACGTTGCAGCCCGAAACGGGTTAGCACATGGAATATGCTGGCAAAGTAACACATAGAGAGTAATGGAATGAAACAGCTATACTATATGCATATTTGGCTGGTGGAAAGCTCTATGGTTACTGTTTTGCGTAAAGCCAATTTTTCCCTACTGCAAAGGAATAAATTTATTTAACTATCATGGTGGTTGTTAAACATTGAGAATGGTTGACAGCATTCTCAATCCCAATTAAAAATATAATTAAAACCCAACAATATTAATTAGAAGTAACATGATGAGATTCACATGATATTCAAGTACTAGATACTCAAGATTGTCCATAACCGGGGACACGGCTAATCATGATTAGTTTGTTACACTCTGGAGAGTTTTGCGCACTTTTCCCCACAAGACTCGATCGCCTCCGTTGGTTTTCTCGCACTACTGGTGTTTGAGAAACGGATGACCGAGACACAGTCTTTCAAAAGCGCTAGCACCTTACGTTTGGATAGACCGGTACACCTACTTTCCCCTACATCTGCTAGTCTACCCTGTAAGAGTTCGCACGACTTGTCAACTATGCCAGAGCCCATAATGGCTTGTGGCTGCACACGTAAGTATTTAGCATGAAAGATCTTATGATCCCTTTGAGCCTGAGTGGCGGTCCAAAAAAACAGGCAAGTCCTGATAGACATCAGGTGCCTCAATCCACCCAGATGTGTGTTTAAGTTGCCACCTTAGATAAACCATTAAAATTATCAATCTCACATCTGTCATGGATATCACTCACCCAATCCACGTCTACTAGCATAGGATGGCATAATAAGCAAACGTAGAAGTAACTCCCAAAGGTTTCATAGTAACAGGTAATAGGTACTACCTCATCTACTTCCCATCCCACAATTTAATTAGATCCTAATCATGCAATGTGTGAGGATTGATCTAATGCAATAAAACTGTAGAAAAAGGTATGATTAAAGTGTTACTTGCCTTGCTGATGATCCGCGAGTCCTAGAGATTCGAAGTAACAGGCGGCACAATCCGGGTAATCTATCGCAGACAAACAACAAGCACACAATAAGTACTCATCTAATGCACAGGTCTCGAACAAGAGATCGAGCCAGATAGTTCAACTTAAGAACTCCGGTTGCAAAGAGAGAAAGAAAGAACCGAACAAAGAAACCGAAAACAAACGGCGGAAAACAACTCGGTTCTAGTAAGTTGAAACTAGGTCAAATTTTACCGTAGCAAAAACTTAGTTAAAGTTGATTAGACGGAACGGCGGTTTCGAAATGAAACTCCAGGCGCTTGAATCACTTGATTCCGATAAACGAGCGAGAAGATAGACTAGAAAGAAGATCGGATCTGAGATCACGATCGCGGAATAAATCCGACCAAAGAAAAAGAAGAACGGTTGAACGAACGGACGTTCGTTAACCTAGAAGAAATCCGGTGATCATGTTCGTTAGGACGAACGGTCCGGCGAACGATCTCGGGCAACTAAATCGGAAAAGAAAACGAATCCGATCTAGGGTTTCGGAGAATAAAACCGATCGTAAAACCGATCTAGAAAACCGGAACGGTTTTGCGAAGAAAAACGAATCGGAAAAGAAGAATCGGAACGATTAGAAGAAAACGATCCGATGAGAAGAATAGGTGTAGCGTGGGGCTACCTCCGGTGAAGTCTCCGGCGAGGAACTCCGGTGGCGTGGGCGTACGGCGGCGGTGGCAAGGTGCGGCGGCGGCGCGGGTGAGGGGGTGCGGCGCGGGTGGTGCGGCGGCTTAGGGCGGCGCGCGGGGTGACGCAGGGTGCGGCGGCGTGGGTGTGGGGCGCGGTGTGCTTGGGGCTTTGGTGCTTTGGATTTGATGTGTTTAGAGGGGGGGGGGTGTGGGTATTTATATTGGGGAGGGGGAGAAAACTTGGTGTAGGGGTCAAGGAATTAGACTAGGATTAGGAAAAGAAAAGAGGAAAATAGATCTAGAAAAAAAACAGAACGTAGACGAATTCTACTAGAAATCCTAAAAAGGAAACAAAGGCGGCGGCTCCCTAGCGTTGCGCCTAGCGCGCTCGCGCGGTGGCTTCGGCCTTGGCCAGCCGCTGGCTTGGTTCGGTGGCTTGGGCCTTAGGCCCAAGTCGCTGGGACTCTCTCTCTCTATATATTTAAAAAAAAACGGTTCCGTGCTCGGAAAAAAACAAAAAGAGATCTAAACGAACTCCAAATCTAATAAAGTAAATTTTCCCCGACTCCTAAAAATGAGTCGAACAAAATGAACTTTTCTCCGGGCCTAAAATGCAAACTTTTAAAACGCGCATTTTTCCTTATCCAAACAAAACGCAAACAAACACCGGAAAACAAAATTGATCTATTTATTAAATCTTCGTTTTTCCTAACTTTTGGGAAAGTCATATTATTCCCTCTCTCATAATTTGACATCGGAAAATAGTTGAAGATAAAATAAATAAATCAAAGGATCCTCTTTTCAATTCGAGAAAACTCTCAAATATGAAAATAACGAAATCTCCAACTCTCTCCGAGGGTCCTTGAGTTGCGTGAAATTTCTAGGATCAACCAAAATGCAAGAAAAATATGATATGCATATGATGTAGTGTATAACATTCCAAATTGAAAATTTGGGATGTTACAAACAGGCATCCGTACATCGGGGAGTGACGAGTCGGTATCTGCCAGGACAGCTGAAATACTGCCAACCCTTCTGGCAATGAAGGATGGTGCTGTGAGTCATGCCACCCCATCAGCAAGCATTGAAGTGGACGCTCCCGAGACGAACCTAGGCAAGGAAGATTCCCGCTCATCTGACACTGATTCCAAGCACGTGCGCGGTGGCACTCCTGTGTCCACAACAGAAGCGGTCGAGGCGGCAGTTCACAAGGACATGCCATCTACAGGTGAGAGTCCTGCCACAACAGCTCCAGCTCCTGGCGGTGCAGATACTGCTAAGGCGACTGTTTCGCGTGTTGGTCTACCACCTAGGCGTCGTAGCCCCCGCAAGCAAGCAACAGACATATCGAACGCACCGGCAGTAGCCAGGAGCAGGAGAGACGAGTCTGGTTTTGTTCCTGCGTCCACACTGTTCCCGCCACCGGCAGTAGCCAGGAGCAGGAGAGACGAGTTTGGTTTTGTTCCTGCGTCCACACTGTTCCTGCCACCTGCCAAAAGCAATGTGACGGAGAAACCTGAAGATCGGAGCACAACTGATGCAGGTGTCAAGCCGGGCACGAGGGACGCAGGTGAACACCCGGAGCAGACTGCGCCTTTTCCTGCAGTTGAAATCCCCAGCATAAATCTGCGCACTTCCAGGCTCCCAGTCAACGTCGGTGTCCCCTACAGCCCAAACAAGAAGATTGTCATGAAAGCTACGGTTGATACTGCTGACAACACGCCCCGCCCTGCAAATAAGGACGATCATTCTGCAGCGGCCGATTCAGATATGTTTGTTGATCTTTCACCCTTGGATTCTGCCCCGCAAGTCGTTCGTGGTCCGGCCAGCAGGAATGAGAGGCACCCAATGGCCTTTACCCCACCGAGTTTCAACCTTGGCATCATTCAAGATCAACCGGTTGTGCAAGATCCTATGCCAGTTGCCTTTGCATTCCCAGGAGGCATGCCTGCAATGATGGCGCAACCAATGGTCGAGGGCAGGAAGGCTGTCAAGTTCGCAGAGCCGATTGTGGCAGGTACACTTGCCATGTCCATATGATTTTTCTTGCACACGTCTATGTAGTTTCACTGTTGTCCCAATCATATTTTTCGTTTTGGGGGGTTCTCACTTGTGATGGCAACTGACATGCGATGACATGGCAACTGGATTTGATGCACCGTGTCACCTACTTTTTTTCTTCTGCCATGCTGCATTTTACATTTGGGCAACCATGTGGCAACTGAAGTTGATTCAACATGGCAACCGTAGTCTCTATAACATGGCAAACACAGTGCATCACACATGGCAACTGGAATTGATTCAACACCATGTCACCTGCATTTTTTTTGTTTCCATGCTGCATTTTTTCATAAAGCAATCACATGGCAAGTGCAGTTGACACAACATGGCAACTGTAGTTGCTGTGACATGGCAACTACATTCCAACTAGATGGCAACTACATTCCAACTAGATGGCAACTACATTCCAACTACATGGCAACTGTAGTTGCTATGACATGGTCACTACAGCTGGACCACACATGGAAACTGCCCCACTTTTTCCTACCTACAACTCACATCATGCACCCCATCTTTTCTCACAATCCATCTGCTTTTGATTTCCTAGGTATCCTAACCCACTTTTTTTATCACTGCAGCCACACCCGAGGAGATTTCACCGTCTCTTGAAGAAACTTACCGCATGCTTGAGGAGGCAGCATTGCAGAGGAAGTCCTCACGAGGGCAAGGGCAATCAAGTTCCAACGTGCCTGCAGACACGGTATCTGAGGGTACCATTAGGAGTGCCACTCCTAGTTCTGTGCACCCACCTCCCGCGGAAGACTATGAACCCGAATTCAGGGCCACTAAAGAACAGACCCAGCTGTACGATATCGTCAAGCGGTTTGGAAATGCGAGGTCCAGCGGCAAGCACGTGAAGGAGCTGAAAGCGTAAATGACCACACCCCATAACATCTCATTTTTCTTTGCTCCTTTTTGACCATTCACATCCTTCGTACTTTCTATGTTATATTGTTTTAGTTCTTTCATAAATTTTTTTTACTTAGTAGGCATGATCCTTCCATGTTATATTGTTTTCATACAGCTCATGTTTGGACAGAACCAAAGTCATTCAATGCGGAGCGACGTACGTCGACCTTGGTGATCTTGCCGAGTCCGTGAGGCCAAACGGCAAAATGTCGACGAACGTAGTTGCATGCGGGATTGACTACATCAACAACCACACCGATGTGTGCGCCGACAAGACAATCATGCATTACAGTGTGACCTGCAAAATATGGGACGGTGACTTCCACCACAAAATCCTGAGGAAGAACTTTGCCCAACACGGTGATTTCAAGCTCACAATGAAGAAATATGTGAGTACTCCTCCCATGTCTGCACTTTTTTTCACAAGGTGTGCTTTTTGTTGCCATCATCTGCAGTTGTGTTTTACGTGGCAGCTGTTTTCATGTGGCAACAGCTGCCGTGCACACTGACTTATTGATTTTTGCATGCCGCGCAAACTATGTGGCAACTTGACAGTAAAATACATGGCATACTTTTGTTCACACATGGACGGCAACTTCATTTCAACTACCCACACCCATAACCAGAGTTTTTCTACGTGATACTAATTCCTTTATCCCTCTGCTGTTCTTTACGCGAACGCTGATTCTCATTTTCCTCACTTTTTTTAAATGCAGGTCATGTTCCCCATGTTCCAGGAGCTTTCACCACATGACCCACACGACAAGTGTGGTCACCACTACGTGATCTGTCTTGACCTGAAGAACCAACGTGTTGAGATGCTTGATTCAATCCATTCGGAAGATGATGCAGACCTCACCACGCATGCTGAATTCTTCATTAAGAACCTCAAAGAGACATGGCACCGTCACTATGAACGCTCAAAGGTCCAGATCAGTCATTTCCCGACTGAGTATGTGGCGACTACAAAGCAAGGGAACACGTAATTCCTTCCTCCCTTTTCGTCTGTCATTATACATCAATCCAATCCCTGTTTTGTTTGTCAGATCTGAAATTGAAGTCTGTCTTTTGTTACGTCTGAGCTCTTTGCGTGGTCACGTTACTCTTTTCCTCGTGCAGGACGGACTGTGGCTTTCACGCGCTAGAGTACCTTGCAAAGTGGGAAGGCAGAATTGTCCTCGCTTTCACAGCTGCAACAGTCGTTGAGCTCCGGAAAATCCACACATGGAACTGGTTGACGAATGAAGATTTCAACAAGCGGTCGGGAGCACGCGAGTTTGTGCAGGAAGTTGTCAAGAAAGTCACCAAGAAGTACAAGTGATCACATGGCGTTACAGACCGGACGCACACCTTACATTCTGTTGCCGAGGAATGTAAGGTATTATCTCGTTGTTTATCGTTGAAAACTATGTTTGTGTGCTATGTTGTGGCTACAACCCCGCGTAGGCTACTATGTAGTGGTGGTGTGCGAGTGACATTTGAATAGTTTCATGTAATATATGTGTGGACGTGAACCTACTTTTAGGCGTAATTATTACAATGGTTTCGTCGTTTCTAGCACCGGTTTGATGCTTTGAACGCGTCTACGATGTTTTAAAAACGATGGCAAATGTAGTTCATCAGACATGGGTAGTGGAAGTCATTGTCGTTTTACATTTTTGGCTGTTTTGCTTCTTCACTTTCATCGCTAACTGCACGGGGTAGGTTGATCATGCAGCCACAACATTTTGCCGGGGTTTATGCACGTTACGCTGTTTTCCAACTTGTTTCCCATACACTTGCACACAACACACTACGTGCCCGTAAACCACGTCATTTTTGTCATGTGAATACATGCCATGCAGAGTCATCAGGAATACCATGGCATATGTCCAGTACATCCAACATGGCAGATACAGTACAAACAACATGACAGCTCCAGCATAATTAACATGGCAACTACAACACAACTAAGATGGCAGATCCAGTACAATTAACATGGCAGATCCACTACAACTAGCATGGCATATTCAGTACAAAACAACATGGCATATTTAGCATAAATTAGCATGGCATGTTTAGTATCAAAAATCATGGCAGACTAACTACACATAACATGGCAAATTAAATGCATACATCATGGCAGATTAAGTACCCATAACATGGCAGCTGCATTTAACCATTCAATGAATTTTCCCTTGCACTTCTGATGCCCCTGAAGAGTTATTCCCCCAATTGTTTTAAAAAAGAATTCTCAACATCTAGGGTACAAAACAAAATGTCCACAACGCCACAATTTTTGCTCATGGATTGGCCGCCCCTTTCTTCGTTTTCTTGTGTTTTGCTTGGATCTCCAATCCCGACTTGTACCTTATCTCTCTTGGACGACCCTTTATGATGGAACGGGGTGGGTTCCTGACCTGGGTCTGTGTGCTTGCTGTTCCAGATCCTATCTCCGAGTTTTCAGACGACGGCCCCGTGGATGAAGGCACGCTTGATGTGCGGGGGAACCGGTGTAAGGCTTCCTTGGCTTTCCTCTTCTTGATCTCATCAAGCTCTTTTTTAGTGCTTTCCTGTGTTTTTCTGCGACTCTCGCTGTGTCATCACTCTTGCATGCTTCATCGATTAGCTCAGCATAGTTCTTTGTCAGCACAACGTGCCTCACGGCTTCCACGGTTGACTCTGGTCTCTCGTCATGCATAGCCAGAACTGTGTGTGTTGTTTGCGGCACCAACGCATCGTCAGCGTCCCAAGTCCATCGCCGCCTTATGAAATGTCGGGGCATCCGTGTCACAGCGTTCACGTCCATTACTTTTAGTATGTGACAGCACACAATGCCGTCCCGTTCGAACTTGCAGCATTGGCAGTAGAACTCGCCTTCGCCTATCGAGGCTGTGACGAAGTAGTTCCTTCCTTTGTCCGGGTCTTCAGGTTCTGAATCTGACATGCCCAAAATAGAACACACCTTGAACGTACGTTCGTCCACCTGGAAAGCCGTGAACATGCTGGCACGCTTTATTTCTTCCTGGAATCTGCATTTTTTGTGTGTTTTTTGTTAAACTATTGTGCGCTTTTTTCTTGTACCACCTTATGTTGTCATGGAAAATAGATATACATTTTGTTTGAACATGGCAAACGTAATTCATTGAACATGGAAAATATAGTACGCTGAACATGGCAAATGCAGTACGCCATACATGGCAAATGCAGTACACTAGACATGGCAAATGCAGTACACTAGACATGACAACTGTAGTACATTTTCGACGTGACATCGTCATTTTTCCACAGCAGCATTCCCCAATTGAATCACATTGAATAAAACATGGTAACTGCCCTTTTATTTAAGCATGGAATCTACAGCTGAGTAAACATGGGCAACTGCATTTTCAACAAACATGGCAGATGCATCTTATTTAAACATGGCAACTGAATTTTATTAAACATGGCAACTAGAGTTTATTAAACATGGCAATTGCATTTCAGCAAACATGGCAGTTGCATTTTAGTAAACATGGCAATTGCATTTCAATAGACATGGCAACAACATAACATTTTCCATTTGACACTAGCATTTGCACACCAACATGCCCAGTGGAAGTACATTGCATTAAACATGGCAACTGCATTTCATTGAACATTGAAACTGCATCCGGGTAAGCATGACAAACAGAATTTCTATTGAATATGACAACTGCATCTGAGTAAGCATGGCAAACAGTACTTTATTAAACATGGCAACCGCAAAATCATGGCAACTGCATCGCACTCTATAAGGCACATACTGACTTGGTGCTTTTTTTGCAAATAAGACTGTAACGCAACTGACTTACTTGTTAAAGATCTTGTTGGTGTATATCTTGCTCATTTGCCTCTCCATCGGTAAGTACGTTAGCAATTTTGGCTGCTTTAGCGCGGTGTTCGCTTCTTGCTGCAGCTCAGATCCCAGAATTTTTTGTTGCAAAGCTGTGTACTGCTTGGCAAACTGTAGCAATGAGTTGCCAAGACTGACGTACCGCTTCAAAACAGCATTGAATCCCTCGCTGCGCTGCGTAGTCTGCAGAAAGGGGAAGAAGCACTGCATGAAGTAGGCCGGCACCCAGTACATTCGCTTCTCCCACAGGCTTACAATAGTCTCGTTGTCTTGGACTTGATGTGTTTCAGTCATGGCCATCCAGCTCCTTTCAAACTCCTCCACCATCAAGCTGTGGTCCACGCACAACTCGAATGCCTTGTGCAGCTCTGGACGGTCAGCAAAGAACGGTCCTAGCGTCTCCTCAGCCTTCTTTATAATGTGCCACCTGCAGTGCCTGTGCACTGCCAACGGAAAGACCTCCTCTATGCCTGCACGCATGCTGAAATCCTGGTCCGTTATTATGTTCATGGGAGCAAGTCCATCCATGCACTCAAGAAGGTCTTGAACAGCCAAACGTACCCATCCGTGTCTTTGTTCCGGACGAGCCCGCAGCCGAACTGCAATGACTAATTGTGGTTATTTATCCCTATGAACGGAGCGCACGGCATCTTGTACATGTTGGTGAGGTACGTCGCGTCGAATGAAATGCAATCTCGGAAATTTTTGTAGGCTCTCCTTGCAGCACCATCCACCCAATACATGTTCCTGACACGGTCCTCATCGTCCAACCTTATCCTATAGAAGAAATCTGCATCTTCTTTGGCTTTCTCATCGAAGTAGGCAATTGTGGCCTCTATGTCTGCCAACTTGCTCTCTCTATGGTACCTTGTCCGTAGGTTTGTGACGTCAGCTGGTATGTACGGCATGCTACTCGGAGTCCCCTTTTTGCTGTGGATGAGAGATAGTATCTGCACCATTCTCAATGGACCGACGTTACAATCATGTAGCAGCTTTACGAATTGCCTTTCGACGGGGGTGAACCCTCTATGGGCGGTCAGAAATTTCACCAGGTCGAACTTCTTTATCAGTTGGTGGTTGTGCTCGTCAAAATACTCATTGACCACCCACTCTGCTCCATCTACGTTTAGCTTACACCGGACAGGGCACTCAGTCTCCTGAATGATACCTCTCTTTCGTTCCGGAACGACAGGCGCATCGCCTTTCCCTTTCTTGTTCCTGCATGCCTTGTGGCACCTCATCTCACCTCTGTTGTACTCGTTAGTTTTCTTAATTTTCCTATGGTACTCGGTGTTGACCGCAAACCCATGGAACTTTGCATATGTCTGGTAGTATTCTTTTGCTGCTTCGAATGACTCAAATCTCTGCCCAATGTACGGTGGCTGAGGCACCACGATCTCTGATTGCCCACCATCTTCATCCCCTTGCGCGTCGTCGTCAGTTTCATCGTTCACTTCAGTATGGGCGGCAGTCCCATCTACCCGAGAGTTGCCAGTGCTTGTGTTCAAAGGGGTGCTTGCCGGCATTGCTGGAATGATTGCCATTCCCGACTCTGACTCGAAATTGTTTGCGGCATGTTTGTCTGTTGTCTGGTGGAACGCGTCTTCCGTGCACTCAAAGCTCCCCGCGGAAGATGTGTCGGCGCCGCTATGCATTGTAGTTGTAGGTTCTGTAACAGGGAAAAACAGGTACGAGATTAAGATTTTTGTGTTGGATAACATGTGGATCGCAACGGATCACACCATCTTCGAGTGATTTTCCATGACATCTTTTACAGACAGCAAGCCGTCAGTCTGTGGGTGGTCATTTTTATGGCAGTTGTAGGTGTGCAGACATGGCACCTACTGTTCAACAAACATGGCAACCATTGTTTTGCCTAGAAATAACTACAAATAGCAAATGTAGCGCTATTTTTTGTGGTTCAGATATTTTCCCTCTACCTTGTTGTGCCGTATTTGACCATCTTGTGTGGTCTGTGACACCATAATGACGTGATCCACCAGGAATTTGTGAAGCTTGCCAGGAGACGTTTGCCAGGTCACCGCCAACGTAATAACCTGCAATCATAGTAGTGGTTGGTCAAATCGCGGCAAACGCATTTCGTGCTAGCACGGCAATTGCAGTTGCCCTTATGTGGCAAATGCATTTTTGCTTGCATGGCAACTGAAGTTGCATCGGTATGGCAATCGCAGTTTGTTATTAGATGGCAATTGCAGTTGTCACGACATGGCAGCTGCAGCTTTTCCTACATGGCAACTGCAGGTGTGCAGAGATGGCAAATGTTGTTTTTAATACATGGCAACCGTAGATGACCAGTCATGGCAATTTTTGTAGTTGTCAACTATGCTCCTTGTGCTGACTAAGCATCCGCATCTTCACTATGTTTATGGACTCACCTGTGTATGACGTCGATGGCAGGTACATGGGTGCTGCCCGATTCCACATGTTGCACGAAGGCTCTGCATTTTACACCCGTGATAACTCGTGAGTCCTTTTGCCATCTTTTTTTCATGTTCATTTTTCATGTCCACAGCATTATGTGCTCTTTTTTCGTTTTTTCATTACCTTGATTAGCCATACTAGCTAGTTGGAGTTGGCTGCCCGTACATTTGTCAGTGTTAGCGCCTTGTGACTGCACTTGCCACGGGGGCCCCCTAAGAGTGTTCTGGTCATAAGAACCTGCAAGACAAATGACAGTGCACGACATAAGTAGAATGTCATGTCCATCGTCGCGAAGATGGCAAATGTTTCTCTTCATTTTTTAGCACGCATCGTACCTACGCCTGCATACTGTTCTAGCCGTGGCAGCAACGACCCTGCAGAGATGAGCTGACTGTACTCTGATGCATCGAAAGGTGGCGGCGTTTCTGGCCTTTGAGAACCACAATCATCTGCACCATCTTCGTGATTCATTCTTTTCCGTGTCTCGCTTCTGTTCTGATGTGCTCTCAATCACTGGATGAACAAGAAGGCATCAACAATCCAATTTTTTATCATTGTGCTGCTTGCATGTAGAAGTTAACATGTCAGTGCTATCACATTTTCATGCGTTGGCAACCAATCATGGCTAGTAGGACATGCACATCCACTATCCTTTTCTAAAATCTGGGTGCTAGCTATCCGTTTGATTCGACGGCATCAGGCTCTACAATAGGATGGCAAGCAATAAGTTGACATGGTGGCAGTTGACGACAATGACAGGTGGCAACTAACGTTATACACCAATGGCAATTAATTTTCACACCCCCAATTATTCCAAATTTATCAATTCTCTCTCCCTTTTTATGGATTCCTGCACATCCATTCATTCACCAACTAGGAGCATCAACCTACTGAGAACTCACGGTTATCTCTAGCGTACTACATGGCAGATCTAGTGTATTCTGCTTGGCAACTGCGAAGTCACACAACGTATGTAGTGTTTTAACCCTGTAGGATGGATCTAGTTGCCAACTTCGTCGGTAATTTTGCAATTTTCTGCCCAGAAGGAGGATGAGAAACAGTAGGGAGATCGGGAGATTCACCTGCTTTTAGCTGGTCGTCTCTGGAGGGCGTTGTTGGAGCGGGGGTTGGGGGGTGGGATGGGATGGGGTGGGGGAGATAAGGGGTGTGGTTTGCGGTGGGAGTGCCCTACAGATCCTCCCTGGTTGCCATGGCAACCAGAGATGGCCGGCGACGGAGGTCGGGGTTCGACAGGCGGGGGGCGAGGGCGGCAGACGAGAGAGGGGATGGATCGGAGGCCGGGAACGGCTGGGTCGTGCGGGCAGCGCCTCGTCTGGCCCGGACGAGGCAGTGCGGGCGGGGTTGCCATGCACCAGACGTGCGGGCACGCTTTTGTGCGCGCAGACGGGGTCGTGTGGGGCGGTTCCCGTCCCTGCCACACGATGCGTGCGGGCGGGTTGCCCTCCACGCCACACGTGTGGCAGTTATCGGCTTCCTAGTTTTTCAGATTTGATGCTCACATACTCTATTAACGCCATCATCCAGAATTTTCGTGCCTATGTTTTCTACAGCTAGACTAGAAACAAATGGAAGTGATTGCATCTTGCTGTCGGAGAATAGGTAATAATACAAGGAGTTCTTCAGGCCAGGTAGTGTTGTCACCTGAGAAGGGGCAGGGAGTTCAGACAAAACATGAACACGGTGGTTAACCTTTGCGGTGCACTTTGCAAAACAAAGGAGTTCACTTTGTAAAAAAAATATATAGAGGAGTGTATTTTTTATTATTTTTGGAGGATTTTGTTTTTTGGCAAATTTGTAAGGACATGGTGTATAATTTGTTAAAATCGATGCAACTCATGAAGAAAACTTTTGCGGTGCACTTTGCAAAACAAAGGAGTTCACTTTGTAAAATAAATGAATAGAGGAGTTCACTTTTTATTGTTTTTGGAGGAATTGTACACCATTTAGAACAAAAATGCATTTAAAACATGCAAATGTCGTGAGCTTTGGTCTTGTAAGAAAGTCCACTATGAAGAAAAATGCATTTAAAACATGCAAATGCAGTGCGCTTTGGTCTTGCAAAAAAGTCCACTATGAAGAACTTTTCGGTACACTTCATTTAAAACAAAAATGAATTTTTTTAAAAATGCCAATGCGCTGCACTTTGGTCTAAAAATGCATTTTAAAAAACATGCAAATGCAGTCCACTTTGATCTTGAAAGAAGTTCAATATGAAGGACTTTTAGTACACTACATTTGAAACAAAAATTCATTTAAAAAATGTAGTGCGCTTGACTGTCTGATGCAGTGCGGTTTTCAATCTAAAAGCAATGCAGTTTTCTTCCTCGTCTTCAAAAATTTAGGTCCCACAAAAAAGAAACCATGCAGTTCTCTTACCCATATGATGCAGTGCGGTTTTTCATTCGTTGGAGTGCGGTTTTCAGTCGGATGAAATACCCACGTCGATTTGGGTGTCACGAAAAACTGAGTGTCCGTATTTTGGTAAATTCAAAATTCCTCTTAAACCGTAAAGAATTAGAGAGTGTTCTACATGAAAAAGTTGCGCCTCGTCGATATCTTTGCAACGGCGTATCGTTTGAATCATTCCGACCAGCGGTTTGTAAAAATTTCATGAAAAACAACCGCTGCCATTCGTCGTCCGCCGCCCGATTTTCAAAATTAACTTAAAACCATAAGGAATCTCAAAAACATTTCTACATCGAAAGTTGCGCCTTGTCCATAGATTTCCAACGACATATTACACGCCTCGTTTCGACAAACGGTTCAAAAAATAGAGCGAAAACAGTAACGAAAATTGCAAAAATTTCAAAAAAACAGAATTCCACGATTTAGTAAATTTAAAACTGCTCTTAAACCGTAACGAATTGGAGAAAACAATAGTTATGAAAAAGATGTGCCTCGACGATATCTATCCAATGGTGTATCATTTTCTTTATTCTGATGAGCGGTTTAGAAAAAATCTTGAAAATACACTTGTTGCCACTCATCATCCGCCGCACCGTTTTTGAAACTGCTCTTAAATCGCGAGGAATCTCAAAAAGTGTTCAACATGGCGAAGTTGCGTCTAATCCATAGCTTTCCAACGGTATATCATATGCCTCGTTCCGATAAATGGTCAAAAAAGTAGAGCAAAAACAGTACCAAAAAAACACTGCGTATAGTTTTTTACGACACGAAGTTCATTAGTCTGTGTAATGCAGTGCTCTTGCTAAAGAAAGTGCAGTGCCCTCGCCTTGAGCGTGCAGTGCGGAAGTGTTATCAGAATAATTATTCTGATAATATTATCAGAATAGACCGGTTGTATATGTGTGTGTGTGTTGTGTGTGTGTGCATAGTAAATGCAAAAAATGACTCAAATATAGCAAACGAGATATCAAATGCACCAGAAAATCGAACCTTAGGGTACAATGGTGATTTCTTACCGTGGAAAAAAATTAGAGGCGAAACGATGAACTCATGTTTTATTCAAACGAAAATATGTTGTTAGTTCATGTAAATGTTTTCAAATAGCACATGGTTCACTCATGAAAGCCGCCTGCCTACCAAACCATGGCCAATGCCCCACTGCTACGCGCGTGATCTGAGTCGTGCGTTCTGATTGCCGAGAATCCAAACCCCACGAATCGTATGACTTCACCGTTGTATCCTCCCAGAACGAACGACAATCCGCATCCCTTTCGACAACACATGCAGTTCGGTTGTGTTTTTATTTATATGCACAAAATGCACATTAAATTCACAAAATGTCTTAAATATAGAAAACGATACCTGAAATGCGCCAGATGGAGATTGCCTACCGTGGAAATTTTTATGAGAGCAAACAATGAAGTTACCAACCACTAGAGTTTGAATAGACACGTCTCCTTTCCGAAACCATGATCTTCTTGTGAGATGCTCCAGTTTCCAAGGAGCAATCATCAAAACTTGTGCCAAACTTTACCAAAAAATTTACACGGGCTCGCGGGGGCTTGCGGGCACACACCGAGTTTTATGGTGTCCTAACTCCATCTGAATTTCCTGTAATTAAAATTCCAACTATGCCTACGCCTTTGGCCGCACCTTGTAGCCGAAATTTTTGAAACTTCTCCCCGCTTCTCCGACAATGGATGAAAACTCGCAAACCAACGCACAAATTACTTGTACACCGTTTTGCTAACTAACGCGCATATGTAGTTATAGTGGGATTTTGATTTTATATGCACTAAATACATGGTAAATGCAAAAAATAGCTTAAATATAGCATACGAGACCAGAAAAGGGCCAGAAAATCAAACATAGGGCATATCCGTGATTGTTTACCATGAAAAAAATTCAAGGCAAAACGATGAAGTCACCGACGATTGGACTCGAAGTGCCGCATCTTCTTTTGGGAACTATGATCCTTCTTGTGAGATGCTCCGGTTTGGAAGGTGTGAGCATCAAAACTTGTGCCAAACTTTACCAAAAAATTTCCATGTGGTCATGAGAACACGCCATGGTGAGACACCAATTTTCGTTATTTCCGGACTCTATATGCATTTCCTGTAATTAAAATACTAACAAGGCGTACACCTCTGGCCACACCCAGCAGCCGAACTGTTTGATTTTTTTCCCGTTTCTCGGACAATGAATGAAAACTCGCAAAGTGAGACACAAATGATCTTGCTAACACCCACGTGAAGTTGCAACATGGTTATATATATATATATGCATGGTAAATGCAAAAAGTAACTCAAATATAGCAAAAGAGATCTCAAATCAACCAGAAAATCGAACCTTAGGGTACAATGGTGGTTTCTTACCGTGGAAAAAAAATTAAAGGCGAAACGATGAACTCATGTTTTCACTCAACCAAAAAAAATGTTGTTAGTACATGTAAATGTTCTCAAATAGCACACGGTTCAGCCGCGAAAGCCGTGTGCCTACCGGCCGATGCCCCCCTGTTGCACGCGTGATCTGAGTCATGCATTATGATTGCCCAGAGACCAAACCCCACGGATCATATGACTTCACCGTTGGATGCTCCCAGATCGAACGACAATCCTCATCCCTTTCGGCAACACATGCAGTTCCGGTTATTTTTTATTTATATGCACAAAATGTAAAAAATGTCTTAAATATAGCAAACGATACCTGGAATGCGCTAGAAAATCAAACCCATGGTATAATGGTGATTGCGAACCTTGGAAATTTTTATGAGGACAAATGATGAAGTCACCAGCCACTAGAGTTTGAATTGACATGTCTCCTTTCAGAAACCATGATCCTTCTTGTGAGATGATCCGGTTTCCAAGGAGCAATCATCAAAACTTGTGCCAAACTTTACCAAAAATATTCGACGGGGTCGCGAGGCCACACCACAGACACATTGATGATGTCCGGACTCCATCTGAATTTCCTATTTTTAAAATTCCAACTACGCCTACGCCTGTGGCCGCACCTCGCAGCGGAAATTTTTGAAACTTCTCCCCTCTTCTCGGACAATTGATGAAAACTCGCAAACCAAGGCACACATAAGTTGTACACCATTTTGCTAACTAATGCCCACATGTAGTTGTAGTAGGGTTTTGATTTTATATGCACTAAATGCAAGTTAAATGCAAAAAATGGCTTAAATATAGCATACAAGACCAGAAAACATGCCAAAAAAAATCAAACATAGGGCATATTTGTGATTGTTTACCATGAAAAAAGTTCAAGGCGAAACGATGAAGTCACCGATGATTGGACTCTACCGAAAAAATGCAAGTCGAAACTTGTGCCGTACTTTACCAAAAAAAATCCATGGGGTCATGAAAGCACGCCATGGTGAGACACCAATTTTCGTTATTTCCGGACTCTATATGCATTTCCTGTAATTAAAATACCAACAAGGCCTACAGCTCTGGCCACACCCAGCGGCCAAAATGTTTGATATTCTCCCCCGTTTCTCGGACAATGACTGAAAACTAAGCGACACACAAATGATCTTGCTAACACCCACGTGTAGTTGCGACATGGTTTTATATATATATATATATATATATATATATATATATATACAAAAAATGACTCAAATCTAGCAAACGAGATCTCAAATGCACCAGAAAATCGAACCTTAGGGTACAATGGTGAGCTACAGTTGATTTTCTATGATTTTTAGAAGTTTAGGTTATTTTTTGAAATTCATAAATCATTTCTGATTTATTTTAAATTCCATAAAACCTTTACTGCATCAGCACTAGGTTAGGATGACATCAGTGAGTCAACTGGGTGGTCCAGGTCAAACCTGACCTATAGGGCCCGCGTGTCAGTGTCTATCTATCTAAGAGAATTAATTAACACTCAACTAATACTAAGCCTAAATTAGTTAGGGACCTGGGCCCACATGTCAGTGACTTAGTGCGTTAACTAAATGTTAGTTAGCAGTAAATTAAAGTTAGCAGGGTCTGATCCCACCTGTCATTGATCCAGGGGAGGTCAAACCCCTGGTCAAACGAGTCAATCCCGTCGGGGTTGACCCACGGCTCATCGCCTGCGAAACCAGAGGCGGGGGAGACGTTCGGGTTTGCATCTCCGGTAACCAAAAGGGCGGACGAGGGCATGTACGCGGAGCTGGGACTCTCCCACATCCATTTGTGCAAACGACACGGGCTGAGGTGGCCCGAGCTCGCCGGAGCCAAGCTCACGGCGGTGGCCAGAGTTCGGGCATGCATGGGGATGGGGATACGGAGCACGGCGTGAGCAGACGAGAGGCTCCACGAGTTCCTGGGATCACCAGGAGCACGCCAGGGTAACTACTACAAGCGAAGGAGCTCGGAGACTACACGTGCAATGGCAACGGCGGACGGCAGCGTGGGAGCTCACGGGGCAGCAGCTGCGGCATGAACTCGAGCAAGGGGGTGGAGGGGAAACAGAGAGGAGCTCACAAAGGGTCGGATGGGGCAGACGATGAATTCGGGGATGTCCTATCGGCGGCGAATCGACGACGGTGGTGATCGGCTCCCAAGGTGGAAGACGGTGGTGATGACGACTCTACGACGCGTCCTGGCTCATTTGACTAGGTGGAGATGATCAGGACGACGTCTCAGAGCTTGTGGGAACGACGCAAGGGCAAGGGGGTGGTTGTGGCCGCGGCAACGGCGAGCGGCGGCGGCAACAGCATTCGGTCGCGGGAGAGAGAGGGCGGCAGAGGAAGGCATGAGCACGGGGGAGAGTGAGAGGGTCCGGGGGGTGCGTGGCGCTCGGGGCCGTCTCCAGCAGCGAGCAAGCAGGCATGAGGTGGCCGCACGGCGGTGCGCTCGTCGGGCACGCGCCCGTCCTCCTGGCAAGGAGGAAGACGACAGGAGGAGGTGGCCAGGTGGGCTGGGCCGCCAGCTGGGCTGCACAGGACCTGGGCCAGCCAGGTAAGGCCAGGTAACTCTCTCTCTCTCTCTCTCTCTCTTTTATTTGTTTCTGTTTCTATTTTTCTTTCTTTGTTTTGATTTGATTTACAAACCAAACCATTTTAAAACTTTCTGTAAATTTTTATGTGAGCTCAGGGAGGTAGTCCAAGGTCACATGCAAACTTACAAAAATATTTGAACTTTATTTCTTATATAAAAGAAATAAATCCAACTCAAATATGTCATTGATTTAATTCAAAGGCCCCAAATAAATATTTATGTGATTCCAAAAATATTGGTTTGAATTTTACCTCTTACCAATATTTTCACAGAGTAACAGGAACATTTCCTTGGACTTCTTTGAAGAGATTTTATTGTTGATTATTTCTAGAGTGATTGTGAGGGTTTCAACTATTCTCAATTCAACTTTCAGAAATTTAAACATGATGCAAGCAAGATGCAAACACTAGGCAGTACCAGAAGCTGGGGATGTGACATCTATAGAGAAAAATGGGAAAATTTGATGTATTATAACCATCATGGAGGTAGAATGTATGGGACAAAGCAAAGTAATTGCCATGAATAACATTACTTACACATAACTCCTGGACAAACACCTGGAACTGACATTTTCCTTCAGCTTCAGTATAATATTTCCAAGATGGGAAGATACACACATAGGATTTAACAACATCAAGTGCGATAGATGCTAAACTGCGACTGGCTGGTTGTGCTTCCTCCATAGGAATACCCGTACTAACTAGTGGAGTTGGGGTTCGCCGTGGTAGTACTGGCCCTTTGGGCACTGGAGCTGCCTTACTAACTGCTCTTGTTTGGGAGCTCTGTGGTGGAGATGGTGCTGTGTCAACAGGAACTGGGTTACTATCTGCTGGGGTTGGGGTTAGATTGGGTGAAGCTGGTTCTCTGTCCATCGCAGTAGGGGCACAATCTGCGGGAGTCTGGGTTATGTGTGGTAGGGCTGGTTCTCATGCATGTACAACCGGGGTGCTATCTCTACCAAGAGGTAGCATTGTTTTATTTGGAGACCGTACTCCGCTAGATACTGGCATCATCCGCTCCAATTCAAATGGCTGATAAACAGGAAACATAGTTGAATGTACAAACATTGTATGAGAGACAGATGCAATAGATAGTGTGGAAAAAAGAGGGCATGAAACAGTTGACTTGTATATTGTTTAACTAAAACGGATAGCATGATATAATTTCACATATATGATGTCTATCTAAACTGGATAGCATGGCATAACATAATTCAAAGATACGATGAATAACTAAACAAGATCGCAAGACATAATTCACACACATGTTATCTAAGTAATCGGGATCACATGATTTAATTCACATATGTGATTTATATGCTAAGCAGAGGGCATTCGCATATATGATGTCTGCACTAAGAACATGGTGTTGAATATTGTGTATATGATGTCTAAAGTATGCAATGCAAGACACCATATGCATGATATGAGTAGTATAACCGTGCCAAGTTAGAGCATACAACTCGATGGGGGGAATAGGACTGGTCATCTATCTTTGAATCCATCTCTGAGGAGCTGTCAGGACCGAACAAGGGATCTGCTTCGACAGGTAGCACTATCTGGTCTGAAGGCCTTGTTTTCACTCCAGATTTTTTCATCACCCACCCAAATGCCTGATTCACAGGAAGAGTAGTTTAATGTACAAACATTGTCGTCAAATGGAAATGTAATGAAGAAAAGGATGGGCAAGATATCATTCAAATATATGATGCCTAGTTAAACAGGATGGTATTGCACATTTCACATATATTATGGCTGGCTAAAAGACATGAAACTGCATAATTCCCATATATGATATAGAAACTACACTGGTGGCATTACAAAACATGTCTAAACTAAGCAGATGACATATATGATGTCAAAAGTAGGCACTGCAAGGCAACATATGCATGATATGACTAACATCATCATGCCAAGGTAGAGCAAAGACCATGGGGGTAAATAGGAGTGGTCAGCTATGTCTGAATCCACCTCAGAACAGATATCTTCCTCTGGATTACAATCTGTAGTGGGGGAGGGTTTGCCATTGAACCCACCATGGAGCAATGTCTGCATGACATTGTATTTCCGCACAAAACTCTTCTCTTTTTCTCTACATGTTCAGCATGACTGTGTACAATATCTGACATGCGTACGAAAAAATATGGTGAGATTATGTAAGGAGAGCATGCAGAAATCTAGAGTGGTGGTAACAACCAGTGGATGGATCCAACATTAATGATAGCAGGTTGATGATTGCTATAATTTAATAAAAAGACAGATGATGATTGCTTTACTATTTGTTTCCCACCCAAGATGAACAACATAGGCATACCCTAGGTGAACCAGATATTAGACAGAGATACTATTCATTGTTGCCTCGATATGTGCCCCGCAACTAATTTAGAACTCAAGTTCGAACATTAATTTGGACCTGACTTGGAGTCTAAGAGGTGAACATGACGATAAAGTAGCAGGTAATTTTAAGAAATGCATAACATAAGAAGAAACAAAAGAGTGCGGCCTCTCTTGTGGACCCATGTACTCCTCAGGTTCATCTGCTGAGTTGATGATGGTGATGCCATTGCGGTGGGTGCCGGCGGCAGGGAAGGAGATCTGAAGCGGCGAAAGACAGTCAGGAGTCGTGATGTTTGGTTTGGTGGATGCTTCTGTCGATGGAGCAGCTCAGGTGAGGTGGACGACGTCGCGGCAGGAGAAGGACAAACCACACAAAGTTTCCTTTGACACCTACTTGTAACTAAAGTAATAGGATAGGAAAAACGCATGGATAGGAAAAACACCGGAATAGGATAGGAATGCACATGGTAAACAGAGCATTTGTAAACACAGGATTTCTATCAACTTGGGTGTTTGGTTCATAGGAATTGGAAGAGCAGAGGAATGCAAAGAAACATGGCCAAAATAAAGTGAAACCATACGAACGTGTGTACAGTTAGAATGTTATTCTGCCACTAATGGTCTTGTTTTCATGCATAGGATTTTCAAAAGTAGGTCTAGGTGGATGTTTTGCTCCATTCCTTTCAAAAAAATGCATGAATAATTGACTAGTAGAGTGCCATAGGAAAATTTCCTATTGCTATGTTTTTCCGTTGAACCAAAATACCCTAATGGATCGACATGAATGTGGAGTAATAAGTGATGCAACAAGTGTACAACCTCTTTGCCGTAGCCGTGTCGACCTCGGCATCATTGGGTTGGTCACTGAAGACGTTGAGGTAGAGGTGGTTGTCGGAGGTGTGGAGAAAGATCTGAGGAATCTGTAGACGGCGTCTAGGGCACTCCTCTATTGTGATGGATCGTTCCGTCGTTGGAGCAGCTCCGGTGAGCCGTAAGACGTCAAGGCTGAAGCAGCACAAGACAGACATCGTTAATCTCAAGTGGGATTCTAATAGCATCTCAAATAGATGATGTTGTAAGTGCATCTAGTGCCACCCCTAGTTGCTTTTGGAGTATTGACGACAAACCTAGTTGAGGGACTAATGTGTTTGTGAGAATTGTAGGATAACACAGGTAGAAGTCCCTCATTGATTCGGTTTTCCCACCAGAGATGACCCCTAAAAATGTATGAAGACATTGATGTCAAAGGTGGTTTATGAAGATATTCACATTGAAGACTATGACAAGAGAAGACACCGCATGAGGCCTATGGAGCTTGAAGACTTAGATCTTTCGTAGTTCTTTTTCTTCTGTGTTGAGTCATAGGAACCACCGTACTGCTAAGTGGGGTCCAAGAGAACCAGTCAGAATGACTGAAGTGATGCTTAAACAAAAACCTATGTCTTCGAGTGAAGACTATGAGAGCAAATCTTGTCCAGAGTTGGACAAGTCAGCTTTGTTTGTAGCCCAAGTAAAGTTGCCGTGTGAGTTTGAAATCTGACCGTTGGAACACATGTCAGTTCCTTAGTGACCCAGGGTCATTTCGGACAAATCAGGTCGGGTTGCCAAGTGGCTATAAATAGCCCACCCCCTACAACCATAACCGGTTGGCTGCTCAGATTCAGAGTACGGCTTTTGTCGTTTGAGAGCAACCCACCTCGAAGCCTTTGAGAGAGAATTCCTTGCGAGGATAAAGCCCTAACCACTCAGAGCCAAAGAGAATTAGGCATCACTTAAGTTTTCTTGTCTGAGTGATCTGAAGACTTATTACACTTGAGGACTGTGCATCCTCCAGCCGGTTAGGCGTCGCGTTCTGAGCATCCAAGAGACATTGTGGATTGCTGGTGAATGAAGTCTGTGAAGGTTTGGGAGTCTACCTTGAAGACTTACCAGAGTGATTGGGCGAGGTCTGTGTGACCTTAGCTCAAGGGGAATACGGTGAGGACTGGGTGTCCTGAGCTGCGTGTTCATGAATGGGTGTTCGGGACTGTGTGTCCTTTGGTTTAAATACCTAGCCGCCCTAACCAGACGTACAGTTGTCACAACAACTAGAACTGGTCCAACAAATCTTTGTCTTCAACGAGTCACTGGTTTCATCCTTTCCTTCTCTTTACTTACTGTTACTCTGTGTGAAGTCATTGTATATTTGCTCTATCTTTTGTCTTCACTGAGTGACTGTGTGATCTGTTTGGCTTCTTAATATCTTCCTGCCTGATCCTTACTACCTAGCTTCTATTAGTCATTGTCCTTTCACTTCATTGAATACATGCCTATGGTTTATCTAGTGTAGTCTAACTTCTACTGCATGGTAATAGGTTTATTTCTATTGTTTGTCTTTGAAACTTCCATGTTTTGAAGACTTTCATAAAAATTGCCTATTCACCCCCCTCTAGTCGATATAACGCACTTTCAATTGGTATCAGAGCAAGGTGCTCCCTTGTTCTGTGTGATTCGGTTTAACCACCTGGAGTTTTAGCTATGTCGACTGCAGGGATAATTAAAGTCTCCGCTGCGTGCCCCGTCTTCGATGGAACTGAATATCCCTACTGGAAGATTAAGATGCGCATGCATCTTGAAGCCATTGACGTCGATCTATGGTATGTCGTCAAGAACGGCGTTCCCAAGGCTGGAGAAGGTGTAACTGCTGCTGATGTCAAGAAGTTCGTTCAACTGGACTCTACTGCCAAGAACATTATCTGTGGTCATCTGACCAAAGCACAGTATGGCCGTGTGAGCGCTTTGGAAACATCTAAGCTGGTCTGGGACTGGCTCTCCAAGGTCAACGAAGGCGTCTCAACCCAGAGAGATCAGAGAATCAGCGTTCTTCGCAACCTCTTCAACCGCTTCAAGCAAAATGACAATGAGAATGTCCAGCTCACATTTGACCGACTCACTGACAACACAAATGAGCTTCAAGCCCTCGGCGCCACTGAGATCACCAAGCATGAAGTCGTCAAGACACTACTGAGATCACTTGACAGTTCATTTGACACCCTAGCCCCGATGATTCAAGAACAGCCTGATTTCAAGACACTCGATCCGTCCGACATACTTGAGAGGCTCAACACACATGAGTTTCAGCTTTCTGAGAAAAGAGATATCTACGGTCCAAAGTATGGGCGAACTCGTGCCCTGAAGGCAAAAGCTGTCTCCTCATCTGAAGAAGAATCTGACAGCAGTTCTGATGATCCTGAAGACATTGGAAAGGAACTTGCTGTGCTTGTAAAGAAGTTCCAAAGATTCACCAAGAAGAAAGGCTTCAGAAAGTCTTCAGATCAAGCACAAGGAATGATGAAGCTTCTGCTCATGACTACAAGAAGAAAACATGTCACAAGTGCAAGAAAACTGGCCACTTCATCTCTGAGTGTCCGTAGTGGGACAATGAGAATAGAAAGAAGAAGAAGAGCAAGGAATATGACTCTGACATCAAGAAGAAGAAGAAGAAATACTCAAAGTCCTCTTCCAAGTCTTCCTCAAAGTCTTCATCACACAAGAAGAGTTCATCTGGCAAGGCACATGCTTTTGTTGGCAAGGAAATGGATTCAGAGGAGGAGTCTGTTCTGAGGAGGCGGAGGTGGAGTTTGAGGAGGAATCCGATTCTGGAGTTGCAAGTCTGGCTACAGCATACATTGCCAAGTCCATCTTCAACACTGAAGACAATGACTTCACCACCAACGCCGATGCAAATGACAAGGACGACTCTGCTCCTACCTACTGCTTCATGGCACGCGGTGCCAAGGTAAACACACACACTACTCACTATCAAACATCTAGTGACGATGACTCTGATTGTGATTCAAGACCCAGCTACAAAACACTTGCTAAAATTGCATCTGAACAACAGAAAGCCATGGAACATATTCAAAAACTGTTAGACAAAAGCGATGATCTGTTGGGTGCTGAAATGACTCGATTTGAGTCCTTAATTGAAGACATAAAAAATCTTCACGTTAAGTATGAGGAACTTGAAAGTCGTCATGAAACGCTCTCAACAACTCATGAAAAGCTTTCCTATGATTATCTTCAAAGGAAGCAAGATTTTGAGAAATTGAGAGCGGCTCATGAAGATCTTCAAAAGGAAAACGAGTCACTTCGCGCCGAACAGATCAGTTCCACTCAGGAAGGATTTGAACCACCATGTTTTAAATGCATTGAGCGTGATAATGCTGCTTCTGTTGCTGAATGTTCTACTGCTGCTACTGTTGCAATATCTTCAACTGTTGATGTGGAAACTAACCCCTCTACTAAGGATACTACTGCGATTGCTGATGAGAATGCGAGGTTGAAGACATTGCTTGAAACAGGGATGTACAAAAGTCTTAAAGGGCATTAGACACTATGTGATGTCCTCAAAAGGCAGATTCTGAACCGAAACCCGAGGAAAGAGGGAGTTGGGTTCATAAGGAAAATGAATGCTGATGGCTCTTACTGGAAACCCGAGCAGTATCCCAAAACCACATGGGTTGCTTCAAAGGAACCTTTAGCAGATCCATCCAGTCTATCTGGCTTCACTTGTGCTAACCCCATTGTCATTGATGAATCCTTTGATGCAAACTATAAACTATTTAAGAATCAGAATGGTGAAGTGTTTGCCAGGTACATTGGTACTAACTGCAGGAATGGGCCGCCTATGAAGAAGATCTGGGTGCCCAAACGGTGTTTGGAAAATCTTCCTGTGAATGTCATCATGACACCACAGATGAAGAAGACAAACCCCAGACCACAGGCTTCATATGGCCCAAAGGCTTCATACAGAAAGAGGACTCACCTGAGTCGCACTAATGCAAATGTTTTGTAGGGAAACCATACTCAGGCCTATGAATATGAGCGCGGTTCATCGAACCGCCATGTTCATAAGACCAAAAACTATTCTGCTTATTCTTATGAGTATTATTGTACACCTGCAAGACTTTTTGCTAGAGCCCCAAAGCCAAAGTTTTCAGACACTGCACTTAGACTTATCGCTTCTAAGCCACCCTTGAAGATGTGGGTGGTTAAGAAGGTTTAACTCTCTTTTGCAGGGAAAGGTCTCCAGCAGAAAATCAAAATCTTCTGACGCTGTCGCTGGGGACCTTAAACATCTTGTAGGGCGCAAGATCAAATGCCCGAATGGTCTTACTATGTACTTCGTTCCTGAATCGCTTGCTACTCTCCCTATAAGTCCTAATCTGGATCTAAGCTTTCATAACCCACTGGTTCGTCAAATGTTTTTGCTTCACAACTCTCTTTGTGAAGCCTATCCCCCTAACTGCACTATAGGGTACGACACCAGCGTCTACAGAATGGATTATTGATAGTGGGTGTACAAATCACATGACTGGCAAAAGAAGCCTTCTGATGGACTCAACTTTACGTCCATCCGACAAGAGCCACATCACATTTGCTGACACTGGTAAAAGTAAGGTATTGGGTCTAGGTAGAGTTGCAATCTCAAAGGATCAACACATGGATAAAGTCATGCTTGTTGAATCCCTTGGCTTCAACTTAATGTCTGTCTCAATGCAATGCGATTTGAACATGATCGTAATATTTGGAAAATATCATTGCCTTGTTCTAATGGAATCTGACAAGTCTCTAGTATTTGAAGGGTATCGGAAAGACGATCTGTACGTGGTAGATTTCTCAGCAGGACCACAGCTTGCCGTATGTCTTCTAGCAAAAGCTTCAGAATGCTGGCTCTGGCATCGGAGGCTTGGGCATGCTGGCATGAGGAACCTCCACACCCTTGCAAAGAAGAAGCATGTCATAGGCATCGAGGGCGTCAAGTTCAATAAAGATCACTTATGCGGTGCCTGTGAAGCAGGAAAGATGACAAGGGCCAAACATCCCTCGAAGACAATCATGACTACTACTCGACCCTTCGAGCTGCTTCACATGGATCTTTTCGGTCCCACTCATTACTCAACCCTTACTACTACTGCTTGTTTCTATGGCTTCGTCATTGTTGATGATTATTCTAGATACACTTGGGTGCATATTATCCTTTACAAGACTGAAGTGCAGGATGTCTTCAGACGCTTCGCCAATCGAGCAATGAACAACTATGGCGCCAAGATAAAGCACATCAAAAGTGACAATGGCACTGAATTCAAGAACACTGGCCTTGATACATATCTTGATACCTTGGGCATTACACATGAATTCTCAGCCCCGTACACGCCACAGCAGAATGGCGTCGTCGAATGCAAGAATAGAACACTCATTGAGATGGCCAGAACAATGCTAGATGAATACAAGACTCCAAGAAAATTCTCACCTGAAGCCATTGATACTGCATGCCATACAATCAATCGTGTTTATCTTCACCAGCTTCTGAACAAGACATCGTATGAGCTCCTCACTGGCAAGAAGCCAAATGTCAGTTACTTCAGAGTATTTGGCGCAAGGTGCTGGATCAAGGACCCACATCACACTTCAAAGTTTGCCCCAAAAGCACATGAGGGTTTTATGCTTGGATATGGAAAGGATTCGCACTCCTACAGAGTCTTCAACCTCTTTCATTATAAAGTGGTTGAAATCGTGGATGTGCGGTTCGATGAGACTAACGGTTCACAAAGAGAGCACTTGCCAAATGTGCTAGATGAAGTTCCATCCAGTGAATCAATCAAGCTAATGGGAACTGGACAAATCATACCTTCTGAAGCTCATCCTGAAGAGGAACTCATCATGTCCGCACCAGATCAACCTGAAGACAATGCTCAACCTGAAGACAATCCCTCCAACAACGACAATGATCAGCAAGAGCAAAGTCTTCGCCCTGTACATCCTCGTGTTGCCAATGAAGTGCAGATTGAGAGATTAATTGACAGCATTAATGCACCTGGTCCGCTCACTCGATCAAGGGCAACCCAGCTGGCAAATTTTTGTGGGCACTTCGCATTCGTCTCAATAACAGAACCCAAGAAAGTGGAAGAAGCCTTCATGGAACCTGAATGGATTCAAGCTATGCAAGAAGAGCTTCAACAGTTTGAGCTGAATAATGTATGGGAACTGGTCAAGCGTCCTGATCCTCGGAAGCACAACATAATAGGCACAAAATGGATATACCGCAACAAGCAAGATGAGCATGGTCAAGTTGTCAGAAACAAAGCTCGTCTAGTTGCTCAAGGATATACTCAAGTGGAAGGCATTGACTTCGATGAAACATTTGCTCCTGTGGCTAGACTTGAAGCCATACGCATACTGCTGGCCTATGCAAATCATCACAACATACTTCTTTATCAAATGGATGTGAAGAGCGCCTTTCTCAATGGCAAGATTGAAGAAGAAGTGTATGTTGCACAACCACCTGGCTTTGAAGATCCAAAACATCCTGATATGGTATACAAGCTCAACAAGGCACTGTATGGCCTCAAACAAGCCCCTGGTATGACACACTCAAATACTTTTTGAAGAGCAAAGGCTTCATACCTGGTTCCCTCGACCCCACTCTCTTAACGAAGACATATGATGGTGAACTTTTTGTGTGCCAAATATATGTGGATGACATTATATTCGGCTGCACCAATCAGAAGTACAGTGAAGAGTTTGGATATATGATGCAAGAGCAATATCAGATGTCCACGATGGGAGAGCGGAAGTTTTTCCTCGGTCTTCAAATACGACAGCAATGCAACGGCATCTTCATATCTCAAGAGAAGTATCTCAAAGATTGCCTTAAGAAGTTCGGTATGCAAGACTGCAAAGGGTTCACGACGCCAATGCTAGCCAAGCATCATCTGAGTCCTGACGACAATGGTAAAGAGTTTGATCAATAGGTATACCGCTCTATGGTTGGTTCTTTGCTGTATCTATGTGCATCAAGGCCAGATATTATGCTTAGTGTTTGCATGTGTGCTCGATTTCAAGCGGCACCAAAGGAGTCGCATCACTTAGCTGTGAAGCGAATTCTTCGATATTTGGCTCACACCCCAACTCTAGGATCATGGTATCCAAACGGATCAGAGTTTGATCTGGTTGGATTCTCGGATGCTGATTATGCTGGTAACAAGGTGGATCGCAAGTCTACATCAGGCACATGTCATTTCCTGGGACGATCACTTGTATGTTGGTCTTCAAAGAAGCAGAACTATGTATCTATCTCCACTGCTGAATCTGAATACATTGCTGCTGGATCTTGCTGCGCTCAGCTTCTGTGGATGAAGCAAACCCTCAAGGACTATGGCATTCATCTGAAGCAAGTGCCACTCTACTACGACAACAAAAGCGCCATCAAGATTGCCAACAACCCTGTTCAGCACTCGAAGACAAAGCACATTGAAATTCGTCATCACTTTCTCAGAGATGATGTTATGAAGGAAGATATTTATATCATACACGTCAACACTGAAGAGCAATTGGCAGATATCTTCACCGAGCCCTTCGATGAGAAGAGATTTTGCAAGTTACGGTGTGAGCTAAATATCCTGGAATCCTCAAATGTCATGTGATCAGGCACCCATCCTAACCCTTATGCATATTGATGACTTAGATGTGCAACACACGAAGTAAAGTATATCTTCAATCAATGAAGACATACATTCTAAGTGTGAATACATTAAAGTGGAATTTGACTTCGGAGCGCCACGATAATTGTGTGCCGTGTCTGGGTCTAATACTTCCTATACGGTGGGTAACGCCACCACCAAATGTTCTATTTGAAGTGTTTCACTCATGGCGTTACCTTGCTATGTCTTCACATTTGTTTGGTTTCAATCTCAACATGTTTTCATGATTATCTTCACTATGTTGATTATATATATATACTAGTGTTCTGTCCTCTACAACATTCACTTATAACTATGTCTTCTTGATGAATCTTTTGATCTAAGTGAATGTGATCGGACCCTAACCTCTCTGTGCTTTCTATCTCAAACTCTATCTCTCCAAGTCATATGCATTCTATTGAAACTGTCGAATGTCTTCTCTGCGTCCTTGTCAGCAGAAGATACAGAGACAAACATTAAGTCCGTTTTCAATGCTCATTCCTCCACATGAAACCCGGAGAAGTAGGAACGACCACCCGACAATCCAGGCGTGCGTGGGACGTGGAACAAACCCCAATATACTGCATGATGGCCATGTGTTCCTCAGATGTGAATCGCCAGGGGCACCTGTGTAATAATGCAGTGCCGCCCCTGTACCTATAAATACACCCTTCGCAGCAGTCATTATCTCTTCTTCCATTCTCGCATGAACCCTAGCGCCACCGCTAGCCCTCGACGCCGCCGGCGACGAAGCGCTTCACTGCCGCAACCTCTCCGACGCGGTCTTCACGCCGACCACGGACACCTCTCCGCCGTCGCCGTAGGTGTCCTCCGTCGCCAAGTTAGGGCATGGAAGATCAAACTGCTCGGCCTCCTCTTCCACTCCGTCTAGCAGTTCCTAGTGTGGTAAATAAAACTTCTTTTTACGGCCCCTTTTGATCCTATGGCTTTGTCACTTTCTACCATAAGAAGTTTCTATTCACACAAGTTGGATCTCTTTCCTACTGCATCTCATAACATGCCTAGTATATTCACTTATGCTTCACAAGTAGTTAGATTCCTCACTTGTACTGATCTCTGGATTTGTACAAATCTGGAACCAACTCCTTATCTATGAGTGAATGTCTTCGCACGATGAGGTCAATGTCTTCTAAACTGATTTATCTTCAAAATCTTCTGAGAATGCATATGACCTCTTCCCCTTCACTCGCACCTTAATGCTGTCATAGGTACATGTCCATGGGAGAATCCCTTAGTTCTCATAGTCTGCATTCATTTGCAGAGTTCTTACAGCATCATATAAATTCTCCCGAAGCCAGTTCCTGTTTGTCCAGCAAGAGAAAACCTTTGAAGCCTTTGAACGTTTTGAAGCCTTTCAGTTTGAAGTTCATGGCTGCAGAGAAGTCAGTAAGGAAGGGTGGCAGACAGCATCGTGGGGGAACATCAAGAGATTTGCATGATGACCTCTCAGAGCTGTACAAGACAGATCCTGAAGAGGATTATAATCAGCGCAAGACCCGAATCCAATGGATTTGAAGATATTGGGCAGAACAATGGTTCAAATACCGGTTTGTGACCCAGGAATATGCTGAGAAAAATGCCATCAAGAGACCGTGGGGAGACATCCTATACAAGAATCTTCAACCCAGGTCCAGAGAAGAAGCCACTGAACAAGGCTTCTATCCCTACATGGTCCGTGGGCCACAGCCTGCAGATGCACACCCATCGTCACTACTATGGTGCCGTGACGACAATATGTTCAAGCGCAACTTCTAGTTTGCCAAGAACTCAGCGAAGCAGAACAAGAAGTCTTTTGGATTAGACTTCAACCCTGGTCCTTCTGCTCCAAGGGCTGACGGCACACGCGATGCAGAACCCAATGTCGTCGGTCCTTTCTACAACCTGGCAGGTCTCATCACCCATATCTTGGTTCAAGGGACAGCCGTGAATGAGCCTGCAGCTGACGCTAAATCAGATGAAGCGCCTGCAGCGCCTACACCAAAGAAGTTGAAGAAGCCCAAAGCTTCAAAGCCTGCCCCTTCACCAAAAATCTCAAGGGCGAAGCCACTGGCAACTGCACCTCCTGAAGACAGTGTGCAGTCTGAAGACTTGTCACGCGTCTCCAAGCCCTAGAAGGTCAAGATGCCTCTGACACACACCGGCCAAGAGCTAACTGCTGCTGCCATTCTGCGCAATGAAGCCATCGATCTATCAAGTGATGAAGATCTTGCAGATGACACTCTTGAGCAACTCATCAAGAGCAAAGAAGAAGCAGAAATCTTCAATAATCTGCCGCTCTTTGATGTATCAATCATTCATAACTTCATTGATGAGTGGTTTGACACGCCAAACATCAGCTTCGACGATCTCCAAGTACCCATTGGCCTCAGTGTCGCCTTCCATGGCGCCATTGCTTCAGAGTTGGCCATCGCCCAGCGCGTTGTTGAACTGAAGCAGAAGATTGACTATGAAAAGGCTCAGTTCAAGAAGCATATGGCCAAGCTCAGTGTGCAAGAAGTGAAGAACTTCAAGATCATGATGCACGAGCTCAAAGAAGCCTTTCTAAAGAAACGTGCAGAAGCTCAGGGTTCGCGTGAGTGCATGAAGGCTCTGGCTGACAGATGTGTGCAAGCCTACAATGAGGCTGAGAAGCGCAAGGCCCTTGGTCGTCCTGGCATTGACCCCAGGATGGCCGCAAAGAAGAAGAAGAAGCCTGCTATGGCTGAACCTGAAGCACCAAGGCAGGAAGCCGATCCCATAGTCTTCCCAACTAGCATGACCGGCCCGAAGCCAAAGGCCAGGTCAACCGCTTCAGAACTGAAGAAGACCAGGATTGCTGAGGCTGAAGCAAGGAAAAGAAAACATCCTGAAGCCTTTGCTACTACCCCCGTCAAGAAGAAAAGAAAGACCAAGAAGGAACGGGCTGCTCCCACAGAGCCCTTGATTGTTGAACCCATTTCCATGGTTCACCCCGATGCTAATCCAGAAGAACGTCAACTGACTATCCATGAGCCTGCTTTCACAGAGGCTCATGAACCTGAAGACATTGGTCATAATGACCGTGTTGAAGATGATGCAACCCTTCCTCAGCTAGAGCACCAACAGGTATCATCGCCTTTGCTAACGCACAGCGAGCTCATCAGCATTGGTCGTCCATTGACGCCAATTGCACAGGATGCTTCATGGGCGGATCACCCACAAGAGGAAGAAGACTATGAGGCCCAGCCCACTCCAGCTCCACAAGCGTCACCCGCGTTGCGCAGGCTTCGCAAAGGTCCAAGGCCTCAAGTCTCTGCTAAAGACAATCTGGCTGCATCAGCCGCGGAAGAAGAAGTTCCACAAGCTGCTACTCCCCTGCCCCACCAAGAAGTCGTTCTCGTGGAGAACGTGATCCTGACCGACCCTCCAGCTCGTCAAGTGGAGGTTGAAAATCGTGAGGCTTCCACCACCAACACCACGGAAGCCGCTGACGCTGTCATGGCTGAAGCTAATGTGGAGCCCTCACCCCCAACAGCACCAGAAGTCAGCGAAGCCACTGATCCTACTGCCTCTGTTCCTGCGTCTGCTGCCGGTCCCCAATTCGACTATCATGTTGAGCATAGGCCTCAGGTCCAGAAGCCAATCCCACGATTGCCCAGGTTCCCAGGTCCTGCATCAGCACCTGGCTCCTTCAACATCAATGGCTTCAGAGCAGACAACACATTCTTCAATAGCTCCAGGAACCCCTACTCTAGGGAAAGAATATCATCTGATCGGTTCTGGAGCTATCAGCAGCGAAGCTATTACTCATGTATTCTTTACAACCAAGGTCGCATCTTCCCACACAAGCGCCTTGACATTGAAGCTATAGCTGGTCTGCCCTGTCTGGAAGAAGCTTTGGATTGCTTCAAGGAAGTTGGACTGCTGCCGTTCGTTACTGACCAAGAGCATTGGAATGAAGAGCTGCTGCTCCAATTCTATGCCACACTTCACATCCGCGGATATAACAGAGATCCGAAGACTTGGGTCCTGGAGTGGACGACTGGAAACGTTCATCACGAAGCCAAAGCCTTTGACATCATTGAGCTCACTGGCTTGCCCACTCCTGGCGATCTCTACGAGCATGGCTGTCAGCTTCACAGTGAAGCTGTTGAGAGCATCTTTCAGAAGACTGAACCCAATATGAGTCAGATGCTCAGTATGATGAAGCCATTGCCCCAAGATGCTGCTTATCTCACGGAGTTACTTGTTGAAGACCTTGAGTATCTGCCAAGGACCATTTATCATATCATAAGACGAACTCTCTGGCTAATCAAAGGACATTCTCCCCATGCCAAGCTGGAAGGTGCAATGAAGACTTTGGTTTTCTATATTCTTCATGGAAAATGCTTCAATACACAGGATTTCTTCATTCGCCAACTTGCTGCATCTGGCCCTGATCTGTTTGGGTTGAAGTTCTACGCCCCTTGGGTGATGCGGCTGATCAAACTTCACTCTGCTATCTCATATCAGCCATCTGCCCGCAACCATCGGATCTTCTTGCCTGATGTGGATATGTCTACTTAAGCCATCTATCTTGAGCCTGCCAAGGAACCTCTAAGTCTTCAGAATGCAGAGCATAAGAGTTTCACTCAGAACGTTGAAGGTGTTTGTAAGTGCATCTAGTGCCACCCCTAGTTGGTTTTGGAGTATTGACGACAAACCTAGTTGAGGGACTAATGTGTTTGTGAGAATTGCAGGATAACACAGGTAGAAGTCCCTCATTGATTCGGTTTTACTACCAGAGATGAACCCTAAAAATGTACGAAGACATTGAAGACAATGGTGGTATATGAAGATATTCACATTGAAGACTATGACAAGAGAAGACACTATGTGAAGCCTATGGAACTCGAAGACTTAGATCCTTCGTAGTTCTATTTCATTTGTGTTGAGTCATAGGAACCACCGTACTGTTAAGTGGGGTCCAAGAGAACTAGTCAGAATGACTGAAGTGATGCCTAATTCAAAACCTATATCTTCGAGCGAAGACTATGAGAGCAAATCTTGTCCAGAGTCGGACAAGTCAGCTTTACTTGTAGCCCAAGTAAAGTTGCCGTGTGAGTTTGAAATCTGACCGTTGGTACACGTGTTAGTTCCTTAGTGACCCAGGGTCATTTAGGACAAATCAGGTCGGGTTGCCCAGTGGCTATAAATAGTCCACCCCCCTACAACCATAAACGGTTGGCTGCTCAGATTTCAGTGCACGACTTTTGTCGTTTGAGAGCAACCCACCTCGAAGCCTTTGAGAGAAAATTCCTAGCGAGGAGAAAAGCCCTAACCACCCAGAGCCAGAGTAAATTGGGCATCACTTAAGTCTTCTTGTCTGAGTGATCTGAAGACTTATTACACTTGAGGACTGTGCATCCTCTAGCCGGTTAGGCGTCGCGTTCTGAGCATCCAAGAGAAATTGTGGATTGCCAGTGAACGAAGTCTGTGAAGGTTTGGGAGTCTACCTTGAAGACTTACCAGAGTGATTGGGCGAGGTCTGTGTGACCTTAGCTCAAGGAGAAAACGGTGAGGACTGGGTGTCCTGAGCTACGTGTTCAGGACTGGGTGTCCTTTTGGTTTAAATACCTAGCCGCTCCAACCAGACGTACAGTTGTCACAGCAACTGGAACTGGTCCAACAAATCATTGTCTTCAGCGTGCCACTGGTTTCATCTTCACTTCCTTTTACTTACTGTTACACATTGTGAAGCCATTGCATGCTTGCTGTATCTTCTGTTTTCACATCATAAATGTATGATTTGTTTGGCTTCATAACTTCTTCCTACCTGATCCTTATTACACTGCAGCTACTTGTCTTGTGCTTTCACTCTATTGAATACTTGACCACGGCTTGCCTAGTGTAATCTAACTTCCGCTGCTTAAGTGATAGACATATCTGTACTGTTTGTCTTCATAACTTTCACGTTTTGAAGACTTTCATAAAAATCGCCTATTCACCCCCCCTCTAGTCCATATAACGCACTTTCAATTGGTATCAGAGCAAGGTGCTCCCTTGTTCTGTGTGATTCGGTTTAACCACCTGGAGTTTTAGCTATGTCGACTGCAGGGATAATTAAAGTCTCCGCTGCGTGCCCCGTCTTTGATGGAACTGAATATCCCTATCGGAAGAATAAGATGCGCATGCATCTTGAAGCCATTGACGTCGACCTATGGTATGTCGTCGAAAACGGCATTCCCAAGGCTGGAGAAGGTGTCACTACTGCTGATGTCAAGAAGTTCACTCAACTGGACTCTACTGCCAAGAATATCATCTGTGGTCATCTGACCAAGGGACAGTACGGCCGTGTGAGTGCCTTGCAGACATCCAAGCTAGTCTGGGACTGGCTCTCCAAAGTCAATGAAGGCATCTCAACCCAGAGAGGTCAAAGAATCAGTGTTCTTCGCAATCTCTTCAACCGCTTCAAGCGAAATGACAATGAGAATGTCCAGCACACATTTGACCAGCTCACTAACATCACAAATGAGCTTCAAGCCCTCGGCGCCACTGAGATCACCAAACATGAAATCGTCAAGACGCTGCTGAGATCACTTGACAGTTTGTTTGACATCCCAGCCCTGATGATTCAAGAACGTCCAGACTTCAAGACACTCGATCCGTCTGACATACTTGAGAGGCTCAACACACATGAGTTTCAGCTTTCTGAGAAAAGAGATATCTATGGTCCAAACTATGGGCGAACTCGTGCCTTGAAGGCAAAAGCTGTGTCCTCATCTGAAGAAGAATCTGACAGCAGTTCTGATGATCCTGAAGACATTGGAAGGGAACTTGCAATGCTTGTGAAGAAGTTCCAGAAATTCACCAAGAAGAAAGGCTTCAGAAAGTCTTCACGATCAAGCTCAAGGAATGATGAAGCTTCTGCTCATGACTACAAGAAGAAAACATGTCACAAGTGCAAGAAAACTGGACACTTCATCTCTGAGTGTCCACAATGGGACAATGAGAGCAGAAAGAAGAAGAAGAGCAAGGAATATGACTCTGACGACAAGAAGAAGAAGAAGAAATACTCAAAGTCTTCTTCCAAGTCTTCCTCAAAGTCTTCATCACACAAGAAGAGCTCAACTGTCAAGGCTCGTGTGTTTGTTGGCAAGGAAATGGATTCAGAGGAGGAATCCGCTTCTGAGGAGGAAGAGGTTGAGTCTGAGGAGGAATCTGATTCTGGCATTGCGAGTCTGGCTACAGCTTACATCGCCAAGTCCATCTTCAGCACTGAAGACAATGACTTCATCACCAACACCGATGCAAATGACAAGGAGGACTCCACTCCTACCTACTGCTTCAGGGCACGTGGTGCCAAGGTAAACACATGCACTACTCACTATCAAACATCCAGTGACGATGATTCTGATTGTGATTCAAAACCCAGCTACAAAACACTTGCTAAAATTGCAACTCAACAACAGAAAGCCATGGAACATATTCAAAAACTGTTAGACAGAAGCGATGATCTGTTGGGTGCTGAAATGACTCGGTTTGAATCCTTAATTGAAGACATAAAAAATCTTCACGTTAAGTATCAGGAACTTGAAGATCGTCATGATACTCTCTCAACAACTCATGAAAAGCTCTCCTATGATTATCTTCAAAGGAAGCAAGATCTTGAGAAATTGAGAGCGGCTCATGAAGATCTTCAAAAGGAAAACGAGTCACTTCGCGCCGAACAGATCAGTTCCGCTCAGGAAGGATTTGAACCACCATGCCTTAAATGCATTGAGCGTGATAATGCTACTTCTGTTGCTGAATGTTCCACTGCTACTACTGTTGCAATATCTTCAACTATTGAAGTGGTAACTAAGCCCTCTGCTGAGGATACCACTGCTATTGCTGATGAGAATGCTAGGTTGAAGACATTGCTTGAAACAGGGATGTACAAAAGTCTCAAAGGACATCGGACATTATGTGATGTCCTCAAGAAGCAGATTCTGAACCGAAACCCTAGGAAAGAGGGTGTTGGGTTCGTGAGGAAAATTAATGCAGATGGCTCTTACTGGAAACCTGAGCAGTACCCCAAAACCACATGGGTTGCTGCAAAGGAATCCTCAGCAGATCCATCCAATCTATCTAGCTTCACTTGTGCTAATCCCATTATCATTGATGAATCCTTTGATGCAAACTATAAACTGTTTAAGAATCAGAATGGTGAAGTATTTGCCAGGTACATTGGTACTAACTGCAGGAATGGACTGCCTATGAAGAAGATCTGGGTTCCAAAAACGTGTCTGGAGAATCTTCCTGTGAATGTCCTCATGACACCTCACATGAAGAAGACAAACCTCAGACCAAAGGCTTCATATGGTCCAAAGGCTTCATACAGACAGAGGACTCACCTGAGTCGCACTAACGCAAATGTTTTGCAGGGAAACCATGCTCAGGCATATGAGAGCGGTTCTTCAAACCGTCATGTTCATATGACCAAGAACTATTCTGCCTATTCTTATGAGTGCTATTGCCCGCCTGCTAGACTGTTTGCTAGGGCTCCAAAGCCAAAATTCTCAGATGCTGCACTTAGACTTATTGCTTCTAAGCCACCCTTGAAGATGTGGGTGGTTAAGAAAGCTTAACTCTCTTTTGCAGGGAAAGGTCTCCAGCAGAAAACCAAAATCTTCTGACGCTATTGCTGGGGACCTTAAAAATCTTGTGGGGCGCAAGATCAAATGCCCGAATGGCATCACGATGTATTTCGTACCTGAATCGCATGCTACTCTTCCTATTAGTCCTAACCTGGATCTAAGTTTTCATAACCCACTGGTTCGTCAAATGTTTTTGCTTCACAATTCTCTTCGTGAAGCCTATCCCCCTAACTGCACTGTAGGGTACGACACCAGCGCCTTCAGAGTCTTCAGAATGGATTATTGACAGTGGGTGTACAAATCACATGCTGGCATGAGGAACCTCCACACCCTTGCGAAGAAGAAGCATGTCATAGGCATCGAGGGTGTCAAGTTCAAGAAATATCACTTATGCGGTGCCTGTGAAGCAGGGAAGATGACAAGGGCAAAACATCCTTCGAAGACAATCATGACCACTACTCGACCCTTCGAACTGCTTCACATGGATCTTTTTGGTCCCACTCACTACTCAACTTTTTCCACTACTGCTTGCCTCTATGGCTTTGTCATTGTTGATGATTACTCTAGATATACTTGGGTGCACATAATTCTTTACAAGACCGAAGTGCAGGATGTCTTCAGAAGCTTCGCAAATCGGGCTATGAACAATTATGGCGCCAAGATAAAGCACATCAGAAGTGACAATGGCACTGAATTCAAGAACACTGGCCTTGATACATATCTGGATACCTTGGGCATCACACATGAATTCTCAGCTCCGTACACGCCACAGCAGAATGGCGTCGTCGAACGCAAGAATAGAACACTCATTGAGATGGCCAGAACAATGCTAGATGAGTACAAGACTCCAAGAAAATTCTGGCCTGAAGCCATTGACACTGCATGCCATACAATCAACCGTGTCTATCTTCACAAGCTTCTGAACAAGACATCTTATGAACTTCTAACTAGCAAGAAGCCAAATGTCAGTTACTTCAGAGTATTTGGCTCAAGATGCTGGATCAAGGACCCACACCACACCTCAAAATTTGCACCAAAAGCACATGAGGGCTTTATGCTTGGATATGGAAAGGATTCGCACTCCTACAGAGTCTTCAATCTCTTTCACTACAAAGTGGTTGAAACAGTGGATGTGCGGTTCGATGAGACCAATGTTTCACAAAGAGAGCAACTGCCAGATGTGCTAGATGAAGTTCCAGCCAGTGAATCAATCAAGCTAATGGGAACTGGAGAAATTATACCTTCTGAAGCTCATCCTGAAGAAGAACTTATCATCTTAGCACCTGATCCACATGAAGACAATGCTCAGCCTAAAGACATTCCTCCCCACGACAACATAGATCAGCAAGAGCAAAGTCTTCGACCCATACATCCTCGTGTTGCCAATGAAGTGCAGATTGACAGAATAATTGACAGCATCAATGCACCTGGTCCACTGACCCGTTCAAGGGCAACTCAGCTGGCAAATTTCTGCGGACACTTCACATTCGTTTCAATCACAGAACCCAAGAAAGTTGAAGAAGCTTTTATGGAACCTGAGTGGATTCAAGCAATGCAAGAAGAGCTTCATCAGTTTGAGCTGAACAATGTATGGGAATTGGTTAAGCGTCCTGATCCACGGAAGCATAACATAATAGGCACCAAATGGATATACCGCAACAAGCAAGATGAGCATGGTCAAGTTGTCAGAAACAAAGCTCGTCTTGTTGCTCAAGGATATACTCAAGTGGAAGGCATTGACTTCGATGAAACATTTGCTCCTGTGGCCAGACTTGAAGCCATCCGTATACTGCTGGCCTATGCAAATCATCATAACATACTGTTATATCAAATGGATGTGAAGAGTGCCTTTCTCAATGGCAAGATTGAAGAAGAAGTGTATGTTGCACAACCACCTGGCTTTGAAGATCCAAAACATCCTGACATGGTTTACAAGCTCAATAAGGCACTATATGGCCTCAAACAAGCCCCTCAGTCCTGGTATGACACACTCAAATACTTCCTGAAGAGCAAAGGCTTCATACGTGGCTCTCTAGATCCCACTCTCTTCACGAAGACATATGATGGTGAACTATTTGTGTGCCAAATATATGTGGATGACATTATCTTCGGCTGCACCAATCAGAAGTACAGTAAGGAGTTTGGATATATGATGCAAGGGCAATATCAGATGTCTATGATGGGGGAGCTGAAATTCTTCCTCGGTCTTCAGATACGGCAACAACGCAATGGCATCTTCATATCTCAAGAGAAGTATCTCAAAGATTGCCTGAAGAAGTTCGGTATGCAAGACTGCAAAGGCTTCACAACACCAATGCCAGCCAAACATCATCTGGGTCCTGACGACAATGGTAAAGAGTTCGATTAAAAGGTATACTACTCCATGATTGGCTCTTTGCTTTATTTATGTGCATCTAGGCCAGATATTATGCTTAGTGTTTGCATGTGTGCTCGATTTCAAGCGGCACCAAAGGAGTCGCATCACTTAGCAGTGAAGCGAATTCTTCGATATTTGGCTCACACCCCAACTCTAGGATTGTGGTATCCAAAGGGCTCAGAGTTTGATCTGGTTGGATTCTCGGATGCTGATTATGCTGGCGACAAGGTTGATCGGAAGTCTACATTAGGCACATGTCACTTTCTGGGACGATCACTTGTATGTTGGTCTTCAAAGAAGCAGAACTGTGTATCCCTCTCCACTGCTGAATCTGAATACATTGCTGCTGGATCTTGCTGCGCTCAGCTTCTGTGGATGAAGCAAACCCTCAAGGACTATGGCATTCAACTGAAGCAAGTGCCTCTTTACTGCGACAACGAAAGCGCCATCAAGATCGCCAACAACCCAGTTCAGCACTCGCAGACAAAGCACATTGAAATTCGTCATCACTTTCTCAGAGATCATGTTGCAAAGGAAGATATTGATATCATACACGTCAACACTGAAGAGCAATTGGCAGATATCTTCACCAAGGCCTTGGATGCGAAGAGATTTTGCAAGTTACGGTGTGAGCTAAATATCTTGGAATCCTCAAATGTCCTGTGATCAGGCACACATCCTAACACTTATGCATATTGATGACTTGGATGTGCAACACACAAAGTAATGTATATCTTCAATCAATGAAGACATATATTCTAAGTGTGAATACATTAATGTGGAAATTGACTTCGGAGCGCCATGATAATTGTGCGCCATGTCTTAGTCTAATACTTGCTATACGGTGGGTAACGCCACCACCAAACGTTCTATTTTGAAGTGCTTCACTCATGGTGTTACCTTGCAATGTCTTCACATTTGGTCTGGTTTCACTTCTAACATGTCTTCATGATTATCTTCACTACGTGGATCATATAGACATATATATACTAGTGTTCTGTCCTCTACAACATTCACTTATAGCTATGTCTTCTTGTTTTGAATCTTTTGAACTAAGTGAATGTGATCGGACCCTAATCTCTCTATGCTTTCTATCTCAAATTCTATCTCTCCAAGTCATATGCATCCTATTGAAACTGTCGAATGTCTTCTCTGCGTCCTTGTCAGCAGAAGACACAGAGACAAACTTTAAAACCGTTTTCAATGCTCATTCATCCACAAGAAATCCGGAGAAGTAGGAACGACCACCCGACAATCCAGGCGTGCGTGGGATGTGGAACTGCCCCCGAGACTCCGCATGATGGCCACGTGCTGTTCAGATGCGAATCGCCAGGGGCACCTGTGTAATAGCACAGTGCAGCCCCTGTGACTATAAATACACACTCACCGCGGTCATTATCTCCTTCTCCTTCTTCCTCCCTTGCACGAACCCTAGCACCACCGCTAGCTCTCGACGACGCCGGCGACGAAGCGCTTCACTGCCGCAACCTCTCCGACGCCGTTTTCACGCCGACCGCGGACATCACTCTCTCCGCCGTCGCCGTAGGTGTCTTTTGTCGCCAAGTTAGGGTGCGGAGGATCGAACTGCTCGACCTCATCTCCCACTCCGTCTAGCAGTTCCAAGTGTGGTAAATAAAACCTCTTTTTACAGCCTCTTTTGATCCTATAGTTCGGTCACTTTCTGCCATAAGAAGTTTCTATTCACACAATTAGATCTGTCTCAGTCTGCATCTCATAACTTGCCTAGTATATTCACTTGTGCTTCATGAAGTAGTTAGATTCCTCACTTGTACTGATCTATGGGTTCGTACAAATCTGGAACCAACTTCTTTTCTATAAGTGAATGTCTTCGCACGATGAGGTCAATATCTTTTAAACTGATTTATCCTCAAAATCTTCTGAGAATGCATATGACCTCTTCCACTTCCCTCGCACCTTAATGCTGTCACAGGTACATGTCCATGGGAGAATCTTTTGGTTCTCATAGTCTGCATTCATTTGCAGAGTTCTTAAAGTGTCACATCAATTCTCCTGAAGCCAGTTCTTGTTGGTCCAGCAAAAGAAAGCCTTTGAACGTCTTGAAGCCGTCCAAGTTAAGCTTCATGGCTGCAGAAAACCAGCAAGGAAGGGTGGCAGAAAGCGTCGAGGAGAAACATCAAGAGATCTGCCCGATGACCTCTTAGAGCTATACAATACAGATCCTGAAGAGGATTACAATCAACGCAAGACACGAATCCAATGGATTCGACGCTATTGGGCGGAGCAATGGTTCCAATACCGCTTCGTCACCAAGGAGTACACTGAGAAAAGCGCCATCAAGAGACCATGGGGAGACGTACTATACAAAAATCTCGTGCCCAGGTCCAGAGATGAAGCCATTGCTCAAGGCTTCTATCCATGCATGGTCAGAGGACCGCAGCCTGCTGATGCTCATCCGTCGTCACTACTCTGGTGTCATGACGACAATCTGTTCAAGCGCAACTTCTAGTTTGCCCAGCGGTCAGCGAAGCACAACAAGAAGAAATTGGGCTTAGACTTCAACCCTGGTCCCTCCGCACCAAGGGCAGATGGCACGCGTGAGGCAGACCCCAATATCATTGGTCCGTATGCAAATCTTGAGGGCCTCATCACCCGCATCTTAGTCCAAGGGACTGCCGTCAATGACCCTCCTGCTGACTCTGAATCTGATAAAGCGCCTGCGGCACCGAAGCCAAAGCAGGCAAAGAAGCCAAAAGCTTCAAAGCAGACCCCTTCACCCAAAATCTCAAGGGCGAAGCCATTGGCAACTGCACCTCCTAAAGCCAGTGCGCAGTCTGAAGACTTATCTCGAGTCTCCAAGCCCCAGGAAGCCAATAAGCCTCAACCACAGACAGGCAAAGAGCTCACAGCTACTGCCATTCTGCGCAGCGAAACCATTGATCTGTCCAGCGACGAAGATCTTGGAGATGACGCTCTTGAGCAGCTCATTAAGAGCAAGGAGGAGGCTGAAATCTTCAACAATCTGCCTCTGTTTGATGTAGCAATCATCCACAACTTCATCGATGAGTGGTTTGCTACACCAAATATTAGCTTCGATGATCTGCAACTGCCCATTGGCCTCAGCGTCGCCTTCCAAGGTGCTATTGCTTCAGAACTTGCAATTGCCCAGCGCATTGTTGAACTGAAGCAGAAAATTGATTTTGAAAAGGCTCAGTTCAAGCAGAATATGGCCAGGCTCAGCGTCCAAGAAGTCAAGGACTTCAAGATCATGTTGCACGAGTTAAAGGAAAACTTTCTGAAGAAGCGTGCAGAAGCTCAGGGTTCGCGGGAGCGAATGAAGACTCTGGCTGATCGCTGTGTGCAGGCCTACAATGAGGTCGAGAAGCACAAGGCACTTGGGCGTCCCGGCATCGACCCCAGGATGGCCGCGAAGAAGAAGAAGCCTGCTGTGCCGGAACCAGAGGCACCAAGACAAGAAGCTGCTCCGACTGTCTTCCCCACTGCTACGACTGGCTCGAAGCCAAAGAGCCGGTCAACCGCTTCAGAGCTCAAGAAGACACGGACAGCCGAAGCTGAAGCAAGGAAGAGGAAACACTCTGAAGCCTCTCCTTCTGACCCCACCAAGAAGAAGCGCAAGATCAAGAAAGCTCAGGCTGCTCCCACATAGCCCTTGATAGTTGAACCTCTATCTGTCATCTATCCTGACGCAGATCGTCAGCTGATAGTTCATGAGCCTGCTCCCACAGAGGCTCCTGAAGCTGAAGATATTCCAGCAGCCGACCCCATCGCTGCTGAAGACATTGGTCATCAGGACAATGTACAAGATGATGCATCCCTTCCTCAGCTTGAGACAAGCGAACTGATCAGCATTGGTCGTCCTGTGACGCCAATCGCACAAGCCGCATCATGGGCGGATCGCCCACAAGAAGAAGAATCTGAGGCCCAGCCCACTCCAACTCCAAAGGCGTCGTCTGCATTCCGCAGGCTTCGCAAAGGACCACGGCCTCAAGATTCGGCTGAAGACATTCCGGCTGCATCAGCCGAAGATACTGAAGAAGCACCACCAGAACCCACTCCCCTGCTCCACCAAGAACCAGTTCTCCAGGAGAACATGTCTGCGTCTGCCCCTCCAGCTAGTCAAGTGGAGGCGGAAAATATGGAGGCTGCCACCACCAACCTTGAAGCCAATGTGGAGCCCTCCCCAACAACAGCTTCCGAAGACACTGAAGCTACTGCTCCTGACACTTCTGTGCCTGAGTCTGCTGCCGGTCCACAATTCAACTATCATGTTGCGCACAGGCCTCAGGTTCAGAAGCCGATCCCACGACTGCCAAGGTTCCCAGGTCCTGCATCAGCTCCTGGCTCCTTTAATGTCAATAGCTTCAGGGCAGACAACACGTTCTTCAACAGCTCTAAGAACCCTTACTCAAGGGAACGGATTGTATCAGATAGGTTCTGGAGCTATCCACAAAGCAGCTATTACTCATGCATCCTATACAACCAAGGCCGCATCTTCCCGCACAAGCGCCTTGAGGTTGAAGCTGTTGCTGGTCTGCCCGGCCTGGAAGAAGCACTGGATTGCTTCAAGCAAGTGGGTTTGCTGCCGTTTATCACAGATGAAGAGCACTGGAATGAAGAGCTTCTGCTTCAATTCTATGCCACTCTTTATATCAAAGGCTACAACAGAGATCCGAAGACTTGGGTCCTGGAGTGGATGACCGGAAATGTCCATCATGAAGCCAATGCATTCAATATCATTGAGCTTACCGGCCTGCCCACTCCTGGCGAATTCTTCGAGGAAGGCCGCCAACTACATGCTGAAGCAATTGAGAGCATATTCCAGAGGCCTGAACCAAATATGAGTCAGATGCTCTCAATGATGAAGCCATTGCCCCATGATGCACCCTATCCAACTGAGTTCTTCATTGAAGACTTAGAGTACCTGCCCAGAACCATATATCACATCATCAGGCGGACTCTCTGGCCCATCAAGGGACACTCTCCACATGCCAAGGTTGAGGGTGCAATGAAGACTCTCCTATTCTACATCCTTCATGGCAAATGCTTCAATGCACAGGACTTCTTCATACGCCAGCTTGCGGCATCCGGCTCAGATTTATTTGGCTTGAAGTTTTATGCTCCTTGGGTTATGCGGCTGATCAAGCTTCATTCTGCGATTTCATATCAGCCCTCAACCCGCAACCATCGGATCTTCTTGCCAGATGTGGACACCTCTGCTGAAGCTATATATCCTGAGCCTGCCAAGCAACCATTAAGTCTTCAGAATGCAGAACACCAAAGCTTCACTCAGAATGATGAAGGTGTTGCAGCCATCTCCAGAGTGTATCCATTGGCTGGCACCACACGTGCACCTGCATCGACTGAAGCCACTGACAGCCCAGCTGATCAGCGACCCAAGAAGCGCGCTCGTGCCCTCAATGACCGAGAGCTTCTTGTGGCTCTTCACCAAAAGCAGGACAGGCATCACGACTGGCTCAAGAGGCAGATGAAAAGCATCATGGAGGACGTCAATCATATCAGGAATCTTGCAACCAAGAATGCATTTGTTGCACACGAAACCTGTCGCCGCACTTGGAAAGGACTCACGATGATGTGTCCTGAAGCTGAACTTCAAGAGGATGGCTTCACAGAGCGCTTCAAATTTGACACCACGCCTCCTCGAAGGGCAATGCTTCGCAGAACTCCATCCCTTGAAGATTCAGAGTTCTCTTCCTCTGCTGCCACCGTAACTGCCAGGATTATCGAAGAAGAAGACGACGCTACATCACCTCCACCTCCTTCAGCGCGCGTAGAATCTGCACCAAGCTCGTCTGCACCGCCAAACGCCTCCACCGATCCTGCTGCGCCTGGGAACGCATAGAAAACTCTATGTCTTCAAACCTTTTTGGTCATCACTGACAAAAGGGGGAGAAGCATATGATGTTTATAGTCTTCAAGTGGGTCACTATGGGCGGGTGCCTTTATATTTTGCTACATTTTGCTTCGTGCTTACAACTCTCGTTTTGCTACACTTGGTTCTTTGAGTTGTAACACTTAAACTCGATGGTCGTCTGCTACTTGTTTGCCACTATGTTTTTGCGAAGATAAATTCCACATGTACGACGATAATTTCCGCACTTATATCATTCCGCAGACGTCCATTTGTCATCATAAGTTGAAGTGGATTTCCACAAGTACAACCTGCCATGTGCATTTGCGTTCCAGAAGCAAATTACTTATATGCACATCTTCAGGGGGAGCCCTTGCAGCTTATGAAGAAAATTCCTTTACAATTTCACAAATTATATTCCCCGTTGAAAACTTCAACTAGTTTGTCATCAATCACCAAAAAGGGGGAGATTGTAAGTGCATCTAGTGCCACCCCTAGTTGGTTTTGGAGTATTGACGACAAACCTAGTTGAGGGACTAATGTGTTTGTGAGAATTGCAGGATAACACAGGTAGAAGTCCCTCATTGATTCGGTTTTACTACCAGAGATGGCCCCTAAAAATGTACGAAGACATTGAAGACAATGGTGGTATATGAAGATATTCACATTGAAGACTATGACAAGAGAAGACACTATGTGAAGCCTATGGAACTCGAAGACTTAGATCCTTCGTAGTTCTATTTCATTTGTGTTGAGTCATAGGAACCACCGTACTGTTAAGTGGGGTCCAAGAGAACCAGTCAGAATGACTGAAGTGATGCCTAATTCAAAACCTATATCATCGAGCAAAGACTATGAGAGCAAATCTTGTCCAGAGTCAGACAAGTTAGCTTTACTTGTAGCCCAAGTAAAGTTGCCGTGTGAGTTTGAAATCTGACCGTTGGTACACGTGTCAGTTCCTTAGTGACCCAGGGTCATTTCGGACAAATCAGGTCGGGTTGCCCAGTGGCTATAAATAGTCCACCCCCCTACAACCATAAACGGTTGGCTGCTCAGATTTCAGTGCACGGCTTTTGTCGTTTGAGAGCAACCCACCTCGAAGCCTTTGAGAGAAAATTCCTAGCGAGGAGAAAAGCCCTAACCACCCAGAGCCAGAGTAAATTGGGCATCACTTAAGTCTTCTTGTCTGAGTGATCTGAAGACTTATTACACTTGAGGACTGTGCATCCTCCAGCCGGTTAGGCGTCGCGTTCTGAGCATCCAAGAGAAATTGTGGATTGCCAGTGAACGAATTCTATGAAGGTTTGAGAGTCTACCTTGAAGACTTACCAGAGTGAATGGGCGAGGTCTGTGTGACCTTAGCTCAAGGAGAAAATTGTGAGGACTGGGTGTCCTGAGCTGCGTGTTCAGGACTGGGTGTCCGGGACTGTGTGTCCTTTTGGTTTGAATACCTAGCCGCTCCAACCAGACGTACAGTTGTCACAGCAACTGGAACTGGTCCAACAAATCATTGTCTTCAGCGTGCCACTGGTTTCATCTTCACTTCCTTTTACTTACTGTTACACATTGTGAAGCCATTGCATGCTTGCTGTATCTTCTGTTTTCACATCATAACTGTATGATTTGTTTGGCTTCATAACTTCCTCCTACCTGATCCTTATTACACTGTAGCTACTTGTCTTGTGCTTTCACTCTATTGAATACTTGACCACGGCTTGCCTAGTGTAATCTAACTTCCGCTGCCTAAGTGATAGACATATCTGTACTGTTTGTCTTCATAACTTTCACGTTTTGAAGACTTTCCAAAAAATCGTGTATTCACCCCCCTCTAGTCGATATAACACACTTTCAGTGTTGAAGCAGTCGCTCGGGTGTATCCTTTGGCTGGCACTACACGTGCACCACACCCTGCTCTCACTGAAGCCACTGACAGCACAACTGCTCCACGACCCAAGAAGCGCACTCGTGTTCTCAACGACCGGGATCTTCTTGTCGCTCTTCATCAGAAATAGGACAGGCATCATGACTGGCTGAAGCGTCAGATGCAAAGCCTCTTGGTGGATGTTAATCGCATTCGCAATCTTGCCACCAAGAATGCTTTCGTTGCCCATGAAACCTCTCGACGCACATGGAAAGGGCTGACGCTGCTGTGTTCTGAAGATGATCTGCAAGAGGATGGCTTCACTGAGCGCTTCAAGTTTGACTCCACACCTCCTCGAAGGGCTGTGCTGCGACGAACTCCATCACTAGAAGACTATGAGTTCTCGTCCTCTGCTACAACCGTGAATGCCAGAGTGATCGAGGATGAAGACGATGCTACTTCATTGCCGCCTCCTTCAGCACATGTCGATACTGCTCCAAGTTCGTCTGCACCGCCAAACATCCTCAACGACCCTGCTGCTTCACCTACTCCTCATGGGAACGAGTAGAGGCTCTATGTCTTCAAACCTTTTTGGTCCTTACTGACAAAAGGGGGAGAAGCATATGAGTTTGATAGTCTTCAAGCGGGTCCATATGGGCGGGTGTTTTATATTTTGCTTCGTGCTTACAACTCTCGTTTTGAAACATTTGGTTCTTTGAGTTGTAACACTTAAACTTGATGGTCGTCTGCTACTTATTTGCCACCTTGTGTTGCGATGATAAATTCCGCATGTGCGACGATAAATTCCGCACTTAGATCATTTTGCAGACGTCCATTTTCCATTATGCATGTCATTTATCTTCACATGCATAGTGGATTGTCATCACAAGTTGAAGTGGATCTCCACAAGCACAACTTGCCATGTGCATTTGCATTCCAAACGCAAATTACTTATATGCACATCTTTAGGGGGAGCCCTTGCAACTTATGAAGACAATTCCTTATCCTTTACAGTTTCACACATTATATTCCCTGTTGAAAACTCCAACTAGTTTGTCATCAATCACCAAAAAGGGGGAGATGGTAAGTGCATCTAGTGCCACCCCTAGTTGGTTTTGGAGTATTGACGACAAACCTAGTTGAGGGACTAATGTGTTTGTGAGAATTGCAGGATAACACAGGCAGAAGTCCCTCATTGATTCGGTTTTCCCACCAGAGATGACCCCTAAAAATGTATGAAGACATTGATGTCAAAGGTGGTTTATGAAGATATTCACATTGAAGACTATGACAAGAGAAGACACCGCATGAAGCCTATGGAGCTCGAAGACTTAGATCTTTTGTAGTTCTTTTTCTTCTGTGTTGAGTCATAGGAACCATCGTACTGCTAAGTGGGGTCCAACAGAACCAGTCAGAATGACTGAAGCGATGCTTAAACAAAAACCTATGTCTTCGAGTGAAGACTATGAGAGCAAATCTTGTCCAGAGTCGGACAAGTGAGCTTTGCTTGTAGCCCAAGTAAAGTTGCCGTGTGAGTTTGAAATCTGACCGTTGGAACACGTGTTAGTTCCTTAGTGACCCAGGGTCATTTCGGACAAATCAGGTCGGGTTGCCAAGTGGCTATAAATAGCCCACCCCTACAACCATAAACGGTTGGCTGCTCAGATTCAGAGTACGGCTTTTGTCGTTTGAGAGCAACCCACCTCGAAGCCTTTGAGAGAGAATTCCTTGCGAGGATAAAGCCCTAACCACCCAGAGCCAAAGAGAATTGGGCATCACTTAAGTCTTCTTGTCTGAGTGATCTGAAGACTTATTACACTTGAGGACTATGCATCCTCCAGCCGGTTAGGCACCGTATTCAGAGCATCCAAGAGACATTGTGGATTGCCGGTGAACGAAGTCTATGAAGGTTTGGGAGTCTACCTTGAAGACTTACCAGAGTGATTGGGCGAGGTCTGTGTGACCTTAGCTCAAGGGGAATACGGTGAGGACTGGGTGTCCTGAGCTGCGTGTTCAGGACTGGGTGTCCGGGACTGTGTGTCCTTTGGTTTAAATACTTAGCCGCCCTAACCAGACGTACAGTTGTCACAGCAACTGGAACTGGTCCAACAAATCTTTGTCTTCAATGAGTCACTGGTTTCATCCTTCCCTTCTCTTTACTTACTGTTACTCTGTGTGAAGTCATTGTATATTTGCTCTATCTTTTGTCTTCACTGAGTGACTGTGTGATCTGTTTGGCTTCTTAATATCTTCCTGCCCGATCCTTACTACCTAGCTTCTATTAGTCATTGTCCTTTCACTTCATTGAATACATGACTATGGTTTATCTAGTGTAGTCTAACTTCCGCTGCATGGTAATAGGTTTATTTCTATCGTTTGTCTTCGAAACTTCCATGTTTTGAAGACTTTCATAAAAATCGCCTATTCACCCCCCTCTAGTCGATATAACGCACTTTCAGATGTAAAATACATCACCAAAAAGTGATTGATGTAAAATTTACATCACCAAAAACCACCTGACAACTACAGATGAGGTAAAAACTGTTGACTCTGAAGTTAACTGTAAAGACTGAAATTTACTGCGGAATCTGAATGTTACTGTCGAAACTGAACACAATGGTAGCAAAGAGGCACTTCACATGTAGTTTAGGGAGGTCCTGCAGTTCATCTTCAACCTGCACCCCCGTGAGCCACCAGCCACCACCGACCGAACCGCCGGCCCCCACGCCACCTCGCCGCCTCGCCGCCCCAAAACAACTCCCCACCGCTGGTCCGCCGCCGCCTCGCCGCCCCAAAACAACTCCCCACCGCCGGTCCACCACCGCCCCAGCCATCCCTCTAGCCCCCCCCCATGCCGAGCTTTTTCTCCAGCGATCCCCACACCACCATCGCACCACCGCTGGCGAGCACCGCCCCCACCCTAAACCCTAAGATAGATAGGTACCTCTCTAGTGAGCCCCCCTCCCTGCTGTGGGTGGTTCTTCCTTAACTCCAGCGAGCCCCCCCTAAATATGGACTGACCTAAAAGTCGATTCAGTCGACTGAAGTGTAGCTAAATCGGAGTAGAGCAGCAGCACGAGCGAGGGGGAGAGCAGCAGCAGCAGTGCGAGCGAGTGAGCGAGAGCTGGAGCAGCAACAACACCGTGAGCGAGCGAGAGCCCGAGCGACAGCAGCAGCGCGAGCGAGCGAGACCAGGAGCAGCAGCCGAAGGGGCCTCGCACTAGGGGAGAGCTGCCGTGGAGATGTCGCCCGCGGTGCCGGCTTCGAGGTAGCCGCTCCATGGGGGTGTGGGATGGAGCACCATCGGCGCCGGGAGGTCGAATTAAGGAGAAGGTGCGATGCGATGAGTGTACAACCTCTTTGGTGGCGTTGAGTATGCCTCGGCTTCGTCCAAGGAGTCGGTGAGGATGTTGCGGTTCCGGTGGAGTAGGTTAAGGCGGTGCTGTGGGGATGCAGTAGCCGTGATAGACGGGGCGGTCGTCGGAGCAGCTCCTTGGAGGTGGAGGGCAGGGCAGCTGAACCAGTGGGACGACGAGATGGACGACGGATCCTCATCCGAGGATGTGGATGAGGGACGTCAAGCTATTGCGGTGGACGTCGTCGTCGTGGAAGAGGCTCTGGCTGGGCAGCGGTGAGGTGGTGGAGGGAGGAGGGTGGAGTTTCGCGGCTGGAGCGGAGAGGTCATGGCGTCCTGGGATTTCGAATGGCGAAAAGGAGGCGATGGGAGGGGTAACCATGACTTGGGGACGCGCTTGTCCAAAATGTAGGGTATGTTACAATAGTACCACCACCGATTTGAACTAGCGGCCTTTTCGGCTCAAGGTTAGAAGGGGGACTCGCGTGTCGGGATTTGGCAGCTGGAGGGAGTTTTTGCGCGCGTTGTAATTTCGGATAGCAAGGAGCGGGTTGTGAAGGCGCCAGTTGGGAGCATGATATCTGAATTTTCGGGATATAACAAGGCGCGGGTTGAATTTTAGGGACAAGCCTAACGTGTAATATTGTACTTGTACGTACCAAATCAATTCGCACTTCCCTCAACGAAAAAAACAAAAAAATAAAACTATTCACACCACGCAAAGAGAGAGTCTTGTCCCGTTTTACTATACAAATGCTATTCCAAGCTACTCCCTCCTTCCATCTATATAGGGCCTATTGCATTTTTCGAGGCTAACTTGGACCAAATATTAGAGCAATAATATATGACATGCAACTTACACAAAGCACATCGTTAAATTTGTGTGTGAAAGGACCTTTCAATGATATAATTTTCACATTGTGCATGTCATGTACTATTAATCTTATCAATAGTCAAAGGCGGTCTTAAAAAACGCATTGGGCCCTATATAGATGGAAGGAGGGAGTATGAATCCATGTTATGTCCAATTAAATTTTTTCAATGGCTGTATAATGCATGTAACCTACTCATACAAACATTTTAGTGCATTCCAAATGTCTATACTACCGCTGCCATTCGAACTAAATTTGAATTCATTTCTCTATTTCAATAATAATCTACAATCATGACTGTTGCCAACTTCAACCATCATTTGTGTATTACCTTAACAACACACCACAGGATTACTATAGAGATTGATATGAACTCAAATTCAATATTTTGAATACACTTTCCAAATAATAGTACATTTGATGTACTAACTATATATTCATAATCTAAACCATGTTCCATACATACACCGTGTTTATCAGACAAAGTATAGTGCCCCGCCCCCTAGATTATGACAAGTATTTTAGCCCTGAGCTGCAAAAGCCACACATTAGCCCAAATTATAATCAGTGTTCTACATTATGATATCTTCTTCAAGTATCTGTGTCCACTTTTTCATAATGAATTATGATCTTTGTTCGTCTTTTACACCTTCACGATCCTCTTATCTTTGTAGCTAGCTAGTTCTAACTTTCTATCATGCATGCACACGCCCGCCCCCCTCTCACCCTCCCTCAGCGTCCCCTCCATCGCGCACGTTCGTTATTTCTCTTTAGGTCATTCACCCGCGGTGTGTGTAGGCCCCCCGGCTCCTTCTTTCCGGCAAACACCAGTCGATATACCTCTCTAGCCAAGTGTGCCTACCACAAACACATACTTCCCCTCTTCTATTCTCACCGTCCATGCCCCCTATGTTCAATACGATTCCACGCAGGTGCACACTCCCACCCATCTTTTCATCGATCTCATACTCGCACAATCCTCCCCCCTCGACATGGTAGGCCTCTCACACCACCTCCCAGCCGCACCCCTTTGCCCCTGTCTGTCTCTCCAGACCTTATTTGCTTCTAACACATGCATGCATGTATACGTACCGATCTCCCTACATATAGCCAGGTCGACTAATATTCGTTTCCCCACGCACCGATAGACTTACCTCACTAGTTATGTCTCTCCCTTTCTCGGACAAACGACGGTTGATCTTCCTATGTAGTTATGTATGCTTACCACAACCATATCGTCTCCCCTCATCATCCTTGCATACCTCCCGACCCGTCTCTCACATCCACGTGCATAGATAGACAGACATCCCCGGTCCTCTCTTATTGGTATTGCACTCGTACCCTCCATTTGTCTAGCAGGCCTCTCCCACCATTTGTGAGACGCCACTCCACCACCAACCCTCTGACACTCTACCTTTGTTTTTCTCCCAACCTTATTCCTCTGCTACACATATGCATGGATGCCGATCAATCTCCCTCAATACATAGCTAGGTCTCTCTCCTTCTCCACACATACACTAGTCAATCTACCTCTCTATAGTTAGGTCTCTGCCCCTCCCCCCCACACCGATAGTCGAACGTTGTAGGTAGGTATCCATGCCACAGAGAAAAACTGCACCTCTGCCCTCTCAAATTCTAGTAGGCCAGCCACCCTCTATCTTTAACATGGGCAAACACAAATTTTATGGCACTCTTTATTGATCGTGCGTCCACACACTTCATCCCTATTTTCGATTCTATCGATATCTCACGCCGATGATCCCTCCACTCTCTTCTCGTGGATCGCTTCCTCTATATATGATATATCCATGACTCTGTTTCACACACATTGCATATGTTACATTTTTGTTTGACATATCATAGACACATTGCCTCTGTTTCGCCAAAACCATCTCTCTCTCACCCACCCACATACGTAGATGCACCTAAAGAAGAGGTGCATGCAGGACACACGTACTCATGTCTCGTTCCCGGCCACACCCGCGCGGGTACACAGTGGAGTTCGTTTTTGTACAAAAAGGTAGCCCACGTGATAGTTTGACATGTGTAGAGGTTGTTTACTCGAAGGAGGGTCGGGTACCATGCCTAGACAGAAAAAAGTTCGACTTGACACGTTAGTATTAAATAAAGTTATATTTTCCTCAACGACACATACAAAATATAAAACGATTGTCATGGGGAAAATGGAAAAGTCCGCTCCACTATATACAATGGAGCCTGCCTGCCGGGGTTTGTCTCTCGTCACACAATCTCAGACAAGGCGGTGGTGGCCTCTCTCTCTCACTGTTTGTCAGTGAACCGGCCGCATCCCGTCCGCCGGCGGAAAGGGAGGATGTGCAGCGTTTCTCCGTTCGACGGCATTGAGGCAGTACGTCCCGATCTATGGTACCCGCCGTTATCTCTGACCAAGCTCCGACGCGGTAGGGCCTTCGCCACTTGCTTGATGTTGCAGTATGGGAAGATCCCAGCCACCGGTGCCCTCCTAGTAACATCCCGACGACTGTCAGGTATAGCTTCCTCCGGCCTTGCTCCACTGCCCATTTTCCCACGTTGCTGCTGTGGAAAATCCTGCATGTGGATCTTCTTTAGTTGTTTGCTTAAAATGTATATTGGCTGGCGTACTTTCCATCTTGCAATCTCGTCCTCAAACCATTTTTGATAAACCACCATGTTGCTATCTTTCCCTTATTACATGGAATATGCTTCTTTTTTGTCGGCGTATGTTTCTACAACTCGTGTTATTGGGCAGTAATTGTTTCCTTTCTACCTCCTTTTGCAAACAGGGTTGTCCATTTCACCTCGTTGCTATTGTGACCTTTTAGTGAACTGCACAAATCACTTTTTTCTTAAGAGTGTTTTGTGCAGTTCCGCCAAAATATCACACGGGCAACGTTTTTACATTTTCGTGGGACTGCAGAAGGGGAGATTGGTTTTGCTATCCTCCTCATCCAACTCCGTGCCTAATCTTCTCCAACAAGTAGTTAGTCCTAAAGAGTGATCGCAGAGGTGATTGGCTTCTATTTGTGTGTGTTATGTTTCATCATCTAGTTCCACTATTGTTGTAATCACACTGACTGGATATCTTTGCAAACAGGGATGGTCAGCTCGATTTTAGTGGAGCTGCACAAAATGATCGGATTGTGATGTCCTCCATACACCTCTTTTCTGGCTACAGAGCTGGGTGAAACTAGCTGCCAACCAATGAACACTGTGCCTAGGAAATGGAGCCATGCCTACGAACATCATCGATCAATTATATATTTTTCTTTATTTGTACACCTTGTCACAACTTTGTCTTCAGTTGTGATGTGAATATTGGCATTGATCTGTGAAACATTGAGATGCATTAGCAGCCATGGTAGTTTCATTGTATTTGATGGAATGTTGTAACAAGATAATCTTGAGGCAAGAGGACACATGAATCCTAAGTTGAAACTTTTTTTTCCTGCGGGAACCAAAGTTGAAACCTTCATAGCATCACAATAGAATTTCATTAAAACTATGCATACATATAAACAAATCCTGAAGGATTGATAGCAATGCTAGAAGCAATTCAACTTCGTTTCGCCGACATGTGGGACATCCTTCATCTAGCTCCACCTGCCATGCAACAATATTGAGTGCACAACTGCAGGGAAAGATTCACCCCGGTCGTTGCGTCGCAGTTGTAATGAATAGTGAGCAGTCAAATCACAGAGCCCAACCTATGCCACATTAAGTTGCTCGGACGAAGCAACCATCATTTCACTGTTTGTTGAACCCATTGGTACTCCCATATTCCCAAAGTAATAAGTTGCCCGGGCGAAGGAACCATCACTTCACCTTTCCCAAAGTAAGTACTAGTACATCCTTTTCTACTCTAGAAACAACCACACGCGAATATTGGACGATAGCAGCACAACAACTGAATCAAAAATCGAAACTAACCAATGAAATACTAGTAATGGTGAGCGTTTGCTAGTATCATGTACTCCGTCTGTCCATGTATATAGGGCTTAATGTGTTTTCCGAGACTAACTTTGGCCCTGTTTGGATCCATGGGTTAGAGTTAGTTTGAGCTAGTTAGGGCTCAAATAGCCCTAAAGTATCCAAGCATGAGGGTTAAATTGGAGCAAGTTGCACCGAACCCACCAAAAAAAACTATCCCACCCAAGAGGTACTAATTGGAGATAGTTCTCATTGGGCACACTGAAAAATCACTTTTCTCTCTCCAGCTAGTGCATTTATTGTCAATCTAACACTGTCACCCAAACACCTCTTTGGCTACAATTAGTTCAGGGTTAGTCATGAGTTAGTCTAACCTCTAGCTAAGTTAGAGTATCCAAACAGGAGCAGTATAGGACATGCAAGTTGCTCAAGGCATACAGTCAAATTCGTACATGAAAGATCTTTTTTAACTGAACGTGAAAGGATCTTCGAATGATATAATTTTCAAATTATATAAAATCTTATCAATAGTCAAAGGCATCCTCGAAGAATATATTAGGCCCTATATAAAATCTTATCAATAGTCAAAACCAAGTGTTACTACTACACCAAACAAGTTCAGAACGAAAAAGTGGACCCACTCACGGCACGGCACAGCACACCTGTCTCATTTGGTCCGTCGGTCAAAGTGCTTCCTCTTCTTGGCATAACAATAGAGTACACTAATTTTTTTTAGAATGCTCTTGGCATGTCGCTAACATGTGATGAGTTAACCGACCTCAATAGACGGCAAAAACGCTAGCCCGCCGCACTTTGAGAGAGACGAGGAGCAAGAAGCGCTACAGTCTGCTGGATTACTAGAGCTAGGTGTCGCACGGAGGCCATGAAATATGGTGATAGTGTGGGTTAGCCATGTAGTATGATGTAACTAAACTGGGCTTCCGTGTTTCGTACTCTTCCACTCTACTGTGGAGATGATTGGTTGATTTTATATCACTGAATAATATAAAATATTATGAGTGCAGAGACTCCACCACAAGGTTCCTTGCTCCTTCTTGGTCATCGGGAATCTATGTTCTTCCACTCTTTTTTACATGAGTTTTGTTCATCCTTTTGCCAACACGCGGCAACTCGCAGAACGATGAGAAGCTTGCTTACTACACCTTCTCCCTCGCTAACTCGCGCACGGTGGCTCACAACATGAGGAGAAACTTTTGCTTGCAAGCGGTGGACGTGGAGCAGTTCATTTGGTGTCAGATTGCCAGAAGTACTACTATAGTACCATCATTATTGTTCGACTTCCGGAAGAGGCGAAGAACCAAGCGCAAGGTCACCTACTAACCTTAGGCTAGCCATAGTGGGAGTAACATAAGTAGGAGTACCTCCTTTTTTTATTCTAGAAACAACTACACGCGAATATTGGACAGTAGCAGCACAGCAACTGGATCAAAAATCGAAACCAACCAATGAACTACTACTGGTGAGCGTTTGCTAGTATCATGTACTCCGCCTGTCCATGTATATAGAGCTTAATGTGTTTTCTGAGACTAACTTTGGCCCTGTTTGGGTACATGGGTTAGAGTTAGTTTGTGCAAGTTGGGGCTCAAATAGCCCTAAAGTATCCAAACATGAGGGTTAAATTGGAGCAAGTTGCCCCAAACCCACCAAAAAAACTATCCCATCCAAGAGTCGCTAACTTTTGATGGGTTAACCGACCTCAATAGACAGCAAAAACACCAGCCCGCCGCACTTGGAGAGAGACGAGGAGTGAGAAGCGATACTGGCTGGTGGATTACTAGAGCTAGGTGTCGCACGGAGGCCAAGAAATATGGTGCTAGCATAGGTTAGCCATGTAGTATGATGTAACTACACTGGGCTGCCATGTTTCGTACTCTTCCAGTCTACTGCGGAGATGATTGGTTGATTTTTTATCGCTGAATAATATAAAATATGATGAGTGCAGACACTCCACCACGAGGTTCCTTGCTCCTTCTCGGTCGTCGGTAATCTATGCTCTTCCACTCTTTTTGACATGAGCTTTGTTCATCCTTTTTCCAACATGCGGGACATCTAGTATCAAGGTGCACGTGTCATGCAAGAAACTGGAGATAAGTAGTGCATAAGTGAGTCGTGCACTATGATGGCACCTAGTGATACGCAATATTTTTCCTCCTCGATGGCACATGAATAGTGCACATACTCAATGACTGAGCACGGGATGGTAGCCATGGACATGGTCGACCCTTTTTGGAGAGAGTAGTAAATGCATATTAACTTTGATGTGTCATGTCAACTCGCAGAATGACGAGAAGCACACACTGAATGACGGAGCACGGGATGGTAGCCATGGACATGGTCAACCCTTTTTAGATATTAATGCACTAATTTTGATATGTCGGGGCCCCATGCTCATGGATGCCAATGTGGTACTAGTCAATTATTTTGCCAGAGTCAGCTATCACACCCTTTCGATGCCACGTCAATGGTACACACTAGATACAAGTCAGACTTGTTTGGTTGAACCGTCTCCCTAGGTGTTTGCTGGGGAATGTTGAAAAGTAGAATAAATGTGAAGAAAGAGAAAGAGAGAAGGTTGAAAAAGTACTCCCTCCGTTCATTTTTATAAGTCGTTTCAGACAATTAAAATTGTGCTATTTTGCACACTGTCTGAAACATCTACAAAGCCTTATAAAAATGAACAGAGGGAGTAGTAATGTTATAGCCAACCTTGTAGCCCACACTACTATACATGACATGGCAGTTTCTTATAGCCATCAGCTGGCTATACTATTAACCATGCTCTTAGTAGGTGACCTTGCGCTTGGCTCTTCGCCTCTTCTGGAAGTCGAATGAACTGTTGGCAATCTGACACGAAATCAGCTACTGCACGTCCACCGCTTGTAAACAAAAGTTTCTCCTTGTGCTGCGAGCCACCGCGCACGCATTGGCGACGGAGAAGGCGTTGTAAGCAAGCTTCTCATCGTTCTACGAGTTGACGAGACACATCAAAGTTATTTAGTACGTACTCTCTGCAAAAAAGAGCTGACCATCCAATGGCTACCATCCATGCCATCGAAGTGCACGACTCACTTACGCACTACTTATCTGATTATCTCCATTTTCTTGCATGACATATGCACCTTGATGCTAGATGTCTTGCGTGTTGGCAAAAGGATGAATAAAGCTCACGTAAAAAAGAGTGGAAGAACATAGATTCCCGATGACCGAGAAGGAGCAAGGAACCTCGCGGTGGAGCGTCTGCAAGGAACCTTGCGCATTTTCCCCTGTTTTTGCCACCTGCCCACCTATAAACAAATAAAAGAACATGAACTCTTCGCTAACCACTAGACACGATACATCAGGATGCTAAGTTGAAGATATCTTACAGTTTATATTGGTAACCACGCAAGAAGCCACGCATGTACAGGACGCATGCAGCCACGCATGTACACACGCCGACGCACTAACTCATGCCGATCCAACTCATGCACATACACGCACAACATGGAGCACACAACGCACGTAAACAACACATGCATGCACCCACACTCGGCTGCAGAATGCACGTGAATAACACATGCATGCGCACACACTCAGCTGCATGGAGGCGTGCGCCATCTGCAGCGACATCTGATTCGTCATGCCATGGTGAAGCTCGCACACAATGGCGCATACGCATCTCTTCCAGCACCTCTTTGCCGTCGTTGCTCAATGACTAGCCGGAGACAAAGACAACCGCAACCTTGGCCTTAGAACTAGCACTGATGGAAAAGCACACACGCTGCACGCACACGAGCACGTGCGGAGTGCCCATGATGTGGTGCATCCCTAGTCGCCTCTACTCCTTCTACACACGTTGTGTATGAAGGTGGCTGCATGCCTAATGATGATGTGGGTGAGATCTTCTAGGACTCTGATGATGACGAGGAAAATTATGAGCCTACCCAAAGTGGGAGTAACATAGGTAGTAACATCACACATATCTAGATAAAGCAGATGATGTGGCAAGCAATAAATGAAGAAAGAGAGGAAAGTAGTACTAACATAGCTAGTTACTAGTAGTATGAGTAACATCACACACATCAAGGCAAGATGTGTCTATAGCCTAATAAATGAAGTGTTGCATGTCCCCACTACAGAGGTAGTAACATAGACTAGTAACATGATCATCTTACTAGTCTATGTTACTACCCATTGTGGCTAGTCTGAGGGGGGGTGTCTCAAACGGTGTTCCTCGGTTCGCACCTCTAGCATCACGGTGGTTGAACATGGAGTCATTCATCTGGTACACGTGGCATCTCAGATCTGGACACAAGGTGACATACACCGTCAAGGTCCACGGTCAAGGGGGTTTGGGCGGGCGCGACCTCTCACTGCATCCGCCATTTGAAGCGGCACGCCGGGCCAGGGCGCCGCCCGCGGCACTCCCAGCTGTACCCACTGTCGGTGTCAAAACCGGCGGATCTCGGGTAGGGGGTCATGAACTGTGCGTCTAAGGTCGATGGTAACAGGAGACAAGGGACACGATGTTTACCCAGGTTCGGGCCCTCTCTATGGAGGTAATACCCTACGTCCTGCTTGATTGATATTGATGAATGTGAGTATTACAAGAGTTGATCTACCTCGAGATCGTAACGGCTAAACCCGAGAGGTCTAGCTTGTATGGCTATGATGATGAGTATCCTCTATCCGGACTAAATCCTCCGGTTTATATAGACACCGGGAGGATCTAGGGTTACATAATGTCGGTTACAAAGAAAGGAATCTACATATTCGGTCGCCAAGCTTGCCTTCCACGCCAAGGAGAGTCCTATCCGGACACGAGTACAGTCTTCAGTCTTCGTATCTTCTCAGCCCATTAGTCCGGCCCATGGCTAACAGGCCGGACGCCCGAGGACCCCTTAATCCAGGACTCCCTCAGTAGCCCCTGAACCAGGCTTCAATGACGAGGTGTTCGGCGCACAGATTGTGTTCGGCATTGCAAGCCGGGTTCCTCCTCCGACTTCCTCCAAGTAGGGTGTTGGCTTTCAATTCAACGCCCTACCCCTCGGCTTCTATGCATTTATGACTTCATCTTCCACTTGTCGGGCGAATGTGGATAGTCAGGGTATTTTTTGCAAATATCACCCTAGCCCTGCAAGAAAGAGTGTCTATTTAAAGAGATTGGATCTGAGATCTTTTTAGCATCACGCGGAGAAAATCCTCAGGCACTACCAGGCAAAACCATTCCAACATGGCCAACATTCCCAGCTCCTCTTCCCGTTCCAACCTAGAGAGGGGTAAGTGGGAGCGGTGCTCCGTGCCCCACAGCCAATTAGCAAAGCTGCAAACGCAAGGATTCCTTTCTCCTGCAGATCTAGTCCCTGTTTGAGCAGGATTGGCCTTCTTCAATGGAAAAACCCAGGCAGAGGATTTCCCCAATCCGTCTGCGGGAGAACGAGTGTGCTTCATCCCCTATCTGCTGAGGGGCGTGGTGTTCCCAATTCACCCATTCCTTCGAGGGCTTTTGAAGTACTACGGCCTCCAGCTACATAATTTTACTCCGGCCTCTGTTCTGCACATCACGGGCTATGTCGCTTTATGCGAACTATTCCTGGGTTGCGAGGCCCATTTTGATTTGTGGAGAAGACTGTTCTGCCTCGTCCCTCACAATCAAGGTGGGTCAATTTTTGAAGTGGGAGGAGGCGAAGTGTGGCGCATCGCCGGGACCGGATACCTGTCCGGCACACGGAAGAAAGCTCCCGAAGAGTGGCCGTCCGAATGGTTCTACATCGACGACGTCGCGCTACCCGACCCTATCCGCACGGGCCTCCCCGAGTTTTCAAACGCTCCACTGAAGAAATGCCATAGCTGGTGTCCTCGGAGCCTCAACGAAGAGGATAGCACAGAGATCAGCCTGCTGCTGGGCAAGATTAAGACGCTTGCCCAGTCCGGATTGTGAGTAGCCGAGGTGATGGCGATTTCGATAACACGGGGGGTCCAGCCACTTCAATACAGGGGGCTACCCATGTAACAGTATAAGGGAGAGGACGACGCCTCATGCTATGGCCAAAAGGGCCCAAAGACTCCTGCCACCCTAGCCAAAATATTGGCCGAGTTGTATAAAGGGGAGAAGGAGGAGTTCACCCGTCTCCAAATCCGAGATGGGTTTTCCATGTATAATCCTCCCAGCTGGGTACGGTTCAGCTCCACTATTTTATGATTGTCCCTGAATCATTCTTGACAGGCAGCGTCTTATCTTGCTCATAACAGGAATGGTGAAAGGCTGTCAAGGGGATCCATGACCCTGCCCCTTAGCCGGAGAATCGCAACCGGGATCTTGACCCCGGATATGAGGAAGATCCGGACATATTTGTGGAGCTTGAGGATGGATTATCAAATGAGCTACGACGGTAGATATGTACCCATTATCGCCGATTACCCCGGCCTCCTTCCTACTTCACGCGTAAGTAATCCGAAGACACCTTATCAAAAGAGTTTTCTCATTCCTCCTTACCCACCGCACTGTCATGTGCTTAGAAGGGGAAGCGTTCGGCATGCCATGCTGCCCCGAGAGCGTCTCCGAAGATAGCGTCCCCCATACCAGGCAAACCCTCCAAGAGGAAGGCAAAGGAAGATACGATCGAGCATTCATCAAAGAGGTATGAATTTGCAAGTATGCATCTTGGCAGTCACATCCAACTGTAACATTTCGGTTTACCCTTTATCAGGAAAAAGGTGTGCCGGACTATATCCGGGGGTCCAGCTGGTCATACTTCCCGCAGCCAAGATTCAAATCCTGCCATGAAAACGGGGGCTGATGCGAGGGTGACACCAAACTGTCCTCCAGCAGAGGATTTGGATGATGTATCCGTCACCAACTCGGAAGTGGAGAACGCCATGAATCATCGGCGCCACAGGGCCATTTTACAAGACCCTGGCTTTTCAGAAGAGTCATTTAGCGCCTTCAACTCAGCCGATGCGTATATCCGAGCTGCTCGAGATGGGCTTAACAGAGCCACAAAACAACATTTAAAAGATGTGCTGGTAAGTTTGTTTTGTCTGACTATGATAACCATATACCAGTAGCCCCTGAGACTAAAAGTAGTTGAAACAACTAATTTAAGGATCAATGTACAACCAGGTGCTTACAGAGTAGAACATCATGTTAACTCAGGAACTAGAAAAGTGTCAGCGCTAGCTGTCTGTTGCCAATGCCGAACTGGAGAAATCCAAGAAGGCATCCCCCCGTAATGTTTCCCTCCATCAAGAAATCATAATTGTATACTAACAATGTTAATCCGGTTGTTGCTTATCATTGTATTGGATTGTTATACCAACTGCGGGAGCAGCTGGACGCCGCTCGAGGCGAAGAACATGGAGCCAAAAAACTGCTAGCACCGGGCGAGCGTGTGTTAACAAAAGTCGTTCTGAAGAAAAAGAAGCTCCAGGATTCGAACACCAAACTGGGCGAAGAACTGAAAGACGTGCGAGCTCAGCTAGCTGACTCCGTGAAGGACAACAAAAAATGCAAGGCGACATATTCAGTATGTGACCGCATTTATCTTATAACAGTTTGGAAGTAACAGTAGCTGATATAGCTGTGATTGCAGGTATATTGACGGGCCGTCCTGAAGAGGAGGTGTCCGGATCATCAAGTGATCTTTTGCAAAGAGTTGCCACAGTTGCACGAGCAAGCTCGGATGGCAATGCAGAGTGTATCCAAGGCCTTATGGCCATCCGACTCCCATCTAGGGAATATGGAGAAGCTTGTAGAGCTGTTCAAGGGAGTGTGGCGGCGTATCCGACTATGGAAGATATCGGCCTACCGGCAGGGTGCGCGAGAAGCCTGGGCCATGATAAAAACACGATATACCAAGATGGATCCGAATCACATGGCCCGGGTCGGACCGGTAGGGACAAATGGGGAAGAAAATCCCGTTAGTTTAGTATATGGCCAAGTAGAGGTGGCTGCTAGATACTCCCAACAGGATTGTAAATTAGACCGCCTGTTGGACGGTATAGAGGAGGAAGTTTTTGAGTCCTAGGTGACTATGTACTTTCCTTCTAACTGGATAATAAAAACAATTGTCATGGCCGACCTTTTTGCTTCGACCTCTGGACCCGAAGGTGCGGAGTGTTTCTAAATACCCTTACGGCAGAATATACCGGGGTATGCATGGGAACCAGGCGTAGGGGTCATAGTTGCTTGAACAGACAATATGTATCCGACCAGTTATGTTATATTACATTATGTAAGAAACATCTTCCAGAGAGAATAGTTCCATTAAGGGTTCCTTTCCTTGGGTGTGCATGCGTTTAATGTGCATGTCCGAACTGTGATTGAAAAAATCGCAGAGTAAGTAACTTCTGGGGCTTCACAATGAAGTGAATGCGAAAACTTCTTTAATTCGCCGACCGAATATTCCCTTAAGAATGCTAGCTTTCGGCTTCACCCAGTCTGAGGTACACATCCGGATGACCCGGCAGTGACAATTGCAGAGGTGCTCCCTTTATGCCCTAGCCGAACTAATGGGAACGTAGGGCATAAGCGCAGGAGCCAAGTAACCCAGCCTGGCCAAAACTTAAGTCATATCGATGCATATAGTGGCGAAGAAAAGGTACATATGGAAAAATGCATATGTGGTGAGCTTGATGCTCAAAGAATAATAGCAAGCTTCTATACGAGAAGCCCCCAGGTATATTGAACGTACATATGCAGAGGTGTACGCATCAGGTAAGGACGGTCTAGCCGTACTGAAACCGTAAGGCTAAAGAACAAAATGAAAGAAAAAGATAAAAAAGAAAAGAGAGAAAAAATAACGTTAATAATAGGAGGGAGGAGACGAACACAGTAGTTCGATGCTAGGCATAAAATCGCCATAGTCTGGCCGCATTCCAGGGGTTCGGCTCCAGGTGATTGTCTGACGCATCACGCAGGTGGTACGCTCCTCCGATGAGAACTTCATCAATGATGAAGGGACCCTCCCACTTGGGCTTGAGCTTGTCCTTTTTCTTCTCCTACATGCGTAGAACGAGTTTACCAACATTATAAGTCTTGGCCCGCACTTCTCTACTTTGATACCTACGAGCCTGCTATTGATAAAATGCGGAACAGGATTTTGCGATGTCACGCTCCTCCTCCAAGGCATCTAGTCTGTCCCGCCGATCGAGCTTGGCTTCTCTCTCTTCATACATCCGCACTCGAGGTGAGTCATGAATAATATCGCAGGGTAACACTGCTTTTGCACCGTACACAATGAAGAAAGGTGTATATCCAGTAGTGCGGTTGGGCGTGGTCCGCAGCCCCCAGAGTATGAAGTCAAGTTCCTCCACCCAGTGCTTGTTTGATTCTTTCAAAGACCGCACTAGTCTAGGTTTGATGCCGCTCATAATAGGACCATTAGCCTATTCGACTTGCGGGTGATAAACCGAGGCATAATCGAGTTTAATACCTAGATTAGCACACCAAGTTTTCACTTCATCGGCTATGAAATTAGAGCCATTATCGGTTATTATGATGTGTGGGACACCATAACGGTGTATCACGCTGGATATGAAATCTATTACCAGCCCCGCTTCGGCCGTTTTGACTAGTTTGGCCTCTATCCACTTAGTGAATTTATCCACCATGACCAGCAGGTATTTTCTCTTATGGCTTCCTCCTTTAAGGGGTCCAGCCATATCGAGTACCCAAACCGCAAAAGGCCAAGTCATGGGGATTGTTTGTGAGGTAGTGGGGGCATATGGCTTTGGTTGGCGAAGAGTTGGCATCCGACGCAACATTGGACAAGGTCCTATGCATCTGCTCGGGCCGTCTGCCAATAAAATCATGTACGGAAGGCCTTGCTAACAAGGGCCCGAGCTGCGGCGTGGTGACCACCGAGCCCGGCGTGAATCTCGGCCAAGAGCTTCCGCCCCTCTACCACGGAGATTCATCTTTGAAGAACTCCAGTAGCGCTTTTCTTATAGAGCTCTCCATCATGAACCTTGTGGGCCCTCGAATGCCGGAAAATGCAGCGGGCCTTATTCTAGTTCTCAGGAAGCTCCTTCCTGTTAAGGTGGGCCAGGAAGCGTTCGGTCCATGGGGCAATGACTACCATGACGAGATGCGCCGACGGTGTTATTTCGGTGGCCAAGCGTCCGATGATGTCGGTGTTTTCGGAATCTGGGGTTATGTTTAGATCCGGACTAGTGTTGCCGTTTTCCCCTGCCACACCACGGATGGCTTGAAAAGCCTTTCCAGGAAGATATTAAGTGGTACGGGGTCGCGCTTAGCGCCGATACGAGCAAGAACGTTCGCCGCTTGATTACTTTCTTGATCCACATGATGGAACTCGAGCCCCTTGAACCGGGCCAACATTTTTATGACTGTGTTACAATAAGCTGCCATCTTCGGATCTTTGGCGTCGAAGTCTCCATTTATTTGAGATATTGCGAGGTTTGAGTCCCCGCGCACTTCTAGGCATTGTATGCCCATGGAGACAGCCATCCGGAGACCGTGCAATAAGGCCTCGTATTCGGCTGCATTATTGGAGTCTGTGTATAGTATTTGGAGTACGTATTGAACGACGTCTCTAGTAGGGGACGTTAAAATGAGGCCCGCTCCTAGCCCTGCCAGCATTTTGGATCCATTGAAATACATAACCCAATTGGAGTATGTGCCGTACTTTTTAGGGAGTTCGGCCTCTGTCCATTCGGCGACGAAGTCAGCCAGTACTTGGGATTTAATGGCTCGACATGGTTTGTATGTAATATCAAATGGAAGGAGCTCAATGGCCCATTTGGCAATTTGGCTCGTGGCATCGCAGTTGTTTATAATATCATTGAGTGGTACTTCGGAAGCCACCGTGATCAAACACGCCTAGAAGTAGTGACGGAGCTTTCGGGATGCCATGAAGACCGCGTATGCTATTTTTTTTATAATGGGGGTACCAGGATTTGCATGGTGTAAGGACAGTGGATATGTAGTATACTAGCTTCTGAAGTGGGAATTTGTGTCCGTCCTGTTCTCGTTCGACGACGAGCACGGTGCTCACCACCTGATGTGTTGCCGATATGTATAACAACGTCGGTTCGCCGACATTTGGCGCGGCCAGGATTGGGTTGCTCGCAAGAAGGGTTTTTATTTCCTCCAGTCCGGCTGTTGCCACATCCGTCCACTCAAAGTGATCGGTTCGCCGTAGAAGACGATTGAGTGGCAGTGCCTTTTCTCCCAATCTGGAGATAAAGCGGCTTAGAGCTGCCACGCAACCCGCGAGCTTTTGGACTTGTTTAAGGTCTGTTGGCGTAGCCAATTGTGACAGCTCAGATTTTGGCTGGGTTTGCTTCAATTCCTCTATTGGAAACGATGAAGCCCAGCAGTTTTCTGGCGGGGACGCTGAAAATCCACTTTTCCGGATTGAGCTTGATGTCATACACGCGGAGGTTATCGAATGTGAGACGTAAATCGTCTATTAATGTTTCAACGCGCCTGGTTTTGATGACGACATCGTCCATGTAAGCTTCAACTGTCTTGTTGTTCTGCTTCTCCAGGCATGTTTGAATCATGCGTTGGTATGTGGCGCCGATGTTCTTGAGCCCAAAGGGCATGGTGTTGAAGCAAAATGGCCCATATGGGGTAATGAATGCTGTTGCAGCTTGATCGGACTCCTTCATTTAGATTTGATGGTATCCGGAATATGCATCCAGGAAACACAGTGAGTCGTGTCCTGTGGTAGCATCAATGATTTGATCAATGCGGGGGAGGGGGAAGGGATCCTTAGAGCAAGCCTTATTGAGGTCTTTAAAATCGACGCACAACCGCCAGGATTTGTCCTTCTTTGGTACCATCACCAGGTTTGCCAGCCAGTCCGGATATTTTATTTCTCTGATGAATCCAGCCTCAATTAACTTGGCTAGCTCCTCCCCCATAGCTTGACGTTTGGGTTTGGAAAAGCGCCGCGGTGTTTACTTGACCGGTTTATATCCTTTTAATATATTGAGGTTGTGTTCGGCCAGCTCGCGTGGGATTCCTGGCATATCAGAAGGGTGCCACACGAATATATCCCAATTTTCGAGCACGAACTCTCGTAGCGTGGCGTCAACCGTTGGATCTAATTGTGCTCCGATGGATGCTGTCTTCTTGTGGTCCGTTGGATGGACTTGGAATTTGACTATTTCTTCTGCTGGCTTGAAGGAGGTGGATTTGTGTCGTTTGTCTAGGACGACATCATCCCTGTCCACTATAGAGCGCAACGCGGCTAATTCTTCGGCCACGAGGGCTTCATATAATGCCTTGAGGGCCAAGGATGCGGTTTTATTCTTGGTGCGGAGTGCTATGTCCGGATCACTAGCTAGAGTGATTATACCATTGGGCCCAGGCATCTTAAGCTTCATGTTTCCGTAATGGGGTACCACTTGGAAGCGCATAAATGCATCTCGCCCTAAGAGGGTGTGATACCCGCTGTTGAAAGGGGCCACCTGGAAGGTTATTTCTTCCGACCGATAATTCTCCGGCGTGCCGAATACCACGTCAAGTGTTATTTTTCCCGCACACTGCGCCTCCCGACTTGGGATAATTCCTCGGAAGGTCGTGCTGCTTTGCTCAATGCGGCTCCTGTCTATTTCCATTTTGTGGAGTTTATCTTCGTAGATGAGGTTTAGTCCGCTGCCGCTGTCCATTAGGACCTTGGTTAACCGAAAGCCGTCCACAATTGGACTGAGGACCAAGGCGGCTGGTGCTCGGACTGTCCTGTATTTTGGTTCGCCGCCGGCATTAAAAGTTATAGCCGTGTCGTTCCAAGGGTTTATTGCTTCTATTTGACAGACTTCGGCGAGTCCATGTAGTGCTCACTTGCACCTATTATTGGAGGTGAATGTCTCGAAGACCATCAGTACTTTGGGGTTGTTGTCCTCTGGGGGTGTTGTTCTGGGTTATTCTTGGTGAGGACATCCTCGCCGCTCTTGGCCACTTGCCGGAGTATCCAACATGTTCTAAGCCTATGTGTTGGTATGTTATCCGGTGTTGCATGTATTTTGCATGGCCCGTCGAGCCATCCTTCCAAAACGGTTTCGTGCCCCATACTGGACTTGTATTTCTTTACTATTGAACCAGGCGTGTTACAAGGGTGCACCCTTTTTGCCTGAATGAAGGGTTGAGTGGGGACCGATGATTCCCAACAAGCTGCTTGAGTTTTCCAGGCGCTTTCCATTGCACTGTACTTCTGTACGATGGTTGCCAAGTCAGCGAAGTGTAGGATGGGATGGCGGTTAATTACGTTGAGGATTCCTTTGTCCCTGCAACTGTTGCGGAACACTGAGATCGCTTCCTCACCGCGGCAATCTTTGATCTTGTTTCTGACAAGAAGGAATCTGGCCTCGAAGTGGTGGACTGTTTCCTGAGACTGCTGTTTTATGCTCCTGAGAGCGCTTGTATTCGGGTGGGTGGATTTAAATCTGAACCCTACCCCAGTTTTGGATCCGGAGTCTAAAGGTCCTCCAAACTTAACTGATCGGGCTCCGGGATGTCCACTAATTTTTTAGGCCCGTCGTCGGATTCTATGTTAGGAGGGCGGGATGATTCACCTCGCGGGTAGGTGTCCAGCTCTTCGAGACCAGAGATCCGGACATAGTCCATCGTCAATATGGAGGAAGAGTTATCGACTAACTCCTCGACTACCGCTATCTGGTGGGTGATCGGCGGAGATTTGATTTCTCTCTGGTCGGGTTTAAACCCAATCCGATCGTAGTCCGTAGGGACCCCTAGGGAGGCGATGCGATCTAGGAGCTCATTTAAAGATGAAAGCTCTGTTGGATCCATCTTCTTGGAGTGTTCGCAGTTGATACAAAGGGGGGTTTCGATGACCAAAGAGGTCATCGTCGGCTTACTGCCCGAACGGGCGGTCATGGTAAAGCCGACCAGCCGGAGGGTTTGGCCTGGAGCTAGGGTTCCTCCGGTGGTGATATTATCCTTGAGAACAAGGCGAGATATCGATGTTGTTGTCGACGGCACAGTGGACCTCTCAATGAAAGCACCAATGTCAGTGTCAAAACCGGCTGATCTCGGGTAGGGAGTCCTGAACTGTGCGTCTAAGGTCGATGGTAACAGGAGACAAGGGACATGATGTTTAGCCAGGTTCGGGGCCTCTCTATGGAGGTAAAACCCTACGTCCTGCTTGATTGATATTGATGAATATGAGTATTACAAGAGTTGATCTACCTCGAGATCATAACGGCTAAACCCTAGAGGTCTAGCTTGTATGGCTATGATGATGAGTATCCTCTATTCGGACTAAATCCTCCGGTTTATATAGACACCGGGAGGACCTAGGGTTACATAAGGTCAGTTACCAAGAAAGGAATCTACATATTCGGTCGCCAAGCTTGCCTTGCACGTCAAGGAGAGTCCTATCCGGACACGAGTACAGTCTTCGGTCTTCGTATCTTCTCAGCCCATCAGTCCGGCCCATGGCTAACAGGCCGGACGCCCGAGGACCCCTTAATCCAGGACTCCCTCACTCGCCTCCTCGCCGCATTCAAAAACCTGCATGTAAACCCTCGTGGAATGTGAGAAACCAACTCCGGCCACACACATCCATTCAGGAGCAGGACGCCGGCCAAGCTCATCCTTCCACCATTTTGTCCACTCTTTCGGCGGCATCCGATGAGCAAGAAGAGTAGTTCTCCGGCATAAAAGCCGTCTGGGTGGCCCGCCAAGCCCGGCAGTTACGAGCAAGGCAACTCGCTTATCCACCTACCTTGCCTAGCCCGTCGGAGGCAGTTTCCGCACTAACACTACTAGGGAAAACCCTAGTAGTAGTGCTTGAAATATGCATAGCAGTAGCGCTGGGTCCAGAGCTACCACTAAGGCGCTACAGCTAACTAGTAGTAGTAGCGCTGGAAAGGGAGCACTACTGTTACTTGTAAGTAGCAGTAGCGCTTGTTCTAAAAAGCGTTGTTTCTACTTATAAGTAGTAGTAGCGCTTGTTCTAAAAAGCGCTGCTACTAAATTTTCCTGTATTTTTAAAAATACAACTTATTTTCATTGTGTGGTTTTATATACAGTACTTTCATCATATGATTTTATGACCATGATTACTTATTATATATAATAGTGGGTGAAATGAACGTGGAGTAGATTCAAGTGGAGGCAACATGTGGTGCATGTCGAAAGTACTACTCTAATCCAAACTTGATCTAGTTTGGATTAGTAGTACTTTCGATGTGCACCACATGTTGGCTTCACTTGAATCTAATCCAGGTTCATTTCACCCACTGTTATATCTAATAAGTAATGATGCTCATATAACAACTTAGCATCATGCATCATCGATCATAATAATAAATAACTCATCATTGGTATCATAATAACAAGTCATACTCATCATCATCGATCACCCACCAGATAGCGTCTTGCATGGCATGGGAGAAGATACTCAAGTTGTAAAAGATGAAAATTACATGTTGAAATAGTTGAAGTCATGCTTAATTATGAAAAAACACTTTTCGTCGTTGCGTACCATTTCAACATCAAAGGTCTCCTGGAGCTTAATGCTGAAGCGCCGATCTTCGTCCAGGTGAGGCCTGTCGCACAGACCTCGGTCGTCGTTGCACAAGTTGCACTCCCCCGGGAGACTTTCGTCGTCCGACGACGACATTTCCTACGTTCATAATTCAAAGATTAAACTTGTACAATTCAATATATGTACTATAAAAATTAAATTAGATCATTATTATTCATCACAGGTTGACTATCGGTCTGCCGAGTCTATATGGTGGAGACTCTCCCTCACTGATTCCTCTCTGACATTTGCGACCGTCGGTAATGGTCGTTACTCTTCCTTTCCCTAGTGCATAACAAAGGTCTAGCACAATGAAGAGAAGGAGAAATGACCCCCACGACAACAGTCTGGCTTCTTCGTCCTCTATCATATATGGTGGATACACTCCCTCACTGATTTTTCGACCTTCGGTGATGGAGCTGCGACAAACTTAAATTCAACCCGAAATGTCGTTTAATTACTTTTCAAGAAAATCCAGGCCACTCGATATTTCCTACATATTCTAGCACAAGTCATGCCAGAATTCATGGAAAATCCTACATGACCTTTGCTAAAAAAGGACATATCGAGCGCTTGAAATTTGCCGAAACGGAAATTAATCAACACTCCGGCAAAACATAGGCCACTATAGGAGGAGTAACCTGCAAACATGGTCGGCCACTTGGGCAAGCACATATCCTATTTGAGCAACACAAGATATACATGTTTATATCTACATCATATGAGCATTCAATAAGCATTCAAGATATACACCTAAATTCTATTAACTACACCTAATTAAAAACCTACATTTTAAACATGCTTCGATCATAACTAGGGTTCATACTATGTTATTCTAATATTAAACACCTAAAATACCTAAATTATATTAACAACATGGGATGGCTGGTCTCACCTCGATCGAGGTCGGAGGGGGTCGGTGATGGGGACGGCGGCGGGGATGATGCACGGGCTCCTTGATCTTTGCAAAACAAAATATAAACAAAAACATTATTATCGTCATCTTAGGACTTAGTGAAACTCCATAAGCTAGTTCTATTAATTTTCTTACTAAAAATAAAACCAAGCCCAGGCCTCCTCCGTCGAGTCAATGACGAGGATGCGGGATAGGCATCGCTGACGTCGATGCGGGAATAATTGGTTTAACTAAAAAATAAACTAGTTCTATTAATTTTCTTACTAAAAATAAACTAGTTCTATAGTAAAATTTTAATTAGATCATGAAATCTCATATACCTAAATTTTCTTACTAAAAATAAACTAGTTTTATTAATTCAACTACTTCAACTAAGCACTTACTATAAATAAAATAAACTAGTACTTACTAAAAATAAACTAGTTTAACTAGTTCTATTAATTTTCTAACTAATTCTATTAAGCACTTACTAAAAACAGTAAAAAAAACTATATTGAGTTTTTTCTATAAACTAAACACCACTGCCCTAAATTAGCATCTACTTAATTAGTTACCTAACCTACTTCCCTAACTAAAAAACATCTTAAGTTAATTAACTAAATTCACCTAAGTTAATTAACAAAATTCACCTAAGTTACCTAACCTAATGAACTAAATGGAGGGAGGAGGAGTACCTCACGGTGGTGGAGGAGGCTGGCGGTGCGCGGGGGTCGGTGATGGGGACGACGGTGGGGATGATGTAGGGGATCCTTGATTTCTGCAAAAACAAAATATAAACAAAAACATTATTATCGTTATCCTAGGACTTCGTGAAACTCCATAAGTTCAAATTTACTTATTCAAATTTTCTAAAAATTTCCTATTCTATTCAAAAGAACTACATTTACTTATTTTTTTCAATTTCATATTTTATTCGATTCAAATTTACTTATTCAAAATTTCTAAAAAATTCCTATTCTATTCAAAAGAGCTACATTTACTTATTCTTTTAAAATTACTTATTCAAATTTTCTAAAAACAAAATATACTAAAAACCTACATTTACTAAAAACGAAAACCTACATTTAACAAAAAATAAAATCTATTTACAGACAGGGGGAGGAGGAGGTGTGGGAAGAGGCCAGGAGGAGGGGAAGGAGGAGGAGGAGAGAGCAGGAGGGGGAGGAGGAGAGAGGAGGGAGGAGGAGGAGAGAGCATGAGAGGGAGGAGGGATGAGGAGGAGGAGGGGGCCGCTACCGCCAGAGAGGGAGGAGGGATGAGGAGGAGTAGGGGGCCGCCGAAGAGGGAGGAGGAGGGGGCCGCTACCGCCAGAGAGGGAGGAGGGGGAGGGGGGAGGAGGAGGGAGGGATCGACCTTCGGGTGGAGGAGGAGGACGGGAACGGCGGCGGCGGCGACGGCGGTGACAGTGGCGACAGGGAGTGTGAGGGGGAGAGTGAGAGGAGGCGCGAGCCAGTTAATTTGGATAAGGGCCCTTAGTGGTAGCTCTTGTCCGTAAAAAGCGCTACTGCTAAAATCTATAGCAGTAGCGCTTTCTGAAGAAAAGCGCTACTGCTAAAATCAATAGCAGTAGCGCTCTTTGTATAAAAGCGCTACTGCTAAAGCTAAGCATGTAAATTTTTTCAAAAATACATTGGTCATCAATGATCTTTTTGTGTAGAATCTAAATTGTCAATAGGAATCTTCTCCGGTTTAAGAACCGACGAAGATTCCTATTGCAGCCATAGATCCTATACATAGAGTTCAGTGAAGACCAAGTGGTTGTGATTGTTTGAGAAGCACCATATTTAAAGTGAAGACCAAGTGGTTGTGATTGTTTGAGAAGCACCATATTTAAAGTGGTGAAAATTATGTTCGGGGAGAGAGGTGGGACTAAACTTTGGTCTTATTAGGAGGGAACTGAATATATTAGTAGCACTGGTAGGGGAAAAAGCAATGTTGCTAAGATCAATAATAGTAGCGCTTCTTTCCCATGAGCGCTACTAGTATCCCTAGCATACCTGGAACAGTCTATTAGTTTTAGTAGTAGCGCGTTTTGCATTTCCAGCGCTATTGTTATGCCCATAGTAGCATCGCTTGTAGTGCACCAACGATACTACAAAGCAGCCGCGTTTACTCTTTTCCAGCGCTACTACTATGCTACTGTGTATAAGCATTTTCCTAGTAGTGTAAGCCAGTGCGTGGTTCCGCAGCTGGCCTCTCCAATACAACTCGAGGAAGAGTGCCGACTTGCTCCATGCCGGCTTGTCGGGGAGCACGGCGGCACGAGCATCATTGCTGCCCTCGACGTCGCCACATCATACAGTGCCTCCAGTGTCTTCGACTACGCCATCCGTCATCGACGCGCGTAGCCGCGACATGCAGGCCGAGAAAGAAGACGCAGAGGATGTCGACGAGGTGACGCAGCTACGCAGATCTCGACGAGGTGACGGGCAGCACATCCCCGCCCACCGCCATCATCGAGGAGAAGTAGAACATGGGATGCCGCCGCCGATTGTATCCCATGAAGGCCACCGCCGAGGTGACGCCGGCGAATACAGCTGGTGTCTTGCACGATTCTTCTTCCGCCGGATGCAGGAGGAGGACAAAGAGATCGGGCGGCGACCATTTAGATTAGGTATTTTAATTCTACCAGACTGGTTGTAATGGGAGTATTATAAGTAGTATCATGCATGCCAACTAGTAGTAGGAAAATTTGATGAGGTGGCATGGAATTAAATGAAGAAAGAGAGGGTTGAGTATCATATTATGATACCGTATGGAGACCTCTTCCAATGCAAATGTGCTTAGATGAGGTGCTAAGTGCATTAAATGGCTTAGCAACTCAAGTCTCCAATTCATAGGTGCTTAGTTTTTTGTTGCTAAGCTTGCTTCATTTAATTAGATATAGACCCAAACTGTCTTTCCACCTAGGTACACGCGCTTAGCACCAGTTCTTCCTAGGGTCACCAAACTAGTCTCTCTCTTCTTAATTAACTTGCCACATCATATTTTATGCCTACGTGGCAGGCTTAGCACCTATACATGGTGGAGCACTGGGAGACACCTAAGCCTAGTCATATTGGGGAATGGGGAGTAACTTATACTGTAACATATTACTCCCTCCGTTCTGAAATATTTGTCTATTTAGAGATTTCAACAAGAGAATACATACAGAGCAAAATAAGTGAATCTACACTCTAAAATATGTCTATATACATCCGTATGTGGTAGTCCATTTGAAATCTCTAAAGGACAAATATTTAGGAACAGAGGGAGTACTATGTTACTCTAAACATCTCTCTCCTCATTAACTACATGCCACATAAGCAAAATTTTCTTGGAGTGCGCTATGTTACTACCTAAGTTACTCCCACTATGGTTAGTCTTAGGCCTTGTTCGGTTCAACCTCCTCCCAAGGGGTTTGGAGAGGAATGGAGGGGAATTTGGCTTGTACATGATTTAATCCCCCACAATCCCTGTTAATCTATGTATATTGTGGGCATGTTATTTGACCCCTCATTTTGCCGCGCTATGACCAGTGTGAGTGTCTGCATGCAGTACACCCTCTTCTAATTGGGTGGATGCCAAGCCGGCCCGAAAAGGATCTACAACTTCTTTTCAAGTTGAAAATTGTTACCGATGAGGAGCCATAATTAAGCTAGAGGCGTCTCTTATTTTCTTTCGAATGTGCAATAAGCTGGAGAGTGTCTCGGGCTGCCTCTCACACAAGGCCCTCCGGTATGAAACACGGGCAGCCGGCTGGGCCGATACAAAAGCCTATCCATCTCAGAGCCCATTTTTTGCGAGGAGAAGCCCATATTTCTTGAAGAAGGGGCGATCCCAGAAAAACCCTCCTTCCTCCTCGCTTCCAGTTATACTGCAGCTCGCTGGACTCTCCACTTCCGTCGCCCCCCAATTCCCCCCGCTCCCCATCTTCCTCACTCGTCCAGAAAACTCCCGCTCACCTTCTTCCTCACTCGTACAGAAAATGCTTGCTCCTCTTCTTCCACTCCTACAAAAAACCCTAGCCCTCCTTCTTCCCCACTCGCACTGCCTCTAGGCTCATCTCTGGCTAATCTGCTCAAACCTGTGAGCTCGATGTCGGCATCAAAACCGGCCGATCTCGGGTAGGTGGTCCCAAACTGTGCGTCTGAAGATCGAAGGTAATATGAGGCAAGGGACATGATGTTTACCTTGGTTTGGGCCCTATTGATGGAGGTAATACCCTACTTCCTGCTTGATTGACATTGATGATTATAGGGGTTACAAGAGTTGATCTACCTCGAGATCGTAATGGCTAAACCCTAGATGTCTTGCCTGTATGATTATGATTTCCTCTACGGACTAAACTTGTGACGCCCCGAGACCGTTGCGCCAGGTGTCTTCCAGTTATTCGCTGTTATTGCCTTGTCATTTGTTTGCGTGTCATGCATTTCATATCATGCCATCATGTGCATCGCATTTGCATATGTGTTCGTCTCATGCATCCGAGCATTTTCCCCGTTGTCCGTTTTGCAATTCGGCACTCCTACGTCCTCCGGCGCCCCCTTTTGCCCCTTTTCATGTCCGGGTGTTAAACTTTCTTGGAATGGACCGAGATTTGCCAAACAGCCTTGGTACCCCACCGGTAGACCGTCTGTCAAGTTTCGTGCCATTTGGAGTCCGTTTGATACTCCAATGGTTAACCGGGGAACCGTAAAGGCCTCGTGTGTGTTGCAGCCCAACACCCCTCCAAAGTGGCCCAATAACCCATCCAAACCCCCTCCATCCTCTCGGCCATTCGATCACGATTGCGTGGCCGAAAACCGCTCCTCATTTGGACTCTCCTAGCTCCCTCTACCTATAAATATGTGCTCCTCCCTGATTTTTAACGCAGATGAAACCCTAGATCTTCCCCTCTCGCCCGCCGGACATGTCCGCCCCGGACCGGACGAATCGCACCACCGCTCCCAGCCTCTCCCGCGCTGCCACGTGTCCCACGCAGCCCCTCCGCCGCACCGGCCCGCCGGGCCCGGATCCCGCTCGCCGTCGCCTCGGGCGCCCGCGCTCCTCCGCGCCACCCGAGCGGCGCCGCTGCGTCCCCGCCCGCCGGCGCGCCACCGCCGCCTCGCCCGGTGCCACCGCGCCCGACCGCCGGCTCACCCCGGCGCTGCCGCGCGCTGCCCTGAGCTGCTCGCCGCTCACCGCCGCGGATCGCCTCCGGCCGACGCCCGCCTCGCCGCCCGCCGTTTAAGTCCGGCCGTCGTCCCACCGCAACTCCGGCGAGGATCCGACGAACCTCGATTCACGCGCCACCTTAGATCCAGATCTGAAAACGAGGTTGACCCTAAGAATTTCGTCAAAGTCCCAAAAATCTTACATTCTGATGCTCTCTTTATCATGCCATAACTTTGTGCTCGGTGGTCCGTTTTGCATGCTTGATATATCAAAATGTTCATCTGGTTGTGCCCTTCATTTTGTTCCACCGTGCCATGCTTTTTTGAGTCCATATTGATGCCCAAATGACTGTTGCAAGAGTGATTCATAATGTTATTTCCTGATTCTAAACAGATCTTGAGCATTTGTCATTTTTTCCATGATTATTGTGTGTTGCATATGAGCATGAGCTCTACATGTGTTTTTGGCTATGCCATGCCATCTTTACAAGGGTGTATCCCATGTATTTTTGTGATCAATGTGGTGACTAGCACAAGCAGGCAAAGTAGCTCTCGTGATATTGCTGTTTTCAGGGACTTAGAATTTCACTAAGTCATTTCCCTGCTGTTATTTTTATGCCATGTATTCATGTTGCTACAGAGAGATCCATGCTTCTTTTGAGTATGTTCAGTAAGGATGATTTGGGCATATGGTTATGATCTATCCATCCATGTCCTTGTTTGCATTTATGGAGTGCCCTAGCATGACTCAATCTTGCTCTACTTTTGCTATAAAATGTTCCTGGCAGATTGTTTACGTGTTAATCAATTTTGCCAAGGTTGTTGTAGTTGGTCCATGCATGCTATGAGCCTATTCTTGCTTTGTTTAGCTTCTTGAACATGTCTTCTTGCTAGTAGTATGCTTACCTTGTCATGCAATGCCTTGTGTTGAGTGCATCGAGCTCGCAAAGAGGCCTTCCTAACTTTGTTTTGCCTTGTCCAGTTTTCTGCTAAGTCTGAATCTGTTAACGAATCTTGCTATGTTTACATGGGCGACATCATATCTTCTGATCCTTTTTGGCTTATGGTCAGTAAGGGACTTTTATTATATGCTTTGAGTAGATTCATGCCATGCCTTTGTTTGCTATGTTCTGTTCCATTAGCATGTTGTTATCTTGCTCTAAACTTTGCTTCCTGATGTTAATTCCTGGCATGTTATTTTCACTAAGTCTGTGAAGCTGATATCTTTTGCACTTTTGCCATGCTTGATTGAACCTACTCTTGTGTGATTTAGCCATAGCTAAGTGTTCATCTTTTGTCAAGCATCTTGAGTAGATCACTGCCATGTGCTTTGTTGCTATGTTGGAGTTCAGTAGCTTAGTTTCTTGTTGCATTCTAGATGAAATCGTGCTGTTAATCGCAGAATTATGCATTATTGTTTTGCTTGCCATTCGCAAACCGTGCATCCGATTCCGTTGATCTTTATATCGATTTTGACCGAAATCATCTCATATTTCCAGTGGTACGCTTGGTTTGCCAAGTTGAGGCCTGGTTCAATCTTTCCTCCCTGATGCAGGCATATCACATCCCGCATGTCATGCCATGTTCTGCATCATGTTGCTTGCGCATTGCGCCGTGGTTGATTGTTGTTTCCTTTGGTTGTGTTCTTGCCTTGGGTAGAGCCGGGAGACGAGTACGTGATCGAGGAACCCGTTCAGTACGCTTACGAGGATCAAGCTTTTGTCAACTCTGAGTTCATTTCAGGCAAGATGAAATCACTTCTATCTTCGCTCGCTCTTTTGCTATGCCGCGATACCTACCACTTTCTTTATCATTCCTCCCATATTGCCATGTCAAGCCTCTAACCCACCTTTTCCTAGAAAACCGTTGTTTGGCTATATTACCGCTTTGCTCAGCCCCTCTTATAGCGTTGCTAGTTGCACGTGAAGATGAAGTTTGTTCCATGTTGGAACATGGATATGTTGGGATGTCACAATATCTCTTATTTTAAGTAATGCATCTATACACTTGGTAAAGGGTGGAAGGCTCGACCTTATGTCTGGTGTTTTGTTCCACTCTTGCCGCCCTAGTTTCTGTCATACCGGTGTTATGTTCCTTGATTTTGCGTTCCTTACGCGGTTGGGTTATAATGGGAACCCCTTGATAGTTCGCCTTGAATAAAACTCCTCCAGCAAGGACCAACCTTGGTTTTACATTTGCACTAACAACCTATCACCTTCCCTTGGGTTTTCGCGAGCCCGAGGGTCATCTTTATTTTAACCCCCCCGGGCCAGTGCTTCACTAAGTGTTGGTCCGAACTAGAGTCCCTTGCAGCGCCACCTTGGGGAAACTTGAGGGTTGGTTTTAGTTGTATGGATTGCTTATCCGGTGTGCCCTGAGAATGAGATATGTGCAGCTCCTATCAGGATTTGTCGGCACATTCGGGCGGTCTTGCTGGTCTTGTTTTACCATTGTCGAAATGTCTTGTAACCGGGATTCCGAATCTGATTGGGTCTTCCTGGGAGAAGGAATATCCTTCATTGACCGTGAGAGCTTGTGATGGGCTAAGTTGGGACACCCCTGCAGGGTTTTGGACTTTCGAAAGTCGTGCCCGCGGTTCTGGGAAGATGGGAATTTGTTAATATCCAGTTGTAAAAAAACCTGACACTTAACTTAATTAAAATGCATCAACCACGTGTGTAGCCGTGATGGTCTCTTTCCAGTGGAGTCCGGGAAGTGAACACGGTTCTTGTGTTATGTTTGAACGTAAGTAGTTTTAGGATCACTTCTAGTTCACAACCGTGCTTTGCTTCTCTTCTCGCTCTCATTTGCGTAAGTTAGCCACCATATATGCTAGTGCTTGCTGCAGCTCCACCTCACTACCTTTTCCTACCCATAGGCTTAAGTAGTCTTGATCGCGAGGGTGTGAGATTGCTGAGTCCCTGTGACTCACAGATTACTTCAAACAGTTGCAGGTGTCGAGGATAACCTTGCAGGTGACGCAACTGAGCTCAAGGAGAAGCTCGATGAAGATCATCTTCGTTGTGTTGTTTAGTTTTTCCTTTTGATCAGTAGTGGATCCTAGTCGGGGCGATCGAGGATCTATTGCATTAGGGGTTGTCTTTCTTTATTTGGTTCTGTAGTCGGACCTTGATTGTATTCTGGATGATGTAATGCTATATTTATGTTTTGTGTGAAGTGGCGATTGTAAGCCAACTCTTTATCCCTTTCTTATTCAGTACATGGGATGTGTAAAGATTACCACTCTTGTGACATGCCTACTATGCGGTTATGCCTCTAAGTCGTGCTCTGACACGTGGGAGATATAGCTGCATCGTGGGTGTTACAAGTTGGTAATCAAAGCCTTCCCCGACTTACGAGCCCCCTGCTTGATCGAATCGCTGGCGTTGTTGAGTTTAGAAAAAATGTTTTGAGTCTTATAGGATTATATATATCGGAGAGTAGGATTCATTTTACTCCTCAGTCCCTTCGTCGCTCTAGTGAGACCTCCTGACGTAGAGTTTTGACTCTTCTCTTCTCAAATTTCACTAAAAATTTTTAGGATCACACGGGTATTTTGGAATCGTTCCGATGGTTTTGTGATGAGAACATTGTTCTTGGTGCCTCCTGACATTTAGGGGTTGTGGCAGTGTCCCGGGGAGTTGAGCTCTGAGGTGTTGTCGTCACAATTTTATCGTTGCAGTTCTGGAATACCTGAGTTTTGCCGACATCAACAATTTCTTTTATGCAGTTGTTGGTGAGATAACCTCGACGCCACCTAGTACTGGGGCGGGAGTTCGGTAGTATTGCCATAACTCGTATAACGGATGCTTTTCGAAGGTTGAGGTAAACGATTTCCGAAGGTTTCTTGGTTATGTGTTGAAGGATGGTGTAACGCCCTCGATGCGGCTATATCTCCCACGTGTCGAAGCACGACTTAGAGGCATAACCGCATTGAAAGCACTGTTGCAAGTGAGGCAATCTTCACACAACCCATGTAATACAATAGGGGAAAAGGTACATAGTTGGCTTACAATCGCCACTTCACACAATTACATGAATAAAGCATTACATCATCCAGATACAATCAAGGTCCGACTACGGAACCAAAATAAAAGAAGAACCCCAAATGCGAGAAAGGTCCCCGATCGACCCCAACTGGGCTCCACTACTGATCAACTAGAACGAAACAACACAAAGGACAAGATCTTCATCGAGCTCCTCCTTGAGCTTGGTTGCGTCGTCTGCACGAACTCATCGGCACCTGCAAGCTGGTTTTGGAAGTATCTGTGAGCCACGGGGACTCAGCAATCTCGCACCCTCGCGATCAAGACTATTTAAGCTTATGGGTAAGGTAAAAGTATGAGGTGGAGCTGCTGCAAGCGACTAGCATATATGGTGGCTAACATACGCAAATGAGAGCGAGAAGAGAAGGCAAAGCACGGTCGAGAAACTATGATCAAGAAGTGATCCTATAACAACCTACGTCAAGCATAACTCCAACAACCGTGTTCACTTCCCGGACTCCGCCGGAAAGAGACCATCACGGTTACACACGCGGTTGATTCATTTTAATTAAGGTCGACTTCAGGTTTTCTACAACCGGACGTTAACAAATTCCCATCTGCCCATAACAGCGGGCACAGCTTTTAAAAGTTCAAATCCCTGCAAGGCTGTCCCAACTTAGCCCATCACAAGCTCTCACAGTCAACGAAGGAATAGACCTCCACCCGAGACGTTCCGATCAGACTCGGTATCCCGGTACAACAAGACATTTCGACAGGGTAAAACTAAACTAGCAACACCGCCCGAATGTGCCGACAAATCCCGATAGGAGCTGCACATATCTCTTTCTCAGGGCACACTCAGATGAGCAGTCCGTACAACTAAAACCAGCCCTCGAGTTTCCCCGAGGTGGCGCTGCAAGGGGCTCTAGTTTGGACCAACACTCAGAGGAGCACTGGCCCGGGGGGGTTAAAATTATGATGACCCTTGAGTCTGCAGAACCCAAGGGAAAGAAAAGGCTAGCTGGCGAATGGTAAAACCAATGTTGGGCATTGCTGGAAGAGCTTTACTTAAGGCGAACTTTCAAGGGGTTCCCATTATAGCCCAGCCGCGTAAGGGACGCAAAATCCGGGAACATAACACCGATATGACGGAAACTAGGGCGGCAAGAGTGGAACAAAACACCAGGCATAAGGCCGAGCCTTCCACCCTTTACCCAGTATATAGATGCATTAATTAAATAAGATATATTGTGATATCCCAACAAGTAAACATGTTCCAACAAGGAACAACATCTCCATGTTCCAACAAGGAACAAACTTCAATCTTCACCTGCAACTAACAACGCTACAAGAGGGGCTGAGCAAAGCGGTAACATAGCCAATCAACGGTTTGCTAGGACAAGGTGGGTTAGAGGCTTGATTCAACAATATGGGAGGCATGATAAGCAAGTGGTAGGTATCGCGGCATAGGCATAGCAAAAGAGCGAGCAACTAGCAAAGCAAAGATAGTAGTGATTTCGAGGGTATGATCATCTTGCTTGAAATCCCGCAAGGAAGAAGAACGAGTCCATGAAGAAGACAAACGGACGTAGACGAACAGGTCCTCACAAAGGCGACGTTACCGGAACCAACCCGAAGAAGCAACACCGGAAAAGAAGCACACAACATAGTAAACAACCAACACATAATCATGGCATGATGCACAATCGAGTATGATGCATGTCCGGTTTAATGAAGCATGGCATGACAAAGTGCACAAACAATCCTACAAATTAAGTGGAGCTCAATATGCAACGAGTTGCATATTGACGGAGCAGAGGACGCAGGCGGCTTGGGCAGCGAGGGCGCAGAGGAGCGGCGGTGCTGGCGGAGGCTCCTCCGGGATCTGCGCGACGAGGAGGAAAATGGGGCGCTCGTGCTCGAGCTAGCGAAGCAGGACGGCGGCGGACTGCATCGATCCGGCCGGGGTCCATGCAAACGGGGCGGAGTGCTCCTCGTTCCCTGCAGCGATGGAGCTTGTGGACTTGGCGTAGTAGGAGTGCTCTGGGACGAACGAGACGCGGGGTGGACGCGGGAGGATGGATCCGTCCGTCTCCCGGTTGGACCTAGTGCAAACGGCAGCGAGGGAGCTGCGGCCACCGTGGATGTTCCTGGTACAGAGAGGAAGAGGCAATGGGGCATGAGAGAGAGGTTAGGGACGGGCGAGAGAAGAGACAGGGGCTTCGGGAGAGGATCTCCTTTCCTTGGATCGAGCAGGTGGAGAGCTGCAGTGCCGGTTGGGAAAGCGCACAGATCGAGCAAGGTAGGTGGTACTGCGGGTTGGCTCGGGTGGAGTGGATCGGGAAGGTGGAGGCTCGTTGGGTGGCTGAGGAAATCGAGGAGGATTTGGAATGAGCGGCGGCGGCAAGTGAGGGGATGGATGGGACATCCGTCCGAGATTTTAGGGTTAGGTTGTTTATATAGGTAGGGGAAATAGGGTAAGGGGTGTTCGGTCCATCCGATCGTAATCAAGCGGTCGAGAATTAATTGGTTAGGAAGTCCAATTAACAAAACGGAGACGTTTTGTAGATGTTTGGGGATGATCCGGACACAACGGTGGCGACAGTCCGGGTCGGGTCCGGGACAACTTTTCGGACGCGCGCGCGAGGAGGGCCGCGGGATGACGAGAGAGGTTAGGTAGGGCCTGGCGGTGAGTGGGGTGGGCTGAGAAGAGAGAGGGGGAAAGCAACCCGGCAACTATTTCCGGAGACCGGAAACGTCCGACGATAGACCGACTATATTGCCGCTATATTTATCCGTTGGGGCATCAAACGGACTCCGAATGCGATGAAACTTGGTAGGCGGTCTACTGACAACAAAACAACACCGCATGCCAACTTTCAACCCATTCCGAGAACATTTTCCAGCCACTTATAAAATAATATTTCGGACATGCCGCGGGCGCGTGCAAGTGTGGTTGGGCTCAGAACGGACAACGGACGGAATGAGGAGACCGAGATGGATGCAAGTTTCGAAAACATGATGATGCAATGCACATGATGACATGACAAGATGCGACACTCAAGCAAATGACAAAGCAACAACAGCGAATAACTGGAAGACACCTGGCGCAGCAGTCTCGGGGCGTTACAACACTCCACCACTACGAGAGGATCTCGTCCCGAGATCTAGAATGGCACCGGGGGGACAACGGAAAAGAAAGCGAAGAGGTAAAACTAAGTTGCTTCTTTGGCAAACGAGTGAAACCAAAGAACCTTGAAAAGGTTAAGCCATTTGAGAAAATAATACATAGAAGATGAACGAAGTTGAAAAACACTCCAGTAGGGAAGAGAAACAAGGAAACCCAAATTCGAACAGCACTCCGGTTGAGAAAGGATGCAAGACTTGATAAGGCGAAAAGAACTTGAACAAAGGGGCACAACACTCCGGTTAAAAGGAATAAACCAAGACAAGAACACGATCATGACAACACAAGAAGAAGGGTTGAAGAGAGCAACATCACAATGTATCCGGGACGAAAGAATAGAAGATAGGTAATTGAGAGAAAAAATGGAGAAGAAAATGCTAGGTTCTGTCACAAAAGAGCTTGACAAGGCATCTTTTAGGAGAAGGGTCAAACGGAATTGTTGGAAAACCAACAACGAAAAGAATAATCTTGATATGGTCTTATGGCATACATCTCAAATTATGAGGTGACAACCGGCCACTCACGGGAAAAGAATTGGATTGATATGAACAAATTTACGAGAAAGTATGTCGCACCGGAAAGGACAAATGAAGATCTTGGATCATTTATGAGCCCCATAATAGCAACAATCCTTAGGGAAAGCTTTAGGTGAAATATAACCCAAGATAACTCCAATGGCAAGATTGATGGATTTAAAATATCTCATTCTTAACAACATGTGAATCATGGAACATGAACTCAAATTATCAAGAATGACATAATACCACCTCCAATGATACGGAAGAAAGAATTGCACTACGGATATCGAGAAGAAGAATGCTTGAACTCCTCTGAAAAGAATCTTGATGAATACTTCAAGAAGGAATTAAATCCTTGATGAACCATCATGTAGAACCTTAATGAAGAACTCCGTTAAACAAAAGAATGATCAAACGGAAAGAAAGGGTAGTTGAAAACACAAGGTGGAACCTTCTAAAGATTTAGATAGATATCCGTGATAACATAATTGCGAGGGCTTGGAACTCCGGGAAAGAAAGATAAAGCATCTCGAACCAAGAATGTGATATGATGCACCTCCGGAATAAGGAATTAATCATTCGTATGAAACAAGAATAAGAATTACATTATGCTCATCCTTCATCAATTAAATTGATGACAATCAACGGATTTGACATATTACTTATTCTTGTAGAAAAGATTAAGAGAGATATAACATAAACTTGAGAATGTCTTCAACGAACCACTGGTAGGATTGGAACATCGAATAGTTGATAAAGAAGAGAAACCTGGAAGAACCACCGTAAGAATTGGTTATGAACAAAGTAAAGATAAAGAAACACCGGGAAGAATTAGCAAATGGACGAAGATGCTTGAGAGAATTTAGATGGAATTTAATATAATAGATCATGGACCGATTAGAGATCACTTGAACGCTGCACCGGTAAGATCGTTTAATGATAACTAAAAGCTGAGAATGAATAAACCTAACTTGATGGACTCCAGATAACAAACTGAGAAGACTCTTAAATTGCTCCGGAAGGGTGAAAGAATACTCATGATGAAAAACAATTACGAGAGGATGGCGACAAGCTAGAATCACGAATCTTGAAGAGAATGGAGCAAGATTAAAGAGAAACTCTTCTTCGGTCTTCAAAATCTGAGAATGACGACGAGAAACACCACCAATAATTATTTAGACACTCTGGAAGAATCAAAACGAAGAGGTTGAGTCAACGATGAAAAGAATTTGAAAAATCTTGGAGAAAGACATTTGACTGATGATAAATCATTCTTACGTCAAACTTCGAAAAGAATTTGATTATAACTCCGGAAAAAAAAAAGAAGAGTCAGGTAAGATCCTGGGAAAAGACCTGTGGGTTAGGGCCCACTCAAGAGAAACATCGTAGAACGATTCAAAAGAGAGAAAACACCGGTTGAATTAAATTACTTGAATGAGGGAACATCCTCGAAAGAGCTTGAACGAATGTAGAGTGGAAACACGAATCTTCAAGATATCTTCAGCACTCCGGAATAATAAATAGCGAGAAGTGGAATGATAATGAGGTGCACCGGCATGAGAGGGTATTTGAAGCACAGAAAAGAATATGATCAACACCGAAAGCTTGATTTGAATCCACCGGAGAAGATAAAAGAACAAAGAATGATGAACTTGAAGCTCCGTTAGAATCTTCATGAGAATCACCGGATAAGAATGTTGACGGGAAAAGAATGGAGAGATTTCACAAGAATAAAAGGATACTTGATATAAGAAATCTGAGTCCTTGAAGAAAAAAAGGGTGGGTGGGCGGGAAAAACAAAGGCAACTTGGAGATGGATGAAACAAACAACATTGAGAAGAATTGATAATTGATCTTGTGAATGTTGAAGTGATCGGATCCACTTGAAGAGAAACACACCGGTTGAAAAAGGATTGACATGACAAACTCGATGATCGAGAAGGATTAGTATTCACATAGGGTTATGAGAACACCATTTGGGGAAGGTATGGAATCTACACTTGACATTGAAGCAACTCGAATACCACAACTCAAAACAAAACAAAGGATTGGCTTGCAGAATAAGCCGGAACAAACATATGATAGAGATTTCGTCCGAAGTTTTCATGGTGGGGCCTACACGGGCTCGATCGTACAACACCATCACGTACAAGGCAGTGCACATGACATACGAAGCGTCCCCGAGTCGGCATAGCCAAGGACTCTTTAAGACACAATGAGACCACTGTAAAACCGACCGTGAATAGGCGGACCACTAGACGTCGAACCCCAATTTCATATCATACATCTGTCGGAAAGATATCCTAAGAGCTACTTGAATTACCACCTATGAAACTCCCGAACCTTTCCGGTTATGCAATCAGGTGTTGGGGATACAGGGGAAGCATAATATCTCACCCAATTCTAGCAAATCCTACATCCAGCTGTATCCATCCTTCAACACATAACCGAGAAACCTTCGGAAATCGTCTACCTCAACCTTCGAAAAGCATCCGTTATACAAGTTATGGCAATACTCCCGAACTCCCGCCCCAGTACTGGGTGGCGTCGAGGTTATCTCACCAACGAACTGCATAAAAGAGATTTTCGATGTCGGCATACTAAACTCAGGTATTCCAGAACTGGAACGATAAAATTATGATGACAACACCTCAGAGCTCAACTCCCCGGGATACTTCCACAAAACCCCTGACAGGAGGCACCAAGACAATGTTCTCATCATAAAACCATCGCAACGATTCCAAGATACCCGTGTGATCCTAAAAAAATTTTTAGTGAAATTTGAGAAGAGAAGAGTCAAACTCTACGTCAGGATGCCTTACCAGAGCGATGAAGAGACTGGGAAGTAAAAAGAATTCCTAAACTCTCCGGTATATATAATCCTAAATGACTCAAAACATTTTTCTACACACAACTCGGCCGCTAAAAACGATCAAGCAATGGGGCTCCTAAGGTCGGGGAAGGCTCTGATTACCAACTTGTAACGCCCTTGATGCGGCTATATCTCCCACGTGTCGAAGCACGACTTAGAGGCATAACCGCATTGAAAGCAATGTCGCAAGTGAGGCAATCTTCACACAACCCATGTAATACAATAGGGGAAAAGGTACATAGTTGGCTTACAATCGCCACTTCACACAATTACATGAATAAAGCATTACATCATCCAGATACAATCAAGGTCCGACTATGGAACCAAAATAAAAGAAGAACCCCAAATGCGACAAAGGTCCCCGATCGACCCCAACTGGGCTCCACTACTGATCAACTAGAACGAAACAACACAAAGGACAAGATCTTCATCGAGCTCCTCCTTGAGCTTGGTTGCGTCGTCTGCACAAACTCATCGGCACCTGCAAGCTGGTTTTGGAAGTATCTGTGAGCCACGGGGACTCAGCAATCTCGCACCCTTGCGATCAAGACTATTTTAGCTTATGGGTAAGGTAAAAGTATGAGGTGGAGCTGCTGCAAGCGACTAGCATATATGGTGGCTAACATACGCAAATGAGAGCGAGAAGAGAAGGCAAAGCACGGTCGAGAAACTATGATCAAGAAGTGATCCTATAACAACCTACGTCAAGCATGACTCCAACAACCGTGTTCGCTTCCCGGACTCCGCCGGAAAGAGACCATCACGGTTACACACGCGGTTGATTCATTTTAATTAAGGTCGACTTCAGGTTTTCTACAACCTGACGTTAACAAATTCCCAGCTACCCATAACCGCGGGCACGGCTTTCAAAAGTTTAAATCCCTGCAGGGGTGTCCCAACTTAGCCCATCACAAGCTATCACGATCAACGAAGGAATAGACCTCCACCCGAGATGTTCCGATCAGACTTGGTATCCCGGTACAACAAGACATTTCGACAGGGTAAAACTAAACCAGCAACACCGCCCGAATGTGCCGACAAATCCAGATAGGAGCTGCACATATCTCTTTCTCAGGGCACACTCAGATGAGCAGTCCGTACAACTAAAACCAGCCCTCGAGTTTCCCCGAGGTGGCGCTGCAAGGGGCTCTAGTTTGGACCAACACTCAGAGGAGCACTGGCCCTGGGGGGTTAAAATAATGATGACCCTTGAGTCTGCAGAACCCAAGGGAAAGAAAAGGCTAGGTGGCGAATGGTAAAACCAATGTTGGGCATTGCTGGAAGAGCTTTACTTAAGGCGAACTGTCACGGGGTTCCCATTATAGCCCAACCGCGTAAGGGACGCAAAATCCGGGAACATAACACCGATATGACGGAAACTAGGGCGGCAAGAGTGGAACAAAACACCAGGCATAAGGCCGAGCCTTCCACCCTTTACCCAGTATATAGATGCATTAATTAAATAAGATATATTGTGATATCCCAACAAGTAAACATGTTCCAACAAGGAACAACATCTCCATGTTCCAACAAGGAACAAACTTCAATCTTCACCTGCAACTAACAACGCTACAAGAGGGGCTGAGCAAAGCGGTAACATAGCCAATCAACGGTTTGCTAGGACAAGGTGGGTTAGAGGCTTGGTTCAACAATATGGGAGGCATGATAAGCAAGTGGTAGGTATTGCGGCATAGGCATAGCAAAAGAGCGAGCAACTAGCAAAGCAAAGATAGTAGTGATTTCAAGGGTATGATCATCTTGCCTGAAATCCTGCAAGGAAGAAGAACGAGTCCATGAAGAAGACAAACAGACGTAGACAAACGGGTCCTCACAAACGCGACGTTACCGGAACCAACCCGAAGAAGCAACACTGGAAAAGAAGCACACAACATAGTAAACAACCAACACATAATCATGGCATGATGCATAATCGAGTATGATGCATGTCCGGTTTAATGAAGCATGGCATGACAAAGTGCACAAACAATCCTACAAATTAAGTGGAGCTCAATATGCAACGAGTTGCATATTGACGGAGCACCACATCAATTATTTAGTTCGATCTCGTTTATGTACCCAACAATATTAGATGTTGTTAAACATGGCAAGAGGGTGAAGCAAATGAAAACTACCTGTCTAGACAAGTTTAAATGAGGCCGGGAACAACAAACAACAAATCTGGAAACGCCTCATATGCATATATTAGGTTTGATACTGTTCTGCCCTAAACACAATTTTAGATTTATTAAACATGCGAAGTAAGGCCACCATGTTAAACTAGACAAAATTCTACCCCATTTACATATAAAGTTTATTAAAATCCGAGTTACGGTTATTTAGTTATGAATTAAAACATTTTAACATGGCATAGGAGCAAATTTAAACAAACATCATTTTAGACATTTTAAACATGGATGCAAGTGACAGATCATGAAACTATATGAAATACTGAGCAAGTTTCATATATAATTCATTTTAATCCGATGCACGGTTATTAGGTTATTATATGCATGAACAGCAGGGACTTTTTTGTAAAACAGTAATTCGTTGGTTAAATGGACAAATCGTAGATCCGGAAAAAAAACAGAGACGGGCCGAAACTGAGAGCTCACATTGGGCTTGGCCCGGTTGGGCAGGGAAAGGAGCAGCGGACGGCCTCATCTGGTCGTGGCCCACGCGGGCGCTGGCGCGGAGCTGGGCCTCGCATGGCCCAAGGCCCGTGAAATCTGGCAGGCTCGCAGCAGGAGCTAGGCCGGAGGAGCGGGCGAAGGGCAGGCTGGATCGAACGAGGAGATGGGGTGGAACGGTCAACGGTTGCAGGCGAGGCGCGTGTTCGTCCTCGAAGCAGAGGACGCAGGCGGCTTGGGCAGCGAGGGCGCAGAGGAGCGGCGGTGCTGGCGGGGGCTCCTCCTGGATCCGCGCGACGAGGAGGAAAACGGGGCGCTCATGCTTGAGCTAGCGAAGCAGGATGGCGGCGGACTGCATCGATCCAACCGGGGTCCATGCAAACGGGGCGGAGTGCTCCTCGTTCCCTGAAGCGATGGAGCTTGTGGACTTGGCGTAGCAGGAGTGCTCTAGGACGAACGAGACGCGGGGTGGACGCGGGAGGATGGATCCGTCCGTCTCCCGGTTGGACCTAGTGCAAACGGCAGCGAGGGAGCTGCAGCCACCGTGGATGTTCCTGGTATAGAGAGGAAGAGGCAACGGGGCATGAGAGAGAGGTTAGGGACGGGCGAGAGAAGAGACAGGGGCTTCGGGAGAGGATCTCCTTTCCTTGGATCGAGCAGGTGGAGAGCTGCAGCGCCGGTTGGGCAAGCGCACAGATCGAGCAAGGTAGGTGGTACTGTGGGTTGGCTCGGGTGGAGTGGATCGGGAAGGTGGAGGCTGGTTCGGTGGCTGAGGAAATCGAGGATGATTTGGAATGAGCGGCGGGGGCGAGTGAGGGGATGGATGGGACATCCGTACGAGATTTTAGGGTTAGGTTGTTTATATAGGTAGGGGAAATAGGGTAAGGGGTATTTGGTCTGTCCGATCGTAATCAAGCGGTCGAGAATTAATTGGTTAGGAAGTCCAATTAACAAAACGGAGACGTTTTGTAGATGTTTGGGGATGATCCGGACACAACGGTGGCGACAGTCCGGGTCGGGTCCGGGACAACTTTTCGGACGCGCGCGTGAGGAGGGCCGCGGGCTGACGAGAGAGGTTAGGTAGGGCCTGGCGGTGAGTGGGGTGGGCTGAGAAGAGAGAGGGGGAAAGCAACCCGGCAACTGTTTCCGGAGACCGGAAACGTCCGACGATAGACCGACTATATTGCCACTATATTTATCCGTTGGGGCATCAAACGGACTCCGAATGCGATGAAACTTGGCAGGCGGTCTACTGACAACAAAACTACACCGCATGCCAACTTTCAGCCCATTCTGAGAACATTTTCCGGCCACTTATAAAATAATATTCCGGACATGCCGCGGGCGCGTGCAAGTGTGGTTGGGCTCAGAACGGACAACAGACGGAATGAGGAGACCAAGACGGATGCAAGTTTCGAAAACATGATGATGCAATGCACATGATGACATGACAAGATGCGACACTCAAGCAAATGACAAAGCAATAATAGCGAATAACTGGAAGACACCTGGCGCAGCAGTCTCGGGGCATTACAGATGGATACAGCTGGATGTAGGAATTGTTAGTTTGGTCGAGATATTATGCTTCCCCTATATCCCCAACACCTTATTGCATAACCAGAAAGTTTCGGGAGTTTATAAGTGGGAATTCAAGCAGCTCGTAGGAATTCTTTCAACAGACATATGATACGATATGGGATCTATCTTATGTTTGTTTCCGGCTTATTTTGCAAGCCAATCCTTTGTTTTGTTTTTTTTTCAGGTGTGGTATTGAGTTGCTTCAATGCCAAGTGTTGATTCCATACCTTTTCCAAGTGGTGTTCTCATATTTCTATGTGAATACTAATCCTTCATGATAATCGAGGTTGTCATGTCAATCCTTTTCAACCCATGTCTTTCTCTTCAAGTGGATCCGATCATTTTAACATTCGCAAGATCACCTCTTAGTTTTTCTCAACGGTGTTTGTTTCATTCATCCCAAGGTTCCTTTGTTTTCCCGCCCTCCCACCCTTGTTTCTTCAAGGACTTAGATTTCTTAATCAAGTATCCATTTTATTCATGTGAAGTCTCTCCATTATTTTCTTTCAATATTCTTATCCGGTGATTCTCAGGAAGATGCTAACGGAGCTTTAAGTTCATCATTCGTCATTCTTTTCTTCTCCGGTGGATCCAATTCAAGCTTTGTTGATCATATCCCTTTCCTTGTTTCAAATGTTTTCTCATGCCGATGCACCCCTAATCATTCACCACTTGCTATTCTTTTCTTCCAGAGTGCTGAAGATATCTCAGGAGATTCATGTTTTCATTCCTAATCCGTTCAAGATATCTCGAGGTTGTTATCTCGTTCAAGCTATTTTATTCAACAGGTGCAATCTCTCTTCAAATTGTTCAATGGTGTATCTTTTGAGTGGGCCCTAACCCACATGTCTATTCCCAGGATCTTACCTAACTCTTCTAATTTTCCCGGAGTTACTCTCAAATTCTTCTCCAAGTTTGACGTAAGAATGATTTGTCATCAGTCAAATGCCTTCTCCAAGATCGTTTTTCAAATTCTTTTCATCATTGGTTCAAACTTTCCATTCTTCATTCCTGAGTGCCTCAACAATTCATGGTGGTGTTTCTCATTGTCATTCGCTGCATTTGAAGACCGAAGAAGAGTTCCTCTTAAAATCTTACCCGCTCTTTCAAAGATTCTCAGTTCAAGCTTGATACTATCCTCTCATAATTGTTTTCAATTGTGACAATTCTTTTCAACCTTCCAGAGCTATTCAGGAGTCTTTTCAGTTTGATTCTCCGAAGGCCATCATATCAGAATTATTCATTCTCAGCTTTCAGCTCTCATTCTCCAAATCTTACCGGTGCTTCATTCAAGTATTCTCTAATCATCTCGGAATCTCTTCGTTCACTTGCATCTAAATTCTCTCAAGTATCTTCGTTCTTTTTATAATTTTTCCCGGTGTTTCTTTATCTTTTCTTCGTTCATTTTCAATTCATACGGTTGTTCGTTCAAGATCTCTCTTCATTGGTTATCATATCAATTCATTCGTTCTTTCCAATCCTACCGGTGGTTCGCAGAAGACCTTCTCAAGTTTGCGCTATATCAATCTTAACCCTTTTTACGAGAATAAGTAGTATGCCAAATCCGTTGCTTGTCATCAATCTAAATTGGTGAAGGATGCGCATAACGTAATTCTTATTCTTTGTTTCATCCAAGTCATTAATTCTTTATTCCGGAGGCTCATCAAATTCTCGGTTTAAATTGTTTCATATTTTCTTTTCCGGAGTTCCATGTTTTCCGCATTATATCATCACGAAGATCCAACTAAATCATTGCAAGGCTTCAACCTTATTCTTTTGATCCTTCATTTCGTTTGTTCATTCTTTTCTTACCGGAGTTCTTCATGGAGGCTCTACATGATGGTTGATCAAGGATTCAATTTCTTCTCGAAGTGTTCATTGAGATTCTTTTCAGAGGAGTTCAAGCATTCTGCATCTTGCATCCCAAAGTCCTATTCGTTCTATCTTATCTTTTGAGGTGGTGTTATGTCATTGTTGATAATTTTCCCTTCGTGTTTCACGATTCACAAGTTTTTCAAGAGTGACATATCAAAATCCATCATTTTCTCTTCGCTCAAGAAATATTTTCAACCAATCAACCTCTTCGTTGGAGTTATCTTGTGTCATGTTTCACCTAAAGCCTTCCCTAAGGATTGTTGCTATTTATGGTGCTCATAAATGACCCAAGTTCTTCATTTATCCTCCCGGTGAATAAGTTTCTCGTCTCCTTGTTCATATCAATCCAATCTATTGTTTTCCATTAGTGGCGGAATTTCACCTCATAGATTTGAGATGTTTTCCATAGGGCCACAACAAGCTTATCCTTTCGTTGTTGATAATCCAACAACTCCGTTCTAGAATTTGTTGTAAGCGTGCTCTCTCAAGATCTTCTTTCCCTCCGTTCATTTCATTCCATTCTCTCTTTCTTCCAGAGGCATTGTGTTGTTGCCCTCTTCAATCGGCATCTCGAGTTGTGAGGATCGTGTTCTTTTCATGCTTATCCTTTTATCCGGAGTGTTGTGCCCTTTGCTCAAGTTCTTTTTGCCTAATAAAGTCTTGCTTCGCTTTTCAACTGGAGTGCTGTCCGAATTTGTTCTTCTCCGTTCCTCTTTTCTGACGAAGATTGTCAACTTCGTTCATCTCTGTTGTATTCTTTTCTCGAAGTTGTTCAACTTTTCAAGGTTCTTTGGTTTCACTTGTTTGTCAAAGAAGCAACATAGTTTTACCCCTTCTCTTCCTCTTTCGTTTTCCCTCTGGTGCCATCCTAGATCTCGGGACGAGATCCTCTCGTAGTGGTGGAGTGTTGTGACGCCCCGAGACCGTTGCGCCAGGTGCCTTCCAGTTATTCGCTGTTGTTGCCTTGTCATTTGTTTGCGTGTCATGCATTTCATATCATGTCATCATGTGCATCGCATTTGCATACGTGTTCGTCTCATGCATCCGAGCATTTTTCCCCGTTGTCCGTTTTGCAATCCGGCACTCCTACATCCTCCGGCGCCCCCTTTTGCCTCTTTTCGTGTGCGGGTGTTAAACTTTCTCGGAATGGACCGAGATTTGCCAAGCGGCCTTGGTACCCCACCGGTAGACCGCCTGTCAAGTTTCGTGCCATTTGAAGTCTGTTTGATACTCCAACAGTTAACCGGGGAACCGTAAAGGCCTCGTGTGTGTTGCAGCCCAACACCCCTCCAAAGTGGCCCAATAACCCATCCAAACCCCCTCCATCCTCTTGGTCATTTGATCACAATCGCGTGGCTGAAAACCGCTCCTCATTTGGACTCTCCTAGCTCCCTCTACCTATAAATATGTGCTCCTCCCGGATTTTTCGCACAGATGAAACCATAGATCTTCCCCTCTCGCCCGCTGGACATGTCCGTCTCGGACCGGACGAATCGCGCCGCCGCTCCCAGCCTCTCCCGCACTGCCACGTGTCCCGCGCAGCCCCTCCGCCGCACCGGCCCGCCGCGGCCCAGATCCGGCCCGCCAGGCCCGGATCCCGCTCGACGTCGCCTCGCGCGCCCGCGCTCCTCCGCGCCACCCGAGCGGCGCCGCCGCGTCCCCGCGCGCCGCCCGCCGCCGCGGATCGCCTCCGACCGACGCCCGCCTCGCCGCTCGTCGTTCAAGTCCGGCCGCCGTCCCACCACAACTCCGCCGAGGATCCAGCAAACCTCGATTCGCGCGCCGCTTGAGATCCAGATCTGAAAACGAGGTTGACCCTGAGAATTTCGTCTAAGTCCCAAAAATCTTACATTCTGATGCTCCCTTCATCATGCCATAACTTTGTACTCTGTGGTCCATTTTGCATGCATGATATATCAAAATGTTCATCTGGTTGGGCTTTTCATTTTGTTCCATTGTGCTATGCTTGTTTGAGTCTATCTTGATGCCCAAATGACTGTTGCAAGAGTGCTTCATAATGTTAGTTCCTGATTCTAAACAGATCTTGAGCATTTGTCATTTTTGCCATGACTATTGTGTGCTACATATGAGCATGAGCTCTACATGTGTTTTGGGCTATGCCATGCCATCTTTACAGGGGTGTATGCCATGTATTTTTCTGATCAATGTGGTGACTAGCACAAGTATGCAAAGTAGCTCTCATGATATTGTTGTTTTCAGGGACTTAGAATTTCAATAAGTCATTTCCCTGCTGTTATTTTTATGCCATGTATTCATGTTGCTACAGAGAGATCCATGATTCTTGCTGGTAGTATGCTTAGCTTGTCATGCAATGCCTTGTGTTGAGTGCATCGAGCTCGCAAAGAGGCCTTCGTAACTCTGTTTTGCCTTGTCCAGTTTTCTGCCAAGTCTGAATCTGTTAACGAATCTTGCTATGTTTACATGAGTGCCATCATATCTTCTGATCCTTTTTGGCTTATGGTCAGTAAGGGACTTTTGTTATATGCTTTGAGTAGATTCATGCCATGCCTTTGTTTGCTATGTTCTGTTCCTGTAGCATGTTGTTATCTTGCTCTAAACTTTGCTTCCTGATGTTAATTCCTAGCATGTTATTTTCACTAAGTCTGTGAAGCTGATATCTTTTGCACTTTTGCCATGCTTGATTGAACCTACTCTTGTGTGATTTAGCCATAGCTCAGTGTTCATCTTTTGTCAAGTATCTTGAGTAGATCACTGTCATGTGCTTTGTTGCTATGTTGGAGTTCAGTAGCTTAGTTTCTTGTTGCATTCTAGATGACATCGTGTTGTTAGTCGCAGAATTATGCATTATTGTTTTGCTTGCCATTTGCAAACCGTGCATCCAATTCCGGTGATCTTTATATCGGTTTCGACCAAAATCATCTCATCTTTCCAGCGGCATGCTTGGTTTGCCAAGTTGAGGCCTGGTTCAATCTTTCCTTTCCGAAGCACGCATATTCATTGCATATCACATCCCGCATGTCATGCCATGTTCTGCATCATGTTGCTTGCGCATTGCACAGTGGTTGATTGTTGTTTCCTTTGGTTGTGTTCTTGCCTTGGGTAGAGCCGGGAGACGAGTACGTGATCGAGCACCCCGTTGAGTATGCCTACGAGGATCAAGCTTTCGTCAACTCTGAGTTCATTTCAGGCAAGATGACCATACCCTCGAAATCACTTCTATCTTTGCTTGCTAGTTTGATAGAGGCAAAAGTGTCCCGTCTTTCGATGAGATGGTGGCTATCGTTTTAGAGGAAGTCGAATTTGACGATCCGACTACGAACGTGCGAGGACGTCGCGCCTTAGCAATCGCTAAACCAACTCCAAGGGGTTATTGACCACGCCGGAGCATGATCAACCTGACCACGAGGGCCTATTTCCTGCGAGCAAACGAAGAACAAGCAAGAAACTGAGATTGCAATCTGGATATTGCGAATATAAGATGAAAGCTTTATTGATCAAGGTGGGGTTCTGTGACGTCTTGGTCTGGTCGTTGGACACAAACGAAGTACGCGAAGTTGCAGCTATGACGAACTTTTAATCTAAACAAAACCCAAAGTCTAAACGATGCCCTAAGGGCTGTATATATGGAGGAGAGAGGGGGAATTTCGTGGCCCTTGGTGGAGGGGTCCGAAACCAATCCTAACTCTTGTTTCCCGACACATACGGACTCTAAAAATAGCCTGTACTTAAGTATTTTGAAAATACCTGGGCCTGGCCCAATAATAAGGTGACGAAGCACCTAGAATAGGCTCTGGACGAAATTTATGATTTGGCATCTTGTATATTTCGTCCCATGCTTCATGCAATCATTATGGTGGCTTCAGAGTCCTGGAATCATCACTTATAACTCCGTTCTTGTTCCCCTTGCGCATGCCATCATCTCCATACTTGAGCTTGCTCCAAGGTTCATCTTTCTTGTCCAAGCTAGGCCCTTCATCTGTAAGCAAAACAAATGTATCCAACTTAGGCAGCATCATATTCACATGAACATTAGAATCATTACCAAGAAACGAAAGTACCTGATAATTCAATTGGCGTGTGCGAGCTCTAGTAATTGGTCCAGTATGTATAGCAACACGGGCTGTGGGTGTAACAATGGTATTGATGTCCTCATCGTTCTCCCCTTCTTGAAATGAAGTCGTCCTCGGCGAAAGTTCATCGTCCTCACCCAAATAAGGCTTCAAATCTGCAATGTTAAAAGTGGGACTAACCCCAAAATCTGCAGGCAGCTCAAGTTTATATGCACTATCATTTATTTTCTCTAACACCTTAAAAGAACCATCAGCACGTAGCATTAGCTTTGATTTGCGCAAATTAGGAAATCTATCCGTACGCAAATGTAACCAAACAAGATCTCCAGGTGCAAACAGAACATGTTTCTACCCTTATCTCCAGCAAGTTTATATTTAGCATTCATACGCTCAATGTTTTCCTTAGTTAACTCATGCATTTTTTAAAATCAATTCAGCATGTTCTTTAGCATCAAAATTAACGTTCTCCAGAGATGGAAGAGGCAACAAATCAATAGGTGCACGAGGTAGGAAACCATACACAATTTTAAAAGGGCACATCTTAGTAGTAGAATGCAATGAATGATTATAAGCAAATTCAATATGAGGCAAGCATTCTTCCCACATTTTCTTGTTATTCTTCAAAACAGCCCTAAGCATAGTAGACAATGTTCTATTGACTACTTCAGTTTGTCCATCAGTTTGGGGTGACAGGTAGTACTAAAAAGCAGTTTAGTCCCCAACTTAGCCCATAAACATCTCCAAAAGTGGCTAAGAAATTTAGTATCACAATCTGAAACAATAGTATTTGGCACACCATGCAAGCGAATAATTTCACGAAAGAACAAATCAGCAACATTAACAACATCATCGCTTTTATGACATGGTATAAAGTGTGCCATTTCCGAGAACCTATCCACAACAACAAATATGATATCCCTCCCCTTCTGTGTTTGAGGTAAACCTAAAACAAAGTCCATAGATATATCCTCCCAAGGAACACTAGGTACAGGCAAAGGCATATATAAACCATGAGGATTGAGTCGTGACTTAGCTTTTTGACATGTAGTGCAGCGAGCAACAAAACGCTCAACATCCTGTCTCATCTTTGGCCAAAAGAAATGTGTAGCAAGTATATCCTCCGTCTTCTTGACGCCAAAGTGTCCCATTAATCCTCCTCCATGCGCCTCCTGCAACAACAAAAGACGAACAGAGCTAGCTGGAATGCATAGCTTGTTAGCACGAAACACAAATCCATCGTTAAGAACGAACTTGTTCCAAGTTCTCCCGTCCTTACAATTCTGCAATACATCTTTAAATTCAGCATCATGCACATATTGATCTTTGATGGTCTCCAAACCAAATATTTTAAAGTCAAGTTGTGAAAGCATAGTATAGCGACGAGACAATGCATCAGCAATAACATTTTATTTACCCTTCTTGTGTTTAATGACATAAGGAAAAGTCTCAATGAATTCAACCCATTTAGCATGTCTACGGTTCAGTTTTGCTTGACTTTTAATGTTTTTCAAAGATTCATGATCAGAATGTATAACAAATTCCTTGGGCCATAAATAATGTTGCCATGTTTCTAAGGTCCGAACAAGAGCATATAATTCTTTTTTCATAAGTAGAATAGTTCAGACTAGGCCCACTCAATTTTTCAGAAAAGTATGCAACAAGTTTGCCATCTTGTAATAACACACCTCCTAATCCAATTACACTAGCATCACATTCAAGCTCAAAAGTCTTATTAAAATCAGGAAGTTGGAGTAAAGGAGCATGTGTCAACTTATCTTTCAATACCGTGAAGGCTTCTTCCTGTGCGGTACCCCAAACAAAAGGCACATCCTTCTTTGTAAGCTCATTGAGAGGTGCAACAATGGTGCTGAAATCTCTCACAAGACGCCTATAGAAACCAGCGAGGCCAAGGAAACTCCTCACTTGTGTGACCGTTTTGGGCTGCGGCCAACTCTCAATAGCTTCAATCTTGGATTTATCAACTTCAATTCCCTGTGGAGTAACAACATAGCCAAGAAAAGATACTCGGTCGGTGCAAAAGGTGCACTTTCCAAGGTTACCAAACAAACGTGCATCACTTAGAGCAGTAAAAACAGCACGTAAATGTTCCAAATGTTCCTCCAAAGATTTGCTATAAATCAATATGTCATCAAAGTAAACTACCACAAATCGTCCAATGAAAGCACGTAAAACTTCGTTCGTTAACCTCATGAAAGTACTAGGTGCATTAGTTAACCCAAAAGGCATGACTAACCACTCATATAATCCAAACTTAGTTTTACATGTTGTTTTCCATTCATCTCCCAATTTCATACGGATTTGATGGTATCCACTACGCAAATCAACTTTGGGGAATATTGTAGAGGCACTCCATTCATCAAGCATATCATCTAGGCTAGGAATAGGATGACAATAACGAATAGTAATATTATTAATGCCTCTACAATCAACGCACATACGCGACGTACCATCCTTTTTCGGCACTAAAATGATAGGAACAGCAGAGGGACTAAGGGATTCACGTATATAACCTTTGTCGAGTAGTTCTTGTACTTGACGCATAATCTCCTTTGTCTCCGCTGGATTGGTACGGTATGGTGCACGGTTGGGTAATGATGCACCGGGAATTAAGTCAATTTGATGCTCAATCCCTCGAATAGGTGGTAATCCCGGTGGCACGTCTTCTGGAAAGACGTCAGCGAACTCCTGCAAAATTTTAGTGATAGCAGGAGGCAAAGAGGAAGGCACGTCCTTGAATGAAAATAATGCCTCTTTGCACACAAAAGCATAGCAAACAGATTTGCTAAAATCTAGATCATCAATATCAGATTTTGTGGCAAGTAAACATGCACTTTTCAATTTAATTTCAGAAGCAACAGTAGATTGTTTATTATTAGGTTTCATTTGTTGCTCAAATTCTTTTGCCACAATCTGATTTTCACTCTTATTTTTCTCCTGTTTTGCTTTATTAGCTCTATTAATATCATCTTTCAAAATGCAATCAGGAGTCATAGGAAGCAAAGTAATATTTTTATCCTTATGAACAAGAGTATACTGATTGTTTCTACCATGGTGTACAGAATTTTTATCAAATTGCCATGGTCTACCAAGTAATAAGGAACATGCTTGCATAGGTACCACATCACAATCAACATAATCAGCATATGTAGAGATACTAAAATGCACACGAACAGTACATGTTACCTTAACCTTGCCGTTGTTGTTGAACCATTGGATGTAGTAAGGATGTGGATGTGGTCTTGTGGTGAGAGATAGCTTCTCCACCATCTCCATGCTAGCCAAGTTATGGCAGCTCCCTCCATCTATGATGACGCGAACAGAACGTTCCTTCACAACTCCCTTTGTATGGAACAAATTATGCCTCTGATTTTTCTCAGCTTGTGTGACCTGCACACTCAAACCACGTTGAGAAACTAAACATTCATACCTGTTAGCATCTTCAGGAGCCATGTATTGCATCTCATGATCAGAATCATCTCCATCGTGTTCTTCACGTGTAATAAGAGCCAAAGTCTCCTCATCATAGTCACTAGCGGACTCATACCAACCATCCTCAGTAGCAATCATCACACGCTGAGATTAGCATTCTCTCGCAAAATGTCCTCTTCCCTTACAACGACGACAAATAATATCACTTGTGTGCCATGTTGATGCCATGGAAGAAGAAGAGCTCTGCGCAGGTCCGGCAGGTGTGCTCTTGGCAGATAGTGGTGGTTGTGCCTGATTTCTTGTATCACGGCTGGAGGTGGCACCTGATGGAGGTGCTGGTGGAGTGGAAGTAGAGGATGCACGTGGTGTCCATGATGAAGATTGACCTGCAAAAAAGTTATTTCGCGCCAATGCTTGTCGATCCTGCACTTCATGTTCAGCACTCCTTATACTCTAGAATGGTCTGAATCTCTCTATTTAATCCACCCATAAAACATGCAAGCATAGCTTCATTCTCCTCAACAATACCACATCTAATCATGCCAGTTTGTAATTCCTGATAATATTCTTCTACAGAATTTTCTCCTTGTCTTAAGCGCTGCAATTTTTGAAGTAATTCACGTTGATAATATGGTGGAACCCAACGAGTACGCATAGCAGTTTTCAAAGTAGCCCAAGTAGTTGGAATAGGATATAATCTACAATGTCCAGAGCACCAAACACATGCAAAGCTAGTGAAAGCACAAACAGCAGCAGGAACACGTCTCTCCTCAGGATATTGTAAACATTTAAATCGTTGTTCAGTTTCTAACTCCCAAGTAAGATATATATATATCAGGAACATATCTACCCTCAAATGGTGGAATATTCAATTTTAGTTTAGGGAGATGGTCATGATCTCGGACCTGAGGGTGAGCCCTACCATTGCCATTATTTGCATCTGGACGACCTGGTGGTTGCGGTGCTGGTGGTGGCACGTAGTTCTGATTTTGATCAACCTCATCCTCATAATCTCCCGCAAAATCATCCTCCTCTGCATTAGCAGCAGGAGCCACAGAAGTATCAACAGCAGCACCAACAGTTTGGCCAGGTGCAAGAGGGAGACGGCTCGCTCGACGGAGGGCTATTTCGCGATGTGGAGGTAGTCGTCGTCGTTGTTGTTGTTGTAGAGGTGTGTTAGGTGCAGCTGGTGGTGGTGTTGAAAGACGCGCGAGCAATTCATTAAACCTGTTATCGAGCTTTGTTTCGAACGTCTTCTCCATGCCATCTATCTTCTCCATGGCCTCTTCAAATCTGTTTAGTACATCTTGCACCTGTCCACTCATCATTTGCTGAAATTTATCATGCAACTCCTTATTCGTCATGTTCTCCCAGTCAGTCTCGTCGGCTTGTGATCCTGCCATGGTTAGCAATAATAGAAACACACAAGAATATGATCCTACAGAATACTAACAAGAGGTGGTGGTGGTGCCACAAATCCATCAAGCAAATCTCAAATTCTTACCAGTTCTTACCCAGCAGCAGGCGGTGATTGGCAACCGTCGTAGTCAAAACTCTCAAAGCTTGGATAGAGCGATTACCAGGGAGAGTCAAACGCATGACGTAGATGTATGTGGAGCTGGGAAGGCTTATAATATGGTAGCAAAAAGGATCAGCAATAATCAATTCAGGGATGCAAAGTTGAATAAACACTCAACGACGGTACTGTGCTGGCCCTAGGCTAGACCGTGCTAGAGACGCGAGCCTAGAACACTAACAAAATCACGGCGCTGCACGTAAACAAGGGAGGAGCATGCTCTGATTTTTTTTTCTATTTTTCACATTTTTGCACTTTTTTTTGCTCCGCAACAATTTTTTTTTAAAAAAGTCTACAAATGGTCTAAAAGCTGCCTAGCCAAAATTTTCCAGACTGAGTTTTTTTTGAGTTTGGAACTATTTTTCTTCTCTGGATGGCTCGAAAGTTGGGGAGTCCTACTCTGTCACGACTCGGAGTATCGCGTGATCTGGAACTCGAAAACAAAGCAAAAAATACTGGACTCGGACTGGTGGCGGAGATGAAACTGGTGGAATCTCAGATTGGTGGCGGCGATGAATCTGGTGGAAATCGGATTGGTGGCGGATATATGTTGCAGGTGGACTCGGATTGGCGTGATGGCGGCGGATAAGTGGTGGCGTATATGGACTCGGATTGGTGGTGAATATGTGGTGGTGAACTAACTCCGAGGGGTTATTGACCACGCCGGAGCACAATCAACCTGACCACGAGGGCCTGTTTCCTGTGAGCAAACAAAGAACAAGCAAGAAACTGAGATTGCAATCTGGATATTGCGAATATAAGATGAAAGCTTTTATTGATCAAGGTGGGGTTTTGTGACGTCTTGGTCTGGTCGTTGGACACAAACGATGTACGCGAAGTTGCAGCTATGGCGAACTTTTAATCTAAACAAAACCCAAAGTCTAAACGATGCCCTAAGGGCTGTATATATGGAGGAGAGAGGGGAATTTCATGGCCCTTGGTGAAGGGGTCCGAAACCAACCCTAACTCTTGTTTCCCCACACATACAGACTCTAAAAACAGCCTATACTTAAGTATTTTGAAAATACATGGGCCTGGCCCAATAATAAGGTGACGCAGCACCTAGAATAGCCTCTGGACGAAATTTATGAAGTGGCATCTTGTATATTTCGTCCCATGCTTCATGCACTTATTATGGCTTCAGAGTCCTGGAATCATCACTTGTAACTCCGTTCTTGTTCCCCTTGCGCATGCCATCATCTCCATGCTTGAACTTGCTCCAAGGTTCATCGTTCTTGTCCAAGCTAGGCCCTTCATTTGTAAGCGAAACAAATGTATCCAACTTAGGTAGCATCATATTCACATGAACATTGGAATCGTTACCAAGAAATGGAAGTACCTGATAATTCAATTGGCGTGCGCGAGCTCTAGTAATTGGCCCAGTATGTACAGCAGCAGGGGCTGTGGGTGTAACAATGGTATTGATGTCCTCATAATAGTTGCTCGCTCTTTTGCTATGTCATGATACCTACCACTTGCTTTATCATTCCTCCCATATTACCATGTCAAGCCTCTAACCCACCTTTTCCTAGCAAACCGTTGTTTGGCTATGTTACCGCTTTGCTCAGCCCCTCTTATAGCGTTGCTAGTTGCAGGTGAAGATGGAGTTTGTTCCATGTTGGAACATGGATATATTGGGATATCAAAATATCTCTATTATAATTAATGCATCTATACACTTGGTAAAGGGTGGAAAGCTCGGCCTTATGCCTGGTGTTTTGTCCACTCTTCCCGCCCTAGTTTCTGTCATACCGGTGTTATGTTCCTTGATTTTGCGTTCCTTACGCGGTTGGGTTATAATGGGAACCCCTTGACAGTTTTCCTTGAATAAAACTCCTCCAGCAAGGCCCAACCTTGGTTTTACATTTGCACTAACAACCTAACACCTTCCCTTGGGTTTTCGCGAGCCCGAGGGTCATCTTTATTTTAACCCCCCCAGGCCAGTGCTTCTCTGAGTGTTGGTCTGAACTAGAGCCCCTTGCAGCGCCACCTCGGGGAAACTTGAGGGTTGGTTTTAGTTGACCGGATTGCTCATCCGGTGTGCCCTAAGAACGAGATATGTGCAACTCCTATCAGGATTTGTCAGCACATTTGGGCGGTCTTGCTTGTCTTGTTTTACCATTCTCGAAATGTCTTGTAACCGGGATTCCATATCTGATCGGGTCTTCCTGGGAGAAGAAATATCCTTCGTTGACCATGAGAGCTTGTGATGGGCTAAGTTGGGACACCCCTGCTGGGTTTTGAACTTTCGAAAGCAGTGCCCGCGGTTATGGGCAGATGGGAATTTGTTAATACCCTGTTGTAAAAAACCTGACACTTAACTTAATTAAAATGCATTAACCGCATGTGTAGTCGTGATGGTCTCTTTCCGGCGGAGTCCAGGAAGTGAACACGGTTCTTGTGTTATGTTTGAACGTAAGTAGTTTCAGGATCACTTCTTGATCACTTCTAGTTCACGACCGTTCTTTGCTTCTCTTCTCGCTCTCATTTGCGTAAGTTAGCCACCATATATGCTAGTGCTTGCTGCAGCTCCACCTCACTACCTTTTCCTACCCATAAGGTTAAGTAGTCTTGATCGCGAGGGTGTGAGATTGCTGAGTTCCCGTGACTCTCAGATTACATCAAACAGTTCCAGGTGTCGAGGATAACCTTGGAGGTGACGCAACCGAGCTCAAGGAGAAGCTCGATGAAGATCATGTTCGTTGTGTGGAGCCCAGTTGGGGCGATCAGGGATCTAGTGCATTAGGGGTTGTCTTTCTTTATTTGGTTCCGTAGTCGGACCTTGATTGTAATCTGGATGATGTAATGCTATATTTATGTTTTGTGTGAAGTGGCGATTGTAAGCCAACTCTTTATCCCTTTCTTATTCAGTACATGGGATGTGTAAAGATTACCCCTCTTGCGACATGCCTACTATGCGGTTATGCCTCTAAGTCCTGCTCCGACGCGTGGGATATATAGCCGCATCATGGGTGTTACAAAACCCTCTAGTTTATATAGACACCGGAGGGGCCTAGGGTTATACAGAGTCGGTTTACAGAGAAAGGAATCTTCACATCCGAACGCCAAGCTTGCCATCCACGTAAAGGAGAGTCCCATCCGGACATGGGGGAATGCCTTTGATCCTATATCTTCTTGGCCCATTAGTCTGGCCCATATCACATAGCTTGGACGTCCGGGGACCCCCTAATCCAGGACTCCCTCAGTAGCCCCTGAATGAGGCTTCAATGACGATGTGTCTGGCGCGCAGATTGTCTTCGACATTGCAAGGCGGGTTCCTCCTCCGAATACTCCAAAGCAGTTGGTCAAAAGAACTATGTTCGACTCCGTATAACAGTCACAACCCTGAACCACAAGGGAAAAACACTGAAACAAAACAAGTCGTGTCTACTAATAGCTTTCTCGGCAAGACGTTATGTTCTGGCCTTATTATTATTATTATTATTATTTCGAACCGTTTTTTGCCTCCCGCTTCATATTTCGAATCGCGTTCCTCATTGACACGTCTCATCAAAGTAGAGATCATGCCCCCTTATTACAGGATTCTCATTAGTACGGGTTTGGGTAATCCAACCGTGTCGCTAGCACGACCCCTTGGGAATTGGCGAGTTTTAAGGCTTTTGGGGGGCGGGCGCTTGATATTCACTGTCTTTTATAAGGAGATAATGACCCATCTTTTTACCCCATGCTTTCTTCCTCCCCAGCCCATCCTCCCTCAAGCTCCAATGCCTGAGTTCAATTCTTTCCGTCACCAGCAAACACCCCTGCCATGTCCGGATCCGATGCTCAGGGCAAGTGGATAGCCTCCTCCATCACGGAGGAGAACATCAAGGAACTCCGGGAAGCGGGGTACTTGGCCACAGAAATCGCCCACCGGCTTCCTGCCAAAAAACAGGCCGTCCCCACTCCAGAGAGGGTGGTATTTATCCCCCGCTTTCTCCGTGGACTGGGGTTTCCTCTCCACCCTTTTGTTCGCGGGCTCATATTCTATTACGGGCTAGAATTTCACGATCTGGCCCCAAATTCCTTCCTCCACATCTCGACGTTCATCGTCATGTGTGAGGCGTTCCTCCGCATCCCCCCCCCCCACTTTGGATTATGGTTCAAGGTCTTCAATGTGGAGCCGAAAGTGGTCAATGGTCAACATGCGGATTGCGGTGGTGCCATGGTGAGCAAGGTCCCCAACGTCACTTGGCCCCAGGGGGCCTTCGTGGAGACCGTGAAGGGATGGCAAAAGGAGTGGTTCTATGTCATAGAACCTCGTGATGCCACATGGGCTGCCACTCCTGAGTTCAAATCTGGGCCTCCAATGCGGCTCACCTCATGGGTTAAAAAGGGCTTGGACTAGGCATCATCCAACGAGGTGATGACGCTGTGGAAGCGTGTCAAGGGCGTGATAGAGAAGAACACCAGCCTCGCTGATGTGTTCCAGGTGATGCTTTTTCGCCGGATTCTCACCTGCCAGCGCCGGACTCTCCATATGTGGGAGTTCAATCCGGCCGGCGCTCGGACCTTGTAGCGCTTCTTCAGCATGACACACGAAGAAATCTGGAAGCTGGTGGCTGGGAATGACCGAAGACCTCGGCCTCGCCCGACCTCACCCGGCCATTCCAGTAAGTTTTCAGATTTCCAAACATAACCTCTACTTGTAGATTCGAGGAATATGCTAAGCCATCCTTTTCTCCTTTAGGCATGGACGAAGAAAGCGGACTGGATCAAGTGTCTGGCTCCGCTGCCCGAAGACCCAGCTATCCCTCTGCTAACGAAGGTGTTGGTCCTGGCGCCATACCAGGCACCGGAGAAGAAGGACAAGAAAAAGGGCAAGGAGGCTAGAAGTGGCCTTCGCCGTAAAGGTACTTCGGACATCGCGTCCGAAGACACCGAGGTTCTCTCCTCCCATGAGGGAGACGAAGATGAAGAGGAAGAGGAGGAGAGAAATTCTCCCCTCAAGGGAGAGAAGAAAATGGCGACGTCCGCGGACCTAGAAGCGGAGACGCCCAAGAAGGGGAAGATTTCCCTTTCGGGTGATTTGGATTCGGACACCGAAGTCATCCCTGAGCAGCGCCTCAGGCCGAAGCCCCCGGCTAAATCGTAAGTATTTAAAGATACTATACATACATCTGGCCTTTTTACAGATCGTAGGATAACACTGTATTTATGTATTTTCAGTCCGACCCATGATCTCCCCCAACAATCGTCATCTTCGGGAAACTCGTTGGCGCCGGAGATGATGGAGAGCGAGACACCTTCGTGGGCCTCTCCGCCACGAGCCGCGGATGACACCAAGGTGTTGTCCCAAAGGACTTCTCCGGGCCAGGGGGTGCGGAAGGCCACTGAAACGCCGCCAGAGGGTGATGCCTTGGCTGCCGAAAACATGGGGGATACTATCCCTATGGAAACTCACGACGAGGGCCTGGATTAGTCTGACCCCCAGCCGAATACCACTCTGGAGACCCACGTGGCTCCGGAGTCGAGCGAGCAGCCCCCTTCAAGGGAAGGGGGAGTGTCGACTCCACCAGTGACCTCTATAAATCTGGAGGCACCGAATATGTTGAGGGAAACACTTCAACATGCTTCCGTCGTGGAAGAGCACCGTACCCTGATGGGTGCGGTAGTTGAAAGGGTTCAGTACGCTAAAAGTAGTCTGAACGAAGCATTCACTAGCCTGTTAACAGGTTTTGAGGTAAGTGATATAACATGCTTTAGCCACTTTTCGTATTTTAAGAATATGCCTGTATATAGATAGTAGCCCCTGAGACTCTATTTGGGTCTTTGGAAAAAAGAGCTGGATAGAGGATCAAATAGTCGTCGGAGATAACGCATTCATCTATTTTGATAAACAGGCTTCATTGTTGGCGGCTTCACCTAAGGATGCTGAAGTATCCGAACTCCAGTGGAAACTGAAGCTGCCTAGCGATGAGATCGACCGTATTAACAAGCGGTTCGATGAGGCCCAGGGTATGCTTTTTTTAATGAGACCCCTTTAAAGGCCTAAATTATAATGCAAACTCAAAGTTTAAGCTCATGCGTTGCTATGTAAATGATTGTAGGCAACGCGACCAAGGTCAAGGCCCTCAAGAAGGCGCTTGCCGAAGCCAAGGAGGAGGCAAGGGCAAGCAAAGTAGCCATAGAGAAAGCAGCTGCAGATGTAGAGGCCGAACAGGTCGCCCGCCTTCAGTATGAGGCAAGGGTGACTGAAGTAGAGCAGGCGCTCCAGGAAGCCACCACCAAGTTTGAGTCCTTGGAGGAGAGAAATAAGGCCCAAGCGGCGGAGGTCACCAAGGCTCTTCCAGCTGTGAAGGAGGCTCGGTCCGAGTCCCGAGTGGCTCGTGAGGAGATCAATCAAGCTGGACATATAGCGGATGGTAAGCCTTTTCTTTTACAGAGTATATTCGGCCGTCGAAGATATGCTTGCTAAATCGATTGTGGAGTGCTCCAGACGCTTTTGCGGATCTCCCGAGGAGTGCTGCTGATGCTGCCGAGTATTTCCGGGCCCAAGAAGGGAACACCCACAAGGAAAATGGAGTTGGTTGGCCCCAGCGCCATGAAGACGAGGCTCCTGCCAGCGGCGACGCTGGTTGTAGATCCCGCACCAAGTAGCACGGGGAGAAGCGACGAGCGCCCCCCTCCCCCCACCCAGATTTGAGGAACTGGTAGAATCTTCGGTGGACCACATCAGCGTTCTGTCAGACGTCATCCTTGAGGAGATCATCTTGCTTCTCCCCACTAAGGATTGCTACCGCACACTAGTCCTCTCAACTCGGTGGCGCCCTCTATGGCACAACACACCCCTCAATCTCGACTGTCGTCAGATATCTGTCCTTCTTGAATTTGATCTCCTCAGAGCCATCGTCTCCTCTCACCAGCAAGGCCCCGTTCAACGCCTCTACATCCCAGCACGCTACCAGCTATCCGTACCCGACACGGTGGACGCTTGGCTGACATCCCCTAAATTCGGAAAACTCCAACAGTGTGAGTTCTACCATTACCACAAAAGTTTCATACCACGAACACACCAAGAATTCGGGCCCACACCACTGTTGTCCATCTCGTGGTTTTCCTCCTCTCTCCACACCGCCACCTTCGCCCGGTGCCATCTACCAGACGATCTGGTACAAATGCTTTGACTCCCACTGCTAAAAAAACTTTCGCATGTGGTGGTTTATCTATCGGAGGCCTTATTGCACAGCATCATCCACTCTAGTTGCCCTACCCTGGAGCGCTTGCTTATTGTTTTGGGAATAGAAATCCCTATCAGTTGTCTCCAAATAAAGTCGCCTCACCTTAAAAGCATTGGAATTTGTTTTGAAGGACAGCAGGTCAGCAGCTCATCATCGAAACTGCCCCTTCACTTCGAAGGTTGCTCCTTGTTGATTGTTATAAACCTTCGCAAATAACTGTTGTCTCTGCGCCCAAACTGGAGACCTTGGGTCTAATTAGTGGTCTAATTAGTGCTCCGTTTGATGATCACAACAAGTTGGTGTTTGGCTCCTCACTTTTTTAGGTACCGTATAATATCATCTACACATTTGTAATCACAAGCTGCATTTTCCATTTGTGCGCATAAGTTCTATATAATCTTGGAGTACACTTTGGGTACTAATATTATGTTATATGCTCAATGAAGAGTTCATCCATGGATAGCCTATCAATGCTGCTGGATTCTGTCAAGATCTTATATATCGGAATGTTTAGTTATGATCTGAGCATAATTATTGGCTTGCTGCGATGCTTTCGGTCTCTGGGTAATTTTTATATAAAGGTGATGATTTCATGCACATAGAAATACCGTATATATTGTACTAGAATTAACCGTTCAGCTGTTGCTCTTTTGACATACGCTTTTTTCAGACGTAACTGTTTCCAAATCTTCATGTCTACTTAGGTACTGCAACCACATGGAGAAAAACGTATAACCAATCGGTGGCGCAATAAGCACCAGAATTTTCTCAGTTCACATGACATTCGTTTGAGGACAATAACGATGGAAGGATATGCATCCAACCATGCAAACAGAAGCTTTGTCACATTCCTCCTGTTGAATGCGAGGTTACTATTGTCCATGAGGCTTAAGTTTTACTGCAAGAGATTTCTCACAGACGGACATGTTGAACAGCAAAAAAAGAAGTTTCAGGTGGACAAATGGGCTTCTAAACGTGCTCGGCTTCTATTTACAACAAGTTGTAGTCATCCTGAAATAAAAAAATTTGCACGGGATGTTGACTTTATGGATCAGCCCGATCCATTTTTCTGTGACTGCGAAAGAGTGGTTGGGTTAGATGTTACTGCCATGTTCAATCTGGTTTCTGTCTAAAAATTTGATGAACAATTAATCCTTCGGCTTTTTGTACCGTTTGTAAGCTTGTGTTGCATGTTGTTGCCCTCGTACTCCCCTCCACCTATGATAGAGGCAAAGGTGTCCCGATGTTTCGACGAGATGGTGGCTATCGTTTTCTGTGGGAGTCGACCTTGACGATCTGACTACGAACGTGCGAGACGTCGCGCCTTAGCAATCGCTAAACCAACTTCCGAGGGTTATTGACCACGCCGGAGCACGATCAACCTGACTACGAGGGTCTGTTTCCTGCGAGCAAACGAAGAACAAGCAAGAAACTGAGATTGCAATCTGGATATTGCGAATATAAGATGAAAGCTTTATTGATCAAGATGGGGTTCTGTGACGTCTTGGTCTGGTCGTTGGACACAAACGAAGTACGCGAAGTTGCAGCTATGGCGAACTTTTAATCTAAACAAAACCCAAAGTCTAAACGACGCCCTAAGGGCTGTATATATGGAGGAAGAGGGGGGAATTTCGTGGCCCTTGAGGGTGGGGTCCGAAACCAACCCTAACTCTTCTTTCCCCACACATACGGACTCTAAAAATAGCCTATACTTAAGTATTTCGAAATTACATGGGCCTGGCCCATTAATAAGGTGACGCGGCACCTAGAATAGCCTATGGACGAATATTATGAAGTGGCATCTTGTATATTTCGTCCAAGGCTTCATGCACTCCTTATGGCGGCTTCAAAGTCCTGAAATCATCACTTGTAACTCCGTTCTTGATCCCCTTGCGCATGCCATCAACTCCATGCGTGTTCTTGCTCCAATGTTCATCCTTCTCCAAGCTAGGCCCTTCATTTGTAAGCAAAACAAATGTATCCAATTTAGGCAGCATCATAATCTCATGAACATTAGAATCATTACCAAGAAACGAAAGTACCTGGTAATTTAATTGGCGTGCGCGAGCTCTAGTAATTGGTCCAGTATATGTAACAGTAGGGGCTGTGGGTGTAACAATGGTATTGATGTCCTCATCAACCTGCCACTACAATGTCGCATCTTCCACGGCTTCTGGTCGTTCCCGTCCGAGGCCTCGCTGTCGTTCTCCGCCTTGGTTCGCTCGGTGTGCCCGCTGTCGTCTGGTGTTGTCAACATGGTCAACAACCAAGAGGAATCAGGAGATGACTGTACATGGAGAGGCTGAAAGTAGGGACCCACCAGGGTCATTGCATTACACAAGAAGGTGACTCGTTATTACAAGCCAAAGAATACTTCCTCCTAATTGTTTGACAACTAGGTCCCACGCCATTGTCAATGTAGTCAATAAACGAGAAAATTACACAATGAGTGGATAACACCTGGGACCCAGCAGCTCGCCGAGTTGTTTTTTAGTTTCGGAGATGGATCTCAACTGCGCACTATGCGGGGGCTGTGGCCCGTCTAGCCCACGCTTACACTTTTATTTAAGCACATGACGAGCCCAGTTGATATCTTTTTTCTTTCTAAAAATGGCTAGCCTAGTTCTTTTTTTGCAGAATACCAAAACCAAGGCCTACTTGCTTTTCTGAGCCCTGCTGGGCTGCAAATCTTTCAAGACAAGGAGGGATGTAAGTAGTAAGAAATGGGCTTCCCCGGAAAATGGGCTATAAGTAGTAAGAAATGGGCTGTAAATATGGGCTTCAAATATCCTTAAGAACTAGCAAATGGGCCGTAAATTATTGAAAATAATGGCTAATGGGCTCTATGCTGTTTTCCACGGATTTGGAGGCTGACTTCTTGGCCTACTAGGTTGACGATGACGCTGTCCTAAATTTTTTAGACCAAACCAACCGACAATTACATTAAAATATCATTTTTTGCTAGTAAATGGGATGTAAACAGAAAATGTTCTAAAAGAATATGGGCTTCAAATATCCTTAAGAACTAGCAAATGGGCCGTAAATTATTGAAAATAATGGCTAATGGGCTCTATGCTGTTTTCCACAGATTTGGAGGCTGACTTCTGGGCCTACTAGGTTGACGATGACGCTGTCCTAAAAAATTTTTTGATGCGTCCACAAGGCTTGTCATCTTAGTCATCATAGAGCAGTTTCTATTGGATGTCCATCCAACGACCTCCGTGCTTATTGAATCTCTGATCTTCCTGCTCTAGCCACCCGAACCAGCGCCGGCAGGAATGCCTGCTCCCTCCTCTCGTGGTTGGTTGTGCTGCCGCCAAGCCATCCCTCTACCCACCCGCACATCCTGTTATTTTCCTACGACATCAGCCTCACCCCGTAGCCGACAAGTCAGCGCTCGTACTCCCCTCAACATGGGCATCCACTGCGGTGGCTTCGCCGAATCCGGGTCATTCCCTTCCTGGGCCTCGCCCTCGTCCACCGTGTTTGTGCTCTCGGCGTGGCGAGGTCAACCTGGTCAACAAACAACAGCAATCGGAAGAGGCTGGCAGTAGGGACCACACAAGGAAATGCCTCCTTATTACGCACAAAATAATGATTCCTCCACCTGACAGCTGGGACCCACCAGAAGGGCCTCTATATTCCACGAAAAAACATTCCCCCACTGTCAACTCGGACCCACCAACTATATCTTCGCACGCAAGGAAGTTCCTCCTTATTATGCAAAAAAAATATGAATACTCCCCTGCTAGTTGGGACCCACCGTAGTGGGTGGCTGACTTGTGGGCCTACTAAGTTGACAGGGATGGAGGGCTTTGTCAACTTAGTCAATATGAACGATTTTAGCTCCAGTGACCGCACGATGTCCATCCAACGATCTTAGTGCTTCTTCAACATCTGGTCTTCTTGCTCCAGCCGCCCAAACCAGCACCGGTCGTGTCGCCTGCTCCTGCCTCCCGTGGCCAGCTGTGCTGCCATGGAGGCCTCACCGCCCCTGCTACTCCCGCCATTGGCCACGCCATCTCTCTACTCACCCACACCCCCTGTTATTCTGCGGCGACAACAGCCTCACATCGCAGCCGAACCAGTGAACCCTCGTACTCCTCTCCGTGTGGGCATCCACTACCGCGTCTTCCCCGGCTCCGCGTCGTCCCCTTCCTAGGCCTCGCCGTCGTCCACTGCCTTGGTACTCTCGGCGCGGCGTGGTCAACAAGGTCAAGGAACCACTTCCATCGGAAGAGTACTGTATGTGGAGAGGCTGACAGCTGGATCCACGGCTGCAGCAAGGAAATGTCTCCTTATTACGCGCAAAATAATGATTCCTCCACCTGACAGGAAGGACCCACCGGACGGGCCACCATATTTCGCAGAAAAAACATTCCCCCCTGACTGCTGGGACCCACCAGCTACATCTTCGCACGCAAGGAAGTGCATCCATATTACGAGCAAAAAATGGTTCGCCCCCTGACTGCTGGGACCCACTAGCTACATCTTTGCACGCAAGGAAGTTCCTGACAGTCGGGACCCACCTGGTCGAAGCGTACGAAGCGTTGTCATTCTGGTCGCGAACGTGTACGTACATACTGGTCGATTGGTCTGTCTGCAGGCTGCAACGACGAACCATGGCTGTGTAAGGAAGGGCATGTGTCGTAGTAGAGGTGCGCACATGTCGTAGTAGAGGCGCACACGTAGCATGTCACGCTATCCTGTTAATAACGTACGTACACCGACCAGGGTGCAAGAAAGTAAATACGGCCACATACGTACATATGGGCGGGGTCTCGAATGCCTACTCGCGCATAAGTACGGCCAAGGCTCGTGTACATGGCTGGATCGGAATGGAGAAACTGCGTCGTCGTCGTGTTCATCGGGAGCCAACCAGCTGGGATGAAATAGCCAATCGAAACAAGGCCTGGCGTACCGCAGAATGGAGGAAATGGCCTTGTGTTCGACCGGCTATGGTCGAAATGGGATCCTGTTCATCGGGAGGGGTCTGGCATACCGCAAAAAGAAGGAAACGGACTTCTCTTGGAACTACTATGGTCGAAACGGGGTCCTATTGATCGGGAGGGGTGTGGCTTATCGCAAAACGGAGGAAACGGACTTGTGTTGGAGCGCTATAGTCGAAACAGGGGTCCTGTTCATCGGGAGGGGTGTGGCATACCGCAAAATAGGACTCCACGGGATATTGTTCATCTCCACCGTCGACTGCCTCCACGGGCTACTGTTCATCCACCGTCGACCTCCTCTAGCCTCCACCTATGACTGTTCATCCACGGGCTCCTGTTCATCCAGCCTCCACCGCTCCTCCATCAGCTACTATTCAACCTGCCCTCTCCACGGGGTCCTGTTCGACCACCCCTCCACGAGCTACTGTTCATCCAACCCTCCACCGACTACTGTTCAACCAATCCTCCACGGGGTCGTCCTGTTCATCCAGCCCTCCACAGGGTCCTGTTCATCTACCCCCAACCAGCTCGATCGATCGGGGTCCTGTTTATCCAGCGGCAACGGCCTCTACTACTACGGGGTCCTGTTCACCCACCCCCCGGCACCAGGAACTATTCATCCAACCCCCCAACAACGCTCACTTTTCATCAAGAGGCAGCATCGATCGGCTTTAGTTTGCAGAAGTAGCGAAGGAATCACTCGGGTCCAGTTAACAGTAAGAGATCGGTTGGGGTTCAGTAACGTAGCTAGTGCAATCACTCGGGTTCAGTTAGATCCCAACACCTCGCCCGGGTTTAGTTAGAGCGCAACGCCTTGCACACACGCGCGTACGTGTATGAGAGAAACACGCAAACCTCTGTGCATCGCTCGGCCTCGAGCACCCACCATAACCGGGAACACCCCGATATTTTCCTCGCCCTCGCTTCTACCACGGTTTTTTCCGTCATGACGGCCCAAAGAATGTCATGCAGCTGCGTCTCTGGCCCACCCAGGACACAAAGCCCATTTTATGTCATGATTTTTTGTCATAGAAGTAGGAGCCCACCACATCTATACCAGGTTTTGTCACAATTATCGTCATCGAAGTGTCATAAGCATGACAGAAAAAATTCGTTTAGCCCAAAATGTCACAGATGTGTCTTTTTTTTGTAGTACTAGCTGAACACCGGTCGCACCGTCATCGTCAGCCAGGCGTTGACAGCACCATCATCCGCACCTGGTCTTCTCGCTGTAAGAGCGATTTGCCAAGGTGTTGGGCGTAGGTGTCTCCGCCCCCTGCAGATGGAGCCTGGCACGTTTCTTGGCCGACTCGGGCTTCTTATTCCCTGCCAGTGTCCGCATTCCTCTAGTCCTGGCAATGATGACCAGGGCATCGCCTGGCCTCTCCTTCCGTCCTTTCGGCTTTGTCCCAGCCCTCCCGATCATGTCAGGCTGCATCCCATGGGCCCTGACGGGGTCAGGCTGGGCTTCTTCCCATGCACTCCTTTTGCCCTCTTTCCTTATTGATGCAAATCCTAGGAGGAGAGGCACAAGAAAGGCATTACGGGGCACTTATCATTTTTCACTTTAAAATATGTAGGCGCTAGCCAAGTTTTAGTTCAAAACATGTAATCCTCAGCCCATGTTTGTATCCTGTATGATTTCTACTTGTTTGCCTGCGTATTAACGGAAAAAGAGTGTTTATCGGGTACTTGTGCATGTATCATATCCATGCTAAGGAATGATTCCTTAATACTTCCAAGTAAACAAAGTTCCCTAACAAGACCTTCAAAGTTCCCCAGTACTACTATTCCCTTGCTAGCCACTCCAGCACCAAGAGCCTTCTCCCCCGTAAATAAAGCCCCAAAACCCCACCCTCCAAACTCCACCATGGCCAAACGCGAACCACGCAACACCCATATGAGCCACGATTGGAGCATCTCCCTATTGACATCCTCGACCACTGTTGTTCGTGTATGGATATGTTGAGCGCCGTGCGGCTGGCTGCATGCTCGAGGGACATGCACACGGCCATCGTCGAAGCGAGGCCTCAACTTTTCAAGACACCTTCTTGCTGCTATCTTGTCTAGCAAGATTTGCTCACCATGATACAGAGGTGTACATGATGCCCCTCGACTTCAATCCGACCTCCATTAGCCGAAACTTCTTTTCCGGTATGTAGTGGGTTGCTACCTCTTGAGCATGCATTAGTTTTCCCTTGAAGATGAAAGGGTGATGCGGCAAAGTAGCACAAGTATTTCCCTCAGTTTTTGAGAACCAAGGTATCAATCGAGTAGAAGATTACACACAAGTCGCCTAGTACCTGCACAAACAATCAAGAACCTTGCAACCAACACGATAAAGGGGTTGTCAATCCCTTCACGAGCACTTGTAAAAGTGAGATCTGGTAAAGATAATAAGATAAATATTTTTGGTATTTTTGCTGTATAGATTGAAAAGTAAAGATTACAAAATAACATAAATAGTAAACTAGAATTGTAGATCGGAAACTTATATGACATAAAATAGACCTGGGACCATAGGTTTCAATAGTGGCTTCTCTCATGATCGCATGTATTAGGGTAGGTGAACAAATTACTGTCGAGCAATTGATAGAAAAGCGCATAGTTATGAGAATATCTAGGCATGATCATGAACATAGGCATCACGTCTGTGTTAAGTAGACCGAAACGATTCTGCATCTACTACTATTACTCCACACATCGACCGCTATCCAGCATGCATCTAGAGTATTAAGTTCATAAGAACAGAGTAATGCTTTAGGCAAGATGACATGATGTAGAGGGATAAACTCAAGCAATATGATATAAACACCATCTTTTTATCCTCGATGACGACAATACAATACGTGCGTTGCTGCCCCTACTGTCATTGGGAAATGACACCGCAAGATTGAACCAAAGCTAAGCACTTCTCCCATTGCAAGAAAGATCAATCTAGTAGGCCAAACTAAACCAATAATTCGAAGAGACTTGCAAAGATATCAAATCATGCATATAAGAATTCAGAGAAGAAACAAATATTGTTCATAGATAAACTTGATCATAAATCCACAAATCATTGGATCTCGGCAAACACACCGCAAAAGAATATTACATCGAATAGATCTCCAAGAACATCGAGGAGAACTTAGTATTGAGAACCAAAGAGAGAGAAGAAGCCATCTAGCTAATAACTATGGACCCGAAGGTCTATGGTAAACTACTCACACATCATCGGAGAGGCTATGGTGTTGATGTAGAAGCCCTCCGTGATCGATTCCCCCTTTGGCAGATCGCCGGAAAAGGCCCCCAGTGTAACATCCCAAATTTTCAATTTGGAATGTTATACACTAGATCATCATTGCATATCATATTTTGTTGCATTCTGGTTGATCCTAGAAATTCTACGCAACTCAAGGACCCTTGGAGAGAGTTGGGGATTTTGTTATTTTCATATTTGAGTTTTCTCAAATTTTGAAAATACGATCATTTGATTTTATTTATTTTATCTTAAATTATTTCTATTACAAAAATATGCGAGAGGGAATAAAATGACTTTCCCAAAATAAAGAAATATTGAGGATTTAATAAAAAAATCAAATAGGATTTTTATTTGGTTTTATTTGCTATTTTATTTGTATTAGGGAAAATGCGCGTTTTTCAAAATTGCACAGAGGCCACAAATAAATGTCCATCCTGTGCGGCTTGATTTTAGAAGCCGGGGAAAATTTATTTCGGGATTTTTGGAGTCCGTTTAGTATTCCTTTTGTTTTTTTCGAGCATAATTATTTAAAAAAAAGAGTCCGAACCGACCTTGGGCCGTAACCGGCCAGAACTCCGCCTGGTCGGGCCTTCAAATAGCGCCCCGAGGCCCCGAGGCCAACCCAAGCCGCGCCCCACCCCGAAACCCTAAACCTAGGCCGCGCCGCCGCCGCCCCACGCCGCGCCGCCCGCTGCCTTGCCGCCGCCGCCGAACCGCCACCGCGCCGCCTCGCCGGACCACCGGATCCGCCGCCGCCGGAGGTAGTTTTTCGCCGCCGGTTTTTTTAGAAAACCGATCGGTTTTCTGTCGGTTTTGTTTGGTTTTTTTAGTTTCGGTTTTTTTAAATAGATCGGTTTTTCTGGTTTATTTAATTAGCGAGCGTTCGTTCGTCGTTCGATTTAACGGACGTTCATCGTTTTTCTTTTTCTCGGATTAAATCCGCGATTTTTCTGATCGTGATTCCTGATCCGATTTTCGTTTTAGTCTAACTTTTCGCTCGTTTATCGGAATCAGGCAATTCAAGTGGCTGGAGTTTCGTCTGGAAACCCTCTTTCCGTTTAACCAACTCAAACAAGTTTTTGCCACTGTAAAAATTGCCCTAGATCCAGAATAGTAAAGGAAGCCTGTTTCTTTTGCCGTTTGTCTTTCGTTGCTTCGTTCGATTTGATTCTTTTTGCCAACCGGAGTTCTTAACTTGAACTTTCTGGTTAGATCTCTTATTTGCATTTTACCTGTGCATTAGTTGAGTACTTATTGTATACTTGTTTGTTTGCGATAGAGTACCCGGAGTGCGCCGCTTGCTACTTTGAATCGTTAGGTTTCCCAGATCATCAGCAAGGCAAGTAACACTATGATCATGCTTTCCCACTACCCAGTTTTATTGCATTAGATCAATCCTCACACATTGCATGATTAGGATCTAATTAAATTGTGGGTTTGGGAAGTAGTTGAGGTAGTACCTATTACCTGTTATTATCAAACATTTGGGAGTTACTTCTACGTTTGCTTATTATGACATGCTATGCTAGTAGACGTGGACTGGGTGAGTGTATCCATGACAGATGTGAGATTGTTAAATTGATGGTTTATCTAAGGTGGCAACTTAAATACACATCTGGGTGGACTGAGGCACCTGGGTATTCCAGCGATTGCTTGTTTTCTTTTGGACCGCCACCCAGGTTCAAAGGGATCATGAGATTATTCATGCTAGAAACTTCCGCGTGCAGCCATAAGCTATTATGGGCTCTAGCATAGTTGATTAAGTTGTGTGAACTCTTACAGTGGTGGACTAGCAGATGTAGGGGAAAGTAGGTGTAACGGTGTACCCAATCGTAAGGTGCTAGCGCTTCTTAAAGACTATGTCTCGGTCATCCGTTTCTCAAACACCATGTAGTGCGAGAATCCCAACGGAGGAGATCGAGTCTTGTGGGGAAAAGTGCGCAAACCTCTACAGAGTGTATAAACTAATCATGATTATCCGTGTCCCCGATTATGGACATCTTGAGTATTTAGTACCTGGATTATCATGTGAATCTCAACATGTTACTCGAAAATTAATTTTGTTGGGTTTTGTTTAATGATGATGCTTAATTGGGATTGAGAATGCTGTCAACCATTCTCAATGTTTAACAACTACCATGATAGTTAAATAAAATTTATTCCTTTGCAGTAGGGAAAAATTGGCTTTACGCAAAACTGTAACCATAGAGCTTTCCACCAGCCAAATATGCATATAGAATAGCCTATTTCATTCCATTATTATTTATGTGTTACTTTGCCAGCATATTCCATGTGCTGACCCGTTTCGGGCTGCAACGTTAATGTTGCAGACTTTTCAGACGACGATTAAGGTGCTTTTAGGTCATGGTTCTATACTCAGTGATGCCGTTGGAGTTGATGGACTCAATTATCTTCCAAGCCTTCCGTTGTTATCGTTATTAGATGGCCTTAAGCCATATTTATTGTAATAAGTTCTCTTTTGAGACACTCGATGTAATAAGTGTGTGATTGCTTCGCTGTTATAAATCCTTCAAGTACTGTGTGGTGTCAGCATTACTGATCCAGGGATGACACTTGAGCACAGAGATTGGACCATTTGAGGTCTGGTCGCTACAAGATGGTATCAGAGCACGCGCTGACTGTAGGACACGACCACTAAGATAAAGACCTAGATCACTACTCACTCTCTTCTCTTTCTAACTTCTCATCTTTTCTACTCTTTTAGGATGGTGGATGCAAGGAACAAGTTCACACAACCGGATGAAGATACACCCTTTGGACGTCACTTGAAGGAAGTCACTAGATACCTGAACATAGGAGTACCAAGCTTCGTCGGAACCTACAACGCCACTTTACCTGAAGAAGAGCGCTGGATGATTCAAGTTCAAGTTCCAGGAAGGACGTTCATGCTAGTCACTGAGCCCATAGAGTTTTCTTTTGATGCACCAACTTGGAGTCTAGGAAAGAGCATGGCAGCTCACATCGCCATGGGACGCATTGGAGAAGTTTACCGCAATGATCTCAAGGATACTGTCGGCATTCTGGCAACAGGGGTCCCCAGACTTGCCTGCCTGCGGCCTGCGGCGTGGCTCAAGTGGGGGCCCGGCGCGGCCCATCTTCGTCAAGCACAAGACTCAAGACCCTCGTGAGGGGCCAAGCCTCGCGAGGCGGACGACACGGCGCATCCTCAGGCGCAGCCTCCTCAGGCTGGCTCGCGAGGAGACGGAGATATCAAGGCGGGGTGCCTCATGAGGTGCCCGTGGCGTAAGCCATGACGATCGAGGGCGCCAGGCGGGCGCCAGCGCGCGCAGCGTCCTCCTTTCCTCTTTGGTGCAAAGGGGACAAGCATATCCGCGAAGTACCGAGGCATCAGGCAAAGGTTGCCACTTTGGTGCAACGAGACCAAGACCAGGAGGACTACGAGACACAGGTCACCATGGAGCCCAGCGAGGAGGCTGGCTCGCGAGGAGACGGAGATATCAAGGCGGGGTGCCTCGTGAGGTGCCCGTGGCGTAAGCCATGACGATCGAGGGCGCCAGGCGGGCGCCAGCGCGCGCAGCGTCCTCCTTTCCTCTTTGGTGCAAAGGGGACAAGCATATCCGCGGAGTACCGAGGCATTAGGCAAAGGTTGCCACTTCGGTGCAACGAGACCAAGACCAGGAGGACTACGAGACGGAGGTCACCATGGAGCCCAGCCCGGCGGCACCACCAGAGCCTTTGGCAGGCGAAGACTGCTTTTGTCAGGATAGACGTACTCGCTGTCCCCCTTCAAATTAGCCCGCCATTGTTGGATCCCTTCCCACTCAATATTTGGGAAGAGGACCAGGGCCTCTATAAATAGGACTAGCCACCCACATAGCAAGGGGGGGGGGGTCGGTTCGGTTTGGTTGGGTTCGGTTCGTTCGGTTGGTCAGTGGGGATATGGAAGAGAGGAAGAGAGAAAGAGAGAGATAGAGAGAGGTGGATGAACTCCCCATAGCAGCTCATCACCCCAGCCAAGAACAGACCCTCGCGAGGTTGTTCTTCCTTGTATTGTCCATCCTCACCAGCCCCAGGAGGCAATCCACAAACCACACACTGGAGTAGGGTATTACACCACATCGGTGGCCCAAACCAATATAAACCTTGTGTCTCTTGTGCGATTCCCTTAGTAGTTTAGATCTTTGCGAGACAGGGAGGTTGAGGACGTGATTTCCGCGTGCACCCCAGTGTTCGAACCTTAAGGGTCTGCCGGAACCCGAAATCCGACATTTGCCGCGCCAGGTAGGGGTGCGCCGGAATTCGTCTTCCACCGCTCCGTTCTCCTCCGACCATCGCATCCATGTCCGACGCTTGTCGGGCCCGCGCCGAGCGCCGGGCCGCCATCGCTTCCCGCATTTCCCAGACGGCCCCCGTCGGTGGGCATCCTCGTCGTTCCCCGTCGCCCGCCGTCAACGCCGCCACCGGCCTGGCGGGGGGTGAGCAGCAGGCATCGTCTCAGCACCCGTCTGTGTGGCAAGACGGCCGCACTGCCACTCCATCACTCGCTCCAGCCGGTTCTTCGTCCCGCGCGCTCCGCGCACCCTTGGAAGCTCGGGCTGCGCTCCTCGCGGCAAACGAGCTCCTGCGCTACCATCCCGTCGACGACGTCTAAGAAGAATGGCTCGACCGCGTTGCTGAGCTTGTCGGCGCCGCAGGGGGCTCTTCCGCGCCGTCCGTCCCTCTGCGCCACACTCCGCCCCGCGTGGGCAAAGAAGCTCCAGAGGCGCGCCAGCCGCCTCCCCTCCAAGAAGATGCCATGGCTCCAAGGCACTTGGTCCCTGGGCGAAACCCGCTCTGTTAGGCGCCAGCACAGCAAGAGCGAAGCTGCCAAGAAGTTCCTCGCCCGCCAGGGGCTGCCCGGGCGCTCCCTGCTCCAGCTCCGGCACGCCAAGAGCCCGCCTTGCTCCTAGGTGCTGCGCGTGGGGACCCTCAAGACTGAGCTCTCCACCAACCGAGGCCTTTCATGGCCACCGCGGGCTGCCACGCCTACACCACTGAGCCGCGCAGCGTCGCGTGGCCCGGCAAGTTCAAGCCCAACCTGCCTCCTCGCTATGACGGCACAACCGATCCCGCAGAGTTCCTCCAGCTCTATGAGCTAGGCATCGAGGCTGCCGGCGGGGATGAAAAGGTCATGGCGAACTGGTTCCCCATGGCGCTCAAGGAAGGAGCTCGAACCTGGCTCCTGAATCTGGCTCCAGGCACGATCTCCTCCTGGGACCAGATGCGCACCCGCTTCATCGCCAACTTCCAAGGTACTCGCGACCGGCCGCCCGCCGTGAGCGACATGCGCCGCATCAAGCAACAACCCGGAGAGACCCTGCAAAAGTACATCCAACGCTTCAACAGCGCGCGCCTCAAGATCCCCAAGGTGTCCGAGGAGGCCATTATCTCGGCCTTCACCGATGGCATGCGTGACGTCAAGATGAAGGAGGAGCTGGCAATGCGCGAGGACCTTTGCACCTCCCTGGAGCTGTTCAACTTGGCGAACAAGTGCGCCAGGGCTGAGGAGGGACGTCTCTCCCTCCTCGAGCTACCTGCCACGGACCCAGAAGAGAAGAAGCCCAAAGCCAAGGACGTGAAGCGCAAGGGGGCTGCCGTACTCGCGGCAGAACCAGACACCAAGCGGGGCAAGGATCTGCCCGAACCCTCCAGAGGCAGCCGGTACTGTGTGTACCACGACCTCCACACCCACAACACCAACGAATGTCAAGAGCTCTGCGCCGTACGAGAAGGAAGGATCGGCCGTCGCCCTGACCGTGCTGACCGGGGCTACGACCGAGGAGGAGGAACAAACCCAGGACAGTGGGAAGATTGGGGCCCGCGCCCGGGGTGGCGTGACCAGCCTCGCGAGGACCGCTGGTGGGACCTGCCTCGTGAGGGAGACTTGAGGGATCAACCTCGCGACGATCGCCCTCATGGCAATGCAGGCCTACCTCCGCTGCCGCCTCCACCAAGAAGGAACAAAGACCGCCATCAAGACGAGGGGGCTGGGGGCTTCCAGGAGCCGCGCGCGATCGCCTGCATCCTTGGCGGAGCTCAAGCCCCAGCCTCCCAACGTATCTTCAAGCAGTTTGCCCGCGAAGTGAATGCAGTTCTCCCCAAGCTCGAAGCAACGTGCCCCCTCAGTTGGTCGGCGTGCCCCATCATGTTCAGCTCGGCAGACTAGCTCAAGTGCGCGGCCACTGCAGGAGTCCTCCCGATGCTCTCCTCCACAGTCATCAGCAACGTGCTGGTCACCAAGACCCTCATCGATGGCGGGGCTGGGCTCAACGTCCTGTCCGTGGAAACATTCAACAACCTCCAAGTGCCCTACGACCAGCTTCAGCCAACCAGGCCTTTCTCCGGGATCACCGACGGTTCCACAGTCCCGATCGGGCAGGTCCGCCTCCCTGTCACCTTCGGGGCTCGCAGCAACTACCGCACCGAGCTCATCGACTTTGACGTCGCCCACATCCGCCTTCTGTACAACGCCATCGTCGGGTACCCAGCGCTGGCCAAGTTTATGGCCGTGACCCACCACGGCTACAACGTCCTCAAGATGCTAGGAAGCGGCGGCGTCATCACGGTGCCCTGTGAGGAGAGAGATGCAGTGTGTTCCCTGGAGCGAGCCTTTCAGGCCGCATCGCTAGAATACCAAGATCACGGAAGCAGGAGGCTTCCTGAGACCACCCCCAAGAAGAAGAAGACGTCGTCAGGCTCGGCCCCTCAGGAGGCAGGCCCCTCAGGGCCCGTGCCTGCTCGGGAGGACCCTCCTTCCATCGCATAGGAAAGCGCGCCTGGCGCCATCCTCAGGCAGGGCTCGGGGGCTCCCACCTGGAGGGCCACCGACCTAGCCAGAGTCACGAGGGAGGCGCTTGGGTACCACGTGGAGGCGTGCTTCGAAGCACGTTTCCCTCAAGGAAGAGCCAGCCGAGGAAGATCAGACCAGCAAGAGTTCGTTGACGAGGCCATTCAAGAGCTACAGGAGACAAGGATCATGAGAGGTTGCCGCCGCTTGCCAGCCGTGGCCCCACATCCAGGCGAGGATGGTGGGCTGCGCGTCTGCGTCGACGTACCAGGGCTCAATCAGATCGCCACAACGGAGCGCCTCTGGCCCTCGCAAGTGGGGCACTGCGGAGGTCCACCCCGCAGCTATGTTCGCATGCCTTACGGCATGCCGAGCATGGCTGCGGCGTACCAGTGCCTCATGAGGGGCATCGTGGAGGCTCAGGAAGACAGGCGTTCCGCGGCCTTGGCGGAGATGGAGGCAGCTCGCGAGGAGTCACCAGCGCCTCCGGAGCCTCCCGAGGCCCCGGGGCCTGGGGGCTCGTGAGGATCGGCTTCTGCAGCCCGTCAAGTCTGCTGCACCAATGCCACTACGCCGACGACATCCTCAGGTGACATCTTTCAAGTTTCGTTCTCAGCTGGGAGCACCCTCCCAGGGTTGCATCACTCCCAGGCCGCGTGGGTCCGTCCCCATGGCATGTATCTGCATTTACCTTTCCGTCGTTAGTTTGCCTTGTTGGGGGCGCCCCTCGGGCTGCATCATCCCCAAGCCGTTCGGGCCAGACGCAACGGCATGTATCCCCTTAGCGTTTATTTTCAACTATGCATTGCCTATCACGCTTAGCTGCATGGTGCCCGTCCGCACCATCCCCGCGGGCTCCGTGGTCAAGTTCATCAGGGGCATCGTGAGCCGGTTCGGGGTGCCGAACCGCATCATCACAGACAACGGTTCACAGTTCACCAGTAACCTCTTCAAAACATACTTTGCTAACCTTGGAACGCAGATATGCTACGCTTCAGTGGCGCACCTTCGAAGCAACGGCCAGGCCGAGCGAGCCAATGCAGAGGTCCTGAGAGGCCTCAAGACGAGGACGTTCAAGAAGAAGCTGGAGGCCTGCGGCCGAGGTTGGTACGACGAGCTTCAATCCGTGCTGTGGTCCATCCGCACCACCGCGACCAAGCCGACTGGAGAGACCCCATTCTTCCTGGTCTATGGAGCGGAGGCAGTCCTCCCTCACGAGGTCAGACGTCGCTCCGCGCGGGTCCTGGCGTTCGACGAGGCGCAGCAGGGCGCCATGCGGGGGACGGACCTCGTGTTGGGAGAGGAACGTCGTCGGGAGGCGGCACTACGGGCGGCGAGGTATCAGCAAGCGCTACGGCATTACCACTGCCACAACATCCGCCCCAGGACCCTCGAGGTAGGAGACCTCGTGCTCAGGCGGATTCTCTCCAGGGAGGGATTGCACAAGCTCTCTCCCATGTGGGAGGGCCCGTTCAAGGTTGTTCATGTTTCCAGGCCCGGCTCCGCGCGCTTGGAGACTCAGGAGGGAGTGCCGATCCAGAACGCGTGGAACATGCAGCACCTCCGGAGGTTCTACCCCTAGGAAAGGCCCGGAGCCTGTGAAGCAAGGCGAGTGCCTGTGAAGATCATCTCTTTTGGAAAGGCCTGGAGCCTGTGAAGCAAGGTGAGTGCCTGTGAAGATCATCTCTTTTGGAAAGGACCGGAGCCTATGAAGCAAGGCGAGTGCCTGTGGAGATCATCTCTTTTGGAAAGGCCCGGAGCCTGTGAAGCAAGGCGAGTGCCTGTGAAGATCATCTCTTTTGGAAAGGCCCGGAGCCTGTGAAGCAAGGCGAGTGCCTGTGAAGATCATCTCTTTTGGAAAGGCCCGGAGCCTGTGAAGCAAGGCGAGTGCCTGTGAAGATCATCTCTTTTGGAAAGGCCCGGAGCCTGTGAAGCAAGGCGAGTGCCTGTGAAGATCATCTCTTTTGGAAAGGCCCAGAGCCTGTGAAGCAAGGCGAGTGCCTGTGAAGATCATCTCCATTGGAAAGGCCCAGAGCCTGTGAAGCAAGGCCAATACCTGTGAAGCTCGCCGCCCCGTGACACTCTCACGTAATAATGAGTGGGGCTGTACACGCCCCGGAGTCTCAGGAGCGCTGGCCTCAGGCCCTGGGGCTCCCTCCCACGCCCAGTGGCAGCACTTAGCTCCGCGCTGGTGAGAAGACGTCGAAGACTAGATTAGGTGTCGGACGCGGCTTTTTCATTTGCTTTCCGCAGTTGACGTGTTTGTTTGCATTTGGAGTCTTATTGAAGTTATCGATGTTGCTGATTTGTGGTTCGTCAATTTTTGCCCCTCGCTTTGGTTTCTCTCGTGAACAACCTCGCGAGGGATGGCGCTCAGACGCCCTCGCAAGGGTTTCTGCCCCAGCCACAAGAGGGTTTCACGGCCCTGGCGCATTACAGGAGCACCCCTCCTAGTCTGTGCCCCTCGGGTACCACGACACGCACACAGGGCCTGGGTCGGTCGCCCCACTCCCCCGGCAGGGGTCGAAAGCTATCTACGCACAGGCGGGAGATCAAGAAGTACAAAAATGAGATCAAGGGACTTGTCCGACTCGCATGATCACCAAGGCATCATGGGGAAGCGGAGACGTCACGTCCAATCAACCGCCACGCGGCATCCAAGGCCGCAGGCTATTAGGGCCCGCGGCGCTTCGCCCTTGCCCTTTCGCCTCTCGGCACGGCCAAGTCCATGCGCGCCTTGGGCCCGGGGGCTACTGTCGGTGTTCTGGGAATGGGGGTCCCCAGACTTGCCTGCCTGCGGCCTGCGGCGTGGCTCAAGTGGGGGCTCGGCGCGGCCCATCTTCATCAAGCACAAGACTCAAGACCCTCGCGAGGGGCCAAGCCTCGCGAGGCAGACGACATGGCGCATCCTCAGGCACAGCCTCCTCAGGCTGGCTCGCGAGGAGACGGAGATATCAAGGCGGGGTGCCTCGTGAGGTGCCCGTGACGTAAGCCATGACGATCGAGGGCGCCAGGCGGGCGCCAGCGCGCGTAGCGTCCTCCTTTCCTATTTGGTGCAAAGGGGACAAGCATATCCGCGGAGTACCGAGGCATCAGGCAAAGGTTGCCACTTCGGTGCAACGAGACCAAGACCAGGAGGACTACGAGACGGAGGTCACCATGGAGCCCAGCTCGGCGGCACCACGAGAGCCTTTGGCAGGCGAAGACTGCTTTTGTCAGGATAGACGTATTCGCTGTCCCCCTTCAAATTAGCCCGCCATTTTTGGATCCCTTCCCACTCAATATTTGGGAAGAGGACCAGGGCCTCTATAAATAGGACTAGCCACCCACATAGCAAGGGGGGTCGGTTCGGTTCGGTTGGGTTCGGTTCATTCGGTTGGTCAGTCGGGATCTGGAAGAGAGGAAGAGAGAAAGAGAGAGATAGAGAGAGGTGGCTGAACTCCCCATAGCAGCTCATCACCCCAGCCAAGAACAGACCCTCGTGAGGCTGTTCTTCCTTGTATTGTTCATCCTCACCAGCCCCAGGAGGCAATCCACAAACCACACACTGGAGTAGGGTATTACACCACATCGGTGGCCCGAACGAGTACAAACCTTGTGTCTCTTGTGCGATTCCCTTAGTAGTTTAGATCTTTGTGAGACGAGGAGGTTGAGGACGTGATTTCCGCGCGCACCCCAGTGTTCGAACCTTAAGGGTCTGCTGGAACCCGAAATCCGACAGATACTATCTACCAAATTTGTGGGCGCCGAGATGAACACTGGGAGATGATCAGCACCAGGAAGGATAGATCAATTGCATCTTTTATCCAGGAGTTAAACCAGCACATTCGATGTCAGGAGAACCAGATGTGCGCCTACATGATAGATCTGAAGAAGGCAAGGACAAGAATCAAGGAACTGGAGGAAGAACTCAAGGCTACACGTGAAGATTATGAAGAGGAAATCGAAGTATTAGTGGAGAAGAATGACGATCTAATCAAGAAGATTGGAATATTTATGGGGGGCCCTACACCAGTAGAAGAAGACGAAGAACCCAAGGAGATTCGCCCGGAAGACTCCATCATCATCGACGACACTGACTCGGATCCAGATGATAGCGATGATGACTATGTTGATGAAGCTGGAGCAGATATCATGGAGTCTGCAACCGAAGACTATTTTTAGTAGACCACCAAATCAGTAGTAGTAGTCCACCATGTAAATATAGTAGTCTGAGCACTTTTGCGATAGTTAGATCGATTGTATGCCCTTGTTTGATTGATTGAATGAAGTGAATTGTTTGCTTTTGCCTCATGTGCATATGGGTAGTGTTTTCCCTTTAATGCCCCTCTACTCTTAAATCTCATCTTTTCTAAACCCTCAGATGCCTCCGAGACGTGACCCCGGATTTACCTTCCCACCGGAGCTCACCCAGTTGATCCAGCAGCAGAACACATTGATGCAGTTGCTAGTCTAGAATCAGAATCAGGGGAACAACAACAACAACCCACGACCACCACCACCACCTGTTGATCACTTAGCCCGTTTTCTTAGGCTGAATCCGCTGGTGTTTTCCAGTAGCACCGAGCCGATAGTAGCAGATGATTGGCTCCGCAAGACAATTAGAGAGTTGACCACAGCAGGATGTACTGATGCAGAAAAGGTGAAGTTTGCCGCACATCAACTTGAAGGACCCGCAACATCATGGTGGGAGAATTTCACAGCCACTTTCCCGGTCGACACCGTCACATGGGACCAGTTTCAGCATGCTTTTTGAACTGCCCATGTTTTAGCAGGAGCTATGGCCATGAAGAAGCGAGAGTTTCGCAACTTGCGCCAAGGAGGACGAACAGTTGGCCAGTATGTGGAGGACTTTAGTAACTTAGCACGTTATGCCCCAGATGACGTTGCTACGGATGCAGCTAAGCAGGAGAAGTTTCTGGAAGGACTGAATGATGAGTTGAGCATGCAGTTGATGGTAGCAACCTTCAACAATTACCAGGAGTTGGTAGATCGTGCTCTCATGATTGAAGGAAAGCAGCAGCAGATTGAGAATCGCACGAGGAAGTATGGATAAGGGAAGCACAATTCAGGAGCTCAGCAGAAGCCACATTTTACCCCTAGACCGGGAGGACATTTTCAGCATACCCATGGAGGAGGTAGCTCGCACAATCATAATGGCACCAAGAATGGTAATGGGAATGGAGGAAGCAACGGCCAGAACCGCACCAACCCATCGACCCCAGCCAAGAGAGACCTGAGCCAAGTCACTTGTTCTAAGTGCCAGAAGACCGGACATTATGCCAATGAAATCCTGAATCACAGAATGGTAATGGCAATGGAAGCTCTGGGAAGAAGCCGAACCCTTTCAACAGGGGACAGGTGAACCACGTTAATGTGGAGGAGGTTGAAGAGCAGCCGGATGTAGTAATCGGTAAGTCTTTAGTTAAGTCATTTACTGCACTCGTTCTTTTTGATACTGGTGCATCGCATTCATACATGTCAAGGGGGTTTGTGGATAAGTATAATCAGCGCACCAAAGTTCTTAGAACACCTATGTTAGTAAGCTCACCAGGAGCGGAGTATATGGCTAGCCAAGGATGTTTTCAAGTGCCATTAAGTATAGGTAGGCATGTGTTTCCCTCGGATTTGATAATATTGGAATCACAAGGTTTGGGTGTAATTCTGGGTATGGATTGGTTGTCGATGTATGGAGGAAACATCGATTGCGTCGGTAAGTCGATCTTGCTTACCACCCCAGAAGGGAGAAGGATCAAGTATGTATCCCGACATGTGCTGAAGAGAACTCAAGTAAATTGTTTAACAGGATTTGTGCAGGAGGAAGTACCAGTAGTGAAGGATTTCCCCGATGTATTTCCAGAAGAATTGCCAGGCATGCCACCGGATAGAGATATTGAGTTTTTTATTGAGCTTTTTCCAGGCACAGGGCCAATATCAAAGAGACCATATAGGATGCCCGTAAAGGATTTGGTGGAGATTAAGAAGCAGATTAAGGAGTTACTGGATAAAGGATATATTCGCCCAAGTTCTTCGCCTTGGGGATCGCCAATACTTCTAGTGGAGAAGAAGGATGGATCTTTAAGGATGGTTGTTGATTATCGAGGATTGAATGAAGTAACCATCAAGAACAAGTACCCACTACCAATGATCTGTTTGATCGATTGCAAGGAGCTAAGATATTTTCCAAAATCGATCTGCAATTAGGATACCATCAATTGAAGATTCGAGAACAGGATATACCTAAGACGGCTTTTACCACTAGGTGTGGGTTGTATGAGTATACCATTATGTCATTTGGTCTAACTAACGCACCTGCATATTTTATGAACATGATGAACAAAGTGTTTATGGAGTTCTTGGATAAGTTTGTCGTAGTGTTCATTGATGATATCCTGGTTTACTCGAAAAATGAAGAGGAGCATAAGGAGCATTTGCGTTTGGTACTCGAAAAGCTCAGAGAACATCAATTATATGCCAAGTTTAGCAAATGTGAGTTTTGGTTGAAAGAAGTTGGATTTCTCGGACATGTTATATTCGGAGAAGGTATAGCAGTAGATCCCACTAAAGTTGATACTGTGACCAATTGGAAAGCCCCAACAATAGTTGGAGAGATCCGGAGTTTTCTTGGACTCACAGGATACTACTGGAGGTTTACTGAGAATTTCTCAAAGATTGCGAAGCCTATGACGGAGTTGTTGAAGAAGGATACCAAGTTCAAATGGACTGAGGAATGTGAGGCTAGTTTCCAGGAGTTGAAGAAATGTTTGGTTACCTCACCAGTGTTGATTTTACCGGATCAGACCAAGGGTTATGAGGTGTATTGTGACGCTTCACGTCGAGGTCTTGGAGTAGTAATTATGCAGGAAGGAAGAGTTGTTTCATATGCCTCACGATGGCTTAAGCCCCATGAGTTGAATTATGCTACGCATGATTTGGAGTTAGCAGCCGTAGTGCATGCATTGAAGACTTGGAGACATTTTCTGATTGGAAACCATTGTGAGGTGTACACGGATCACAAGAGTTTGAAGTATATTTTCACACAGAAGGAGTTGAACCTCAGACAAAGGAGATGGTTGGAGCTCATCAAGGATTATGATATGAAATTGCATTATCACCCCGGAAAGGCTAACGTAGTACCTGACGCGTTGAGCCGGAAGAGCCATGTCAACACCCTAATGAAGGGAGATTTACCAAGGGAGTTATCCGAAAATCTTCGAGAGCTATGTTCGGAAATAGTTCCAAGAGGCTATGTAGCAGCATTGGAGATTCAGTCTACTTTGATGGATAAGATCAGAGAAGCTCAAAAAACCGACAAGGAGATTGCTTCTATTAAGGAGAAAATGAGCAAAGGAAAAGCTAAGGGATTTCGTGAGGATGAGCATGATACCTTATGGTTTGAAGACCGTGTCTATGTACCAAATGATTCGGAGATCAGGAAGTTAATTTTACAAGAGGCCCATGATTCACCGTATTCGATTCACCCGGGAAATACAAAGATCTATTTGGATTTGAAGGATATTTTCTGGTGGACCGGAATGAACAAGGATATTGCGGAATATGTAGCAGTTTGTGATGTATGTCAGAGAGTAAAGGCAGAGCATCAGAAGCTAGCCGGATTGGTACAGCCATTGTCGATACCCGAATGGAAGTGGGATAAGCTAGGCATGGATTTTATTACAGGATTGCCCAGAACACGTTCAGGCTATGACTCGATATGGGTTGTAGTCGATCGTTTGACAAAGGTAGCTCATTTCATTCCAGTGAAGACTACCTATACCAGTGCAAAGTTGGCAAAGATATACATGACTAGAATCGTTTGTCTGCATGGAGTTCCAAGGAGCATAGTATCAGATAGAGGAACCCAATTTACCTCAAAGTTCTGGAATCAGTTGCATGAAACTTTGGGTACCAGACTGGAGTTTAGCACAGCTTTCCACCCGCAGACAGATGGACAGACCGAGAGAGTCAATCAGATTTTGGAGGATATGCTAAGAGCTTGTGCGCTAGATTACGGATCTAGCTGGGACGAGAATTTGCTGTATGCAGAGTTCTCTTACAACAACAGCTATCAATCCAGTTTGAAGATGGCCCCTTTCGAAGCCTTGTACGGAAGGAGGTGCAGGACCCCATTGTCTTGGGATGAAGTTGGAGACCGCCAGTTGTTTGGACCGGATCTGATAAAGGAGTCTGAACAGAAAGTGAAATTGATTGGTGATAGGCTCAAGGTAGCTCAATCCAGGTAGAAGAGTTACGCAGATTCTAAACGCAAGGAGACAGTTTACAAAGTCGGAGACCAAGTTTATCTTCGAGTATCACCACTCCGAGGAGTTAAGCGCTTTGGAGTCAAGGGAAAGTTAGCGCCACGTTTTGTCGGCCCATACAAAGTTTTGGAGCGTATGGGAGAAGTAGCCTATAAGTTGGAATTGCCCGAAGGATTGTCAGGAGTTCACGACGTGTTCCACATATCCCAGTTGAAGAAGTGCCATGCAGAGATGGCTGATATACCGCTAAGAGATACAGTACCACTGGAAGCAATTCAGTTGGACAGTGATTTGACCTATGAGGAGAAACCATTTAAGATTCTAGAGTATGCCAGTCGAGTCACCCGCAGCAAGGTTATCAAGTTTTGCAAGGTTCAGTGGAGCCACCACACGGAGGATGAAGCCACCTGGGAACAAGAGGAAGATTTGCTGAAGGACCACCCTCACCTATTTTTTAGCCAACCCGAATCTCGAGGGCGAGATTCATCTTAAGGGGGGTAGGTTTGTAACATCCCAAATTTTCAATTTGGAATGTTATACACTATATCATCATTGCATATCATATTTTGTTGCATTCTCGTTGATCCTAGAAATTCTACGCAACTCAAGGACCCTTGGAGAGAGTTGGGGATTTCGTTATTTTCATATTTGAGTTTTCTCAAATTTTGAAAATAGGATCATTTGATTTTATTTATTTTATCTTCAATTATTTCTATTACAAAAATATGAGAGAGGGAATAAAATGACTTTCCCAAAATAAAGAAATATTGAGGATTTAATAAAAAATCAAATAGGATTTTTATTTGGTTTTATTTGCTATTTTATTTGTATTAGGGAAAATGCACGTTTTTCAAAATTGCATTTAGGCCCAAAATAAATGTTCATCCTGTGCGGCTTGATTTTAGAAGCCGGGGAAAATTTATTTCGGGATTTTTGGAGTCCCTTTATTGTTCCTTTTGTTTTTTTCCTGAGCGTAATTATTTTTAAAAAAAGAAAGAGTCCGAACCGACCTTGGGCCGTAACCGGCCAGGACTCCGCCTGGACGGGCCTTCAAATAGCGCCCCGAGGCCAGCCCAAGCCGCGCCCCGCCCTGAAACCCTAACCCTAGGCCGCGCCGCCGCCGCCCCACGTCGCGCCGCCCGCCGCCCCACGTCGCGCCGCCCGCCGCCTCGCAGCCGCCGCGCCACCCACCGCCCCGCCGCTCGCGCCGCGCTGCTCGCCGCCGCCGCCGGACTGCCACCGCGCTGCCTCGCCGGACCGCCGGATCCGCCGTCGCCGGAGGAAGTTTTTCGCCGCCGTTTTTTTAGAAAACCAATCAGTTTTTCGTCGGTTTTGTTTGGTTTTTTTAGTTTCGGTTTTTTTAAATAGATCGGTTTTTCCGGTTTATTTAATTAGCGAGTGTTCGCCCGTTCGTTTGTTTTAACGAACGTTCGTCATTTTTCTTTTTCTCGGATTAAATCCGTGATTTTTCTGATCGCGATTCCTGATCCGATTTTCGTTTTGGTCTAACTTTTCGCTCGTTTAGCGGAATCAGGCGATTCAAGCGCCTGGAGTTTCGTCTTGAAACCCTCTTTCCGTTTAACCAAATCAAACAAGTTTTTGCCACTGTAAAAATTGCCCTAGATCTAGAATAGTAAACGAAGCCTGTTTCTTTTGTCGTTTGTCTTTCGTTGCTTCGTTCGATTTGATTCTTTTTGCCAACCGGAGTTCTTAAGTTGAACTTTCTGGTTAGATCTCTTATTTGCATTTTACTTGTGCATTAGTTGAGTACTTATTGTATGCTTGTTTATTTGCGATAGAGTACCCGGAGTGCGCCGCTTGCTACTTCGAATCGCTAAGTTTCCCGGATCATCAGCAAGGCAAGTAACACTTTGATCATGCTTTCCCACTACCCAGTTTTATTGCATTAGATCAATCCTCACACATTGCATGATTAGGATCTAATTAAATTGTGGGTTTGGGAAGTAGTTGAGGTAGTACCTATTACCTGTTATTATCAAACCTTTGCGAGTTACTTCTACGTTTGCTTATTATGCCATGCTATGCTAGGAGACGTGGATTGGGTGAGTGTATCCATGATAGATGTGAGATTGTTAAATTAATGGTTTATCTAAGGTGGCAACTTAAATACACATCTGGGTGGATTGAGGCACCTGGGTATTCCAGCGATTGCATGTTTTCTTTTGGACCGCCACCCAGGCTCAAAGGGATCATGAGATTATTCATGGTAGAAACTTCCGTGTGCAGCCACAAGCTATTATGGGTTCTAGCATAGTTGATTAAGTTGTGCGAACTCTTACAGTGGTAGACTAGCAGATGTAGGGGAAAGTACGTGTAATGGTCTACCCGATCGTAAGGTGCTAGCGCTTCTGAAAGACTATGTCTCGGTCATCCGTTTCTCAAACACCACATAGTGCGAGAATCCCAACGGAGGAGATCGAGTCGTGTGGGGAAAAGTGCCCAAACCTCTGCAGAGTGTATAAACTAATCATCATTTGTCGTGTCCCCGGTTATGGACATCTTGAGTATCTAGTACCTGGATTATCATGTGAATCTCAACATGTTACTCTAAAATTAATTTTGTTGGGTTTTGTTTAATCATGATGCTTAATTGGGATTGAGAATGCTGTCAACCATTCTCAATGTTAAACAACTACCATGATAGTTAAATAAAATTTATTCCTTTGTAGTAGGGAAAAATTGGCTTTACGCAAAACTGTAACCATAGACCTTTCCACCAGCCAAATATGCATATAGAATAGCCTATTTCATTCCATTATTCTCTGTGTGTTACTTTGCCAGCATATTCCATGTGCTGACCCGTTTCGGGCTGCAACGTTAATGTTGCAAACTTTTCAGACGACGATTAAGGTGCTTTTAGGTCGTCGTTCTATACTCAGTGATGCCGTTGGAGTTGATGGACTCACTTATCTTCCAAGCCTTCCGCTGTTATCGTTATTAGATGGCCTTAAGCCATATTTGTTGTAATAAGTTCTCTTTTGAGACACTCGATGTAATAAGTGTGTGATTGCTACTTTGTTATAAGTCCTTCAAGTACTGTGTGGTGTTAGCATTACTGATCCAGGGATGACACCTGAGCACAGAGATTGGACCGTTTGAGGTCTGGTCGCTACACCCAGATTGGATCTCACGGGTACAGAAGATTGCGGCGGCGGAAAAGTGGTTTCGTGGCTCTCCTGCATGTTTTTAGGGTATAAGAGTATATATAGGCGAAAGAAATACGTCGGTGGAGCTATGAGGGGCCCACGAGGGTGGGGGCACGCCTACCCCCCTGGGCGCGCCCTCCTACCTCGTGGCCGCCTCGTTGCGTCTCTGACTTCCACTCCAAGTCTCCTAGATGACGTTTGTTCCGAGAAAGATCCTCACGAAGGTCTTGTTCCATTTGGTTTCCGTTTGATATTCCTTTTTTGCGAAACACTGAAATAGGCAAAAAAACAGACACTGGCACCGGGCCTCCAGCTAATAGGTTAGTCCCAAATATAAAATTAAAGTGCACATTAAAGCCCATTAAACATCCAAAACAGATAATATAATAGCATGGAACAATAAAAAATTATAGATACGTTGGAGACGTATCAACATCCCCAAGCTTAATTCCTGCTCGTCCTCGAGTAGGTAAATGGTAAAAATAGAATTTTTGATGTGGAATGCTTCCTAACATAATTTTCAATGTAATTTTCTTTATTGTGGCATGAATATTCAGATCCGAAAGATTCAAGACGAAAGTTTAATATTGACATAAAAATAATAATACTTCAAGCATACTAACCAAGAAATTATGTCTTCTCAAAATAACATTGCCAAAGAAAGCTCATCCCTACAAAATCATATAGTTTTGCCATGCTTCATTTTCGTCACACGAAATGCTCCCATCATGCATAACCTCGATGACAAGCCAAGCAATTGTTTCATATTTAGTATTCTCAAACTTTTTCAACTTTCACGCAATACATGAGCGTGAGCCATGGACATAGCACTATAGGTGGAATAGAATATGATGATGGAGGTTGTGTGGAGAAGACAAAAAAGAGAAAGTCTCACATCGGCGCGGCTAATCAACGGGCCATGGAGATGCCAAGAAATTGATGTCAATGCGAGGAGTAGGGATTGCCATGCAACGGATGCACTAGAGCTATAAATGTATGAAAGCTCAACAAAAGAAACTAAGTGGGTGTGCATCCAACTTGCTTGCTCATGAAGACCTATGGCGTTTTGAGGAAGTCCATTGTTGGAATATACAAGCCAAGTTCTATAATGAAAATTCCCACTAGTATATGAATGTGACAAAATAAGAGACTCTCTATCATGAAAATCATGGTGCTACTTTGAAGCACAAGTGTGGAAAAAGGATAGTAACATTGTCCCTTCTCTCTTTTTCTCTCATTTTTTTATTTTCTTTTGGGAATTCTCTTTTTTTTGGCCTTTCTCTTTATTTCCTCACAGGGGACAATTCTCTAATAATGATGATCATCACACTTCTATTTATTTACAACTCAAAAATTACAACTCGATACTAGAACAAAATATGACTCTATATGAATGCCTCCGGCGGTGTAACGAGATGTGCAATGATTCAAGAGTGACATGTATAAAAACTATGAGCGGTGGCTTTGCCACAAATACGATGTCAACTACATGATCATGCAAGGCAATATGACAATGATGAAGCGTGTCAAAATAAACGGAACGGTGGAAAGTTGCATGGCAATATATCACAGAATGGCTATGGAAATGCCATAATAGGTAGGTATGGTGGCTGTTTTGAGGAAGATATAAGAGGCTTATGTGTGATAGAGCATATCATATTCACGGGGTTTGGATGCACCGACGAAGTTTTCCCCAACTCTCGAGGTGAGAAAGGCCAATGCACTGTACCAAAGGGGCTTGCAATGATGCAAGGGTGAGAGTGCGTATATTCCATGGACTCAACATTAGTCATAAAGAACTCACATACTTATTGCAAAAATATACAAGTCATCAAAAACCAAGCAGTACGCGCATGCTCCTAGGGGGATAGATTGGTAGGAAAAGACCATCGCTCGTCCCCGACCGCCACTCATAAGGAGGACAATCAAAGAAACACATCATGCTTCAAATTTGTTACACAGCGGTTACCATACGTGCATGCTACGGGACTTGCAAACCTCAACACAAGTATTTCTCAAATTCACAAATACTCAACTAGCATGACTCTAATATCACCATCTTCATATCTCAAAACAATCATCAAGTATCAAACTTCTCATAGTACTCAATGCACTCTATATGAAAGTTTTTATTATACCCATCTTGGATGCCTATCGTATTAGGACTAATTTCATAACCAAAGAAAATTACCATGATGTTCTAAAAGACTCTAAAAATAATATAAGTGAAGCATTAGAGATCAATAATTTCTATAAAATAAAACCACCACCGTGCTCTAAAAAGATATAGGTGAAGCACTAGAGCAAAATTATCTAGCTCAAAAGATATAAGTGAAGCACATAGAGTATTCTAATAAATTCCGATTCATGTGTGTCTCTCCCAAAAGGTGTGTACATCAAGGATGATTGTGGTAAACTAAAAAGAAAATTATCAAATCATACAAGACGCTCCAAGAAAAACACATATCATGTGGTGAATAAAAATATAGCCTCAAGTAAAGTTACCGATAGATGAAGACGAAAGAGGGGATGCCTTCCGGGGCATCCCCGAGCTTAGGCTTTTGGTTGTCCTTGAATTTTACCTTGGGGTGCCTTGGGAATCCCCAAGCTTAGTCTCTTGCCACTCCTTGTTCTAAAATCCATCAAATCTTTACCCGAAACTTGAAAACTTCACAACACAAAACTCAACAGAAAATCTCATGAGCTCCGCTAGTATAAGAAAACAAACCACCACTTTAAGGTACTCTAATGAACTCATTCTTTATTTATATTGGTGTTAAACCTACTGTATTTGAACTTCTCCACGGTTCATACCCCCGATACTAGCCATAGATTCATCAAAATAAGCAAACAACACACGAAAAACAGAATTTGTCAAAAACAGAACAGTCTGTAGCAATCTGGAGGTTTCGAATACTTCTGTAACTCCAAAAATTATGAAAACATAGGATGACCTAGATAATTTGCATATTGATCTACTTCAGTTGGAATTGGTATTTTATCGCTCTCTGGTAAAAAACAAAATTATTCTCGTGAGCGCATACTTTCTATTTTTTTCAGCAAGATCAAATAACAATCACCCAAGAAGATCCTAAAGCCTTTACTTGGCACAAAAACTAATTAAAACATAAAGAAACCACAATCTTAATAGAGGATAGATGATTTACTTATTACTAAACAGGAACAAAAAGCAAACAAAAATAAAATTGGGTTGCCTCCCAACAAGCGCTATCGTTTAACGCCCCTAGCTAGGCATAAAAGCAAGAATAGATCTAGGAATTGTCATCTTTGGTATGCAATCCATAAGTGGCTCTCATAATAGATTCATAAGGTAATTTAATTTTATTTCTAGGAAAGTGCTCCATGCCTTTCCTTAATTGAAATTGGAATCTAATATTTCCTTCTTTCATGTCAATAATTGCACCAATCGGTCTAAGGAGAGGTCTACCAAGAATAATAGGACATGTAGGATTGCAATCTATATCAAGAACAATGAAATCTACGGGCACATAATTCCTATTTGCAACAATAAGAACATCATTAATTATTCCCATAGGTTTCTTAATGGTGGAATCCACAAGGTGCAAATTTAAAGAACAATCATCAAATTCACGGAAACCTAACACATCACACAAAGTTTTTGGAATCATGGAAACACTAGCACCCAAATCACATAAAGCATAGAATTCATGATATTTGATCTTAATTTTAATAGTAGGTTCCCACTCATAATAATTTTTCTAGGGACAGAAACTTCTAGTTCAAACTTTTCTTCATAAGATTGCATTAAAGCATCAACGATATGTTTAGTAAAAGCCTTATTTTGTTCATAAGCATGAGGAGAATTTAACATGGATTGCAACAAGGAAATACAATCTATCAAAGAGCAATTATCATAATTAAATTCCTTGAAATCCAAAATAGTGGGTTCATTGCTATGTAAAGTTTTGACCTCTTCAATCCCACTTTTATAAATTTTAGCATCAAGATCTAAAAACTCCGAATCATTGGGACGCCTTTTAACTAAAGTTGACTCCTCTCCAATCCCATCTTTATCAAGATTCATATTGTAAAACAAAGATTTAATAGGAGACACATCAATCACTTCTAGATCTACATCTTTATTATCATGAAAACTAGAAGAACATGCTTTCACAAAGCAATCTTTTTTAGCACACATCCTAGCAGTTCTTTCTGTGCATTCATCAATGGAAATTCTCATGGCTTTGAGAGACTCATTGATATCATGCTTGGGTGGAATATATCTAAGTTTCGAAGAATCAACATCAAGAGAATTTATATCCACGTTCCTAGCCAACTCATCAATCTTAAGCAATTTTTCTTCAATCAAAGTATTGAAATTCATTTGCGAATTCATAAATTATTTAACACTAGTCTCAAAATCGGAGGGCATCTTATTAAAATTTCCATAAGAGTTGTTGTAGGAATTACCATATTTATTAGAGAAATTATTAGGAAATGGTCTCAAATTAAAATTTCCTCTATACACGTTGTTACCAAAATTGTTCCTACCAAAAAATTCACATCCATTGATTCATCATTATTCTCAATCAAAGTGGACAAAGGCATATCATTAGAATCAGAGGAAACACTCTTATTAGCAAACAATTTCATAAGTTCATCCATCTTTCCACTTAGAACATTAATCTCTTCAATCACATGAACCTTTTTACTAGTGGATCTTTCACTATGCCATTGAGAATAATTAACCATAATTTTATCTAGGAGTTTAGTAGCTTCTCCTAAAATGATTTCCATAAAAGTGCCTCCCGCAGCCGAATCTAAAAGATTTATTGAAGCAAAATTCAATCCGGCATAAATTTTTTGTATAATCATCCATAAATTCAAACCATGTGTAGGGCAAGTACGTATCATTAATTTCATCCTCTCCCAAGCTTGTGCAACATGTTCATGATCAAGTTGCTTAAAATTCATAATATCGTTTCTAAGAGAGATGATCTTAGCAGGAGGAAAATACTTAGAGACAAAAGCATCTTTGCACTTATTCTATGAATCAATACTATATTTAGGCAAAGAAGAGAACCAAGTTTTAGCACGTTCTCTAAGAGAAAACAGAAATAGCTTCAATTTAACAATATCATTGTCCACATCTTTCTTCTTTTGTATATCACACAGATCAACAGAGTTGTTTAAATGGGTAGCGGCATCTTCACTAGGAAGGCCAGAAAATTGATCTTTCATGACAAGATTCAACAAAGTAACATTAATTTCACAAGATTCCGCATCGGTAATAGGAGCAATCGGAGTGCTAATAAAATCATTGTTGTTGGTATTGGAAAAGTCACATAATTTAGTATTATCTTGGGCCATCGTGACAAACAATAAATCCAACACACAATCACACAAGAAGCGAGCGAAAAGAGGCGAACGGAAAAAGGGCGAATAAAACGGCAAAGGTGAAGTGGGGGAGATGAAAACGAGAGGCAAATGGCAAATAATGTAATGTGTGGGAGAAGAGTTTGTGATGGGTACTTGGTATGTCTAGACTTGAGCGTAGATCTCCCTGACAACAGTGCCAGAAATCCTTCTTGCTATCTCTTGAGCATGCGTTGGTTTTCCCTTGAAGAGGAAAGGGTGATGCAGCAAAGTAGCATCAGTATTTCCCTCAGTTTTTGAGAACCAAGGTATCAATCCAGTAGGAGATTAGACACAAGTCGCCTAGTACCTACACGAACAATCAAGAACCTTGCAACCAACATGATAAAGGGGTTGTTAATCCCTTCACGGCCACTTGCAAAACTGAGATATGATAAAGATAATAAGATAACTATTTTTGGTATTTTTGTTGTATAGATTGAAAAGTAAAGATTGCAAAATAAAATAAATAGTAAACAAGAATTGTAGATCGGAAACTTATATGATATAAAATAGACCCGGGGGCCATAGGTTTCACTCGTGGCTTCTCTCATTATAGCATATATTATGGTGGGTGAACAAATTACTACCGAGCAATTGATAGAAAAGTTCATAGTTATGAGAATATCTAGGCATGATCATGAACATAGGCATCACGTCTGTGTTAAGTAGACTGAAACGATTCTGCATCTACTACTATTACTCCACACATCGACCGCTATCCAGCATGCATCTAGAGTATTAAGTTCATAAGAACAGAGTAATGCTTTAGGCAAGATGACATGATGTAGAGGGATAAACTCAAGCAATATGATATAAACCCCATCTTTTTATCCTCGATGGCAACAATACAATATGTGCCTTGCTGCCCCTACTATCACCGGGAAAGGACACTACAAGATTGAACCCAAAGCTAAGCACTTCTCCCATTGCAAGAAAGATCAATCTAGTAGGCCAAACTAAACCAATAATTCGAAGAGACTTGCAAAGATATCAAATCATGCATATAAGAATTCAGAGAAGAACCAAATATTGTTGATAGACAAACTTGATCATAAATCCATAATTCATCAGATCTCGGCAAACACACCGCAAAAGAATATTATATCGAATAGATCTCCAAGAACATCAAGGAGAACTTAGTATTGAGAACCAAAGAGAGAGAAGAAGCCATCTAGCTAACAACTATGGACCCGAAGGTCTGTGGTGAGCTACTCACACATCATCGGAGAGGCTATGGTGTTGATGTAGAAGCCCTCCGTGATCGATTCCCCCTCCGACAAATCGCCTGAAAAGGCCCCCAGATGGAATCTCACGGGTACAGAAGGTTGCAGCAGTGGAAAAGTGGTTTCGTGGCTCTCCTGGATGTTTTGAGGGTATACTAGTATATATAGGCGAAAGAAGTACATCGGTGGAGCTACGAGGGGCCCGCGAGGGTGAGGGGCGCGCCCTCCTACCTCGTGGTCGCCTTGTTGTGTCTCTGACTTCCACTCCAAGTCTCTTGGATGACTTTTGTTCCAAGAAAGATCCTCACAAAGGTTTCGTTCCGTTTTGATTCCGTTTGATATTCCTTTTCTGCGAAACACTGAAATAGGCAAAAAAAACAGAAACTGGCATTGGGCCTCCGGTTAATAGGTTAGTCCCAAAAATAATATAAAAGTGCATATTAAAGCCCATTAAACATCCAAAACAGATAATATAATAGCATGGAACAATCAAAATTATAGATACGTTGGAGACGTATCATGGGTGTGCATGAACTCCCACTGGATGGCTGCCATCAGAGAAGACAGGAAAAAGTTGGTGCTCGTGAACTTCTAGACCTCCCATGAGATTACCCTTCCTCCGTTGGAGTATGTAGAGCTTTACCATCGTACTCCAACTCATCTAGATTACCACGCCAGTTGGACGAACCTTGTTTTGCAGCAGATTGTAATCTGCCAGTTGGATTACGCAGTCTTCAAGCTAATTGCCTTGTTTGACTCCAGGCTCGCCTATCTTTCCGCTGGTGCCTTCTTTAGCTGGAGACGACTCAACTCGAAGTGGATCGCCAAAGCTGATACACACTTCTATGATGCTATTCAACATAATGGAATCATCTACACGATCGACAAAGCAGATGGCACCATATATTGCTGGGACGGCACGTGTAAGTTGTTTTCGTCTGATTTTAGTGATAATGCCATGACATTGTTTGAACTTTTTGTGATGATTGGCATATCCCTATTTGAGCAGAATTTGAGTAGAACTATGGCAATGTATTATAGACGCCGTAAATTAGCTATATTTGGAATGAGTTAATTCATGCGATTGTGACCATGTCATTATAGCCAATTTGTACCCTTGAATAATCAAATGGTTAGGAAGATATGGATATTCTCCTTACTTTATTGTAATCTATATACTAGTAAATATGAGTGTGTATCAATAGCCATGTTAGTTTCCTCATTTTCATGATGTAGAAACATGTATCAGACTGTTGGTTTCATCTAACCATATATTAGGGAAGAGTAAATGTGCATATGGAGAACTCTATATTTGGAAGTAGTGAAATCCTGTAATGCTTACCATGTGTACATACCTATATTCGCCCTTCAGCAATCAATGGCTAGAATAGTATCCTCACAAAAAAAATTCCCATAGAACATGAGTATATAATAATGCATGGTCTGTTAGTTTCCTTGAAAAATTTGTTTGTGAGGACAGAACATGATTACATAACATGCATGACATGGTAGTTTCCTGTGAAGAATCGACTGCGAGATAACATGAGTATAACCATGCATGGTAGTCCTATATTTTTGAACCTAGTATACATTTCCCTGTATTTTCCTCTCAGTTCGAACAGGGACAGATCAATGTTGTTTCTTGCATTATCCTACTCATACTCTGAACAATGCTGATCTTACATTAACAATGCTTGTCCTTTTTGATATGATGCAGTGTCCCTATAGTTACTGCCCTTTCTAATCACACCACCTTTGCCAAAAATAGGGAAGCACAACTGGTTCCTTGCTCGATCAGACGACGACAAAAGACTGATGATCATTCGCACACATGAGCCAGAAAAGTTATATTGCAAAAAACCCACTGTGTACAAGAACCGTGAAATATGTGAGTTCGCAGATAGTGGATGTTACGTCTATGAGCAAGATACTAGCTTGTTGGGGCCTTCAAGATTTTTGAGTTGGAGGTGGGTAAACAGCCTTGGTTCACACTCTCCGTTTCTAGGACTCAATTATCCGGTTAACCAGGAGATCACCGTTGGCAAGGACCTTGATGGCAGAGAGGCTCTGTTTGCTATGGAAAATTGTGTCTACACGGCCAACCGTAGGACTTTGGGAGCAGACTCCCCTGATTTCCAATGATACAGCCTGCAGCCAAAAGAAGGTGAGAATGACAAAGGCATCTGGATTAACTTTGATCCTTGGTTGTCTCAAGTCCAACAGGCAATGATGTGATTGAAGCCTTCAGCTTGATAGGTAATTGGGCTATTGCATCGAAAGGGTGGAATACTTGTGTCTCTGAACCACTGGTGCTGAAATGGGGCTGCAAATTATGATGGTGTTGGATCATCCCTCTTCGAATGACTTGTTGTCTTTGCTGCTTGCTCTGGATGGGTAGTTCTCTCTTTTGTTATGCATATTGATTCCTCATCATTTGTTCATCCTCGTCTATGTCACTCTTACTATGTAACAATTGCGTCTATTTAGAATGTCATTCTCATCTAGATCATGAGAGTCTGAGCGCTGCAGATGGGTGCGTTTTGGTGGTCTACCAAGACTTCTTATGAACTATCATGTCTCGCTGTTTATGTGAGTAGTAGTCACTAGTCAGTGTTTAAATGTTGTATATATCGTTGTTTCGAACTGTTTATTGTCTCGAACTACTGGTGGGCTAAATGAGGGCATCACAATTCTCCAGTGTTCAAAGTATATCTCCTTTTTTTCAAGTTATAATTTGAGCTCGGTGTTTTTTCGATGATGTACACTTGTTTCGGCCAATGAGGTGTCATTTAATATGGGACGAGTAGTAACGCAACGCCAATTAGGTCAATTATGACTCTCAGGCCAGGCTCTCAAAAAAAAGAAAAAGGACTCTTAGGCTGACATGTGGGCACCATCGATGTTTTCGTGCGCTTGCATGCCGAGAGCATATTGGCGCGTGTTCGAAATTCATGCTACCTTTTCGTCCCCAATCTCCCGCTCCGCCCCCACCTTTGAAATCTCAATTTGTACTCTGGTTGCCCCATATCCCCCTCATGTACTCCCTATAATCAAGCACACTATCATGTCGCCGATCAACGCGGATCTCCGAGCCGGCGATCCAGAGGTCCGTCTTACCTTCGGGCGTTGCGTGCTATCGCTCAACAGTGGCATGGCGGTGCTTGAAAACTAGTTAGCCAGCAAAGTGCTGATGGTACCCATCAACGGTGAGAGGCCTCCCATCTCGCCGGACGACCTTGTTAAATCTCTTGGCAGTGCACATGGCATCCAAATAAGTGACTTGCTCGTCGAAGTCTGTCCGCCATCGGCTGATTTTTTGTCAGGTTCCGGACAACTTTTGACTGCAGTTCTGTCTTCGAATCTTCCCAACATTTGTTCTGTGATGGCGCGTTTGTGAGCTTTGATCGGTGGCACCCAGGATGTAGCTCGGTGCCCTCTGAGCTTGAGCTTTTAACAAATATTACCTTCCATGGCAAGCCTCGAGGTGCTTGGAATAGCGAGTCCATGAATGAGCTTATCAACGACCTTGGAGGTGAGCTTGTAAGTATGTTTGTTCCGCCAGACAGCTGGGCTCTGATGGTTATGGCATGGATGAAGACGCCGTCCACCATACAGAAGGTGATTGGTGTTGAGATACCGGTGTAGGAACTAGGGTTGTACTATTCGTCGCCACCAAGGCCGCCGCGGACCATGTTAGGGATGTACCTGTATTGAGTGTTCGTGCATGTCGAATAAGTGATCAATCCATCAGTCAAAGTCCTGCCACCGCCGCTGGTGCCAGGGTCCATTGACGACGTACATTATAGGAGTCAACATCAGACTTTCATTGTGTTGCTCGGAACGATGGATGGCACTGGGCCTACTCCATCGCGCGGCGGAGGCCACTGCTTCTTTGGGAGAAGAGGCAGGGCTAGCTTCCTAGATGTGCTCTAATTTGAGGTAACAACTGAATCTTCCCAGATACTAGTTAAATCCGAGCTATCAGTGTGAAGAACTGATGTGCCAGTACATTTGATTGTGACCTGTTCTATTTTTGTATCCGAACTTCTTTTAGAAAGGGGGGTATGTTAACTTAATGTGCTAGCAGAACTTATTGTGTTGTTTGTCTGTTTTATTTGCAGAACATTCAAGATATTTCCCCTTCATTGATAAAGATGATGAACCATTATGTACAAGTTCGTTGGTTTCAACATAGCCCTACACGTAGCAATTCACTGCTTCCACCCTGATTGTGCCGCCTGCGAGAAATTTTTGTATGCAAGTCCAGAGTGCTATGATGTTCTATATGATTGTGTCAACTATATAAGTTTTTACTAAGCATCAGCAATGCATATGGCTAAAAGATGTATTTACGAGCATCGACTGATGGGTCTCTCTCTCTCTCACACACACACACACAAGTGGGACCTGTTGAATTATTTCTTCGCTCGTGACAGGTTTTCATTAGGTTCCACTATACTCTAACTTTTTTCATAAGTTATTAATTGAGCTCAGCGACTTCAAAAAGTTGTACAGAAGCCTTATTTGGGCCTTTTCGCACGTCGTTGAATGTCAGTTGAGTATCCATGTAAAGTTGTACTGTACTACACATGCATTTTTTTGTAGAACATCAGCAATGCAACTAGGCCGATAGTTGTACACAAGATCCTAAAATAAGCGCAACCTAGCCTATGTTTCTTTTAATAAAATGCACAACCTAGTACATTTTTTATATAATAAGATTACCATGCCCTACTTAATTTTTTAATAATATTCGTATCTCAATATTATTTTTTATAATAAATGCTCAATCCAGACCATCATTGTTTTTTCAGCCATCGTAGAAAAATGGTTCCATTTCTAATAAAATCAAATGGCTTGTAAATTATCAGAAATGATAAATGTGCTGCATGTATGTAGTATTATTTTTCATCCAGCTTAGTAAATTGGTGTATTCGAATAAATAATCAAATGTGTTGTAAATTATCATAAATAGTAAATTGGCAATTATTATTTTTACCCAGCCTAGCAAATAGATTATTTCTTGAGTCAAAGCCCAGGAAATAGATGTATTGGCAAACAAAATGAAATGGGCTCTAAAACCTAAATAATTGGGTTGCATTCCACCATAGCTTTCGAAGCTGACTTTGTTGGCCCACTAGAGAAAGCCTCTGCAAGGTGTTGTCCATCTAGTGAACAAAACGGTTTAATGGTCTAAAACAAAAGGTCAACAAATTATTCTGACATCTGTAGTCGATGGATTGACATCCAATGGCGATCCTGCTTCTTCAATCTCTGATCTAGTTGCTCTATTAGAGGCGAAGGTGTCCCGCTGTTTCGATGAGATAGATATCGTTTTCTGTGGAAGTCGACTTTGATGATCCGACTACGAACGTGCGAAGACGTCGCGCCTTAGCAATCGCTAAACCAACTTCCGAGGGTTATTAACCACATCGGAGCACGATCAACCTGACCACAAGGGTCTATTTCCTGCGAGCAAACGAAGAACAAGCAGGAAACTGAGATTGCAATCTGGATATTGCGAATAAAAGAGGAAAGCTTTATTAATGAAGGTGGGGTTCTCTGACGTCCTGGTCTAGTCATTGGACACAAACGAAGTACACGAAGTTGCAGCTATGGCGAACTTTTAGTCTAAACAAAACCCAAAGTCTAAACGATGGAGGAAGAGGGGGAATTCCATGGCCCTTGGAGGAGGGGTCCGAAACCAACCCTAACTCTTGTTTCCCAAACATATGGACTCTAAAAACAGCCTATACTTAAGTATTTCGAAAATACATGGGCCTGGCCCAATAATAAGGTGACGCGGCACCTAGAATAGCCTCTGGACTAAATTTATGAAGTGGCATCTTGTATATTTCGTTGAAGGCTTCATGCACTCCTTATGGTGGTTTCAAAGTCCTGAAATCATCACTTGTAACTCCGTTCTTGAGCCCCTTGCGCATGCCATCATCTCCATGCTTGAACTTGCCCCAAGGTTCATCTTTCTTGTCCAAACTAGGCCCTTCATTTGTGAGCAAAACAAATGTATCCAATTTAGGCAGCATCATATTCTCATGAACATTAGAATCGTTACCAAGAAACGAAAGTACCTGATAATTCAATTGGCATGCGCGAGCTCTAGTAATTGGTCCAGTATGTGTAGCAGCGGGGGCTGTGGGTGTAACAATGGTATTGATGTCCTCATCATCCTCCCCTTCTTGAAATGAAATCGTCCTCGACCAAAGCTCATCCTCCTCACCCAAATAAGGCTTCAAATCTGCAATGTTAAAAGTGGGACTAACCCCAAAATCTGCAGGCAGGTCAAGTTTATATGCATTATCATTTATTTTCTCTAACACCTTAAAAGGACCAGCACGTGGCATTAGCTTTGATTTGCGCAAATTAGGAAATCTATCCTTATGCAAATGTAACCAAACAAGATCTCCAGGTGCAAACACAATATGTTCTCTACCCTCATCTCCAACAAGTTTATATTTAGCATTCATACGCTCAATGTTTTCCTTAGTTAACTCATGCATTTTTAAAATCAATTCAACACGTTCTTTAGCATCAAAATTAACCTTCTCTGAAGATGGAAGAGGCAACAAATCAATAGGTGCACGAGGTAGGAAACCATACACAATTTCAAAATGGCACATCTTAGTAGTAGAATGCAATGAACGATTATAAGCAAATTCAATATGAGGCAAGCATTCTTCCCACATTTTCTTATTATTCTTCAAAACAGCCCTAAGCGTAGTAGACAATGTTCCATTGACTACTTCAGTTTGTCCATTAGTTTGGGGGGTGAAAAGTAGTACTAAAAAGCAGTTTAGTCCCCAACTTAGCCCATAAAAATCTCCAAAAGTGGCTAAGAAATTTAGTATCACGATCTCAAACAATAGTATTTGGCACACCATGCAAGCGAATAATTTCACGAAAGAACAAATCAACAACATTAACAACATCATCGCTTTTATGACATGATATAAAGTGTGCCATTTTCGAGAACCTATCCATGACAACAAATATGCTATCCCTCCCCTTCTTTGTTCAAGGTAAACATAAAAAAAGTCCATAGATATATCCTCCCAAGGAACACCAGGTACAGGCTAAGGCATATATAAACCATGAGGATTGAGTCGTGACTTAGCTTTTTGACATGTAGTGCAGTGAGCAACAAAATGCTCAACATCCCGTCTCATTTTTGGCCAAAAGAAATGTGTAGCAAGTATATCCTCCGTCTTCTTGATGCCAAAGTGTCCCATTAATCCTCCTCCATGCGCCTCCTACAACAACAAAAGACGAACAGAACTAGCTGGAATGCATAGCTTGTTAGCACGAAACACAAATCCATCGTTAAGAACGAACTTGTTCCAAGTTCTCCCTTCCTTAAAATTCTATAATACATCTTTAAATTCAGCATTATGCACATATTGTTCTTTGATGGTATCCAAACCAAATATTTTAAAGTCAAGTTGTGAAAGCACAGTATAACGATGAGACAATGCATCAGCAATAACATTTTCTTTACCCTTCTTGTGTTTAATGACATAATGGAAAGTCTCAATGAATTCAACCCATTTAGCATGTCTACGGTTTAGTTTTGCTTGACTTTTAATGTGTTTCAAAGATTCATCATAAGAATGTATAACAAATTCCTTGGGCCATAAATAATGTTGCCATGTTTCTAAGGTCCGAACAAGAGCATATAATACTTTATCATAAGTAGAATAGTTCAGACTAGGCCCACTCAATTTTTCAGAAAAGTATGCAACAGGTTTGCCATCTTGTAATAACACACCTCCTAATCCAATTCCACTAGCATCACATTCGAGCTCAAAAGTCTTATTAAAATCAGGAAGTTGGAGTAAAGGAGCATGTGTCAACTTATCTTTCAATACCGTGAAGGCTTCTTCCTATGCGGTACCCCAAACAAAAGGCACATCCTTCTTTGTAAGATCGTTGAGAGGTGCAGCAATGGTGCCGAAATCTCTCACAAAACGCCTATAGAAACTAGCGAGGCCAAGGAAACTCCTCACTTGTGTGACCATTTTGGGCTGCGGCCAACTCTCATTAGCTTCAATCTTGGCTTTATTAACTTCAATTCCCTGTGGAGTAACAACATAGCCAAGAAAAGATACTCTGTCGGTGCAAAAGGTGCACTTTCCAAGGTTACCAAACAAACGTGCATCACGTAGAGCAATAAAAACAGCACGTAAATGTTCCAAATGTTCCTCCAAAGATTTGCTATAAATCAATATGTCATCAAAGTAAACTACCACAAATCGACCAATGAAAGCACGTAAAACTCCGTTCATTAATCTCATGAAAGTACTAGGTGCATTAGTTAACCCAAAAGGCATGACTAACCACTCATATAATCCAAACTTAGTTTTAAATGTTGTTTTCCATTCATCTCCCAATTTCATACGAATTTGATGGTATCCACTACGCAAATCAACTTTGGAGAATATTGTAGAACCACTCAATTCATCAAGCATATCATCTAGCCTAGGAATAGGATGACGATAACAAATAGTAATATTATTAATGCCTCTACAATCAATGCACATACACGACGTACCATCCTTTTTTGGCACTAAAATGATAGGAACAGCACAAGGACTAAGGGATTCACGTATATAACCTTTGTTGAGCTGTTCTTGTACTTGATGCATAATCTCCTTCGTCTCCTCTGGATTGGTATGGTATGGTGCACGGTCTGGTAATGATGCACCAGGAATTAAGTCAATTTGATGCTCAATCCCTCGAATAGGTGGTAATCCCGGTGGCACGTCTTGTGGAAAGACGTCAGCGAACTCCTGCAAAATGTTAGTGACAGTAGGAGGCAAAGAGGAAGGCACGTCCTCGAATGAAAATAATGCCTCTTTGCACACAAAAGCATAGCAAACAGATTTGCTAACATCTAGATCATCAATATCAGATTTGGTGGCAAGTAAAAATGCTTTCAATTTAATTTCAGAAACAACACTAGATGGATTATTATTAGGCTTCATTTGTCTCTCAAATTCTTTTGCCACAATCTGATTTTCACTCTTATTTTTCTCCTGTTTTTCTTTATTAGCTCTATTAATATCATCTTTCAAAATGGAATCAGGAGTCATAGGAAGCAAAGTAATATTTTTATCCTTATGAACAAGAGTATACTGATTGTTTCTACCATGGTGTATAGAATTTTTATCAAATTTCCATGGTCTACCAAGTAATAAGGAACATGCTTGCATATGTACCGCATCACAATCAACATAATTAGCATATGTAGAAATACTAAAATGCACACGAACAATACGTGTTTCCTTAACCTTGCCGCTGTTGTTGAACCATTGGATGTAGTAAGGATGTGGATGTGGTCTTGTGGTGAGAGATAGCTTCTCCACCATATCCATGCTAGCCAAGTTATTGCAGCTCCCTCCATCTATGATGACGCGAACAGAACGTTCCTTCACAACTCCCTTTGTATGGAACAAATTATGCCTCTGATTTTGCTCAGCTTGTGTAACCTGCACACTCAAAACACGTCGAGCAACTAAACATTCATACCTGTCAGCATCTTTAGTAGCCATGTATTGCGTCTCATGATCAGAATCATCTCCACCGTGTTCTTCATGTTTAATAAGAGCCAAAGTCTCCTCATCATAGTCACTAGCGGACTCATACCCACCATCCTCAGTAACAATCATCTCACGCTGAGATTTGCATTCTCTCGCAAAATGTCCTCTTCCCTTACAACGACGACAAATAATATCACTTGTGTGCCCTGTTGATGCCATGGAAGAAGAAGAGCTCTGCGCATGCCTAGCAGGTGTGCTCTTGCTAGATAGTGGTGGTTGTGCTTGCTTACTTGTATCACGGCTGGAGGTGGCACCTGATGGAGGGGCTGGTCCTATCGAAGTAGAGGATGCACGTGGTGTCCATGATGAAGATCGACCTGCAGAAAAGTTAGTTCACGCCAATGCCTGTTGATCCTGCACTTCACGTCAGCTTTACAAGCAAGATGGAATAAACGAGTGATATTAGGATACTCCTTATACTCTAGAATGGTCTGAATCTCTATATTTAATCCACCCATAAAACGTGCAAGCATAGCTTCATTCTCCTCAACAATACCACATCTAATCATGCCAGTTTGTAATTCCTGATAATATTCTTCTATAGAATTTTTCCTTGTCTTAAACGCTGCAATTTTCGAAGTAATTCATGTTGATAATATGGTGGAACCCAACAAGTACGCATAGCAGTTTTCAAAGTAGCCCAAGTAGCTAGAATGAGATATAATCTACAATGTTCAGAGCACCAAACACATGCAAAACTAGTGAAAGCACAAACAGTAGCAGGAACATGTCTCCTCAGGATATTGTAAACATGTAAAACGTTGTTCGGTTTCTAACTCCCAAGTAAGATATATATCAGGAACATATCTAGCCTCAAATGGTGGAATATTCAATTTTAGTTTAGGAAGATGGTCATGATCTCATACCTCAGGTGGTGGTGCAGCCCTATCGTTGCGATGATATGCATGAGGACGACCTGGTGGTGGTGCTGGTGGTTGCACATAGTTCTGATTTTGATCAACCTCATCCTCGTAATGGTCCTCCACCTCTGCAGTAGCAGCATGAGCTATAGAAGCACCAACATTAGGTACAACAGCACCAGAAGTTTGACCAGGCTCAATGGGAACGCGTTGTGCTCGTTCCACTTGATTTGGAAGACGATGTTGTTGTTGTTGTTGTTGTTGTTGTAGAGGTGCGACAGATGCAGCGGGCGGTGGAAAATGCGCGAGCAATTCATTAAACATGTTATCGAGCTTTGTTTCAAACGTCTTCTCAATGCCATCTATCTTCTCCATGGCCTCCTCAAATCTATTTAGCACATCTTCCACCTGTCCACTCATCATTTGCTGAAACTTATCATGTAACTCTTTGTTTGTCATGTTCTCCCAGTCAGTCTCGTCTACTTGTGATCCTGCCATGGTTAGCAGCAATAGAAACACACAAGAATATGATCCTATATACTACTAGGAAGTGGTGGTGATGGTGTGGTGGACAGTCACAAATCCGTCAAGCAAATCACAAATTCTTACCAGTTCTTACCAAGCAGCAGGTGGTGATCAGCAACCGTTGTAGTCAAAACTCTCAAAGCTTGGATAGAGCGATTACCAGGGAGAGTCAAACACACGACGTAGATGTATGTGGAGCTGGGAAGGCTTATAATATTGTAGCAAAAAGGGTCAGCAATAATCAATTCAGAGATGCAAAGTTGAATAAATGCTCAACGACGGTACTGTGCTGGTCCTAGGCTAGACCGTGCTAGAGACGCGAGCCTAGAACACTAAGAAAATCACGGCGCTACACGTAAACAAGGGAAAAGCACACTCTGGAACTTTTTTTCGCTCTGTCTTTTTTTGCACTCCTTTTTTTGCGCTCCTTTTTTTGTGAAAAATCACTATAATGGCGAGTGTCTCAAAACTCTTCCCTTGTCAAACTGACAGGATGTGCACGATTTTTTTTGACTTTTTTATTCGGAAATCAGGGCAGCGACAATGAAGTGCGACAAAAAATCAATATGATGGCGAGTGTCTCAAAACGCTCCGTGGGACCTAAAAATAGGATAGGGAAAAAATATTTTTGGTCGCTGAAATTTTGGCCTAAAAACTGCCCGGGGGTCTCCAGACTCTTTTTTTCGAAACCTACTCAGGCAAGGAAGCACAAAACGAAAACTAGATGGATCTCGAAAACAAACCTAATATGAAAAGAACTCGGATTGGTGGTGGACAGGCAGATGTATATGTGGACTCGAATTGGTGGTGGACAGGTAGATGTATATGTGGACTCGGAGTGGTGGTGGACAGGCGGATGTATATGTGGACTCGGATTGGTGGTGGACAGGCGGATGTATATGGCAGCGGTAAGGAATATGTTGGTGGTGGTGGTATGTGGTAGGAACGATGAAGATGGTGCGGCGGCGGCGTGACAACTTGTGAACAGAACTTGAAACTCTAAAGGAAACTAGACGCGAAGACCAGCAACTAGACACGACGATGCAACCGCAAATTCAACAATGCAAAACCCTAAAAAGATTATGCAAAGGCTCAGATTGGTTCAAATATGATGACCTAACCCTAATTATTTTTTTGGCTTTTTCGTGGACTATAGGTATGAAGAACAGACTCGATCTAAACTATGAAAAACTGTAAAATCTCATCGAGCAACCTGGAAATCTGATACTACTTGATAGAGGCGAAGGTGTCCTGATGTTTCGATGAGATAGATATCGTTTTTTGTGGGAGTCGACTTTGACGATCCGACTACGAACGTGCGAAGACGCCGCGCCTTAGCAATCGCTAAACCAACTTCCGAGGGTTATTGACCGCACCGGAGCACGGTCAACCTAACCACGAGGGTCTATTTCCTACGAGCAAACAAAGAACAAGCAAGAAACTAAGATTGCAATCTGGATATTGCGAATAAAAGAGGAAATCTTTATTAATGAAGGTGGGGTTCTATGACGTCTTGGTCTGGTCGTTGGACACAAACGAAGTACGCGAAGTTGCAGCTATGGAGAAATTTTAGTCTAAACAAAACCCAAAGTCTAAACGACGCCCTAAGGGCTGTATATATGGAGGAAGAGAGGGGAATTTCGTGTCTCTTGGAGGAGGGGTCCGAAACCAACCCTAACTCTTGTTTCCCCACACATACGGACTCTAAAAACAGCCTATACTTAAGTATTTCGAAAATACATGGGCCTGGCCCAATAATAAGGTGACGCAGCACCTAGAATAGCCTCTGGACGAAATTTATGAAGTGGCATCTTGTATATTTCATCGAAGGCTTCATGCACTCCTTATGGTGACTTCAAAGTCCTGAAATCATCACTTGTAACTCCGTTCTTGAGCCCCTTGCGCATGCCATCATATCCATGCTTGAACTTGCTCCAAGGTTCATCTTTCTTGTCAAAACTAGGCCCTTCATTTGTAAGCAAAACAAACGTGTCCAATTTAGTCAGCATCATATTCTCATGAACATTAGAATCGTTACCAAGAAACGAAAGTACCTGATAATTCAATTGGCGTGCGCGAGCTCTAGTAATTGGTCCAGTATGTATAGCAGCGGGGGCTGTGGGTGTAACAATGGTATTGGTTTCCTCATCATGCTCTTGCTCCAGCCGCCAAAACCATCGCCGGCTGGAGCGCCTGCATCTGCCTCCCGTGGCCGGCTATGCTGCCACGTCGACCTCGCCGCCCCACCCTACTCCCAACGGTGGCCAGGTCATACCTGTACTCACCCACACCTTCTGTTATTCTCACGCGAAGGTAGGCTCACCCGATAGCCAAACCAGTCCCTCGTACTCCCCTTCGCCAGGGATCCAGTGCCCTTGTTCCATGACTTCGGATCATTCCCATCTTAGGCCTCGATCGTCCACCGCCTTGGTGCTCTCGGCGCAGTGTGGTTAACGTGGTCAAGGAACGACTTCCATTGGAAGAGGATTGTACGTGGAGAGGGTGACAGCTGGTTCCACGACCGCAGCAAGGAAGTGCCTCCTTATTACGCACAAAATAATGATTTCTACAACCAACAATGGACCTACCAAAAGGGCCTCGAAAAACACGTTCCCCCCTGACAGCTGGGACCCACCAGCTACATCTTCGCATGCAAGGAAATGCGTCCATACGGGCAAAAAATTGATTCTTCCCCCTGACAACTGAGACCCACCAACTATATCTTCGCACATATGGAAGTGCCTCCTTATCCTCCCTGACAGATGGGGTCCATCGGGTCGAACCGTACGTAGGATTATCTGTCTGGTCGCGAACGTGTACATACATACTGGTCAATCGGTCTCTTTGCAACGATGAACCATGGTCGAGTAAGGAGATGCACATGTCGTAGTAGAGGCGCAGACATAGCATGTCACATAGTCTCGTCTATATATAGCATGTCACATGTCACACTATTCTGATCACGGGATCAGAATAATATTCTGATCACAACATGAACTTCCCGAGGAACGCGCCTGACCTTCCCCGAGTACTATGTTGAACTTCAGCTAAAAGGTGTCCAAATGGGGCTTGCAATATACCGTTGGATAGCTATGGACATCTATATCATGACCCAAGTTAAATTTTTGGCAAAATGTAAGCGGTTTAAGAGCAGTTTTGAAAACCGTTTTTTCTTCATACAAAAAACATGAATCGTATTTTCGATCACATTTTTAAATCGTTTATCGGAATGAGGCAAATAATATGGCGTTGGAAAGCTGCTGCAAAACCGCTCCTTCCACATGTTGAAAGTTTTATCTAATTCCCTACGGTTAAAGAGTAATTCGGAAAATCGTAAAATTTCGTAAACCGAACACCCAAGTTCGTATTTTCGACGCCATTTCTAAACGGCTAATCCAATTGAGGAAAATAATATGGCGTTGGAAAGCTTATGAAAACGCACTACTTTTTTTTGTTAAAAGTTTTTTCTAATTTTGAATGGTTTAAAAATAATTTAGAAAATGTTACAAGTTCCACCGAGTTCATATTTTCGAGCTAATTTTTTAACCGTAAATCCAAATGCAGCAAATTATATGGCGTTGGAAAGCTTGAAGAAATGTGAAACTTTTTTGTATATATTGTTTCTCCTAATTCATTATGGTTTTATGTCAGTTTTGAAAATGGTTAAAAATGTATTTTTGCCGTAATTTCTACAAACTTTATCGGAATTGGGCAATTAATATACCGCTGAAAAGCTACGGAAAATGCGAAACTTTTTGATGTTGATGGTTTTCTCTGAATCCTGGCCGTTTTCAAGTAATTTCGAAAATGGCGAGATCATTCGTTCTGCCTTTATCGCGAAACAGATTCTTCAAAAATGCACCGCGTGAAGAACCTGAACTTTTCAGCATGTCTGCTTGAACTTCACTCTGTTTTTCACGTGTTTTTTTTGCTTGTAGCTCTCCATCCACTCACCGGAATTGAGCAAGTGATATACCAGTGGAAAGCAACTGTAAACACGCAACTTTCCCGTGTTGATCATTTTTTCATACTCGCGACGATTTTAAAAGGTTTTCATCTGATATTCATTCAGTGTAGTAGGTGAACTTCCTACTATTTTTACGTTGAACTTCTGTGACGTATTTTTCATTTGTAATTTTCTCATCCATTCGTCAAGTGTCACACAAATGATATTTCTTTTGTATAAACCTCTCTCACAATATTTTTTAAAATTTCTCCGACGGAGGACTTGAACTTATATCAACAAACTTCTAGTCTTTGCTTTTTTATTCTTTTTAATACAAAATGCACACCGTGTAGTACGTGAACTTCTGGCAGTTATCAATCTGAACTTCTCTCGGTTACATGAAAATATATGAGTTTTTTTTATGAATTTTTAATATGATTTTCTTAATCCTTTTTCTGAAATTTTGAGGCACTCTATTTTTAATAGTTGAACTTATTGTTATTTTATTTTTGAACTTCTTGTTTCCATTGTTTAATAACGAGGAAAATCTGAGTTTTTTATAATCATCGAACTTCTCCATCTTTTTAATATGGACTTCCTGGTTTTATTTCTTAATCTTTTTAAGAAATTCTGAAGCGCTCTATTTTTAAAAGTTAAACTTCTTGTTATTTTATTTTTGAACTTCCTGTTTCTATTATTTAATAACGAGGAAAATATGAGTTTTCTATAATCATCGAACTTCTCTATTATTTTAATATGGACTTTCTGGTTTTATTTCTTAATCTTTTTTATGAAATTCGAACTTCATGGTTGATTCTTCAATACTAAGGGGTATTTGAGTATTTTAATAATGGTAAAATCTTAGTTTCTAATTAAACATCGAACCACTTCGTTATTTTTGTTTGAACTTCTAGTTTTTTTAGAAATGGAGAAAATCTATTTTTAAACTTTTTTTAGTTGGTCCTTTTTTTAATTTGAACTTCTTCGTTTTATACTTTAGTAACGCGAAAAATCTGAGTTTTTCATAATCTTTGGACTTCTCTTTTATTTTAATTTGAACTTCTTAGTCTTATTCTTAAAAAAATATGTTTTTAAACAAGCATCAAACATTTTTTTAAATTATACTTCATACTTTTATTTTTCCAAGAAACGGAAAGAATTTGAGTTTTTCTGTATCCATCGAACTTCTCCTTTTTTTTAATTTGAACTTCTTCATTTTATTTTTTTGTAACAAGGAAAATCTGAGTTTTGTCATAAATATGAAACTTCTCTATTTTTGTAATTTGGACTTCTTGATTTATTTCTTTCAGTAAAGACAATATCATAGTTTTGTAATAAATATTGAATTGTCCATCATTTCAATTTCAACTTCCAGAGTTTTTTTAATTTTAGAAACAATGAAAATCATTTTTATGATTTTTGAACTTCTCTATTTTTAAAATTTGAACTTCTTAGTTCTTTTAGAAAATGCGTAAGCTGCATTCCCCCTTTCATTAATTTTTCATTTTGCAATCGATAACAAAGAGAACATTCTTTTGCGTTCTTTTTGAAGTGGTTTTTCTAGACTTAAATTTTGTTTTGTGCTCTTGTCAAATTTGTTTCTCACTTGAAGTTCTAAAAAATCGCGACTCTCAGATGTTTCACCTTGCATGTTTAATTTTTTTATTTGAGCTTGCTGAGATAACACACTTGACCTTCTCGAACACAACATTTTGACCTTCGCAAAAACATAAATTAGAGCCAAAATTTTAACCTACTGAGCATGTACATTTTTCTACGTGTTTTCAAGAATAGCCAAAGCTACATCATCGGATCTGGATTTGAAGAGCTAATGCTTTCCAGAAAAGAAAAGAAAGAATACAAAATTACAAGCAAGATCTAGCTAAAGGAATCAGTGTTGAGGTAGAGTGATGGAACTAGATGCAACCAAGAAGTATTTGTATTATTTTGAACGGCGATGAAGACCATCTCAAGAAAAATCAGTAGTGGTAGCAACAACCATTGAATAATCCATCAACTCCCCATAAAGTTGTTGTAGGTTCTGTACATGTATATATCTAATTTTATTTACACGTGATCGTAGCATTGGGACTATCATACTTATAGGCCATATGGTTTTGAGGCTAAGGTAGGCCATCTCAAGAATACACAGGATGTGAGATCACATACCCATGTTAATTTGCACCCCCAAAACAGCACAAAGATCACACACCCGTTCCTGCACTCTGACAATATTCCTGCACCTTATGTGACCTTCTCCCTACCTCTATGGTGACCTTCTCATTGCTTCTATGGTGACCTTATTCCTCCATCTATTCATGATGGTAGAGACACCAGGCGTGGTTCGTCGTCCTTCCCGGTTTGCACGCATAGACCTGCCTCTGAGGTGATCTTTTTCAAAGTAGTAGCTCAATGGAAGCAACTCATGATGACCTGAACTTTTGAAGAATACACAAAAAATGTAGAAGATTTAGTGGGGGCAAGGTGATGCACATAACACACTTGACCTTCTCGAACACAACATTTTTGCATGTTCAAATTATTTGAACTTGCTGAGATACTCGGTAGTATCTGATGAGCCCCGCCATTGCGAGCAGGGAGACGGGGGCAGCGGCATGGAGATGTCGGGGAACGCGACGGCGCCACAAAGCAACCATGGTCGTCGGACTTGTGAAGCTGGATCACTGCCTTTGAAACCAAATCTCACAGAGTCATTCTAGCACCTCGAGTCAACACCCTGAAGAAAAAACTGATATGGTATCATGCGTGTGCAGCAAACCAATCGAGAATTCAGAACAACAAAAGTAAAATCCATGTCGATCCATACCTCCATCTCGCACCCTAGATCCTGAGATGACCAGTACTGATCGCCGTTCATTTAATTGGTCATGTACCAAAAATGCCCGAAAGCAATTCCCATGAGTACAGGTTATAGAACTCGTATGCCTCCTCAAGTGAGTCAAATCGGGTAGATATGGTCGTCCGAAAAAATAGGTATTTGTTGATTTGCCTGAACAATTCCTAAGGGCCAATTCTATAGCTCCAATCTCTTTTGACGGCCCAACATAAACATGAGATCCTTTCCTGCAGACACCATGCATATAAATGGCAAACATGAAGGCTAGGAACTAGTAAGAATAAATTTCACACTTGATATATCACTGAGTTCAGAGAAATATACAGATTCAGTGGGAACACATGAATGGACAGAGCAAAAATTCAGAAAAACGCAACAATGAGAATAATACAAACATCCAATATGCAAAACAAGACATGTCCAAGCCCAGTCCCACCAGCACCCGGCCTCAGTGGCCGAGCTTTACTAATCGGAAAAAGAATAATGCTACTGCTCCTGCCTTGGCGGTCGATCAAGCGGCTTGACCGTTCCATCGAGTCTGAAGCTCCGGCGATTGAAGCAAAGGAGATCGATCGATCGCCCTCACGTACCCTATAGTTGTAGGTGGAAACGGAGACATGGCCAAGCATCAAGCCACACCCACACCTGAAAATTGAAAAAGAAACAAAAATAGAGAGTCAGAGATGCACAAGCATGAGTAGAATTCAAACAAGGTGGATGCAATGGATAGATACAGCGCACACAGCCAAGATCGATCAAGTAGACCGACTGACGTCCAGCTTACCAGATTTCAGAAGAAAGTAAGAGCACTTCCTCCCGTGATAGTGCGGGACTACACTCCCCCTCTCCGTTGCAGGTAGCATCAACTTGGAGAAGACACAAGCATGAAGGTCGAGCTTTGGCCTCGGACAGGACGCTGCTTCGGCCTTGGCAGTTCGTCGATGGAGCGAGGTGAGTGGCCATGGCGGTGGGATCCAGCAATTGCAACCCGAGCTTTCTTCAGTGACCTGCTGTTGCACGAGTTGTTCTCTGACGGTGGCGTTGCGCGGGGACGCGGGCCTTCCAGCGACGCTCGGGAAGAAGCAGGGGAAGCCGTTGTCGAGCTTTCTTGCAGGGCTTGCAGTGGCTTAGCCGATCCGGTGGCTGCCTATGTCATAGGAACCAGCGATGAGGCAGGATCCGGCGAGCGCTCCGGCGGATCTGGGCGGGGTAGGTGGTTCCCGACGCAGCGGGGTGGGTGAATAGGCGGCATCTGGAGGTCGCACGCAACCCCTACGCCTGACGAGGAGCATTCCTGGTCGCCGGATGTGGTAGGAGGCGGCGGGGCCAGGGGAGGTCCAGGAACACCGGGGACGGGGGCTTCGGCGGTTGGTGGTCATGGGCCCAGCGGCGGTGCATTGGGTGGCCGGGGCTCGGCGGCGGTGTGTGCCAGGGTGGGAGGCGGCGCTGGCAGCGCGATGCAGTTCGGGGGATCGAGGGAGGTGAGGTGAGGTGAGGGGATCGTGCGAGGGGTTGGATGGGCTTTTTTATTTCTCTCATACCGGTTCGGGAGTTCGGGAGGTCCTACCTGCGCCCTTATAGGGCAATCGTGATCCAAATGACTATTCTAATCCTGGGATTAGGATAGTATTGTCCTATATATATAGACACACAAACACACACACACACACACACGTACATACAGCCACGCTGCAAGAAAGTAAATATGGCTACGTACGTACATAAGGGCGGGGTCTCGAATGCGTACTCGCGCATCCGTACCGGAAGGGCTCATGTACATGGGGAGGCAACAGACGGCAGCGACATCGTCCTGTTCGTCGACAGCTAACCGGCTGGGTCGGAACAACAGAAACAACATTCTGTTCACTAAGAGCCAAGTGACTGGGTCGGAACGCGTCCTGTTCATCGGGAGCGAAGCCACTGGGTTAGAACACGTACTGTTCATCGGGAGCCAAGCCACTGTGTCAGAACACGTCCTGTTCATCGGGAGCTAACTGGCTTGGACGAAACAGCCAGAATGGGGTCTGGCGTACTACAAAACGGAGGAAAGCGGCATTCTGTTCGACTGCGTATGATCGAAACGGGGTCCTGTTCATCGGAAAGGGTCTGGCGTAGCGCAGAACAGGGGAAATGCCTTCTGTTCAAGTTCCTACGGTCGAAACGGGGTGCTGTTGATTGGGAGGGGTGTGGCTTACTGCAAAACATAGGAAACAAACTTGTGTTGGAGCGCCTACGGTCAAAACGGGGTCCTGTTCATCGGGAGGGGTGTGGTGTACCGCAAAACGGGACTCCAAGGGCTACTGTTTATCCACCGTCTAATGGCTCGCTCCAGCCTCCACGGGCTACTGTTCATCCACCGTCGACTTCATCCAACCTCCACCTACTACTGTTCATCCATCATCGACTTCCTCCAGCCTCCACCAGCTACTGTTCACAACGGGGTCCTGTTCATCCACCCCACATCGGCCTCCTCGATCGGGGTCCTGTTCATCTAGCGGCAACGGCCTCTACTACCACGGAGTCCTGTTCATCGAACCCCCACCAGGAGCTGTTCATCCAACCCCCAACAAGGCTCATTGTTCATCAAGAGGTGGCACGTTCGATCGGCTTTAGTTAGTAGCAGTAGCGAACGAATCGCGTGATCGGGTTCAGTTAATAGCCAGGGATTGATCGATCGCTTGGGTTTAGCAACGCGTAGCCAGTGCAATCCCTCGGGTTCAGTAAGCGAATGCCTTGCTCAGGCTCAGTTAGAGCCCAATGCCTTGCACACATGCGTGTACGTGTACGAGAGAAATGCACAATCCCTCAGTGCATCGCTTGGCCCTGACCACCCACCGTAACCTGGAATTCCCTGAATTTTATTCGCCCTCGCTTCTCATACCATAATTTTTTCCATCATGGATGGCCCAAAGAATGTCATGCAGGTGCGTCCCTGGCCCACCCACGACGAAAAGCCCATTTTTTGTCATGGTTTTTTGTCATAGAAGTAGGAGCCCACCACATCTATGATGATACGTGCTTTTGTCACAATTATCAACATAGAAATGTCATAAGCATGACATAATTTTTTCGTTCAGGCCAAAATGTCACGGATGTGTCTTTCTTTTGTTGTGGCAACGCCATGTCCTCCCCGGCCCCGAGCGCCGCGCAGGCCATGAACACGACCTACGGCTTCGCCTTGTGCGCTGGATCATGCCCCAGCATCCCTAGCGGGGGCAGGGAAGAAGCCCTTGTCGCCACCACCGGAGCTCGACCGCTCCCTCTTCCCCTCACCATGTTGGAAGCAGGATATGAGATGAAGAAGGAGAGGATGCACGGGTGAGCCCTTCCAATCACCTTCGCGCCCTTTTATAATGGATCATGGCAGGGGGCTAGCTCCTCACCACCCTGGGGGCCAACCCTCCCACTTCGCTAATCTGATCCATCTGCGTCACTCACGACGTCCAGATTTGTCGAGCACCCTCCCGCGCCAATCCCTGGCACCTTGCTTTCTGCCATGGCACTCATTCCCTCACCCTACATGTCTGCAACCTACCCTAAGAAATGCATGCAGCGTACATGGTGGAAACGGTAGGCATGGTGGGGAGAGTAAGATGGCAGTTACCTCCTCCCCCGGGGTCGTGCGCGGGTACTTCTATTAACTTCCCATGAATGTGGGCATCTCCTAGCCCTTGACGTGGGTATGCCCATGATGTTTGACATCGCACGAATCGCAGGAAAACCATATGTGATTTTTGGGAAGAAAAATCCATGCGAGACGATGCCCGAGGGGGCCACGAGGAAGGGGGCGCGCCCCTGACCCTCGTGGCCACCCTGTAAGGCGGTTGATGCCCTTCTTTCGCCGCAAGAAATATAATATCCAGCTAGAGATCATGTTAAAATTTCAGCCCAATCCGGAGTTACGGATCTCCGGGAATATAAGAAACGGTGAAAGGAAAGAATCTGAGAACGCAGAAACAGAGAGAGACAGAGAGATAGATCCAATCTCGGAGGGGCTCTCGCCCCTCCCACGCCATGGAGGCCATGGACCAGAGGGGAAACCCTTCTCCCATCTAGGGAGGAGGTCAAGAAAGAAGAAGAAGGAGGGGGCTCTCTCCCCCTCGCTTTCGGTGGCACCGGAGTGCCACCGGGGGGCCATCATCATCACCACAATCTCCATCAACAACTTCATCGCCATCATCACCAACTCTTCCCCCCTCTATGCAGCGGTGTAACCTCTCTCTTACCCGCTGTAATCTTTACTTAAACATGGTGCTCAATGCTATATATTAGTTCCCAATGATGTACGGCTATCCTATGATGTTTGAGTAGATCCGTTTTGTCCTATGGGCTATTTGATGATCAAGATTGGTTTGAGTTGCATGTTTTATTGTTGGTGCTGTCCTATGGTGCTCTCCGTGTCGCACAAGCGTGAGGGATTTCCGCTGTAGGGTGTTGCAATACGTTTATGATTCACTTATAGTGGGTTGCGTGAGTGACTGAAATACAAACCCGAGTAAGGGGGTTGTTGCGTACGGGATAAAGAGGACTTGATGCTTTAATGCTATGGTTGGGTTTTACCATAATGATCCTTAGTAGTTGCAGATGATTGCTAGAGTTCCAATCATAAGTGCATATGATCCAAGTAGAGAAAGTATGTTAGCTTATGCCCCTCCCTCAAATAAAATTACAATAATGATCGCCGGTCTAGTTATCGATTGTCTAGGGACAAATAACTTTCTCGTAACAAAAAGCTCTTTACTAAAATTAACTTAGTTGTGTCTTTACCTAGACAGCCCCTACTTTTTATTTATGTAATATTTATTATCTTGCAAACCTATCCAACAACACCTACAAAGTACTTCTAGTTTCATACTTGTTCTAGGTAAAGCGAACGTCAAGCGTGCGTAGAGTTGTATCGGTGGTCGATAGAACTTGAGGGAATATTTGTTCTGCCTTTAGCTCCTCGTTGGGTTCGACACTCTTACTTATCAAAAACTGTTGCGATCCCCTACCAACAAGCGCTATTGTTTAACGCCCCTAGCTAGGCATAACAAGCAAGGATAGATCTAGGTATTGCCATAATAGTAAGATAGATTATTAAAACTCATTTCATATTCTCTACGTTCGGCAGCAAGTTTTCTTTGAGGCAAGCAAAAGTAATCAAAAGGGCTAAATTTAATGGGACAAAAGTCCCCAAGATCAACCTTGGGAGGTATAGGTTCCTCCTTTGGTCCTTCATATTGCACAACCAATTCATCATTATAAACATTCTTTTGACAGAACTTTGTGAGCCTATATTCAAGAGAATATCCTAGGTCATTATTTCGAATAGCCAAATCATTGTTAAGTTCAGAAATTCTATCAACTAGAACATCGGTAGGAACCCTTTTTCTAAGATTTTCATTGAAAGCAACATAGTCTAGAGATTGAAAACACATTGTTTCTTCTTGATCAAAGAGGATAGCCTCTATGGGAGGACAGCAATCATCCACTCCATAATGTGCAAAGATGTCTTGAGCCTCTTTTATTATGAATCTAAACTCATGAGCCAAAAAGATAGTAGTGGCACGCTTAACAGAAGAATGCTCAATATTAGAAAATTCCAGGAAAATCCTTTGTATGCAAGGATGGAAGTCCATGAATTGTCTTTCAAGTTCAACTACAAGCATGGCAATAGCGTCCGCAAGACTACTAGTTCTATGAAGGATAGAACTACCCATAGAAGGTAAAACACCGGCACAAGTAAAGAAATATTGAATAACTCCTTTCCAATAATATTACCACTACCAACACGGAACCTTTTTGTATGTAAGATGGGTGGTTCTTTAGCAGGTGCATCAGTATTTTTCATGATATTATTATCGACAATAGTTTCCCCAATTTCAGACATAGAGGCAGAAGGTAAAGGACTAGCCATAGCGACAAGGAAACAAACTAACACACAAGCAAACAAAAAGCAAGCGGGCAAAAAGAGGCAAATAGAGAAAGAGAGGGAGGATAGAGAGAGAGAGAGAGGGGGGTGAATAAAACGGCAAGGGTGAAGTGGGGGAGAGGAAAACGGGAGGCAAATGGCAAATAATGTAATGCGGGAGATAAGGGTATGTGATGGGTACTTGGTATGTTGACTTTTGCGTAGACCTCCCCGGCAACGGCGCCAGAAATCCTTCTTGCTACCTCTTGAGCACTGCGCTGGTTTTCCCTGAAGAGGAAGGGATGATGCAGCAAAGTAGCGTAAGTATTTCCCTCAGTTTTTGAGAACCAAGGTATCAATCCAGTAGGAGGCTGCGCGCAAGTCCCTCGTACCTACACAAAACAAATAAATCCTCGCAACCAAGACGAATAGGGGTTGTCAATCCCTACACGGCCACTTACGAGAGTGAGATCTGATAGATATGATAAGATAATATTTTTGGTATTTTTGTGATAAAGATGCAAAGTAAAATAAAGGTAAAGTAAAAAGAAAACGAAATAACTAAGTAGTAGGAGATTAATATGATAAAGATAGACCCGGGGGCCATAGGTTTCACTAGTGGCTTCTCTCGAGAGCATAAGTATTCTACAGTGGGTGAACAAATTACTGTTGAGCAATTGACAGAATTGAGCATAGTTATGAGAATATCTAGGTATGATCATGTATATAGGCATCAGGTCCGAGACAAGTAGACCGACTCCTGCCTGCATCTACTACTATTACTCCACTCATCGACCGCTATCCAGCATGCATCTAGAGTATTAAGTTAAAAACAAAGTACCGCCTTAAGCAAGATTACATGATGTAGAGGGATAGACTCATGCAATATGATGAAAACCCCATATTGTTATCCTCGATGGCAACAATACAATACATGCCTTGCTGCCCCTACTGTCACTGGGAAAGGACACCGCAAGATTGAACCCAAAGCTAAGCACTTCTCCCATTGCAAGAAAGGTCAATCTAGTAGGCCAAACCAAACTGATAATTCCAAGAGACTTGCAAAGATAACCAATCATACGTAAAAGAATTCAGAGAAGATTCAAATATTATTCATAGATAGACGTGATCATAAACCCACAATTCATCAGTCTCAACTAACACACCGCAAAAAGAAGATTATATCGAATAGTTCTCCACAAGAGAGGGGGAGAACATTGTATTGAGATCCAAAAAGAGAGAAGAAGCCATCTAGCTACTAACTATGGACCCGTTGGTCTGAGGTAAACTACTCATACTTCATCGGAGAGGCTATGGTGTTGATGTAGAAGCCCTCCGTGATCGATGCCCCCTCCGGCGGAGCTCCGGAACATGCCCCAAGATGGGATCTCATGGATACAGAAAGTTGGGCGGTGGAATTAGGTTTTTGGCTCCGTATCTGATCGTTTGGGGATACGTAGGTATATATAGGAGGAAGGAGTACGTCGGTGGAGCAACAGGGGGCCCACGAGGGTGGAGGGTGCGCCTGGTGGGGGTGGGCGCGCCCCCTACCTCGTGGCCTCCTCTTTTGTGTCTTGACGTAGGGTCCAAGTCTCATGGGTCTTATCTGTTGAGAAAATCACGTTCCCGAAGGTTTCATTCCGTTTGGACTCCGTTTGATATTTCTTTTCTTCGAAACCCTAAATCAGGCAAAAAACAACAATTCTGGGCTGGGCCTTTGGTTAATAGGTTAGTTCCAAAAATAATATAAAAATGGAAAATAAAGCCCAATAATGTCCAAAACAGTAGATAATATAGCATGGAGCAATCAAAAATTATAGATACGTTGGAGACGTATCAAGCAGATACATCTCCGTCGTATGTACTTTCCAAACACTTTTGCCCTTGTTTTGGACTCTAACTTGCATGATTTGAATGGAACTAACCCGGGCTAACGCTGTTTTCAGCAGAATTACCATGGTGTTATTTATGTGCAGAAACAAACGTTCTCGAAATGACCTGAAACTTCACGGAGCAACTTTTTGGAAAATATGAAAAATACCTACAGAAGATGAAGGCCAGGGGGCCCACCACCTATCCATGAGGGTGGGGGTGCGCCCCCTACCTCGTGGGCCCCCTGATGCCTCTCTGACTCCAACTCCATATATTGTGTTTCGGGGAGAAAAAAATCAGAGAGAAGAATTCATCGCGTTTTATGATACGGAGCCGCCGCCAAGCCCTAAAACCTCTCGGGAGGGCTGATCTGGAGTCTGTTCGGGGCTCTGGAGAGGGGAATCTGTCGCCATCGTCATCATCAACCATCCTCCATCACCAATTTCATGATGCTCACCGCCGTGCATGAGTAATTCAATCATAGGCTTGCTGGACGGTGATGGGTTGGATGGGATCTATCATGTAATCGAGTTAGTTTTAGGGTTTGATCCCTAGTATCCATTATGTTCTGAGATTGATGTTGCTATGACTTTGCTATGCTTAATGCTTGTCACTAGAGCCCGAGTGCCACGATTTCAGATCTGGACCTATTATGTTTTCATCAATATATGAGTGTTCTTGATCCTATCTTGCAAGTCTATAGTCACCTATTATGTGTTATGATCCATTAACCCCGAAGTGATAATAATCGGGATACTTACCGGTGATGACCGTAGTTTGAGGAGTTCATGTATTCACTATGTGTTAATGCTTTGTTCCGGTTCTCTATTAAAAGGAGGCCTTAATATCCCTTAGTTTCCGTAAGGACCCCGCTGCCACGGGAGGGTAGGACAAAAGATGTCATGCAAGTTCTTTTCCATAAGAACGTATGACTATATTCGGAATGCATGCCTACATTACATCAATGAACTGGAGCTAGTTCTGTGTCACCCTAGGTTATGACTATTACATGATGAACCGATCCGGCATAATTCTCCATCACCGATCCATTGCCTACTAGCTTTCCATATATTGTTCTTTGCTTATTTACTTTCACGTTGCTATTGCTATCATCACTACAAAATACCAAAAACATTACTTTTACTACTGTTACCTTTTGCTACCATTACCACTACTATCATATTACTTTGCTACTAAACACTTTGATGCATATATTAAGTTTCCAAGTGTGGTTGAATTGACAACTCAGCTGCTAATACTTGAGAATATTCTTTGGCTCCCCTTGTGTCGAATCAATGAATTTGGGTTGAATATTCTACCCTCGAAAACTGTTGCTATCCCCTATACTTGTGGGTTATCAATCCATCATAACCAAGTGGAGTGAGTAGGAAAATGAGAGAACAATACCGAAGTTACCTTTTTTCAAGGATTGTGGATGTATCAAGTATCGCTCAATGTAATGCCACAATAGGAGAATTGGTACCGGGTTTGTTTCTCACACCTATACAAGTAAAGCTTATGGAGTAGCTTGGTTAGGATGGTGGCACAAAAATTTCAAGCAAATGTTAGTCAAGATATCGATAAGGTAGGGAAAGATATGCTTGTGCACTAACCTATGAGAGAAACATGTCGTCCTCAATCCCAACTATGCTATGTATGTGATGACCAACATGATGTATCGTTGCAAAATGGCTAAATGCTATTGCTTACAAGCTCTTTGTTTCTTCTCTTTTGCTTAAAAGCTTTTTTGACTATGCTTGATGCTCAAGCCAAGTATGATATGAGACAAGTATGTAAGATATGCATGGGATAGACTTAGGGCACAATGATGATAGCAAGATCACTACGGTGCACAATATAGCATGGACCGACAATTCTCAACTCGCTAGTCTCGATGGGTAAGTGATGCAAATTGGCTCGGGTAATCAATGCAAATGCAAGGAAAAGAACTAAGTGTCGTCGAGGTTACCGTCCTTGCTTATGGTCAGCGGTGTCAAAGGTGAAGATTGTTGGCGATGACTACTCCGGGGCGATGATGAATGGCGGTGATATCAATGTCCCATGTTCCTAAGTAGCCGAAACACCTTAGGAAATAGAAACCGCAATTCAAACTTGAGAGGCTCAACACACATGAGTTTCAGCTTTCTGAGAAAAGAGATATATATGGTCCAAACTATGGGCGAACTCGTGCCTTGAAGGCAAAAGCTGTGTCCTCATCTAAAGAAGAATCTGACATTAGTTCTGATGATCCTGAAGACATTGGAAGGGAGCTTGCAATGCTAGTGAAGAAGTTCCAGAAATTCACCAAGAAGAAAGGCTTCAGAAAGTCTTCACGATCAAGCTCAAGGAATGATGAAGCTTCTGCTCATGACTACAAGAAGAAAACATGTCACAAGTGCAAGAAAACTGGACACTTCATCTCTAAGTGTCCACAGTGGGACAATGAGAACAGAAAGAAGAAGAAGAGCAAGGAATATGACTCTGACAACAAGAAGAAGAAGAAGAAGAAATACTCAAAGTCTTCTTCCAAGTCTTCCTCAAAGTCTTCATCACACAAGAAGAGCTCAACTGGCAAGGCTCATGCGTTTGTTGGCATGGAAATGGATTCAGAGGAGGAGTCCGCTTCTAAGGAGGCAGAGGTGGAGTTTGAGGAGGAAGCTGATTCTGGCATTGCGAGTCTGGCTACAGCTTACGTCGCCAAGTCCATCTTCAATACTGAAGACAATGACTTCATCACCAACACCGATGCAAATGACAAGGACGACTCCACTCCTACCTACTGCTTCATGGCACGCAGTGCCAAGGTAAACACACGCACTACTCACTATCAAACATCCAATGACGATGATTCTGATTGTGATTCAAAACCCAGCTACAAAACACTTGCTAAAATTGCAACTGAACAACAGAAAGCCATGGAACATATTCAAAAACTGTTAGACAGAAGCGATGATCTGTTGGGTGCTGAAATGACTCGATCTGAATCCTTAATTGAAGACATAAAAAATCTTCACGTTAAGTATCAGGAACTTGAAGATCGTCATGATACTCTCTCAACAACTCATGAAAAGTTGTCCTATGATTATCTTCAAAGGAAGCAAGATCTTGAGAAATTGAGAGCGGCTCATGAAGATCTTCAAAAGGAAAACGAGTCACTTCGCGCCGAACAGATCAGTTCCGCTCAGGAAGGATTTGAACCACCATGCCTTAAATGCATTGAGCGTGATAATGCTACTGCTGTTGCAATATCTTCAACTGTTGAAGTGGTAACTAACCCCTCTGCTGAGGATACCACTTCTATTGCTGATGAGAATGCTAGGTTGAAGACATTGCTTCAAACAGGGATGTACAAAAGTCTCAAAGGACATCAGACATTATGTGATGTCCTCAAGAAGCAGATTCTGAACCGAAACCCTAGGAAAGAGGGTGTTGGGTTCGTGAGGAAAATAAATGCTGATGGCTCTCACTGGAAACTTGAGCAGTACCCCAAAACCACATGGGTTGCTGCAAAGGAATCCTCAGCAGATCCATCCAATCTGTCTGGCTTCACCTGTGCTAACCCAATTATCATTGATGAATCCTTTGATGCAAACTATAAGCCGTTTAGAAATCAGAATGGTGAAGTGTTTGCTAGGTACATTGGCACTAACTGCAGGAATGGACCGCCTATGAAGAAGATCTGGGTTCCAAAAACGTGTCTGGAGAAATCTTCCCATGAATGTCCTCATGACACCTCACATGAAGAAGACGAACCTCAGACCAAAGGCTTCATATGGTCCAAAGGCTTCATACAGACAGTGGACTCACCCGAGTCGCACTAACGCAAATGTTTTGCAGGGAAACCATACTCAGGCATATGAATATGAGAGCGGTTCTTCAAACCGTCATGTTCATATGACCAAGAACTATTCTGCCTATTCTTATGAGTACTATTGCCCGCCTGCTAGACTGTTTGCTAGGGCTCCAAAGCCAAAATTCTCAGATGCTGCACTTAGACTTATTGCTTCTAAGCCACCCTTGAAGATGTGGGTGGTTAAGAAAGCTTAACTCTCTTTTGCAGGGAAAGGTCTCCAGCAGAAAACCAAAATCTTCTGACGCTATTGGTGGGGACCTTAAAAATCTTGTGGGGCGCAAGATCAAATGCCCGAATGGCATCACTATGTATTTCGTTCCTGCATCGCATGCTACTCTCCCTATTAGTCCTAACCTGGATCTAAGTTTTCATAACCCACTGGTTCGTCAAATGTTTTTGCTTCACAATTCTCTTCGTGAAGCCTATCCCCCTAACTGCACTGTAGGGTACGACACCAGCGTCTTCAGAATGGATTATTGACAGTGGGTGTACAAATCACATGACTGGCAAAAGAAGCATTCTTATGGACTCAACCTTACGTCCATCCGACAAGAGCCACATCACATTTGCTGACACTGGTAAAAGTAAGGTATTGGGTCTAGGTAGAGTTGCAATCTCAAAGGATCAACACATGGACAAAGTCATGCTTGTTGAATCCCTTGGCTTCAACTTAATGTCTGTCTCAATGCTTTGCGATTTGAACATGGTCGTAATATTTGGAAAATATTGTTGCCTGGTACTAATGGAATCTGACAAGTCTCTAGTGTTTGAAGGGTATCGGAAAGATGATCTGTATGTGGTAGATTTCTCAGCAGGGCCACAGTTGCAGTATGCCTTCTGGCAAAGGCTTCAGAATGTTGGCTTTGGCATCGGAGGCTTGGGCATGCTGGCATGAGGAACCTCCACACCCTTGCAAAGAAGAAGCATGTCATAGGCATCGAAGGCGTCAAGTTCAAGAAAGATCACTTATGCGGTGCCTATGAAGCAGGGAAGATGACGAGGGCAAACCATCCCTCGAAGACAATCATGACCACTACTCGACCCTTCGAACTGCTTCACATGGATCTTTTTGGTCCCACTCACTACTCAACTTTTTCCACTACTGCTTGCCTCTATGGCTTTGTCATTGTTGATGATTACTCTAGATATACTTGGGTGCACATAATCCTTTACAAGACTGAAGTGCAGGATGTCTTCAGACGCTTCGCCAATCAAGCTATGAACAATTATGGCGCCAAGATAAAGCACATCAGAAGTGACAATGGCACTGAATTCAAGAACACTGGCCTTGACACATATCTTGATACCTTGGGCATCACACATGAATTCTCAGCTCCATACACGCCACAGCAGAATGGCGTCGTCGAACGCAAGAACAGAACACTCATTGAGATGGCCAGAACGATGCTAGATGAGTACAAGACTCCAAGAAAATTCTGGCCTGAAGCCATTGACACTGCATGCCATACAATCAAACGTGTTTATCTTCACAAGCTTCTGAACAAGACATCTTATGAACTCCTAACTGGCAAGAAGCCAAATGTCAGTTACTTCAGAGTATTTGGCGCAAGATGCTGGATCAAGGACCCACACCACACCTCAAAATTTGCACCAAAAGCACATGAGGGTTTTATGCTTGGATATGGAAAGGATTCGCACTCCTATAGAGTCTTCAATATCTTTAACTACAAAGTGGTTGAAACAGTGGATGTGCGGTTCGATGAGACCAATGGTTCACAAAGAGAGCAACTGCCAGATGTGCTAGATGAAGTTCCAGCTAGTGAATCAATCAAGCTAATGGGAACTGGAGAAATTATACCTTCTGAAGCTTATCCTGAAGAAGAACTTATCATCTCAGCACCTGATCCCCATGAAGACAATGCTCAGCCTGAAGACATTCCTCCCAACGACAACATAGATCAGCAAGAGAAAAGTCTTCGACCTATACATCCTCGTGTTGCCAATGAAGTGCAGATTGACAGAATAATTGACAGCATCAGTGCACCTGGTCCACTGACTCGTTCAAGGGCAACTCAACTGGCAAATTTCTGCGGGCACTTCGCATTCGTTTCAATCACGGAACCCAAGAAAGTTGAAGAAGCTTTCATGGAACCTGAATGGATTCAAGCTATGCAAGAAGAGCTTCAACAGTTTGAGCTGAACAATGTATGGGAACTGGTTAAGCGTCCTGATCCACGGAAGCACAATATAATAGGCACCAAATGGATATACTGCAACAAGCAAGATGAGCATGGTCAAGTTGTCAGAAACAAAGCTCATCTCGTTGCTCAAGGATATACTCAAGTGGAAGGCATTGACTTCGATGAAACATTTGCTCCTATGGCCAGACTTGAAGCCATCCGTATACTGCTAGCCTATGCAAATCATCATAACATACTTTTATATCAAATGGATGTGAAGAGTGCCTTTCTCAATGGCAAGATTGAAGAAGAAGTGTATGTTGCACAACCACCTGGGTTTGAGGATCCAAAACATCATGACATGGTTTACAAGCTCAATAAGGCACTGTATGGCCTCAAACAAGCCCCTCGGGCCTAGTATGACACACTCAAATACTTCCTGAAGAGCAAAGGCTTCATACCTGGCTCCCTAGATCCCACTCTCTTCATGAAGACATATGATGGTGAACTGTTTGTGTGCCAAATATATGTGGATGACATTATCTTCGGCTGCACCAATCAGAAGTACAGTGAGGAGTTTGGATATATGATGCAAGAGCAATATCAGATGTCTATGATGGGGGAGCTGAAGTTCTTCCTCGGTCTTTAGATACGGCAACAACGCAATGGCATCTTCATATCTCAAGAGAAGTATCTCAAAGATTGCCTGAAGAAGTTCGGTATGCAAGACTGCAAAGGCTTCACAACACCCATGCCAGCCAAACATCATCTGGGTCCAGACGACAATGGTAAAGAGTTTGATCAAAAGGTATGCCGCTCCATGATTGGTTCTTTGCTTTATTTATGTGCATCTAGGCCAGATATTATGCTTAGTGTTTGCATGTGTGCTCGATTTCAAGCGGCACCAAAGGAGTCGCATCACTTAGCAGTGAAGCGAATTCTTCGATATTTGGCTCACACCCCAACTCTAGGGTTATGGTATCCAAAGGGCTCAGAGTTTGATCTGGTTGGATTCTTGGATGTTGATTATGCTGGTGACAAGGTGGATCGCAAGTCTACATCAGGCACATGTCATTTTCTGGGACGATCACTTGTATGTTGGTCTTCTAAGAAGCAGAACTGTGTATCTCTCTCCACTGCTGAATTTGAATACATTGCTGCTAGATCTTGCTGCGCTCAGCTTCTGTGGATGAAGCAAACTCTCAAGGACCATGGCATTCATCTGAAGCAAGTGCCACTCTCTGCGACAACGAAAGCGCCATCAAGATTGCTAACAACCCAGTTCAGCACTCGAAGACAAAGCACATTGAAATTCGTCATCACTTTCTCAGAGATCATGTTGTGAAGGAAGATATTGATATCATACACGTCAACACTGAAGAGCAATTGGCAGATATCTTCACCAAGCCCTTGGATGAGAAGAGATTTTGCAAGTTACGGTGTGAGCTAAATATCTTGGAATCCTCAAATGTCCTATGATCAGGCACACATCCTAACACTTATGCATATTGATGACTTAGATGTGCAACACACGAAGTAACGTATATCTTCAATCAATGAAGACATACATTCGAAGTGTGAATACATTAATGTGGAATTTGACTTCGGAGCGCCACGATAATTGTGCGCCGTGTCTGGGTCTAATACTTCCTATACGGTGGGTAACGCCACCACCAAACGTTCTATTTTGAAGTGTTTCACTGATGGCGTTACATTGCAATGTCTTCACATTTGGTTTGGCTTACATCTCAACATGTCTTCATGATTATCCTCACTACGTGGATTATATAGATATATATATATACTAGTGTTCTGTCCTCTACAGCATTCACTTATAGCTATGTCTTCTTGTTTGAATCTTTTGAACTAAGTGAATGTGATCGGACCCTAATCTCTCTATGCTTTCTATCTCTAATTCTATCTCCAAGTCATATGCATTCTATTGAAACTGTCGAATGTCCTCTCTGCGTCCTTGTCAGCAGAAGACACAGAGACAAACTTTAAAACCGTTTTTAATGCTCATTCATCCACAAGAAATCTGGAGAAGTAGGAACGACCACCCGACAATCCAGGCGTGCGTGGGATGTGGAACTGCCCCCGAGATTCCGCATGATGGCCACGTGTTGTTCAGAGGCGAATCGCCAAGGGCACATGTGTAATAGCACAGTGTCGCCCCTGTAACTATAAATACACCCTCACCTCGGTCATTATCTCCTTCTTCCTCCCTCGCACGAACCCTAGCGCCACCGCTAGCTCTCGACGACGCCGGCGACGAAGCGCTTCACTGCCGCAACCTCTCCGACGCCGTCTTCACGCCGATCACGGACATTGTCCTCTCCGCCGTCACCGTAGGTGTCTTCCGTTGCCAAGTTAGGGCATGGAGGATCGAACTGCTCGGCCTCATCTCCCACTCCGTCTAGTAGTTCCAAGTGTGGTAAATAAAACCTCTTTTTACAGCCTCTTTTGATCCTATGGTTCTGTCACTTTCTGCCATAAGAAGTTTCTATTCACACAAGTTAGATCTCTCTCTCAATCTGCATCTCATAACATGCCTAGGATATTCACTTATGCTTCATAAAGCAGTTAGATTCCTCACTTGTACTGATCTGTGGGTTCGTACAAATCTGGAACCAACTTCTTAGCTATGAGTGAATCTCTTCGCACGATGAGGTCAATGTCTTCTAAACTGATTTATCTTCAAAATCTTCTGAGAATGCATATGACCTCTTCCCCTTCCCTCGCACCTTAATGCTGTCACAGGTACATGTCCATGGGAGAATCCCTTGGTTCTCATAGTCTGCATTCATTTGCAGAATTCTTACAGCATCATATAAATTCTCCCGAAGCCAGTTCCTGTTTAACCAGCAAGAGAAAGCCTTTGAAGCCTTTGAACGTATTGAAGCCATTCAGTTTAAAGTTCATGGCTGCAGAAAAACCAGCAAGGAAGGGTGGCAGAAAGCGTCGAGGAGAAACATCAAGAGATCTGCCCGATGACCTCTCAGAGCTGTACAACACAGATCCTGAAGAGGATTACAATCAGCGCAAGACACGAATCCAATGGATTCGACGCTATTGGGCGGAGCAATGGTTCCAATACTGCTTCGTCACCAAGGAGTACGCTGAGTAAAGCGCCATCAAGAGACCATGGGGAGACGTACCATACAAAAATCTCGTGCCCAGGTCCAGAGATGAAGCCATTGCTCAAGGCTTCTACCCGTGCATGGTTCGTGGGCCACAGCCAGCTGAAGCACATCCGTCGTCACTACTCTGGTGTCGTGACGACAATCTGTTCAAGCGCAACTTCCAGTTTTCCCAGAACTCAGCAAAGAAAAACAAGAAGAAATTCGGCTTAGACTTCAACCCTGGTCCCTCCGCACCAAGGGCAGATGGCACACGCGAGGCAGACCAGAATATCATCGGACCATACACCAACCTAGAGGGCCTCATCACCCGCATCTTAGTCCAAGGGACTGCAGTGAATGAGCCACTAGCTGACTCTGAATCAGAAGAAGCACCTGCTGCACCGAAGCCAAAGCAATCGAAGAAGCGAAAAGCTTCAAAGCAGGCCCCTTCACCCAAAATCTCAAGGGCGAAGCCAATGGCAACTGCACTTCCTGAAGCCAGTGTGTAGTCTGAAGACTTATCACGAGTCTCCAAGCCCCAGAAGGCCAAGATGCCTCAGCCACACAGCGGCCAAGAGCTCACAGCTACTGCCATTCTGCGCAACGACGCCATTGATCTGTCAAGCAATGAAGACCTTGCAGATGACGCTCTTGAGCAACTCATCAAGAGCAAAGAGGAGGCAGAAATCTTCAATAATCTGCCTCTCTTTGATGTCGCCATCATCCACGACTTCATTGACGAGTGGTTTGCTATACCAAACGTCAGCTTTGACGATCTGTAGCTGCCCATAGGCCTCAGCGTTGCCTCCCAAGGCGATATTGCTTCAGAACTCGCAATTGCTCAACGCATTGTTGAATTGAAGCAGAAAATTGATTTTGAAAAGGCTCTGTTCAAGAAGCACATGGCTAAGCTCAGCGTGCAAGAAGTGAAGAATTTCAAGATCATGTTGCACAAGTTAAAGGAAAACTTTCTGAAGAAGCGTGCATAAGCTCAGGGTTCGCGGGAGCGAATGAAGACTCTGGCTGACCGTTGTGTGCAAGCCTATAACGAGGCCGAGAGGCGCAAGGCACTTGGGCGTCCCGGCATCGACCCCAGGATGGCCGCGAAGAATTAGAAGAAGCCTGTTGTGGCTGAACCAGAGGCACCAAGGCAAGAAGCTGTTCCGATTTTCTTCCCCACTGCTACGGCTGGCTCAAAGCCAAAGAGCCGGTCAACCGCTTCAGAGCTCAAGAAGACACGGACTGCAGAGGCTGAAGCTAGGAAGAGGAAACACTCTGAAGCCTCTCCTTCTGACCCCACCAAGAAGAAGCGCAAGATCAAGAAAGCTCGGGCTGCTCCCACAGAGCCCTTGATGGTTGAACCCCTCTCTGTCATCTATCCTGACGCAGATCGTCAGCTGACAGTTCATGAGCCTGCTCCCACAGAGGCTCCTGAAGCTGAAGACATTCCAGCAGCCGACCCCATCGTTGCTGAAGACATTGGTCACCAAGACAATGTACAAGATGATGCAGCCCTTCCTCAGCTTGAGACAAGCGAACTCATCAGCATTGGTCGTCCTCTGACGCCAATTGCACAAGATGCATCATGGGCGGATCGCCCACAAGTGGAAGAAGAATCTGAGGTCCAGCCCACTCCAACTCCACAGGCGTCGTCTGCATACCACAGGCTTCACAAAGGACCAAGGCCTCAAGATTCGGCTGAAGACACTCCGGCTGCATCAGCCGAAGAGCATGAAGAAGTACCATAGGCTCCAACTCCCCCACTCCAACAAGAAGCCGTTCTCCAGGAGAACGTGCCGGAGTCTGCCCCTCCAACTACACAAGTGGAGGCTGAAAATGTTGAGGCTGCCACAACCAACACCGAAGCCAATGTGGCGCCCTCCCCACCCAAAGCTTCTGAAGACAGTGAAGCTACTGATCCAGATACGTCTGTTCCTGAGTCTGCTGCAGGTCCTCAATTTGATTACCATGTTGAGCACAGGCCTCAGGTCCAGACGCCAATCCCTCGACTGCCAAGGTTCCCAGGTCCTGCATCAGCTCCTGGCTCCTTCAACATCACTAGCTTCAAGGCCAACAACATGTTCTTCAATAGATCCAAGAACCCCTATTCAAGGGAAAGGATTGTATCAGATAGGTTCTGGAGCTATCCTCAGCGCAGCTACAACTCCTGCATCCTCTACAACCAAGGTCGCATCTTCCCACACAAGCGCCTTGATGTTGAAGCCATTGCAGGACTGCCCTGTTTGGAGGAAGCTTTGGATTGCTTTAAGCAAGTGGGTCTGCTGCAGTTCGTAACTGATGAAGAGCACTGGAATGAAGAGCTTCTGCCTCAATTCTATGCCACCCTCCATATTAAAGGATACAACAGAGATCCGAAGACTTGGATCTTGGAGTGGATGACCGACAATGTCCATCACGAAGCCAATGCATTTGATATCATTGAGCTTACTGGCCTACCCACTCCTGGTGAATTCTTCGAGGAAGGCTGTCAACTACATGCTGAAGCTATTGAGAGCATATTCCAGAGGCCTGAACCAAATATGAGTCAGATGCTCTCAATGATGAAGCCATTGCCCCATGATGCACCCTATCCAACTGAGTTCTTCGTTGAAGACTTAGAGTACCTGCCCAGAACCATATATCACATCATCCGGCAGACTCTCTGGCCCATTAAGGGACACTCTCCACATGCCAAGATTGAGGGTGCAATGAAGACTCTCATATTCTATATCCTTCATGGAAAATGCTTCAACGCACATGATTTCTTCATCCGCCAACTTGCAGCATCAGGCTCAGACTTATTTGGTTTGAAGTTCTATGCTCCTTGGGTAATGAGGCTGATCAAGCTTCACTCTGCGATTTCATATCAGACCTCAGCCCGCAACCATCGGATCTTCTTGCCAGATGTGGACACCTCTGCTGAAGCTGTATATCCTGAGCCTGCCAAGCAACCCTTAAGTCTTCAGAATGCAGAACACCAGAGCTTCATGCAGAATGTTGAAGGTGTTGAAGCCATCTCCAGGGTGTACCCGTTGGCTGGCACTACACGTGCACCTGCATCCACTGAAGCTACTGATAGCACAACTGCTCCGCGACCCAAGAAGCGCGCTCATGCCCTCAATGGCCGAGAGCTTCTTGTGGCCCTTCACCAAAAGCAAGATAGGCATCATGACTGGTTGAAGAGACAGATGAAAAGCCTCTTGGTGGATGTCAATCGCATCAGAAATCTTGCCACCAAGAATGCATTCGTTGCTCATGAAACTTGTCGCCGCACCTGGAAAGGCCTCACAATGCTGTGCCCTGAAGCTGATGTTCATGAGGATGGCTTCAGAGAGAGATTCAAGTTTGACTCCACACCCCCGAGAAGAGCTGTGCTGCGCGGAACTCCATCACTTGAAGATTATGAGTTCTCTTCATCTGCTGCCACGGTGACTGCAAGAATCATCGAGGAAGAAGACGACGCTACATCACCACCACCTCCTTCAGTGCGCGTCGACCTTGCACCAAGCTCTTCAGCACCGCCAAACAACTCCAACGACCCTGCTGCGCCTGGGAACGCGTAGAACACTCTATGTCTTCGAACCTTTTTGGTCATCACTGACAAAAGGGGGAGAAGCATATGATGTTGTTAGTCTTCAAGCGGGTCAATATGGGCGGGTGCCTAATATTTTGCTATATTTTGCTTCGTGCTTACAACTCCCGTTCTGCTACATCTGCTTCCTTGAGTTGTAACACTTAAACTTGATGGTCGTCTGCTACTTGTTTGCCACTATGTTTTGCGAAGATAAATTCCGCATGTGCGACGATAAATTCCGCACTTCGATCATTCTGCAGACGTCCATTTTTCATTATGCATGTCATTCTCTTCATATACTTGTACATGCATAGTGGATTGTCATCATAAGTTGAAGTAGATTTCCACAAGTACAACCTGCCATGTGCATTTGCATTCCAGAAGCAAATTACTTATATGCACATCTTCAGGGGGAGCCCTTGCAGCTTATGAAGACAATCCCTTTACAATTTCACAAATTATATTCCCCGTTGAAAACTTCAACTAGTTTGTCATCAATCACCAAAAAGGGGGAATTATAAGTGCATCTAGTGCCACCCCTAATTGGTTTTGGAGTATTGACGACAAACCTAGTTGAGGGACTAATGTGTTTGTGAGAATTGCAGGATAACATAGGTGGAAGTCCCTCATTGATTCGGTTTTACTACTAGAGATGACCCCTAAAAATGTACGAAGACATTGAAGTCAATGGTGGTATATGAAGATATTCACATTGAAGACTATGACATGAGAAGACACCACGTGAAGCCTATGGAACTCGAAGACTTAGATCTTTCGTAGTTCTCTTTCATTTGTGTTGAGTCATAGGAACCACCGTACTGTTAAGTGGGGTCCAAGAGAACCATTCAGAACGACTGAAGCGATGCCTAATTCAAAACCTATATCTTCGAGCGAAGACTATGAGAGCAAATCTTGTCCACAGTCGGACAAGTCAGCTTTACTTGTAGCCCAAGTAAAGTTGCCGTGTGAGTTTGAAATCTGACCGTTGGTACACGTGTCAGTTCCTTAGTGACCCAGGGTCATTTCGGACAAATCAGGTCGGGTTGCCCAGTGGCTATAAATAGTCCACCCCCTACAACCATAAACGGTTGGCTGCTTAGATTTCAGTGCACGACTTTTGTCGTTTGAGAGCAACCCACCTCGAAGCCTTTGAGAGAAAATTTCCTAGAGAGGAGAAAAGCCCTAACCACCCAGAGCCAGAGAGAATTGGGCATCACTTAAGTCTTCTTGTCTGAGTGATCTGAAGACTTATTACACTTGAGGACTATGCATCCTCCAGACGATTAGGCGTCGCGTTCTGAGCATCCAAGAGACATTGTGGACTGCCGGTGAACGAAGTCTATGAAGGTTTGGGAGTCTACCTTGAAGACTTACCAGAGTGATTGGGCGAGGTCTGTGTGACCTTAGCTCAAGGGGAATACGTTGAGGACTGGGTGTCCTAAGCTGCGTGTTTAGGACTGGGTGTCTGGGACTGTGTGTCCTTTGGTTTAAATACCTAGCCGCCTTAACCAAACATACAGTTGTCACAGCAACTGGAACTGGTCCAACAAATCATTGTCTTCAACGAGTCACTGGTTTCATCTTCACTTCCCTTACTTACTGTTACTCTTTGTGAAGCCATTGCATGCTTGCTCTATCTTTTGTCTTCACAACGTAACTGTATGATTTGATTGGCTTCATAACTTCTTCCTACCTGATCCTTATTACACTGCAGCTACTTGTCATTGTGCTTTCACTCTATTGAATAATTGACCATGGCTTGCCTAGTGTAATCTAACTTCCGCTGCATATTGATAGGCATATCTCTACTGTTTGTCTTCATAACCTTCACGTTTTGAAGACTTTCATAAAAATACCCTATTCACCCCCCTCTAGTCGATATAACGCACTTTCAGATTCCTTGCACTTGGGGATTATCAAGTACCTTTACCCCATACGCAAACAACCCCCTTACTCGGGTTTAAGCTTCTGTCACTCTAGCAACCCACTATAAGCGAATCGTGATCATATTGCAACACCCTATAGCGGGAATCCTTCACGTGTGCGGGGCACGAAAGGCACCATAGGACAGCACCAAAATAAAACATACAACTCAAACCAATCTAGATCATCAATCAACCCAAAAGACAAATGAAATCTACTCAAAACATCATAGGATGGCAAGACGTCATTGGATCATAAGATGTGGCATAAAGAACCATGTTCAAGTAGGGGTTACAGAGAGGTGCGGGATAGTGGACTGCGTAAAAGAGATGAGGAAGGTGATGAAGATGGTGATGTTGATGAAGACGATCACCGCGGCGATGGTTCCCCTGGCGGCACTCCGGCACCACTGAGAGAGAGGGGGAGAGAGCCTCCCCCTTGTGCTTGCTCCTCCATGCCCCCCCCCCTAGATGGGGCGAGATTCTGCCTCTAGTCCTTGGCCTCCATGGTGATGATGCCCCCCTCCAGGATCCTCCTCCATGGCCTCCGGTGATGATGGTGAAGGAAATATGCCCTAGAGGCAATAATAAAGTTGTTATTTTATATTTCCTTATTCATGATAAATGTTTATTATTCATGCTAGAATTGTATTGATCGAAAACCTAAATCCGTGTGTGAATACATAGACAAACACTGTGTCCCTAGTGAGCCTCTACTTGACTAGCTCGTTGATCAAAGATGGTCAAGGTTTCCTGATCATGGACATGAGTTCTCATTTGATAACGGGATCACATCGTTAGAAGAATGATATGATGGACAAGACCCATCCATTAGCTTAGCATATTGATCATTCAGTTTTATTGCTATTGCTTTCTGTCAAATACATATTCCTTCGACTATGAGATTATGCATCTTCCGGATACCGGAGGAATGCCTTGTGTGCTATCAAATGTCACAACATAATTGGGTGATTATAAAGATGCTCTATAGGTATCTCCGAAGGTGTTTGTTGAGTCGCCATAGATCGAGATTAGGATTTCTCACTCTGAGTGTCGGAGAGGTATCTCTGGGCCCTCTCGGTAATACACATCATAAGCTTGCAAGCAAACGAATAAGGAGTTAGTCATGAGGTGATGTATTATGGAACGAGTAAATAGACTTGCCGGTAACGGGATTGAACTAGGTATGAAGATACTGACAATCGAATCTCAGGAAAGTAACATACCGATGGACAAAGGGAATTACATATGTTGTCATAACGGTTCAACCGATAAAGATCTTCGTAGAATATGTAGGAGCCAATATGAGCATCCAGGTTCCTCTATTGGTTATTGACTGGAGAGGTGTCTCGGTCATGTCTACATAGTTCGCGAACCCGTAGGGTCGACACGCTTAACGTTCGATGACGATATTGAATTATATGAGTTATGTGATTTGGTGACCGAATGTTGTTTGGGGTCTCGGTTGAGATCATGGACATGACGAGGAGTCTCAAAATGGTTAAGAGGTAAAGATTGATACATAGGACAATAATATCCGGACACCAAAAGTGTTCCGGAGTGTATCGGGTATTTATCGGAGTACCGGAGGGGTTACCGGAACCCACGGGGGAATATATGGGCCATATGGGCCATGAGAGGGGAGCACACCAGCCCACAAGGGGTGGTGCGCCCCCTATGGCAGGAGGCTGAATTGGGAGAAGGGAAAAGGGGGTTCGCCCCCGCTTTCCTTTCTCTCTTCTGCCTTCCCTTTCTTCTCCGATGAAATAAGGCAGGGGGAGCCACTTGGGGAAACCCCAAGTAGGATTCGGATCCTACTTGGGGCACACCCTGGATGCCTCCCCTCTCGCTCCCACCTAAATATATGTGTATGTGGGGGGGGGCTAGCACAGACTAGACAATTGCCTAGCCGTGTGAGGCGCCCCCTCCACCATTTACACCCTCGACCACATTTTCGAAGTGCTTAGGCGAAGCCTTGTGAGGATCACTTCACCATCACCGTCACCACGCCATCGTGCTGACGGAACTCATCTACTACCTCGATGTCTTGTTGGATCAAGAAGGCGAGGGACGTCACCGAGCTGAACGTGTGCAGAACTCGGAGGTGCCGTACGTTTGGTATTTGGATCAGTCGGATCGTGAAGACGCACGACTACATCAACCGCGTTCTCATAATGCTTCCGCTTACGGTCTACGAGGGTACATGGACGATACTCTTCCCTCTCGTTGCTATGCATCTCCATCTATAGATCATTGCGTGTGCGTATAATTTTTTTGTTTTCCATGCAATGTTTCCCAACAGTGGCATCATGAGCCAGGTCTATGCGTAGATGATATGCACGAGAAGAACACAAAGATTTGTGGGCAGTGATAGTCATACTTCTTACCACCAACGTCTTATTTTGATTTGGTGGTATTGTGAGATGAAGCAGCCCGGACCAACCTTAAATATCCACGCACATGAGACCAGTTCCACCGACAGACATGCAACTAGTTTTGCATAAAGGTGGCTAGCGGGTGTCTATTTCTCCTACTTTAGTTGAATCAAATTTGACTACGGCCGGTCCTTGAAGAACATTAAAACAACAAACTTGACCAAACACCGTTGTGGTTTGATGCGTAGGTAAGAACGGTTCTTGCTAGAAGCCCATGGAAGCCACATAGAACTTGCAACAACAAAGTAGAGGACGTCTAACTTGTTTTTGTAGGGCATGTTGTGATGTGATATGGTCAAGACATGATGTTAAATGTTATTGTATGATATGATCATGTTTTGTAAGATATCTGATAGCCGTTAGGAGCCTTATGGTTGTCTCTTTATTGTATGAAATGCAAACTCCATGCAATTGCTTCACTTTATCACTATGCGTTAGCGATAGTTGTAGAAGCAATAGTTGGCAAGACGACCACGACACTACGATGGAGATCAAGGTGTCGAGCCGGTGACGATGGAGATCAAAAGCACAAGATGATGATGGCCATATCATTTCACATATTTTGATTGCATGTGATGTTTATCTTTTATGCATCTTATTTTGCTTAGTACAGTGGTAGCATTATAAGATGATCCCTTAACTAAATTTCAAGGTAAAGGTGTTCTCCCTGAGTATGCACCGTTGCTACAGTTTGTCGTGTTGAGACACCACGGCATGATCGAGTGTGATAGACTCTACGTTCACATACAACGGGTGCAAGACAGTTTTGCACTTGCAGAATACTTGGGTTAAACTTGACGAGCCTAGCATGTACAGACATGGCCTCGGAACCCTGGAGACCGAAAGGTCGAACGTCAATCATATAGTAGATATGATCAACATAGAGATGTTCACCATTGATGACTACAGTCCATCTCACGTGATGATTGGACATGGTTTAGTTGATTTGGATCATGTATCATTTAGATTACTTGAGGGATGTCTATCTTAGTGGGAGTTCTTAAGTAATTTGATTAATTGAACTTAATTTATCATGAACTTAGTCCTGATAGTACACTACTACAGGATGCTGCTAACACGACACTATGATCAGAGATCCTTCGACGAAACTATGAGCGATGCAATAATCGCAAATGATGGTATAATAAAACCGTCAAAAAGGTGCAAAACATTTGCGATGGAGGATGCATCAAACATGGTTCAGATTTTAGTTGTGTGTGCGATGCAGGGCATATGGTTTAGTTCTATTAACTATTTGCGATGAGGAGGAACAAAAGAAACGGGTAGCCATATGAAGGTGTGTGCGATATACAACACACGGTTCACTCGGATGAACTGTTTGTGATTAGGCAACACAAAAGAAACGGTCAGCCAGATAGATATGTGTGCGATATACGGCATGCAGTTCACTCGGATGAACTATTTGCGTTGAGACAAGCGAATAGAAACAGTTCAATATATCAAGATGTGTGTGATATGCGGCAAACAGGTCTGTAATCAGAAATGTGTGTGAAGACCGATAATAACACAGACGATTGCTTCTAATAAGACGTATGTGATATGCTCTGTCTACACAACATCTATTGGCCATTAGGGGACGGGCGGTCATCCGGATACGCCATAAGTATGCGAAGAGGCATCCTATATCAGCAAGGACTAGTTGTTCCACCAGTAGCTCATGTAAGAGAACTCTCAAGTTAAGTGTGCTCAGGCTAGAGATGGGTCATATCTGTCAAATTAAATGACTGATATGACCCATCCCATGAGTTAATTTAACCTCAAGGTCCTTGTTTTTTATTTTTTAAGACATGTTAAAGAAGGTCTACCGCATTACTTATTGACAATGTGCGATGCGTGGCATACAGTTGATCCATCCGACCTGTTTGTGATGGAATAAGCCATGTGTGTTGTGGGCAAACTCTTGCTAGTATTCAACCATTTGCGATTGATGAATTCATCACCGACGGGTTCCCTAGTGTGGTCCGTGCTCATCTGATCATCATCTACTTCTTGTGCTAGCTCGACGTTCCTTCTATGTTATGTTTCCATTAATTGATGGTGTTTTATGAGCACACCACCGTTTCCCGCCATTTCCTCACCTGTTTCCCGCCACCCAGTGATATTGCGCATAAACCTAGGTGGCGCGTGATGCACAAAGGTGACAAGCACAGCCTGTAGCACATCCACCTTTTCCAAGCATGCCAACCCACCAAAGCGCCGCCTCTGCCATCAACCTCATCGACGAGGAAAACGAGCAGGCGCCACAGCTCGTCGAGGCTGAGGCGCTCCCCGGCAACACGATGGACAACGCTGTGATGCGCGTCATCGCCAGGGTTGAGTAGACCTTTGGCGTATGGCGCTTGAGCACCGCGGATCAAGATAGGCATGTTAGCGCCGACAGGCTCCAGATCGCCACACAACATGATCGATGGCACGCCGTAGAGCAAGCTAGGTGCGTCCACGCCGATAGGCTGCGGCTCACCGCATGGCGAGACCATTGGAGCACCGCAGAGCGAGAGGCGCGACGTGCTGCATAGCAAGAGCGGATCCATCGGCGCTTGCCTACTGTCGACACGGTGTCGCAGCTGGGTACACGTCCCGTCAGTACCCCCATTCCTTGGCAGGAGTGGGCAAAGGCCCTTTGCGTCGTACTTGCATGAGAGGTCGGCCATACCGTACTTCCTCCGAATGCCCACCGCGCCATTCGCATAGGTCGCATCGTTCACCTTGTCCGTGGCCCGCTTGATGCCAACGCACTGGTTGGTAGGGTCGACCGCCTCCTTGGCCCAGGTGTCCACCTGGGCGCACTAGAGGAACATGGCTGTCGCATCCTTGAGCTAGTGATCTCCAATGAAATAGCCAACTTGGAGCTCGAGATCGCACTCCAGATGTACCACGAGCGTGTCGACCACTTGGACGAACGCCTGCACGAGTTGAGGCAAAGCAAAGAGCTACCATAGGCAAAGGCTGCTGGTCATGGTCTCATGGATGCGTTTTATTTTGTTGAGTCGTTTTGATGTGGATAGCTATGTATTCACAGCAATCATAGTATTGCTTTGTTTATTCCTCTGTTTCAATGTGTGTACTCTGTTTTCCATTCTTATATGTTCTGTTTCAATGTGTGTATATACACTTTCCATTCTATATATGTGGACGATAACTACTAGATTCAAATTAGCATACAAAAACAGGTAGAAAATGAAATTCATAATATATATATATATATATTAATTGTTCATTAGTTCATCACATATACGTGATGATACTTAACTACTAGGTACAACACATAAAATTGAAAACGAACAATACTAAAATTAATAATCCCTCCCGGGCCAGTATTCCGGTAGCCCCTCGCCAGCAACTCCCTGGTGCGCGGCGTCTTCCTAGTGCGGAGGCAGTACTCCGCCTCCTCCGTCTCACAGCGCTTGACGTATCGATCTTCCTTTTGCTGGCGGACGAGTGCGAACGATCTTTCCATTTCGTTGGGCGCCCACCGGAGCTCCTTGTCGGTGGCACGCTGGAGCTTATCGGCCCACCTCCACGCAGCGACGAGGCACCCAGCGCCTTTGACCTTCCTCACGAAGTACCCGTCTTCGTACACCTCCTCTGCACGACGTGCCCGCCCCCAAAGCTCCGCTGCCTCCTTTTTCCAGGCGGCATAACGGGCTTCACAGGCTGCCTGGTACCTGGCTTCCTCCTCCGCCATCTCCTTCTTGAACGCCACTTGTCTGGCTTTCTCAGCCAGCGGCAGCGACTTCCACAGACAAATATTGTACTGGCCCCAAAACCAGTCCAAAGTTGGGGGGTCCGGCGCAACCTCGTCCGGCAGCGCGTAGGGGTCCTCGTCGCTGCTATTCGAGTGAGCGTCCTCGGGGGGCGGTGACTCCTCGTCGGCCCATGGGCAAACCGGCGCACCATGGTAGAGATTTGAGAGAGAGAAGGCAGGCGAGGGAAGGATGTAGATGAGAATGCAGGCGGGACGACATGAGCAAGGTAGTATTTATTGGCAGCCGGAATCTAGATCGACGGGAATAGTACACACGCCGGTCGCCGGGATTTATGAGTACTATAGTTTGAATTACACATGATCCCCGCAGCAAAATCCGTGCGTAACATAATAGCTAACAGTTTCCAATATAGAACCGTGTCTGATTAATGATCCCCGCCGCTCACCTACCAAACCTCGAGCTGCGAGAGAGAGTGCCAATCGTGTGGGGGGCGGTTGTCTTGCCAGATCTTTACATTTTCTTTTTTGAACACCAGATATTTATATCGTCTCATAATTTTTTAACTCGCACACAAGTACATAAAAATATGAATTTTCAAACCGTTATGGTTAGCCGTTGCATGTAGATGTAGTTCAAATTTGAATTATGGTCATTAAATGGCTAGAAAATCAATTAAATGTCTTTAAAAGGTCAAATGACCCCGGAAATTTTCCAAATTTTCACATGACAGTTGTATTAGTGCACGTTAAACGTAGATATAAATTTGAAGGCCGTAAGAGTAAGCTATCTTCCGTTCATCATCAAACATGCATTGTTCCCTCTCGGAACCACAAACCTTCTAGTGAGTTGCTCCTGTTTGTGAGGTGGGTGTGTCCAAACTTTCGTCAAACATGCCAATTTTTTTACCACATCATCTTGGTGGCATGACATTACATCAAGCAAGGTTTCATGTTTTCCTGATCATTTTTTAATTTTTTGGAAGTAAAATGCCGTGGCACTCCATGCATGTGCCCATGCCGTGAGACCAATATGTTTGAAAATTCCTTCTATTTTATTGCACATGGAATTAACTCTCACACAAGTATGCAAATATGATTTTTCAAACCGTTATGGTTAACCATTGCATGTAGATGTAGTTCAAATTTGAACTACGGTCATTAAATGGCTAGAAAATCACTTAAATGTCTTTAAAAGGTCAAATGACCGCTATAATTTTCCAAATTTTCACAGTACAGTTGTAGTAGTGCACGTCAAACATAGAAAAAATTAGAAGGCCGTAAGAGGAAGCTATCTCTTGTTCATCATCAAACATGCATTGTTCCCTCTTGGAACCACGGGCCTTCTAGTGAGTTGCTCCATTTTGTGAGGGGTGTGTGTCCAAACATTCGTCAAACATGCCAATTTTTTTACCACATCATCTTGGTGGCATGACATTAGATGAAGCAAGGTTTCATGTTTTTTCTGATCATTTTTTTAATTTTTTGGAATTAAAATGCCATGGCACGCCATGCATACATATGCATGTGTCCATGTCGTGAGACCAATATATTTGAAAATTCCTTCTAATTTACTACACATGGAATTAACTCGCACACAAGTACACAAATATGATTTTTCAAACCGTCATGGTTAGCCGTTGCATGTATATGTAGTTAAAATTTGAATTACGGTCATTAAATGGCTAGAAAATCACTTAAATGTCTTTAAAAGGTCAAATGACCCCTAGAGTTTTCGTAATTTTCACATTACAGTTGTAGTAGTGCACGTTAAACGTAGAATTTTTTTAAAGGCCGTAAGAGGAAGCTATCTCCCGTTCGTCATCAAACATGTATTGTTCCCTCTCGGAACCACGAGCCTTCTAGTGAGTTGCTCCGGTTTGTGAGGGGTGTGTGTCCAAACTCTCGTCAAACATGCCAATTTTTTACCACATCATCTTGGTGGCATGACATTACATCAACCAAGATTTCATGTGTTTCTGATATGTTTTAATTTTTTTGGAATTAAAATACCATGGCACTCCATGCATACATATTGATACGTCTCCAACATATCTATTATTTTTGATTGTTCCATGCTGTTATATTATCAATCTTGGATGTTTAATAATCATTTTATAGTCATTTTATATCATTTTTGGTACTAACCTATTGACATAGTGCCAAGTGCCCGTTGCTGTTTTTTCCATGTTTTTTACATCGCAGAAAATCAATATCAAACGGAGTCCAAGTGCCACAAAACTTTACAGAGATTTTTTATGGACCCGAAGGAACATAATGGGGCCTAGCTGCGCCTAGGGGTGCTTTGAGGAGAGAACAACACACCAGGGAACGCCAGGAGGCCCAGGCGCGTCCTGGTGGGTTGTGCCCACCTTAGGTGCCCTCGGACCGCCTCTTCACTCTATAAATACCCTAATATTCCCCAAACCCTAGGGGAGTCGATGAAATATTGATCTAGCCACTACAAAGTCCAGAACCACCAGATCCAATCTAGACACCATCTCGGATGGGGTTCACCACCTCCATTGGTGCCTCTCCGATGATGCGTGAGTAGTTCCTTGTAGACCTTCCGGTTCGTAGTTAGTAGCTAGATGGCTTCCTCTCTCTCTCTCTCTCTCTCTCTCTCTCTTTCTTCTCAATACAATGGTCTCTTGGAGATCCATATGATGTAACTCTTTTATGGTGTGTTTGTTGGGATCGATGAACTTTGAGTTTTTGATCAGATCTATCTTTTTATATCCATGAAAGTATTTTAGTTTCTTTGATATCTTTTATGCATGATTGCTTATAGCCTCATATTTCTTCTCCGATATTTGGGTTTTGTTTGGCCAACTTGATCTATTTATCTTGCAATGGGAAGAGGTGCTTTGTAGTGGGTTCGATCTTATGGTGCTTGATCCTAGTGACAGAAGGGGAACCGACACGTATGTATCGTTGCTACTGAGGATAAAATGATGGGGTCTATTTCTACATAGATAGATCTTGTCTACATCATGTCATCGTTCTTATTGCATTACTCCGTTTCTCCATGAACTTAATACACTAGATGCATGCTAGATAGCGGTCGATGTGTGGAGTAATAGTAGTAGATGCAGGCAGGAGTCGGTCTACTAATCTTGGACATGATGTGATGTAGGGTGGAACCCTATATGGCCGATCTTTCATGAAAGGAGTGGATCCCGCGAAGAATACGAAAGAACACGAGGGGAAAATGAGGGGAAACACGAGAGGAAATCACTCAAACCAACAAGAACGATCACACATATGCTAGATTCGAGTACACATAGAGATCACATGATCCAATGTCAACAAGGGACGATCCAAGGGGGAACTACTCTTCTCTGTGAGGAGGTCTTGACAGGGGGGGTCTTTTCCGGGAGGAGGTCTTGAATCCAACATGGATCTTCTCCGAAGAGGGGCCGCGGTCTCTCTCAAGGAGTAGATCTGTATGGATGAGCAAAGCTCTATCTCAAGTATGAGCTAAACCAATGCTAACCCTAGAAATATGGAGGAGGAGGAGTATATATTGTCTAGGTGGGCGAAGGGGTACACGTGCCATGGCCCTTACACTGTGCGTAGATAGGGGAGGCTGGATGCCCGAGCGTCGGGCCGGATGTCTGGGCTTTCGCGAGGGGCCGGATGTCCGGGCTGGGGTGGCCGGATGTCCGGGCTGTCGGGGATGGCCTTGATGCTCTCTGGATGTAGGGTGCCGGATTTCCGGGCTCCAGGCCGGATGTCCGGGATGGGGCCGGATGTGCGGAGCCTGTAGGTACTTGGCAGCTAGGCGACTGCTGCTCCAGGGACCGGATGTCTGGGGCCTGGAAACTGTTCTTCATTCCTTCCGTTGGTTCTCTTCATCCTTGAACTTGGGGACTTGTCCGTCTTCACGTGCATCTTCAGGAGGGTCCTCTTGGTACCTAATCATGCACAACATCTCGGACTTAGGTAGTAGCCATGTCTCGAGTGGATCATATGTGATATCACTAAGGAAGGAAGTCACCACGGTCTCGAGAGCTCTAGCTCTAGCTCATGTCATAGGTCCTCTTGGCACTTCATGAGATGATGGTAGGTCCATGGGGATGACTGTAGGATGCTCCGCATCATCTCCCCTCCCTTTGGAAAGATCAGTCCATGGATCGAAATCTTCATCACCATGGTATGGAGAGAGATCTTTGACATTGAAGATGTCGCTCACTGAGTACTTGTCACGTGGAATGTCGATCTTGTAGGCGTTGTTGTTGTAGCGTTCGAGCACCTTGAAGGGTCCATCTGCTCGTGGTAGTAGTTTTGGCTCACGTTCGTGGGGGAAGCGGTCCTTGCGAAGGTGTAGCCACACAAGATCTCCAATGTTGAACACCATGGAGTGCCTGTTGATGTTGAGCTTGGTCACAAGTCGTTGTACTTGGCACTCAATTGTGTGCCTTGTATCTTCATGCATCTTCTTGAGATAGTTGACTCGAGCACTCGCGTCCATGTTTGTGCACTCTTGTAGTGGAAGAGGAAGAATGTCCAATGGGGACGACGGATTGAAACCATAGACGACCTCGAAGGGGGACTTGCTGGTAGTTGAATGTCTTGCTCGGTTGTAAGCGTACTCGGCAATAGGTAGACACTCCTTGATGTTTTTCTTGATTAGCACGCGAAATAGAGCGGAGAGTGTGCGGTTGGTCACCTCCGTTTGGCCGTCGGTTTGTCGATGGTAAGCCGTGGAGAAGAGTAGCTTGATTCCGAGCTTGGCGCATAAGGTTTTCCAAAAGTAGCTTAGGAACTTGACGTCGTGGTCCGAGACTATCGTCTTTGGTACTCCATGAAGGCGCAATATTTCCCTACAAAAGAGATTGGCAACATGTGAAGCATCGTCTATCTTGTTGCAAGGAATGAAATGAGCCATCTTAGAGAATCGGTCCACAACAAAAAATACCAAATCCTTTCCATTTCTAGTTCTAGGAAAACCAAGCACAAAATATATGCTAATATCTTCCCATGGTTGATACGAAATTGGAAGAGGCATATATAGACCATGGGATTGAGCTTTAGACTTAGCTTTGTGACATGTAGAGCATCGGTTGGTGAAGTAGTTGACGTCGCGGAACCACATGGGCCAAAAATAGTTCTTAGAGAGCATAGCAAATGTCTTGTCGCATCCAAAGTATCACATTAGTCCTCCTCCATGAGATTCTTGCAAAAGTAACAAACAAAGAGAAGACTTGGGGATGCAAAGTTTGTTAGCTCTCATAAGATAATCATCTTTGATGTAATAGCGTTCCCAAGATGTATGCGTCAAACATTTGGCATAAGGAATAGCAAAAGTAGGATCATGCGCACACAAGTCTTTTATGTGCTCAAAGCTAATGACATCCAATTCAAGTTTAGTAACAAGCATGCATATGTGAGAAAGTGCATCCACCACAACATTTTCCTTACCTTCAATGTACTACATGACATGAGGAGAAGACTCAATGAACTCACTCCATTTAGCATGATGCTTGTTCAACTTAGTTTGACCCTTAAGGTATTTAAGTGTTTCATGGTCGGTATGGATATAAATTCATGAGGGCAGAGATAATGTTCCCATTCATGCAAAACACGCACTAAAGCATATAGCTCTTTGTCATAGATGGGGTAATTGAGTTGCACTCCAGAAAGTTTCTCACTAAAGTAAGCTATGGGGCGCTTCTCTTGCGTTAACACACCTCCTATGCCATTACCACTAGAATCGCAATGAATCTCAAAGGGTTTGTCAAAGTTGGGTAATGCAAGCACGGGAGCATGAGTAAGCAAATTCTTAAGCTCATTAAATGCGGTATCTTGGGATGGTCCCCAAACAAAGGGTGTATTATTCTTACTCAAAGCATGCAAAGGTGAAGCAATGGTGCTAAAGTCCTTCACGAATCTATGGTAGAAACCGGCTAAACCAAGGAAGCTACACACTTGTTGCAAGTTGGTTGGTTGGGGCCAAGTTTTAATAGCATTGATCTTTGATTCATCAACATGAACACCCTTAGAAGACACAACGAAACCCAAGAAAACGAGCTTGTCAACGCCGAAAAGGCAATTGTCCATATTAGCAAAAATGTGCTCTTTTCTAAGTGTTTCTAGCATAGTCCTAAGGTGGGTGACACGATCTTTGAGAGATTTGCTAAACACAAAAATATCATCAAAGTAAACCACAACAAATACACCAATATAAGGTCGAAAAACAAAATGCATGAGTCGCATGAAAGTACCAGGTGCTTTGGATAAACCCATTGACATAACAAGCCATTCTTATAAGCCAAATTTGGTCTTAAATGCGGTTTGCCATTCATCACCTTCTTGGATGCGTATTTGATAGTACCCACTCTTGATTAATCTTAGAGAAAATGGTAGCTCCACTAAGCTCATCAAGCAAGTCGTCTAGGCGTGTAATAGGGTAATGATAACACATGGTGATAGCATTGATAGGACGGCACGGTAACACATGATAACACTCGATTTGGGCTTGTGGCACTCACTCTCTTTTTGGTGGTTCGCTCTCTCGCTATTCTCTCCATCATGGGTGGCTTGCTTGTCGGCGATCACTTGGCTTGGAGACATAGGGCAAAGTGCGTACTCCTTTCCTTTCATCTTGAAGATATAGTGATTCGTCCGGCCATTGTGGATGACACCTCGGTCAAATTGCCATGATTGTCCAAGAAAAAGGTGGCAAACGGTCATTGGAACGCCATCACACTCCAATGTGTCTTCGTAAGCTCCGATTTTCAAGGAGACTTGCACTCTATGCTCGACTTGGATAGTGCCGGAGTCGCTAAGCCATTGAACATCGTAGGTATGTATGTGCTTCTTCGTGACCAATTGGAGCTTGGAGCATAGTTCTTCACTTGCTGAATTATGACACCTCCCTCCATCAATGATGACCTTGATGGAGCTTCCATTGATGCTGACCTTGGTATGAAAGATATGGCATCTTTGGTCTTCTTCTTGTTGATGTTGAAGAGTCAAGACCTTGTAGATAACAAGAGCAGGAATTGAATCTTCATCACAAAAGACTTGTTTTTCTTCATCTTCGTTCACTTGCCGGTGCATTACCACTTGCTCAAGTGCTTCCATTTCTCCCTCACTCATGGAGTCGTATGTGCCCTCGTCATTGAGGATCATGATGCGGTTGTTGGAACACTCAAAGGACTTGTGGCCTTGGCCTCCGCATGTGAAGCATTTGAAGGAGCTTGTCTTGACGGTCTCATCGGTTGGGGTAGATGATGATGAAGCTCTCGGCTTGAAGTTGCTTGTAGTAGGGGGATGACTTGAGGTTGTCAAAGTTTTCTTGTAACTCGACTTGTCGCCGTTGGTTGTAGATGGCTTGGTTGAGTTATAAGTTGTAGGAGTCATTAAAGCTTGGGTGTTGGAGAAACCATAGGACTTGGATGAGAACTTGGCATATTTGAAGTCATCTTGCACTTGCCGTTCCGCTTTGGTAGCTTGATGCACGAGCTCAATGAGTTTCGAGTATGGTTGGAAGTCGGCGATCTTCTTGATAGGATGATTGAGTCCATTCAAGAAACATGCCATAGTTTGCACATCATCTTCCATGACATTAGCTCGTATCATGGCAATCTCCATTTCCTTGTAGTATTCATCAACGCTCTTGGTTCCTTGCTTGAGGAGTTGGAGTTTCTTGAAGAGGTCGCAGTTGTAGTAGGTTGGCACGAAGCGTGCTCTCATGACATCCTTCATTTGTGCCCAAGTAGTGATGGGTGGTTCACCTCCTGCCGTTCCGCGCTCAATGACTTGTTCCCACTAAATGCGGACGTAGTCTTGGAACTCAAGGGATGCCATCGCGATCTTCTTATCTTCCTCATAATTGTGCAAGCGGAAGATTTCGTTGACCTTCAATGCCCGTGAAAGGTACTCTTTGGGATCATTGCTTCCGGAAAACTTGGGCATGGTGAACTTTAGCTTGCCGTAGCGTTGCTCTTTATTGTGTTGGGGTCAAGGGTGATGACGTCCTTGACGAGGAGGATTGCCTATCTCAAGTTGCTCTTGTCTTGGATGATTTCCATTGTCTTCTTGCTCTCGTTGAACTTGAGGTTCTTGGCAAGGAGGTTGTGGAAATTGACGATGCACTCAAGCTTGATAGTTCCTCTCTTGAACTTCTTCGCGAAGTGCTTCTTGTTCCTCACGAGCTTGTCGGTTGTCCGTGGCAACGGCTCGACTTGAATCTCAGAGGGCTTGTTGTGCCTCAAGTGCTTGAGCTTCTCGCAATAGTTGTTCTTGACGTTGTGCCTCGGCAAATTGTGCATCTTGGTGTAGACGCACTCGCTCTTCCTCTTCGTGTTGGCGTTGGCATTGCCGTTCTCGTGCTTGCGCAAATGTAGCTTGGTTTCAAAGGTGTCGTTGCTCTTGAGAGCCGTTGTCGTGCAGAGGATTGCGGTTTGCTTGATGATCTTTGCGCGCGGCATGTCGAAGAGTATTCGATGTTGGTGTACTTGAGCCGGAGATGGTGTAGTCGGGGTGTTGACTTGAGCGGCTCCGTCTTGAAGAGGATGATGTGGAAGAAGAGCGGTTGAGAAACAAAGCATGAATCTTGTCCATTCTTGCATCATTCTCTTGCTTGTGGGCGTCGAGCTTGTTGTTGAAATAGTCTCTTGTGCGTTGCTCGGAGAGTCGCAAGTCCGTGGTGAGGTTGTCGATGCGTTCACTCGTTGCTTGTTGCTCTTGATGCAAAGCATGTTGTGCACCAAAGAGGTGGCTCTTTGTGATGTAGGAGGACATGTCATCTTCTTGCTTGATGAAGAGTTGGTTGGTAGAAGTACTTGGCCTATCCATCATTCCAAACAAATATGTGAGTGTGAGAAAGAGAATAACTTATACCAAATGTACTTCACCGATGTTGAAGATGGATCAATGATCAGTCAATGTGGACAAGGAAATAGCACAACTGGTGATGCGGAGCATCCCATGTTCATCCCCATGTACACTCTGACCACTCTCCAAGCCCCAAGAGGACATATGACGAGACCTCGAACATATGCCATTGGACACAAGGTGAACTCGCTCCTCTCCGAACTTTCACTTTCTACATGTGAGACATGGCTACTACCTCCAAGTGTGTGCTATGCATGATCAGTTACTGAGAGGAAGGCCACGGAGCCACCACATCCAACAGATGAGCTAGCGAGGACGCCAAGTACAAGGACCAAGAGAAGAAGCTGCCAGAAATCTACAGCCACTGGACGACCGGTCTGGACCGGACGTCCGACGCCTGGAGTCTTCACCAGCCAGCCCAAGTCCCAGCCAGCGAGACCTACAGCGGTCGGACGACCGACGCTGACCGGACGTCCGACATCCTTCAGCGCTCGGACGACCGGCCTCGTCCGGAAATCCGACGATGGCTTTCCCGAGCCAAAACGCCGGACGTCCGACAAGTATCGGACGACCGGACCCTCGCGAGCCACCGGACGTCCAGTACTCGTCGGACGTCCGACGCCTATCTGTGCATAGTGTATCGGGCCGAGCCCATGTATCCCTTCGCCCTCACTTACCCCTTTGTGGCCGTAGACTATATATACTCCACCTTCACCATCTGAGGGTTAGCATTGGTTTAGCTCATATTTAGAGATGGAGCATTGCTCATCCACATCGGATCTACTCCAGGAGAGAGACCGCGGCCTCTACGGAGAAGATCCTTTGGATTCAAGACCTCCTTGCGGAGAAGAACTTCAAGACCTCCTCACGGAGAATACCGGTTACCCCTTGTATCGTCCTTTATTGACTTTGGATCTTGTATCTTCAGTGTTCTCTTGTGTTCCCCTCGTGATTTTCCCCTCGTTTCCCTCCTCATGTTCTTCGTGTTCATCGCGTGATCCGCTCCTTTCGTGAAAGATCAACCCATAGGGTTCCTACCCTACATCATCTTGGTATCATGATCCATGTTGATCACGATTTCGGAGCCTCCCCTCGTTGTTTTCTAGCCTAATTTTGTTGTGTTCTTCCCCAATTTCGAAAGTCCCCACCAAAAATAGCCCAATTTTTTTTGTGATTTGTTGGTTTGACGAAGTTTTGTTGATTTTGATCCATGGATTTGCTTGGTTTCAAGTGGATCTAGCATCTCCCCAAGTTTTCCCATCTTTCACCCATGAAATCCCCTCTATTTTGACCCCAAAATCCTCAAATTCCGCCCAAAATCGCGTCCCAAAACTCGCATCTCGCGTTGATCCCGACCCCCGGACGACCGGCCCTTTACGGACGTCTGGAGCCCCTGGACCGACCGGATGTCCGACCTTTTCGGATGACCGGAACCCCTAACCCGAGCCAAATTAATGGATTTCCGAGCCCTCCCGGATGTCTGGCCCCCGGACATCCGACCTCGGATGCCTGATACGTGTACATTCCCATTTTGGCTGATTTTGTTTTGGCCATAACTAATTCATCCGGAGTCCGATTTTCACGTTCCTTAGCTCGTTGAAAAGCTCTTGACATCCCCCTTCCCACACAAATACCACCAACATCTTTTGACGCCATCAAATTTTTACAATTTTGGCATCTTTGCCTAGGGCTTCCACCACATCATCCGCTAGTCCACCATCGACTTCCGCAACCTAACCAATATTGATCCCATCGCATTAGTGGTTGCTTGAGGAGTGATTTGAGTCTCCTAAGGTGTCTATGCTACTTAGGGATAGTTGCTTCTTCATCAACCACCACCACCACGATAACTTCCGCATAGGCTTGCCCACCATACACTTTCGCCACCCCAACTTAACCCAATTTTGTTTGTGTTGTGAGTTGTGTCTCCTAAGGTGTTTCAACTACTTAGGGACCGTGCTTTCAACTCCAACACCCATGTATAGGCCACCACCATACCCTCCATTTTCACATTGCGTACTCCACAACCCATCATTGCATTTCCGCAATCCCTTTGAGCTTCCGCAACCACCACCGCATTCCCGCTACCACCATTTGACATTTGAGATTTTGAGTTCGCGGTTTTTCCATTTTCTAAGGTGTTTCGGCTACTTAGGGACGAGTCTCCATCATCTTGGTATCTTCATCAAGATCACCGCCACTCATCATCGACACGGACGGTAACCTCCATATCATCTTCGTATCATGGTATCCCTCCATTGTATATTCCGTTGCCATTGCATTGATAACACCTAGACCATTTTGCGTCACTTGCCTATCGAGACTAGCCATTTGAGTATTGCCGGCAACGTTACTTGTGCACATTAGTGATCTACACCATACATTGCATACATACAATACCATACACTACAAGAAATATGTTAATACATGACCGTACTGATCCGTCACAAATGCATGAAAAACTGTCATCGGTGCCCATGCATGACGGACTTGAAGTCTGTTATGTATATCACGTCATAATTTGGCATTGTGCCTTCCTTGACGATTCTTGACCGTCATGGATCTACCCCAAGCCCGCCCAGGCCCAAACCATTGTGACGGAACAAGCCGTCATAGCGTGACGCCACGTTGGATTTTCCATTCGCCAATTGGAATGATGTGGCCGCCTATCTGGATACTACTTTTCGTCACAGAAATCGTCACGAACGTAGGCAGAATTTAAATATGGTCCAGCCAATTTCTTTCAGCCCAATTTTAACACAGTATATTTTTTAGCCAATTTTGGCCCAAAGAGAAAGTAATTTGAAATAGTTCACACAATATGCGGCAAACTATATGTATATATTTTTCTCAAAAAAAATCTATGTGTATATACAACATATTAGTTTACAAGTGCTTCATGTAATGATAATTTACAACATAGATTCACTAAATATATCACACAACAAGGTTAAGAAGCACTATAGTCCAATTTACATCAACAAAACATATAAACTTTCGAGGCCGTTGTTCAGGTTCTTCGTCGACTGTTCTGATGGCAACTATCACATCATGTCATGGCATGGATTATGTTGGGTAGCACTATGTAGCCCACTACCCAATCATACCTAGCATATTTAAAAGAACATTAGATTTTTGTAGATTCATAGATAGTAGAGACAAGAGTATTACAACAAGTGAAAAAATGTATTACATGTTCTCTTGGCCAGTATTGAGAGTATTATTACATATAATAGGAAAAATAATGAAATGAAACAAACCAGTATATTTGTATAGAAGGTGACAAGAACTACAAATATAATTTATTACATGGCTTACAAATTACATCATGGTTATAAGGTACAGGCTAAATCATAAAACATGAAGACAAATAGCAAGTGTTATTATGAACTGGATCACCTTGCAACACCCAAATGCTCTCATCTACCCACTTGACCAGCATATTATTGTTATTTATAATAGGAAACAATAATGAAAGTAACCAGTATACATGTATACAAGACAACAATAGGAACATGAAATCAGAGGAAGAGAGTCAAGTCATAGTGAAATCAAGGACATAAGAGAGAAGATAAATTTGACTGTATTTATGTAAAATAAAGGTTCAGAAATGTGCAGAGATATTCAGTGTTCGACGTTGCGAAGACCATACTTATTTTTTGTATACATTTATGAAATGAATATTCTAATCTTGTTAACTAGTTGTCAAGAAAATTGTTTATCAAAACGTTTATTGCAAATTTGCATAACACAACACTTTCTTGAAGACATCAGACAGTTCAAATAAAGAATATGAACCATGAGTAGAGACAATATCTTCTGAATATTAAGTTATGAATAGTCAGTCAAACAATGTAAACTGGATTGTACGAAATTAACCAGATAAAGTGCATTAAAACATGAAGCCGATATATGCTTGTGACAAAATGGGCCTTAAAAATGCATTAGCCTTTCTAGTGTGAACTATATAACTCTATAAAGGGACAAGACAATTATTTATAAGACATAACAAAAATTACATTCAGAAAGGGAAATATATACTTCGATGCTCTATGTTTATTAGTTCTATGGTAATTGTTGAATTACAAAACAGGAGTACATGACACATAGAGGAAAAAGAGCAGAAATTTACAGAAATGAGCGCAAGATTTAAAGCTTTCACATGCTTAGCAGAACCGGGTCCTCTAACATCTTCGCTTCCATTCCCATGAATAACAGAAAAGGTTTGTAGACAAATGCACTTCTATGTATCCCGCAAAAAATAAAAATGCACTTCTAAAGGACATGCAGAAAAATTGATAATATTCCAAAAGACATGATAATAACTAACTGAATATACACTTCTTCATATATAAGCGAAATTGAATGTCATGGTAACACAGGCTAAACCTCAGGACATGCTAGCATGTTAATGTACTGTAAACCTCAGGAGATGCTAGGGTGTTAATCTCAATCCACAATTGTAGTGTCTGATTATAGGTGTCTCATCTGTTCAATGTTGATTTGAAAGCTGAGATGAAGTTACACAAAACAAACTTCTACGGAAACAATGCAAGAAAAGGGGAAAAAGTGAGACTTAATTAAGTACAGTCATATTCCACTAAATAAACATAGTACTGCTATAAGCAATTATCAGTTACATAAGTAGACAGTTGGCATAAAATTATGTAACCAATATTATTATTTACAATATAATATAGCAATTAAACAGTTGATGTGCAAACTTGTGAAAGAGGCATGTGTAAACATTCAGGTTTGTTGTAGTGCTCAAACCATTGGGTCCAGTATAGCATTTATCCATTCAATTCACATTACAAAGTGGTGACGGAATGACCAAGTCTCACAACCCTGTGTGTACATTAGTTGAGGCACCAACAAAGCACATACATCAGAGGAGGCATACATCCATGATCAGATGTGTGGTTGTCATCAGTGCATCATAGATCCATGATGAATCGATCAACATATGATGCTAATTGATATGCGAGAAACAAACATAGTAAAAAATTTGAATTACCAATGCCAACAAGAACAACCACCCAAAACAAAAGAGGGGCAGAGGTGGTTACCCTAGGTGGCTGGGGATTTGTGGAGCTCGAAATAGATGCACGCCCGCCGTTCCTGTCGTGCTCCTCTATGCTGGCCGCTGGCCAGCGGCAGCCAGAGGGATGCGCGTGTCCGTACACTAGAGTTAGGTGATGATAGAAGAGTTCGGAATATGTATTTACCTCCTGTGTTTCTTCACCATGGATCACCATTTCAGGGAAACCTCTGTTGTATAGCCAATATCACAATGAAGCAGCTTCTCCACGAAAACTGATGTTAGTCTGTTCAGGCTAGAAAAACAAGAAAACTAGCATGAGAAAAATCTGAAAGAATAATAGTAAATAAACCCAATTGTTACAATCCCAGATGGCAGCAAATAATACCATATTAGTGAGTACGACAAGGTGCAATGAACAAAATATGTAATATTTGCTGCAACCAAATGATGGTATTAAGTACATTTCATGGATCTGATGCTAAACTTGTACGTAATTAGCGCAAGAGCGAGAGTAGGCGACGAGGACTGATTAACAAAATGATGATATCAGGATTGGACCGAGACTTGCCAAGTGGCCTTGGTTTACTACTGGTAGACCGCCTGTCAAGTTTCGTACCATTTGGACTTCGTTTGATGCTCCAACGGTTAACCGAGGGACCGAGAAGGCCTCGTGTGTGTTGCAGCCCAACACCCCTCCAATTTGGCTCAAAACCCACCAAAACCCTCTCCATCATCTAGAACGTTCGGTCACGATCGCGTGGCCAAAAACCGCACCTCATTTGGACTCTCCTAGCTCCCTCTATGCCTATATATAGAACCCCCTCCGAAATTCAATTCTCCTCCCCCCCCCCCCGAAACCCTAGCCCGCTCCTCTCCAGCCGCCGGACATGTCCGAAGCCTAGCCGGACACGTCCGCCGCCGGCCCGCGCCAATTGCCGCTCGCCACGTGGCGCCCCCGTGCCACTTTGCCGCCGCCTGGCTCACTCGCCCGCCGCCATCCGCCGCCTCCCCACCGGTGTTCGTCCGCCGCCCTCGCCTCCTCTGGCGGATCCGGGCCGCCGCATCCTCGCCCGCCGCCCCAAGGCCGGCTCCGGCCAACTCCGCCTCCGCCGCACCGCCCCCAGGTCCCACTCCAGCCATCCCCGCGCAGAACTCCTCCTCCGGCGGTCTACTTCGTCTCCGGCAAGCTCGAGGACGAACCTCGGGAAGCGTGCAAATCTCAGATCTGAGTTTTTCTCGGTTGACTTTTTGCCTCAAACCCTAACCAAATTGCAATGTTCATCACGTTGTATCTCCGCATCCATAGCTCGGTTTTGGGCATATAGCGTATCAAAATGTTCATCTCAGAGAGTACAACATTTCATCTCATTGCATCATTTTCATTTGAGTCCATCTTGATGCCCGAAATGCTATTAGAAGAATGCTATTTGAGACAATTGTCAGATCTGCTGCTCCAATTAGCTATGTCATTTTTGCCATGATTATTGTGTGCATGATATGCCCCTGAGCTATACATGAGTTTTGTTATATGTTTTGCCATCTATCCAGAGGTGAAACCCATGTATTTTTGTGATGTGTGTGGTGACTAGAACAAGCTTGCAAAGTGGTGCATTCGTTAATGCTGATTTCAGGGACTTAGCAATTCCATAGTCCTTGATCTGTTTATTTCAATATGCCATATGTTCATGTTGTTTCCTAGTGATCCGTGCCCCTTTTAAGGATGATCAGTAAGGATGTTTTGTTAATCTTGTAGTGCTCTATCCATCCATGTCTTTGTTTGCAATTATGGAGCACCCTAGCTTGAGTCAATCGAGCTCTACTTTTGCTATTTCGTGAATCTGGGCATATTGTCTACTTGTTAGCGATTTTGCCGAGGATGTTGTAGTTGATCCGTGCATGTTGTGTTATTGTTCTTGCCATGTCTAGCTTGCATTTTGTGTATTCTTGATGGACGTATGCTTAGATTGTCATGACTTGCTCTGTAGTGAGTGCATCGAGCTCGTAAACATGCATACTTGATATATGATTTTGCATGCTCTAGTTTTTCACTAAGTCTGTGATCTGTTTATGTTTTTGCCATGTTCACATGCTTGCAAATGTATTTTCTGATCCCTTTTGGCTCAAGGTCACTAAGGGACTTTTGTTAAGCCCTTTTAGTAGCTCCATGCCATGCTTTACTTTGCCATGTTCAGGCCCTGTAGCATATAGTTTTCATGCTGCAAAGTGTGCTACCTGATCTGAAATTCCAGACAAGCGTTAATTTCACAAAAGTCTGAAATCTGTTTACCAAATGCATTCTTGTCATGCTTGTGTGAACCTGTTAATGGATGCATTGGCCGTAGCTCATTGTTCATCTTTTGTTAAGCATCATGAATGGATCCCTGCCATGTATTTTGTTTCCATGTTTGGGTACTGTAACATGTTCATCTTGTTGCGTTTAGATGGCTACTTGCTGTATATCGCAGACCGGTGTCATATTTGAATTGCTTGCCATTTCCAAACCGTGACTCCGATTCCGGTGATCTTTATATCGCTTTCAAGCGATTTCATCTCACCTTTCCAATGGAACACTTGGATTTCCAAGTTGAGGCCAGGTTCATTCTTTCCTTGTCAAATCTTGCATATGCATCACATATCGCATCCCACATAGCATACCATGTTTGCATCATGTTGTTTAAGCTTTGCACGTGGTTGATTGTGTCCTTGTTGCTTGTTTGTCTTGTTTGGGTAGAGCCGAGAGATGGGTTTGCTAATGAGGAGCCCGTTGAGTTTGCTTTCGAGGATCCAGTCAACTCTGACAACTTTGCAGGCAAGATGATCATACCCTCGAAATCACTACTATCTTTGCTTTGCTAGATGCTCGCTCTTTTGCTATGCCTATGCTACGATGCCTACCACTTGCTTATCATGCCTCCCAAATTGCCATGTCAAACCTCTAACCCACCATGTCCTAGCAAACCGTTGATTGGCTATGTTACCGCTTTGCTCAGCCCCTCTTATAGCGTTGCTAGTTGCAGGTGAAGATTGGAGACCGTTCCTTGTTGGAACATTATTTACTTGTTGGGATATCATTATATAATCTTGTTATCTTAATGCATCTATATACTTGGTGAAGGGTGGAAGGCTCGGCCTTTTGCCTAGTGTTTTGTTCCACTCTTGCCGCCCTAGTTTCCGTCATATCGGTGTTATGTTCCCGAATTTTGCATTCCTTATGCGGTTGGGTTATAATGGGAACCCCTTGATAGTTCGCCTTGAATAAAGATTTTCCAGCAATGCCCAACCTTGGTTTTACCATTTGCCACCTAGCCTCTTTTTCCCTTGGTTTTCTGGAGCCCGAGGGTCATCTTATTTTAAACCCCCCGGGGCCAGTGCTCCTTTGTGTGTTGGTCCTCCTCGTCAGTCGCCGGTGGCCACCAGGGGCAACTCTGGGCTGGCCTACCGGAAGTTTGGACAATCTGAGTGTGCCCTGAGAACGAGATATGTGCAGCTCCTATCTGGATTTGTCGGCACATTCGGGCGGTGTTGCTGGATTTGTTTTAACTTGTCAAAGTGTCTTGTAGAACTGGGATACCGAGTCTGATCGAAATGTCTCGGGAGAAGGTCTATTCCTTCGTTGACCATGAGAGCTTGTCATGGGCTAAGTTGGGACTCCCCTGCAGGGATTTGAACTTTCGAAAGCCGTGCCCGCCTTAATGTCCGGTTATGGGCAGATGGGAATTTGTTAATGTCCGGTTGTAGATAACCTGAACCTGAACTTAATTAAAATGAATCAACTATGTGAGTTACCATGATGGTCTCTTCTCGGCGGAGTCCGGGAAGTGAACACGATGTTGGAGTTATGCTTGCCGCAGGTTGTTCTCTAGTTATTCATTCGCGCTTTGCCTTCTCTTCTCGCTCTCTTTTGCGAACAGGTTAGCCACCATATACGCTAGTCGCTTGCTACAGCTAAGGATGGCAATGGGTCGGGTTTGGATCGGGTTGACCAATATCAAATCCATATCCATATCCATGGAGGCAGTCCCAGCCCATCCATAAAAATATCCATGGGTGAAAAATTGTGACCATGTCCAAATCAGATGGATATCCATACCCATTGGATATCCATCGGGTCCTCTCAAGACCTTATACATAAGACATAACTCATTGCACAATGGTGCACTCCGCATTGGCGTGCTGACTCACCGTCGTGTAGTCATATCCCTTGTGTTGTCCCACTGCCGCGGCCATGCATCAATGCGTGTGTTGGAGCTGGGTTGTCGCAGGCCAGTAGTGGCTGCAGCAGCGATCCACCTTACGTGGGGGTAGCGGCTGGCAGCGGCGGCCACCTCGAGGTCTATGAGAGGAGTAACTCAAGGAGGTGGCACCGATTCTCAACGACTAGTCATTTAATTAGTGTAGATAATAGGATGAGAAGGTGCGTTGGAGTATGTTATGGTGGGGATTGTGTAATTTCTTTTGGATGTTTTAGATAAAGGATAAAATTATAGTGGGGCATGTGACTATGGGGTAGGGGTAGCAGAATATTGCCCGTTATGTCAGACTGTCGGGTCGGGTTTGGATATATCCATGGATACAAGATTATGTCCATGCCCTATCCACGAGTAACCGGGTCGGGTTTGGGCACTGCCCATGGGCGCAAAAGCATATCCAAACCCTATCCATTCGGGTTGGATATCCATGGGTATCCATGTACATGGATAAAATTGCCATCCTTAGCTGCAGCTCCACATATTTTACCTTGCCTTACCTATAAGCTTAAATAGTCTTGATCGCGAGGGTGCGAGATTGCTAAGTCCCTGTGGCTCACAGTTTACTTCCAAACCAGATGCAGGGCCTGATGACTCCGTTCCAGATGACGCACTTGAGCTCAAGTGGGAGTTCGACGAGGACTCACGCCGTTACTATGTTTCTTTCCCTGATGATCAGTAGTGGTGCCCAGTTGGGGCGATCGGGACCGTGTCGCATGTTGGGTTGATCTTTTATTTTGGCGCCGTAGTCGGGCCATGAGTGTTTGGATGATGTAATGCTATTTATGTACCTTGATTGACGTGGCGAGTGTAAGCCAACTATGTTCCTTCCCCTTTTATTATGTATATTACATGGGATGTTGTGATGATTGCCTAACTTACGACATTGCTTTCAATGCGGTTATGCCTCTAAGTCGTGCTTCGACACGTAGGAGATATAGCCGCATCGAGGGCGTTACAAGTTGGTAATCAGAGCCTTCCCCGGCCTTAGGAGCCCCCACTGCTTGATCGTTTTTAGCAGCCGTTGTTGAGTCTAGAAAAAATGTTTTGAGTCATTTAGGAATTATATATCGGAGAGTTTAGGAATTCTTTTTACTCCCCAGTCTCCTCATCGCTCTGGTAAGGCATCCTGACGTAGAGTTTTGACTCTTCTCTTCTCAAATTTCACTAAAAAAAATTTAGGATCACGCGGGTATCTTGGAATTGTTCCGATGGTTTTGTGACGAGAACATTGTTCTTGGTGCCTCCTATCTTTAGGGTTTGTGGCAGTGTCCCGGGGAGTTGAGCTCCGAGGTGTTGTCGTCACAATTTTATCGTTGCAGTTCTGGAATACCTGAGTTTAGTACGCTGACATTGAAAATCTCTTTTATGCAGTTCGTTGGTGAGATAACCTCGACGCCACCCAGTACTGGGGCGGGAGTTCGGGAGTACTGCCATAACTTGTATAGCGGATGCTTTTCAAAGGTTGAGGTAGATGGTTTCCGAAGTTTTTCTTGGTTATGTGTTGAAGGATGGATACAGCTGGATGTAGGATTTGCTAGTTTTGGGTGAGATATTATGCTTCCCCTGTATCCCCAACACCTGATTGCATAACCGGAAAGGTTTGGGAGTTTCATAGGTGGGAATTCTTGTAGCTCTAGTTCTTCTTCCACGGATATTTGGTTTGAGATTGGGATTTCTTACCGAGTATTCGTTCTTGATCCGTACCTTGTTGATTTATTCCTCTACCTAAATTCTAAGTGGCTTCTCAATTTATGGATATGTGACCATTTCAATTGGAATGCATTCATTCATTTTGTTCGGATGTGAAGACTATATGTTGCAATTTTCATTCCGTTGGATTCAGCTTCAATATTTGTCTATCAATGTGCTAATGGATGTCAACCTCTTCAGGATGGCTCCTCCAACGCGCACGACTCCGAATCCTGATCCGCCACCACCTCCACCTCCTCCGGAGGCATGGCAAGCTGTGATGGCCGCAACCAATACAAACACGCAGTTGATCATGCAAATTCTTCAAGAGTGCAATCAAGCGAACCAAGCGAACCAAGGCAACCAAGGAAACAATCAGAATCACTATGCTACACTCAACTAGTTCCTTGCAAATCAGCCAAAGACTTTCAGCAATTGTGTTGAGCCAACTGATGCTAACGATTGGCTAGTGGAATTGTGCAAGCATTTCGAGTGCAGTAACATCAGGCCTGAGGACTTTGTCAAGTTTGCTTCCTTCCAACTCAAAGACCAAGCTGCAGAGTGGTTCTAGCAGTACAAAGATTCCAGAGGAGGCCGTGTGATTACCTGGGATGAATTCCGTCAAGATTTCAAAGCTCATCATATTCCTCAGAGCGTGGTTGAAAGCAAACGTGAGGAATTCCGCAACCTGAAGCAAGGCTCTTTGTCTGTCTATGACTACAACAAGTTGTTTCAGAAGCTCGCCCGCTTTGCTAAGCAGGACGTCCCTGATGAGAAGAGCATGATATACCAGTTCAGGGGTGGTCTCAGAGAAGAAATCCAGCTAGCTCTTGTTCTCTTTGAGCCCATGAGGTACGATGAGTTCTACAACATGGCATTGAAGCAAGAGGCTGCTCAACTGAAGTGTGATGCCTCCAAGAAGCAAGTCAGAGATGCTACTCCTTCTTCCTCTACTCAAGTGGCCAAGTAGCAGAAGTATTGGCTTCCTCCTCCTCCGTTTCGTCAGCCGTATCAGCAGAAGAGCAAAGGTGGCAGTGGATCTTCCCACCCACCCAACCCTGGCTTTCAGAACAAGACTTCGTCTCAAGCTCCAAGATCGAGTGCTCCGTATCACCGTCCGCTTTCAGAGGTCACGTGCAACAAGTGCCAACAGAAGGGCCACTATACCAACAAGTGCTTCAATCAGAGGCGCCTCCCTCCTCCTCCTCCTGTGAGATCAGCAAGTACAGCTGTGGTCAAGCATAACCCCAAGTACGCCAAGGTTAATATGGTGAATGCAGCTCAGGCAGAGGATTCGTCAGATGTCATCATGGGTAACCTTCCTGTTAACGATGTTCCCGCAAAAGTCCTTTTTGACACTGGTGCATCGCATTGTTTCATCTCGAGACCTTTTGCATCTAAGCATGGGTGGTATTCTCAAGTTATGCATAAACCGTTAGCAGTTGTCTCTCCGGGTAGATGTTTGCTCGCTAACTACGAGGTTCCGGATATTTCTATCTCGATGGGTGATTTCAAGTTTCTGGCTTCTCCAATGATCCTTGGTAACTCGGATAATGATCTTATTCTCGGGATGGATTCGCTTTCTAAGCACAAGGCTCAGCTTGATTGTGCAGCCAGACAGATTCAATTGACTCATTCGTCTGAGGATGTAATTGTCTTTGCTGCTCGGGATAATACCATCTGTCTGTTTTCTCTCAATGAGAAGGGTGAACTGGATGCTATCTCGCAGATTCCAGTCGTTTGCGAATATCAAGACGTCTTTCCAGAAGAGTTTCCAGGAATGCCTCCGCACCGGCCAGTTGAATTCGTCATCGATCTTGAGCCTGGCACGGAACCAGTGTGCAAACGTCCTTACAAGCTCGGACCTGAAGAGTTGAAGGAGATGAAGAAGCAACTCGATATTCAAGAGCGAATGGGTCTCATCCGACCTAGTTCTTCTCCGTGGGGTTGTGGTGTTCTTTTTGTGAAGAAGGATGGAACGGACCGACTTTGTGTTGATTACCGTCCATTGAACAAGAAGACTATCAAGAACAAATACCCACTTCCCAACATCAACGAGCTATTCGAACAACTCAAAGGCACCCAAGTATTCTCCAAGCTTGACCTCCGCATGGGTTATCATCAGATTCGAATCCGTGAGCAAGATATTCCCAAGACGGCTTTCAGGACAAGCTATGGTTCATAAGAATACACTATCATGTCTTTTGGCCTCGTCAATGCTCCTCCAAGATTCTCTCGCATGATGAACTTCATCTTCAACGCCTACACCAATGACTTTGTTTTGGTTTATCTCGACTACATTCTGGTCTTTTCGAAGAACAAGGAAGATCATGCCAAGCACTTGCGTTTGGTACTCGATAAACTCAGGGAACACCGGTTCTACGCCAAGTTCTCCAAGTGCGAATTTTGGCTCGATGAGGTTCTTTATCTTGGGCATATCATCTCTGCCAAGGGCATTGCGGTGAATCCAGAGAAGGTGTCTGCAATTGTGAATTGGGAACCACCTCAGAACGTGAAGCAACTCCGTAACTTCCTCGGTCTCGCAAGCTATTATCGAAGATTCGTTGAAAACTTTTCTAAGATCATGAAGCCTCTCTGAAATCTTCTCCAGAAGCACGTCAAGTACGTTTGGTCTCCGGAATGTGACATCGCTTTCAACACTTTGAAAGAGAAATTGTTCACTGCTCCAGTTCTGACTCCTCCTGATGAATCCAAACCATACGAGGTCTTTTGCGATGCCTCTCTGCAAGGTCTCGGTGCAGTGTTGATGCAAGAGAAGAAAGTTGTGTCTTATACCTCTCGCCAGTTGAAGCCCAACGAGAAGAACTACCCCACTCATGACCTCGAGTTGGCGGCAGTCGTGCATGCTCTTTTGACTTGGAGACATCTCTTATTGGGAAGAAAAGTGGACATTTTCACTGATCACAAGAGTCTCAAGTACATCTTCACTCAGCCTAATCTCAACCTCAGGCAGACTCGATGGGTCGAAATGATTCAAGAGTATAATCCAAGTATCGAGTATACTCTAGGCAAGGCCAATGTGATTGCTGATGCATTGAGCAGAAAGGCTTATTGCAACAGTCTGATTCTCAGGCCTTATCAACCCGAGCTTTGTGAAGCTTTCCGCGAACTCAATCTGCAAGTTGTTCCTCAAGGTTTCCTCGCCAACCTTCAAGTATCCCCTACCTTGGAAGACCAGATTCGCCAAGCTCACCTTCTTGATGCTATGGTGAAAAAGGTGAAGATTGGGATTGCGAGGAGTCAACCCAACTACAAGTGCTACCGCCTTGATGACAAGTATACTCTTTTCTTCGAGGATCGTATTGTTGTGCCCAAGGGTGATCTTCGTAAGGTTATCATGAATGAGGCTCACAATTCTCTCCTCTCCATCCACCCTGGGAGCACGAAGATGTATCAGGACCTCAAGCAGGCTTATTGGTGGACTCGAATGAAGCGCGAGATTGCTCAGTTCGTGAACGAATGTGATGTCTACAGAAGAGTGAAGGCAGAACCCCAAAGTCCAGCTGGTCTCCTCCAACCTCTTGCCATTCCAGAATGGAAGTTTGACCACATTGAGATGGACTTCATGACTGGGTTTCCAAAGTCCAAGCGTGGCAATGATGCTATATTCGTTGTCATCGACAAACTCACTAAAGTGGCTCACTTTCTGCCTATCAGAGAGTCTATCACTGCAGCTCAATTGGCGGAGCTCTATACCTCTCGGATTGTCTCTCTGCACGGTATTCCATAGGTGATCTCTTCAGACCATGGCAGCATCTTTACCTCCAAGTTTTGGGATTCTTTTCAGAAGGCCATGGGCACCAACATCCGCTTCAGCACAGCTTTCCATCCTCAAACTAGCGGTCAAGACGAGCGTGTCAACCAGATTCTTGAAGATATGCTCAGGGCTTGTGTGATCTCCTTCGGCATGAAGTGGGAGGATTGTCTTCCATATGCTGAATTCTCCTACAACAACAGTTTTCAAGCAAGTTCGGGCAAGGCCCCATTCGAAATTCTGTATGGCAGGAAGTGCCGTACCCCTCTCAACTGGTCTGAAACCGGTGAACGTCAACTTCTGAGAAATGACTTAATCACAGAGGCAGAGGAAATGTGCAAAGTCATTTGAGATAACCTCAAAGCAGCCCAATCCCGCCAGAAGAGCTACTATGATAGTAAGCACCGCGATTTGGCTTTCGAGATCGGAGATCATGTTTACCTCCGCGTCTCTCCAATGAAAGGTACTCGTCGCTTCGGTATCAAAGGGAAGCTTGCCCCCGGATACGTGGGACCTTTCAAGATCGTCAGCAAGAGAGGCGATCTCGCCTATCAAATCGAGCTTCCTTCAAACTTTGCAAATGTGCATGACGTGTTCCATTTCTCTCAGCTCCGCAAGTACTTCAAGACTGCTGACCGCACCGTCAACTTCGATGACATTGAGCTCCAAGCATATCTCTCTTATCGTGAGCACCCCATTGCTATTCTTGAAGAGACTGAATGCAAGACTCGCAACAAGTCAATCAAATTCCTCAAAGTCAAGTGGTCACACCATTCTGACCGTGAAGCTACCTAGGAACGCGAGGATCACCTCCGTTCTGAGTACCCTGGATATGTTTTACCTACTATGTAATCCAACTCTTGCCGTTTCTGGCGTTAAGTTATTTTATTTTCTCTGGTTCGGGTTTTTGTCTCCGTGTGTTGTTATCATTGTCATGCATCTCATATCATGTCATCATGTGCATTGCATTTGCATATGTGTTCATCTCATGCATTCGAGCATTTTCCCTGTTGTCCATTTTGCATTCCGGTGCTCCGTTCTCCTCCGGTGGTCATTTCTACCTTTCTTTCGTGTGTGGGGATTAAACATTTCCAGATTGGACCGAGACTTGGCAAGCGGCCTTGGTTTACTACCGGTAGACCGCCTGTCAAGTTTCGTACCATTTGGACTTCGTTTGAAGCTCCAACGGTTAACCGAGGGACCGAGAAGGCCTCGTGTGTGTTGCAGCCCAACACCGCTCCAATTTGGCCCAAAACCCACCAAAACCCTCTCCATCATCTAGAGCGTTCGATCACGATTGCGTGGCCGAAAACTGCACCTCATTTGGACTCTCCTAGCTCCCTCTATGCCTATATATAGAACCCCCTCCGAAATTCACGTCTCCTTCCTCCCCGAAACCCTAGCCCGCTCCCCTCCAGCCGCCGGACATGTCCGAAGCCTAGCCGGACACGTCCGCCGCCGGCCCGCGCCAATTGCCGCTCGCCACGTGGCGCCCCCGTGCCCACTTCGCCGTCGCCCACCGCGGGCCCGCGAGGCCCGTGCGGGGCCCTCCCCGGCCCGGCGCACCGCGCCGCCGCCTGGCTCACTTGCCTGTCGCCATCCGCCGCCTCCCCGCCGGCGTTCGTCCGCCGCCGCGCCAGGGCGCCGCCCTCGCCTTCTCCGGCGGATCCGGGCCGCCGCATCCTCGCCCGCTGCCCCAAGGCCGGCTCCGGCCAACTCCGCCTCCGCCGCACTGCCCCCAGGTCTCACTCCGGCCGTCCCCACGCCGAACTCCTCCTCCGGCGGTCTACTTCGTCTCCGGTGAGCTCGAGGACGAACCTCGGGAAGCGTGCAAATCTCAGATCTGAGTTTTTCTCGGTTGACTTTTTGCCTCAAACCCTAACGAAATTGCAATGTTCATCATGTTGTATCTCCGCATCCGTAGCTCCGTTTTGGGCATATAGCATATCAAAATGTTCATCTCAGAGAGTACATCATTTCATCTCATTGCATCATTTTCATTTGAGTTCATCTTGATGCCCGAAATGCTGTTAGAAGAATGCTATTTGAGACAATTGTCAGATCTGCTGCTCCAATTAGCTATTTGTCATTTTTGCCATGATTATTGTGTGCATGATATGCCCCTGAGCTCTACATGAGTTTTGTTATATGTTTTTCCATCTATCCAGAGGTGCAACCCATGTATTTTTGTGATGTGTGTGGTGACTAGCACAAGCTTGCAAAGTGGTGCATTTGTTAATGCTGATTTTAGGGACTTAGCAATTCCACTAAGTCCTTGATCTGTTTATTTCAATATGCCATATGTTCATGTTGTTTCCTAGTGATCCATGCCTCTTTTGAGGATGATCGGTAAGGATGTTTTGTTAATCTTGTAGTGCTCTATCCATCCATGTCTTTGTTTGCAATTATGGAGCACCCTAGCTTGAGTCAGTCGAGCTCTACTTTTGCTATTTCGTGAATCTGGGCATATTGTCTACTTGTTAGCGATTTTGCCAAGGATGTTGTAGTTGATCTGTGCATGCTATATTATTGTTCTTGCCATGTCTAGCTTGATTTTTGTGTATTCTTGATGGGTGTATGCTTAGATTGTCATGACTTGCTCTGTAGTGAGTGCATCAAGCTCGTAAACATGCCTACTTGATATATGATTTTGCATGCTCTAGTTTTTCACTAAGTCTGTGATCTGTTTATGTTTTTTCCATGTTCACATGCTTGCAAATGTATTTTCTGATCCCTTTTGGCTCAAAATCACTAAGGGACTTTTGTTAAGACCTTTGAGTAGCTCCATGCCATGCTTTACTTTGCCATGTTCAGGCCCTGTAGCGTATAGTTTTCATGCTCCAAAGTGTGCTACCTGATCTAAAATTCCAGACAAGCGTTAATTTCACTAGGTCTGAAATCTGTTTACCAAATGCATTCTTGTCATGCTTGCTTGAACCTGTTAATGGATGAATTGGCCGTAGCTCGGTGTTCATCTTTTGTTAAGCATCATGAATGGATCCCTGCCATGTATTTTGTTTCCATGTTTGGGTGCTGTAGCATGTTCATCTTGTTGCATTTAGATGGCTACTTGTTGTATATCGTAGACGGGTGTCATATTTGAATTGCTTGCCATTTCCAAACCATGACTCCGATTCCGGTGATCTTTATATTGTTTTCAAGCAATTTCATCTCAACTTTCCAGTGGCACACTTGGATTTCCAAGTTGAGGCTAGGTTCATTCTTTCCTTGTCAAATCTTGCATATGCTTCACATATCGCATCCCACATAGCATACCATGTTTGCATCATGTTTTTTGAGCTTTGCACGTGGTTGATTGTGTCCTTGTTGCTTGTTTGCCTTGTTTGGATAGAGCCGGGAGACGAGTTCGCTAACGAGGAGCCCGTTGAGTTTGCTTTTGAGGATCCAGTCAATTCTGACAACTTTGCAGGCAAGATTATCATACCCTCGAAATCACTACTATCTTTGCTTTGCTAGATGCTCGCTCTTTTGCTATGCCTATGCTACGATGCCTACCACTTGCTTATCATGCCTCCCAAATGCCATGTCAAACCTCTAACCCACCATGTCCTAGCAAACCGTTGATTGGTTATGTTACCGCTTTGCTCAGCCCCTCTTATAGCGTTGCTAGTTGCAGGTGAAGATTGGAGACCGTTCCTTGTGGGAACATTATTTACTTGTTGGGATATCATTATATAATCTTGTTATCTTAATGCATCTATATACTTGGTGAAGGGTGGAAGGCTCGGCCTTTTCCTAGTGTTTTGTTCCACTCTTGCCGCCCTAGTTTCCGTCATATCGGTGTTATGTTCCCGGATTTTGCGTTCCTTACGCGGTTGGGTTATAATGGGAACCCCTTGATAGTTCGCCTTGAATAAAGCTTTTCCAGCAATGCTCAACCTTGGTTTTACCATTTGCCACCTAGCCTCTTTTTCCCTTGGGTTTCCGGAGCCCGAGGGTCGTCTTATTTTATACCCCCCGGGCCAGTGCTCCTCTGAGTGTTGGTCCACCTCGTCAGCCGCCGGTGGCCACCAGGGGCAACTCTGGGCTGGCCTACCGGAAGTTTGGAAAATCTGAGTGTGCCCTGAGAACGAGATATGTGCAGCTCCTATCGGGATTTGTCGGCACATTCGGGCGGTGTTGCTGGATTTATTTTAACTTGTCGAAGTGTCTTGTAGAACCGGGATACCGAGTCTGATCGGAATGTCTCGGGAGAAGGTCTATTCCTTCATTGACCGTGAGAGCTTGTCATGGGCTAAGTTGGGACTCCCCTGCAGGGATTTGAACTTTCGAAAGCCGTGCCCGTGGTTATGGGAAGATGGGAATTTGTTAATGTCTGGTTGTGGATAACTTGAACCTGAACTTAATTAAAATGAATCAACTTTGTGAGTTACCGTGATGGTCTCTTCTCGGCGGAGTCCGGGAAGTGAACACGGTGTTGGAGTTATGCTTGCCGCAGGTTGTTCTCTAGTTATTTGTTCGCGCTTTGCCTTCTCTTCTCGCTCTCTTTTGCGAACAGGTTAGCCACCATATACGCTAGTCGCTTGCTGCAGCTCCACATATTTTACCTTGCCTTACCTATAAGCTTAAATAGTCTTGATCGCGAGGGTGCGAGATTGCGGAGTCCCTGTGGCTCATAGTTTACTTCCAAACTAGATGCAGGGCCTGATGACAGCGTTCCAGATGACGCACTTGAGCTCAAGTGGGAGTTTGATGAGGACTCACACCATTACTATGTTTCTTTCCCTGATGATCAGTAGTGGTGCCCAGTTGGGGCGATCGGGACCGTGTCACATGTTGGGTTGATCTTTTATTTTGGCGCCGTAGTCAGGCCATGAGTGTTTGGATGATGTAATGCTATTTGTGTACTTTGATTGACGTGGCGAGTGTAAGCCAACTATGTTCCTTCCCCTTTTATTATGTATATTACATGGGATGCTGTGATGATTGCCTAACTTGTGACATTGCTTTCAATGCGGTTATGCCTCTAAGTCGTGCTTCGACACGTAGGAGATATAGCCGCATCGAGGGCGTTACAAAGGAGCACCGCAAGACGGAGCGGTATTTTGACGATGTCCTGGCAGGTGCCCGAATAGTAGAGGGCCAATGCTCAAAGGATATCATGTTTGAGTGAGTGTATTAGGGTTATCCAGACTTTGTTTTTTCTGAACCAAGGCTTGTAACATATTTATGCCTTTGTCTAAAATTATTTTCCTCCTGTGCGACCGTTTCAATTCTGAAAGTTTGCCAGTCGTCGGCTTCAGCCCCCACGTAGATGCTACGGGGGTATTCGGTATAGCGCGCGATCACTCTTGACCGAACGTCTTGGTCCGTAAAGGAGGTGTCTGCGCAGCAAACTAGGCAATCAGACTATACAGCTTTATTACTTTCAGATAGCCATAGGAGTTTGACAGTGGGGCTAAGGACTCGCCCCTGGTGCGTATGCGGCCCTTTGAACTAGGATGGCTTTATCATATGACTGGGCGAAGGCTAGTCCTTCATATAATACGGAGTAAATCGCAAAAGATTTGTAGGTTGTCGCTGAATCACCGACCAGCTCTCGCCCTATTGTGACAGTCACATTTTGGCTTTCTCTGCTAAGGTGTATGACCGGAGGAACCAGAAACACAATCGCAGTAGTTCTCTCTTTACTACCTTAGTCGAACTAGCGGAACGTAAGGTGGTAATCACAGGAGCCGGGCAACCCAACTATAGACCAAAGACATGATTCAGAGCTAATGCATATAATGCAATATTCGGGACGCCGAAGTATACCCTAAAAATATTCAGGCTTTTGAACATATATGTGGCCGAGTAGAGCCCCCGACATTTAGGTCGGACGAAAGTATATATGGCAACCTGAAGCAAGGAGGGATACAGGTTATGAAATACACCAATACCGAATAGGGGTTGGCGAAAAATTGTTTCGATTATAATTTGATTGATATGTCAAAACATGCTATTACAAATAATGTCATAAACATGAAGGCTATTTTACATGCCGAGAATTTGTAAACAAGGGGAAGCCGTATACAGGGCCTAAAAAGAAAAGGTAGTCTTTGAAGATCCCATTGATGCCCTGCCGCATGTCTGCGTCATTTCTCCTTGGATGAAAATCCTTTGAGATGAGCGGTCGACGGTCCTTTATACGAAAAGGGGCCCGGAAAGAGATAATGCACGACCGTAGGGTAGCCAGGTTTTAATGAACCTGTAGTATGAGGGAGGAAAGATCATAGAAGAAAAGTTAAGGTTCAAATAGGGTCAAGCCGCACTATAGACCATGTCCGTAGTGTGCCTCCATCATTGCCAGGGTATTTTGAGTGCATAATTATGCGCATGCGGTATATATGCCGCGGTTGTGTGGTGCGATCGGCAGAGGCAAAACTACTAGTCTGGCTCTGGATTCACCGAGCTGTCATTCTGCATAGTAGGCTAGACTCGCTTAGCAGTGTCCAGGGTCTTGATTGCCGATGAAGTGTTCAGCTTGATGAGGTCGCTCTGCACTTCGGCTGCGAGGGCCGCGGTGTGCTTCTCCGTACGGAGGGAGTGCTCCATGTTTCCATTAACTATGATAACACCATGCGGTCCGGGCATTTTGAGCTTTAAGTAAGCGTAGTGTGGGACCACATTAAAATGGGCGAAGGTGTTTGTCCGAGCAGTGCATGATAACCACTGCGAAAGGGGACAATGTCGAAGATCATGTCTTCGCTTCAAAAGTTATCCGGTGAACAGAAGACTACATCCAATGTTAATGAATCCGTGCAGCGGGCCTCTATGCTGGGTATCACTCCTTTAAAGGTGGTGGTACTGGGCGTGATTCTTGAAGGGTCAATACCCATTTTATGGACAATGTCTTGATAGATCAGGTTAAGAATGTTGCCGCCATCCATAATGACTCGTGTGAGATGGTATCCATCAATGATTGGATCGAGGACCGGGGCTGCCGAACCTCCATGACGGATATTGGTTGGGTTGTCCCTACGATTAAAGGTGATCGGGCAAGCCGACCATGGGTTGAATTTAGGGGCGACAGGCTCTTTGGCGTAGACGTCCCTTAGTGCGCGCTTGCGCTCCCTCTTGGGGATATGCGTGACATATATCATATTCACTCTATTCACCTCAGGGGGAAGTTTCTTCTGTCCCCTGTGTTCGGTGGGCGGGGCTCATCATCTTCCTCGCTTGGCGGCCCTTTCCCCTTATGTTCGGTATTTATATTACTGGCATGTTTAAAGACCCAACAGTTTCTGTTGGAATGGTTGGCGGGCTTGTCGGGGGTACTGTGAACCTGGCAAGGCCGGTCGAGTATTTTGTCCAAATTAGATGGCCCGTCCTTATTTCCTTTGAATGGCTTCTTTCGCTGACTGGGCATAGAGCCACTAAATCCAGCGTTGACCGCTGTATTTTCAGTTTCTTCATTGTTGTTCCGACGCTTGTGTTTGTTACGTCGTGGCCTTCCATTGCCATCCCTCGATTCAGAGGTGCTAGGGTCGCTGGTACTGTTGCTTCTATGAGCTAACCAGCTATCTTCTCCTGCACAGAAGCGGGTCATGAGTGCGGTAAGAGCTGCCATAGATTCGGCTTTTCCTAACAGAGGTGTCGGGCGAGCCATTCGTCACAGACGCTGTGTTTAAAGGCTACTAGGGCTTCAGCATTTGTACAGTCGACGATTTGGTTCTTGTTAATTAAGAACCGAGTCCAGAGTTTGCGGGCTGACTCTCCGGGTTGCAGGACTATGTGCCTAAGCTCATCGGCGTCCGGTGGCCAGCCATAAGTACCATGGAAGTTGTCTCGAAAGGCATCCTTCAAATATTCCTAGCTGCCAATGGAGTTCTCTGGGAGGCTATTCAACCAGTGTCGTGCTAGTCCCTCTAGCTTTAGGGGGGGGGATTTAATGGCGTGGAGATCATCAGCGCGAGCCATGTGAATATGGAGAATAAAATCTTCAATCCATACCGCGGGATCTGTCGTTCCATCGTATGCTTCAATGTTTACGGGTTTAAACCCTTCTGGAAACTGGTGCTACATTACCTCATCGATAAAGCACAAGGGGTGTGCGGCGCCTCTGTAGCGGGCAACGTCTCGACGGAGTTCTAATGACATCCTTGTTCGGTTTTTGGCCCGAGTTTGGTTGTGCTTATTACACCAAGCTTCATGGCCAACATCTTGTGTTGGAGCACGTCCCCTTGATCCATAAATTGATCTAGTCTGACCAGCTCTATTGTCCAGGTCCTGACATAAGTGATAGGTGTAGCCCGGAGCCGCTACCTCTTTGCCTCGATGGCGAGGTGGCGGGTCGGTGTTCGGCATAAGAAGCTGTTTTATCTCGTCCACATGGTGGTCGGTCTGGTTCGTCAGCTTGATTATACCTTGATGGTATTGGCTCAAGGGCTTCGTCATCGAATTTTGGTAGCAGTCGACGTTTTGGGTAACTCTTTGTTGGGCGCTCGAGGCCGTATTCTTCGGCAGCTAGGACCTTGGTCCATCTGTCGTTGAACATATCCTATTCGGCTTGAAGTTGTTGCTGTTTATTTTTTAGTCTCCTCGCAGTAACGATTAGCTGTCATTTGAAGTGCTCTTTCTCGAGGGGTTCCTCTGGCACGATGAAATCTTCATTGCCAAGGCTGACATCCTCCTCGGAGACCGGTAGATAGTTACTATCCTCCAAATCCTCATTCCCAATGGGTATGTTGGGGTTAACTTGTCCCTCCTCCCATTCATCCTGCTCGGACGCAGGCTCGGGGTCTTCGGCGTCATCCCGAGTGTTGTTATCTCCGGTGCCGGTATTGCTTTCCTTTTCGGGACATGATTTTGAGCGGCGCTACTGACGTGGGAATTTAGATGGTGCCTTGGCAGGCTTGTCCTCGGTCGGGTTGTTATCACTGTCGTCATCCTTCTTTTCGGGGGTATCCACCATGTACACGTCGTAAGTGGAACTCGTCATCTAGCACCCGGTGAATGGATGGTTTTTGCTTGGTTCATCTCCGGCGTCGTCGTCCATACCATCGATGTCTTCAAAGGCGTAATCTAGCATGTCGGTCCTCGACAGTGGCTATTAAGTGGGTGGTTGGTGGGGCACAAAATTCCCCTCTCTCAGCCCCTAGTCTGGGCTGGGCGTAGTTCTGAGGTGATACTTCCGTAATGGCGAGAGATTGCATTAGGTCCAGAGCCTTGTTTAGGAGCGAAGGCTAGACGGGAAACCGGGGACCCGTAGAGCTAGGCATGGTAAACATCACCTAGCCATGCTCAATGGACGGAAACCTCGAGAGTTCGGAGTTAGCATCAAGAGGTGGGTTCGACTCCCCGATGATAGGGAGAGTCTTGTTTGATTCCAGGCGTGCCAATAATATAGTCGCTTCTGGGTCTCCATTAGGGAGCTCTGTAGTAGGAGAGAGTCTAGTGGGGTTAATACTCATGCCTTCAGACAAGGTGGTCCGCTCTGGATCTAAGGCCAGGGAAGGAATGATAGTTGATCCTTGAATGGTGCCTGATGATGGATCTGACGGGTTTCCTTCTTAAAGACGAGGAATAGCGGTCGAGGCCGTGAACCCTTCGAAGATCATGTCTCCTCGGATATCAGCAGCATCGTTCAGGCTTCCAAACTTGATTTGATGACCTGGGGCATAGCTATCGATCTGTTCAAGGTGACCAACTGAATTGGCACGTAGAGCGAAGCCGCCAAACACAAAAAGTTGACCAGGGGAGAAAGTTTCCCTGGAAACAACATCATTGTCGATGATCGAGCGAGCCATCGAACCTTCTGCCGATGACACAGTGGAACTCTCAATGAAAGCACCAATGTCGGTGCCAAAACCGGCCGATCTCGAGTAGGGGGTCCCGACCTGTGCGTTTGAGGATCGAAGGTAACAAGGGACATAGGGGACACGATGTTTACCCAGGTTCGGGCCCTCTTAATGGAGATAAAACCCTACGTCATGCTTGCTTATATTTGATGAGTATAGGGGTTATAAGAGTTGATCTACCTCGAGATCGAAGTGGCTAAACCCTAGATGTTGATAACCCACAAGTATAGGGGATCACAACAGTTTTCGAGGGTAGAGTATTCGACCCAAATTTATAGATTCGACACAAGGGGAGCCAAAGAATATTTCAAGGTATTAGCAGCTGAGTTGTCAATTCAACCACACATGAAGATTAATTATCTGCAACAAAGTGATTAGTAGCAAAGTAGTATGATAGTTTTGATAATAGTAACAATAGTAACGGGAACGGGAACAGTGATAGCAATAGTTTTGTAGCAAGTGTAAAAGTGATGATAGCAGTAGTAACTTAGCAATAACAATATAGGATACATTCGTAGGCATTGGATCGGTGAGTTGTTGGATGATATTCATCATGAGACAGTTATAACCTTGGGCGATACGACACTAGCTCCAGTTCTTCGATATAATGTAGGCATGTATACCGTAAATAGTCATACGTGTTTATGGAAAGAACTTGCATGACATCTTTTGTCCTACCCTCCCGTGGCAGTGGGGTCCTATTGGAAACTAAGGGTTATTAAGGCCTCCTTTCAATAGAGAATCGGAACAAAGCATTAGCTCATGGTGAATACATGAACTCCTTAAACTACGGTAATCATCGGAAGAAGTCCCCGCTATTATCACTCCGGGGTTACCGGATCATAACACGTAGTAGGTGACTATAACTTGCAAGATCGGATCTAGAACATGGATATAATGATGATAACATAAACAGTTCAGATCTGAAATCATGGCACCCGGGTGTCGGCGTCCTGGGAACGGGGGTGCCCAGACTTGCCTGCCCGCGGCCCATGAGGGTGGCTCCATAAACGGCTCGGTACGACCCAGTTTCAGCAGCGACAACTCAAGACCCTCGCGAGGGGACAAGCCTCGCAAAGCGGACGACACCAAGACCTCCCTGGGGGCAGCCTCACTAGGCTGGCTCCCGAGGAGCGTAGATATCTATGCACGGGGCACCTCGCGAGGTTCGCGTGACGTGAGCCATGACGACCAAGGCCAGATGGGCGCTAGCGGGCGGAGTGTACTAGTTCCCTCTTTGGTGCTAAGGAGGCAAGCGTAGACGTGGAGTCCCGAGGAATCAAGCAAAGGTTTCCATATCGGTGCAACAGGACCAAGACTAGCAGGACGGCAGGACGGAGGTCATCACGGAGCCCACAGCAGCGTCACCACCAGAGCCTTTGGCAGGCGAAGACTACTTTTGTCACGATAGCTTATACTAGTTTCCCCCCTTCAAACTTGGCCATTGTGGGATCCAGTCCTGCCTAAAAATTTGGGAAGAGGACCAGGGCCACTATAAATAGGACCTAGCCACCACCGTAGCAAGGCAGATCATTTAGATCATCCTCTCACCCACCAGCTCATCGAGCTCAAGAACACCTCACCTCCTGAGGTTGCTCATCCTCTATACTAGTTCATCCTCAGCCCCCGAGGCAATCCACCCACAAACTGGAGTAGGGTATTAAGCCGCAAGGTGGACCAAACCAGTAGAAACCCCCATGTATCTTATTCTTTGGGTTCGTCAAGCTAGGCCGTGGGATCATTGAGCGAGCGAATTGGGGAGAGAGTGTTCTTCGTGTGCACCCCAGAGTTCGACCCTCTCAATTGTTTGCCAGAACCCATAAATTGACATTTGGCGTGCCAGGTAGGCGTGCGCCGGAGCTTCGCCTCTCTGTCTGCTCCGTCACACGCCCCTCCGGTTGGATCAAAGGGCGTGCACGAAGACGCCATGGGCCTCCGGGCCTTCTCCCCCACCTTACGATGGGTGAAGTGGTCGCACAAGTTCAAGCCCCAGATGCCGCCTCACTACGATGGCACGACGGATCCAGCAGCCTTCCTGCTGGTGTACGAGGTGGCTGTCCGAGAAGCCGGAGGCTATGACAAGGTCATGGCCAGCTGGATTCCCATGACCCTCGCCGGTGTACCACGCGCCTGGCTGCTCAACCTGCTATGATCTTCCGTGTCCTCCTGGGAAGAGCTGTGCGGTCTCTTCATCGCGCGCTTCACAACACCAGTGCCCCTCGCCGTTGCAGCCCTCATCGGCGGTTCGAAGGCACCTCCCTCGGATCGCCACGTCAAGTAGTTCTTCCGCCGAATGGGCGCCGCCTCTGTTCAGCAGGGATCTCCTCTCAAATGGGTGGCGCCCAAGGCCAACCTCACCTTCGACTCAGGGGACCATTCGGCGATCACCGCTGGTTCAGGCGCACTCCTGATGCTCTGCACACCCACCATCTGCAACGTAGCAGTAACCAAGAACCTCATCGACAGTGGGGCTGGCCTCAATGTGCTCTCAGTGGAAGCTTTCGGCTTGCTCCACGTGCCGCATGGTTGACTCCATCCCACCAAGCCCTTCTCCGGGGTTGGCACCAATTCCACCAGCCCCTGTGGAAGATCTGCCTCCCAGTCACCTTTGGTACCCGCGGCAACTACCGCACCGAGCTTATCGACTTTGACCTCGCTTGCGTCGGCCTCCTGTACAACGCCATCCTCTGGTACCCTGCCTGGCTCAGTTCATGGCGGCAACTCATCCCGCCTACAACCTCATGAAGATGCCAGGGAGCAGCGGCATCCTCACCGTGGCTAGAGACACCAAGGAGGCCCTGGCGGCCGTCAAGCTCGCCTTCAGGGCCGGGGCGGCGGTGCACCCCACAGGTGAAGCAGCACCTGGGACCCAAGGGCTGCGCTGGCAAAGAAGAAGCAATTGTTCTCTCAAGATCGGGCCAAGACGAAGCAGGTGCCGGTCGACGAGGACGGGGCCTCAGGAGCCACCTTCCCCATAGGTGCCGACCTTGCCTCAAAGCAAGAAGAGGCATTAGTGAACTTCATGTACGCAAATAAGGAGGTATTCGTCTGGGAGCCCACGCAGCTGGTTGGGGTCTCGAGGGGGTAATCGAGCATCACTTAAGGGTGTGCCCGAATGTGCGGCCGGTGAAGCAGAAGGCGCGGTGATAGTCCGTAGAGAATCAGTCCTTCATCATCCAGGAGACCCGCAAGCTGCAAGATGCAGGTGCCATCCGCGAGGTTCGGTACCCGGAGTGGCTGGCGAACCCAGGTGTCATTCCTAAGAAAGGCGGGAAGGAGTGCATGTGCATTGACTTCACCAACCTCAACAAGGCCTGCCCTCAAGACCCATTCCCGCTTCAACGCATTGATTAGATCGTTGACTCCACCGCCGAGTGCGACTTGCTATGTTTCCTAGATGCTTTCTTAGGTTACCACCAAATCAAGACGGCGGTAGAGGACGTAGAGAAGACGGCTTTCTTAACCCCGTCCGGGGTGTACTGCTACACCTGCATGCCGTTCGGGCTGCGTAATGCTAGGGCCACCTTCCAGCGGCTGATGCACATCGCTCTAGGCCTACAGCTTGGGAGGAACGTTGAGGCTTATGTCTACGACATTCTGGTGAAATCTCGGGAGGCAAGGACCCTCATTTAGGATCTCGAGGAGACTTTCGCCAGCCTGCACAAGGTAGACCTGTGGCTCAACCCGGAGAAATGTGTGTTCGGCGTCCCCTCCGGAAAGCTGTTGGGTTTCCTCGTGTCGCACAGGGGGATCTAGGCAAACCCGGAGAAGGTCAAATCAATAGAAGACATGATGTAGGGTAGAACCCTAATCGGCCGATCTTTCACGAAAGGTGATGTAGGGTAGAACCCTAATCGCCCGATCTTTCACGAAAGGAGCGGATCCCGTGAAGAACATGAGGAACACAAAGAGGGAAACAATGGAAAAAAGGGAAAACACAAGGGGGAAACACAAGAGGAACACTCAAACTAACAAGAACAAGTCACACATGTGCTAGATCCTCGGATACATAGAATGATACACGAATCCACAGACAACTAAGGACGATACAAGGGTAGTCGGTTCTTCTCTGTAAGGAGGTCTTGATGTTCTTCTCCAAAAAGAGGTCTTGAATCCAAAGGGATCTTCTCTGAAGAGGCCGCGGTCTCTCACGAGGAGTAGATCTGATGTGGATGAGTGAAGCTCTATCTCTAAGTATGAGCTAAACCAACGCTAACCCTAGAAAGTTGTACAGGATAGAGTATATATAGTCTAGGTGACGAAAGGGTACACGGGCCTCGGCCCAAGTGGCTACGTGCAGGCAGGGCCGGAAGTTCCGGGCTAGGCCGGAAGTTCTAGGCGACGGTGGTTCCGGGGAGGGTCCGGCCTAACCAGAGAGTTGGCGCGGTGGAGATGTGTTGGCATCCGGGGGCCGAAAGGTCCGGGCAGGCCGGAGGTTCCGGGTGCTGGAAGGTCCGGGACAGGGTCCGGGCTAACTCGAGAGTTGGCATGCCTGGGCTGGTCGAAGTCATCGGCGGCCGAAAGCTCCGGGTCGGCCGGAAGGTCTGGGGGCCGGAAGTTCCGGGCTCTGGCCGGAGGTTCTGGGCTGTCCAGAGTGTTGATGCATGTCTTTTCTTCTACAGTCATCGGCTCCAAGTCTTGAGCGTTGTACCTGATGACACATAGTATCTCGAACTTAGGCAGTAGCCATGTCTCACTTGAAGAGGGGGAAAACTCAAGTAGGATGTCACCTCGGATTGAATAGCACGTGCCCTAGCCCTTGTCATTGGTCCACTTGGATCTTGGATAGTTGAGGTGGCGTCCATGGGGATGGTCCTGGGATGCTCCGCATCATCTCCCCTCCCTTGGGGAAGATCTGTCCTCGGATCAAATTCTTCATCACCATGGAAGGGAGAGAGATCTTTGATGTTGAAGATGTCGCTCACGTTGTATTTGTCGCGCGGGAGGTCGATCTTGTAAGCGTTGTCGTTGTAGCGTGTGAGCACCTTGAAGGGTCCATCTGCTCGAGGTCGAAGCTTAGACTTGCGTTCTTGTGGAAAGCGCTCCTTGCGAAGGTGTAGCCACACGAGATCACCAATGTTGAAGACCATAGGTTGCTTGTTGATGTTGAGCTTGGTCGCAAGGCGTTGTACTTGCCGCTTGATGGTGTGTCTTGTATCTTCATGCACCTTCTTGAGATGGGTCGCTTGTGCACTTGCATCCAAATTGATTCGCTCGTGGAGTGGTAGAGGTAGAATATCCAATGGTGACAAAGGTTTGAATCCGTAGAGGACCTCGAAAGGTGACTTGCCGGTTGTTGAGTGTCTTGCTCAGTTGTAGGCGAACTCGGCGATGGGTAGACACTCCTCCCACTCCTTGATGTTCTTCTTGATGAGTATTCGAAGTAGAGCGGAGAGTGTGCGGTTTGTCACCTCTGTTTGGCCGTCGGTTTGAGGATGGTACGCCGTGGAGAAAAGTAGCTAGATTTCGAGCTTGGCGCATAGGGTCTTCCAAAAGTAGCTAAGGAACTTGACATCACGGTCGGAGACGATAGTCTTTGGCACATGTGAAGCATCGTCTATCTTGTTACAAGGAATAAAGTGTGCCTGATAGACGCGAGGGTGTCCCGATCTTTCGATGAGATAATAACTATCGATTTGGTCGAGATGACTTTGACGATCCGACTACAAACGTGCACGACGTTGCGCCTTAGCAATCGCTAAACCAATCTCCTGAGGTTACTGACGATGCCGGAAGCACGGTCAGCCTGACCACGAAGGTCTATTCCTGCAAGCAATCGAAGAACGAGCAAGAATATCATAAAGCAATCTGAATATTGCAAATATATATGAAGTATTGATAGTGGTGGGGATCCGTAAGCGGTCTTGGTCTGGTCGTTGGACACAAACGAAGTACACGAAGTTGCAATGGCTAACTTTTAACTAAACAAATCCCAAGGAAAAAAGCTACTAGATGGATCTACTTATATAGGAGCAAAGGGTGGCGGCCAAGGAGGTGGGAGGACGTCCCAAGGCAGCCTAAAACTAACCCTAGGTCGTACAAGGCTCATGGGCCCAAGTGGAGGTGATGCAACACCTTTGGGCTTGTAGTTTGACTCGGATTCTGCTGCGACGTCAGATTCTTTCGTCCGTAACTCAACGCTCCGGACGAATTTGAAGGTGAATCCTATTGGGTTGGAAAGAGCACGAAATCTAGTTTCCAACAAAAAAAGAATCACCCAATTCGGATTCCGTATGAAAAAGTTGTTGGCGTTTTGAGTCAGGTATGTCTGTGCAGTCCGAATCTGAATCCAGAACGTGAGAGACTTGGACTCTATCTTCTCTTGGCCCAAAAGTGACGTGAGAGGACTTTTTGAACACAACCTAAACTTCTCCTTTTCCCTTATCTTCATATGTGGATTGTACAAATGTCCCATACACCTGCAATTATACAAAACACAAAAGTGTGTGAAGTATTTTTGTTCTGGATAACATAAATAGATTATTGAATAGTTTGCATTAGAAATCACCTGACAAATATGCATATATGCAATATTTTTGGTCGTATCCAAGGTAGTCATGTCCTCATCATCCCCCCCTTTTTGAAAACAAAGCCGTCCTCGGCATTGCTTAATCTGAAATGTGGCTAACAAAAGAGACAAGGTGTACATGTTGTATATGTATATGTCATCCATTTTAACTTCCCTTGATTTTTGCACATATGTCACATGTATACATGAGTAACTTTCATTGTTCATAAAATCTAAAGCCAAAAAATTATAACAAGAAGTAGAAGGCATGAAAATATTGCAACTCAGTTTGCACATATAAGTGAAGCTCTTATTCACTTCAAAAGATTGACAATGTTCATCATTAAACCATCCTAACTTCGATGAATAAACCTTACTTGCATCAAATTTACATACTACAACATGCTTAAATAAGCAAACATGCAATAAGTCATTGGACACAGAATCATCATCAAGATTAGAGGTCATATCAAAATGATTAAACATTGGTTCTTTTGCATCAACAGTTAATTCAATGGGTGCACTCAAAATTGTTGATATTTCAGTTGTTTGATCACATGACGCATTCATGACAGTAACAAGAGTCTCCAAAATAGGTGGTGTGCTCAAATCAACAGGTAACTCAACACATGATGCATTCAAGTTAATTAGGCATGCTTCACTCTCATGTGAAGTTATATCATCAATACCTTTACTGTTACCTCGCAGAGATATAGCTGATGTAGGTACGGACGTTGACACTGTACCATACTCTTGAGATGATATCGCGCTCACAATCTGAGGTGGGGCTGCTCTAGTAGGTGCAATAGTGGAGTAACCAACCGGCGGTGGTGAGCATGAACTGGAATAGTAGTTGTTGTAGTCACCCAATGCATCCTCCTGTATCTGTCTCTCAAAGGTACAAGCACGGACATACATACCAGTAATGCAACGAGGAATATACTGAAATCTTGGCTGAATATCATGGTTCAAACCACCAAAAAATCTATTCATTGTATCATCCTCAGATTATTCTATGTCACAATGATGCATATAAGATTTGAACTCTTGGTAGTAAGCATGAACAGTGTTACTGCCTTGTTTTAATTGCTCCAATTTGCGACGCAATTCACGACGATAGTAAGGAGGAAAAAATTGTTGTCTCATTACAGCTTTCAAAACTTTCCAAGTTGTGGGTTGGTTATCAATGTTTTTCTTATAATGTACACTCCACCAAACAGAAGCAAAACCAGTAAATGCTCTAATGGTAGCTCGTACTCTCTCAAGTTCAGAAAAATCATGGTGACTAAAAACTTGTTCTACTTCAAGCTCCCAAGCTAGATAAATAGCAGGATTAAATCTACCCTCAAATGATGGTAAAGAGATAACCTGACCATATGCTTGTGTGTGTTGTCCCAACTCTCGTGATGGTGAAGATGTGTCCGTCGTCCAAGAACTTCTATCTCTGGAACCTGTCATGATTAGTAGAAACAAGAACCAAAATTCGAGAATAATGTTCCTATGAACTACTGGGATGTGGTTGTAAAGTGCTCACACTAAAGCAAATATCAATATCTTACAAGTTCTTACCATGCGGCAGGTGGTGACAGGCAACCAGCAGTGTCAAATAACTCCGAAGATTGTGTAAAGCGATAGCTAGGGGAACGTGCGTATACACGGTGTAAAAATATGTGGAGCTGGGTTGGCTATATATGGTAGCAAAAGATTAGCAATAATCAATTCAGAGATGCAATGTTGAATAAACGCTCAACGACGGTACTGTGCTGGTCCTAGGCTAGACCGAACTAGAGACGCAAGCCTAGAACACTAATGAGGTCACGTCGTAGCACAACTAGCATCAATGAAGGATACTAAGTAGCTCTGGACAGCAAGATATAAGTGAAGATCACAACGGCAGTAAAGATAATGATGTGAAACAACAGCCAAGCAGGATATATCAACAACTTTGTATCCAACTTTCCTCTGAAAAAGTATGTGCCGATTTTTTTGATTTTTTTTCAAGAATGGTATTGTCTCAAGCTTTCAAACACAAAATGAATCACTCAATTCCGAGTTGATATGAGGAGTCAAAAAATTCGAAAACTGGCCTGAAAAACTGGAATAAGGTGTGTTCATGAACTTCGGAGGGCAAAACGACCTATTTAGAATCCGATTTTGAGGTGCCAAATATTGAACAAGCTTCTTCAACTATTTAGATGCGGCTCGTCGCTAGCTTTCGTTTGAGTACTCGCGGAGGCAAAACGGACTTCGTATGAGGAAGTTATGCATGTTTTACTGAATAGTGCACAAAACAGATTCCAATCCGAATTCAACTACGAGATTGAGTCCAAAAAGATCCGAATTTTGTTTTTTTTCTTCTCTCTTTTTTTCCTCACACTTTTTTTTTCTTTCTCTCCTTTTTTTCTCTAACTTTTTTCCTCTTTTTTTCTCTCGTTTTCTTTTCTCTATTTTTTTTCTCCCTCTTTCCAAAACAATCTAGATAAGATGCAGATTGGATCAAGCGAAGATGTGAACAATCTCAACTATTATTATGACAATGAATGGTGGGTAGCACGTGGTGGAAATTGATGGATGAGTGATGGACAGCGGAAGAGATAATGATGCAGCGGTGGCGTGACTAATGTGAACAGAACTCGAAACTCTAAACGAACTAGACACTAAGACCAGCAACTCGACACGACGATGCAACCGATAATTCAACTATGCAAGCAATGAAAAGAAAATTGCAAAGGCTCAGAGTGGATTGGACCAAGGATGAATAGATCTAACTCTTTTTTTGTGGCTTTTTCTTGGACAATAGGTAAGAAAATAAATCTAATCTAGGAAAACTGGAAATTCTCACCGAGCAACCTGAAAACTGGTACCACTTGATAGAGGCAAAGGTGTCCCGATCTTTCGATGAGATGGTGGCTATCATTTTCTATGGGAGACGACTTTGACGATCCGAATACAAACGTGCACGACGTTGCGCCTTAGCAATCGCTAAACCAATCTCCTGAGGTTACTGACGATGCCGGAAGCACGGTCAGCCTGACCACGAAGGTCTATTCCTGCAAGCAATCGAAGAACGAGCAAGAATATGATAAAGCAATCTGAATATTGCAAATATATATGAAGTATTGATAGTGGTGGGGATCCATAAGCGGTCTTGGTCTGGTCGTTGGACACAAACGAAGTACACGAAGTTGCAATGGCTAACTTTTAACTAAACAAATCCCAAGGAAAAAGCTACTAGATGGATCTACTTATATAGGAGCAAGGGGTGGCGGCCAAGGAGGTGGGAGGACGTCCCAAGGCAGCCTAAAACTAACCCTAGGTCGTACAAGGCTCATGGGCCCAAGTGGAGGTGATGCAACACCTTTGGGCTTGTAGTTTGACTCGGATTCTGCTGCGACGTCAGATTCTTTCGTCCGTAACTCAACGCTCCGGACGAATTTGAAGGTGAATCCAATTGGGTTGGAAAGAGCACGAAATCTAGTTTCCAAAAAAAAAGAATCACCCAATTCGGAGTCCGTATGAAAAAGTTGTTGGCGTTTTGAGTCAGGTATGTCTGTGCAGTCCGAATCTGAATCCAGAACGTGAGAGACTTGGACTCTATCTTCTCTTGGCCCAAAAGTGACGTGAGAGGACTTTTTGAACACAACCTAAACTTCTCCTTTTCCCTTATCTTCATATGTGGATTGTACAAATGTCCCATACACCTGCAATTATACAAAACACAAAAGTGTGTGAAGTATTTTTGTTCTGGATAACATAAATAGATTATTGAATAGTTTGCATTAGAAATCACCTGACAAATATGCATATATGCAATATTTTTGGTCGTATCCTAGGTAGTCATGTCCTCATCAGTGGCATTTTTGATAAATGGTCCACAACGGCAAATATGGAATCTTTCCCATTGCGAGTCCTAGGCAAACCAAGAACAAAGTCCATGCTAATGTCTTCCCAAGGTTGGTAGGGAATTGGTAAAGGCATATAGAGACCATGCGATTGAGCTTTGGACTTAGCTTTGCGACATGTAGAACACCGGTTGGTGAAACAATTGACATCCCGAAACATCTTAGGCCAAAAGTAGCTCTTCGAGAGCATGGCGAACGTCTTGTCGTGTCCGAAGTGTCCCATTAAGCCTCCTCCATGAGATTCCTGCAAAAGCAACAAACGAAGAGAGGACTCGGGAATGCAAAGTTTGTTAGCTCTCATAAGATAGCCATCTTTGATGTAATAGCGTTCCCAAGATGTATTTGACAAACACTTGGCATAAGGAATAGCAAAAGTTGCATCATGCTCATACAAGTGTTTGATATGCTCGAAGCCAATGACATCTAACTCATGTTGCGTGACAAGCATGCATATGCGAGAAAGAGCATCCGCTACGATGTTTTCTTTACCCTTGATGTACTTGATGACATAGGGAAAAGACTCAATAAATTCACTCCATTTGGCATGACGTTTGTTTGACTTGGTTTGACCCTCAAGATACTTGAGGGTCTCATGATCGGTATGAATGATAAACTCATGGGGACGAAGGTAATGTTCCCATTCATGCAAAACGCGGACTAAAGCATATAGCTCTTTGTCATAGATGGGGTAATTGAGTTGTGCTCCGGAAAGTTTCTCACTAAAGTAAGCTATGGGGCGCTTCTCTTGCGTTAACACACCTCCTATGCCATTACCACTAGCATCGCAATGAATCTCAAAAGGCTTGTTGAAGTTGGGTAAAGCAAGCACGGGAGCATGAGTAAGCAAATTCTTAAGCTCATTGAATGTGATATCTTGGGATGGTCCCCAAATAAAAGGTGCATTCTTCTTGCTCAAAGCATGTAAAGGCGAAACAATGGTGCTAAAATCCTTCACAAAGATACGATAGAAACCCACAAGGCCAAGAAAACTACGCACTTGATGCAAGTTGGTTGGTTGGGGCCAAGTCTTAATAGCATTGATCTTGGACTCATCTACATGAACACCCTTACAAGAAACAACAAAACCCAAGAAAACGAGCTTATCAACACCAAAAGGCATTTATCCATATTAGCATAGAGGCGCTCTTTTCTAAGAGTTTGCAAAATGGTGCGGACATGGGTGACATGCTCTTTGACAGATTTGCTAAACACAAGAATGTCATCAAAGTAGACCACAACAAATATACCAATGTATGGGCGAAAGACATGATTCATAAGGTGCATAAAAGTGCCCGATGCTTCCGAGAGACCCATAGGCATGACTAACCACTCATACAAACCAAACTTGGTTTTGAATGCGGTCTTCCATTCATCACCCTCTTGTATGCGGATTTGAGAGTGACCACTCTTAAGATCAATTTTGGAAAATATAGTGGCACCACTAAGATCATCTAGCATATCATCTAGGCGTGGAATGGGATACCTATAGCGAACGGTGATAGCATTGATAGGTCTACAATCGGAGCACATGCGAAAGCTACCGTCACATTTTGGCACAAGAATGACCGGTATGGCACAAAGGCTCAAACTTTCACACACATGTCCATGGTCTATGAGATGCTTTACTTGCCTTTGAATTTCTTTGGTTTCTTCGGGGTTGACGCGATGGGAGCTTTGTTCGGAAGCGGAGCTCCGGGGATGAGGTCGATGCGGTGCTCAATGCCTCATAGTGGAGGTAGTCCCGGAGGTAGCTCATCGGGGAAAACATCGTGAAATTCCTGCAATAAAGAAGATAACACAACGGTAGATTGTGAGAGGTGTTAGTTTCTGGTTCCTTGTCCTTGCGCAATAGGACATAGTGTAGGACACTCGATGGGTTCTCACACACTTCCCTCATCTCACGTTTGGTGGCAAATATAACTAAGTTTTTCTTGTCGCTCATCATGGAGGCACTCGATTTTGGCTTGTGGCACTCACTCTCTTTGTGGTGGCTCGCTCTCTCACTATGGTCTCCATGATGGGTGGTTTGCTTGTCGGTGATCACTGGACTTGGCGACATTGGACGGAGGACGTACTCCTTGCCCTTCATCTTGAAGATGTAGTGGTTCGTTCGGCCGTTGTGGACGACTCCTCTATCGAATTGCCAAGGCCGTCCAAGGAGAAGATGACAAACTGTCATTGGAACGACGTCGCACTCCAAGGTGTCTTCGTAGCCGCCGATCTTGAAGGAGACTTGTACTCGGTGCTCGACTTGGATAGTGCCGCTGTCACTAAGCCATTGCACTTTGTATGGATGTGGATGCCTCGTCTTGGGCAATTGGAGCTTGGAGCAAAGTTCTTCACTTGTGAGATTGTGACAACTCCCTCCATCAATGATGACCTTGACAGATCGTCCACTGATGCCGGCCTTGGTGTGGAATATGTGGCATCATTGGTCTTCTTCTTGGTGATATTGGAGAGTCAAGACTTTGGAGACAACAAGTGCGGGACTTGAGTCTTCATCACAAAAGACTTGTTCTTCTTCATTGCTCACATGGCGGTGCATGGCGACTTGCTCGAGGGCTTCCATTTCGCCTTCGCTCATGGAGTCATAAGTGCCATCATCGTTGAAGACCATGGTTTGCTTGTTAGTGCACTCGTAGGACTTGTGGCCTCAGCCTCCGCAAGTGAAACACTTGAAGGAACTGGTCTTGACGGTCTTATCAGTTGGGGTTGATGATGATGAAGCTCTCGGCTTGAAGTTGCTCGTAGTAGGATTGCTTGTAGTTGGCGAAGCTTTCTTGGAAGTCGGCTTGTCGATGTTGGAAGTAGAAGGTCTTGTAGTCGGTGTTGGAGTAGTTGAAGCTTGGTTATTGGAGAATCCGTAGGACTTGGATGAGAACTTGGCATACTTGAAATCATCTTGCACTTGGCGTTCCGCTTTGGTAGCTTGGTGCACTAGCTTGATGAGATTTGAGTATGGTTGGAAGTCGGCGATCTTCTTGATAGGATGATTGAGTCCATTCAAGAAACCTGCCATTGTTTGCTCATCATCTTCCGTGACATTGGCTCTTATCATTGCAATCTCCATCTCCTTGTAGTATTCTTCAACGCTCTTGGTTCCTTGCTTGAGTTGTTGAAGTTTCTTGAAGAGATCGCGGTTGTAGTAGGTAGGTACGAAGCGTGCTCTCATGGCATCCTTCATTTGCGCCCAAGTAGTGCTGGGTGCTTCACCTCTTGCCTCTCGGCGCTCAATGACTTGTTCCCACCAAATGAGCACATAGTCTTGGAACTCAAGGGATGCCATTGCGATCTTCTTCTCTTCTTCATAATTGTGCAAACGGAAAATCTTGTCAACTTTCAATGCCCATGAAAGGTACTGTTCGGGATCGTTGCTTCCGTTGAACTTGGGCATGGTGAACTTGAGCTTGCCATGGCGTTGCTCTTCATTGTGTTGGGGTCGGGGATGATGACGCCCATGCTGTAGATGATTGTTCAACTCGTGGTGCTCATGGCGCGGAAGGTTGTTATCCTCATGTTGCTCTTGTCGTGGAGGATTTCCATTGTCTTCATGCTCTCGATGAACTTGATGGTGTTAGCGAGCTTGTGGAGGATCTTCGCGAGCTCGAAGAGGAATTTGACGATGCACGCGAGCCTGGAATCTTTGTTCTTGAATTTCTTCGCAATGTGCTTCCTCTTGTTCATGGTCTTGCCGGCTTCGGTCGGCAACGGCTCGACTCGAATCGCGTAGAGCTTGTTGCGCCGCAAGTGCTTGAGCATCACGGAGTTGTTGTTCTTGATGTTGTGCCTCGGCATCTTGGGCATTTTGGTGTAGACGCGCTCGCTCTTCCTCTGCATGTTGGCGTTGTTGTTGCCGTTCTCATGCAAGCGCAAAGGCTTATTGAGTTTGACATTGTCGACGCTCTTGAGAGTCGGTGTCTCTTAGGGGATTGAGGCTTGCTTGATGGTCGGCGTGCACGGTGTACTTGAGCCGGAGAGTGTAAAGTCGGAGTGGCGGCTTGAACGGCTCCTTCTTGAAGTGGAAGACGAGCGGTTGAGCAACGAAGCACGAATTTCGTCCATCCTTGCGTCATTCTCTTGCTTGTGATCGTCGAGCTTGTGGTCGAAGTAGTCCTTTGTACGTTTCTCAGAAAGTCGCACGTCGGCGACAAGGTTGTCGATGCGTTCACTCATCACTTGTTGCTCTTGATGCAAAGCACGTTGTGCACCGAAGAGGTGACTCTTGGTGACGAAGGAGTTCATGTCGTCGTCTTGCTCCATGAAGAGTGGGTTGGTAGAAGTACATGGCCTATCCATCATTCCAAGACAAATGTGAGTGGTAGAAAGAGAAGAACGAGTACCAAATGTACCTTGACCGAAGTTGAAAGTGGATCGAGGATCACTCCAATGTAGGACAAGGAAATAGCACAATTGGTACGAGTTCTTGTCGGTTTCTCACACCTACACAAGTAAAAGCTTTTGGTGGAGCTTGGTTAGGATGGTGGCACAAAATTTGATGCAATTGTAAGTGAGCTTCAATAATGTTGGAAAAGATTCGCAAGATGCAATGTAACAAGTAGACCAAGCATATATGGTACACGGAAACACACGCGCAAAAAGATAAGTGGGGTTGTGCAACCAAGGGTGAGCCGAAATGTGGAATCCACAAAAATGCTCTCGTTGCACAACACTAGAGAGACGCTAGCACGATTGCATGATAGGCGGATACAAGAACTTGTGCACAACCTACTTAGCAAAAATGCAATGACTTCTATCCCAAATATTTTGTATGCAAGGTGTTGCTATGATATGATCCAGGATGATCGAGTATGACAATCTTAATGTTGTATGATGCTATGGTTCTTGCTTAAAAGCTCTTTGCTTATCTTTCTTCTTTGCTTAAAAGCTTGGTTGGCTCTTTGATGTTTGAGCTCTTTTCTCATGCAATGCTTCACGAACCAAGATAGCAAGTGAGTATGCGATGACAACTTTGTGACACAAGAGATGATACCAATATAGGCAACAATGATGTATGTATGCTATGGGAAGTATGATCACTAATGTGCACAAGTCTCGTTGCCGGCAATACTGAAAGCACAAGTGCTCCCTAGGTGGTTTTGATAATTGATGACAACATATCTCTTGTTGGACTAATGTTTTCACCTAGTATGTTTCAGATAAGTTCAACAATGGAGTGGCATGGACTAAAGGGTGTGGGAAGGTCTCCAAGACACTAAGAACAAAGGATTGGCTAAAGCTTGAAGTTCAAGACTCTTCATTTTACATTTTAGTGATCCAAGATCACATTGAGTCCATAGGAAAAGCCAATACTATCAAGGAGGGATGAGGTGTTGTTTAATGAGCCTCTTGCTCAAGTGCTTAATGATAGGCTCCAAAATCCTCAGCTACTTTCCCATATCCACAAATGACCTAAACCCTAAGCCAAACTCGGTCATACCGATTCCTTCATTCCGGCGCCACCGAGTTTCACTTGTCATTTCCCACTGCCAAACCCTAGCAATTCGGTCCTACCGATAAGGATCTCGGTCTCATCGAGATGGGCTTGCAAACTCTCTGTTACCTACTGCATTACTCTCGGTCCCACCGAGATATGCAATCGGTCCCACCGAGTTTGCTTGGCCAACTCTCTGTTTTGCTTATTACCCAAATCGGTCCCATCGAGTTTGAGTAATCGGTCAAACCGAGTTTTGGATTTTCCCTAACCCTAGCACATCGGTCCCACCGAGTTGTTCCAATCGGTCCCACCAAAATTCATAACGGTCACTAGGTTTACCATGTCGGTCCGACCGAGTTTTCTGATTCGGTCCCACCGAGATTGATAAATTGTGTGTAACGGCTGGATTTTGTGTGGAGGCTATAAATACCCCTCCACCTCCTCTTCACTCGTGGAGAGAGCCATCAGACTAAACCTACACTTCCAGCATCCTATTCCTGAGAGAGAACTACCTACTCATGTGTTGAGGCCAAGACATTCCATTTCTACCATATGAATCTTGATCTCTAGCCTTTCCCAAGTTGCTTTCCACTCAAATCTTCTTTCCACCAGATCCAAATTATGAAAGAGAGTTGAGTGTTGGGGAGACTATCATTTGAAGCACAAGAGCAAGGAGTTCATCATCAACACACCATTTGTTACTTCTTGGAGAGTGGTGTCTCCTAGATTGGCTAGGTGTCACTTGGGAGCCTCCGACAAGATTGTGGAGTTGAACCAAGGAGTTTGTAAGGGCAAGGAGATCGCCTACTTCGTGAAGATCTACCGCTAGTGAGGCAACTCCTTCGTGGGCGATGGCCATGGTGGGATAGACAAGGTTGCTTCTTCGTGGACCCTTCGTGGGTGGAGCCCTCCGTGGACTCGCGCAACCGTTACCCTTCGTGGGTTGAAGTCTCCATCAACGTGGATGTAGGATAGCACCACCTATCCGAACCACGGGAAAAACATCCGTGTCTCCGATTGCGTTTGAATTCTCCAAACCCTTCCCTTTACATTCTTGGAAGTTGCATGCTTTACTTTCCGCTGCCTATATACACTTTGCATACTTGCTTGATATGTATTGTGAGTGCTGAAATTATGCTTAAACTCCACTCAAACCAAAAAAGCTTAAAAATTGCAACTTTGGCATGAAGTGTCTAATCACCCCCCTCTAGACACATCTACTTCAAGGTCCTACAAATACTCAATGGCTAGTCTCGATGGGTAAGCAACGCAATGGAGTAAGGCTATGATGGCTAACAATGTAATGGCAAGAGTGATATGTCCAATACCAAGATGAGGTTATTGGTCTTGCTTCCGGTATGGTGTCAAAATGGTGGCACGAATACCAAGATGTAGTCGAGGTGGTCGTTGTTGATGACGCGTCCATGGCGAAGATGAGTGGCGGTGATGTCGATGTCGAACCGTACCTAGATAGCCGAAACACAATAGGATGCGGTACCGCAACTCAAATTCTCAAACCTCAAAGTAGCAATTGTGTCGGAGAGCGAAACGGTCCAAAAATAGTTGGGTTATGCGGAAGTGGTGGAGGTATGCGGAAGTATATGTGGTATATGGTAAGCACCGAAACAAAATTTGGTGGAAATTGGCCGGAGTTGTGGAAGTAGTGCGAACTTTTTGTCTAAACCGGAAGTTCCGGGCAAGACGAAAGGTCCGGGGACCAGAGGTTCCGGGGAAGGCCGGAAGGTCCGGGGGCCGGAATGTCCGGGCTGGACCGGAAGTTCCGGTGGTCGTGATTCTACCAAGAACAGAGACTTTGGGATCGTGGATTTGGGCGGAAAAACTTGCGGAAAAGCCCAAATCTGAAGGGGGAAAAGAAGAAATTGGAGGAAAAGAAAGGGGGGAGGCTAGATCTACGAGCCACACACAAAATTCACGGACCAAAACCAACAAAATCTCAACACACCAACAAATCACAAAAAAACAATTGGGGCTATTTTTGGTGGGGATTTTCGGATTAGGACGAAAAACAACAAAATTAGGTTAGAAAACGAAGAGGGGGCTCCGAAATCGTGATCAACCTTGCACTAGATACCAAGATGATGTAGGGTAGAACCCTAATCGCCCGACCTTTCATGAAAGGAGTGGATCCTGCGAAGAACACAAGGAACACAAAGAGGGAAACGAGGGAAACACAAGAGGAACACTCAAAATAACAAGAACAAGTCACACATGTGCTAGATCCTCGGATACATAGAACGATACACGAATCCACGGACAACTAAGGATGATACAAGGGTAGCCGGTTCTTCTCCGTGAGGAGGTCTTGATGTTCTTCTCCAAAAGGAGGTCTTGAATCCAAAGGGATCTTCTCTGAAGAGGTCACGGTCTCTCACGAGGAGTAGATCCGATGTGGATGAGCGAAGCTCTATCTCTAAGTATGAGCTAAACCAACGCTAACGCTAGAAAGTCGTATGGGATACAGTATATATAGTCTAGGTGACGAAAGGGTACACGGGCCTCGGCCCAAGTGGCTGCGCGCAGGCAGGGCCGGAAGTTCCGGGCGCCGGATGGTCCGGCCTAACTAGAGAGTTGGCGCGGTGGAGATGTGTTGGCATCCGGGGGCCGGAAGGTCCGGGCAAGCCAGAGGTTCCGGGCGGCGGAAGGTCCGGGACGGGGTCCGGGCAAACCCGAGAGTTGGCACGCCTGGGCTGGTCGAAGTCATCTGTGGCCCGAAGCTCCGGGTCAGCTAGAAGTTCCGGGGGCCAGAAGTTCCGGGCTCTGGCCGGAGGTTCCGGGCTGTCCAGAGTGTTGACGCCTGTCTCTTATTCTACAGTCCCCGGCTCCGAGTCTTGAGCATTGTACCTGATGACACATAATATCTCGGACTTAGGCAGTAGCCATGTCTCACTTGAAGAGGGGGAAAACTCAAGTAGGAGTGATGTCACCTCGGATTGAATAGCACGTGCCCTAGCCCTTGTCATTGGTCCACTTGGAGCTTGGATAGTTGAGGTGGCATGCATGGGGATGGTCGTGGGATGCTCCACATCAAAAGGAGCGGATCCCGTGATGAACACGAAGAACACGAGGAGGGAGACGAGGGAAAACACAAGGGAAAACACAAGAGGAACACTCAAAGGAGTAAGGCTATGATGGCTATCAATGTAATGGCAAGAATGATGTATCACGATACCAAGACGAGGTTACCGTTCTTGCTTACGGTATGGTGTCAAAATGGTAGACCGAATACCAAGATGTAGTCGAGATGGTCGTTGTTGATGACGCGTCCGTGGCGAAGTTGAGCAGCGGCGATATGGATGTCGAACCATACCTAGATAGCCGAAACACGAAAGGATACGAAACCGCAACTCAAATACTCAAAGCTCGAAGTGGCAACACGTGTCGGAGTGCGAAATGGGTAAGCAAAGGTGGTGGTATGCGGAAGTGGTGATGGTGTATAGGTGGTAGGAGTGCGTATGCGGAAATGTGGGGCAGTGGTGGAGCAAAACTGAAAAAAATCAGTTTCGTCAGGGTTCGTCGGAGGTCCGGGCTGGGTCGGTCGTCCGGTCGTCGGACGTCCGGGCTGGGTCCGACATCCGGTGCCTGGGCGAATTTCAGGCACGGGATGAACTTCACGTGTTCGTGATGGAGATGTGGGAAATCGTCGAATCCGGAGGATTTTGTGGATGGAAAGGGTGGAGACAAGGGGGAAAAGCTAGATCAACTCAAAACAAAGCAAATCCAACAAAATTTCAACACACTAACAAATCACAAAAATAAATTGTTGCTATTTTTGTCGGTAATTTTTGAATTAGGACGAAAAACAACAAAAACTAGGCTAGAAACACAACGGGGAGGCTCCGAAATCGTGATCAACGTGGCTCATGATACCAAGATGATGTTGGGTAGAACCCTAATCGGTCGATCTTTCACGAAAGGAGCGGATCCCGTGATGAACACGAAGAACACAAGGAGGGGGCGAGGCAAAACACAAGATGATGTAGGGTGGAACCCTAGATGGCCGATCTTTCACGAAAGGAGCGGATCCCAAAGAGAAACACGAAGAACACGAGGGGATTCACGAGGGAAAACACGAGAGAATCACTCTAACCAACAAGATTCGATTACACATGCGCTAGATCCTCGAAACACAAAGAGATACACGATGATCCACGGTCAACAAAGGACGATACAAGTAACCAGTTCTTCTCCTAGAAGGAGGTCTTGATGGGGCCACCCAAGAGGGGGTCTTGAATCCAATGATCTTCTCTGAAGAGGGGCCGCAGTCTCTCTTGAGGAGGAGATCCGTATGGATGAGCGAAGCTCTATCTCAAAGTATGAGCTATCACAACGCTAACCCTAGAAAGATGAAGGGGATGGAGTATATATAGTCTACGGGGCGAAAGGGTACATGGGCTTCGGCCCTTTACTGTTCACGCGCAGGTAAGGCCGGATGTCCGGGCGTCGGGCCGGATTTCCAGGACTTCCAGAGGCGCCGGATGTCCGGGCTGGCGGGGCGGCTTCGGTGGCTCTCTGGACAGGGGGGTCCGGATTTCCGGGCGGGGAGCCGGATGTCCGGGGCGTCGTGGGAGGCCGGATGTCCGGGCTGGTGGCCGGATGTCCGAGCCCTGTAGGCTTGGCCAGCTTGGCTGTTGCAGAGGTGGGCGCTCCAGGGGCCGGACGTCCGGGGTCTTGGCCGGATGTCCGGGGCCTGGAAGGTGAACTTGTCCGCTTCCGTTGGTTCTCCTCATCCATGGACTTGGCGGCTTGTCCGTCTTCACGTGCATCTTCGGGAGGCTCCTCTTGACACCTGATCATGCATAGCATATCGGACTTAGGTAGTAACCATGTCTCGAGTGGATCATATGTGATATCACTAAGGAAAGAAGTCACCTCGTTCTCGAGAGCTCTGGCTCGTGCTCGTGTCATGGGTCCTCTTGGCTCTTGATGAGATGGTTGTAGGTCCATGGGGATGATCGTGGGATGCTCCGCATCATCTCCCCTCCCTTGGGAAAGATCCAACCTCGGATCGAAATCCTCATCACCATGGTACGGGGAGAGATCTTTGATGTTGAAGATGTCGCTCACGGAACACTTGTCGCATGAGATGTCGATCTTGTATGCATTGTTGTTGTAGCACGCGAGCACCTTGAAGGGTCCATCCGCTCATGGTAGTAGCTTGGACTTGCGTTCCTTGGGGAAACGATCCTTGCGAAGGTGTAGCCACACAAGATCTCCAACATGGAACATCATGGGTTGCTTGTTGACGTTGAGCTTGGTCGCGAGTCATTGTACTTGGCGCTCAATGGTGTTCCTTGTATCATCATGCATCTTCTTGAGGAAGTTGGCTCGGGCACTCACGTCCAAGTTGGTGCGCTCTTGAAGCGGTAGAGGTAGGATGTCCAATGGGGACAATGGGTTGAAGCCATAGACGACCTCGAAGGGGGACTTGCCAGTAGTCGAATGTCTTGCTCGGTTGTAGGCGTACTCGGCGATTGGTAGGCACTCTTCCCACTCCTTGATGTTCTTCTTGATCAACACTCGTAGTAGGGTGGAGAGCGTACGGTTGGTCACCTCTGTTTGGCCGTCGGTTTGTGGATGGTACGCCGAAGAGAAGAGAAGCTTGATTCCAAGCTTGGCGCACAAGGTCTTCCAAAAGTAACTTAAGAACTTGACGTCGCGGTCCGAGACAATCGTCTTTGGCACTCCATGAAGGCGCAAGATTTCCCTACAAAACAAATTTGCAATATGTGAAGCATCGTCTATCTTGTTGCAAGGAATGAAATGAGCCATTTTGGAGAAACGGTCCACAACAACAAAAACGGAATCTTTGCCATTTCTAGTTCTAGGCAAACCAAGCACAAAGTCCATGCTAATATCTTCCCATGGTTGATATGGAATAGGAAGTGGCATGTAGAGGCCATGAGATTGAGCTTTGGACTTAGCTTTGTGACATGTAGAACACCAGTTGGTGAAGCGATTGACGTCGCGATGCATCTTGGGCCAAAAGTAATTCTGGGAGAGCATAGCAAATGTCTTGTCGCGTCCAAAGTGTCCCATGAGTCCGCCGCCATGAGATTCCTGCAAAAGCAACAAACGCAAAGAGGACTCGGGGATGCAAAGTTTGTTAGCTCACATAAGATATCCATCTTTGATGTAGTATCGATCCCAAGAAGTATGCATCAAACACTTGGCATATGGTATTGCAAATGTAGGATCATGTTCATACAAATCTTTGATATGCTCGAAACCAATGACATTCAACTCAAGAGTAGTGACAAGCATGCATATACGGGAAAGCGCATCCGCCACAACATTTTCCTTACCCTTAATGTACTTGATGACATAGGGAAATGACTCAATAAATTCACTCCATTTAGCATGACGCTTGTTCAACTTAGTTTGACCCTTAAGGTATTTAAGTGTTTCATGGTCGGTATGCATGATGAACTCATGTGGGCGAAGGTAATGTTCCCATTCATGCAAAACTCGCACTAAAGGATAAAGCTCTTTGTCATAGATGGGGTAATTGAGTTGCGCTCCGGAGAGTTTCTCACTAAAATAAGCAATTGGGCGCTTCTCTTGCGTTAACACGCCTCCTATGCCATTACCACTAGCATCGCAATGAATCTCAAAAGGCTTGTCGAAGTTGGGTAAAGCAAGCACGGGAGCATGAGTAAGCAAATTCTTACGCTCATTGAAAGCAATATCTTGAGATGTTCCCCAAACAAACGGTGCATTTTTCTTACTCAAAGCATGCAAAGGTGAAGCGATGGTGCTAAAATCCTTCACAAATCGGCGGTAGAAACCGGCTAAACCAAGAAAACTACGCACTTGTTGCAAATTGGTTGGTTGGGGCCAAGTTTTAATAGCATTGATCTTAGATTCATCAACATGAACACCCTTAGAAGATACGACAAAGCCTAAGAAAACGAGCTTATCAACACCAAATAGGCATTTCTCCATATTAGCATAAAGACGCTCGTTCCTAAGAGTTGGCAAAACGGTGCAGACATGGGTGACATGCTCTTGGAGAGATTTGCTAAACACAAGAATGCCATCGAAGTAAACCACAACAAATATACCAATGTAGGGTCAAAAGACATGATTCATAAGGCGCATAAAAGTGCCCGGTGCTTCCGAGAGACCCATAGGCATGACTAACCACTCATACAAACAAAACTTGGTTTTGAAGGCGGTTTTCCATTCATCACCCTCTTGTATGCGGATTTGATAGTAACCACTTTTAAGATCAATTTTGGAAAAGATAGTGGCACCACTAAGTTCATCAAGCATATCATCAAGGCGTGGAATGGGGTACCTATATCTAACGGTTATAGCATTGATAGGTCTACAATCGGAGCACATGCGAAAGCTACCGTCACGTTTTGGCACAAGAATGACCGGTACAACACAAGGGCTCAAACTTTCACGCACATGTCCATGGTCCATGAGATGCTTTACTTGCCTTTGTATTTCTTTGGTTTCTTCGGGGTTGATGCGGTATGGTGCTTTGTTGGGAAGCGGCGCTCCGGGGATGAGATCAATTCGGTGCTCAATGCCTCGTAGTGGAGGTAGACCCGGAGGTAGCTCATCGAGGAAAACATCTTGGAATTCCTGCAATAGAGAAGATAACACCAAAGGTAGCTCGTGAGAGGTGTTAGTTTTTGTGACTTCGTCCTTGCACAATAGGACATAGTGTAGGACACTTGATGGGTTCTCACACACTTCTCTCATCTCACGTTTGGTGGCAAAGAGAACTAAGTTTTTTTGGTCCCACATCGTGGAGGCACTCAATTTGGGCTTGTGGCGCTCACTCTCTTTTTGGTGGCTCACTCTCTCACTATTCTCTCCACGATGGGTGGCTTGCTTGTCGGCGAGCACTTGGCTTGGAGACATAGGACGTAGCACGAACTCTTTCCCTTTCATCTTGAAGCTATAATGATTTGTACGCCCATTGTGAAGGACACCGCGATCAAATTGCCATGGCCGTCCAAGGAGGAGGTGGCAAACGGTCATCGGAAGTACGTCACATTCCAATGTGTCTTCATAGGCGCCAATCTTGAAAGAGACTTGTACTCTATGCTCGACCTGTATGGTGCCGGTGTCGCTTAGCCATTGAACCTTGTAGGGGTGCGGGTGCTTCATCTTGACCAATTGAAGCTTGGAGCAAAGTTCTTCACTTGCTAAGTTGTGGCAACTACCTCCATCGATGATGACCTTGACGGAGCGTCCGTTGATGCCGGCTCTTGTGTGAAAGATATGGCATCTTTGATCTTCGTCTTGTTGATGTTGAAGAGTCAAGACCTTGGAGACAACAAGAGCGGGACTTGAATCTTCATCACAAAAGACTTGATCATCTTCATCATCATTGTTCACTTGTCGGTGCATGGCCACTTGCTCAAGGGCTTCCATTTCTCCTTCGCTCATCGAGTCATAGGTTCCGTCGTCGTTGAGGATCATGGTGCGCTTGTTTGTGCACTCGAAGGACTTATGGCCTCGGCCGCCGCATGTGAAACATTTGATAGAACTCGTCTTGACGGTCTTATCGGGTGGAGTAGATGATGATGGAGCTTTCTTGAAGTTGCTCGTAGTAGGAGGACGACTTGAGCTTGTCGAAGCTTTCTTGTAACTTGACTTGTCGCCGTTGGTTGTAGAAGGCTTGGTTGAAGTAGAAATTGTTGGAGTCATCGAAGCTTGATTGTTGGAGAGGCCATAGGACTTGGATGAGAACTTGGCGTACTTGAAGTCATCTTGTACTTGCCGTTCCGCTTTGTTGGCTTGATGCACTAACTCGTTGAGGTTCGACTATGGTTGGAAGTCGGCGATCTTCTTGATGGGATGATTGAGTCCATTCAAGAAGCGTTCCATTGTTTGCTCATCATTATGTTGGGGTCGGGGATGATGACGCCCATGTTGTAGATGATTGTCCAACTCGTGGTACTCTTGACGTGGAGGGTTGTCAACCTCGTGTTGCTCTTGCCACGGAGGATGCCCATTGTTTGCATGCTCTTGGTGAACTTGAGGGGGAGCTTGTCGATCTTGATGAGGCGTTTGTCTATCTTGACGAGGAGCTTGTTGACGCACACGTCTTTGGTAAATTCTTTCTTGAGCTTCATCGCGAAGTGCTTCTTGATGTAGTCGAGCTTGTCGGCCACGGTCGGCTACGGCACGACTTGATGCATTAAGGGCTCGTTGCGCTTCAAGTGCTTGAGCTTCACGTATTTGTTGTTGTTGGCGTTCCGCCTCGGCGTCTTGTGCATCTTGATGTTGTCGCGCTCGCTCCTCTTGTTCACGTTGACGTTGGCGATGCCATTCTTGAGCTAGCCAAAGGCTTCGTCGGCTTGACGTCGTCGATGTTCTTGCGAGTCGGTGTCTCGAAGTGGATTGAGGTTTGCTTGACGCTCGTTGCACGCGGCTCGTCGAAGAGTGTTCGATGTCGGTGTACTTGAACCGGAGATGATGTCGTCGGAGTGTCGACTTGAACGGCTCCTTCTTGACGAAGTCGATGTAGACGAACGAAGCAACAAAGCTCGAATCTCGTCCATTCTTGCGTCATTCTCTTGCTTGTGATCGTCGAGCTTGTTGTCAAAGTAGTCCCTTGTACGTTGCTCGGAAAGTCGCAAGTCAGCGGCAAGGTTGTCGATGCGTTCACTCATAGCTTGTTGTTCTTGATGCAAAGCACGTTGTGCACCAAAGAGGTGGCTCTTGGTGACGAAGGAGGTCATGTCGTCGTCTTGCTCCATGAAGAGTGGGTTGGTAGAAGTACTTGGCCTATCCATCATTCCAAGACAAGTGTGAGTGGAAGAAAGGGAAGAACCAATATCAAATGTACCTTGACCGATGTTGACAATGGATCCAAGATGACTCCAATGTGTAACAAGGAAATAGCACAATTGGTACCAATTCTTGTCGGTTCTCACACCTACACAAGTAAAAGCTTATGGTGGGGCTCGGTTAGGATGGTGGCACAAAATTTTAATGCAATTGAAACTGAGACTCAATAATGTTGGAGAAGATCCACAAATTTGCAAATGTAACAAGTAGACCAATAGCAAGATATGGTACACGGAAACACACACGCAAATAGATAAGATGGGGTTATGCAACCAAGGATGAGCCAAAATGTGGAATTCACCAAGATGCTCTTGTTGCACAACACTAGAGAGACGCTAGCACGATTGCACAATAGGCGGATACGAACTTGTGCACAACCTACTAAGCAAAAATGCAACGACTTCTATCCCACGTATGCTATATGTATGATGTTCCTATGCTTTGATCCAAGATGATCGAGTATGACAATCTTAATGTTGTATGATGCTATGGTTCTTGCTTATAAGCTCTTTGCTTATATTTCCTCGTTTGCTTAAAAGCTTGTTTGGCTCTTTGATGTTTGAGCTCTTTTCTCATGCAATGCTTCACGAACCAAGATAGCAAATGTGTATGCGACAACAACTTTGTAACACAAGTGAAGATACCGAGATATGCAACACGATGATAGTATGTATGCTATGGGAAGTATGAACACTAATGTGCACAAGTCACGTTGCCGGCAATACTCAATGGCTAGTCTCGATGGGTAAGTGACGCAAAAGTAAGGCCATGGGGTTATCAATGCAATTGCAAAAGAGTATGATGATACCACGATACCAAGTCGATATCCAAGGTGAAGATGGTACCAAAGTGATGTTGATGTAGCCGTCTGTAGTAGTCCTTGGTGAAGTTGAGCGGTGGCAATGTTGATGTCGAACCGTGCCTAGATAGCCGAAACACAAAAGGACACGGAAACCACAACTCAAATTCTCAAAACAAAAGTTGGCAAAATTGTTGGAGGTGGAAGCAGGAAAGGCTATGGTGTGCTATGCGGAAGTGGTGGAGTTATGCGGAAGTGTAAGTGGCATCGGAACAAAAGTTGGCGAGAGTTGGGCGGGAAAAGTATGGTGGATGGGGGGTTTTGCTGCCAGGGGCCGGATGTCCGGGGGTGATGGCCGGATGTCCAGGGTGCCGGATGTCCGGGCTGCGCGGGCCGGATGTCCGGGCTCATGATCCGAGGATTTGTTGGAAGAACACTTCATGGAGAGGTCAAATTCGAGCAAAATTGGGACAATTGGGTGGATGGGAATTGGGGAAAAGGTGGGGGAATGCTAGATCTACCTGCAACACACGAAATCCGCGGATCAAATCCAACAAAATGTCATCACACCAACAAATCACAAAAAATTTGGGGCTATTTTTGTGGGGCAATTTTCGGATTAGGACGAAAAACAACAAAATCAGGCTAGAAAACAAAGAGAGGGGGCTCCGAAATCGTGATCAACGTGGCTCTGATACCAAAGATGATGTAGGGTGGAACCCTAGATGGCCGATCTTTCACGAAAGGAGCGGATCCCAAAGAGAAACACGAAGAACACGAGGGGATTCACGAGGGAAAACACGAGAGAATCACTCTAACCAACAAGATTCGATTACACATGCGCTAGATCCTCGAAACACAAAGAGATACACGATGATCCACGGTCAACAAAGGACGATACAAGTAACCGGTTCTTCTCCTAGAAGGAGGTCTTGATGGGGCCACCCAAGACGGGGTCTTGAATCCAATGATCTTCTCCGAAGAGGGGCCGAAGTCTCTCTCGAGGAGGAGATCCGTATGGATGAGCGAAGCTCTATCTCAAAGTATCAGCTATCACAACGCTAACCCTAGAAATATGAAGGGGATGGAGTATATATAGTCTACGGGGCGAAAGGGTACATGGGGTTCGGCCCTTTACTGTTCACGCGCAGGTGAGGCCGGATGTCCCGGCGTCGGGCCGGATGTCCGGGACTTCCGGAGGCGCCGGATGTCCGGGCAGGTGGCCGGATGTCCGGGCTGGCGGGGCGGCTTCGGTGGCTCTCTGGACAGGGGGGTCCGGATTTCCGGGCGGGGAGCCGGATGTCCGGGGCGTCGCGGGAGGCCGGATGTCCGGGCTGGTGGCCGGATGTCCGGGCCCTGTAGGCTTGGCCAGCTTGGCTGTTGTAGAGGTGGGCGCTCCAGGGGCCGGACGTCCGGGGTCTTGGCCGGAGGTCCGAGGCCTGGAAGGTGAACTTGTCCACTTCCGTTGGTTCTCCTCATCCATGGACTTGGCGGCTTGTCCGTCTTCACGTGCATCTTCGGGAGGCTCCTCTTGACACCTGATCATGCATAGCATATCGGACTTAGGTAGTAACCATGTCTCGAGTGGATCATATGTGATATCACTAAGGAAAGAAGTCACCTCGTTCTCGAGAGCTCTGGCTCGTGCTTGTGTCATGGGTCCTCTTGGCTCTTGATGAGACAGTTGTAGGTCCATGGGGATGATCGTGGGATGCTCCGCATCACAAGAGGAACACTCAAACTGACAAGAACAAGTCACACATGTGCTAGATCCTCGAATACATAAGAGAAGATACACGATCCAAAGTCAACAACGGACGATACACGGTAACCGGTCTTCTCCGTGAGGAGGTCTTGGTGTTATTCCCTAAAGAGGGGTCTTGAATCCGCTTGGGGGATCTTCTCCGTAGCAGGCTCGAATCTCCGAGGAGAAGGTAACCAAGTGGATAAGCAAAGCTCTCACACGAAATATCAGCTAATCCTTTGCTAACCCTAGAAAGTTGGACGAGGTGGAGTATATATAGTCTTAGTGCAAAAGAGGGGGGCGAAGGGGGTACATGGGCTGCGGCCCAACATGAAACAGCGCACAAGCGTCGGACATCCGGAGGTCACCAGTCGTCCGGAGGCTCGCGAGGGTCCGGACGTCCGGTGCCTGTCGGACGTCCGTAGATCCGGCTCGGGTGGTCTTCGGTCGGTTGTCCGGTCAGGTTCGGACGTCCGGGCGATGGTTGTCCGTGGGGCGTCGGATGTCCATCTGTTTTGGCTCGGGTGTGGAAGTGTCGGTCGTCCGGAGCCGGGAGGTCGTCGCACGTCCGGGGTTCGTCGGTCGTCCGGAGCCTGGAGACTTTGAGTAGCTCTTCTTCTTCGTCTCTGTCTTCACATCCATCTTCCTCTTCTTCTTCTCCTTGCTCCTTAGCTTCTCCATGATACCTGAGTATGCACAATGTGTCCATATGAGGTAGTAGCCATGTATCATGTGCATCGAAGTGGAAATCTAAGAGGAGTGATGTCACCTCGGTTTCGAGACCTCTTGCACGTGCTTGTGTCATGGGTCCGCTACGCACTTGGTGAGGCGATGGTAGGTCCATGGGGATGACCTTGGGATGCTCCACATCATCTCCCCTCCCTTGGGGAAAATCCGTCCTCGGATCAAATTCTTCAGCACCATGTAAGGGAGAGAGATCTTTGACGTTGAATATGTCGCTCACAGAGTACTTGTCGTGTGGAATGTCGATCTTGTAGGCATTGTCATTGTAGTGTGCAAGCACCTTGAAGGGTCCATCCGCTCGTGGTCGAAGCTTGGACTTGTGTTCTTGTGAAAGCGGTCCTTGCGAAGGTGTAGCCACACGAGATCACCAATGTTGAAGACCATAGGTTGCTTGTTGAGGTTGAGCTTGGTCGCAAGGCCTTGAACTTGGCGCTCGTTGGTGTTTCTTGTATCTTCATGCACCGTCTTGAGGTGTGTCACACGTGCACTTGCGTCCAAATTGATGCGCTCTTGGAGTGGTAGAGGGAGAATGTCCAAAGGGGACAAAGGGTTGAATCCGTAGACGACCTCGAAGGGGGACTTGCCGGTTGTTGAGTGCCATGCTCGGTTGTAGGCGAACTCGGCGATAGGTAGGCACTCCTCCCACTCCTTGATGTTCTTCTTGATGAGTAATCGAAGTAGAGCGAGGAGTGTGCGGTTGGTAACTTCCGTTTGGCCGTCGGTTTGTGGATGATACGCCGTGGAGAAACATAGATTGATTCTGATCTTGGCGCATAGGGTCTTCCAAAAGTAGCTAAGGAACTTTACGTCGCGGTCCGAGATGATAGTCTTCGGCACTCCATGTAGACGCAATATTTCCCTTCAAAAGAGATTAGCAACATGTGAAGCATCATCTATCTTGTTGCAGGGAATGAAATGTGCCATTTTTGAGAAACGATCCACAACAACAAATACTGAATCCTTCCCATTTCGAGTGCTAGGCAAACCAAGGAAAAAGTCCATGCTAATGTCTTCCCATGGTTGATATGGCATTGGTAGAGGCATATAAAGGCCGTGGGATTGAGCTTTGGACTTAGCTTTGCGACATGTAGAGCATCGGTTTGTGAAGCGGTTGACGTCGCGAAACATCTTGGGCCAAAAGTAGTTCTTCAAGAGTGTGGCGAACATCTTGTCTCGTCAAAAATGTCCTATTAAGCCTCCTCCATGAGATTCCTGCAGAAGCAACAAACGAAGAGAAGACTCGGGGATGCAAAGCTTGTTAGCTCCCATAAGATATTCATCTTTGATGTTATAGCGTTCCCAAGAGGTATGCGTCAAACACTTGGCATAAGGAGTAGCAAAGGTAGGATCGTGCTCATACAAGTCTTTTATATGCTCAAAGCCAATGACATCCAAATCAAGTTCAGTAACAAGCATGCATATGCGGGAAAGGGCATCCACCACAATGTTTTCTTTACCTTTAATGTACTTGATGACATAAGGAAAAGACTCAATAAATTCACTCCATTTAGCATGACGCTTGTTCAAATTGGTTTGGCCTTAAGATACTTGAGCGTTTCATGATCGGTATGAATGATAAACTCATGAGGGCGAAGATAGTGTTCCCATTCATGCAAAGCACGGACTAAAGCATATAGCTCTTTGTCATAGATGGGGTAATTGAGTTGCGCGCCGGAGAGTTTCTCACTAAAGTAAGCTATGGGGTGCTTCTCTTGCGTTAACACACCTCCTATGCCATTACCACTAGCATCATAATGAATCTCAAAGGGTTTGCCAAAGTTGGGTAATGCAAGCACGAGAGCATGAGTAAGCAAATTATTAAGCTCATTGAAAGCGGTATCTTGGGATGGTCCCCAAACAAAAGGCGCATTCTTCTTGCTCAAAGCATGCAAAGACAAAGCAATGGTGCTAAAATCATTCACAAAGCAATGATAGAAACCCACAAGGCCAAGAAAGCTACGCACTTTTTGCAAATTGGTTGGTTGTGGCCAAGTCTTAATAGCATTGATCTTAGACTCATCAACATGAACACCCTTAGAAGAAACAATAAAACCCAAGAAAACGAGCTTGTCAATGCCAAAAGGCATTTCTCCATATTAGCATAGAGATGCTCTTTTCGAAGAGTTTGCAAAACGGTTCGGACATGGGTGACATGCTCTTTGAGAGATTTGCTAAAAACAAGGATGTCATTGAAGTAGACCACAACAAACAAACCAATGTAAGGGCGAAAGACATGATTCATAAGACGCATAAAAGTACTCGGTGCTTCCGAGAGACCCATAGGCATGACTAAGCACTCATACAAGACAAACCTGGTTTTGAAAGCGGTTTTCCATTCATCACCTCTTGTATGCGGATTTGATAGTAACCACTCTTAAGATCAATTTTGGAAAATATAGTGGCACCGCTAAGCTCATCAAGGATATCATCAAGGCATGGAATGGGATAACTATAGCGAACGGTGATAGCATTGATAGGTCTACAATCAGAGCACAAGCGAAAGCTACCGTCTCGTTTTGGCACAAGAATGACTGGGACGGCACAAGGGCTCAAACTTTCACGCACATGTCCATGGTCCATGACATGCTTTACTTGCCTTTGTATTTCTTTGGTTTCTTCGGGGTTGACGCGGTAGGGACCTTTGTTCGAAAGCGGTGCTCCGGGGATGAGGTCGATGCGGTGCTCAATGCCTCGTAGTGGAGGTAGTCCCGAAGGTAGCTCGTCGGGGAAAATATCGTGAAATTCCTACAAAAGAGAAGACAATACTAGAGGAAGGGGTGAGAAGTGTTAGTTTGTGGTGCATTGTCCTTGCACACAAGGACGTAGTGTAGGACACTAGATGGGTTCTCACACACTCCTCTTATCTCGCTTTTGGTGGCAAATAGGACTAAGTTCTTCTTTTCGCTCATCGTGGTGGTGGTCGATTTGGGCTTGTGGCGCTCACTCTCTTTTTGGTGGCTCGCTCTCTCACTATGATCTCCACGATGGGTGGCTTGCTTGTCGGCGATCACTTGGCTTGGCGACATTGGACGAAGGATGTACTCCTTGCCCTTTATCTTGAAGATGTAGTGGTTCGTTCGGCCATTGTGGATGACTCCTCTATCAAATTGCCATGGGTGTCCAAGGAGAATGTGGCAAATGATCATTGGAACGACGTCGCACTCCAAGGTTGTAACGCCCCGAGACCGATGTGCCAGGTGTCGTGCAGTTATTCGTTGTTGTTGCGTTGTCATTGCTTGCGTGTCATGCATTGCATATCATGTCTTCATGTGCATTTCATTTGCATACATGTTCGTCTCATGCATCTGAGCATTTTCCCCGTTGTCCGTTTTGCAATCCGGCGCTCCGTTCTCCTCCGGTGGTCATTTCTAGCTTTCTTTCGTGTATGGGGATTAAACGTTTCCGGATTGGACCGAGACTTGTCATGCGGCCTTGGGTTACTACCGGTAGACCGCCTGTCAAGTTTCGTACCATTTGGACTTCGTTTGATTCTCCAACGGTTAACCGAGGGACCGAAAAGGCCTCGTGTGTGTTGCAGCCCAACACCCCTCCAATTTGGCCCAAAACCCACCTAACTCTGCTCCATCGTCTCGGTCGTTCGATCACGATCGCGTGGCCGCAAACCGCACCTCATTTGGACTCTCCTAGCTCCCTCTATGCCTATATATAGACCCCCCATTTCAAATCCGGATCCCTCCTCGTCCAAACCCTAGATCCAACTCCCTCCCCGCCGCCGGACAAAACCTCACTGGCTGGACATGTCCGCCCCCGCCGCCGACCACTCCTGACGTGCCACATCATCGCCGCGCGCCCCACTTCGCCGCACCGCGCCGCCGGGCCCGCGGAGCCCGTGGGAGGCCCGCCCGAGCCGCTCTGGGCCCGAGCTGCCCCGTGCACTGCGCGCCTGTCCCCGACCGTGACCGCGCGCCTCGTCGCCGTTCCTTCGCCGGTGAGGCGCCGGGCCACCGCCGCCGCATGCGCCGGAGCTCCGCCCCGCCGCCTGCAGATTCCCCGCTGGTCGCCGCCCTTGCCGGTGCACTCTGCCCGAGCGCACCGCCTCGTCGCCCCCAACCTCGCGACTCCGCCGTCGAACGCCGTTGTGGCTCCAGCGCCATCAACCGCCGGAGACCATCGCCGGACTCCCGGTCCTCTCTCCTCCGACCGGATCAGGGGGAGCCAGGCCCGGATCTGCCCTCAGCGCGCTCCGCCGCACCCATTCCCGGCCTCCGTGCCCGCCGTCGTCGCCGGAGTAGCCACCATGCGCTCGCCGGAGTTTGCCTAGGCCTCTGCACCGCCGCCATGGCCTCCTGCCCGTGAGGAGCACGGGAGGACGACGCCACCTCCCCGCGTGGGCCTTGGCCCGCATCGCGCCGCGCGGGCCACGGCCTCTTCATCGGCCCACCTCGCCCGCCGATTCGGCCCAAATGGCCGTTGACTTTTCCCGGAGGTCGTTTTTTTTCTACTAAGTCCCAGTTTCCTTTAATTTTATGCTTTTTCCATCGCATCATAACTCTGCAACTGTAGCTCCAATTTTTGCGTGCAGCATATCAAAATCTTCGTCTCAACGAGTACATCATTTCATTCCATTGCATCATTTGCATTTGAGGTCATCTTGGTGCCCAAAATGCTGTTAGAAGGAGGCATCATGAGTTAATTTGCAGATCCGTTAGTTCATCATGCACTTTTGTCATTTTTGCCATGTTTAATCCGTGCATGATATGCCTGTGCCCCTTTGGGACGAATTGTTAAGCATGTTGTTTTCTTTCCAGAGGTTCCTCCCATGCATTTTTAGGATGTGTGTGTTGTCTTGTGCAAGCTTGCGAAGTAGGGTACCTGAGTTTACCGATTTCAGGGACTTAGTGAAAATCACTAAGTCTGGGCTGTTTTAGTTCACGATGCTATATGTCCAGCTTGTTTCCTAGTGATCCGTGCCTCTTTTCGGGATGATTAGTAAGAGTGATTTGTTATGCTTGTTGTGCTCTATCCATCCATGTCTTTACTTGTTATGTTGGAGCACCCTAGGTTGACTCAACCGAGCTCAACTTTTGCATAGTTGCTGTTTTGGGCAGATCGTGAACTCTTTTGCGATTTTGCCGGAGTTATTGCTAGTGTTCCATGCATGCTATGCCATTGTTCTTGCCATGTATAGCTAGCATTTTGTGCCTTCTTAATGGATATATGCTTGCCTTGCCATGTCTTGCACCATAGTGAGAGCATCGAGCTCGTTTACATGCCTCCGTGAGTTATTATTTCAGCATGTCCCAGTTTTCACTAAGTCTGAAAACTGATTGTGTTTCATCGATGTTCGTGTGCTCGGTAGAGTATTTTGTGAACCCTTTTGGCCCCAGGTCATTTTGGGTGTTTTGTTAAGCTTGTTGAGTAGCTCCATGCCATGCTCTTACTTGCCATGTTCAGGTTTTCCTTCATGTTGTTTTGCTGCTCCGAAGAGAGCATCGTGGTCTGAAATTTCAGACTAGCGTTAATTTCGCTAAGTCTGAAATCTGTTTTGCTTATTCAGTTTTGCCATGCTTGTTTGAAGTCCTTAATGGATGAATTTGCCTATGCCTCAGTCCTGATGATTTGTTAAGCTTCTTGAGTACATCACTGCCATGTAATTTGTTTTCATGTTGGGTGGCTGTAGCATATTCATTTTGTTGCATTTAGGAGCCTACTTGCTGTAAATCGCAGATCGGTTCATTTAGTAAATCGCTTGCCATTTCTTAACCGTAGCTCCGATTCCTTTGATCTTTATATCGTTTTCAGGGGATTTCTTCCCCTCTCCAGTGGCACACTTGTTTTTCCAAGTTGAGGCCAGGTTCATGCATTTCCTGTCATGTCTTGCATTTTGCATCCCGCATCGCATCTCGCATCTCGCATATCATACCATGTTCATGTGTTGGTTGTTTACTATGTTGTGTGCTTCTTTTCCGGTGTTTGCTTCTTCGGGTTGGTTCCGATAACGTCGAGTTTGTGAGGATCCGTTCGACTACGCCCGTTGGTCTTCTTCATGGACTCGTTCTTCTTCCTTGCGGGATTTCAGGCAAGATGATCATACCCTCGAAATCACTACTATCTTTGCTATGCTAGTTTGCTCGCTCTTTTGCTATGCCATTGCTACGATGCCTACCACTTGCTTGTCAGCCTCCCAATTTCCATGTTCAGCCTCTAACCCACCAATGTCCTAGCAAACCGTTGATTGGCTATGTTACCGCTTTGCTCAGCCCCTCTTATAGCGTTGTTAGTTGCAGGTGAAGATTGAAGTGTGTTCCTTGTTGGAACATGGAGATCGTTCCTTATTGGAACATGTTTACTTGTTGGGATATCATAATATATCTTATTTAATTAATGCATCTATATACTTGGTAAAGGGTGGAAGGCTTGGCCTTATGCCTGGTGTTTTGTTCCACTCTTGCCGCCCTAGTTTCCGTCATATCGGTGTTATGTTCCCGGATTTTGCGTCCCTTACGCGGTTGGGCTATAATGGGAACCCCTTGACAGTTTGCCTTAAGTAAAGCTTTGCCAGCAATGCCCAACATTGGTTTTACCATTTGCCACCTAGCCTTTTTCCCTTGGGAGTCGCGCATCCCGAGGGTCGTCTTTATTTTTTAACCCCCCAGGGCCAGTGCTTGTCTAAGTGTTGGTCCGAACTAGAGTCCTTTGCAGCGCCACCTTGGGGAAACTTGAGGGCTGGTTTTAGTAGTACGGAGCGCTCATCCGGTGTTGCCCTGAGAACGAGATATGTGCAGCTCCTATCAGGATGTCGGCGCATCGGGCGGTGTTGCTGGTTTAGTTTTACCCTGTCGAAATGTCTTGTTGTACTGGGATACCGAGTCTGATCGGAACGTCTCGGGTGGAGGTCTATTCCTTCGTTGACCGTGAGAGCTTGTGATGGGCTAAGTTGGGACACCCTGCAGGGATTTAAACTTTCGAAAGCCGTGCCCGCGGTTATGGGCAGATGGGAATTTGTTAACGTCCGGTTGTAGAAAACCTGAACTTGACCTTAATTAAAATGAATCAACAGCGTGCGTAACCGTGATGGTCTCTTTCCGGCGAAGTCCGGGAAGTGAACACGGTTGTTGGAGTTATGCTTGACGTAGGTAGTCCAGGATCACTTCTTGATCATACTTTTATCGACCGTGCTTTGCCTTCTCTTCTCGCTCTCATTTGCGTATGTTAGCCACCATATTTGCTAGTCGCTTGCTGCAGCTCCACCTCATACCTTTACCTTACCCATAAGCTTAGATAGTCTTGATCACGAGGGTGCGAGATTTCTGAGTCCCCGTGGCTCACAGATACTTCCAAAAACCAGCTTGCAGGTGCCGATGAGTTCGTGCAGATGACGCAACCCAGCTCAGGAGGAGCTCGTTGAAGACCTTGTTCATTTGTGTTGTTTCGTTCTAGTTGTTCAGTAGTGGGGCCCAGTTGGGGTCGATCGGGGACCTTTGTCGCATTTGGGGTTCTTCTTTTATTTTGGTTCCGTAGTCGGACCATGAGTGTAATTGGTTGATGTAATGCTTTATTCATGTAAGTGTGTGAAGTGGCGAGTGTAAGCCGTCTATGTATCTCTTATTCCTTATTATATTACATGGGTTGTGTGAAGATTACCTCACTTGCGACATATGCCTTCAATGCGATTATGCCTCTAAGTCGTGCCTCGACACATGGGAGATATAGTCGCATCGAGGGTGTTACAAAGGTGTCTTCGTAGGCGCCAATTTTTGAAGGAGACTTGTACTCGGTGCTCGACTTGGATAGTGCCGGAGTCGCTAAGCCATTGCACTTTGTATAGATGTGGGTGCTTCGTCTTGGGAAATTGGATCTTGGAGCAAAGTTCTTCACTTGCGAGGTTATGACAACTCCCTCCATCGATGATGACCTTGACGGATCGTCCATTGATGCCGGCCTTGGTGTGGAATATGTGGCATCTTTGGTCTTCTTCTTAGTGATGTTGGAGATTCAAGACTTTGGAGAGGACAAGAGCGGGACTTGAGTCTTCATCGCAAAAGACTTGTTCCTCTTCATCATTCACTTGCCGATGCATGGCGACTTGCTCAAGAGCATCCATTTCTCCTTCACTCATCGAACCGTAGGTGCCGTCATCGTTGAGGATCATTGTCCGCTTGTTGGTGCACTCATAGGACTTGTGGCCTCGGCCTCCGCATGTGAAGCATTTGAAGGAAATTGTCTTGATGATCTCATCGGTTGGAGTGGATGATGATGAAGCTCTCGGATTGAAGTTGCTCATAGTAGGAGGATGACTTGGAGTTGACGAAGCTTTCTTGGAACTCGACTTGTCTATGTTGCTTGTAGAAGGCTTGATAGACGGTGTTGGAGTCGTTGAAGCTTGGTTGTTGGGGAAGCCATAGGACTTGGATGAGAACTTGGCATACTTGAAATCGTCTTCCACTTGACGTTCCACTTTGGTAGCTTGATGCACTAGCTCGATGAGGTTCGAGTATGGTTGGAAGTCGGCGATCTTCTTGATAGGATGGTTGAGTCCATTCAAGAAACATGCCATAGTTTGCTCATCGTCTTCCATGACATTGGCTCTTATCATGGCAATCTCAATCTCCTTGTAGTACTCTTCAACGCTCTTGGTTCCTTGCTTGAGTAGTTGGAGTTTCTTGAAGAGGTCGCGGTTGTAGTAGGTAGGCACAAAGCGTGCTCTCATGACATCCTTCATTTGCGCCCAAGTAGTGATGGGTGGTTCACCTCTTGCCTCTCGGCGCTCTATGACTTGTTCCCACCAAATGAGGACATAGTCTTCGTCGTAGTTGTGCAAACAAAAGATCTTGTCAACGTTCAATGCCCATGAAAGGTACTCTTCGGGATCGTCACTTTCGTTGAACTTGGGCATGGTGAACTTGAGCTTGCCATAGCGTTGCTCTTCATTGTGATGGGGGCGGGGATAATGACGCCCGTGTTGTAGATGATTTTCAAGCTCGTGTCGCTCTTGGTGAGGAGGGTTGTCAACCTCGTGTTGGACTTGTCGTGGAGGATGTCCATTCTCTTCATGCTCTTGATGAACTTGATGTTCTTGGCGAGCTTGTGGAGGAGCTTGTCGAGCTCGAGGAGGAACTTGAGGAACATGACGGTGCACGCGAGCTTGATTTTGTCGTTCATGAAGTTCTTCGCGAAATGCTTCTTCTTGTTCTCGAGCTTGTCGGCCTCGGTAGGCTACGGCTCGACTTGAATCTTGTAGGGCTTGTTGTGCCGCAAGTGCTTGAGCTGCACGAAGTTGTTGTTCTTGGCGTTGTGCTTCGGCATCTTGTGATTTTTGATGTAGACGCGAGCGCTCTTCCTCTTCATGTTGGCGTTGTCATTGCCGTTCTCGTGCTAGTGTAAAAGCCTCTCGAGTTTGATGTTGTCGGCGCTCTTGAGAGTCGGTATCGCATAGAGGATGGAGGCTTGCTTGACGATCATTGCGCGCGGCACGGCGAAGAGTGTTTGATGTCGGTGTACTTGAGCCGGAGAGGGTGAAGTCGGAGTGTCGACTTGAGCGGGTCCTTCTTGATGAAGACGAAGTGGAAGAAGAGCGGTTGAGCAACAAAGCGCGAATCTCATCCATTCTTGCGTCATACTCTTGCTTGTGATCGTCGAGCTTGTGTTTGAAGTAGTCTCTGATACGTTGCTCGGAGAGTCGCAAGTCGGCGGCGAGGTTGTCGATGTGTTCACTCATTGCTAGTTGCTCTTGATGCAAAGCACGTTTTGCACCAAAGAGGTTGCTCTTGGTGACGTAGGAGTTCATGTCGTCATCGTGCTCAATGAGGAGTGGGTTGGTAGAAGTACTTGTCCTATCCATCATTCCAAGACAAATGTGAGTGGTAGAAAGAGAAGAACGAATACCAAATGTACCTTGACCGAAGTTAAAAGTGGATCGATGATCACTCCAATGTAGGACACGGAAATAGCATAATTGGTACTAGCTCTTGTCCGTTTCTCACACGTACACAAGTAAAAGCTTATGGTGGAGCTTGGTTAGGATGGTGGCACAAAATTTGATGCAATCGTAAGTGAGCTTCAATAATATTGGAAAAGATTCGCGAGATGCAATGTAACAAGTAGACCAAGCATATAAGGTACGCAAAAACACACACGCAAAAAGATAAGTGGGGTCGTGCAACCAAGGGTGAGCCAAAATGTGGAATCCACAAAAATGCTCTTGTTGCACAACACTAGAGAGACGCTAGCACGATTGCACAATAGGCGGATACAAAGAACTTGTACACGACCTACTTAGCAAAAATGCAACGACTTCTATCCCAAGTATGCTCTATGCAAGGTGTTTCTATGATATGGTCCAAGATGATCTAGTATGACAATCTTAATGTTCTATCATGCTATGGTTCTTTCTTAAAAGCTCTTTGCTTATCTTTCCTCTTTTCTTACAAGCTTGTTTGGCTCTTTGATGTTTGAGCTCTTTTCTCATGCAATGCTTGACGAACCAAGATAGCAATTGTGTATGCGATGACAACTTTGTGACACAAGAGATGATACCTGATGCGGAGCATCCTATGATTATCCCCATGACACGAGCACGAGCTAGAGCTCTCGAGAACGAGGTGACTTCTTTCCTTAGTGATATCCCATTTGATCCTCTCCAGGCATGGCTACTACCTATGTCCGGAATGTTATGAATGATTAGGTATCAAGAGGACCCTCCCGAAGATGCATGTGAAGTCGGACAAACTGCCAAGTCCACGGATGAAGAGAAACACCGAAAGGAGAAGAAGGCAGCTCCAGGACCCGAACATCCGGCCCCAGGCCCGGACATCCGGCCGCTGGAGGCGACCACTACAGCAACAGCCGCCCAGCGGCCAAGTGCTCCAGGCCTCGGACATCCGGCGTCAACCCCGGACATCCGGCACCTCGCCAAGTCTCGGGCATCCGGCCTCGCCCCCGAAACTCCGGCGCCCTCCAAACAGAGAGCACCAAAGTCATCTCCTCAAGCCCGGACATCCGGACATGCCAGCCCGGACATCCGGCTCTCCATGAAGCCCCGGACATCCGGCCCGTCGCCCGGACGTCCGGCCTCCCCTGCCTGCGTGTAGTGCATCTGGGCCAAGGCCCATGTACCCCTTCGCCCCTTAGACTATATATATACTCCCCCTCCACCTACGTTTTAGGGTTAGCGTTGTGATAGCTCATTTGAGAGATAGAGCTACACTCATCCATATCTGATCTACTCCACGAGAGAGAGCGCGGCCCCTCTATGGAGAAGATCCCCCTTGGATTCAAGACCTCACGGAGAAGACATCAAGACCTCCTCACGGAGAAGAACGGTTACCATTTGTATTATCCCTTATTGATTGTGGATCTTGTATCTCCTCTCGTGTTTCGAGGATCTAGCACATGCGTGATCATACTTGTTGGTTTGAGTGTTCTCTTGTGTTTCCCTTTGTGATTTCCCTCGTGTTTCCCCTCGTGTTCTTCGTGTTCTTTGCGGGATCTGCTCCTTTCGTGAAAGATCGAGCGATTCGGGTTATACCCTACATCATCTTGGATCAGAGCTAGCTTGTCTCACGATATCATATTGGTATCATGAGCCACGTTGATCACGATTTCGGAGCCTCCCCTCCTTGTTTACTAGCCTAATTTTGTTGTGTTCTCCCCAATTTCGAAAATCCCCACCAAAAATAGCCTTAATTTTTTTTTGTGATTTGTTGGTGGGATGATATTTTGTTGATTTTGATCCATGGATTTGCTTGGTTTCAAGTGGATCTAGCATATCCTCACTTTTCCCCACTTTCCATCCATGAAATCTCTCCAATTTTGCCTTTGGAATCATCCATTTCCGCCCCACTTCGAAAATTTCCACCCCAAACGAGATCTGGATTCGTCGGGCCGGACATCCGGGCCAAAGGACGGACATCCGGCTCCTGGAGCACCAAATCTGCTCGGTTCTGGACATGAGGTCCCGGATTTCTGGCCCCGAGCCCGGATGTCCGGCCCCTGACATCCCAGCCATCCCCTTTTCACCGTTTTGTCCATAACTAATTCATCCGGAGTCCGATTTTCACGTTCTTTAGCTCATTTAAAAGCTCTTGACATCCCCCTTCCAAAAAAAATACTACCATAACTATTTGACTCTATCAAATTTTTGGAACTTTGGCATCTTTGCCTAGGGCTTCCACCACAACCTCCGCATAACCACCACCGACTTCCACAACCTAACCAATTTTGTTCCTTATAGCATTAGTGGTTGCTTGAGGAGTGATTCGAGTCTCCTAAGGTGTTTAGGATACTTAGGGACGATTGCTTCTTCATCAACCACCACCACCACCATAACTCCCGCATAGGCTTACCCACAATACACTTCCGCCACCGCAAGTTAACCCAATTTTGTTTGTGCTGTGAGTTGTGTCTCCTAAGGTGTTTCGGCTACTTAGGGACCGTGCTTCCAACTCCGACACTATGTATAGCCAACCTTACCCTCCATTTCCGCATTGCCTACTCGCAAAACCCATCATTGCATTTCCGCAATACCATTGAGCTTCCGCAACACCACCACCGCATTCCGCTACCAACATTTGACATTTGACATTTGAGATTTTGAGTTCGCGGTTTTTCCGTTTCCTAAGGTGTTTCGGCTACTTAGGGAAGAGTCTCCATCATCTTGATATCTCCATCAAGATCACCGCCACTCATCATCGACACGGACGGTAACCTCCATATCATCTTGGTATCGTGGTATCCCTCCATTGTACATTCCCTTGCCATTGCATTGATAACCCCTAGCACATTTTGCGTTACTTGCCTATCGAGACTAGCCATTTGAGTATTGCCGGCAACGTTACTTGTGCACATTAGTGATCTACACCGTACATTGCATACATACCATATCATATTGGTATATATCATCCCTTGTGTCACAAGATTGTTCCCGTATATACCCAATTGCTATCTTGGTTTGTGCATTTCGCAAAGTGGCCATATATAAAAAAATATAAGCTTTTAAGCAAAGAAAAAGAGTGAACAAAGAGCTTGTAAGCAAGTGCCATAGCATCATACCACATTGCATATAAGATCATCTTGGATCATACCACCGGAACAACATATACATAGCATACTTGGGATAGAAGTTGTTGCATTTTTGTCTCCTATAGGTTCTGCACAAGTGTCGTATCCGCCTATTGAGCAATCGTGCTAGCATCTCTCTAGAGTTGTGCAACAAGAGCATTTTCTGTGGATTCCACATTTTGAGCTCATCCCTTGGTTGCACGACTCCATTTATCTATCCGTGTGTGTGTTTCCGTGGGCCACATATTGCTATTGGTCTACTTGTTACACTTGCAAATTTGTGAATCTCTTTCAACATTATTGTCTCTTGCTAACATTTCGTATCAAATTTTTGTGCCACTATCCTCACCGAGCTCCACCATAAGCCTTATTTGTGTAGGTGTGAGAAACCGACAAGAATTGGTACCAATTGTGCTATTTCCTTGTCCACATTGGTGTGATCATTGATCCACTTTCAACTTTGGTCAAGGTACATTTGTTATTCGTTCTTCTCTTTCTACCACTCACATTTTTCTCTTGGAACGATGGATAAGCAAGGCATTTCATCTCCGGTCTTCGACAACAACGACGGTGTGAACAACTACATCACCAAAGCGTCACTCTTTGATCTACAACGACAAATGCAAGGCGCACAATCAAGGTTGCGAGAGTGCATCGAGAACCTCTCCATTGACATTCGCCACTCCGAAGCAAGGAAAAGGGACTACATCGACAACAAGCTTTCCGCACAAAAGGAGGAGCAAGATTCGGACCTTGTTGATCAACCGTTCTTCCCCTTCATCATCCTCAAGGCGGCGACAGTCCAATCACAAGTATTTGGAGCACAAAAATGATGCAAGCGCAAGTCGTCCACGTCCACATCTCCATGGCGACCACCATCACGTTCGTGATCCACCTCGTCTTGAAGGGCAAGTCACCTCCAAGCAACATGTGCACGACGATGAAGAACGACATCTACTACGAGCTCAAGTGCGACAACGCCAACGTCATCATGACGATGCTCACCAAGCTCAAATGCACAAGTCCCAACAAGCCCTACTTCATGCCAAGTCCAAACTTCATGAGCACAAGAGAAGACCATGAGACGAGCACCACCAAGATGGCGCTACGGCTACTACCACCACCACTTTGGCATCTTCGCCAAGTGCTATCAAGGCATCTTCGCCTTTGGACGTACGGCATCTTCGCCTACTTCCCGTGAGTTCGCCTACATCGACATCATCAAGTACAAGGCGACCAACTACGAGCGAGGGCAACACTTCCATCTCCGGAAGCCTCCCAAGGAAGATGGCCGAGCATGGGACATTCCCTTCGGTCATGGAGACGAGCTACGAGCTGCCACATCATATGGGGCTCCTACAACAAGACGGTGACAAGAAGGTCGAGCAAGGGCCATCCCCTTCGACCACGGCGACGAGCATGAAACTCTTCAAGTACATGAAGACGGCGGCCCAAAAGGACTCATTCTCCGAGTCAAGCTACGAGACCGCACATGAGACCTTATCTTTGGTCTTGGAGGAGAGTGATGATGTGCCATCTTCGGCCTTCATCCACGGCTACGACTACGATGTGATTGAGCATGGAGTCATTTGCACCAACATCTCTCCGACACCGACATGCGACGAGATGCCCCAATTGCCATGTGAGGAAAGCCACGACCACACGAGTGACATGAGTGACTCCACCATACGTGGCATTGAGTGCATTTCCTATGAGAGGATGAGTGTAACCACCACTAGCCCCACACATGAGAGCATGCCACACATCCTATGTGAGGTTGAGAGCCATTTCAGTGACTCCACCAATCATATGAGGGAGAGCATCCAAGAGGGAGTGAGTGAGCCACAACACTTAGTGAGTGAGGTAGTTGACACGGCATGTGAGGCCACTATTATTTCTAACGACTTAACCTCTACTCCGAGTGTGTTTTCTTCTTTGGTGCTAGGTGTCCTACAAGATGACACGCCTATCCTCGACGATTCCATACCTCCAACAGAGACAACGATGGCCATGGTGGACGATGATGCACCCCCACATGGTTCCATCAAGATGAAGATGACCACGACTTGGTCTTCGACACCTACCTACAACACATGAGCGATGCTCCAAAGGTAAAATAGGTGATGGTGCTTTTCTTGTCCCACTAGTGGACTATCTCACCAATGATTGCTTGCATGATGTTGATCCACCTATTCCCATGCTTCATGCTAGTGCGACTTCTTCATGCCATGACTTACCTATTTATGATGAATATGATGATGAGCATGTTGAGTTGCCTAGTTGTGATGCTATGCTCCATAGGATATCATGTGAAAATTCTATTGGTCACATCATGTTTGACAATCCATTGAAATTGTCATATGCTATGAGTGAGATCTCCCATATCGCATCATTTCAATCTCAACATAGTAACTATGCATGCCCCATTAAAATAAATCCCATTTGCACTTATGGCATAGATGACGAGATGATGGTCATTGGCTTTTGTTTTTCATGTGATGATATTGCTATGCTTCCTTTACATGATTTGCGCAATTCATCTACTATGCCATGCCATGATCACATTGCTCCAAATATGCATTGTTTTGGATGTTGTCAATATTCTCCATGTGATGTTTCCATTAATGCTCATAAAGAGACCCCCATAGTTTCCTGATACATATTTGGAGATTTTGATGCATTCCATACTTTGCATGATTCTCATAATTGCTTGCACCGTATGCATTCCATGAATAACAATGCTCTACATATTTCTCGTGATGCATTACACAATTTGAGTCTCCATTATTCTATACATAACAACAAACCTATCGTGATGGATGACATGTTTCTATATGACGCATCTCATTTATTTGAGCATTGGCTATTTTGTGCTAAGCAACACTTGCACGTGCACATCATGATGGATGATGTGTGCATCTACCACGCACACACAATTTTCCCTTTGTCTTTGTTTTGTGTAGGTACTCGCGTATACTCGTCAACCTCTCAATCCCAAGAGTTGACAAAATGAGCTCTTAGGAGCAAAGATTACTTGGGATCCCGTGAACTATCCCTCCCACCGCTCTCTTCGCGCAATGACTACGCGCATCTCTTTCACTTGGCTCTCACACGGCTATGGGCTATACACCGCTTGTCGCTTCATGCTCATTTTACCGTGTTCACTTTGCATGCTATGCTTGCTTCTATGCCTTTGCCATGAAATTGTGACCCTTGCTTGCATCTACCCATGATTCACAATTATGCTACTCCTATGCGTATTTGCATGCTTGGTGGAGATCCTTGTTGGTATTTCCATGTTTATCATGTACCTCATGCTATTGATGCTATTTTGCTCATATCCTCCTATCATGCTTGTGATATGTCTTGTGCATTATTCATGCCCACCATTTGCACACATGACATACTTGACATGATTCCTTCTAGTATGTTGCATCTTCGCACTACTAGCTTGCTTGCCTTGATTCACATGATTGCTTGCTTTGTCGCATCACCCATGTTCCATTCTTACTTGCTTTCTTGGGTGGATGACATATATGTTCATGCCTCTCCAATGATATATTTTGTTCATTGTCGCTTGCCTCCAATTGTTGCATCTATGCTTATTGATCGTGGAGACTTGGACACTTTACTTATGATGCATGCTTGCTTGATTGAGCCTATTGTATTTGTTTGTTCTCGCATCATCATATGCCTCCATACTATGAAATGCTCCCTTGTCATTTCTTATGATGAGCATGATGCATACACTTGTTGGGTATTTTACCACACGACTGATAGGTTTTGCATCTCCGCTAACCTCATTTGTTTTTCCGAGTGTTTGTCATGTTCTTTCATGTTGAAGGATTCACAAGGCGATACCTTCATGACACAATTTGGTCATGTGAAGGCATACACGATGTGCGACACCAACATTTTTGACATTCTCAGAAAGGTGAACTCCTTCCCTTTGAGCCATCCTCAAATATGCATATTGGATGGGTCACTCTTTCATTGTTGTTTCCTTCTTGTTGTCTATATGGTACATCTCGCGAACGGAGGAGCAACATTGAAGATTGGCTCTATGGACCTTCGCATTGAGGAGCGCTCGGACTTATTGGAAGCATCTTCGAACCTCCACTCATGCCACAACATCGAGCATTGGTACACCAACACCTCCATATTTGTTGATTGTGCTCACACATGTCATGCTCATTGGACATATCATACACATGACAAATTTTTCATCTTATGCATGGATTGACTCACATTATGATTGCCTTGTTGCATCTTGTATTCCCATGTCATCCATGATATATGAGCTTATGCATTTACTTAGCAATTTTGTTGTGATCTTCCTTGATGGCATATTGATACATCATGCTCATATTGCCTACCATCAGTTGCATGATAACTTATCCGTATTGAGCATCCATTGCCATATTCATGCTACTGATAAACCGTCTCTCCATGACATCATTTTGCACCGTGGTTGCATTGATCATATTCACAACACATTTGGGTGTGCAATGAATGCTTTTGCTCCCATGAAGGCTTTACATCTCATTCCATATCTTCTTGCTAAGCTTCATGTATTTTGTCACGAACATTCTTGCCGCACGGACTCATACTTCCTTAATGGACACTTTGTGTACGCTAACCATTGTATTTCCGAGTGTCATTTGTGTTTGCTCTTCTTGCATGTATACCACTCCGGCGACACCTTGGAGTACTTGGATTGCACAATGTCTTCAACTCCGTCCAACTACAAGTCCGTCCACAACAACCATTTCCATGGTGACGAGGATCACGATCCGAGGTCGGATCTTCCAGAAGGGAAGGGAGATGATGCGGAGCATCCTACGATCATCCCCATGACACGAGCACGAGCTAGAGCTCTCGAGAACGAGGTGGCTTCTTTCCTTAGTGATATCCCATTTGGTCCTCTCGAGGCATGGCTACTACCTAAGTCCGGAATGTTATGCATGATTAGGTGTCAAGAGGACCCTCCCGAAGATGCACGTGAAGTCAGACAAACCGCCAAGTCCACGCATGAAGAGAAACACCGAAAGGAGAAGAAGGTAGCTCCAGGACCTGGACATCTGGCCCCAGGCCCGGACATCCGGCCGCTGGAGGTGACCACTATAGCAACAGCCGCCCAGCCGCCAAATGCTCCAAGCCTCGGACATCCGGCGCCTTGCCAAGTCCCAGACATCCGGCCTCACCCCCGGAAATCCGGCACCCTCCAAACAGAGAGCAACAAGGTCAGCTCCTCCAGCCCGGACATCCGGTCGTGCCAGCCCGGACATCCGGCTCTCCGTAAAGCCCCGGACATCCGGCCCGTCGCCCAGATGTCCGGCCTCCCCTGCCTGCGCGCAGTGCATTTGGGCCAAGGCCCATGTACCCCTTCGCCCCTTAGACTATATATACTCCCCTTCCACCTACGTTTTAGGGTTAGCGTTGTGATAGCTCATTTGAGAGATAGAGCTATGCTCATCCATATCGGATCTACTCCACGAGAGAGACCGCGGCCCCTCTACGGAGAAGATCCACCTTGGATTCAAGACCTCCTCATGGAGAAGACACCAAGACCTCCTCACGGAGAAGAACGGTTACCCTTTGTATCATCCCTTGTTGATTGTGGATCTTGTATCTCCTCTCGTGTTTCGAGGAACTAGCACATGTGTGATCATACTTGTTGGTTTGAGTGTTCTCTTGTGTTTCCCTTTGTGATTTCCCCTCGTGTTTCCCCTCGTGTTCTTCGTGTTCATCGTGGGATCCACTTCTTTCATGACAGATCGGGCGATTAGGGTTCTACCCTACGTCAATACCAATATATGCAACAATGATGTATGTATGCTATGGGAAGTATGATCACTAATTGGCACAAGTCTTCTTGCCGGCAATACTCAATGGCTAGTCTCGATGGGTAAGCAACGCAAAGGAGTAAAGCTACGATGGCTATCAATGTAATGGCAAGAATGATGTATCACGATACCAAGACGAGGTTACCGTTCTTGCTTACGGTATGGTGTCAAAATGGTTGACCGAATACCAAGATGTAGTTGAGGTGGTCGCTGTTGATGATGAGTCCGTGGCGAAGATGAGCGGCGGTCATGTCGATATCGAACCGTACCTAGATAGCCGAAACACAAAAGGATACGGAACCGCAACTCAAATTCTGAAAGCTCGTAGTGGCAACACATGTCGGAGTGCGAAACGGGTAAGCAAAGGTGGTGGTATGCGGAAGTGGTGATGGTGTATAGGTGGTAGGAGTGCGTATGTGGAAATGTGGGGCGGTGGTGGAGCAAAACTGAAAAAAATCAGTTTCGTCAGGGTTCGTCGGACGTTCGGGCTGGGTCGGTCGTCCAGTCGTCGGACGTCCGGGCTGGGTCGGACGTCCGGTGCCTAGGCGAATTTCGGGCACAGGATGAACTTCACGTGTTCGTGATGGAGATGTGGGAAATCGTCGAATCCGGAGGACTTTGTGGATGGAAAGGGTGGAGACAAGGGGGGAAAGCTAGATCCACTCAAAACAAAGAAAATCCACAGATCAAATCCAACAAAATTTCAACACACTAACAAATCACAATAAAATTTTTGGGGCTACTTTTGTGGGGAATTTTTGAATTAGGACGAAAAACAACAAAAACTAGGCTAGAAACACAACGGCAAGGCTCCGAAATCGTGATCAACGTGGCTCATGATAGCAAGATGATGTAGGGTAGAACCCTAATCCGCTGATCTTTCACAAAAGGAGTGGAACCCGCGATGAACACGAAGAACACGAGGAGGGAGACGAGGGAAAACACAAGAGGAACACTCAAACTACCAAGAACAAGTCACACATGTGCTAGATCCTTGAATACATAAGAGAAGATACACGATCCAAAGTCAACAACGGACGATACACGGTAACCGGTCTTCTCCGTGAGGAGGTCTTGATGTTCTTCCCTAAAGAGGGGTCTTGAATCCGCTTGGGGGATCTTCTCCGTAGGAGGCTCGAATCTACGAGGAGAAGGTAACCAAGTGGATGAGCAACGCTCTCACACAAAATATGAGCTAATCCTTTGCTAACCCTAGAAAGTTGGACGAGGTGGAGTATATATAGTCTTGGTGCAAAAGAGGGGGCGAAGGGGGTACATGAGCTGTGGCCCAACACGAAACAGCGCACAGGCGTCGGACATCTGGAGGTCACCGGTCGTCCGGAGGCTCGCGAGAGTCCGGACGTCCGGTGCCTGTCGGACGTCCGTAGATCCGGCTCGGGTGGTCTTCGGTCGGTCGTCTAGTCAGGGTCGGACGTCCGGGCGTCGGTCGTCCGTGGGTCGTCGGATGTCCGTCTGTTTTGGCTCGGGTGTGGAAGTGTCGGTCGTCCGGAGCCTGGAGGTCGGCGGACGTCCGGGGTTCGTCGGTCGTCTGGAGCATGGAGACTTTGAGTAGCTCCTCTTCTTCGTCTCCTTCTTCACGTCCATCTTCCTCTTCTTCTTCTTCTCCTTGCTCCTTAGCTTCTCTATGATACCTGAGTATCCACAATGTGTCCATATGAGGTAGTAGCCTTGTCTCATGTGCTTCTAAGTGGAAATCTGAGAGGAGTAATGTCACCTCGGTTTGAGATCTCTTGCACGTGCTCGTGTCATGGATCCGCTAGGCACTTGGTGAGGTGATGGTAGGTCCATGGGGATGACCTTGGGATGCTCCGCATCAAGACATGAGCCCGCCATAGACTCTCAAGGAAATGCCGAAACTCGTGGGCTGCTTGACCTTGCTGGGGTGCTTCATCTCCAAACTGGGGGGAGCGCACCCTCCTGTTCTTCAAGCTGATGAACAAGAAGGGCCCGTTTGAGTGGACCCTGAAGGCCGACATGGCATTTCAAGACCTCAAGAGATACCTAACCAGCCCACCAGCGATGGTGGCGCCGCGTCCCCTCGAGCCTCTGGTGCTCTACCTGGCTACCACGCCTTATTCCGCTAGCGCATCACTGGTGGCCTTCCGGGAGGAGCGCTAGGCCAAGAGCCTGCCACCCGACGCCGCACAGTCGGTTAGGATGATGCAGCACCAAGAAGGTGTCCCTGAAGGTATAGCAGCGCCAGAAGATGACCGGGCTCCACAAGATGGCGCTCCTGAGGTTGCGGTAGCCCCGATAGGCGACCGAACTCCTGAGGTCCCCCAGCCTCATGGAGCGCCCCAGCCTCAGGAGATCTCAGACCCCACCAACACTTTTTCCCTCGTCGAACACCCGTTGTACTTCATCAGCACGGTATTGCGAGACGTGCGGGCATGCTACGCTATGTTGCAGAAGCTTCTCTCGTGCTCCTCGTGGCCTCGTGCAAGTTACACCACTACTTCCAAGGCCACCCCATCAAGGTCGTCTCAACCTACCCACCGGAGAGGGTACTCCGGAGCCCCAATGCAGTAGGAAGGGTCGCCAAGTGGAACATCGAGCTCCAGGCATTCTAGCTAGAGTTTAGCACCACCAAGGTCATCAAGGGAGCTGCGCTCATTGACTTCGTGGCAGAGTGGACTGACGCTCCAGGGCCCGAAGCGGGTGAGGACTGGTCTCTCTTGCTAGGGAGCGAAGCACCAGACGGCTGGGTCATGTATTTCGACAGGGCCTTCGCATGCCAGGGCGCGGGGGCTGGGGCCATGCTCATCTCGCCCACCCAGGACTAGCTCTACTATGTCGTGTAGCTCTGCTTCCAGCAGGGGGAGAAGGTCTCCAACAACATCGCGGAATACAAAGGATTGATCGCCAGCCTCAAGGTTGCGGCAGCCCTAGGGGTGAAGCACCTCACCATCAAGGGCGACTCCCAGCTCCTCGTCAACTTTTCCAACAAGGTGTACGAGCCGAAGGACGAGCACATGGAGGCATACCTCGCGGAGGTACGCATAATGGAGAAGCAATTCTTGGGCCTGGAACTGCAACATGTACCCCACGACACAAACAAGGAAGCCAATGATATCGCCAAGAGGGCGTCAAGGCATCAGCCCCAGGAGACCGACGTCTTCGAGGAGCGGCTCTTCAAGCCTTCAGCTGCCCCTCCGGCTACGGAGCCTATGCTGCCTTAGGAGGAGCTCCCCATGCCACCAACCTCATGATCTCCCGCCTACGGCCCGACCTTAGGAGCGTGCCTTCTCCTCGCGCTTGAACCTCGGGAGGGGTGCTAGACTAAAGAATTCAAGGCGTACCTGCTGCAAGGGACCCTTCCGGAGAAGGACGAGGACGCGAAGCACGTAGCTTGGCAGGCTACAGCCTACTGCATGACGGTGATCCATACCAAAAACAACCGAATGATGTTTCCTTGCGATGCATCTCCAGGGAACGGGGGTGTGAACTATTGATACGTCTCCAACGTATCTATAACTTTTGATTGTTCCATCCTATTATATTATCCATTTTGGATGTTTATGGGCTTTATTATACACTTTTATATTATTTTTTGGACTAACCTATTAACCGAAAGCCCAGTGCAAATTGCTGTTTTTTGCCTATTTCAGTGTTTCGAAGAAAAGGAATATCAAACGGAATCCAAACAGAATGAAACCTTCGCGAGGATCTTTTTTGGAACAAACGTGATCCATGAGACTTGGAGTGGACGTCAAGAAAGCAGCGAGGCGGCCACGAGGTAGGGCGGCACGCCCCCACCCTTGTGGGCCCCTCGTAGCTCCACCGACCTATTTCTTTCGCCTATATATACTCTTATACCCTGAAAACATCCAGGGGAGCCACGAAACCACTTTTCCACCGCCGCAACCTTCTGTACTCGTAAGATCCCATCTGGGGACCTTTTTCGGCGATCTGCCGAAGGGGGAATCGATCATGGAGGGCATCTACATCAACACCATAGCCTCTCCGATGATGTGTGGGTAGTTTACCATAGACCTTAGGGTCCATAGTTATTAGCTAGATGGCTTCTTCTCTCTCTTTGGATCTCAATACAAAGTTCTCCTCGATGTTCTTGGAGATCTATTCGATGTAATTCTTTTTGCGGTGTGTTTGCCAAGATCCGATGAATTGTGGGTTTATGATTAAGATTATCTCTGAACAATATTTGATTCTTCTCTGAATTCTTATATGCATGATTTGATATCTTTGCAAGTCTCTTCGAGTTATCAGTTTGGTTTGGCCTACTAGATTGATCTTTCTTGCAATGGGAGAAGTGCTTAGATTTGGGGTTCAATCTTGCGGTGTCCTTTCCCAGTGATAGCTGGCACAACAATGCACGTATTGTATTGTTGCCATCGAGGATAAAAAGATGGGGTTTATATCATATTGCTTGAGTTTATCCCTCTACATCATGTCATGTTTCCTAAAGCATTACTCTATTCTTATGAACCTAATACTCTAGATGCATGCTGGATAGCGGTCGATGTGTGGATTAATAGTAGTAGATGCATAATCGTTTGAGTCTACTTAACACAGACGTGATGCCTATGTTCATGATCATGCCTAGATATTCTCATAACTATGCGCTTTTCTATCAATTGCTCGGTAGTAATTTGTTCACCCACCGTAATACATGCTATCATGAGAGAAGCCACTAGTGAAACCTATGGCCCCCGGGTCTATTTTATATCATATAAGTTTTCGATCTACAATTCTATTTTACTATTTATTTTATTTTCCAATCTTTACTTTTCAATCTATACAACAAAAATACCAAAAATATTTATCTGATTATCTTTATCAGATCTCAGTTTTGCAAGTGGCCATGAAGGGATTGACAACCCCTTTATCACGTTGGTTGCAAGGTTCTTGATTTTTTTGTGCAGGTACTAGGCGACTTACGTGTAATCTCCTACTGGATTGATACCTTGGTTCTCAAAAACTGAGGGAAATACTTACGCTACTTTGCAGCATCACCCTTTCCTCTTCAAGGGAAAACCAACGCATGCTCAAGAGGTAGCAAGAAGGATTTCTGGCGCTGTTTTCGGGGAGATCTACGCTCAAGTCAAGACATACCAAGTACCCATCACAAAATCTTATCCCTCGCATTACAATATTTGCCATTTTCCTCTCCCCCACTTCACCTTTGTCGTTTTATTCGCCCCTCTTCCGTTCATCCTTCTGTTTGCTCGTGTTACCATGTGCCTTCTATCTGCTTGCATCTTCGCTTGCTAAAAATCTATTGTTATGGATCCTCATCCTCTTGCTAATGTTTTTAAAAGATCCAATTATGATGACCCAATTGCTAGTGAGTTGAGTGCACTAGATTATCTTTATGAGGTTTTCCTTGAAATTCGTGAATCTAAAAATTGTGAGGAAGTACTTTATGAAGTGATTCACGATAGATCTTTGAATAAAAAGAATGATTGCAATGATGTTATTATAAATTCTATGAATGTCAATTGTGATAATAATATGCAAAACCCTAAGGTTGGGGATGCTAGTTTTGCTATGTCCACTACTTGCTGCAATGATAATGATTGGGGTGACTCTTCTTATGATCTCAAAATTTTATTTAAGCCCCATGATGAATATGATATTGGTAATATTGTTTGCAATAATACTGAAAGTGGGTTTGGAAGAGTGTCAACTTTAGATCCCACATATTTGGATAGTGTTCAATCTTATGAAGTTTTTGATAAAAGTGGGTTTGGAGAGGTCATGACTTTAGTTAATGTTAATCCCACTATTTAGGAAGAGTGTCAACTTCGCATGCATGTGGATCATGTTGAGAATAGGTTATGTAATAGCTATTTTGTTGAATTTTCTTATGATCCCACGTGTAATTATTATGAGAGAGGAAAATATGATTGTAGAAATTTTCATGTTACTAAATTACCTCTCATTATGTTGAGATTGCTATTGTTTCTTTCCGCTTCCTTGCATATGCTAGTTTTTTCTTGCTATGATAATTTGTTTGCCCATAAGATGCCTATGCATAGGAAGTATGTTAGACTTAGATGTGTTTTTCATGTGTTTTATGATGTTCTCTTTGTGCTTCAATTCTTGTCTTTCATGTGAGCATCATTGAAATTATCAATGCCTAGCTAGGGGCGATAAACGATAGCGCTTGTTGGGAGGCAACCCAATTTTATTTTTGTTCCTTGCTTTTTGTTCATGTTCAGTAATAAATAAATCATCTATGTTCTGTTATGATTGTGTTTTTATGTTTTAATTAGTGTTTGTGCCCAGTAAATCCTTTAGGATTTTCTTGGATGATTGTTATTCGATCTTGCTGAAAAAACAAAAAGTATGCGCTCATGATAATAATTTTCACTTCTTACCAGAGAGCGATAAAATAGTGATTCCAACTGCAGTAGATCAATATACAAATTATTTAGGATGCCCTGATTTCTCAGGATTTTTGGAATTACATAAGTATTCAAAACCTACAGATCACTACAGACTGTTCTATTTTTGACATATTCTGTTTTTCGTGTGTTGTTTGTTTATTTTGATGAATCTATGGCTAGTATCGGGGGGTATGAACCATAGAGAAGTTGGAATACAGTAGGTTTAACACCAATGTAAATAAAGGATGAGTTTATTATAGTACCTTAAAGTGGTGGTTTGCTTTCTTATACTAACGGACCTCATGAGATTTTCTGTTGAGTTTTGTGTTGTGAAGTTTTCAAGTTTTTGGGTAAAGATTTGATGGATTTCGGAACAAGGAGTGGCAAGAGCCTAAGCTTGGGGATGCCCAAGGCACTCCAAGGTAAAATTCAAGGACAACCTAAAGCCTAAGCTTGGGGATGCCCCGGAAGGAATCCCCTGTTTCGTCTTCATCTATCGGTAACTTTACTTGAGGCTATATTGTTATTCACCACATGATATGAGTTTTGCTTGGAGCGTCTTTTATGATTTGAGTCTTTTCTTTTTAGTTTACGACAATCATTATTGCTGTACACACCTTTTGGGAGAGACACACATGAATCAGAATTTATTAGAATACTCAATGTGCTTCACTTATATATTTTGAGCTAGATAATGTTGCTCTAGTGCTTCGCTTATATCTTTTTTTAGAGCACGGTGGTGGTTTTATTTTATAGAAATTATTGATCTCTCATGCTTCACTTATATTATTTTGAGAGTCTTTTAGAACAGCATGGCAATTTGCTTTGGTTATGAAATTAGTCCTAATATGATAGACATCTAGGATGGGTATAATAAAAACTTTCATATATAGTGCATTAAATGTTATGAGAAGTTTGATTCTTGATAGTTGTTTTGAGATATAAAGGTGGTAATATTAAGGTTGTGCTAGTTGAGTAATTATGGAATTGAGAAATACTTGTGTTGAAGTTCGCAAGTCCCGTAGCATGCACGTATGGTAAACATTGTGTGACAAATTTCAAGCATGAGGTGTTCTCTGATTGCTTTCCTTATGAGTGGCGGTCGGGGACGAGCGATGGTCTTTTATTACCAATCTATCCCCCTAGGAGCACGCACGTAGTGCTTGGTTTTGATGACTTGTAGATTTTTAAAATAAGTATATGAGTTCTTTATGACTAATGTTGAGTCCATGGATTATACGTGTTGGCGTTATGGAAACGGGGGTCCCTAGACTTGCCTGCCTGCGGCCCACAATGTGGCTCCATCAGCGGCCCTGTACGGCCCATCTTCACCAGCAAACACTTAAGACCCTCGCGAGGGGCCAAGCCACGCGAGGCAGACGACACAAGACCTCCTGAGGGGCAGCCTCACCAGGCTGGCTCGCGAGGGGCGGAGAGATCAAGGCAAGGGATACCTCGCGAGGTTCCTGTGACGCAAGCCATGACGACTCGAGCCAGGCGGGCACCGGCACGCAGTGTCCTCATTTCCTCTTTGGTGCTAAAGAGGCAAGCGCAGACGAGGAGTCCCGAGGCAACAAGCAAAGGTTTCCACATCAGTGCAACAAGACCAAGACCAGCAGGACAGCAGAACAGAGGTCACCGTGGAGCCCAAGACGGCGTCACCACCAGAGCCTTTGGCAGGCGAAGACTACTTTCGTCAGGATAGTTTGTACTAGTTGTCCCCCTTCAAATTGGCCGTTGTGGGATCCCTTCCCGCTTAATATTTGGGAAGAGGAATCGGGCCTCTATATATAGGACAAGGCACCACCATAGAAGGGGGCGGATCCAGAGAGAGAATCCCCGACCGCATCAACTCACCAAGCACAAGAACACCTCTCCTCAGGAGGCTGTTCTTCCCTTGTAACTGTTCATCCTCAGTCCAAGAGGCAATCCACCACACCACACTGGAGTAGGGTATTACACCACATTGGTGGCCCGAGCCAGTATAAACTCTTGTGTCTCTTGTTCTTAGGGTTCGTCGAGCTAGGCCGTGAGATCATGATCTGTGCAAGATAGAGAGGGGGAGAGATCTTCGTGCGCACCCTAGTGTATGAACCTCAAGGGTTTTGCAGGAACGCGAAATCCGACATTTGGCGCGCCAGGTAGGGGTGCGCCGAAGCTTGCCCCCGACGGCCTTGCCGCTCCGACCGGCTCTCATGAACGCCGCAACTTCTCTGACTGGATCGACGGGCGCCCACCGTGGGGCTCCGGGCCTTCACCCCCGCATTGCGGCGGGTGTGGTGGCCGCACAAGTTCAAGCCGGAGATGTCACCCCATTATGATGGTGCGGCGGATCCGGCGGCCTTCCTTCTGGCTACGATGAGGCCGTCCTGGAGGCCGGGGGCGACGATAAAGTCATGGCCAATTGGCTCCCAATGGCCCTCGCTGGAGTGCTGGGCGCCTGGCTCCTCCACCTCCAGGAATCTTCTGTGGCCTCCTGGGAGGAGCTGCGCAACCTCTTCATCGCACGCTTCGGGGGACCAGCCCTCCCCTTCATTGCGGCCCTCCTCGGTGGCTCGCAGGCGCCTCCCTCGGACCGTCATACCAAGCCGTTCTTTTGCCAGATCGGCGTCGCCTCCACGCGGCAGGGGCTTCCCCGGGTTGGGCGGCGCCCAAGGCTGACCTGACCTTCGACTCAAGGGATCACCCAGTCACCACCGTCGGTTCGGGCGTGCTCCCGATGCTTTGCACGCCCATCATCTGTAGTGTAGCCGTCGCCATGACCCTCATCGACGGCAGCACCGGCCTCAATGTGCTCTTCGTGGAGGCTTTTAGTCTCCTTCACGTACCTCTTGAGCGGCTTCGCCCCAGCAAGCCCTTCTCCAGAGTCAGTAGCGGCTCCTCCAACCCCCTGGGGCAGATCCGTCTCCCCGTGACCTTCGGCACACGCGACAACTACCACACCGAGCTAATCGACTTCGACATCGCCCTTGTCGGGTTGCCGTACAACGCCATCCTCGCGTACCCGGTGTTGGCCCAGTTCATGGCAGCTACCCATCCTGCCTACAACCTCATGAAGATGCCAGGAAGCAAGGGCGTTCTCACCATGGCCAGAGACACCAAGGAAGCCTTGGCGGCCCTCAAACTCGCCTTCAAGGCCACAGAGGCAGCTTGCCCGACCGACAAGGCTATGCCCAGGACCAAAGGCGCCGCGCCGTCCAAGAAGAAGCAGTTATTCACTCAAGGTCAAGCTAAGACGAAGCAGATCCCGGTCGACACGGACGGGGCCTCTGGCGCCACCTTTACTATAGGCGCCGACCTCGCCCCAGATCAAGAAAGGGACTTGGTAGACTTCTTGCAAGCGAACAAGGGAGTATTCGCCTGGGAACCCAAGCAGCTAGTTGGGGGTACCGAGAGGAGTGATCGAGCATCATCTGAGGGTATGCCCCAACATGCGCCCTGTGAAGCAGAGGGTGAGGCGACATTCCACGGAGAAGCAGTCCTTCATCATTCAGGAAACCCGCAAGCAGGAGGCAGCATGCGTCATTCACGAGGTCCAGTACCCATAGTGGCTGGCGAACCCGGTCGCCGTGCCGAAGAAAGGAGGGAAGGAGAACATGTGTGTCGACTTCACCAACCTCAACAAGGCGTGCCACCAAGACCCATTCCCGCTGTCACGCATCGACCAAATTGTCGACTCCACCGCCGAGTGTGATCTGCTATGTTTCCTGGATGCATTCTCGGGCTACCACCAGATCAAGATGGCGGTGGAACATGTGGAGAAAACAGCTTTCTTGTCCCCATGCAGGGTATACTACTACACTTACATGCCATTCGGACTGCGCAACGTAGGAGCGACCTTCCAGCGACTGATGCACATCACCTTGGGGTGGCAGCTCGGGAGAAACATAAAGGCCTATGTCGACGACATTGTGGTGAAGTCTCGGGAGGCAAGAACCTTGATTCAGGACCTGGAGGAGACCTTCGCAAGCTTGCGCCCAGTGGACCTGCGGGTCAACCCGGAGAAGTGCTTGTTTGGTGTTCCTTCTAGCAAGCTGCTGGGCTTCCTCGTGTCCCACAGGGGGATCGAGGCCAACCCGGAGAAGTTCAAGGCAATCGAAGACATGAGCCCACCACAAAACTTCAAGGAGATGCAGAAAGCTTGCGGGCTGTGTGACTTCGCTGGGGTGCTTCATCTCCAAGTTGGGGGAGCGCGCCTTGCCGTTCTTCATGCTGATGAAGAAGAAGGGTCCAATTGAGTGGACCCCCGAGGCTGACCTGGCATTTCAAGACCTCAAGAGATACTTGACCAGACCGCCAGTGATGGTGGCGCCTTGTCCTCTCGAGCCCTTGGTACTCTACCAGTCTGCCACGCCCCACTCCGCCATCGCGGCCCTAGTGGCCCTTAGAGTGGAGCCCCAGGTCAAGGGCCCGCCAAGTGGAGCCGCCAAGCCGGATGAGGCAGCACAACATCAAGGCGATGCTCCTAAGACAATGGCTACCCCGACTAGTCATCAAGCCCCTGAAGCTTGGGACCCACAGGAAACACCCCAGCCCCCGGGAGCCAAAAACTCCGTCAGCTCTCCCGCCCTTGTCGAGCACCCAGTATACTTCGTCAGCACAGTGCTACGAGATGTGAGAGCATGATACCCCATGCCTCAGAAGCTCTTGCTCGCTCTCCTGGTGGCCTCACGCAAGCTGCGCCACTACTTCCAGGGTCACCCCATCAAGGTCGTCCCAACTTACCCATTGGAGAGAGTGCTCAGAAGCCCCAATGCTGCGGGATGGGTCGCCGAATGGAACATCGAGCTGCAAGCGTTTGACCTGGAGTTCAGCACAACCAGGGTCATCAAGGGGGGCTGCACTCGCCGACTTTGTGGCAGAATGGACCGATACCCGGGAGCTCAAAGCAGGCGAAAATCGAACACTCTCACCAGGGGGTGAAGCGCCGGATGGCTGGGTCATGTACTTCGATGGTGCGTTCGCACGCCAGGGCGCGAGGGCTAGAGCCGTGCTCATATCACCTACTCAGGACAAACTTTACTACGCCGTGCAGCTCTCCTTCCAGCGGGGCGAGATGGTCTCCAACAACATCGCAGAGTACGAGGGTCTCATCGCCGGCCTCAAGGCTGTGGTGGCCCTGGGGGTGAAACGCCTCACCATCAAGGGGGGCTTGCAGCTCCTCGTCAACTTCTCCAACAAGGTGTTCAAGCCAAAGGATGAGCACATGGAGGCATACCTCACAGAGGTACACAAGATGGAGAAGCAGTTCCTAGGTCTGGAGCTGCAACATGTGCCTCGTGGCACCATGGAGGCTGACGGCATCGCCAAAAGAGCATCCAAGCAGCTACCCCAAGAGATCGGCGTCTTCGAGGAGTGGCTTTTCAAGCCATCGGCAGCACATCCGCCTATGGAGCCGGCGTCACCTCAGGAGGAACTTCCCCAGCCACCAGCCTCGCGAGCCCCCACCTACGGCCCGACCTCAGGAGCACGCCTCCTCTTAGCGCTCGAGCCTTAGGAAGGATGCTGGATCGAGGAGTTCAAGGAGTACCTGACGCAAGGCACATTGCCGGAGAAGGAGGAAGATGTGGAGCGTGTGGCCCGACAGGCTACAGCGTACTGCATTCAGGATGGTGAGTTATACAGGAAGCGGCCAAATGATGTTTCTCTGCGATGCATTTCCAGGGAATGAGGGAGTGAGCTGCTGGCTGACATACATGGCGGAGAATGCGGGCACCACTCGTCGTCACGCACCCTAGTCGGCAAGGCTTTCTGCGGCGGGTTCTACTGGCCCATGGCACTCAACGACGCGGCCGAGCTGGTGAAATCCTGCGAGGCCTGCCAATTTCACGCCAAGCAGATCCACCAGCCGGCTCAGGGCCTCCAGACTTTCCCGCTCTCTTGGTCGTTCGTGGTCTGCGGGCTGGATATCCTGGGCCCATTCCCTCGAGCACCTGGAGGTTACCACTACCTCTACGTCGCCATCGACAAATTCACCAAGCGGGCGGAGGTGGAAGCCGTCCGCACCATCCCAGCTGGGTCAGCAGTCAAGTTCGTCAAGGGCCTCGTAAGCCGATTTGGGGTCCCTAATCGTATCATCACTGAAAACGGCTCACAGTTCACTAGCAGTCTCTTCAAAACATATTGTGCTAACCTTGGAACACAGATTTGCTACGCCTCCGTGGCACACCCCAGGAGCAACGACCAGGCTGAATGCACCAACACGAAAGTCCTGAGGGGTCTCAACACTAGGACCTTCAAGAAGAAGCTCAAGGCCTGCGGTAGGGGATGGCACGACGAGCTCCAGTCCGTGATGTGGTCCATCCGCACCACCACCACTAGGCCGACAGGCGAGAACCCGTTCTTCCTCGTCTACGGAGCAGAAGCGGTTCTCCCACATGAGATCAGGCATCGCTCCGTGCGGGTCTAGGTGTTTGATGAAACGCAGCAGGACGCCATGCGGGGGATGGACCTCGTGCTGGGGGAGGAACGCCACCATGAAGCCTTGCTCCGAGCTGCGAGGTACCAGCAGGTGCTGCGGCGGTACCACTGCCGCAACTTCCGCTCCAGGACGCTCGAGGTGGGTGATCTTGTCCTGAGGCAGGTGCTCTCCAGGGAAGGGCTGCACAAGCTCTCACCCATGTGGGAGGGCCTGTTTCAGGTTGCCCATGTCTCCAGGCCTGGCGCCACGCGCCTGGAGACGCAGGACGGGATCCCCATCCAAAACGCGTGGAACATCTAGCACCTCCGAAGGTTCTACCCATGAAGCTTGGCCCGGTGCCTGTGAAGCAAGGCCCAGTGCCTGTGAAGATCTCCGCTCATGACACTCTCATGTAATAATGAGTGGGCTATACACGCCCCGGAGTATCAGGAGTGCCGCTCTCGGGCCTCGGGGGCTCTGTCCCATGTCTTAGTGGCAGCACTTAGCTCTGCGCTGCTGAGAAGACAAGAAGACAAGACTAGGTGCCGGACGTGGCTTTTCATTTGCTTTCCACAGTTGGTTTGCCCCTCTTTAGTGAGAATTTGCTTTCTGGTGTTCCTTGCTGGCCTGGCTCCATTGTCCTTGTTGCCTCCTTTTCTGCCCTCGGTTCCTCGTTTTGACCTGTACTCTCCCTCGCATGCCTCGCGAGGGAGCTGGACAGGCGCCCTCGTGAGCATTTTCGTTTTCCTGTTTTTTGAAAGGCACCCTCACTCGAGTTCACAAGCTGGCGCACCCATTTCAATCCCTGCCCCCCGGGTACCGCGATACGAAGCACTGGGTCATGACCGGCAGTGCCTGCGACCAGGATGCGGAAGGATAAGGATTTCCTAGCAAATTTTTGCAGTTCTCAGACACCTTCTGAGAATAGGAGGCCACGCCAGGCATTGGGGAACGCGCGTCTCGCGAGGCGGAAACTACTTCAGGCGCATCAAGCTAAGTTATTCCTACACACATACATAAAACGTGATGCTGCAACACGACACAAGAGTGATAAACATAGCACAGCCACTTAGAAATCATAATTGTTGCACGCCCCAGCGAGGCCCCATGCTTGTCTCTCTCTTAGTGCAGGAAGGAAAGGAAGAATGAAACAAAAGCGGAATGTGCTCCTGCGGCAAGTCGCGAGGATGGGCCCGTGGCGCTCTCCTAAGCTCAGCCAGACCCCTCCTTGCGCTTCACTGAAGCGCGGCGACAAGACGACCCGCTGCCACCTTTGAAGCAGGCGCGGCGGTGTGGCGGCTGGTCATAGCCGCTGCTGCTGGAGCTGTCGCTGGAAGAGGAGTCGCCGTAGCTGGACGAGTCTTGGCCGGCACCGAGGGCGAGCCTACCTTCACTCTTGTCGCGGCCGTATCCGAGGCCGAGCAACTCACCGCCGTCGTTGTCCTCAGGGCAACACCCGACGCAGCAGCCATCTTCCTCGAACACCCTCACATAGAGGGTCGCGTTGCCATCGTACTTGAAGTGGAGGGAGCACCGCCGGCCCAGGCCGCGCGCGCGGGCAAACGTCAGCCGCGGGCCAGGACTGCGTTGCCTGCGGCAGAGACCTCGACCATGACCCATGAAGCCTTGCTGCAGCAGCCGTCCACCTGTAGCCAAAGACCGCCTAGACCAGTGGTTGGCAGCTCATCGGCAAAGAAGCGCAGGAGCTGAAGCCAAGTGCCGGCCAGGTTCTCCGACCACACGACGAACTCTAGCAGCACTTCCGCAGAGTGGAAGCATGGCCTGGCCGGCTGCGCGACCATGGCACGCCTCCCTTCATCGACAGGGCTCCCACGACTCGGGAGACCACAACCACGCGAAGAGGCGCCAGCACGGCCACGAGGGGCCGCGGCGGGGGTCATGGTGCTTGCGGGGACGGCCGAGCCCCCTCTTGGGCGGCGGTGAGCCGGGCCCCTCCTGGCGAGCCTTCCCATTCTCCGCAGCCGAGAGCCTCTTGGCAGGCGCCATGGGTGTCGCTGCCGGTAGTGAAGCAAGGAAGAAGAAGGAGTAGGAGAAGCAAAGGAAGAGATGGGTGACGGGGGCTCCGCCCCCTTCCCAATTATAGCCAAGGGGAGGCCAACCGCTGGCCTCCACGATCTAAGGTAATAATGATCTTTTTCTGCATGCAGCAAGGACTCGTCAAGTCGGGCAGTTGCCGAGGCGGCGTTGGGAAGCAGAGACGCCCACGTCCAATCAACGCCATGCGTGAACCGTGGCCGCAGGTTGTTGGGGCCCGCGGTGCTCCGCACTTGCCCTTTGGCTTCGCCTCAAAGCCAAGCCCGAGCACGCCTTGGGCCAGGGGTTACTGTCGATGTTCTGGGAACGAGGGTCCCCAGACTTGCCTGCCTGTGGCCCATAGTGTGGCTCCATCAGCGGCCCTATACGGCCCATCTTCACCAGCAAACACTCAAGACCCTCGCGAGGGGCCAAGCCTCGCGAGGCGGACGACACAAGACCTCCTCAGGGGAGGCCTCACCAGGCTGGCTTGCGAGGGGCAGAGAGATCAAGGCAAGGGATACCTCGCGAGGTTCTTGTGATGCAAGCCATGACGACTGGAGCCAGGCGGGCGCAAGCGCGCGCAGTATCCTTGTTTCCTCTTTCGTGCTAAAGAGGCAAGCACAGACGAGGAGTCCTGAGGCATCAGGCAAAGGTTTCCATATCGGTGCAATAAGACCAAGACCAGCAGGACAGCGGGTCGGAGGTCACCGTGGAGCCCAAGACAGCGTCACCACCAGAGCCTTTGGCAGGCGAAGACTACTTTTGTCAGGATAGCTTGTACTAGCTGTCCTCCTTCAAATTGGCTGTTGTGGGATCCCTTCCCGCCTAATATTTGGGAAGAGGACCCCAGCCTCTATATATAGGACGAGCCACCACCATAGAAGGGGACGGATCCAGAGAGAGAATCCCCGGCCGCATCAACTCACCAACCACAAGAACACCTCTCCTTAGGAGGTTGTTCTTCCCTTGTAATTGTTCATCCTCAGCCCCAGAGGCAATCCACCACACCACACTGGAGTAGGGTATTACACCACATTGGTGGCCCGAACCAGTATAAACTCTTGTGTCTCTTGTTCTTAGGGTTCGTCGAGGTAGGCCGTGAGATCATGATGTGTGTGATCTAGAGAGGGGGAGAGATATTCATGCGCACCCCAGCGTTAGAACCTCAACGGTTTTGCCGGAACCCGAAATCTAACAATACGCACTCTCACCCTTCCATCATTGCTAGCCTCTTCAGTAGCGTGCATTGCCCTTTCTCACCTCGAGAGTTGGTGCAAACTTCGTTGGTGCATCCAAACCCCGTGATATTTTATGCTCTATCACACATAAGCCTCCTTATATCTTCCTCAAAACAGCCACCATACCTACCTATTATGGCATTTCCATAACCATTCCGAGATATATTGCCATGCAACTTTCCACCGCTCCGTTTATTATTACACGCTCCATCATTGTCATATTGCCTTGCATGATCATGTAGTTGACATCATATTTGTGGCGAAGCCACCTTCATAATTCTTTCATACATGTCACTCTTGATTCATTGCATATCCCGTACACCACCGGAGGTATTCACATAGAGTCATATTTTGTTCTAATTATCGAGTTATAATTCTTGAGTTGTAAAGTAAATAAAAGTGTGATATTTTCATTATTAGGGCATTGTCCCATGTGAGGAAAGTTCTTCAAAAAGAAAAAGAAAAAGAAAAGAGAAAGGCCATAAAAAAGGAGAGGCCCAAAAAAATAAGAGAAAAAGAGAGAAGGGGCAATGTTACTATCCTTTTTCCACACATGTGCTTCAAAGTAGCACCATGATCTTCATGATAGAGAGTCTCTTATGTTGTCACTTTCATATACTAGTGGGAATTTTTCATTATAGAACTTGGCTTATATATTCCAAAAGTGGGCTTCCTCAAATGCCCTAGGTCTTCGTGAGCAAGCAAGTTGGATGCACACCCACTTAGTTTCTTTTGTTGAGCTTTCATATATTCATAGCTCTAGTGCATATGTTGCATGGCAATCCCTACTCCTTGTGTTAACATCAATTGATGGGCATCTCCATAGCCCGTTGATTAGCCGCGTCAATGTGAGACTTTCTCCTGTTTTGTCTTCTAACACAACCTCCATCATCATATATACTATTCCACCCATAGTGCTATATCCATGGCTCGCGCTCATATATTGCGTGAAAGTTGAAAGAGTTTGAAAAGACTAAAGTATGAAACAATTGCTTGGCTTGTCATCAGGGTTGTGCATGATGGGAGAATTTTGTGTGACGAAAATGAAGCATGGACAAACTATATGATTTTGTAGGGATGAGCTTTATTTGGCTATGTTATTTTGATATGACATGATTGCTTGGTTAGCATTGCTTGAAGTATTATTATTTTTATGTCAATATTAAACTTCTATCTAGAATCTTTCGGATCTAAAAATTCATGCTACAATAAAGAGAAATACATTAAAAATTATGTTAGGTAGCATTCCACATAAAAAATTCTGTTTTTATCATTTACCTACTCGAGGACGAGTAGGAATTAAGCTTGGGGATGCTTGATACATCTCCAACGTATCTATAATTTTTTATTGTAACATGCTATTTATGTTGTCTATTTTGGATGTTTATAGGCTTTATTATACACTTTTATATTAGTTTGGGACTAACCTATTAACTGAAATCCCAGTGCAAATTGTTGTTTTTTTTGCCTATTTCAGTGTTTCACAGAAAAGGAATATCAACAGGATGAAACCTTCGCGAGGAACTTTTTTGGAACAAATGTGATCCAGGAGACTTGGGGTGCACGTCAAGGAAGCAGCGAGGCAGCCACGAGGTAGGGCGGCACGCCCCCCACCCTCGTGGGCCCCTCGCAGCTCCACCGACCTACTTCTTTCGCCTATATGTACTCTTATACCCTGAAAATACCCAGGGGAGCCACGAAACCACTTTTCCACAACCGCAACCTTCTGTACCCGTGAGATCCCATCTGGGGACCATTTTCGACGATCTGCCGGAGGGGGAATCGGTAACGGAGGGCTTCTACATCAACACCATAGCCTCTCCGATGATGTGTGAGTAGTTTACCACAGACCTTCGGGTCCATAGTTATTAGCTTAATGGCTTCTCCTCTCTCTTTGGATCTTAATACAAAGTTCTCCTCTATGTTCTTGGAGATCTATTCGATGTAATTCTTTTTGTGGTGTGTTTGCCGAGATCCGATGAATTGTGGGTTTATGATTAAGATCATCTATGAACAATATTTGATTCTTCTCTGAATTCTTATATGCATGATTTGATATCTTTGCAAGTCTCTTCGAATTATCAGTTTGGGTTGGCCTACTAGATTGATCTTTCTTGCAATGCGAGAAGTGCTTAGCTTTGGGTTCAATCTTGCGGTGTCCTTTCCCAGTGACAGCAGGGGCGGCAAGGAATATATTGTATTATTGCCACTGAGGATAAAAAGTTGGGGGTTATATCATATTGCTTGAGTTTATCCCTCTACATCATGTCATCTTGCCTAATGTGTTACTCTGTTCTTATGAACTTAATACTCTAGATGCATGCTGGATAGCAGTCGATGTGTGGAGTAATAGTAGTAGATGCAAAATCGTTTCGGTCTACTTGACACGGACTTGATGCCTATGTTCAGGATCATGCCTAGATATCATCATAACTTGAGCAGACATCCCCTCGCCCCTCGCGTCGCCCCCGCGGGCGACCCGGGGGGAAAACCCTAGCCGCTGCCCCTCGAGTCTCCTCCTTCTCTCCCCCTCCTCGCCACCGTCCATAGCGCCGCCGGGCGAAGCCTGGCTGGCTGGGCAGCGGCGGGGCTTCTCCTCATCCTCTTCGTCTTGGCTGGCGCGGGACAGCGGGATCCAGAGGAATGCCGGGCGAACGTGGAGTCTGGCGGCGCGGCGGGCGGGTCTCCCATCGGCGTCGTGCATGGCGCGGCGGTGGCGACCTTCATGTCGTGAGGTGGTGGCTGCGTTGGCCTGACCGGTGGCCGCGGGTGCCGCCGGATCCGGATCGTATCCATCTGGATCCTTCGGACTCCATCGGCTGCCGTGGGGTGGTGATGATCGTTGCTGGCCACGTCAGATCGTTGGATTCGGTGTCTGGAGATCTACAAGGATTTCTTCTCGATCCTCCTTTCTGGTGGGTTGAGCCCCATGGCTCTTTCATATTCGCGGGTTTCGGATCGTGGCTTGCCGGATCCGGAGTACACGGAGGTTTGGTGGCATAGGATGGGACCGGAGGAAACTTTGGTCGGCGTGTTCGGCCCGGCATTGGCGACGTCACTTGACGCCGTTACCCTTCCTGGAGGCGAAGCCGAGGTCCCCCCTATCCACTCCGAGCCCCTCGCGGACGAAAGTCCAAAATTCAGTCTGGATTGGGCAGCGGCGGCGTCCTGTGCGTCGTATCCTCCATGGAGGCGCCGTCTTGGGAGGAACTGCTGTTCGGGGGAGAGATGTTGTGGATGGTGGGCTCCGAGTAGCTCCAGCACTGGCGATGGTGCGGAGGTTGCCAGGTGGTGCGGCGTTGTATCTACCGCGTCATTGACGACGAGTGGTGGCGGCATGGTGCAGCTGCATATCGACGACGGATGCGGCTGGATGGACGAGCGCAGGGTGGTCGAGTGAAAGTGCAACTATCCCTAGGTGGTTAGGGTAATTCATAACAACATATAGCTCATTGAGCTAATGCTATTTCAAGATGATTATTTCAGGAAAGCTCAATGATTGGCATGGCATGGATGTGAAAGTGGAACCCTCAAAATGCTAAGGACAAAGAATTGGCTCAAGCTCAAAAGTTCAAGACTCTTCATTTTATATTTTAGTGATCCAAGATCACATTGAGTCTTTAGGAAAAGCCAATACTATCAAGGAGGGATGAGGTGTTGCTTAATGAGCCTCTTGCTTTATGTGCTTGGTGATATGCTCCAAATCCTCAACCACTTTTCCATAGCCACAAATGACCTAAACACTAAGCCAAACTCGGTCATACCGATTCTTTCAATCCGGCGCCACCGAGTTTCACTTGTCATTTGCCACTGCCAAACCCTAGCAATTCGGTCCTACCGATAAGGATCTCGGTCTCATCGAGATGGGATTGCAAACTCTCTGTTTCCCTTTCGTAACTTTTTGGTCTCACCAAAAGAGCGAATCAGTCCCACCGAGATTGCAATGTAAACTCTCTGTTTCCTTCTTGTAACTTTTCGGTCTCACCGAAAGAGCGAGTCGGTCCCACCGAGTTTGCCTGACCAACTCTGTGGTTAGCTTATTGCCAAACTCGGTCTCACCGAGTTTGTGCAATCAGTCTCACCGAGATTACATTATGCCCAAACCCTAACCGAATCGGTCCTACCGAGTTGCATGTCAGTCCCACCGAAATCTCTAACGGTCACTAGGTTTACTATTTCAGTCTGACCGAGTTTGTTTATTCGGTCCCACTGAGATTGGTAAATTGTGTGTAACGGTTGGATTTTGTGTGGAGGCTATATATACCCCTCCACCTCCTCTTCACTCGTGGAGAGAGAGCCATCAGAACACATACACCATTCCAACTCATATGTTCTGAGAGAGAACCACCTACTCATGTGTTGAGACCAAGATATTCCATTCCAACCATATGAATCTTGATCTCTATCCTTCCCCAAGTCGCTTTCCACTCAAATCTTCTTTCCACCAGATCCAAATCCTATGAGAGAGAGTTGAGTGTTGGGGAGACTATCATTTGAAGCACAAGAGCAAGGAGTTCATCATCAACACACCATTTGTTACTTCTTGGAGAGTGGTGTCTCCTAGATTGGCTAGGTGTCACTTGGGAGCCTCCGACAAGATTGTGGAGTTGAACCAAGGAGTTTGTAAGGGCAAGGAGATCGCCTACTTCATGAAGATCTACCGCTAGTGAGGCAAGTCCTTCGTGGGCGATGGCCATGGTGGGATAGACAAGGTTGCTTCTTCGTGGACCCTTCGTGGGTGGAGCCCTCCGTGGACTCGCGCAACCGTTACCCTTCGTGGGTTGAAGTCTCCATCAACGTGGATGTAGGATAGCACCACCTATCCGAACCACAGGAAAAACATCCGTGTCTCCAATTGCGTTTGAATCCTCAAAACCCTTCCCTTTATATTCTTGCAAGTTGCATGCTTTACTTTCCGCTGCCAATATACTCTTTGCATGCTTGCTTGAATTGTGTGGTGATTGCTTGACTTATCCTAAGATAGCTAAAATCTGCCAAGAACTAAAATTGGGAAAAGGTTAAGTTTTTATTTGGTCAAGTAGTCTAATCACCCCCCTCTAGACATACTTTTGATCCTACAAGTGGTATCAGAGCTTTGGTCTCCATTTGCCTTGATCTCCATAGCTTTTGGTGGTCATAGCCTTGGTTTCACAACCTAGGAGAGTATGGCGTCTAGCGAGGGAAATTTTCACCGTAGAGGTCCTTACTTTGATGGCACTAATTTTGCTAGTTGGAAGCATAAAATGAAAATGCATATTCTTGGACATAACCCCGCCGTATGGGCTATTGTTTGTGTTGGTTTGCAAGGTGAGTTCTTTGATGGGAGAGAACCAAACCGTGAAGCTACCGCGGATGAGTTGAAGATGTTGCAATATAATGCTCAAGCTTGTGATATTCTCTTCAACGGATTGTGCCCCGAAGAATTCAACAAAATCAGCCGTCTTGAGAATGCAAAGGAAATTTGGGACACTTTGATTGATATGCACGAAGGTACCGACTCCGTCAAGGAATCCAAGTTGGATGTGCTCCAAAGTAAACTTGACAAGTTCAAGATGAAGGATGGTGAAGGTGTCGCCGAAATGTACTCTAGGCTTGCTCTCATCACAAATGAGATTGCCGGCTTAGGAAGTGAAGAGATGACCGATAGATTCATCATCAAGAAGATCCTAAGAGCCTTGGATGGGAAATATGATACTGTGTGCACATTGATTCAAATGATGCCCAATTACAAAGATCTCAAACCAACGGAAGTGATTGGAAGGATTGTTGCTCAAGAGATGTCACTCAAGGATAAAGAGGAGCTTCACAACAAATCAAGTGGTGCCTACAAAGCCTCATGTGAAGTCCCCACATCATCAAGTGAGAAACAAAACTTCAATGAAGAATTGATCTTAATGGTGAAGAACTTCAACAAGTTCTACAAGAGTAGAAGGAAAGGTAGAAGCTTCAAGTCAAGGTCCTACAATGACAAAAGATATTCTAGTTGAGAGCGAAACTGCTATAATTGTGGAAGACCCGGACACTATTCCAATGAGTGTACGGCTCCCTACAAGAGAAGAGAAGATTCTCCAAAAGGAAGAAGCAAAGAATCACCACCAAGAGAGAGAAGGAGTAGAGATGATCGTTATGAACGGAGATACTCACGGAGAAGCAAGGATTTGGAAAGGAAGGAAAAATCATCAAGGAGCTACACAAAACGAAGACATCAAGCTCATGTTGGTGAATTGGTATCCGGCTCCGACTCCGACAGCCACTCCGAGAGAAGTTATCACTCCGACTCCGAAGATACTCAAGATGAAGGTGTTGCCGGTCTAGCACTTGTGTCAACAAACTCCTACGACATATTTGACTCACCAAATGAAGGAATTGGAAGATGCTTCATGGCCAAAGGTCCTAAGGTAACACACCCCGAGTATGTTGATTTTAATTGTGATGAAGATGACTTGTTAGGTGATGATGACTTGCTTGTTGACAACTCTAGTGATGAGTACTATGATGAAACATCAATTAATCATGCTAATCAAGATAAAACGAATGACAATGATAAGGAGAAGATTGAGGCTCTAACTAAAGAAATAAACACTCTTAAGTTAGCTCATGAAACTATCTTCGAAGATCATCGAGAACTTTTAAGAGCTCATGAGAAATTACGCTTTGAAAAGCTCAATCTTGAGCAAGAGCATGAGTTCTTAAAAGCAATCAATGATGATCTCCGCAAGAAAAGTTCTTCTTACATTGCCAAGCGTTTACTATTATCCACTTACATGCCTCAAGTCAAGTCTAGTAACAAGAACAAGAAATATTCTTCCTCTAGTAGTAACAATGATCATGCTAAATCCAATATTGTTGCTTCTAGTAGTTCTCTTGATTCCACTAATGATTCTCTTAGCCAAGTTACACTTGAGCAAGAAAATAGCTTATTGAAGGGGATTATAGAGAAAGGAGTGTACAAAAGCCTTGCCGGGAGTAAGCAATTCTAGGAAATTGTGCGCAAGCAAGGAATGCACCGGAAGAATCAAGGTGTTGGTTTTGAACGAAAGTTCAATGCCAATGGAGTTGAGTGGGAAGAAGATCAATACCCCAAGACAAAGTTTGTTCCTCAACAAGAGAAGTCTGATACTTCTTTCAAGGGGACACAAGCTCAAGATGATCTTCCACCACAAGACTACAAGCAAAAAGGCAAGGACAAGCTTCAAGAGGAGATTGATGCATTTGAAGAAGCTCCTAAGACCTTAGTCAAGTGGATTCCCAAGACCACGTCAAGTTCCACTTCATCAAGTACGACTACCACTCCAAGGATTCCCATCAAGATGGTGTGGATCCAAAAGAAGAAGAACTAGAGAGTTCTTGAGGGTGACTCCACCAACATATTTCACTCTCATCATTTTGGCAAGAACAAGTGCAATCAACTTCCACATCATGCACTAGTTCAAGGAGTCACAAACCCTCTTGTTGGTAAGACAAGGGACAAGGTAACCTAAAGTTTTCATGGACATCATCTTTTGTATGCATCACTCTATGTCTATGGATATCCTTGTTTGTTCCTTGTGGGACTAACCCATGTAGGTATTGAAAGTGCAATTCACTCAAATGGATAGCTCCAAGTGATCTACATCAACATTGAGCATCCACATCTTCAACATCTACATGAAGTCATCATCGACAAAACCCAAGGTTATTTCATCCCTCTTAGGGGGGATATCACATCTAGGGGGATCTTTACTCTAAAACTTGAGCTAAAGCAACTCTAAAGATGTGAATACAACAATGCTTTATGTAAAAGTGGTAACCCCACTTGAGCTTAAACGATGAGTATGACCTACGATCAAGTGTTATCACTTGACTCCTAAGTCAATATACTCATATATAGATGACCTAGTCATCGCAAATTGCTTGATAGATGCTAGAATTGGTTGTGCATGCTTTGCCACATATTTCATTTGCCATCTTATTGTGTGAGCATGTTGGTTGCATATTTTACTCATTCGAGGACATCCACTTGTTGTTTTGATTGTTTGGCTTTATCTTCTTTTGCCAAGTGGATGGACAAGAATGCCTAAGAACCTCCTCTAGCTATCTATGCTTTTCTCGTCTCAAACTCTATTCATGCTGCATCACAAAATTTGATCAAGTCAGATTCGAACCACTCTGTGTGAGGAGCGCTCGGAGTCCCCGATTCGTCATAGACTTAAACTTCCAAAACCTCTTTGTGATTCTCGGTCTGACCGATACCATACTTTCGGTCCTACAGAGATCATTAAGGTGATCTAGGTTTTCGATCTCGGTGCAACCGATTTGAACCACTCGGTCCCACCGAGTTGCAATAACTGTATACAGTTTTGCACCTCGGTGCCACCGAGTTGTTCCACTCGGTCACACCGATAGGGTCGGGCTATATATAGTGACGGGCAAAATTTTGGAAATTTCTCCGAAACCTCTTCGCCCGCGCATAGCTCGCTCTGCCTCCTGGGTCTCCGGATCGTCCTCCTCGCCGCCAGCCGCCTCCAGTCGCTGGTCTCCGTCGCCGTCAACGGGAATTCTGCCCCGCCGTTGCCGTCGTAGCGAGTCTCCGCCGAACTAGGGTATGGACTCGATCTTTGTGCTATTCTCCAATCCGATTCCTAGCACATTGTGATCATCATGATTCTTGCCACGTTTGATAAACTCCTATCCAGTCAATGAACTCGTAGATTAGGTTTAATTGGAAATTTTAGGGTTAGGTTTCCGCCGAAACCATCTCGGACCCACCGAGTTGAAAAACTCGGTCCCACCGATTTGGCTTATGCCATTGCACAAGTAAAACTCGGTCTGACCGAGAATTACTTATCGGTGTGACCGATTTTGGAACTCTGTGAAACCCTAGCAGTCTCGGTGCCACCGAACTGTGACTCGGTCTGACCGAGTTCACTAGTTCTGGTGCGAAAACTGCTTCGGTGTCACCGAGTTTGAAAATCGGTAGATCCGAGATGATTTCAGTGGGAAACTAAAACTAAGTTTTTGAATTACTCTTTTGCAAAAATATCTGCACTTTGTGATGCTTATCCACTCTATCTCATCTATAATCTATACACAGGGTCAGCAGTCGGAGTTTGCATCATGTCAAACCAAAGTGACAGCCAGAACCTCTCAGAGCAGCAAGTGGTGATGAGTGAGGGCACTAGTCCCTCCAGCTCTTCAGATGATGGCAGCAGGAGCACCCCCAGCAATCTGCCTAAAGCTGCCACTAGACAAAGGAAGAAGAGAACTTCTGATTCTGAAGATGAAGATTATGTGGCAGAGGAAGAGGCCACATCAAGGAGAGTTGAGCCAGCTCAAGGCACAAAGCCAAGGCTGAAAATCAAAAGGCCAGCAGGCAGGCAGCCCGTGTCTAAGGTTAGAGCTTCAACTGAGAAGCCTGCACCCACAGAGCCAGTTGCTGCTGAGGGCAAAAAGAGGAAGGAAAGGGTCAAGAAGACTGTAGCCAGAGTGCTTGGCAAGGCCTCCATCATGGAAGATGAGGAGGAAGAAGAAGAGGTTGTTGCACCAGCACCCAAGGCACCCAAACTTATGGGAGATGCCATAAGGTCAGGGGCAACTGCATCCAAGCCCAAGGAAGCACCCAAGGCTGCATCTAAGCCAAAGAGTGCACCAAAGAGAAACACAAGAAGCATTCCAGCCATTGAAAAGAACAAGGCCCCAGTGCCTGAAGCTGCAGAGGAAGAGGAAGAGCATGCCCTTAGGAAGCTCAAGCCCAAGATCCCAGACCACAATGATGCTCATCATGTGGCTGAGAATATGAAGCTCAGGAAAGACTCAGGGCTGAGGAAGTGGAGAGAGACATATCCCTATGCTACCAGAAGGAGGACTGCAGTGGACTACAGGTTTCACACCAAGGAGCAGCAGGATTTCTATGAGACAGTTTTGCTTGACAAGAAGCCAATAGTATGTGACATGAGATGGGTTGACTGGACCTACATGAAGGAAAATGAGGAACACTATCCTGGAGTGTATAACAGCTTTAGTGCGTGTGGAGTTGCAGACTTTGTTGGGCAGAAGCTCACAAAGTGGAACGAGGAGCTAATCATGCAATTCTACTCCACAACACACTTCTACCCAGATGGGAGGATCACTTGGATGTCAGAAGGTACGAGGTACCAGTCCACAGTTGCTGAATGGGCACAGCTTATCAATGCCCCCGAGGAAAATGAAGATGACTTAGATGTCTACTCCAAGAAGAAGATGGATCACAACTCTATGGCAAATACGTACAAGGAGATTCCAACAGATGATCTTGACACTCACCAGTTTGGGTCTATGAAACACTTGCTATCAGGATTGCCTACGATCAACTGGATCCTTAGGCACACTCTTTTGCCCAAGTCTGGAGATCACAGGATGATCAGAGGTCATGCCATTAACTTGCTACATATCTTTGATAGTGGAAACAGTCAAGAGGACAGCTGCCGACCAGAAGAGGAGTTGTGGGTATGCCCCACAGATTCAGGAGCTCATCAACTCAAAGATGGGCCCGGGCACATACTTGTTGGATAAGGAACACCTGCCCATCCGTCCAGACTTCGAAGATAATCAAGTGATCATGACTGAGAATGAGCCATCATCTACCCAAGCACAAGCCAAGAAGGAGAAGGCGAAGAAGGAGAAAGCTGCCAGGATGCCTACTCAAGAGGAGGCATCTGAATATTTTCTGAAAACCAAACAAGAGCAGCTTGGTTACCTAATTGCGTCCACCCTGCGGATTGAGCAAGGACTAGCCACCCTAACTCAGAACCAGGCAAGCTTAGAGAGGATCATGGAACAGAGGTTCTATGATTTGGACATCAAGGTGACAGAGATACAGACTGCCGTGGAGTAGCTTCAGGATGACATGAATGAGAGGAGAGGCAGGACTATGACTGATGCTTTTGCCAGGGTGCCACGAGGTCCGAGGTCGTCTGCAATGCCAGTTGCTGACACCAGAGCTACCACGTCTGCGCCAGCCATAGCCTCAGTTCCACCAGCTCCAGCATCCACTTCAGCCTCAACTCCGACCACGTCTACCGAAGGCTTCGTCCTTGGAGTGCTCCGGACTCCACCACCACCTGAAGATCAAGCCTGAGCGTCGACTTAGCACTATGCATTTTCTAGGAACTTTTTGGTAACTTGTTGCCAAAGGGGGAGAAAATGTATAGATCATAGGCTTCGAGAGAGAGTGTTGCTTTTATTCTCTCTTGTTTTATTTGGTGTTTTTTCGAACTTTATTTGCTTGTGTGTGAGATACTACGTCCTTATGCCTGTGAGACATCGATGATCATGTGTTTGATCATAAGCTACACTTAATGTTTGCTTAATATTATCATTCTATCTATCTTATGTGATCACTCACTATTTTTGGTGATGAGTGCATGTACTTCTTTCTTATCATTTTTGAGCGCTCCATCAAGATGTATGTGACACGGAAGAGTAACCCATGACTCTAATTCCTTGTGCATTTGCAGTCCAAAGCAAATTCTAAATATGCACAAATTTAGGGGGAGCTCTTACTTGTCACATACTTCTCAAAGCGACGATGTATTTCATGATTATTATAATTTGTCGAAGCTTTGATCTATATGTTGTCATCAATTACCAAAAAGGGGGAGATTGAAAGTGCAACTATCCCTAGGTGGTTTTGGTAATTCATAACAACATATAGCTCATTGAGCTAATGCTATTTCAAGATGATTATTTCAGGAAAGCTCAATGATTGGCATGGCATGGATGTGAAAGTGGAACCCTCAAAATGCTAAGGACAAAGAATTGGCTCAAGCTCAAAAGTTCAAGACTCTTCATTTTATATTTTAGTGATCCAAGATCACATTGAGTCTTTAGGAAAAGCCAATACTATCAAGGAGGGATGAGGTGTTGCTTAATGAGCCTCTTGCTTTATGTGCTGGGTGATATGCTCCAAATCCTCAACCACTTTTCCACAGCCACAAATGACCTAAACACTAACCCAAACTCGGTCATACCGATTCTTTCAATCCGGCGCCACCGAGTTTCACTTGTCATTTGCCACTGCCAAACCCTAGCAATTTGGTCCTACCGATAAGGATATCTTTCTCACTGAGATGGGATTGCAAACTCTCTGTTTCCCTTTCGTAACTTTTCGGTCTCACTGAAAGAGCGAATCGGTCCCACCGAGATTGCAATGTAAACTCTCTGTTTCCTTCTTGTAACTTTTCGGTCTCACCGAAAGAGCGAGTCGGTCGCACCGAGTTTTCCTGACCAACTCTGTGGTTAGCTTATTGCCAAACTCGGTCTCACCGAGTTTGTGCAATCGGTCTCACCGAGATTACGTTATTCCCAAACCCTAACCGAATCGATCCTACCGAGTTGCATGTCAGTCCCACCGAAATCTCTAACGGTCACTAGGTTTACTATTTCGGTCCGACCGAGTTTGTTTATTCGGTCCCACAGAGATTGGTAAATTGTGTGTAACGGTTGGATTTTGTGTGGAGGCTATATATACCCCTCCACCTCCTCTTCACTCGTGGAGAGAGAGCCATCAGAACACATACACCATTCCAACTCATATGTTCTGAGAGAGAACCACCTACTCATGTGTTGAGACCAAGATATTCCATTCCAACCATATGAATCTTGATCTCTAGCCTTCCCCAAGTCGCTTTCCACTCAAATCTTCTTTCCACCAGATCCAAATCCTATGAGAGAGAGTTGAGTGTTGGGGAGACTATCATTTGAAGCACAAGAGCAAGGAGTTCATCATCAACACACCATTTGTTACTTCTTGGAGAGTGGTGTCTCCTAGATTGGCTAGGTGTCACTTGGGAGCCTCCGACAAGATTGTGGAGTTGAACCAAGGAGTTTGTAAGGGCAAGGAGATCGCCTACTTCGTGAAGATCTACCGCTAGTGAGGCAAGTCCTTCGTGGGCGATGGCCATGGTGGGATAGACAAGGTTGCTTCTTCGTGGACCCTTCATGGGTGGAGCCCTCCGTGGACTCACGCAACCGTTACCCTTCGTGGGTTGAAGTCTCCATCAACGTGGATGTAGGATAGCACCACCTATCCGAACCACGGGAAAAACATCCGTGTCTCCAATTGCATTTGAATCCTCAAAACCCTTCCCTTTATATTCTTGCAAGTTGCATGCTTTACTTTCCGCTGCCAATATACACTTTGCATGCTTGCTTGAATTGTGTGATGATTGCTTGACTTATCCTAAGATAGCTAAAATCTGCCAAGAACTAAAATTAGGAAAAGGTTAAGTTTTTATTTGGTCAAGTAGTCTAATCACCCCCCTCTAGACATACTTTCGATCCTACATCGAGCTGTCTGGCGCCATGGTGGCGTCGACGGCAGGCCTGGCATGGTCTGTGCGTCAGTACCTGCTCTGGAGATGGATCGGTGGAAGAAGGCGGCGGCAGCCTCGGTGAGTGCACGGTACCGGCGTGTGACACAGTCCCGGTATGTGGCTAGGATGGGGCATCCGGCATTTGATGTTAGGATTTGGTGTGATGTCTGTTTGGTATTAGGCTCGGACATTCGGCACCACTGCATCAAGGGGGTAGGAGTAGCGACAGATGTTGCCTAGATGGTGGCTTCAGGCTTACTGATGTACTACTTTGTAAGGTCTTTTGTGCTTAATAATTAATAAAGTGGACGTATGCATCCTCCAGATGCAGAGGCCAGGGTTGCATCCTCCTTTTCTAAAAAAAGATATCATCATAACTACGCGCTTTTCTATCAATTGCTCGGCAGTAATTTGTTCACCCACCGTAATATATGCTATCTTAGAGAAGCCACTAGTGAAACCTATGGCCCCCGGGTCTACTTTACATCATATAAGTTTCCGATCTACAATTCTAGTTTACTAATTATTTTGCAATCTTTACTTTTCAATCTAAACAACAAAAATACCAAAAATATTTATCTTCTTATCTCTATCAGATCTTACTTTCGTAAGTGACCGTGAAGGGATTGACAACCCCTTTATCGTGTTGGTTGCGAGGTTCTTGTTTGTTTGTGCAGGTACTAGGTGACTTGCGTGTAGTCTCCTACTGGATTGATGCCTTGGTTCTCAAAAACTGAGGGAAATACTTACGCTACTTTGCTGCATCACCCTTTCCTCTTCAAGGGAAAACCAACACATGCTCAAGAGGTAGCAACTATTAGCCGACATACACGGCGGAGACTGCGGACATCATTTGTCGTCGCACACCTTGGTGGGCAAGGCATTCTGCAGCGGATTCTATTGGCCCACAGCACTCAACGAAACAACTGAGCTAGTGTAATTGTCCGAGGGGTGCCCGTTCCATGCCAAGCAAATCCACCAGCCTGCTCAAGGCCTCCAGACCATCCCACTCTAGTGGACGTTTGCGGTCTGGGGGCTGGATATCCTGGCTCCATTCCCTTGAGCACCCGGGGGCTACCGCTACCTCTACGTCGCCATCGACAAGTTCACCAAGTGGGCGGAGGTGGAAGCCGTCCGCACCATCCCAGCCAGCTCCGCAGTCAAGTTCATCAAGGGCCTCGTGAGCCGGTTCAGAGTCCCTAATCGCATCATCACCGACAAATGGCTCACAGTTCACTAGCGAGCTCTTCAAAACATATTGTGCTAACCTTGGAACGCAGATATGCTACGCCTCGGTGAGACACCCCAGAAGCAATGGCCAAGCTGAGCGCTCCAACGCGGAGGTCTTGAGAGGCCTCAAGACAAGGAACCTAGAGGCCTGCAGCAGGGGCTAGCACGATGAGCTCCAATCCTTGATGTGGTCCATCCGCACCACCGCCACAAAGCCAACGGGCTAGACTCCATTCTTCCTCGTTTACGGAGCCGAAGCGGTTCTCCCTCACGAGGTAAAGAATCGCTCTGCGCAGGTCTTGGCGTTCGACGAGGCACGTCAGGACTCCATATGGGGGATGGACCTCGTGCTAGGGGAGGAATGCCGCCGCCAAGCCTCGCTCCATGTGGCAAGGTACTAGCAGGCGCTGTGGCGGTACCATTGCCGCAGCCTCCACTCCAGGACGCTCGAGGTGGGCGATGTCGTCCTGATGCGGGTGCTCTCCAGGGAAGGGCTGCATAAGTTCTCACCCATTTGGGAGGTCCCGTTTAGGATTGCCCGCGTCTCCAAGCCTGGCGCTGTGTGCCTAGAGACACAGGACATGATCCCCATCTAGAATGCCTGGAACATCCAGCAACTCCGGAAGTTCTACCCATGAAGCAAGGCCCAGTGCCTGTGAAGGTCTCTGCTTGTGACACTCTCATGTAATAATGAGTGGGGCTGTATACGCCCCGGAGACTCCGGAGTACCGCCCCCCCTCGGGCCTCAGGGGCTCCCTCCCACGTCCTAGCGGCAGAACTTAGCTCCGTGCTCGTGAGAAGACTAGGTATCGGACGCGGATGTTCATTTGCTTTCTGTAGCTGGTTGCAACCTTTTACTGAAATTTGGAGTTCTGGTGTTTCTCGATTGCTTGGTTGAGTTCCCCTTTCTTTTACTTCTTCGCTCGCTTCTTTATCTTGTGTCAGGAAGGACGGTAGTTTTCCGATGTTGTCCGTCGTGCACCTCGCACGGGGGCTGGGCGGGTGTGTGCGTACGCTGGGGCTACCCTAAATCACGGACACACCTCGCCAAAGCCCTGTCTCCCCAGAGCTTCAGCTCCCTTGATCTTCGTGAGGCGCCCTCGAGTGAGCTCGTGATTGGCCCACCCTCTTAAGTCTGTGCCCCATGGGTACCGCGACGTGGTGCACTAAGCCGTGATTAGCCGATGCCCGAGGGCTCACGCAAGGAGGAACAAGGCACCCGACAGATGTCCTAACAAATTTTGCAGCTCTGTGATGCCTCCCGAGATCAGGAGCTCCCGAGTCGGCAACAAGGAGGCCTCACAAGGTGCCAGAAGGCACGCCCTCACGAGACGGGAACCTACCCCGAGCATATCAAGCTAAGTCACCCCTTTTACATCTATGTGGAGCAGGAACAACATCGGAGCAAGAAGCATAACATAGTAGCATAAAAGACCACAGTTCATTACACGCCTAGTAGGGCCATCTACTTTATTCAAAATGCAGGAACAAAGGAAAACTCTAAAAAAGTGGCCCGCATGATCATGGCAGCTCACGAGGCCTGGCTCTGAGAGCCTCCCAGACTCAGCTAAGTCTGAGCCCCTCTCGCGCTTCACTGCCGCGTGGCGGAGGGACGACCCACCGCCGTCTTCGAAGCGAGCCCGATGGCAAGGCGGCTGGTCGTAGCCGCCGCTGCTGGTGCTCTCGCTAGGCGAACCGCGGCCGTCGCCAAGGGCAGGTTCGCCCTCAGCCTCATCATGGCCGTCGCCGCTGCTATCTTCGGGTAGCACCCCGCGCGGCGACCGTCTTCCCGAAACACCCTCGTGAAGAGGGTCGTGGTGCCATCGTACTTGAAGTGGAGGGTGAGGGAGTCCTGGGTTAGGGGGTATCCGGACGGCCGGACTATATCCTTTGGCCGGACTGTCGGACTATGAAGATACAAGATTGACGACTTCGTCCCGTGTCCGGATGGGACTCTCCTTGGCGTGGAAGGCAAGATTAGCAATACAGATATGTAGATCTCCTTCCTTGTAACCGACTCTTTGTAACCCTAGCCCCCTCCGGTGTCTATATAAACCGGAGGGTTTAGTCCATAGAACAACAACAATCATACCATAGGCTAGCTTCTAGGGTTTAGCCTCTTCGATCTCGTGGTAGATCAACTCTTGTACTACTCATATTATCAAGAACAATCAAGCAGGACATAGGGTATTACCTCCATCAAGAGGGCCCGAACCTGGGTAAAACATCGTGTCCCCTGCCTCCTGTTACCATCCGCCTAGACGCATAGTTCGGGACCCCCTACCCGAGATCCGCCGGTTTTGACACCAACATTGGTGCTTTCATTGAGAGTTCCATCGTGCCGTCACCATAAGGAAGGATGCCTCATCTCATTGTTAAAAACAACATTACCGCCGGGGGAGCCCTGGCTGTCGGCCAAACTCTCCGGCTAGGGAGTTTCATCATGACCGCTCGTTCGGCTGCTGCACCGACGATGACTTCTCGGGTCATCGAAAACAGCCTCCACGTTGGCTCAGAATTTGCCGAGCAGATGGATCCAATGGAGCTCTCATCCCTAAACAAGCTCTTGCATCGCATCGCCACCTTGGGAGTCGCTACAGACTATGATCGAATTGGGCTTAAACCCGATCAAAGGGAGATTAACTCTCCACCGGTCACCCAGCATATTGTGGTGGTGGAGGAACAATGCGGCGATTCTTCCTCTATCTTGAGGACTAACTATGTCCGGATTCCTGAGCTCTCCAAGCCGGATACCCGTTTACGGGAGGACATCACACAAGCCCTGAACCTAGAGTCAGGCGGCGGGCCAGACTTATCAGGCAATATCCCGAAACCCGAACTTCCAAGATTGGAAACTCCTCGGCCCCTGGGTCTCAGATCGGGTAAGGGTTCGGACTGAAAGCCACCCACCCACCCAAGCATAAACGATCTTTCCCACATCATGCAAGCACCCCAGGAAACAATACATCATTATTGGGCCAGATTCCTCCTTGTGATGAACAAGGTTAAGGACTATCGCGAGGAAGACGCAGTCTCATTTTTCTACAATAATTGCATGGACAAGGGAATCCTTAACGCCATAAGTCGCCGTCACATATCACGCTTCCCCGACTTGGCGTCCATAGTACGAAAGTACTATGCGATGGAAAGCGCCTGGAAAACCGAAACAAAATTTTGGGATAATACGGCTCTGAATATACACCCTGTCCGAAGTAAAAGGGTGCACTATCATAAGAAACCTGAGTTAATTACAAAGAAGCAAAGACCCTCTACAAGGCGCGGAACCGTATTGGACGGATGGCTCAACGGACCCTGCAAAATTCATAGTACAGCGGATACCATACCAACACACATCCTTAGAGCATGTTGGGTACTCCGGCAGGTGGACAAAAGTGGTGAGGATCTTCTCATCCCAGATGCCACAGAGCACCATCCCGGGGATAACAATACGGTATTAATAGTCTTTGAAACCTTCGCATCAAATAATAGGCGCAAGCGAACACTCTGCAGCCTTGTCGAAATCTGCCACGTGGTAGCAATAAATCCATGGAGTGACATGGCTATTACCTTCAATGCCAGTGACGAACCTAAATTCCGAACAGCCCGAGCACCAGCTGCACTGGTCCTCAGTCCAATTGTGGACGGCTTTCGACTCACCAAAGTACTCATGGACGGCAGCAGTGGATTAAACCTCATCTATGAGGACACTCTTCAAAAAAATGGAAATAGACTGGAACCGCATTGAGCAAAGCAGCACAACCTTCAGAGGAATCATCCCCAGTCAGGAAGCACGCTGTGCTGGGAAAATCACACTAGATGTGGTATTCGGCACGCCGGAGAACTATCGGTCCGAAGAAATTACATTCCAAGTGGCCCCGTTCAGTAGCGGATACCACGCCCTTTTAGGGCGGGAGGCATTCACGATCTTCCAAGCTATACCCCATTACGGGTACATGAAGCTCAAAATGCCCGGGCCCAACGGAATCATCACTCTCGCTAGTGATCCGGACACAGCACTCCGCGCCGAAAACAAAACAGCTGCATTGGCCCTCGAGGCATTATCCGAAGCCCTTGCGGCCGAGGAATTAACTGTGCTACGCTCCACAGTGGACAAGGACGACGTGATACTTGACAAGAGATCCAAGTCCACCTCTTTTGAACCCGCCGATGAAATAGTCAAATTCCAAGTCCACCCAATGGACCCTACAAAAACAGCCTCCATCGGGGCACAGTTAAACCCCGCTGTGGACGCCGCGCTACGAGAGGTCCTGCGCGAGAATTGGGACATATTCGCCTAGCACCCCTCAGACATGCCAGGAATCCCACGCAGGCCGGCCGAACACATCCTTAATATTCTAAAGGGATTCAAGCCGGTCAAGCAGACTCTTCGAAGTTTCTCTGAACCTAAGAGACAAGCTATGGGAGAGGAACTAGCCAAGTTATTGGAGGCCGGATTCATTAGAGAAATAAAACACCCAGACTGGCTAGCAAACCTGGTGATGGTACCAAAGAAGGACAAATCCTGGCGCCTATGTGTCGATTTCAAGGACCTCAACAAGGCTTTCCCAAAGGATCCCTTCCCCCTCCCCCGCATCGATCAAATTATCGATGCTACTGCAGGACACGATTCATTGTGTTTCCTCGACGCATACTCAGGCTACCACCAAATCAAGATGGCGGAGTCCGACCAAGCCGCAACGGCATTTATCACACCATACGGCCTCTTCTGTTTCAACACAATGCCTTTTCGGCTCAAAAACGTCGGCGCAACATATCAGCGCATGATTCAGACATGTCTGGAGAAACAGATCGGCAAAACAGTAGAGGCATACGTAGATGATGTGGTCATCAAAACCAAACACGTCGAATCACTAATAGATGACTTGAGGCTCACATTCGACAACCCTCTGAACATACAACATCAAGCTCAATCCGGAAAAATGCGTTTTTGGTGTACCAGCCAAAAAGCTCCTGGGTTTCATTGTTTCCAATAGAGGAATTGAAGCAAATCCGGCCAAAATCCGAGCTCTATCACAGTTGGCTATACCAACGGACCTCAAACAAATCTAGAAATTAACCGGATGTGTGGCAGCTCTAAGCCGCTTTATCTCCCGCTTAGGAGAAAAGGCATTACCCCTTTATCGCCTCCTTTGGCGCACCGAACACTTCGAGTGGCCGGACGCTGCCATAGCCGGATTGGAAGAAACAAAAGCCATACTGGCAACCAACCCAATCCTGGCCGCGTCAAACATTAGCGAACCAATGCTGTTGTACATTGCGACAACTCATCAGGTTGTAAGCGCAGTGCTCGTCGTTGAACGAGAAACGGACGGACATAAATTCCCCCTTCAAAAGCCGGTATATTATGTATCCACTGTCCTCACTCCATGCAAATCACGGTACCCACATTATAAAAAGATAGCCTATGCGGTATTCATGGCATCCCGGAAGCTGCAACACTACTTTCAAGAGTGTTCAATTACAGTAGCCTCGGAAGTGCCACTTAATGATATTATAAACAACCACGACGCCACGGGCTGGATTGCCAAATGGGCCATTGAGCTCCTCCCGTTCGACATAACATACAAACCCCGGCGAGCCATTAAATCACAAGTATTGGCCGACTCTGTCGCCGAATGGACAGAAGCCGAACTCCCTAAAGAGTACGGCGCATACTCCAATTGGATCATGCACTTCGACGGCTCCAAAATGCTGGCTGGTCTGGGGGCTGGCGTCGTCTTGACGTCCCCAACCGGAGATATAGTTCAATACGTACTACATATACTGTATACAGACTCCAACAACGCAGTTGAATATGAAGCCCTGTTACATGGTCTTCGGATGGCAGTCTCCATGGGCATTCAACGCCTGGAGGTGCGTGGGGATTCGAACCTCGCAATATCCCAAATAAATGGAGACTTTGATGCCAAGGATCCGAAGATGGTGGCCTATCACAACGCCGTCCTAAAGATGTCAGCTCGGTTCGAGGGGCTCGAATTTCACCATGTGGCTTGGGAAAAAAATCAGGCGACGGATATCCTCGCCCGCATCGGCGCATAACGCGATGCTGTCCCCCCCCCCCCAACATCTTTTTGGGGAGGTTGTTTAAGCCATCCGTGGTATGGGAAGGGGACACCGGTAACAATAGTCCGGGCCCGGCCAAAATGCCCGATACCGAACACTCTGACATAATCGGAGGCTCTGCCACCGAAATAACACCTTCAGCCCACGTAATAATGGCCATCATCGCCCGGTGGACAAAACCATTCCTAGCCTACCTAACTAGGCAGGAACTTCCCGAGGACCAAAATGAGGCACGCTGCATAGTGCGGCGTTCTAAAGCCTACAGGGTCCATGAGGGAGAGCTGTATAAAAAAGCACTACCGGAGTCCTTCAAAGGTGCATCTCCGAAGAGGAAGGGCGGAAGCTTTTGGCAGAAATTCATGCCGGACTCGGCGGCCACCATGCCGCAGCCTGGGCCCTTGTAAGCAAGGCCTTCTGTATAGGTTTTTATTGGCCGACGGCCCGGGTAGATGCACAGGACTTGGTCCAACGATGTGTCGGTTGCCAGCTTTTTGCAAACCAAAGCCACATGCCACCCACCGCCCTCCAAACAATCCCCATTACCTGGCCCTTCGCGGTCTGGGGGCTTGACATGGTTGGACCCCTTAAAGGGGGAACCCATAAGAAAAAATACTTACTGGTCATGGTGGATAAATTCACCAAATGGATAGAAGCTAAACCTATTAAAACGGCCGAATCCGGACTGGTGATAGACTTCATATCCGGGGTTGTACACCGTTATGGCGTCCCCCACAGCATCATCACTGACAATGGCACGAACTTCACGGCCGACGAGGTAAAACTCTGGTGCAGCAACATGGGCATTAAGTTCGATTATGCCTCTGTCTATCACCCACAAACTAACAGCCAAGTTGAGCGAGCAAATGGTCTTATCATGAGCGGCATCAAACCCAGATTAGTGCGGTCCTTAAAGGAGACTAACATGCACTGGGTAGAGGAGCTCGACTTCGTACTCTGGGGGCTGCGGACCACGCCGAATCGTACTACTAGATACACACCCTTCTTTATGGTGTACGGCGTAGAGGCGGTTCTGCCCTGCGACATAATTCATGACTCACCTCGAGTGCGCATGTACGAAGAAAGAGAAGCCAAGCTCGATCGGCAGGACAGTCTGGACACCCTGGAGGAGGAGCGCGACATGGCAAAAGCCCGTTCCGCATTCTATCACCAACAGGCTCACAGATACCAAAGTAGAGAAGTACGGGCCAAAACCTATAACGTTGGCGAGCTAGTTCTATGCCTGCCGGGGAAGAAAAAGACCAAGCTCGAGCCAAAATGGGAAGGTCCCTTCATTATTGACCAAGTTCTGACCGGTGGAGCGTACTGTCTGTGAGATGCATTGAATAATCGACTTGAGCCGAACCCATGGAACGCAGCCAGGCTCCGAAGATTCTACGCCTAGTGCCGAACTCTATGTGTGTCTCCTTCCTCTGTCCATTTTTTGCATATACATTATCTGTCTTTTTTCTCTTCCTTTATTTTATTCTTTCTCAAGGCCTTCAAGGGCCAACTTGTGCCTTGCTTGCACACTATTGACGCGCTAACCGCGCTCATTATACCTGGGGGCTTCTTACAAAGAAGCTTAATTATTTATCTGGGCTTCATGCCCCGCACATGTGTTATTCTTCCGCATGTACCTTTTCTTCGCCATTATATGCATCGATATGACTTAAGTTTTGACCAAGCTGGGTTGCCTGGCTCTTGTATTTATGCCCTACGTTACCGTTAATTCGGCTAGGGCATAAGGGGAGCACCTCTGCGATTGTTACTGCCGGGTCAGCCGGATGTGTACCTCAGACTGGGTGAAGACAAAAGCTAGCATTCTTAAGGGAATATTCGGTCGGTGAACAAAAGATGATTTTTGTTTATTTTCCATATGTGCCCCCAGATGTTTTTGCCCGCGTCTCCTCTGGCAGTCCGTACATGCACTTTAGGGCATGCGTACCCAGGGAAAGGAACCCTTAACGGAACTATTCTCCCTGGAAGATGTTTCTTACTACCCATGTAATATAACATAACTAGTTGGATACTTGTTTGTTCAAGCACTAATGACCCCTACGCCTGGTTTCCATGCATACCCCTGTTCTTATATAACTGAGCGGGTATGCGGATACACTCTGGACTATCGGGTCCTGAGGTTGAAGCGAAAAGGTCTGCCATGACAAATGATTTACGATCCGGCTAGAAGGCATTATACATGTCACTTTAATTACATAGTCATGCAGAGTGACTAAATTCCTCTTCTATAGCATCCAACAGGTTGTCTAGCCTACAATCCTCTTGGGAATACTTTGCGGCTAATTCTACTTGCCCATATACTAAGCTAACGGGGATCTCTTTCCCATCGGGCCCCACATGTCTGACCTCGGCCATGTGGTTTGGGTCAGCCTTGGTATACCGCGTCTTCACCATGGCCCAGGCTTCCCTGGCACCTTGACGGCAAGCCGATATCTTCCATAATCGGAAGCGCCGCTGTGCTCCCTTGAGCTTCTCCGCAAGCTCTCCAATGCCTTCTGGCAGGGAGACGGATGGCCACAAGGCCTGGGCAATACCTTGCATCACCTGCCGAACTTGTTCGTGCAGTTGTGAGAGCCCGGGTAGAAGATCACCCGCAGACCCGGGCATCTCCTCCACGGGACGACCCGTCAGCATACCTGCAGACATAACTCTGTTAGCCGGCTTCTCCGCCGCACCCTTTTAAGGGTTCGTTCAAGCACTTACTGAAAATGCCACGTCGTAGCCGCTTATTCTCCTTCTCGGAGTCCGCAAGCTGGGCTCGAACATCTTTCAGTTCCACGCTCAGCTTGGTATTGGCATCTTGGAGATTGTTTTTCTCCCGCCTGACCTTAGTCAGCATGCGTTCGCCAGCCTTTAGCTGTCGTACGACATGCTGGTCCTCCGGATTCTTTCCGGAGTCATATGCAATATCTACTCTTATCTGCAGCCATGCCGCACAGTATATGGTACCTATCATTCTTTGAAACAAATCTTACCAGCTGGAGACTTTTCAGGTTCCTTCAATGCAGCAATGGCGGCTCGAAGTTGGGTCTTGCATTCCTCCAGCTCCTGTGACAGTCGAGTATTCTTCTCTGTAAGAACCTGCACAATAAATGATCTTTAAATCAGTTGTGCCAACTTTTTCAAGTCTCAGGGGCTACTGATATATATATACTCATCAAATTTTCTTACCCGTACATCCTTTACATACTGGTCCATGTGATATAGGAAAAGGTGTCCCGTCTTTCGAGGAGATAGTGGCTATCGTTTTAGAGGAAGTCAACTTTGACGATTTGACTACGAACGTGCGAGGACGTCGCGCCTTAGCAATTGCTAAACCAACTCTGAGGGGTTATTGACCACGCCGGAGCATGATCAACCTGACCACGAGGGCCTGTTTCCTGCGAGCAGATGAAGAACAAGCAAGAAACTGAGATTGCAATCTGGATATTGCGAATATAAGATGAAAGCTTTATTGATCAAGGTGGGGTTCTATGACGTCTTGGTCTGGTCGTTGGACACAAACGAAGTACGCGAAGTTGCAACTACGGCAAACTTTTAATCTAAACAAAACCCAAAGTCTAAATGCCGCCCTAAGGGTTGTATATATGGAGGAAGGGGGGGGAATTTCGTGGCCCTTGGAGGAGGGGTCCGAAACCAACCCTAACTCTTGTTTCCCCACACATACGGACTCTAAAAACAGCCTATACTTAAGTATTTCGATAATACATGGGCCTGGCCCAATAATAAGGTGATGCAGCACCTAAAATAGCCCCTGGACGAAATTTATGAAGTGGCATCTTGTATATTTTCTCCAAGGCTTCATGCACTCCTTATGGTGGCTTCAAAGTCCTGAAATCATCACTTGTAACTCCGTTCTGGATCCCCTTGCGCATGCCATCATCTCCACGCTTGAACTTGTTCCAAGGTTCATCTTTCTTGTCGAAGCTAGGCCCTTCATTTGTAAGCAAGACAAATGTATCCAATTTAGGCAGCATCATATTCTCATGAGCATTTGAATCGTTATCAAGAAACGGAAGTACGTGATAATTCAATTGGCGTGCACGAGCTCTAGTAATTCGTCCAGTATGTATAGCAGCAGGGGCTGTGGGTGTAACAATGGTATTGATGTCCTCATCATCCTCCCTTTCTTGAAATGAAGTCGTCCTCGATGAAAGTTCATCGTCCTCACCCAAATAAGGCTTCATATCTGCAATGTTAAAACTAGGACTAACCCCAAAATCTGCAGGCAGCTCAAGTTTATATGCATTATCATTTATTTTCTCTAACACCTTAAAAGGACCATCAGCACGTGGCATTAGCTTTGATTTGCGCAAATTAGGAAATCTATCCTTACACAAATGTAACTAAACAAGATCTCCAGGTGAAAACAAAACATGTTTTCTACCCTTATCTCCAGCAAGTTTATATTTAGCATTCATACGCTAAATGTTTTCCTTAGTTAACTCATGCATTTTTAAAATCAATTCAGCACGTTCTTTAGCATCAAAATTAACCTTCTTCGAAGATGGAAGAGGCAACAAATCAATAGGTGCACGAGGTAGGAAACCATACACAATTTCAAAAGGGAACATCTTAGTAGTAGAATGCAATGAACGATTATAAGCAAATTCAATATGAGGCAAGCATTCTTCCCACATTTTCTTGTTATTCTTCAAAACATCCCTAAGCATAGTAGACAATGTTCTATTGACTACTTTAGTTTGTCCATCAGTTTGGGGGTGACAAATAGTAATAAAAAAGCAGCTTAGTCCCCAACTTAGCCCATAAACATCTCCAAAAGTGGCTAAGAAATTTAGTATCACGATCTGAAACAATAGTATTTGGCACACCATGCAAGCGAATAATTTCACGAAAGAACAAATCAGCAACATTAACAGCATCATCGCTTTTATGACATGGTATAAAGTGTGCCATTTTCGAGAACCTATCCACGACAACAAATATGCTATCCCTCCCCTTCTTTGTTCGAGGTAAACCTAAAACAAAGTCCATAGATATATCCTCCCAAGGAACACTAGGTACATGCAAAGGCATATATAAACCATGAGGATTGAGTCGTGATTTAGCTTTTTGACATGTAGTGCAGCGAGCAACAAAACGCTCAACATCCCGTTTCATCTTTGGCCAAAAGAAATGTGTAGCAAGTATATCCTCTGTCTTCTTGACGCCAAAGTGTCCCATTAATCCTCCTCCATGCGCCTCCAACAACAACAAAAGACGAACAAAGCTAGCTGGAATGCATAGCTTGTTAGCACGAAACACAAATCCATCGTTAAGAACGTACTTGTTCCAAGTTCGCCCTTCCTTACAGTTCTGCAATACATCTTTAAATTCAGCATCATGCACATATTGATCTTTGATGGTCTCCAAACCAAATATTTTAAAGTCAAGTTGTGAAAGCATAGTATAACGACGAGACAATGCATCAGCAATAACATTTTCTTTACCCTTCTTGTGTTTAATGACATAAGGAAAAGTCTCAATGAATTCAACCCATTTAGCATGTCTACGATTCAGTTTTGCTTGACTTTTACTGTGTTTCAAAGATTCATGATCAGAATGTATAACAAATTCCTTGGGCCATAAATAATGTTGCCATGTTTCTAAGGTCCGAACAAGAGCATATAATTCTTTGTCATAAGTAGAATAGTTCATACTAGGCCCACTCAATTTTTCAGAAAAGTATGCAACAGGTTTGCCATCTTGTAATAACACACCTCCTAATCCAATTCCACTAGCATCACATTCAAGCTCAAAAGTCTTATTAAAATCAGGAAGTTGGAGTAAAGGAGCATGTGTCAACTTATCTTTCAATACAGTGAAGGCTTCTTCCTCTGTGGTACCCCAAACAAAAGGCACATCCTTCTTTGTATGCTCGTTGAGAGGTGCAGCAATGGTGCTGAAATCTCTCAAAAAACGCCTATAGAAACCAGCGAGGCCAAGGAAACTCCTCACTTGTGTGACCGTTTTGGGCTGCGACCAACTCTCAATAGCTTCAATCTTGGCTTTATCAACTTCAATTCCCTGTGGAGTAACAACATAGCCAAGAAAAGATACTCGATCAGTGCAAAAGGTGCACTTTCCAAGGTTACCAAACAAACGTGCATCACGTAGAGCACTAAAAACAGCACATAAATATTCCAAATGTTCCTCCAAAGATTTGCTATAAATCAATATTTCATCAAAGTAAACTACCACAAATCGTCTGATGAAAGCACGTAAAGCTTCGTTCATTAACCTCATGAAAGTACTAGGTGCATTAGTTAACCCAAAAGGCATGACTAACCACTCATATAATCCAAACTTAGTTTTAAATGCTATTTTCCATTCATATCCCAATATCATACGAATTTGATGGTATCCACTACGCAAATCAACTTTGGGGAATATTGTAGAGCCACTCAATTCATCAAGCATATCATCTAGCCTAGGAATAGGATGACGATAACGAATAGTAATATTATTAATGCCTCTACAATCAACGCACATACGCGACATACCATCCTTTTTCGGCACTAAAATGATAGGAACAACACAAGGACGAAGGGATTCGCGTATATAACCTTTGTCGAGCAGTTCTTGTACTTGACGCATAATCGCATTCGTCTCTGCTGGATTGGTATGGTATGGTGCACGGTTGGGTAATGATGCACCGGGAATTAAGTCAATTTGATGCTCAATCCCTCGAATAGGTGGTAATCCCAGTGGCACGTCTTGTGGAAAGACGTCAGCGAACTCCTGGAAAATGTTAGTGACAGTAGGAGGCAAAGAGGAAGGCACGTCCTCGAATGAAAATAATGCCTCTTTGCACACAAAAGCATAGCAAACCGATTTGCTAAAATCTAAATCATCAATATCAGATTTGGTGGCAATTAAAAATGCACTTTTCAATTTAATTTTAGAAGCAACACTAGATGGTCTATTATTAGGCTGCATTTGTTCCTCAAAGTCTTTTGCCACAATCTGATTTTCACTTTTATTTTTCTCCTGTTTTGTTTTATTAGCTCTATTGATATCATCTTTCAAAATGGAATCAGGAGTCATAGGAAGCAAAGTAATATTTTTATCCTTATGAACAAGAGTATACTGATTGTTTCTACCATGGTGTACATAATTTTTATCAAATTGCAATGGTCTACCAAGTAATAAGGAACATGCTTTCATAGGTACCACATCACAATCAACAAAATCAGCATATGTAGACATACTAAAATGCACACGAACAGTACGTGTTACCTTAACCTTGCCACTGTTGTTGAACCATTGGATGTAGTAAGGATGTGGATGTGGTCTTGTGGTGAGTGATAGCTTCTCCACCATCTCCATGCTAGCCAAGTTATTGTAGCTCCCTCCATCTATGATGACGCGAACATAACGTTCCTTCACAACTCCCTTTGTATGGAACAAATTATGCCTCTGATTTTGCTCAGCTTGTGTGACCTGCACACTCAAAACACGTTGAGCAACTAAACATTCATACCTGTCAGCATCTTCAGGAGCCATGTATTGCGTCTCATGATAAGAATCATCTCCACCATGTTCTTCACGTGTAATAAGAGCCAAAGTCTCCTCATCATAGTCACTAGCGGACTCATACCCACCATCCTCAGTAGCAATCATCACACGCTGAGATTTGCATTCTCTTGCAAAAAGTCCTCTTCCCTTACAACGACGACAAATAATATCACTTGTGTGCCCTCTTGATGCCATGGAAGAAGAAGAACTCTGCGCAGGCCCGGGAGGTGTGCTCTTTACAGATAGTGGTGGTTGTGCCTGCTTTCTTGTATCATGGCTGGAGGTGGCACCTGATGGAGGTGCTGGTGTAGTGGAAGTAGAGGATGCATGTGGTATCCATGATGAAGATCGACCTATAGAAAAGTTAGTTCGCGCCAATGCCTGTCGATCCTGCACTTCACGTTCAGCTTTACAAGCAAGATGGAATAAACGAGTGATATTAGTATACTCCTTATACTCTAGAATGGTCTGAATCTCTCTATTTAATCCATCCATAAAACGTGCAAGCATAGCTTCATTCTCCTCAACAATACCACATCTAATCATGCCAGTTTGTAATTCCTGATAATATTCTTCTACAGAATTTTTTTTCCTTGTCTTAAACGCTGCAATTTTTGAAGTAATTCACGTTGATTATATGGTGGAACCCAATGACTACACATAGCAGTTTTCAAAGTAGCCCAAGTAGCTGGAATAGGATATAATATACAATGCTCAGACCACCAAACACATGCAAAACTAGTGAATGCACAAACAGCAGCAGGAACACGTCTCTCCTCGGGATATTGTAAACATGTAAATCGTTGTTCAGTTTCTAACTCCCAAGTAAGATATATATCAGGAACATATCTACCCTCAAATGGTGGAATATTCAATTTTAGTTTAGGGAGATGGTCATGATCTCGTACCTGAGGGTGAGCCCTACCATTGCCATTATTTGCATGTGGACGACTTGGTGGTTGATGTGCTGGTGGTGGCACGTAGTTCTGATTTTGATCAACCTCATCCTCGTAATCTCCCGCAAAATCATCCTCCTCCGCCTCAGCAGCAGGAGCCACAGAAGTATCAACATGAGCACCAACAATTTGGCCAGGTGCAAGAGGGAGACGGCTCGCTCAGCGGAGGGTTGTTTCGTGATGTGGACGTAGTCGTCGTTGTTGTTGTTGTAGAGGTGCGTTAGGTGCAGCCATTGGTGGTGGTGGAAGACGAGCGAGCAATTCATTAAAACTGTTATCGAGCTTTGTTTCAAACGTCTTCTCCATGCCATCTATCTTCTCCATGGCCTCTTCAGATCTGTTTAGAACATCTTGCACCTGTCCACTCATCATTTGCTGAAATTTATCATGCCACTCCTTATTCGTCATGTTCTCACAGTCAGTTTCGTTGGCTTGTGATCCTGCCATGGTTAGCAACAATAGAAACACACAAGAATATGATCCTATAGACTACTAACAAGAGGTGGTGGTGGTGTCACAAATCCATCAAGCAAATCTCAAATTCTTACCAGTTCTTACCCAACAGTAGGCGGTGATCGGCAACCATCGTAGTTAAAACTCTCAAAGCTTGGATAGAGCGATTACCAGGGAGAGTCAAACACAAGACGTAGATGTATGTGGAGCTGGGAAGGCTTATAATATGGTAGCAAAAAGGGTCAGCAATAATCAATTCAGAGATGCAAAGTTGAATAAACGCTCAACGACGGTACTGTGCTGGTCCTAGGCTAGACCGTGCTAGAGACACGAGCCTAGAACACTAACAAAATCACAGCGCTGCACGTAAACAATGGAGGAGCACACTTTGAATTTTTTTTTCTTTTTTTCCACTTTTTTTGCACTTTTTTTCCTCTTTTTTTTGCTCCGCAACAATGTTTTTCGAAAAAGTCTACAAATGGTCTAAAAACTGCCTAGGCAGAATTTTCCAGACGTAGTTTTTTTGAGTTTGGAACTATTTTTCTTCTGCGGGTAGCACGTAATCTCGGGAGTCCTACTCTGTCACGACTCGGAGTATGGCCTGATCTGGAACTCGAAAACAAAGCAACAAATACTGGACTCGGACTGGTGGTGGAGATGAATCTGGTGGAACGCGGACTGTGGTGGTATATCTAGACTCGGATTGGTGGTGGTATATGGCGATGGTATATGTGGACTCGGATTGGTGGTTGTATATGGCAGCGGCGATGTATATGGTGGGGTGGTGGTATATGGTAATGATGATGACGATGGTGCGGCGGCGGCGTGACAACCTGTGAACAGAACTCGAAACTCTAAGGGACTAGACGCTAAGACCAGCAACTCGACACGACGATGCAACCGCAAATTCAACAAAGCAAAACTCTAAAAAGACTATGCAAAGGCTCAGATTGGTTCGAATATGATGACCTAACCCTAATTTTTTTGGCTTTTTCGTGGACTATAGGTATGAAGAACAGACTCGGCCTAAACTACGAAAAACTGTAAAATCTCACCGAGCAACCTGGAAAATCTGATACCACTTGATAGAGGCAAAGGTGTCCCGTCTTTCGATGAGATAGTGGCTATCGTTTTAGAGGAAGTCGTCTTTGACGATCCGACTACGAACGTGCAAGGATGTCGCGCCTTAGCAATCGCTAAACCAACTCCAAGGGGTTATTGACCACGCCGGAGCACGATCAACCTGACCACGAGGCCCTGTTTCCTGCGAGCAAACGAAGAACAAGCAAGAAACTGAGATTGCAATCTGGATATTGCGAATATAGGATGAAAGCTTTATTGATCAAGGTGGGGTCCTGTGACGTCTTGGTCTGGTCCTTGGACACAAACGAAGTACGCGAAGTTGTAGCTACGGCGAACTTTTAATCTAAACAAAACCCAAAGTCTAAACGATGCCCTAAGGGCTGTATATATGGAGGAGAGAGGGGGAATTTCGTGGCCCTTGGTGGAGGGGTCCAAAACCAACCCTAACTCTTGTTTCCCCACACATACGGACTCTAAAAACAGCCTATACTTAAGTACTTCGAAAATACATGGGCCTGGCCCAATAATACGGTGACGCAACACCTAAAATAGCCTCTGGATGAAATTTATGAAGTGGCATCTTGTATATTTGGTCCCATGCTTCATGCATTCATTATGGTGGCTTCAGAGTCCTGGAATCATCACTTGTAACTCCGTTCTTGTTCCCCTTGCGCATGCCATCATCTCCATGCTTGAACTTGCTCCAAGGTTCATCTTTCTTGTCCAAGCTAGGGCCTTCATTTGTAAGCAAAACTAAAGTATCCAATTTAGGCAGCATCATATTCTCATGAACATTAGAATCGTTACCAAGAAAGGAAAGTACCTGATAATTCAATTGGCGTGCAGGAGCTCTAGTAATTGGTCCAGTATGTATAGCAGCAGGGGCTGTGGGTGTAACAATGGTATTGATGTCCTCATCACCTCCTCTCGCATCGGAGCATGCCCTCCCAATCCGTAGATTGACCTGGTCTGACTTGCTCTATTTTCCAGGTCCTGTCGTAGGTCGTATGTGTATCCCCGAGCTGTTGTTTCTCTACTTTTATGGCGAGGTCGTGCGGGCCGGTGTTCGGCTCCAGTTGCCGTTCTGTCCTGGCCACATGGTGGTCTATCGGGTCCGTCAGCTGTATTACGCCTCATCGTCGAAATGGCGTAGCAGCTTACGCTTTGGGTAACTCTTTTTGGTCACTCGAGGCTGTATTCTTCGGCTGCCAGGACATTAGTCCATCTGTCATTGAGCAGGTCTTGGTCAGCTTGAAGCTTCTACTGTTTCTTTTTTAGGCTTCTACCGTGGCTATTAGCCAGCGCTTGAAGCGCTCTTGTTCAAGGGTTTCCTCTGGCGCAATAAAATCTTTGTCACCGAGGCTTACGTCGTCTTCGGAGAGTGGCAGATAGTTGCTGTCCTCCGAGTCGTTGTTCCCTATTTGTTCGTCAGGGTTAACTTGCCCGTCCTCCCGATCATCCTGTTCGGATGTTGGTTTGATGGGGTCTTCTTAGTCTTTGGCGTTCTCTGGAGTATCATTGTCTTTGGTGCCGGTATTGTTGTTCTTGCCGTGACGCGATTTAGAGCGGCGCCGCTGACATCGACGTTTTGGCGGTATCTCAGGAGGTTCCTCCTCGACTGGGTTTTCTCATCATCGTCGTGGCCGTCTTTCAATGTATCCACCTTGTATACGTCATACAAGGAGGTGGTCATCCAACGTCTAGTGACCGGCGGGTTTTGGGCCTGCTCCTCTCCGGCATCGTCGTCCATACCGCCGATGTCTTCGGAGGCGTAATCAAGCATGTCGGTTAGGTCCTCGACAGTGGCTATGAAGTGGGTGGTGTGTCAGAAGTAAAGTTCCCTATTTCCAGCCCCTAGTCCGGGCTGGGCGTGATTCGGAAGTGGTTCCTCTGTAATGACAAGGGATCCCATTAAGTCCAGAGCCTTGTTTAAGAGTGGGGTTCAGACGGGGTCGGAAGTTTCTGGGCCGAGCTCGCATGACGAGGGCCTCCAGGGTTCGGAATTAGTGTGCAGAGAAGAGTCTGGCCTTGCAATGATTGCCGGACATGCTATTCTGTCGGTGTTGAGCTCTAAGGCCACAGAGAGTCCGGCGGGCTCTAGACACCCATCTTCGTACCTGATGACGCGCTCCAGATCTAAGTCCGGCGCGATGGTTGAGGCCGCGAACTCTTGGAAGATCAAGTCTCCTCGGATATCAGCGACATAGTTCAGATTTCCAAAACTGATCTGGTGACCAGGGGTGTAGCTATCGATCTGCCCTTGGTGGCCAACTGAGTTGGCCCGCAGTGCGAAGCCGCCGAATACAAAGATCTGGCCGGGGAGAAAGATCTCCTTCGCGACAACGTTGTTGTAGATGATTGATGGAGCCATCGAGCCGTTAGACGAGGGCACAGTGGAACTCTGAATGAAAGCACCAATGTCAGTGTCGAAACCGGTGGATCTCGGGTAGGGGGTCTCCAACTATGCGTCTAAGGATCGATGATAACAGGAGGCAGGGGACACAATGTTTACCCAGGTTTGGGCCCTCTTGATGGAGGTAATACCCTACATCCTGCTTGATTGACTTTGATGAGTATATGGGTTACAAGAGTTGATCTACCACGACATCGTAATGGCTAAACCCTAGATGACTAGCCTATATGATTATGATTGTGATTGCCTCTATGGACTAAACCCTCTAGTTTATATAGACACTTGAGGGGGCTAGGGTTGTAAAGATTCGGTTTACATAGAAAGGAATCTTCATATCCGCACGCTAAGCTTGTCTTCCATGCCAAGGAGAGTCCCATCCAGACACGAGGGAAGGCCTTCTATCTTGTATCTTCATGGCCCATCTGTCCATCCCATGTCACGTAGCTCGGACACCCGAGGACCCCATAATCCAGGACTCCCTCACCCGCAATGCCCCCAAACACACCTGACGGCTTGCCGAGTGGAGCGGCGCCTGCCATGGGATCCACGCGGCATGGGTGGAGCGCGACTGATGGAGAACAGATCTTCGACACGCCCCTACCTGGAGCGACAAATGTTAGATTTAGGGCTCTGCAGACCCAAGAAAGGTTTGAACTCTAGGCGTGTGCGGAAAACTCAACCTCTCCAGCCAACCAGTTCATCGCCCCCGCGGCCTAGCTTGATGAACAAGAAAGGAAAGGGACACGACAGTTTACCCAGGTTCGGGCCACCTTGCGGTGTAAGACCCTACTCCTACTTTGTGGTGGATTAGCATCACGAGGGGCTGAGGATGAACTAGTATGGAGGAAGAACTCATGAGGACATCAATACCATCATTACACCCACAGCCCCTGCTGCTATACATACTGGACCAATTACTAGGGCTTGTGCACGCCAATTGAATTATCAGGTACTTTTGTTTCTTGGTAACGATTCAAATGCTCATGAGAATATGATGCTGCCTAAATTGGATACATTTGTTTTGCTTACAAATGAAGGGCCTAGCTTGGACAAGAAAGATGAACCTTGGAGCAAGTTCAAGCATGGAGATGATGGCATGCGCAAGGGGAACAAGAACGGAGTTACAAGTGATGATTTCAGGACTTTGAAGCCGCCATAAGGAGTGCATGAAGCCTTGGATGAAATATACAAGATGCCAATTCATAAATTTCGTCCAGAGGCTATTTTAGGTGCTGCGTCACCTTATTATTGGGCCAGGCCCATGTATTTTAGAAATACTTAAGTATAGGTTGTTTTTAGAGTCCGTATGTGTGGGGAAACAAGAGTTAGGGTTGGTTTTGGACCCCTCCTCCAAGGGCCACGAAATCCCCCCTCTTCCTCCATATATACAGCCCTTAGGGCGTCGTTTAGACTTTGGGTTTTGTTTAGACTAAAAGTTCGACATAGCTGCAACTTCGCGTCCTTTGTTTGTGTCCAACGACCAGACCAAGACGTCACATAACCCACCTTCATTAATAAAGCTTTCCTCTTTTATTCGCAATATCCAGATTGCAATCTCAGTTTCTTGCTTGTTCTTCGTTTGCTCGCAGGAAATAGACCCTCGTGTTCAGGTTGATCGTGCTCCGGCGTAGTCAATAACCCTCGGAACTTGGTTTAGCGATTGCTAAGGCGCGACGTCTTTGCACGTTCGTAGTCGGATCGTCAAAGTCGACTCCCATAGAAAATGATATCCATCTCATCGAAACATCGGGACAGCTTTGCCTCTATAAAGTGGTATCAGATTTCCAGGTTGCCCGGTGAGATTTTACAGTTTTTCGTAGTTTAGATCGAGTCTGTTCTTCATACCTATAATCCATGAAAAAGCCAAAAAAATTAGGGTTAGTTCATCCTATCCGAACCAATCTGAGCCTTTGCATAATCTTTTCTGTATTTGCTGTGTTGAATTTGCGGTTGCATCATCGTGTCTGGTCGCTGGTCTTAGTGTCTAGTCCTTTAGAGTTTTGAGTTCTGTTCACAAGTAGTCACACCGCCGCCGCATCATCATCATCACCGCTGCCATATACCACCATCGTCATCACCGCTGCCATATACCACATATCCACCGCCATCATGATAATCCGAGTCCACTTCCATCACCGGTTCGCCACCAGTCTGAGTTCCACCATCCTACATATATCCGCCACCAGTCCGAGTCCAGTATTTGTTGCTTTGTTTTCGAGTTCCAGATCACGCGATACTCCAAGTTGTGACAGAGTAGGACTCCCCAACTTTCGAGCCATCCACAGAAGAAAAATAGTTCCAAACTCAAAAAAAAAACAAAGTCTGGAAAACTCTGGCTAGGCAGTTTTTAGACCATTTGTAGACTTTTTCGAAAAAAAATTGTTGCGGAGCAAAAAAAAGAGGAAAAAAAGTGAAAAAAAGAAAAAAAAATCAGAGCGTGCTCCTCCCTTGTTTACGTGCAACGCCGTGACTTTGTTAGTGTTCTAGGCTCGCGTCTCTAGCACGGTCTAGCCTAGGACCAGGACAGTACCGTCGTTGGGCGTTTATTCAACTTTGCATCTCAGAATTGATTATTGCTGACCCTTTTTGCTACCATATTATAAGCCTTCCTAGCTCCACATACATCTACGTCGTGCGTTTGACTCTCCCTGGTAATCGCTCTATCCAAGCTTTGAGAGTTTTTACTACGACGGTTGCCGATCACCGCCTGCTGCTGGGTAAGAACTGGTAAGAATTTGAGATTTGCTTGACGGATTTGTGACACTCCACCACCGCCATTTTCTAGTAGTCTGTAGGATCATATTCTTGTGTGTTTCTATTGCTGCTAACCATGGCAAGATCACAATCCGACGCAATTGACTGGGAGAACATGACGAACAAGGAGTTACATGATAAGTTTCAGCAAATGATGAGTGGACAGGTGGAAGATGTGCTAAACAGATTTGAAGAGGCCTTGGAGAAGATAGATGGCATTGAGAAGGCGTTCGAAACAAAGCTCGATAACAACTTTAATGAATTGCTCGCGCGTCTTCCACCGCCCGTTGCGCCTGTCGCACCTCTACAACAACAACAACATCGTCTTCCAAATCAAGTGGGACGAGCACAACGCGTTCCCATTGAGCATGGTCAAACTTTTGGTGCTGATGTACCTACTGTTGGTGCTTCTGTCGCTCATGCTGCTACTGCAGAGGTGGAGGACCATTACGAGGATGAGGTTCATCAAAATCAGAACTACGTGCAATCACCAGCACCACCACCACCAGGTTGTCCTCATGCATATCATCGCAACGGTAGGGCTGCACCACCACCTGAGGTACATGACCATCTTCCTAAACTAAAATTGAATATTCCACCATTTGAGGGTAGATATGTTCCTGATATATATCTTACTTGGGAGTTAGAAATTGAACAACGGTTTACATGTTTACAATATCCTGAGGAGAGACGTGTTCCTCCTACTGTTTGTGCTTTCACTAGCTTTGCATGTGTTTGGTGGTCTGAACATTGTAGATTATATCCTATTCCAACTACTTGGGCTGCTTTGAAGACTGCTATGCGTACTCGTTGGGTTCCATCATATTATCAACGTGAATTACTTCAAAAATTGCAGCGCTTACGACAAGGAAAAAATTCTGTAGAAGAATATTATCAGGAATTACAAAGTGGCATGATTAGATGTGGTATTGTTGAGGAGAATGAAGCTATGCTTGCACCTTTTATGGGTGGATTAAATAGAGAGATTCAGACCATTCTAGAGTATAAGGAGTATACTAATATCACTCGTTTATTCCATCTTGCTTGTAAAGCTGAACGTGAACTGCAGGATCGACAGGCATTGGTGCGAACTAACTTTTCTACAGGTCGATCTTCATCATGGACACCACGTGCATCCTCTACTTCCACTCCACCAACACCTCGATCAGCTGCCACCTCTAGCCGTGATTCTAGAAAGCAGGCACAACCACCACTATCTGCCAAGAGCACACCTGTCGGGCCTGCGTAGAGCTCTTCTTCTTCCATGCCATCAACAGGACACACAAGTGATATTATTTGTCGTCGTTGTAAGGGAAGAGGACATTTTGCGAGAGAATGCCAATCTCAGCGTGTGATGATTGCTATTGAGGATGGTGGGTATGAGTCCGCTAGTGACTATGATGAGGAGACTTTGGCTCTTATTACACGTGAAGAACATGGTGGAGATGATTCTTATCATGAGACGCAATACATGGCTCCTGAAGATGCTGACAGGTATGAATGTTTAGTTGCTCAACGTGTTTTGAGTGTGCAGGTCACACAAGCTGAGCAAAATCAGAGGCATAATTTGTTCCATACAAAGGGAGTTGTGAAGGAACGTTATGTTCGCGTCATCATAGATGGAGGGAGCTACAATAACTTGGCTAGCATGGAGATGGTGGAGAAGCTATCACTCACCACAAGACCACATCCACATCCTTACTACATCCAATGGTTCAACAACAGTGGCAAGGTTAAGGTAACACGTACTGTTCGTGTGCATTTTAGTATGTCTACATATGCTGATTTTGTTGATTGTGATGTGGTACCTATGCAAGCATGTTCCTTATTACTTGACTATGATGAGGAGACTTTGGCTCTTATTACACGTGAAGAACACGGTGGAGATGATTCTGATCATGTGTAACGCCCCGGACACACCCGTCGGTGGTCATTACTCCTGGCGGGATCTAGACTGGCCCCATAGATCAATACTAGTCTTTTATGCGCACTTTGTCCTCACTCATGCGCACCCGGGAGCAACTTCCCGGTCGGTCACCCATCCTGACACTACTCCAAGCTGAGCACGCTTAACTTTGGAGTTCTGTCCGAATGGGCTCCCGGAAAAGAAGGAATTCCTTATTGATAAGGGTAATGTATCACCCCTAATAAGCCAGGCTATCACATACATCCCCACTCAGAGGAACCGGCGTCCTCGTCAGGCCATAGGAACGTTCCCTCTTGGCACAAACGTCTGTGCTTCCAGTCCGGTACATGTGCCATGCCGGGTGCCACGACGGGTCACAAACGTCATGAACAACATGACCGTGCACCTGTCCGCAACCATCCGTGTAACCGCGAGGGTCGGCTCTGATACCAACTTGTAACGCCCTGGACACACCCGCCGGTGGTCGTTACTCCTGGCGGGATCTAGACTGGCCCCACAGATCAATACTAGTCTTTTCTGCGCACTTTGTCCTCACTCGTGCGCACCCGGGAGCAACTTCCCGGTCGGTCACCCATCCTGACACTACTCCAAGATGAGCACGCTTAACTTTGGAGTTCTGTCCGAATGGGCTCCCGGAAAAGAAGGAATTCCTTATTGATAAGGGTAGTCTATCACCCCTAATAAGCCAGGCTATCACATCATGAGACGCAATACATGGTTCCGGAAGATGCTGACAGGTATGAATGTTTAGTTGCTCAACGTGTTTTGAGTGTGCAGGTCACTCAAGCTGAGCAAAATCAGAGGCATAATTTGTTCCATACAAAGGGAGTTGTGAAGGATCGTTCTGTTCACGTCATCATAGATGGAGGGAGCTTCAACAACTTGGCTAGCATGGAGATGGTAGAGAAGCTATCTCTCACCACAAGACCACATCCACATCCTTACTACATCCAATGGTTCAACAACAGCGACAAGGTTAAGGTAACACGTACTGTTCGTGTGCATTTTAGTATCTCTACGTATGTTGATTGTGTTGATTGTGTGTGGTACCTATGCAAGCATGTTCCTTATTACTTGGTAGACCATGGCAATTTGATAAAAATTCTATAAACCATGGTAGAAACAATCAGTATACTCTTGTTCATAAGGATAAAAATATTACTTTGCTTCCTATGACTCCTGATTCCATTTTGAAAGATGATATTAATAGAGCTAATAAAGCAAAACAGGAGAAACATAAGAGTGAAAATCAGATTGTGGCAAAAGAATTTGAGGAACAAATGAAGCCTAATAATAAACCATCTAGTGTTGCTTCTGAAATTAAATTGAAAAGTGCATGTTTAATTGCCACCAAATCTGATATTGATGATCTAGATTTTAGCAAATCTGTTTGCTATGCTTTTGTGTGCAAAGAGGCATTATTTTCATTCGAGGACGTGCCTTCCTCTTTGCCTCCTGCTGTCACTAACATTTTGCAGGAGTTCGCTGACGTCTTTCCACAAGACGTGCCACTGGGATTACCACCTATTCGAGGGATTGAGCATCAAATTGACTTAATTCCCGGTGCATCATTACCCAACCGTGGAGCATACCATACCAATCCAGAGGAGACGAAGGAGATTATGCATCAAGTACCAGAACTGCTCGACAAAGGTTACATATGTGAATCCCTTAGTCCTTGTGCTGTTCCTATCATTTTAGTGCCGAAAAAGGATGGTACGTCGCGTATGTGTGTTGATTGTAGAGGCATTAATAATATTACTATTCGTTATCGTCATCCTATTCCTAGGCTAGACGACATGCTTGATGAATTGAGTGGCTCTAGAATATTCTCCAAAGTTGATTTGCGTAGTGGATACCATCAAATTCGTATGAAATTGGGAGATGAATGGAAAACGGCATTTAAAACTAAGTTTGGTTTATATGAGTGGTTAGTCATGCCTTTTGGGTTAACTAATGCACCTAGTACTTTCATGAGACTAATGAACGAAGTTTTACGTGCTTTCATTGGACGATTTGTGGTAGTCTATTTTGATGATATACTGATTTTATAGCAAATCTTTGGAGGAACATTTGGAACATTTACGTGCTGTTTTTATTGCTCTACGTGATGCATGTTTGTTTGGTAACCTTGGAAAGTGCACCTTTTGCACCGACCGAGTATCTTTTCTTGGCTATGTTGTTACTCCACGGGGAATTGAAGTTGATAAAGCCAATATTGAAGCTATTGAGAGTTGGCCGCAGCCCAAAACGGTCACACAAGTGAGGAGTTTCCTTGGCCTCACTGGTTTCTATAGGCGTTTTGTGAGAGATTTCGGCACCATTGCTACACCTCTCAACGAGCTTACAAAGAAGGATGTGCCTTTTGTTTGGGGTACTGCACAGGAAGAAGCCTTCACGGTATTGAAAGATAAGTTGACACATGCTCCTTTACTCCAACTTCCTGATTTCAATAAGACTTTTGAGCTTGAATGTGATGCTAGTGGAATTGGATTAGGAGGTGTGTTATTACAAGATGGCAAACCTGTTGCATACTTTTCTGAAAAATTGAGTTGGCCTAGTCTGAACTATTCTACTTATGATAAAGAATTATATGCTCTTGTTCGGACCTTAGAAACATGGCAACATTATTTATGGCCAAAGGAATTTGTTATACATTCTGATCATGAATCTTTGAAACACATTAAAATTCAAGCAAAACTGAACCGTAGACATGCTAAATGGGTTGAATTCATTGGGACTTTCCCTTATGTCATTAAACACAAGAAGGGTAAATAAAATGTTATTGCTGATGCATTGTCTCGTCATTATACTATGCTTTCACAATTTGACTTTAAAATATTTGGTTTGGAGACCATCAAAGATCAATATGTGCATGATGCTGAATTTAAAGATGTATTGCAGAATTGTAAGGAAGGGAGAACTTAGAACAAGTTCGTTCTTAACGATGGATTTGTGTTTCGTGCTAACAAGCTATGCATTCCAGTTGGCTCCGTTCGTCTTTTGTTATTGCAGGAGGAAAATGGAGGAGGACTAATGGGACACTTTGGCGTGAAGAAGACGGAGGACGTACTTGCTACACATTTCTTTTGGCCAAAGGTGAGACGGGATGTTGAGCGTTTTGTTGCTCGCTGCACTACATGTCAAAAAGCTAAGTCATGACTCAATCCTCATGGTTTATATATGCCTTTACCTATACCTAGTGTTCCTTGGGAGGATATATCTATGGACTTTGTTTTAGGTTTACCTCGAACAAAGAAGGGGAGGGATAGCATATTTGTTGTCGTGGATAGGTTCTCGAAAATGGCACACTTTATACCATGTCATAAAAGCGATGATGCTGTTAATGTTGCTGATTTGTTCTTTCGTGAAATTATTCGCTTGCATGGTGTGCCAAATACTATTGTTTTAGATCATGATACTAATTTTCTTAGACACTTTTGGAGATGTTTATGGGCTAAGTTGGGGACTAAACTGCTTTTTAGAACTACTTGTCACCCCCAAACTGATGGACAAACTGAAGTAGTCAACAGAACATTGTCTACTATGCTTAGGGCTGTTTTGAAGAATAACAAGAAAATGTGGGAAGAATGCTTGCCTCATATTGAATTTGCTTATAATCGTTCATTGCATTCTACAACTAAGATGTGCCCTTTTGAAATTGTGTATGGTTTCCTACCTCGTGCACCTATTGATTTGTTGCCTCTTCCATCTTCGGAGAAGGTTAATTTTGATGCTAAAGAACGTGCTGAATTGATTTTAAAAATGCATGAGTTAACTAAGGAAAACATTGAGCGTATGAATGCTAAATATAAACTTGCTGGAGATAAGGGTAGAAAACATGTTGTGTTTGCACCTGGAGATCTTGTTTGGTTACATTTGCGTAAGGATAGATTTCCTAATTTGCGCAAATCAAAGCTAATGCCACGTGCTGATGGTCCTTTTAAGGTGTTAGAGAAAATAAATGATAATGCATATAAACTTGAGCTGCCTGCAGATTTTGGGGTTAGTCCCACTTTTAACATTGCAGATTTGAAGCCTTATTTGGGTGACGACGATGAACTTTCGTCGAGGACGACTTCATTTCAAGAAGGGGAGGATGATGAGGACATCAATACCATTGTTACACCCACAGCCCCTGCTGCTATACATACTGGACCAATTACTAGAGCTTGTGTATGCCAATTGAATTATCAGGTACTTCCGTTTCTTGATAACGATTCAAATGCTCATGAGAATATGATGCTGCCTAAATTGGATACATTTGTTTTGCTTACAAATGAAGGGCCTAGCTTGGACAAGAAAGATGAACCTTGGAGCAAGTTCAAGCATGGAGATGATGGCATGCGCAAGGGGAACAAGAACGGAGTTACAAGTGATGATTTCAGGACTTTGAAGCCACCATAAGGAGTGCATGAAGCATTGGACGAAATATACAAGATGCCAATTCATAAATTTCGTCAAGAGGCTATTTTAGGTGCTGCGTCACCTTATTATTGGGCCAGGCCCATGTATTTTCGAAATACTTAAGTATAGGCTGTTTTTAGAGTCCGTATGTGTGAGGAAACAAGAGTTAGGGTTGGTTTCAGACCCCTCCTCCAAGGGCCACGAAATTCCCCCCTCTTCCTCCATATATACAACCCTTAGGGCGTCGCTTAGACTTTGGGTTTTGTTTAGACTAAAAGTTCACCATAGCTGCAACTTTGCGTCCTTCGTTTGTGTCCAACGATCAGACCAAGACGTCACAGAACCCCACCTTCATTAATAAAGCTTTCCTCTTTTATTCGCAATATCCAGATTGCAATCTCAGTTTCTTCTTGTTCTTCGTTTGCTCGCAGGAAATAGACCCTCGTGGTCAGGTTGATCGTGCTCCGGCGTGGTCAATAACCCTCGGAAGTTGGTTTAGCGATTGCTAAGGCGCGACGTCTTCGCACATTCGTAGTCGGATCGTCAAAGCCGACTCCCATAGAAAACTATATCTATCTCATCGAAACATCGGGACACCTTTGCCTCTATCAAAAACAACCTCAAGAGGTCTGTTATTGTGTGGGTGTGACCTAGTGAGGGTTCGGATCGGATCGGATCCCTTTCTACGGTGGTGGCTAGCCTATATTTATAGTGGCCTTGGTCCAGTTCCTCCAATCAAAGGCGGGAAGGGATCCCACAGTGGCCAATTTTGAAGGGGCACAAGTAGTACATCTTATCCTGACGTTCAGGAGTTCATCACAAGAGCAATCGAGGAGCTTCCGGAGGCAAGAGCTAAGCGGGGCGACAGTCGCCCACCGCCCAGCGCAGCTCCCTATCCCGGCGAGGACAATGAGCCGCGTGTCTGTGTCAACATCCCCGGGCTCAACAGGGTCGCGTCTTAGGAGCTATTCTGGCCATCCCGCGTTGGCCGATGCGAGGCCCCCCTCACAGCTATGTCTGCATGCCTTTCGGCTTGCAAAGCAGGGCTGTCGTGCATCAGCGCCACATGCGGAGCGTCATGGCAGCTCATGAGGCCAGGCACCAGGTGATCCTAGTGGAGCTGGCGACGGATCCTCGTGAGCCTCCTTGGCCTCCAGGGCCTCTCGAGGTTCAGGACTTCGACGGCTCATGAGGACCAACTTCTACAGCATGCGTCTCCAACCACCCCAACACTTCTTCCGCAACGGTGCCAGGTGACATATGTGACATGCCGAGACCGACGCTCCAGATGCCTTCCATGTATTTTCGTTGCCGCCGTGTGTTTTATTTGCTTGTTGCATTTCATCATGTCATCATGTTCATTCAATCCTCATGTTGTTAAAACTTGCATCTGTCCCGGTCTCCCCGTTCCTTCCGTTGTCCGTTCTGAGCCCAGACACACTTGCTGGCGCCCGCGGCACGTCTAAAATATTATTTTATAATTAGCTGGAAAATGTTCTCGGAATGGGATGAAAGTTTGCATGTGGTGTTGTTATGTTGTCGGTAGACCGCTGCCAAATTTCATCGCATTCGGAGTCCGTTTGATGCCCCAACGGATAACTATAGCGGCATTATAGTCGGTTAAACCGTCAGACGTTTTCGGTCTCCGGAAACCTTGCCGGGCTGCATTTCCGTCTCTCTCTTCTCAGCCCGACACATCTCCTACACATCCCACTAACCCCAACTAGGCCCAACCAACCTCCCCTCTTGACCGGTGTGTCAGATCGCGATTGGAGGGCTCCGAGACGGCCTCTAACCCCCTAACCCTAGCACCTACCCTATATATACACCCCTTCCTTCCAAAACTATGCTACCCTAGTCTTCCCCTACCCTCCTAGACTTCTCCCACCACCTACAGCCGCCTCTCCATCATTTTTCCTGCCGGCCAGCTCCCCCGCCACCACTTGTCGCGCCCCCATCGGCCAGCGCCGCCACAATCATCGTCCTCCACCAACCAGAGAAAGCCACGTGGCCTTCCCGCACCCCAATGCCGTAGCGGCCTGCGGAAGCCCGTAGCCGGCCCGCCCCGGGCCCGATATGGGCCCGACCGCACCCCGAGCCATGAGAGCCCAAGTGCTCGAGCGCCCCGTGCCTCATCCCGCAGCGTACCCGATCTCCCTACGCTCCTTCCCCGCCAACTCGTCGGTGTCGTCGCCGGCGACCACCTTCGGCCAGGCCGCGCTGCCGCCCAGGCCAGTGCTTGATTGCCCCGTCGCCCCTCTGCCTTCCTTCTCCTTCTCACGAGCTTCCTCCGGGCTCTCAGGCCTCCCTCACCTCTGCAGGAGCTCGTCAGCCGCCGCCATGGTCAAATGTCGCCCGGAGCTCCACATCGCCATCGCTGTTGGTCGGATCCAGCCCCAGCGAACGGATCCATCCTTCCCCGTCACTGATCCGGTCCCCTCGGCCCGTCCCCATCCTTCCGGCGTCGCGCCCATTGCTACCAGGGAGCGCCGTCGCGCCGTGTCCCTGCTCGTGATCAAGCAGGAACCCCCTCGATACATTGCCCGCTCACGTGGGCCACCTAGCATGTCAGCCCGGCCACAACCGGCCTCCTTCCCAGCACGCGGCTTGCTGTCGGCCTCGCCAAGGCCCAGCGCTGCCTCTTCGTGCCCGTAGCCCAGCACCGACAGGCCTGCTAGGCCCTAGGTGAGTGCCCCGCTTTACCTCATGCCCTGGGTACCACTTAGCTAACCTGCGCATGTCCTGTTGTTCAGATTCGGCCCGTTATGGTTTTTTCAATTCTGGACGATTTTCTTAATTATCCATAGTACTACAGTTTTGCAGAAAAACCCCTAGACTTCATGCATATCATAAATCACAAATTGTGCATCGCATGTAAAAACTTTATATATAAAAAATGCCTAGAATTGCATCTACTTTCATAATTTGCATCATTCACCCATGTTAAAAATGTTTAAAATGATGTTTGCATATAATTTGCATATTTGTCATGTTAAAATCATTTATTTCATAACTAAATAACTGTAGCTCCATTTTAAATAAATTATATATGTAAATGGGGTATAAAAATGCCTAGATTAACATGGTGGCACTACTTTACATGGTTAACAATGCTAAAATATGGTTTACGGTAGAACAGTACCAAATTCATAATATGCATATGGGGATTTTCCGAAATTATTGTTTGTTATTTCCGGCCTCATTTAAACTTGCCTAAATAGTTAGTTTACTTATGTCTCACCTCTTGCCATGTTAACCAACATTTAATTTTTTTAAGTACCTAAACGGGAGTGAACTAAATAATCGAATGTGGTGTTTCGTCAACATGCATCTTGTTACATGTTGAGCTCCACTTAACTTGTAGTTTTGTTTGTGCATTTTGCCATGCCATGCATATTTAAACTGGACATGCATCATCCTTGGTTGTGCATCATGCCATGTTTATGCTTGTGTGTTTACCATGCTGCTTGCTGCTTTCCACTTTGCTTCTCTCGTGAGCTTCGGTTTCGTTTCGGAGCTGTGAGGATTCGTTCGACTACGTCTGTTTGTCTTCTTCATGGACTCGTTCTTCTTCCTCATGGGATCTCAGGCAAGATGACCATTACCCTTGATATCACTTCTATCTTTGCTTGCTAGTTGCTCATTCTATCGCTATGTCACGCTACCTACCACTTGTTTATCATGCCTCCCATATTGCCATGTCAAGCCTCTAACCCACCTTCCTAGCAAACCGTTGTTTGGCCAAGTTACCACTTTACTCAGTCCCTCTTATAGCATTGCTACTTGCAGGTGTCTTGCAGGTTGTTCCATGTTGGAACATGGATATGTTGGGATATCACAATATCTCTTATTTTAATTAATGCATCTATATACTTGGCAAAGGATGGAAGGCTTGGCCTTTTGCTCGGTGCTTTGTTCCACTCTTGCCGCCTTAGTTTCCGTCATACCGGTGTTATGTTCCTTGATTTTGCATTCCTTACGCGGTTGGGGTTATGGGACCCCCTTGACAGTTTGCTTTGAATAAAACTCCTCTTGCAAGGCCCAACCTTGGTTTTACATTTTCCTAACAACCTGTAACTTTCCCTTAGGGGAGCAAACCCGAGGGCCATCTTTCTTTTAACACCCCCGAGCCAGTGCTCCTCTGAGTGTTGGTCCAAAACGGGCAGCTTGCGGGGCCACCTCGGGTAAACTTGAGGGCTGGTTTTACTCATAGCTTGTCCCATCCGGTGTGCCCTGAGAACGAGATACGTGCGACACCTATCGGGATTTGTCGGCACATTGGGCGGTCTTGCCGGTCTTGTTTTAGCATTGTCGAAATGTCTTGTAACCGGGATTCCGATTTTGATCGGGTTGTTCCGGGAGAAGGAATATCCTTTGTTGATCGTGAGAGCTTGTGATGGGCTAAGTTGGGACACCCCTGTAGGGTATAAACTTTTGAGAGCCGTGCCCGCGGCTATGTGGCAGATGGGAATTTGTTAATATCCGGTTGTAGAGAACTTGACACTTCACTTAATGAAAATGAATCAACCGCGTGTGTAGCTGTGATGGTCTCTTTTCGGCGGAGTCCGGGAAGTGAACACGGTTTTGTGTTATGTTCGAATGTAATTAGTTTCAGGACCACTTGTTGATAACTTCTAGCTTCACTACCATTGCGTAGCTTCTCATCTTACTCTTATTTGCGTATGTTAGCCACTATATTTGCTCAGCACTTGCGGCAGCTCCACCTCATTACCACATCCTACTCATAAGCTTAAATAGTTTTGATCTCACGGGTTTTGAGATTACTGAGTCCTCGTGACTCACAGATACTCCCAAAATAGTTGCAGGTGCCGATAAAACCAGTGCAGGTGATGCTACCGAACTCAGGTGAGAGTTCGACGAGGACCTTAGTTGTTACTACGTGTCTTTTCCTGATGACCAGTCATGGTGCCAAGTTGGGACGATCGGGGATCTAGCAGTTGGGTTTTTTATTTGATTATCCGTAGTCGGACTATGAGTGTACTCTATTGATGTATGTTTTATATGCTATTTGTGTGACATGGCGAGTGTAAGCCAACTCTATTTATCCCTTTCTTGTTCACTACGTGGGATGTTGTAAAGATGACCCTTCTTGTGACAAAACCACTATGCGGTTATGCCTCTAAGTCGTGCCTCGACACGTGGGAGATATAGCCGCATTGTGGGTGTTACATGTTGCTAATCAGAGCCATCCCGACTTAGGAGCCCCCTGCTTGATCGAATCGCTGACGTTGTTGAGTCTAGAACACAAATGTTTTGAGTCTTAGGATTATATATATCGGAGAGTAGGATTCTTTTAGTCCTCAGTCCCTTCGTCGCTCTGGTGAGGCCTCCTGACGTAGATGTTTTGTCTTTCCTCTCCTCAAATTTCATGAATTTTTTTAGGATCACGCGGGTATCTTGGAATCGTTCCGATATTCTTGTGATGAGAACATTGTTCTTGGTGCCTCCTGACATTTAGGGGTTGTGGCAGTGTCCCGGGGAGTTGAGCTCTGAGGTGTTGTCATCACAATTTTATCGTTGCAGTTCTGAAATACCTGAGTTCGCCGACATCGAAAATCTCTTTTATGCAGTAGTTGGTGAGATAACCTCAACGCCACCCAGTATTGGGGCGAGAGTTAGGGAGTATTGCCATATATAACCCATATAACAGATGCTTTTCCAAGGTTGAGGTACATGATTTCCGAAGGTTTCTTGGTTATGTGTTGACGGATGGATACAGTTGGAGCGTAGGGCTTGTTAGTTGTGTGATATATATTGTGCCTCCCTGTATCCCCAACACCAGATTGCATAACCAAAAAGTTTTGGGAGTTTATAGGTGGGAATTCAAGTAGCTCCTAGAATATCTTTCCGATAGATGCATGATATGGGATTGGGTAAATCTCTATCATATGTATTTGTTCTGGCTTATTTTGCAAGCCAAATCCTGGTTTTGCTTTTGAGTTGCGGTATTTGAGTTGCGTCGGAGTTAAATGTTGATTCCATACCTTTTTCAAGCGGCGTTCTCATAGTTCTATGTGGATGCTAATCCTTCTTGCTTATCGAGATTGTCATGTCAATTCTTTTCCAACCGGTGTGCTTCTCTTAAATTTAATCCTATCCTTTCAATGTTTGCTAGATCAATTCTCAGTTCTTTGCTATGGTATCCATTCCATCTGCCCAAGTTGTCTTGGCTTTTCCCGCCATCCCACCCCTTATTTCTTCAAGGACTCAGATTTCTTAACCAAGTATCCTTTTTATTGATGGGATGTCTCTCCATTCTTTTCCGTCAATGTTCTTATCCGGTGATTCTCAGAAAGATACTAACGGAGCTTCAAGTTTATCATTCTCTGTTCTCTTTTCTTCACCGGTGGATTCATGCTTTCGGTGTTAACCATACCCTTTTCCCTGATTCAAATGCTTTCCCATGCCGGTGCACCCCGAATCGTTCACCTCTCGCTATTCATTTGTTCCGGAGTGTTGAAGATATCTTAGAAGATTCATGTTTCCATTCTTAATGCGTTCAAGCTATTTGGAGATTATTATCTCATTCAAGTCATTTAATTCAACCAGAGCAATCTCTCTTCAAAATCAGTCAGCGGTGTATCTCTGAGTGGGCCCTAACCCATAGGTCCTTTGCCAGGATCTTACCTGACTCTTCTAATTTTCTCGGAGCTATTCCCAAATTCTTTTCGAGGTTTGACGTAAGAATGAATTATTATTAGTCATATGTATTTCTCCAAGATCTTTCAAATTCTTTTCATCATTGGTTCAACCTTTTCAATTTTCATTCTGGGGTGCCTCAACAAATCATGGTGGCATATCTCGTCGTCATTCTTGGAGTTTGAAGACCAAAGAAGAGTTCCTCTTAAATCCTTACCCGTTCTTCCAAAGATGCGTAGTTCAAGCTTGATGCCATCATCTCATAATTGTTTTCTATTGTGAGAATTCTTTTAACCCATCCAGAGCTATTCAGGAGTCATTTTAGTTTGATTCTCCGGAGCCCATCATCTCAGAATTATTCATTCCAGCTTGCAGCTCTCGTTCTCCAAATCTTATCGGTGCATCATTTAAGTATTCCCTAATCAGCTCGGGATCTCTTTGTTGACTTGTATCTAAATTCTCTCAAGTATCTTCATTCATTTTCGATTTCTTCCTGGTGATGCGTTCGTTTTCTTTGTTCGTTCTTTTAATCCTGATGGTGGTTCGTCCAACATTCCTCTTTCGTTGTTATCGTATCAATTCATTCATTCTTTCCAAATCCTACCGATGGTTCATGGAATACCTTCCCAAGTTGCGCTATTTCTCTCTTCAATCTTTTCAAGAAGAATAAGTATTATGTCAAATCCGTTCCTCCTCATCAATTTAAATTTGTGAAGGATGCACATAACATAATTCTTATTCTTGCTTCATCCAAGTGATTAATTCCTTCTTCCAGAGTTCGTTCACGACATCAATTTGTCGGTGCTAAGTTGTTCATCTTTTGTTTCCAGAGTTCCAAGATCACTCGGTTAACTCGCTGCGAAGCTCCATCTAAATCATTGCAAGGCTTCTACCGGAGTTCTTTTCAACTTTCCTTTCGTTTGATCATTCTTTTATTACCGGAGTTCTCACAAAGGCTCAACATGGTGGTTTGCTAAAGATTTAACTCATTCTCGAAGTGTTCTTCAAGATTCTTCTTGGAGGAGCTCAAGTATTCGTCATCTTGCATTGTGAAGTGCAATTCTTTGTACATTATCTTTTGAGGTGGTCTTATGTCATTCTTGACGATTTCCCTGCATGTTTCATGATTCGCAAGTTTTCATGGATGGGATATTTAACCCCATCATTTTCTCTTCATTCAGGAGATCCTTTGCAACCTGTCAACCTCTTCATTGGAGTTATCTTTGGTTATATTTCACCTAAAGCCTTCCCTAAGGAATGTTGCTATTACGGTGCTTATCAATGATCCAAGTTATCTCTTATCAACTTGGTGGAAGAAGTTTTTCATCTCCTTGGTGTTCTCAATCAAATTAATTGATTCCATTAGTGGCTGGTCTTCACCTCATAATTTTGGGATGTTTTCCATAAGACCATTGGAAATCATATGTTTAGTTGTTGATTCTTTCAAAACTTTTGTCCTAGCTTTCTGCGTAAGCCCGCTCTTTCGAGTTCCTTGTGGTAGAAGTTCACCTCAAATTATTGAGATGCTTTCCATAAGTCTAAAACAAGCTCATTCTTTTCGTTGTTGATTCATCAACAACTCCTTTCAAGTGTTTCTTCGTAAGGATGCTCTTTCAAACTCATTTGAGGGAGAAGTTGTTGTTTTTTCTTCTCCGTCCTTTTCATTCCATTCTTTCATTTCTTTCAGAGGCATTGTGATGTTGCTCTCTTCGTCCCGTCATCTCGTTTTGCCAAGATCATGTTCTTTTCTTTGCCTATCCTTTTAACTGGAGTGTTGTGTCATCTCTTCAAGCTCTTTTCATCTTATCAAGTCTTGCATCTCTTTTCAACCGGAGTGCTGTTCGAATTTGTTCTTCCTTGTTCCTTGTTTATCTCATTTCAACCAGAGTGGTTTCAATTCCTTCTTCTCCATTGTGCTCGTCTTTCATAGCTTTGCAACCTCCAAGCTTCACATGGTGTTCTTTGCTTCTCTTTTCTACCGGAGTGCTCTAAATTGTGTTCAACTCTGTTGTGTTCTTCTTACAACTTTTCAACCTCTCAAGGTTCATTGGTTTCACTCGTTTGTCAAAGAAGCAACATTGTTTTACCTCTACCTCTTCCGCTGCTATCCGGTGCCATCCCTAGATCTCGGGTCGAGATCCCTTGTAAGTGAAGGAGAGTTGTGACGCCCCAAGACCGATGCTCCAGACGCCTTCCATGTACTTCGTTGCCGCCGTGTGTTTTATTTTCTTGTTGCATTTCATCATGTCATCATGTGCATTGCATCATCATGTTGTTAAAAGGTGCATCCGTCCCGGTCTCCCCATTCCTTCTGTTGTCCGTTCCGGGCCCAGACACACTTGCACGCGCCCACGGCATGTCCGAAAAATTATTTTATAAGTGGTCGGAAAATGTTCTCGGAATGGTATGAAAGTTTGCATGCGGTGTTTTTATGTTGTCAGTAGACCACCTGCCAAATTTCATCGCATTCAGAGTCCATTTGACACCCCAACGGATAACTATAGCGGCATTATAGTCGGTCAAACTGTCAGACGCTTTCGGTCTCCGAAAACCTTACCGGGCTACATTTCTGTCTCTCTCTTCTCAGCCCGAGACATCTCCTACACAGCCCACTAACCCCACCTAGGCCCAACCAAGCTGCCCTCCCGACCGGTGCGTCAGATCGCGATCGGAGGGCTCTGAGACGGCCTCAAACCCCCCTAACCCTAGCACCTTCCCTGTATATACACCCCTTCCTTCCAAAAATGGGCTACCCTAGTCTTCCCCTACCCTCCTAGCCTCCTCCCACCGCCTACAGCCACCTCTCCATCGTTTTCCGCGCCGGCCAGCTCCTCCGCCACCACTTGTCGTGCCCTCATCGGCCAGCGCCACCGCAGTCGCCGCCGCCCACCAACCAGAGCAAGACACGTGGCCTCCATGCACCCCCAGCATCGCCACGGCCCGCGGAAGCCCGCAGCCGGTCCGCCTCGGGCCGGATCTCGGCCCGACCGCGCCCCGAGCCGCGAGAGCTCGAGTGCCCGAGCGCCCCGCGCCTCATCCCGCAGCGTACCCGAGCTCCCTACGCTCCTGTCCCGCCGACTCGCTGGAGTCGCCGCCGGCGACCACCTCCGGCCAGGTTGCGCTGCCGCCCAGGCCAGTGCTCCAGTGCCCCGTCGCACCTCTGCCTTCCTTCTCCTTCTCATGATCTTCCTCCGGTCTCTCAGGTCTCCTTCACCTCTGCAGGAGCTCGTCAACCGCCGCCATGGTCAAATGTCGCCCGGAGCTCCACATCACCGTCGTTGTTGGTCGGATCCAGCCCCAGCAAACGGATCCATAATTCCCTGTCGCCGATACGGTCCCCTCCGCCCGTCTGCGTCCTTTCCGATGTCGCGCCCATTGCTGCCACGGAGCGCCGTCGCGCCGTGTCCCTGCTCGGGATCGAGCAGGAACCCACTCGATCCATCGCCCGCTCGCGCGGGACACCTAGGGTTTTGGCCCAGCCACAACCGGCCTCCTTCCCAACACGCGGCTTGCTGCCGGCCTCGCCAAGGCCCAGCGTCGCCTCTCCGCGACCGCAGCCCAGCACCGACAGGCCTGCTAGGCCCTAGGTGAGTGCCCCGCTTTACCCGACGCCCAGGGTACCACTTACCAAACTTGTGCATGTCTTGCTATTCAGATTTGGCCCGTTACGTTTTTTTAGTTCTGGACGATTTTCCAAATTATCCAAAGTACTACAGTTTTGCAGATAAACCCCTAGACTTCATGCATATCATAAATCACGAATTGTGCATCACACGTAAAAACTTTATATATGAAAAATGCCTAGAATTTCATCTACTTTCATAATCTGCATCATTCATCCATGTTAAAAATGTTTAAAATGATGTTTGGATATAATTTGCATATTTGTCATGTTAAAGTGATTTATTTCATAACTAAATAACCGTAGCTCCATTTTAAATAAATTATATATGCAAATGGGGTAGAAAATTCCTAGATTAACATGGTGGCATTACTTTGCATGGTTAACAACTCTAAAATATGGTTTAGGGTAGAACAGTACCAAATTTATAATATGCATATGGGGATTTTCCGGAATTGTTGTTTGTTATTTCCTGCCTCATTTAAACTGGCCTAAATAGTTAGTTTACTTATGTCTCACCTCTTGCCATGTTAACCAACATTTAATATTGTTGAGTACCTAAACAGGAGTGAACTAAATAATTGAATGTAGTGTTTCGTCAACATGCATCTTTTTGCATGTTGAGCTCCACTTAACATGTAGTTTTCTTTGTGCATTTTGCCATGCCATGCATATTTAAACCGGACATGCATCATCCTTGGTTGGGCATCATGCCATGTTTATGCTTGTCTGTTTACCATGATGCTTGCTGCTTTCCGGTTTGCTTCTCTCTTTAGCTTCGGTTTCGTTCCGGAGTTGTGAGGATTCGTTTGACTACGCCTGTTTGTCTTCTTCATGGACTCGTTCTTCTTCCTTGCGGGATCTCAGGCAAGATGACCATTACCCTCGATATCACTTCTATCTTTGCTTGCTAGTTGCTCGTTCAATCGCTATGTCGCGCTACCTACCACTTGTTTATCATGCCTCCCATATTGCCATGTCAAGCCTCTAACGCACCTTCCTAGCAAACCATTGTTTGGCTAAGTTACCGCTTTGCTCAGCCCCTCTTATAGCGTTGCTAGTTGTAGGTGTCTTGACGTTGTTCCATGTTGGAACATGGATATGTTGGGATATCACAGTATATCTTATTTTAATTAATGCATCTATATACTTGGCAAAGGGTGGAAGGCTTGGCCTTTTGCTTGATGTTTTGTTCCACTCTTGCCGCCTTAGTTTCCGTTATACTGGTGTTATGTTCCTTGATTTTGCGTTCTTATGCGGTTGGGGTTATGGGACCCCCTTGACAGTTCGCTTTGAATGAAACTCCTCCAGCAAGGCCCAACCTTGGTTTTACATTTGCCTAACAACCTATAACATTCCCTTGGGGTTGCAAACCCAAGGGTCATCTTTATTTTAACCCCCCGGGCCAGTGCCCTCTGAGTGTTTGTCTGAAATGGGCAGCCTGCAGGGCCACCTCGGGGAAACTTAAGGGCTAGTTTTACTCGTAGCTTGTCCCATCCGGTGTGCCATGAGGACGAGATACGTGCGACTCCTATCGGGATTTGTCGGCACATCAGGCGGTCTTGCTGGTCTTGTTTTAGCATTGTCAAAATGTCTTGTAACCACGATACCGAGTCTGATCGGGTTGTTACGGGAGAAGGAATATCCCTCATTGATCGTGAGAGCTTGAGATGGGCTAAGTTGGGACCCCCTTGTAGGGTATAAACTTTCGAGAGCCATGCCCGCGGTTATGTGGCAGATGGGAATTTGTTAATATCTAGTTGTAGAGAACTTGACACTTCACTTAATTAAAATGAATCAACTGCGTGTGTAGCCGTGATGGTCTCTTTTCGCGGAGTCCAGGAAGTGAACATGGTTTTGAGTTATGTTTGAACGTAAGTAGTTTCAGGATCACTTCTAGCTTCACGACCGTTGCGTAGCTTCTTATCTTACTCTTATTTGCGTATGTTAGCCACCATATTTTCTTAGCGCTTACTGCAGCTCCACCTCATTACCACATCCTACCCATAAGCTTAAATAGTTTTAATCTCGCGGGTTTTGAGATTGCTGAGCCCTCGTGACTCACAAATTCTCCCAAAACAGTTGTAGTTTCCGATGAAACCAGTGCAGGTGATGCTACCGAACTCGGGTGGGAGTTCGACGAGGACCTTGGTCATTACTATGTGTCTTTTCCTGATGATCACTAGTGGTGCTGAGTTGGGACGATCAGGGATCTAGTAGTTGGGTTATCTTCTTTTCATTTGGTTGTCCGTAGTTAGACCATGAGTGCACTATGTTGATGTATGTTTTATATGCTATTTGTGTGACGTGGCGAGTGTAAGCCAACTCTATTTATCCCTTTCTTGTTCATTACATGGGATGTTGTGAAGATGATCCTTCTTGTGACAAAACCACTATGCGGTTATGCCTCTAAGTCGTGCCTCAACACGTCGGAGATATAGCTGCATCGTGGGTGTTACAACATCTTTTTGGTTTGTTCAGTTGGGGGCACCCCTCAGGCTGCATTATCCCCAAACCCCGTGGGTCCGTCTTTGCGGCAGGTATCCTTCCTGCATTTATCAGAGCTGACTTTACCTTCTTCCATGAGTTGCTTTATGATTATTGATAAGCACATTTCATATATATAATTTTGGCATACAAATATATAATTTGTTGTGATCTGACCATTAATTCTTGCTATGAACTGTTGCATATTTGCATGAAAATCATATAAAAGGATTGTTGACTAGTCACTTGTTTATTTTGCAGAAAAGTGGGACAAGGCACAAAATTCTTCTACTACAAATGATCATGTGATGGAGTCAAGGAGCTGAGCGTGAAGGAAAGAAGTAACTGAGGGGCCAAATTAAAGATGGGAGGATCTACTTGGGAAGAAAGAAGAAAGGAGGAGGGCCAAAGTGAAAAAGACAGATTAGGGAGGGGACCAAAATCCCTAGCGCTGCTCCATTCCCAAATTGGGCCTAGCTACACCTCCATCTCCCTCGTCCCTCCTTCTACACCTCCGGCCGCTGCCGCGGCCCGGCCGGCGTGGCGGCGCGCCACTAGCACCACCAGGCCACAGCACAACCCATACATCTCCGTCCATCTGCGCCTCCCAGCCACTCATCATTCTGTCCATCCACAGCACCGCCAGAACTCACCCACCATCACCTCCAGCCGCCGCCGCCGCCTCGCCTACAACCATCTCCTTGTTGTCCGCTGCTCTCTTCTTCTTTCTGACCTTCTTTTCCTCACCACGCTGCTGCTCCCCCCTCTCAATCACTACTGCTGCTCTTCCTTGCGCCCCCGTGCTGCTGCCTCTCCTTCCCTCCGCTGCTTGTTGCTTCTCCTTCGATCCCTTTGCTGCTGCTCTTCTTCTCCCGCGTCCCTTGCTGCTCCTCACTTGCTGAAGCTCTGCTCCCAACCTCTCCTTTTCTGCATTGCTGAAGCTTGTTGCTCCTCCTCCTCTCACCATCTATTGTTTCTAATATTTGTGGATCTGTTAGTAAATGAACTATAGCTTGTAATTCCCTTGTTCGTATATGTAAGGCATGTGTTTACTGAACTTAATGTGTCAACTTGCTCATATTTTGTAGTCCATGTGCTAGCTATGTACTAGTGACATGTGTATGTGATGTGATGCAATTGTATTCTGTCCATGATCTTGTTCCTTCCTCGTGTCTCATACTTGCTAGATATATATATACATATATGTGGTATTGTCTTGATAATTCCCCTTGTTGAGGATGTCCGTCTGTAGTTTCTATTTTCTCAAGTGATATGAAAAGACCAAAAAGAGAGCGAGTTTCAGTCTTAATCTCCTTGTGTCGTTTGTCATTTTATTTGTCATCATTCTTGGTTATTTTAGGTTTATATTTTCTGCTTTCATCACCCAATATCTCGTTACCTAGCTTTAGCCGAGCATAGCCATTGTCTGCCTAGTCCCTGTGGAGAACACGTCACTCGTAGTTTGGGCGTAAAACCCCACTGTACTTACAACTGATTATTTTGGCGCCATTGCCGGGGACTAGCGTCGAGCGATTATGTTAGCTATAGACTAGGTTTATTTTAGTTCCGTGTTTAATTAGTCGTGTATTTCATTTTCTGTGTTTCTTTTATATATTTTTTTCCTTGCTGTTGCTTTGGCTTATTAGGATACTAACATTCTGACTAGTATTTACTGTTTATGAATGTGTGTAGGAAATCTGAACTATTTACAGGTTGATTGATAGTTACACTTGGTGGAGATATGGCGGTTCTTCGTGACGTTTGGATGCCAAGAAGCCAATGTTATTTCATAGGGACATTTTGGCCGTCTTTTGAGGCGGAAAATTTTGAGCTAAAGCCTGGTCTTATTGCTTTGGTTCAACAACATGAGTTTGGAGGGTTGCCTACTAAAGACACTTATGAGCACTTGCTCCGAGTCATGGAGTATTCACATACAGTAAAGTACCATGGACTTCCTCAAGATGATATCAAGTGCATGTTGTTCACATTCTCTCTCCGAGATGATGCTCGTGCTTGGTATCGATCCTTGCCATCAAGATCATTTGGTTGGAATGAGATATCACGAGCTTTCTTGGATAAATATTTCCCACTACACAAGCAGTTCGCAATTCGAGATGAGATCTTCAATTTTGTTCAGCGTGAAGGCGAGAGCTTGTATGATGCTTGGGAGAGATACAAAGCCTTATTCAGGAGATGTCCTAATCATGGGCTCGAGAGATGGTTAGAGCTGCAGATATTCTATAAAGGATTGACTTCGGACACTCGAGCTTACGTCGATATGGCAGCAGGTGGAGCTATTACAAACAAGACACTTGATGAAGCTTTTCTGCTGATTGAGAGCATAGCTTTCCACCAACTTCAGTGGTACAATAATAAGCCCACGTTTGATTCATTGGTTTGCTTGCAACAAATCACTACACCTCAGCCACCAATTCTTACACAAAAGCCTGAACCTCTATCTCAGTGTGACAAGATCGAGCTTGCATGGATTATCTTTGACGATGATGACACCATTCTAGTTCACACACACGTTACAGATCATATGGATACTAGTGCTGGAGATTCGGTTTTGCATTGTGATGATTCTTCCATGGATGAGCCAGAGTTGCAGTTAGTTGCTTTTGATATTGAGGAGTCACCTTTAGTTGATATTGATCATGTGCTGCTAGAGCCAGATATGGAGAAGTTCACCTTCGATGATGTTAGCCGCATTGATTCCTCAACACTTGAGTCTGAGATGGAGAGCTTCGTGCTTAATTATGATGAGGTGGATTCAGATGTCAAGGAGCCAAGCTCTACTATTTCACTTGTTGACACGAGTCCGGTGGAAATTTCTAATACCACACCTCACTTGGTATCTTCAATTGAGGTAGTCCTGAAGCTTCTTCCTAAATATCTCAGGCATGATCTCAACTTTCTCGACAAGATATGCCATATCATGGATACTGCCTATGCACCATGCAATTTATTGATGATATCTATTTATCATATGCTCAATAGATATGCTTATGTGATAGGATACTCTATTGATGACTTAGAGGTGATTGTTCCTATCACTTGTATTGGCTTGTTTGCTGAGTGTTCTTTCAGGTTTACGCTTGTGCACCATTCACCGCGGGCTGCCCAAGTTCGAGATGACATCCCATGGGATCCTGGTGGATTCATGGCATGGTGATGAGGAGAAGCAATGAGCACACATGAGGAAGAGAGAAGCTGGAGTGTCCATGAGGAAGCAAAGGAAAAGGGCTGCAGTTGGTTAGGTGATCGAGCGAGTGCTACATGATCAAAGCCCGGTGAGCTGTTTCATGACCCATTCTGAAAACTATCATCTATTGATACATGCTGAAATCACTTGCTATTTGGGTTGCTTGAGCCATTTCTTAAATGTTGTCCCATTGAATTTTACCTTTGTCATTGGTGCTTGATGTGAGTATGTGAATTGATTGTTGAATGCCTTGTAAACTAGTGATCTACATGATGCTTGCTTTGCTGAAAGTAGTGAAAGCTATTAGTTTTGAGTGCTCAAATCCCTAGTACACTAGAAAACTTAATCATTTTTTGCTTTTACCTCGATACACCTAGATCATTAAGTGTCAGATGTTGAGTTTGTGCCTAATGTGTTCCCATTCAGAGCAATCACTTACCACTATGGACTAGTGTGCTATGTTCCCTGGATTGGTAGTATGTGAACCAGACATGGATGAGTGATGATTCTTGTTTTTGTTCATTTGAAAAGTAAAAAAAATATCTTATAATGAATAATAGTCTGACTACCTACAGTAGCACGTCATGTTCCCTGAGCTTGGGTAGTAATTAATAATAAAAATGTAATTGTCGAACCAGGTGTATACCATGTTCTCTGGATCGGCGGTATGTTCCTTTGGGGAGACAAACAAAAAAATATTAATAATTAGTTGAGCCGGGTGTATACCATGTTCCCTGGATCGATGGTATGTTCTTATGGTGAGACTAATAATAATCTAATCATTGCTTTATTTCTGTAAATAAGTGATCTGATCACAAGTTTATGTTCTTTTTGTTCTCGGGATCATCCTCTCTTTAGGAACCTTTTGGCACAATCATCATTTCAACTAGTTGATCTTCTTTTATCATTGTAAAAGTACAAAATGGTTAAGTCTACTAGTATCCTATTGCTTTGAAGCACTCCTAACCATTAATTTTCACTACCTAAGTCCAAAACATGCATTGTTTGGAGATCTATTTTATTAGGACATTCTTTACTTAGCTCACTGTTCACATTCTTGCTCTTGTCATATACCTTTGCTTGAGGACAAGCAAAGATTTAAGTGTGGGGGAACTTGATAAGCACATTTCATATATATATATATATATATACTTTTGGCATACAAATATATCATTTGTTGTGATCTGACCATTAATTCTTGCTATGAATTGTTGCATATTTGCATGAAAATCATATAAAAGGATTGTTGACTAGTCACTTGTTTATTTTGCAGAAAGTGCAACAAGGCACAAAATTCTTCTAGTATAAATGATCATGTGGTGGAGTCAAGGAGCTGAGCGTGAAGGAAAGAAGTAACTGAGGGGCCAAATTAAAGATGGGAGGATCTACTTGGGAAGAAAGAAGAAAGGAGCAGGGCCAAAGTAAAAAAAGATAGATCAGGGAGGGGATCAAAATTCCTAGCGCTGCTCCATTCCCAAATTGGGCCTGGCTACACCTCCATCTCCCTCGTCCCTCCTTCTCCACCTTCGGCCGCCGCCGCAGCCAGGCCGGCCTGGCGGCGCGCCCTAGCACCACCGCGCCACAGCACCACCCATACATCTCCATCCATCTGCGCCTCCCAGCCACTCATCATTCCGTCCATCCACGGCGCCACCAGAACCCATCCACCATCACTTCTAGCCGGTGCCGCCGCCTCGCCTACAACCATCTCCCCGCAGTTCGCTGCTCTCTTCTTCTTTCTAACCTTCTTCTCCTCACCATGCTACTGCTCCGCCCTCTCAATCTCTACTGCTACTCTTCCTTGCGCCCCCGTGTTGCTGCCTCTCCTTCCCTCCGCTGCTTGTTGCTTCTCCTTCAATCCCTTTGCTGCTGCTCTTCTTCTCCCGCATCCCCTGCTGCTCCTCACTTGCTGAAGCTCTACTCCCAACCTCTCCTTTTCTGCATTGCTGAAGCTTGTTGCTGCTCCTCCTCTCACCATCTGTTGTTTCTAGTATTTGTGGATCTGTTAGTAAATGAACTATAGCTTGTAATTCCCAGGTTCATATATGTAAGACACGTGTTTACTGAACTTAATGTGTGAACTTGCTCATATTTTGTAGTCCATGTGCTAGCTATGTACCGGTGACATGTGTATGTGATGTGATACAATTGTATTATGTCCATGATCTTGTTCCTTCCTTGTGTCTCATACTTGCTATATATATACATATATGTGGTCTTGTCTTGTTAATTCCCCTTGTTGAGGATGTCCGTCTGTAGTTTCTATTTTCTCAAGTGATATGAAAACACCAAAAAGAGAGCGAGTTTCAATCTTAATCTCCTTGTGTCGTTTGTCATTTTATTTGTCATCATTCTTGGTTATTTTAGGTTTATATTTTCTGCTTTCAGCACCCAATATCTCGTTACCTAGCTTTAGCCGAGCATAGTCGTTGTCCGCCTAGTCCCTGTGGAGAACATGACACTCGCAGTTTGGACGTAAAACCCCACTATACTTACAACTGATCAATTATCACCAACTTGCCTGGTCCCCTTTTGCCCTTCGCGGCCTTCCCGTACTGCTGACCTGCCTCTTGCTCATCCTGCAATGGGGGCTACACATATTGGCACGGCGCTTGTGCTCGGGTCCGTCCCTGCAACGCTGATAAATCTGAGTGATCGAGCTCGGGCTCGTGGCCTGCCCCACGCACACCACCTCACCAGGTCCTCAGTGCCTTCATCTGCTTGCCGAATGAACGGCGGCAGGACAGCAAGTGTGGTCATGTGTCGTGTTCTCCTCCTTGGACTAATTCGTAGGAACCTCCGGAGCTTAACTATGGACGGGCCCTGCCGGCCATCCTTTTTTCATGCAATTCGCTTGCACATTAAAGGGGGGCTCCTAAGCACCGTGCCTCAGGAGTCCCTACTAGCTCTCCAGCCCTCACCCCCTGGCCTTGACCATGGCATCGTGACCTAGCACACTAGCGGCGGCTGAGCCTTGCTCGAGGGCTAGGACCCAAGGACATAGAGCACCTAGATGAGCGAGGAAAAGTGGGAGGCCAGCATGAGCCCTACCTATAAGCGTCACCTCTAAGGGGCAACCAGGCGCTGTGCAAGGGAATCGCCACAGGCTAACTAAGATAAGTCACCTGTACACATCAGCATCAACCTCACGACCCAGTCCCTCGACCCTCGCAACCTCGCTCGGGCAATGTCGCTTTCCTTTTCGGCGTCTGGGGAGCTGCTTGCACGCCAAAGGGGACCTCTTGAGCATCAGGCCTCAGGAGCTCTCATCGGACCTTGGGCTACTCACCTCCTGGCCTTGACCACGGCATCACGACTTGGCATACCAGTGAAGGCTGAAGCTCGCCTGGGGACTGGGTCATGTCGGCATAGAGCAATAAGCTACCGTGAGAACGAAAAGGGGAACCGTGCTGGAGCGGGATACACAGTTTCAATGCCATTCTAAGGAGGATAGCATTAAAACAAAAGCTTTACAATTTTTAATACCCCCATGGGGTTCATCACAATTCCGCGCAGGCAAACAAAAGAAGAAAACCTCGAAGGACCCGACCGCAGGGTATCACCAGCGACGCCGAGCTGACGCCGCTGCCGCACTCCTGGCACGACGTGACCTCGGTGGCACGTAGCTGTCATCGCTGGACTCCGGAGAATCGCTGGGCTTGGGAGAGTCGCTAGATACCCAGGAGTCATCGCTGCTGCCGGAGGTGTTGCCGGTGAGGCCGAAGGCGAGCTCGACTCCCGCGGCCGCGCCACGCGGGCTGCTTCCTCCGGGGCAACACTCCAGCCGTCAGCCCTCCTTGTCGAAGACCTTGAAGAACAATGTGGAGGCGCCATCGTACTCAAAGTGGATGGCCAGGGCCCCTTCTAGACAATTGATGAGGACATCAATACCATTGTTACACCCACAGCCCCTAGTGTTACATATACTGGACCAATTACTAGAGCTCGCGCACGCCAATTAAATTACCAGGTACTTTCATTTCTTGGTAATGATTCTAATGTTCATGAGATTATGATGCTGCCTAAATTGGATACATTTGTTTTGCTTACAAATGACGGGCCTAGCTTGAAGAAGGATGAACATTGGAGCAAGAACACGCATGGAGTTGATGGCATGCGCAAGGGGATCAAGAACGGAGTTACAAGTGATGATTTCAGGACTTTGAAGCCGCCATAAGGAATGCATGAAGCCTTGGACGAAATATACGAGATGCCACTTCATAATATTCGTTCATAGGCTATTCTAGGTGCTGCGTCACCTTATTAATGGGCCAGGCCCATGTAATTTCGAGATACTTAAGTATAGGCTATTTTTAGAGTCCGTATGTGTGGGGAAACAAGAGTTAGGGTTGGTTTCGGACCCCACCCTCAAGGGCCACGAAATTCCCCCCTCTTCCTCCATATATACAGCCCTTAGGGCGTCGTTTAGACTTTGGGTTTTGTTTAGATTAAAAGTTCGCCATAGCTGCAACTTCGCGTACTTCGTTTGTGTCCAACGACCAGACCAAGACGTCACAGAACCCCATCTTGATCAATAAAGCTTTCATCTTACATTCGCAATATCCAGATTGCAATCTCAGTTTCTTGCTTGTTCTTCGTTTGCTTGCAGGAAACAGACCCTCGTGGTCAGGTTGATCGTGCTCCGGCGTGGTCAATAACCCTCGGAAGTTGGTTTAGCGATTGCTAAGGCGCGACGTCTCGCACGTTCGTAGTCGGATCGTCAAGGTCGACTCCCACAGAAAACGATAGCCACCATCTCATCGAAACATCGGGACACCTTTGCCTCTATCAAGTGGTATCAGATTTCCAGGTTGCTCGGTGAGATTTTACAGTTTTTCGTAGATTAGATCGAGTCTGTTCTTCATACCTACAGTCCACGAAAAAGCCACAAAAAAATTAGGGTTAGTTCATCATATCCGAACCAATCTGAGCCTTTGCATAATCTTTTTAGGGTTTTTTCTTTGTTGAATTTGCGGTTGCATCGTCGTGTCAAGTTGCTGGTCTTAGAGTCTAGTCTTTTAGAGTTTCGAGTTCTGGTCATAAGTTGTCACGCCGCCGCCGTACCATCATCATCGCCCATCTACCTCCATTGCTGATCCGCCACCGCTCTGAACCCGTATCCATATACCACCACCAATCCGTATCCATATTCCACCACCGCTACCATATACCACCACCGCTGCCATATACCACAACCATATATCCACCACCGCTGCCATATACCACAACCATATATCCACCACCAATCCGAGTTCTTCTCATATTAGGTTTGTTCTTGAGACCAATCTAAATTCCGTTTCGTGTTTCCTTGCCTGCGTAGGTCTCGAAAAAAAAAGTCTGGAGACCCCCGGGCAGTTTTTAGGCCAAAATTTTCACGGGCAAAATTTTTTTCCCTATCCTATTTTTAGGCTTTTCTGAGTCTTTTGAGCCACGTGCCATCATAGTGATTTTTTGTCGCACTTTTTCGTCGTCGCTGCCCTGATTTCCGAAAAAAAAGTGAACAAAAAATTTTTCATGCCATCCTACCAGTTTGACGAGGGAAGAGTTTTGAGACACTCGCCATTATAGTGATTTTTCGCAAAAAAAAAGAGGAGCGCAAAAAAAAGAGCGCAAAAAAAAAAGAGCGAAAAAAAAAGTTCCAGAGTGTGCTTTTCCCTTATTTACGTGCAGCGCCGTGATTTTGTTAGTGTTCTAGGCTCGCGTCTCTAGCACGGTCTAGCCTAGGACCAGCACAGTACCGTCGTTGAGCGTTTATTCAACTTTGCATCTCTGAATTGATTATTGCTGACCCTTTTTGCTACCATCCTATAAGCCTTCCCAGCTCCACATACATCTACATCGTGTGTTTAACTCTCCCTGGCAATCGCTCTATCCAAGCTTTTGAGAGTTTTGACTACCACGGTTGCCGATCACCGCCTGCTGCTGGGTAAGAACTGGTAAGAATTTGAGATTTGCTTGACGGATTTGTGACACCACCACCACCTCTTGTTAGTATTCTGTAGGATCATATTCTTGTGTGTTTCTATTGTTGCTAACCATGGCAGGATCACAAGCCGACGAGACTGACTGGGAGAACATGACGAATCAGGAGTTGCATGATAAATTTCAGCAAATGATGAATGGACAGGTGCAAGATCTGCTAAACAGATTTGAAGAGGCCATGGAGAAGATAGATGGCATGGAGAAGACGTTCGAAACAAAGCTCGATAACAGGTTTAATGAATTGCCCGCGCGTCTTCCACCACCACCACCGGCTGCACCTAACGCACCTCTACAACAACAACAACAACAACGACTACCTACACATCATGAAACAGCCCTCCGCCGAGCGAGCCGTCTCCCTCTTGCACCTGGCCAAACTGTTGGTGCTGCTGTTGCTACTTCTGTGGCTCCTGCTGCTGATGCGGAGGAGGATGATTTTGCTGGCGATTACGAGGATGAGGTTGATCAAAATCAGAACTACGTGCCACCACCAGCACAGCAACCACCAGGTCGTCCACATGCAAATAATGGCAATGGTAGGGCTCACCCTCAGGTACGAGATCATGACCATCTCCCTAAACTAAAATTGAATATTCCACCATTTGAGGGTAGATATGTTCCTGATATATATCTTACTTGGGAGTTAGAAACTGAACAACGATTTACATGTTTACAATATCCCGAGGAGAGACGTGTTCCTGCTGCTGTTTGTGCATTCACTAGTTTTGCATGTGTTTGGTGGTCTGAGCATTGTAGATTATATCCCATTCCTGCTACTTGGGCTGCTTTGAAAACTGCTATGCGTACTCGTTGGGTTCCACCATATTATCAACGTGAATTACTTCAAAAATTGAAGCGCTTAAGGCAGGGAAAAAATTTCTGTAGAAGAGTATTATCAGGAATTACAAACTGGCATGATTAGATGTGGTATTGTTGAGGACAATGAAGCTATGCTTGCACGTTTTATGGGTGGATTAAATAGAGAGATTCAGACAATTCTAGAGTATAAGGACTATACTAATATCACTCGTTTATTCCATCTTGCTTGTAAAGCTGAACGTGAAGTGCAGGATCGACAGGCATTGGCGCGGACTAACTTTTCTGCAGGTCGATCTTCATCATGGACACCACGTGCATCATCTACTTCCACACGTTCTGCTACACAAGCGCCTCCGTCGGCTGCCACCTCCAACCGTGATACAATAAAGCAGGCACAATCACCACTATCTGCCAAGAGCACACCTTTTGGGCCTGCAAAGAGCTCTTCTTCATCCATGGCATCCACAGGGCAAACACATGATATTATTTGTCGACGTTGCAAGGGTGGAGGTCATTATGCGAGAGAATGCCCATCTAAACGTGTGATGATTGTTAGTGAGGATGGTGGGTATGAGTCCGCTAGTGACTATGATGAGGAGACTTTGACTCTTATTACACGTGACGAACACGGTGGAGACGATTCTGATCATGAGACGCAATACATGGCTCCTGAAGATGCTGACAGGTATGAATGTTTAGTTACTCAACGTGTTTTGAGTGTGCAGGTTACACAAGCTGAGCAAAATCAGAGGCATAATTTGTTCCATACAAAGGGAGTTGTGAAGGAACGTTCTGTTCGCGTGATCATAGATGGAGGGAGTTGCAACAACTTGGCTAGCATGGAGATGGTGGAGAAGCTATCTCTCACCACAAGACCACATCCACATCCTTACTACATCCAATGGTTCAACAACAGCGGCAAGGTTAAGGTAACACGTACTATTCGTGTGCATTTTAGTATCTCTACATATGCTGATTATGTTGATTGTGATGTGGTACCTATGCAAGCATGTTCCTTATTACTTGGTAGACCATGGCAATTTGATAAAAATTCTGTTCACCATGGTAGAAACAATCAGTATACTCTTGTTCATAAGGATAAAAATATTACTTTGCTTCCTATGACTCCTGATTCAATTTTGAAAGATGATATTAATAGAGCTAATAAAGCAAAACAAGAGAAAAATAAGAGTGAAAATCAGATTGTGGCAAAAGAATTTGAGCAACAAATGCAGCCTAATAATAATAAACAATCTAGTGTTGCTTCTGAAATTAAATTGAAAAGTGCATGTTTACTTGCCACCAAATCTGATATTGATGATCTAGATTTTAACAAATATGTTTGCTATGCTTTTGTGTGCAAAGAGGCATTATTTTCATTCGAGGACGTGCCTTCCTCTTTGCCTCCTGCTGTCACTAACATTTTGCAGGAGTTCGCTCACGTCTTTCCACAAGACGTGCCACCGGGATTACCACCTATTCGAGGGATTGAACATCAAACTGATTTAATTCCCGGTGCATCATTACCCAACCGTGCACCATACCGTACCAATCCAGAGGAGACGAAGGAGATTATGCGTCAAGTACAAGAATTGCTCGACAAAGGTTATATACGCGAATCCCTTAGTCCTTGTGCTGTTCCTATCATTTTAGTGCCGAAAAAGGATGGTACGTCGCGTATGTGCGTTGATTGTAGAGGCATTAATAACATTACTATTCGTTATCGTCATCCTATTCCTAGGCTAGATGATATGCTTGATGAATTGAGTGGCTCTACAATATTCTCCAAAATTGATTTGCGTAGTGGATACCATCAAATTCGTATGAAATTGGGAGATGAATGGAAAACAGCATTTAAAACTAAGTTTGGATTATATGAGTGGTTAGTCATGCCTTTTGGGTTAACTAATGCACCTAGTACTTTCATGAGGTTAATGAACGAAGTTTTACATGCTTTCATTGGACGATTTGTGGTCGTTTACTTTGATGACATATTGATTTATAGCAAATCTTTGGAGGAACATTTGGAACATTTATGTGCTGTTTTTATTGCTCTACGTGATGCACGTTTGTTTGGTAACCTTGGAAAGTGCACCTTTTGCACCGACCGAGTATCTTTTCTTGGCTATGTTGTTACTCCACAGGGAATTGAAGTTGATAAAGCCAAGATTGAAGCTATTGAGAGTTGGCCGCAGCCCAAAACGGTCACACAAGTGCGGAGTTTCCTTGGCCTCGCTGGTTTCTATAGGCGTTTTGTGAGAGATTTCAGCACCATTGCTGCACCTCTCAACGAGCTTACAAAGAAGGATGTGCCTTTTGTTTGGGGTACCGCACAGGAAGAAGCCTTCACGGTATTGAAAGATAAGTTGACACATGCTCCTTTGCTCCAACTTCCTAATTTCAATAAGACTTTTGAGCTTGAATGTGATGCTAGTGGAATTGGATTAGGAGGTGTGTTATTACAAGATGGCAAACCTGTTGCATACTTTTCTGAAAAATTGAGTGGGCCTAGTCTGAACTATTCTACTTATGATAACGAATTATATGCTCTTGTTCGGACCTTAGAAACATGGCAACATTATTTATGGCCCAAGGAATTTGTTATACATTCTGATCATGAATCTTTGAAACACATTAAAAGTCAAGCAAAACTGAACCGTAGACATGCTAAATGGGTTGAATTCATTGAGACTTTCCCTTATGTCATTAAACACAAGAAGGGTAAAGAAAATGTTATTGCTGATGCATTGTCTCGTCGTTATACTATGCTTTCACAACTTGACTTTAAAATATTTGGTTTGGAGACCATCAAAGATCAATATGTTCATGATGCTGAATTTCAAGATGTATTGCAGAATTGTAAGGAAGGGAGAACTTGGAACAAGTTCGTTCTCAACGATGGCTTTGTGTTTCGTGCTAACAAGCTATGCATTCCAGCTAGCTCCGTTCGTCTTTTGTTGTTGCAGGAGGCGCATGGAGGAGGATTAATGGGACACTTTGGCGTCAAGAAGACGAAGGATATACTTGCTACACATTTCTTTTGGCCAAAGATGAGACGGGATGTTGAGCGTTTTGTTGCTCGCTGCACTACATGTCAAAGAGCTAAGTTACGACTAAATCCTCATGGTTTATATATGCCTTTGCCTGTACCTAGTGTTCCTTGGGAGGATATATCTTTGGATTTTGTTTTAGGTTTACCTCGAACAAAGAAGGGGAGGGATAGCATATTTGTTGTCGTGGATAGGTTCTCGAAAATGGCACACTTTATACCTTGTCATAAAAGCGATGATGCTGTTAATGTTGCTGAATTGTTCTTTCGTGAAATTATTCGCTTGCATGGTGTGCCAAATACTATTGTTTCAGATCGTGATACTAAATTTCTTAGCCACTTTTGGAGATGTTTATGGGCTAAGTTGGGAACTAAGCTGCTTTTTAGTACTACTTGTCACCCCCAAACTGATGGACAAACTGAAGTAGTCAATAGAACATTGTCTACTATGCTTAGGGCTGTTTTGAAGAATAACAAGAAAATGTGGGAAGAATGCTTGCCTCATATTGAATTTGCTTATAATCGTTCATTGCATTCTACTACTAAGATGTGCCCTTTTGAAATTGTGTATGGTTTCCTACCTCGTGCACCTATTGATTTGTTGCCTCTTCCATCTTCGGAGAAGGTTAATTTTGATGCTAAAGAACGTTCTGAATTGATTTTAAAAATGCATGAGTTAACTAAGGAAAACATTGAGCGTATGAATGCTAAATATAAACTTGCTAGAGATAAGGGTAGAAAACATGTTGTGTTTGCACCTGGAGATCTTGTTTGGTTACATTTGCGTAAAGATAGATTTCCTAATCTGCGCAAATCAAAGCTAATGCCACGTGCTGATGGTCCTTTTAAGGTGTTAGAGAAAATAAATGATAATGCATATAAACTTGAGCTACCTGCAGATTTTGGGGTTAGTCCCACTTTTAACATTGCAGATTTGAAGCCTTATTTGGGTGAGGAAGATGAGTTTCCGTCGAGGACGACTTCATTTCAAGAAGGGGAGGATGATGAGGACATCAATACCATTGTTACACCCACAGCCCCTACTGTTACATATACTGGACCAATTACTAGAGCTCGCGCATGCCAATTAAATTACCAGGTACTTTCGTTTCTTGGTAATGATTCTAATGTTCATGAGATTATGATGCTGCCTAAATTGGATACATTTGTTTTGCTTACAAATGAAGGGCCTAGCTTGGAGAAGGATGAACATTGGAGCAAGAACACGCATGGAGTTGATGGCATGCGCAAGGGGATCAAGAACGGAGTTACAAGTGATGATTTCAGGACTTTGAAGCCGCCATAAGGAATGCATGAAGCCTTGGACGAAATATACGAGATGCCACTTCATAATATTCGTTCATAGGCTATTCTAGGTGCTGCGTCACCTTATTAATGGGCCAGGCCCATGTAATTTCGAGATACTTAAGTATAGGCTATTTTTAGAGTCCGTATGTGTGGGGAAACAAGAGTTAGGGTTGGTTTCGGACCCCACCCTCAAGGGCCACGAAATTCCCCCCTCTTCCTCCATATATACAGCCCTTAGGGCGTCGTTTAGACTTTGGGTTTTGTTTAGATTAAAAGTTCGCCATAGCTGCAACTTCGCGTACTTCGTTTGTGTCCAACGACCAGACCAAGACGTCACAGAACCCCATCTTGATCAATAAAGCTTTCATCTTATATTCGCAATATCCAGATTGCAATCTCAGTTTCTTGCTTGTTCTTCGTTTGCTTGCAGGAAACAGACCCTCGTGGTCAGGTTGATCGTGCTCCGGCGTGGTCAATAACCCTCGGAAGTTGGTTTAGCGATTGCTAAGGCGCGACGTCTCGCACGTTCGTAGTCGGATTGTCAAGGTCGACTCCCACAGAAAACGATAGCCACCATCTCATCGAAACATCGGGACACCTTTGCCTCTATCAACAATAGGCGCGGGTGACCTCACCCCATTCACGGGTCTTGAAGATGACGTCTGGGGGGACGCCCTCGACCTCCGCCCATGTGGCCAGGCTACAGCACCCGGTGTGCTACAGCCATAGCTTAAGCGGCCCCCCCGGTGGCATCTCCTCGGTGAAGAACCTCGGGAATTGGATCCACGTGCGCGGCGGCATTGCCGCCCACACCACAAACTCGCGCGAGCTGCCCTCGGCGTGAGTTCGCGAGCCAACTGGCCGCACGACTTCGGCCTGTCCACCGCGACCCGAACCGCGTAGCGCTGTTGCCCTACGCGCAGGCATATAGGGTAAGCGGGAAGCCAGGCGGTGGTCATTCATACCAAGGTCGCTTCGCCTCCTGCCCTGCGCCGATGTCGCACGGACGGCTAAACCTCTTCTTCGGCGGAAGCGGCTATGGCTCCTCCCGAGGAGCTTTTCCCTTCTCTGCTGCCGAGAATCTCCTGATCAGTGCCATGGGAGCTATAGCAAGACGACAAGACAAGAAAGAAGAAGAAAAGGCGGGGCGGCGAGAAGATGGGGATGAGCAAGGGGGCTCCGCCCGTCCCCTCATTTAAAGCCGGAGGAAGGCCAACTGCCGGCCTCCACGATCCCATGCAATGATGGTTTTTCTCTGTGTGCAGTAGGGACTCGTCAAGTCGAACAGTTGCCGAGGCCGCGTGGCGAAGCGGAGACGCCACATCCCATCATTCACCACGCGTCGACCAAGGCCGCAGGCGGTTAGGGCCTGCGGCACTTCGCACTTGCCCTTTGGCTTCGCCTCGAAGCCAAGTTCGAGCGCGCCTTGGGCCCGAGGGCTACTGTTAGCGTTCTGGGAATGGGGGTATCCATACTTTCCTGCCTGCAGCCCACGGCATGGCTCCACCGACGGCCTGGTACGACCCAGCTTCCCCATCAACAACTCAAGACCCTCGCGAGGATGACAACACCAAGACCTCCACAAGGAGCAGCCACCTCAGGCTGGCTCCCGAGGAGCGGAGATTTCTATGCAAGCCTCACCTCGCAAGGTTCGGATGACGTTAGCCATGACGACCAAGGCCAGGCGGGCGCAGAGTAGCAGTTTCCTCTTTGGTGCTAAGGAGGCAACCACAGGCGCGGAGTCCCAAGGAATCAGCCAAAGGTTTCCATTCCCATGCAACAAGACCAAGACCACCAGGACGGCAGGACGAAGGTCATCATCGAGCCCACCACGACGTCACGACCAGAGGCTTTTGCAGGCGAAGACTACTATTATCATGATAGCACGTACTAGTTGTCTCCCTTTGAATTTGGCCACTGTGGGATCCCTTCCCGCCTTCATTTGGGAAGAGGACCAAGGCCAATATAAATAGGACCTAGCCACCACCATAGAAGGGGACGGATCATTTAGATCATACCCTCCATCACCAGCTTGCTCGAGCCCAAGAATACTTCTCCTCCTGAGGTTGTTCTCACACTATACTAGTTCATCCTCACCCCCTCGAGGCCAATCCACCACAAAGCAGGAGTAGGGTTTTACACAGCAAGGTGGCCCGAACGTGGGTAAACTGCCGTGTACCCTTTTCCTTTGAGTTCGTCGAGCTAGGCTGTGAGGTTGGCGAAGTAGGCAGACTGGGAGGTTGAGTTCTTTGCATGCACCCTAGAGTTCAAACCTCTCAAGGGTTTGTGGAACCCGAAATCCGATAGATTCCTCGGGACCCCGCGCCAGGGCTTCCCTCCTTAGCACCAAAGAGGAAACATGTCGCTCCGCACTCGCTGGTGCCCTCCTGGCCTTGGTCATCATGGCTTGCATCACCAGGTGGGCGCCTGTAGAGGAAGCGCCGCTCCTCGGGAGCCGTCCTGGGGAGGCCGCTCCCTCTAGAGGTCTTGGTATCGTCCGCCTCATGGGGCTTGGCCGCTCACGAGGGTCTTGTCGTGGTAGAGCTGAAGATGGGCCGTACCAGGCCGTCGATGGAGCCACGCCATGGGCCGCAGGCAGGCAAGTCTGGTACTCTAGTTCCAAGAACGCCAACAAGATTCAATTAATGTTGAAAGAGATTTGAAAATTCACAAGTGAAACAAGTGGACCAGTAGCAATGAGTGGCATACAGAAACACACACACACACACTGATAGATAATTGGAGTCGTGCAATGAAGAATTGAGCACAAAGTGTGGAATCCATGGAAATTGGTAGAGTGGTCTTAGTGTGGGCATAATAGTTAGGTGATAAAGTCTCGCAACCAATGGCATGTGTTATGTAGACATGTGCTTTCAAAAGGTTTGACCGGCAACATTATGTGTGCTACTCACGATTCAAATGGAGAGGTTTGCGATGGAGGAACCTTTTCATTGTCATATCACATGGAAAATAATGATGAACCTTACTGTGGGCATAATAGTGAGGTGAAGAAGTCTGTCAACCATTGGCAAGTGTTTTTACATGATCTTTCAAAAAGTTCGATCAACCATGTTGTGTGTGTTACACACAATTCAAATAGAGAGGTTTCCGATGAACTATATTTTTCCTTGTCCACGTCACATGCACAACAATGGACATGGATCATGTGTTATAGCATTGATTATCACAAGTTTATAAACCTCACAATTGAACTTGCGATGTCACCACCTCGACTAGTGCTCACGCTACTAACACCTAATGTGTACGATCATTATGAAACACCTTCTGAGACAACCATCCCAATTTAGTTATGTGTTCTACCACATTTACGTGTTCTTTAAACTCAATTATTTTCCTCCCTAACCAGATCATCCATCTGAATAGCCACAACTCCATAATTGAGTTCTGATCACAAACAAAAAGTGCACTCTCTTTCATTCCCATTTATGTTGTGTAGGTGCAAATGTTCCCAAATTTTAGCAGTATATGCACAAGATATGTTGGGGATATTACTATCAGCTAAGACCCGCCCAGGAGGGGCCGGGTCAGCATTAATGGCGGGTTACATAAGAAGCCCAATATACAGTCAAGATGATAGTTTGTTAGTATATATAGAAAGCCCAAAGGCCTCAGGCCAGTTCAAGGCCCATTATTATAAACCGCCATATGTGCGGAAAGACTTGTAAGGAAAGGCATGTAAAGGAAGTCACCGAGCCAGACATGATTATGAGCCGGCCGGGACTCTGTAAACCACCAGGCGTCGACCCGAGTATATAAGGGGACGACCCGGTGGCGGCTCAGGAGAAGAAGCGATCAAGTCGAGAACCAAGCCGGCGAGTTAAGCCCCTTGGTAATCGAAACCCCAGCAATTCCAACACAACTAGACGTAGGTTGTTACCTTCATTGTAAGGGGCCAAACTAGTATAAAACCTCCCGTGTCCTTTGTCCCGATTAAACCCTTTAAGCTTCCTTGTTGCGATGGCCCTACGACTAAGTTCTTTCACTAGGACATCTGCCGTGACAATTCCACGACAAGATAGGTGTGCACTGGAGAGACATCTTCTTCCATATATCTTTTTGTTCAAACCCCACACGTGAGCAACAGCGACCTAGAGTGCAATGTTGTTCCCTCTCTCTTAGTACATTGTGCAATGCCTCGTTTCAACTTGTCCCGCATCACCAAGGAGACCTCCTCAGCTATTCAATCGCTCCCATATGCCCCTTGTCCACTCTAGATGACCGTAGCAGATGGAGCACCACCATGTTTCCACCCAACCAGGCGATCGACACTTATGAGTTGTGATGTCGTGATGGGATGCTATGGCGAGCTACGTGCTCCATACCCATAAAGCTCTCGGACAACCTATCTATATTTCTATCATCATATTCTCGACGTGATCATTTCACCGAGTCGTGCCCCACGCTCTAGAGCATGGTTTTCACCGTACAGATGAACTGCATGGATGTCTCACAGCAGATGGTTCCGAACGATCAAGAAGGGTATCACTCAATGGCGACGCTATTATATAAACCCAAAATGCCCCATGCCAACCGCATCACACCCTCAACGACCCCCTCCTCCCCCATGCAGTCATGGCCACGCCGCCCCTCAACCAGATCCCAGTGGCCCTTAATGCTCGTTTATAACCCTACACCCCCACGTCGCCTCATCGTGAAGAGGAGAGACGACCGTCATGCCTGCAGAAACCGCTCAATGCCCTCACACTCAAAACCCTCAAACCCCAACACCCCAAAAGCAATAGAAAGGTTGAGAGAGCAACATACCTCAAACACCCCAGCAAATTAGCCATCATGGGAAATGGCGATTCCTATCTTGGCAGCCCATGTCATGCGAATCACCGTCGGGAATGAAGAACCGCCGTGGAAATGGCTCGCCAGCGGAGAGAAGTGAGTGGGTGGGGTGGGAGGAGGAACAAATGGGTTCACATGGTTGCCTGCCCTGAGGGAACGGTTGTCAGCCATGACGTGGTAGCACACCCCCCCCCACACACCAAGATTCATGTTTGCCAATTGTCAACCAATAGTGTGGAGAGCGTTCACTCAATTTTCTGAGATCTGACGTCAGACAAGTAGCATTTATGAAACTTTTTGAGGAGCGATGCCCAAGCTAGGTTTTGGGATGGCCGCACGTTTTCATGGGACAAGTTCATCTAGTGAGATAAGAGAAAAAAGTGTTATGGCAGATTCAATCTTACGAGTTATGATAGGTGAGATGATATCCTCCTCACAAAGCCCATAGGTGATCACACTTTGGAGGGGAAGAAACCGAATGTAAATAAGAGGAGAACCGAAGGCAGACATTTATTGTTTGGTTTGTGTTTTACGTGAGAAATTTGTGAGCGGCAAGTTTTCTACAGTAGATTGCTTCCCTGTTGGTCCTTCTGATCATCTAATCAAGCCGAAGAAATTTAGTTTCTCGAAATATTTATGGGCTAGGGAAGAGGGGAGACCTACTTTTGTTGTTGTTGCCCGTAGTATGGAGGGTGCTGGCAGTGCTCCTCAAGGCACTAGAGGCGGGAGATATGTGGGGAGGGGACGTAATGAAGGGAGTCGTCCTCCACTCTGGCTTTGTGTCGCTCCTCCTTCCCACCCCCCTCCTACTACCTCGCCGCAAACTCAACTAAATCAGCACCAGCCCCATCCCATCTCCATCTATGACAATCCTCCTAACGTTCCTATGGCGACTGGGCCTTCTATGATTTTTCCTCCCATGGGTCAAATGTATCATCGTTTTGCTCCTGGTGGTTTCCAGCAGTTCCCTGTTAACTCCTGGCCTCAATTTCCCCAGAAACAACCTCAACTCCAGTACCCTTACTTGGCTCCCATCAAAAAATTCACAACCCCATGATTTAGAGCTTCCCTCAGCCTGCTCACAGTGGAGGAGGGCCTCCAGGTAGTAGTGGTCACTCTAGAAATAGCAAGAGCAAGAAGAAACAAAAGTAGGCCGCCAACAGAAATACTCAAACTAAATCTAGTGTTCGGACTGCTGATCCCTCCAATTTACACCCTATCCCTCCTGCTAAGTCTGAAGCCATCAATGTTGATCCTAAATACATTTGTGCTATCTTCTACAACTGTGGGTTTGATGTAGGGTAGAACCCTAATCGCCCGATCTTTCACAAAAGGAGCGGATCCCGCGAAGAACACGAGGAACACAAAGAGGGAAACGATGGAAAATGAGGGAAAACACAAGGGGGAAACACAAGAGGAACACTCAAACTAACAAGAACAAGTCACACATGTGCTAGATCCTCGGATACATAGAATGATACACGAATCCACGGACAACTAAGGACGATACAAGGGTAGCCGATTCTTCTCCGTAAGGAGGTCTTGATGTTCTTCTCCAAAAGGAGCTCTTGAATCCAAAGGGATCTTCTCCGAAGAGGCCGCGGTCTCTCACGAGGAGTAGATCCGATGTGGATGAGCGAAGCTCTGTCTCTAAGTATGAGCTAAACCAACGCTAACCCTAGAAAGTTGTACGGGGTAGAGTATATATAGTCTAGGTGACGAAAGGGTACACGTGCCTCGGCCCAAGTGGCTGCGCGCAGGCAGGGCCGGAAGTTCCGGGCGCCGGAGGTTTCGGGGAGGGTCCGGCCTTACCAGAGAGTTGGCGTGTTGGAGATGTGTTGGCATCCGGGGGCCGGAAGGTCCGGGCAGGCCGGAGGTTCCGGGCGCCGGAAGGTCCGGGACGGGGTCCGGGCTAACCCGAGAGTTGGCACGCCTGGGCTGGTCGAAGTCATCGGCGGCCGGAAGCTCCGGGTCAGCCAGAAATTCCGGGCTCTGGCCAGAGGTTCCGAGCTGTCCAGAGTTGATAGAGGCAAAGGTTTGAAGGTGCGGTGAGTGGGCCACTGGAACTGCCGCAGCTCACGGGTAAAAGCCGGACAGCCTACCTCGTAAGGTAGGCCTCCAGGGCTCTCCGGTGCCGGGTGGTTCACAGCAGGCCCTGCTCGCCTGTCTGACTGGTGGCGCGCTCCGCGCCGGCTCTCGATAGTGGTTCGAGCGTCTTCATGTTCTCGTTCCCGAAGGACTTGGCGCTGGTCACAGTGGGTCCGCGGGTCGGACGACGCTACCGGGCGAGGAGGAGGCGAGTGCACCGTGGTCACGACGCCGCTGGCTTTCCTGCCATTGGTGCGTGGGACTCCGTCGGGGCGTCGAACCGGGGGCTCCACCGGACTCGGTTCGTCTTTATTGGCCACCGCAACAAGGCTTCGGATAGTGGCTCTCCATTCGTCGAGTTTCCCCGTAGTGGGAGGAAAATCGAGGAGCAACTGCGCGCGCCAGGGTTTCTACTGGCGTTGGTGGCAGCGAAACCTGCACGGATCGCGACGCGCTTCGACTTCTGACCATGTCAGAAGGAGCTCTATCACGACCCCACGGTCGCATGCCATCTTCACCAGCGCCTCGGCGAGCGGGCAGGTCTTCTACCTCCCGGGAGTGGCGCTCGGGGATCTTCCCGCGGTGACGCCTGGGGTCTTCGGCGTGATTACGCCGTTTGTCGCGCGCCGCTTGAGAGGAGCGCGCCGTCGGCGCCGGCGTGGGAGTCTTGGAGGCCCTCGCATTGCCTACGGGCGGGGTGGCAGCGATCTTGGAAGGCCCCACAGCACCCGCGGAGGGCCTGGCTCCGTCTTCGGATTCGGCGGCGTGCGGCCTGTTACCAGGCGCACGAGCATCGCCGCCTCCCAAACTCCGGCTACTGGGATGGTGTTGGTGTTCTTGAACGGCACCCCGGGTCCTTTCTGCGCCCGGTCCGCTGCTCGCCCGTGTTGGGACGGGATGTCCGGCTTCCGACGGGCCAACCACCACGGTCGTCTTCTTCTTGGGCGCCATGACGATGAAGAAGCGTCGAACTAACTACTAAAGCCGATTCTCACAACTGCGCCCCCTACCTGGCACGCCAAAGATGTCGGTGGGAACGACACCTATGGGATCACAAGAATCCCTACTACGGTTGCGGGGCGTGGGGTCGTGAGAAGAGCGGATCAAACAGATAGCACACGGTTCGTTTATCCAGGTTCGGGCCGGGAGGATGCGTAAAACCCCACTCCTGCTTTGGTGGATTGTATATCTGTGTTCTTGAGCTAGCTATGGGGCGTGAGGAGCTCCAAAAAGCCGAATCCTCCTCTTGGTCACCTCGGGCCTCCTTTTATAGGAAAGGGGTTGCCACAGTGGCACACAGGAGGTGGAAAGGGTACAGTGATGTGAGGTTATCCCTCGCAGTACATGACAAGGCGCGTTTAATGCCTCTTGCCCAAGTTTACTTGCTTTATCAACACGCGCCCTGGCCAGAGGCGCCCGCGGTGCCATGTAGGCAGGCAGGTAGCTGAGGTGGCGCAGTGGTGGGTCTCCACGAAGATCCGCATGCCGCCACGCAGGTGCCTGCCCAGCTGGTTGGGTCGGCAGCTGCATGCGAACGGCGGTGGAGGTTTGACTGGCGTGGGCCTGATGGTGTCCCTACGGGTGTTCTTGGCAAGGGCCTTGCCGGGGCCCCGGCAAGGGTCTTGTCGTGGCGCCTGCTGTCATCCCCGGCAAGGCTCTTGCCGGGGGCCTTGTGGTCCTCCTTGGCTGGGATCCCGCCAAGGATCATCATCTTCTAAAGGGTGTATCTTATCTTGAACATCTTCACAAAGATCTGCATGCCACCACGGGGATGTCTCCCGAACCCTTGCCCCATGGGGGCAGTGGACTCAAGGGTGACTCACTCCGTAGGTGTGGGGCGAGCTGCCACGGCAAGGGTCTTGCCGGGTTTGTTAAAACCGCCTCCCGGCAAGGATCTTGCCGAGGGGAATCCGCTTCGTCTCCTTTGCTCTTTGTGGTCTTGGTCTTGACGTCGTTCTGCTTCTCTCGAGCTTCGGCCTTACCTTGGCTCACCTCCCTTGCCTTGCTCAGTGTGGTGGTGCCCGTGGCTCAGACTTCCCGTGCACAGTTATAGGGGTACAAAAAGCGTACCCCTCTTTTTGTACACCGACAAATATGCAAAACCATAAGCATGGGGATGCTAGTTTGCTATGTCTACTACTTGTTGCAATGATCATGATTGGGGTGATTCTTCTGATGATCTTGAAAATTTATTTAAGCCCCATGATGAATATGAGGTTGATAATAGTGTTTGCAATATTATTGAAATTGGGTTTGGAGAGGTCATGGCTTTAGTTAATGTTAATCCCACTATTTTGGAAGAGTGTCAACTTTGCATGCATGTGGATCATGTTGGGAATATTTTATATGATAGCTATATTGTTGAATTTGATTATGATCCCACATGTAATTATTATGAGAGAGGAAAATATGATTGTAGAAATTTTCATGTTACTAATTTACCTCTCGTTAGGTTGAGATTGCTATTGTTTCTTTCCGCTTCCTTGCATATGCTAGTTTTTGCTTGCCTTGATAATTTGTGGGGACCCTGACTCACAAGTCGTGATCACCGAATGCACGTGTACAATGATCCCAGAGATCAATGCTCACTGAACACACAGAAGCTGAATAACAAGAGTCTTACATCCATACATACCGTCTTACACAAATTATGACCATTATGGTCAAGTCTTACATAGATAAAGCCTTAAGGGCTGAACATCAAATGAAACATAAACATCGGAAATCTTCGTCGATAGGTAGAACCCATGCCATCTGCCTTACCCCTACAGGCATTCTGACTGGGAAACGTCCTAGTTCGCATGTTCGTCTTCAAAGAACTCTTCTTCGAACTCCTGCTCTTCCATGCCTGGCCAATTAAATAACCAGTGGCAAGCCAATGAGTACTTTGACTGTACTCGCAAGCAACCCATGTTTTGGTTCAAGGTACAACAATGCATGATATAGGTAAATTTTTGCGGAAAGCTAGTTTTCGAGTGCAATGACATGTTCAACAACTTGTAAGACATGCATCGGGAGAATTCAAGTAACCATAAGGACAGGTTACAGATATCAACATAAATAGAGTGGGCACCAACCCAACTCCAACATGTCAAGTCCTTTGACTTGACCCGAGTAGTGGTATCAACATAAAAAGAGTGGGCACCAGCCCAACTCAATCATGTCAAGTCCTTTGACTTGACCCGAGTGGTTCTTCCCACTTATCCAAACACTCACACTGGTTTGAAAACATGTGGACGTAGCCCAAGAGCGGTTACCCAACTGTCCTTGACCGTGGACACGGCTATTAGAATAGTTTTACACTCTGCAGAGGTTGCACACTTTACCCACAAGATCCGGGGAACTTCCGTGTCATCCACGACCCGCGGTACCTCAAGTACCCGGGGTAAGCACCCGATCACTATCTTTCCCTAGACGACACTAACAAGGAGTCCATTCGTTGTTCCGTATCCTCACGATGTACATCATACGAGACTCACTCGAGATCGTAAAATCCGAGAGGGGACACAACAGTGTATCCGGTGCCCTGTGAAAACAGTCATGGCCGCCCTACCTGGCACGACCCCGTCCCGAGAGAGAGAGCACTAACTCTCCCCCGTCACTAGTAATGCGGGCTCCAAGCTAGTATCGGCCTAGGTAATCAATAATGCCCTTTCCCATATAAGGGTAGAGTGGTTGCGCATGTAAGGTTGGAATAACGGTCGCAACTTAAACCAATCCATTTTTGAAAACAACACACACACTTGCCTCAATACTCCACTTCGTCATCAAGTGGCTACCCAACTCATTGCCTCCCTCGGGCATAAGTGGTACCCGATGGGGTTTTCGAAAAGTCCGTTCAAAATACTTTGTCTCCATCACCATGCATATTCCCATCCCTTTTTGCGTAGCACTACTTAGCATCCTATCTACTCCCACCGGCATAACCCTCATAAGGAGATAGGGTCATGCACAATGCAGGTATCATCATGGAGGAAATGAAGGCAACCCACCAAAGTGGCTACCCTCTCATCATGATTCCGATGCCACATTAATAAAGTGCTAGATGAAATGCATAAAAAGGGTTTCATAGATATGGTCAAAGGGCTGCTTGCCTAGCTCAACAAGGTCTTCTGGGTCTTCAAAGTCTTCTGGTCCAACTCCTTCGTCAGCAATGCAATCTATCGTCGCAAAATAATAACGAGAAAATAAGGCAATAATAAAACAGAAAAACCAAAGTGCTCAGAAAAATGTCAACTTATTTTTGTAAAATACTAGGTGGAAAACTAAGAAGGGGAAAATTCCTAGTTTTGGATTTGGAGTTGTATAATGGGAGAAATGGATTTTCAGAGGGGAATATAAATGCACAAATTTGAATTTAAATTTGAACAGTGCAGAAAAGTTTGATGGATATTTATGGAAGTTACACCATTAAATAGGTGGGATTTTTAGAAAATTATGGGAGTTGGAATTATTGCATTTGCATTAATATTTAATCCTATGGAATTTTTGCAAGTATTCATAAAAATAAAAAGGGAAAGCAGCACTGTGCAACTGGGCCAGAAGGGCCACAGTGCAGCAGGCCCAGAGGGGATTCAGCCCACGCGAGGCTGCCACGTCGAAGGCATAAAGGCAAAATACGCCTTCAGCCGACGGGTGGGGCCCACCCGTTAGTATGTGAGGCTGACTGACGGGCCCCATGGCCATCGTCTTCAACCTCGGGCCAGAGAGGGGGGCGAGCTCACTGGCGACGTTTTCGGGCACGACGAGGTGAGCGGGTGGCACCGCCGGACTCCTTGTCGTGTCGCCGTTCGGGTGGTGCCGGAGTTGGCCGCCGGGGTGGCCTGGTTCGCCGGCGACGAGGGGGCACGACGGAGGAGCTTCGGGAGGTGCTTGGTTAGCTTGTTCCGAGCTGCAATAGGAGCGGGAGGAAGAGGGGAATGGCTCAGTGAGGTCTCGTGGTTCCAGATCGAGCAAGAGTAGGGGCGGAGAGGGGCTGTACCGCAAGATCAACGGTCCACCGAGGCGGCGGAGCTCCGGTCGATCCCGAGCATAGAAGCTCTCCGGGGTTGGTTGGGTGGTGCAGGCGCGTTCCTGGGGGTGTGAGGAGGAGGCGGATGCCACTGGAACGGCCCGGGGTGGGCTTATATAGCCGCGCGATGGTCCACCGTGGACTTGTGCGTCGGCGAGCTCGTTGCCATCGCCAGGGGTCACGGGGGCCTGTTTGAGTGTGTCTGGGGTGCTCGTGGGTTCGGTCCAGAGCGAGGGAAAGAAGAGAGGGAGGGAGAAGGGGGGCCATAGGCGCGCGCGTGTGAGCCCCACCATTGGCACACTCGGGCGGCCTCTGTTTGCTAGCGCGGAGGCGCGGGGAGGAGGAGAGAGGAGGGGGCCGACCGCGTAGCATGCTGCGGACGCCGAGGCGCATCGGCAGGCGCGCGGGGGAGGCCCGAGGTGGCCGGATGTGCTTGGCAGGTGGCGACTACAGTGTAGGAGCGCACTGTAGCACGCTCCAGAGTGCCCAAATGGCATGCCAAGCCATTTTCTATGCTTGTGGGCAGCCCTGGCATGTCTGGTGGCTCTAGGGAGGAGTATAGAAAGGGGGGAGAGCATAGGATGCCATCGATGGCCACTGGAGTGAGGAGAGAAGAAGAAGAAGAGTGGAAATGGGCTGTCTAGAGAGAGGAAGTGAGGGTTTCACCCCCAAATAATTGATCTGAGGGCTTGCCATTGCTACTGGAGGTATAAGGTGACTAGATTAAGCTCTAGTAAAAAGTTGAGCTTACCAAGAATAGTGGAAGGGGTCAAAACAGTGGTTTTTGTAAAATGGCAGAAGGTGTTTGATATGGGTTTGGGCAAGAAAATGAACTCCAATTGCCATGATACTTAACGGGATGGAATGACACTTAGAAATAGGGTGTGCCACCAAATGTGAGCTCATTTGGGCAAAGTAGCCAATGCAACTTTTGTAAACCCTAGAAATCAACAGAAAGGGGTTTGTGTAGATCTAGTCATGAAAAACCATTCTCCTTGATGCACCACTTGGTGTAGTGTCATCATTTGGTCATATGAACATGCTCACAAAAGTTGGGGTCAAGGAGAGAAAGTTGGTAGTACAAACTTGCTCAAATTTGGTTCTGAACAGAAAGGGTTATGGGGCATTTTGGTGGACCAAAATGACCTTGATTGAAGTGAGGCTTGCAAGATCATCACAATATGCATTTGTGACTTGCTGGATTTTTCTTGGATTTTTATGAAAATATTTCCTGTAGAAATATTTCAAATCCTTAAAATGAGCAGAAATGGTTTTGGGAGGTTTTGCCCAATATTTTGAACATGACCATGTGTTGAAACTCTTATATATGGGAAATATATGTCCACTGAGTTTCCCTAAATTTTCTCAAATATTTTGAAAATAATAAAATAATTTTTCCCTATTAAAGACCATTTCTGGCCTTAAGAAAAAGCCTTTAAATAAAATAGGAAAATAACTTTTAAAATTATATTTTTGGGGTTTATGGGAATCCTATATCCAATAGGTTTCAAATATACCTTTTGAAATATTTTTCATATCCCAAATCAGGTACTTGCAGTGCAAACCTCAATCCAGGGGTTTTTGGAAAACTAATTTTCGAAAATACTATTTGGCCAAATTATTTTTGTAAGAAAATACTATATTGCTCTATACACATGGCATGATCATTGGGCAGAAGTTTGGGGCAAGGATATGAAGTATAGGGGGTGGAGTTGTGTTGACTTTAAAGAGCACTTGAAAAGCACAAAGAGAAAACCAACTCCAAATAAACCAAATAATGCAAAAGTTTTTGTTGGTCCAAATTTTCATGCTTTAATAATGCAACTGAAGTGTTACAAAATGCAGGGTGTGACAGACCTACCCCCCTTACAAGAATCTCGTCCTCGAGATTCCTAGACTAGGCTTTAAAGAGATATGGAAACTCGGATCTAAGGTAGTCTTCACGTTCGCAGGTTGCTTCTGCTTCAGTGTGGTTGCTCCACTGGACCTTGAAGTACTTGATAGTGCGGCTTCGAGTGCGTCGCTCAGCCTCATCCAAAACGCAGATGGGCCTCTCGCGGTAAGTCAAGTCAGGCTGAAGGTCAATGGCTTGGTGATCAACGTCCTTGTAAAGATTAGGCTTGCCTGGGACTTGGAGACACTTCCGGAGTTGTGACACATGGAATACGTTGTGCACATCAGATAGTTCAGGTGGCAGTTCCAACTGGTAAGCCACTTCTCCTCGTCGGTTAGTGATCTTGAAGGGGCCGATGTATCTTGGGGCGAGTTTTCCTTTGACATGGAAGCGCTGGGTTCCCTTGAGAGGTGTGACCCGGAGATAGACATGGTCTCCAACTCGGAAGGTCATGTCTCTCTGACAAGAGTCAGCGTAGCTCTTCTGCCTTGACTTGGCAGTCTTCAAACGCTCTCTGACAACCTGGACTTGCTCTTCTGCTTCACGGAGGATATCGGGCCCAAAGACTAGTCCTTCTCCGGCTTCTGACCAATTGAGGGGTGTGCGGCACTTACGCCCATACAACACCTCAAATGGTGCCATCTGGAGGCTTGACTGATAACTGTTGTTGTAGGAGAACTCGGCGAAAGGGAGGCAATCTACCCACCTAGCTCCATATGCTAAGACACAGGCTCGGAGCATGTCTTCGAGTATCTGATTCACTCGTTCTGTCTGACCTCCAGTCTGCGGGTGACCTCCAGTCTGCGGGTGGAAAGAAGTGCTGAAGGACAACTTGGTCCCCATGGCCTCTTGGAACTTCTTCCAGAACCTTGAGGTAAACTGGGTTCCTCGGTCTGACACAATCTCCTTGGGAACACCATGAAGGCTTATGATTCTGTTGATGTAAAGGCTGGCTAGCTGATTTCCCTTGTAAGTCATTTTGACAGGAATAAAATGGGCTAGTTTGGTCAAATGGTCGACTATGACCCAGATGGAGTCATGTCCCTTATTTGACCTGGGTAATCCAATGATGAAGTCCATTCCGACTTTATCCCATTTCCATTCAGGCACCTTAGGAGGCTATAACAATCCAGCGGGCCGCTGATGTTCAGCTTTGACCCTTTGGCATATGTCACACTTAGCGACGAAAGTGGCTATCTCTCTCTTCAAGCCATGCCACCAGAATCTTTCCTTCAGGTCTTGGTACATCTTGGTTCCTCCGGGGTGGATGGAATACGGGGTGTCATGAGCTTCTTACAAGATCAAATTCTTGAGCTCAATCTTGTTGGGTACGCAAATGCGATTCCCAACCACACAATTCCTTGCTCATCCTCTGAGAATCCTGGGGCCTTGCCTGCCTTGATCTTCCTCTTGATGCCTTCAATACTTTCGTCTCCCTTCTGAGCTTCCTTAATATCACCCATCAGGGTAGGCTTGACTTCAAGGTTGGCTAAGAATCCTGGTGCAACCAGTTCCAACCCGAAGCTTTCAAGTTCTTCATACAAGGCGGGTAGCCTTTCCTTAAGCATAGCATTTAAGGAACAAGCCTTCCTGCTTAATGCATCTGCCACCACATTAACCTTTCCAGGGTGGTATTGAACACTGAGGTCATAATCCTTGATCAACTCTAGCCACCTTCTCTGCCTCATGTTCAATTCCTTTTGAGTGAAAATATACTTCAGACTTTTGTGATCCGTGTATATCTCACACCGCTTCCCTAGGAGGTAATGTCGCCATGTTTTCAGGGCATGAACTACAACTACCAACTCAAGGTCATGAGTAGCATAGTTCTCTTCATGAGGCCGTAGTTGCCTTGAAAGGTAAGCTACGACTCTGCCTTCTTGCATCAGAACACCTCCCAGTCCGGTTCTTGACGCATCACAATATATCACAAACTCCTTGTGTATATCTGGTGTGGCCAGAACTGGGGCGGTGGTCAATCTCTTCTTCAGCTCCTGGAAGCTTTCTTCACACTTCGGCGTCCATTCAAACTTCTTGTCCTTCTTCAAGAGCTGAGTCATGGGTCGTGCAATGCTTGAGAATCCTTCAACGAACTTGCGGTAATATCCCGCGAGTCCGAGGAAGCTTCTGACTTCCTTCACATTGCTTGGGGATTGCCATTCAGTCACGGCTTCAATCTTAGTGGGATCGACCGACAATCCTTCTTCAGTCAAAACATGACCCAAGAATCCAACTTCGCGCAGCCAAAGTTCGCACTTGCTGAACTTGGCATACAGTTGGTGCTCTCGAAGCTTGTCTAGGACCATCCTCAAGTGTTGCTCGTGCTCTTCTTCCGTCTTCGAGAAGACAAGAATGTCATCAATGAAGACAACGACAAACTTATCCAAATATTCCATGAAGACCTTATTCATGAGACACATGAAGTAAGATGGGGCATTGGTCAATCCAAAGGACATGACCGTGCACTCATACAGGCCATATCTGGTTACAAATGTCATCTTCGGAATATCTTGGGGTCTGATTTTCACCTGGTAGTACCCAGATCTGAGGTCAATCTTGGAGAACACTTTGGCTCCATTGAGTTGATCAAACAGATCTTCAATCTTGGGAAGTGGATACTTGTTCTTGATTGTGACTTCATTGAGGGAGCGGTAGTCAATGCATAAGCGGATGGTACCGTCCTTCTTTGCCACAAACAGAACAGGTGATCCCCAAGGGGAGGCACTAGGGAAGATAAATCCCTTCCTCAACTGCTCTTCCAGTTGCTTCTTCAACTCTGCTAACTCTTCCGATCCCATTCTATAAGGCTTCTTATAGATGGGTCCCACTCCGGGTATGAGCTCGATGATGAACTCAATGTCTCGGTCAGGAGGCATTCCCGGTAGCTCATCAGGAAAGACATCGGGGTACTCGCATACTACCGGCACTTGCTCCAATCCAACTTTTGACAGAGAGTTGACTTGGGTGGCTTGAGCAGAGGAGGGGTTGGAGGCAAATTTAACTTCGACTCCTTGGTCATTGGTCACAGTGACAGTCCGGTTGGCACAATCTAACAAGCCTTGGTGCTTGATGAGCCAATCCATTCCTAAGATCACATCCAAGCCTTGCGATCTTAAGATGATAAGGTCTGCTAGGAAGTCTACCCCATTAATGACAATCCCGACTCCTTTACATCCTATCTTGGCTCTCATCTCTGCTCCGGGGGTTTGTACCACCATGGGGTTATTCAGGGGTGTAGGGGTCATGCCACTTTTTAATGCAAACTTTTGGGTGACAAATGAATGCGTGGCTCCAGAATCAAACAAGAAAGTTGCAGGTGCTGAATTGACAAGGAACGTACCCAGCACGACGTCCGGGTCTTCCTGGGCTTCTTCTGTAGTGACATGATTCACACGACCCTTGCCGTTGTTGGGCAGGTTGCGGGGAGCTTGGTTCCTTTGTGGCATTCCACGGCCTTGTCCTGGGTTCTGCGCATTGGGGCGCGGGGCGTCAGGCTTCTTGTTGGGGCAATTCTTGGAGTAGTGTCCTGCCTGACCACATCCGAAGCAAGTGACTTGATTGGGGTTGCTGCTCTTGCCGGCATTGTTATTGGGGTTGTTGTAAGCTGGCCTGGGGTTGGAGTACTGCTGAGGTGGATAGTTAGTGCGGGGCGGAGGAGCTCTTGGCTGCTGATAGGTTGGCTTGACCGGGGCTGGCTGCCACGGGCGAGGCTTCTGGTTGCTGGAGCAACCCTTGCTGATCATCTTGCGCTTACGGGTGTCATCCAAAGCACGTCGCTTGTCTTCCAGCATGAGTGCCTTGTTCACCAGATCAGGAAAGGTCGGGCAGTCACACACAACAAGCGAGTACTGCAGAGTCTGGTTAAGGCCTTCCATGAAGCGCTCCCTTTTGGCAGCATCAGTGCTGACATCTTCAGGGGCATACCTTGAGAGAACACTGAACTTCTGCATGTACTCCTTGACAGTGCTACTACCTTGCTTCAGGGCTCGGAACTCACGCTTCTTGATGGCCATGATTCCGGAAGGAATGTGGGCCTTGCGGAATTCTGCCTTGAAGTTATTCCAAGTGATGTTTTGCTCAGCATGCATGGCCTTAAATCCATCCCACCAAGCTCTAGCAGTTCCCCCGAGACAGTGAGCAGCATATGCCACCTTCTCACGGTCCTCAGTGCATCCGACTAGTTCCAGTAGATCCTCAATGGTGCGGACCCAGTCGTCTGCATCCAGGGGTTCAGCAGTCTTGATGAAGGTGGGTGGTGCATGCTTCTTGAACTCCACCAGCGTGGAACGTGCATTGCCGTTTCCCGCCGGCTGGCGGTTGACAGCTTGAGCGATCATCTGGAGGGCTGGAGTGTTGGCTTGGCGTTCCTCTCGGAAGGCTTGGAGAAGCTGAGCCATGTCCATGCTTGGAGGTGGTGGCGGTGGTGGAGTTTGGCCTTGGGTTTGGTCCTGACTGGCTCCTTCTCCGGCTTCTTGCTGCTGGGTAGAGGTACCAGTACGAGTTACAACAGGCATCCTGTTGGAGCGGTCAAGGTTTCATGATTGGGAAAGATGGGGAAAGCAATATAAATGGGACGCCAAGTAAGGGGGTTGGTATGACACTAATTGTTTTCATGCAAGGGCCAAAAAGGCCAAACACACTCATTAAAATCCAAATGGGTGATGTAGTCGCTTACAAGTTCTCGAAGGAAAGTACGACGTCCATCAAACACAATACTACATGGTTTCATATGAACCATTACAAGGACTCGACTTTGCATAGGGGTACACGACCTACCCTACCGTAGGGGTTACTAGCGGGCATATCCGGGTTGCGAATGACGCCTAAGTGGTGGAATGCTCGGTCGCGTAGTCCGGCTCTTCTGGGTCTTCCTCCTCGTCATCGGTGGCCTGACTTTCTTCTTCACTTGAAGGGGTGGGGGAGTGGAGGAGCTCAACACGGCGTTGCTTTGCCGGTGGTGCGAAGAGCTTGCGGTATTCCTTTGCGCTCATCCGGTGTTGCTATGGAGGTTCTCCATCCTTTGGGGGTCTTCCGCCTCTGTATGCGATTGCGGGTTGTCCAGGGGGAGCACCTTCCTTCTTGATCCTATCCGTCTTCTCTTGTGCTTGGCGAAGAAGTGCCTTGGTCTCATGAAGTTCCTTTCGGAGCTCCATCAATTCCGAGGCCAAGTGTTGTGCCAAACTATCGGCACATAGGCTGAAGTAGGTCTGGAATCGGAGTGGAAGTCCTTCTTCTAATGGTGGAGCTGGTGCATTGCTCTCATCCTCACCTTCCTTCCGATAAGGCAAGAACTGGGTTGCCAACTCGTCTGCCATCTCTGGAAGAAGGTCTCGAAGGCAGGTGAGTGCCTTGAGGGTTGCTGTCTTGACGGCAAGGACTAGTGTTGCCTTCTAGGGTCCCTCGAAAAACCAACTTGTTGGAGAGTCATTGGCCTTCACGATCACTTCCACATGATACTCCGTCTCGGTGTCATTGATCCAATGCTCATGGTAGGTGAAAATGGGGGCTTGGTGGAACTGGCACTTCTTGAGGCTATCCTCGAGAAGCACGGGAAATCCTGTGGTCAGGAAGTCTTCAGGTACGACAGCCATCTACAAAGGTTGAATGGGAGAGGTCAATAAGGGAAACTATCTTGGGTGGGGTAAGCTTTAGAAAAGAAGAGAAGTTTAGATGGTCTCAAGCTAACTAACGCCCATGCTAACTAAGGCTTCCTACAGTCAGGATGGCTCTGATACCAGCTCTGTGGAGACCCCGACTCACAAGTCGTGATCACCGAATGCACGTGTACAATGATCCCAGAGATCAATGCTCACTGAACACACAGAAGCTGAATAACAAGAGTGTTACATCCATACATACCGTATTACACAAATTATGACCATTATGGTCAAGTCTTACATAGATAAAGCCTTAAGGGCTGAACATCAAATGAAACATAAACAGCGGAAATCTTCGTCGATAGGTAGAACCCATGCCATCTGCCTTAACCCTACATGTATTCTGACTGGGAAACGTCCTAGTTCGCATGTTCGTCTTCAAAGAACTCTTCTTCAAACTCCCGCTCTTCCATGCCTGGCCAATTAAATAACTAGTGGCAAGCCAATGAGTACTTTGAATGTACTCGCAAGCAACCCATGTTTTGGTTCAAGGTACAACAATGCATGATATAGGTAAATTTTTGCGGAAAGCTAGTTTTCGAGTGCAATGACATGTTCAACAACTTGTAAGACATGCATCAGGAGAATTCAAGTAATCATAAGGACAGGTTACAGATATGAACATAAATAGAGTGGGCACCAACCCAACTCAATCATGTCAAGTCCTTTGACTTGACCCGAGTAGTGGTACCAACATAAAAAGAGTGGGCACCAACCCAACTCAATCATGTCAAGTCCTTTGACTTGACCCGAGTGGTTCTTCCCACTTATCCAAACACTCACACCGGTTTGAAAACATGTGGACATAGCCCAAGAGCGGTGACCCAACTGTCCTTGACCGTGGGCACGGCTATTCGAATAGTTTTACACTCTGCAGAGGTTGCACACTTTACCCACAAGATCCGGGGAACTTCCGTGTCATCCACGACCCGCGGTACCTCAAGTACCCGGGGTAAGCACCCGATCACTATCTTTCCCTAGATGACACTAACAAGGAGTCCACTCGTTGTCCCGTATCCTCACGATCTACATCATACGAGACTCACTCGAGATCGTAATATCCGAGAGGGGACACAACAGTGTATCCGGTGCCCTGTGAAAACAGTCATGGCCGCCCAACCTGGCACGACCCCGTCCCGAGAGAGAGCACCAACTCTCCCCCGTCACTAGTAATGCGGGCTCCAAGCTAGTATCGGCCTAGGTAATCAATAATGCCCTTTCCCATATAAGGGTAGAGTGGTTGCGCATGTAAGGTTGGAATAACGGTCGCAACTTAAACCAATCCGTTTTTCAAAACAACACACACACTTGCCTCGGTACTCCACTTCGTCATCAAGTGGCTACCCAACTCATTGCCTCCCTCGGGCATAAGTGGTACCCGACGGGGTTTTTGAAAAGTCCTTTCAAAATACTTTGTCTCCATCACCATGCATATTCCCACCCCTTTTTGCGTAGCACTACTTAGCATCCTATCTACTCCCACCGGCATAACCCTCATAAGGAGATAGGGTCATGCACAATGCAGGTATCATCAAGGAGGAAATGAAGGCAACCCACCAAAGTGGCTACCCTCTCATCATGATTCCGATGCCACATTAATAAAGTGCTAGATGAAATGCATAAAAAGGGTTTCATAGACATGGTCAAAGGGCTGCTTGCCTGGCTCAACAAGGTCTTCTGGGTCTTCAAAGTATTCTGGTCCAACTCCTTCATCAGCAACGCAATCTATCGTCTTAAAATAATAACGAGAAAATAAGGCAATAATAAAACAGAAAAACCAAAGTGCTCAGAAAAATGTCAACTTATTTTTGTAAAATACTAGGTGGAAAACTAAGAAGGGGAAAATTCCTAGTTGTGGATTTGGAGTTGTATAATGGGAGAAATGGATTTTCAGAGGGGAATATAAATGCTCAAATTTGAATTTAAATTTGAACAGTGCAGAAAAGTTTGATGGATATTTATGAAAGTTACACCATTAAATAGGTGGGATTTTTAGAAAATTATGGGAGTTGGAATTATTGCATTTGGATTAATATTTAATCATGTGGAATTTTTGCAAGTATTCAGAAAAGGAAAAAGGGGAAGCAGCACTGTGCAACTGGGCCAGAAGGGCCACAGTGCAGCACGCCCAGAGGGGATTCAGCCCACGCGAGGCTGCCACGTCGAAGGCGTAAAGGCAAAATACGCCTTCAGCCGATGCAGCGAACCGGTGCGCGCGCGCGTGCATTTTAAACCTGACGGGTGGGGCCCACCCCTCAGTATGTGAGGCTGACTGACGGGCCCCACGGCCGTCGTCTTCAACCTCGGGCCAGAGAGGGGGGGCGAGCTCACCGGCGACGTTTCCGGGCACGGCGAGGTGAGCGGGTGGCACCGCCGGACTCCTTGTTGTGTCGCCATTCGGGTGTTGTCGGAATTGGCCGCCGGGGTGGCCTGGTTCGCCGGCGAAGAGGGGGCACGGCGGAGGAGCTTCGGGAGGTGCTTGGTTAGCTTGTTCCGAGCTGCAATAGGAGCGAGAGAAAGAGGGGAATGGGTCAGTGAGGTCTGGTGGTTCCAAATCGAGCAAGAGCGGGGGCGGAGAGGGGCTGTAGCGCGAGATCAACGGTCGACCGAGGCGGCGGAGCTCCGGTCGATCCCGAGCATAGAAGCTCTCCGGGGTTGATTGGGTGGTGCGGGCGCGTTCCTGGGGGTGTGAGGAGGAGGCGGATGCCACTAGAACGGCCCGGGGTGGGCTTATATAGCCGCGCAATGGTCCACCGTGGACTTGTGCACCGGCGAGCTCGTTGCCATCGCCACGGGTCACGGGGGCCTGTTTGAGTGTGTATGGGGTGCTCGTGGGTTCGGTCCAGAGCGAGGGAAAGAAGAGAGGGATGGAGCAGGGGGGCCAGAGGCGCGCGCGTGTGAGCCGCACCATTGGCACGCTCGGGCGGCCTCTGTTTGCTAGCGCGGAGGCGCGGGGAGGAGGAGAGAGGAGGGGGCCGACCGCGTAGCGTGCTGCGGACGCCGAGGCGCATCGGCAGGCGCGCGGGGGAGGCCCGAGGTGGCCGGATGTGCTTGGCAGGGGGCGGCTACAGTGCGGGAGCGCACTGTAGCGCGCTCCAGAGCGCCCAAATGGCATGCCAAGCCATTTTCTATGCTTGTGGGCGCGCCCTGGCATGTCTGGTGGCTCTAGGGAGGAGTAAAGAAAGGGGGGAGAGCATAGGATGCCATGGATGGCCACTGGAGTGAGGAGAGAAGAAGAAGAAGAGTGGAAATGGGCTGTCCAGAGAGAGAAAGTGAGGGTTTCACCCCCAAATAATTGATCTGAGGGCTTTCCATTGCTACTGGAGGTATAAGGTGACTAGATTAAGCTCTGGTAAAAAGTTGAGCTTACCAAGAATAGTGGAAGGGGTCAAAATAGTGGTTTTTGTAAAATGGCAGAAGGTGTTTGATAAGGGTTTGGGCAAGAAAATGAACTCCAATTGCCATTATACTTAACAGGATGGCATGACACTTAGAAATAGGGTGTGCCACCAAATTTGAGCTCATTTGGGCAAAGTAGCCAATGCAACTTTTGTAAACCCTAGAAATCAACAGAAAGAGGTTTGTGTAGATCTAGTCATGCAAAACCATTCTCCTTGATGCACCACTTGGTGTAGTGTCATCATTTGGTCATATGAACATGCTCACAAAAGTTGGGGTCAAGGAGAGAAAGTTGGTAGTACAAACTTGCTCAAATTTGGTTCTGAACAGAAAGGGTTATGGGGCATTTTGGTGGACCAAAATGACCTTGATTGAAGTGAGGCTTTGCAAGATCATCACAATATGCATTTGTGACTTGCTGGATTTTTCTTGGATTTTTATGAAAATATTTCCTGTAGAAATATTTCAAATCCTTGAAATGAGCAGAAATGGTTTTGGGAGGTTTTGTCCAATATTTTGAACATGACCATGTGTTGAAACTCTTATATATGGGAAATATATGTCCACTGAGTTTCCCTAAATTTTCTCAAATATTTTTAAAATAATAAAATATTTTTCCCTATTAAAGACCATTTCTGGCCTTAAGAAAAGGCCTTTAAATAAAATAGGAAAATAACTTTTAAAATTATATTTTTGGGGTTTATGGGAATCCTATATCTAATAGGTTTCAAATATACCTTTTGAAATATTTTTCATATCCCAAATCAGGTACTTGCAGTGCAAACCTCAATCCAGGGTTTTTTGGAAAACTAATTTTTGAAAATACTATTTGGCCAAATTATTTTTGTAAGAAAATACTATATTGTTCTATACACATGGCATGATCATTGGGCAGAAGTTTGGGGCAAGGAGATGAAGTATAGGGAGTTGTGTTGACTTTAAAGAGCACTTGAAAAGCACAGAGAGAAAACCAACTCCAAATAAACCAAATAATGCAAAAGTTTTTGTTGGTCCAAATTTTCATGCTTTAATAATGCAACTGAAGTGTTACAAAATGCAGGGTGTGACATTATTTTTTTCCCTATAAGATGCATATGCATGGGAAGTATGTTAGACTTAGATGTGTTTGTCACATGTTTTATGATGCTCTCTTTGTGCTTCAATTATTGTCTTTCATGTGAGCATCGTTGAAACCTTTTGCCTAGCTAAAAGGCTTTAAAGAAAAGCGCTTGTTGGGATACAACCCAATATTTTTCCTTGCTGTTATGAAATAAATAATTTATCTAGCCTATGTTTTGGTTGTGTTTTTTGTGTTTAATTAGTGTTTGTGCCAAGTAGAACCGTTGGGAAGACTTGGGGAAAGTCTTTTTGATCTTGCTGTAAAAAACAGAAACTTTAGCGCTCACGAGAATTGCTTCCATTGTTTATTGGAGAGTGCTATTTAGTTAATTATTTTTGCAGATGATTAATACATAAATTCCTCACGTCCAGAAATTTATATTAGAATTTTTGGGGTTCCATAAGTTTTCGTTAGTTACAAATTACTACAGACTGTTCTGTTTTTGACAGATTCTGTTTTTCATGTGTTGTTTGCTTATTTTGATGAATCTATGGCTAGTAAAAGAGTTTATAAACCATAGAGAAGTTGGAATACAGTATGTGTAAAACCAATATAAATAAAGAATTAGTTCGTTACAGTACCTTGAAGTGGTGTTTTGTTTTATTTCACTAACGGAGCTCACGAGATTTTCTTGTTAAGTTTTGTGTTGTGAAGTTTTCAAGTTTTGGGTAAAGATTTGATAGATTATGGAACAAGGAGTGGCAAGAGCCTAAGCTTGGGGATTCCCATGGCACTCCAAGGTAAAATACAAGGACACCAAAAAGCCTAAGCTGGGGGATGCCCCGGAAGGCATCCCCTCTTTTGTCTTCGTTCATCGGTAACTTTACTTGGAGCTATATTTTTATTCGCCACATGATATGTGTTTTGCTTGGAGCGTCTTGTATGATTTTAGTCTTTGATTTTTAGTTTACCAAAATCATCCTTGCTGTACACACCTTTTGATAGAGACACACATGAATTGGAATTTATTAGAATACTCTATGTGCTTCACCTATATCTTTTGAGCTATATAGTTTTTGCTCTAGTGCTTCACTTATATCTTTTAGAGCACGGTGGTGGTTTTATTTTATAGAAATAATTGATCTCTCATGATTCACTTGTATTATTTTGAGAGTCCTTTAGAACAACTTGGCAATTTGCTTTTAGGCATAATAAAAACTTTCATATAAGTGCATTGAATACTAAGAGAAGTTTGATACTTGATGATTGTTTTGAGATATGGAGATGGTCATATTAGAGTCATGCTAGTTGAGTAGTTGTGAATTGGAGAAATACTTGTGTTGAAGTTTGGGATTACCGTAGCATGCATGTATGGTGAACCATTATGTGATGAAGTCAGAGCATGATTTATTTATTGATTGCCTTCCTTATGAGTGGCGGTCGGGGACGAGCGATGGTCTTTTCCTACCAATCTATCCCCCTAGGGGCATGTGCGTAGTACTTTGTTTCGATAACTAAAAGATTTTTGCAATAAGTATGTGAGTTCTTTATGACTAATGTTGAGTCCATGGATTATACGCACCCTCACCCTTCCACCATTGCTAGCCTCTCTAGTACCGCGCAACTTTCACCGGTATCATACACCCACCATATACCTTCTTCAAAACAGCCACCATACCTACCTATTACGGCATTTCCATAGCCACTCCGAGATATATTGCCATGCAACTTTCCACGTTCCGTTATTATGACATGCTTCATCATTGTCATATTGCTTTGCATGATCATGTAGTTGACATCGTATTTGTGGCAAAGCCATCGTTCATAATTTTTTTCATACATATCACTCTTGATTCATTGCATATCCCGGTACACCGCCGGAGGCATTCACATAGAGTCATATTTTGTTCTAAGTATTGAGTTGTAAGTAAAAAGAAGTATGATGATCATCATTATTAGAGCATTGTCCCAGTGAGGAAAGGATGATGGAGACTATGATTCCCCCACAAGTCGGGATGAGACTCCGGACGAAAAAAGGGAAGAGGCCAAAAAGAAAAAAAAGAAAGAAGGCCTAAATAAAAAAATGTGAGAGAAAAAGAGAGAAGGGACATTGTTACTATCCTTTTTCCACACTTGTGCTTCAAAGTAGCACCATGATCTTCATGATAGAGAGTCTCCTATGTTGTCACTTCCATAAACTAGTGCGAATTTTACATTATAGAACTTGGCTTGTATATTCCAATGATGGGCTTCCTCAAATTGCCCTAGGTCTTCGTGAGCAAGCAAGTTGGATGTACACCCACTTAGTTTCTTTTGTTGAGCTTTCATACACTTATAGCTCTAGTGCATCCGTTGCATGGCAATCCCTACTCACTGACATTGATATCTATTAATGGGCATCTCCATAGCCCGTTGATACGCCTAGTTGATGTGAGACTATCTTCTCCTTTTTTGTCTTCTCCACAACCACGATTCTATTCCACCATAGTGCTATATCCATGGCTCACGCTCATATATTGCGTCAAGATTGAAAAAGTTTGAGAACATCAAAAGTATGAAACAATTGCTTGGCTTGTCACCGGGGTTGTGCATGATTTAATATTTTGTGTGATGAAGATAGAGCATAGCCAGACTATATGATTTTGTAGGGACAACTTTCTTTGGCCATGTTATTTTGAGAAGACATGATTGCTTAGTTAGTCTGCTTGAAGTATTATTATTTCTATGTCAATATTAAACTTTTATCTTGAATCTTTCGGATCTGAACATTCATGCCACAATAAAGAAAAATTACATTGAGAAATATGTTAGGAAGCATTCCACGTCAAAAAATCTGTTTTTATCGTTTACCTACTCAAGGACGAGCAGGAATTAAGCTTGGGGATGCTTGATACGTCTCCGACATATCTATAATTTTTGATTGCTCATGCTATTATATTATCTATTTTGGATATTAATGGGCTTATTTTTACACTTTTATATTATTTTTGGGACTAACCTATTAACCGGAGGCCCAACCCAAATTGCTGTTTTTTTGCCTATTTTAGTGTTTCGCCGAAAAGGAATATCAAACGAAGTCGAAACAGAATGAAACCTTCAGGAGCGTTATTTTTGGAACAAACGTGATCCAAGAGACTTGGAGTGGACATCAAGAAACAATCAAGGAGGCCACGAGGCAGGGGGAACGCCCACCCCCCTGGGCGCGCCCTCCACCCTCGTGGGCCCCTCGTTGCTCCAACGGCCTACTTCTTCCTCCTATATATATCCATATACCCCGCAAACATCTAGGAGCAGCACGAAACCCTATTTCCATCGCCGCAACCATTTGTATCGAAGAGATCCCATCTTGGGGCCTTTTCCGGAGCTCCATCGGAGGGGGCATTGATCACGGAGGGCCTCTACATCAACTCCATGGCCCCTTCGATGATGTGTGAGTAGTTTACTTCAGACCTTCGGGTCCATAGCAACTAGCTAGATGGCTTCTTCTCTCTCTTTGGATCTCAATACAAAGTTCTCCTCGATTCTCTTGGAGATCTATTTGATGCAATCTTCTTTTGCGGTGTGTTTTGTCGAGATCCGATGAATTGTGGGTTTATGATCAAGTCTATCAATGAACAATATTTGAATCTTCTATGAATTCTTTTATGTATGATTGGTTTATCTTTGCAAGTCTCTTCAAATTATCAGTTTGGTTTGGCCTACTAGATTGATCTTTCTTGCAATGGGAGAAGTGCTTAGCTTTGGGTTCAATCTTGCGGTGCTCAATTCCAGTTATAGAAAGGGAAATGATACATATTGTATTGTTGCCATCGAGGATATAAAGATGGGGTTTACATCATATTGCATGAGTTTATCCCTCTACATCATGTCATCTTGCTTAAGGCGTTACTCTGTTCTTATGAACTTAATAATCTAGATGCATGCTGGATAGTGGTCGATGTGTGGAGTAATAGTAGTAGATGCAGAATCGTTTCGGTCTACTTGTCACAGACGTGATGCCTATATACATGATCATGCCTAGATATTCTCCTGATTATTCTCTTTTCTATCAATTGCTCGACAGTAATTAGTTCACCCACCATAATACTTATGCTATCTTGAGAGAAGCCACTTGTGAAACCTATGGCCCCCGGTCTATTCTCCATCATACAAGTTCCCAATCTATTTTATTTTGCAATCTTTACTTTCAATCTATATCGTAAAAATACCAAAAATATTTATCTTATTTTATCATATCTATCATATCTCACTCTTGCAAGTGGCCGTGAAGGGATTGACAACCCCTTTATCGCGTTGGTTGCGAGGTTCTTATTTGTGTGAAGGTACGAGGTGACTCGCGCGTGGTCTCCGACTGGATTGATACCTTGGTTCTCAAAAACTGAGGGAAATACTTATGTTGCTTTACTGCATCACCCTTTCCTATTCAAGGGAAAACCAATGTAGTGCTCAAGAGGTAGCAATCCTATGGCTGAGGCATAGGGAATGACTTTCATTTTCTCTCTATCTTTTGTAGTGGTCGGGCATTGAGTCTGACTCAACTTAGCACCTTGTAACACATGCAAGAACCCTTTCTTTCACAGATCCATTTTGAACTTGTTCAAAACTTTATCAAGGTATGTGCTTTGTGGCAGTCCAATTAAGCGTCTTGATCTATCTCTATTGATCTTGATGCCTAATATATAAGCAGCTTCACCGAGGTCTTTCGTTGAAAAATTCTTATTCAAGTATCCTTTTATGATATCTAGAAATCTTGTATTATTTTCAATCTACAATATGCCATCCAGATATAATATTAGAAATGCTACAGAGCTCCCACTCACTTTCTTGTAAATACAGGCTTCTCCAAAAGTTTGGATAAAACCATATGCTTTGATCACACTATCAATGCGTATATTCCAACTCCGAGAGGCTTGCACCAGTCGATAATGGATCACTGGAGCTGGCACACTTTGTTAGCACCTTTAGGATCGACAAAACCTTCTGGTTGCATCATATATAACTCTTCTTTAAGAAATCCATAAAGGAATGCAGTTTTGACATCCATTTGCCAAATTTCATAATAATAAAATGCGACAATTTCTAACATGATTCGGATAGACTTAAGCATCACTACGTGTAAGAAGGTCTCATCGTAGTCAACTCCTTGAACTTGTCGAAAACCTTTCACAACAAGTCGAGCTTTCTAGAAAGTAACATTACCGTCAGCATTAGTCTTCTTCTTGAAGATCCATTTATTCTCTATGGCTTGCCGATCATCGGGCAAGTCAACCAAAGTCCACACTTTGTTCTCATACATGGACCCCATCTCAGATTTCATGGCTTCAAGACATTTCACGAAATCCGGGCTCATCATCGCTTCCTCATAGTTCGTAGGTTCGTCATGGTCTAGTAAAATGACTTCCAGAACAGGATTATCGTACCACTCTAGTGCGGAACGTACTCTGGTTGACCTACGAGGTTCTGTAGTAACTTGATCTGAAGTTTCAAGATCATCATCATTAACTTCCTCACTAATTGGTGTAGGCATCACTGGAACTGATTTCTGTGATGAACTAATTTCTAATTTGGGAGAAGGTACAATTACCTCATCAAGTTCTACTTTCCTCCCACTCACTTTGTTCGAGAGAAACTCCTTCTCTAGGAAGGATCCATTCTTAGCAACGAATATCTTGCCTTTGGATATGTGATAGAAGGTGTACCCAACAGTTTCTTTTGGGTATCCTATGAAGACACATTTCTCCGATTTGGGTTCGAGCATATCAAGTTGAAACTTTTTCACATAAGGATCGCAACCCCAAAATTTAAGAAATGACAGCTTAGGTTTCTTGCCAAACCACAGTTCATATGGTGTCATCTCAACAGATTTAGATGGTGCCCTATTTAACGTGAATGCAGCCGTCTCTAAAGCATAACCCCAAAACGATAGTGGTAATCAGTAAGAGACATCATAGATCGCACCATATCTAATAAAGTACGGTTACAGTGTTCACACACACCATTACGCGCTGGTGTTTTAGGTGGCGTGAGTTGCGAAACTATTCCACATTGTTTCAAATGAAGACCAAACTCATAACTCAAATATTCACCTCCACGATCTGATCGTAGAAAACTTATTTTCTTGTTACAATGATTTTCCACTTCACTCTGAAATTCTTTGAACTTTTCAAATGTTTCAGACTTATGTTTCATTAAGTAGATATACACATATCTGCTCAAATCATCTGTGAAGGTAAAAAAATAACGATACTCGCCGCGAACCTCAACACTCATCGGACCGCATACATCAGTATGTATTATTTCCAATAAGTCAGTGGTTCGCTCCATTGTTCCGGAGAACAGAGTCTTAGTAATCTTGCCCATGAGGAATGGTTCGCAAGCATCAGGTGATTCATAACCAAGTGATTCCAAAAGCCCATCAACATGGAGTTTCTTCATGCGCTTTACACCAATATGACCTAAATGGCAGTGCCACAAATAAGTTGCACTATCATTATTAACTTTGCATCTTTTGGCTTCAATATCATGAATATGTGTATCACTACTATCGAGATTCAACAAAAATAGAGCACTCATCAAGGGTGCATGACCATAAAAGATATTACTCATATAAATAGAACAACCATTATTCTCTGATTTAAATGAATAACCGTCTCACATAAAACAAGATCCAGTTACGATGTTCATGCTCAACGCTGGCACCAAATAACAATTATTCAGGTCTAAAACTAATCCCGAAGGTAGATGTAGAGGTAGCGCGCCAACGGCAATTACATCGACCTTGGAACCATTTCCGACGCGCATCGTCACCTCGTCCTTAGCTAATCTTCGTTTAATCCGTAGCCCCTATTTCGAGTTGCAACTATGAGCTACAGAACTAGTATCAAATACCCAGACTACAAGCATTAGTAAGGTACACATCAATAACATGTATATCAAATATACCTTCCAATTTTCCATCCTTCTTATCCGCCAAATACTTGGGGCGGTTCCGTTTTCAGTGACCATTCCCTTTGTAGTAGAAGCACTCAGTTTTAGGCTTAGGTCCATACTTGGGCTTCTTCCTGAGAGTAGCAACTTGCTTGCTATTATTCTTGAAGTTCCCCTTCTTCCCTTTGCCCTTTTTCTTGAAACTAGTGGTCTTGTTAACCATCAACACTTGATGCTCCTTCTTCATTCCTACCTCCGCAGCATTTAGCATTGAGAAGAACTCGGGAATTTTCTTTTCCATCCCTTGCATATTATAGTTCATAACGAAGCCTTTATAGCTTGGTGGCAGTGATTGAAGAACTCTGTCAATGACACTATCATCAGGAAGATTAACTCCAGCTAAGTCAAGTGGTTATGGTACCCAGACATTCTGAGTATGTGTTCACTGATAGAACTATTCTTCTCCATCTGGCAGCTATAGAACTTGTTGGAGACTTCATATCTCTCAACTCGGGCATTTGCTTGAAATGTTAACTTCAACTCCTGGAACATCTCATATTCTCCATGACATTCAAAACGTCTTTGATGTCCCGATTATAAGCCGTAAAGCATGGCACACTGAACTATCGAGTAGTCATCAGCTTTAGTCTGCCAGGCGTTCATAATGTATGGAGTTGCTCCTCCAGCGGGCCTTGCACCTAGCGGTGCTTCCAGGATGTATTTCTTCTGTGCAACAATGAGGTTAATCCTCAAGTTACGGACCCAGTCCATGTAGTTGATACCATCACCTTTCAACTTAGCTTTCTCTAGGAGCACATTTAAATTCAAGGGAACGGTAGCACGGGCCATTGATCTACAACAACATAGATATGCAAAAACTATCAGGACTAAGTTCATGATAAATTAAAGTTCAATTAATCATATTACTTAAGAACTCCCACTTAGATAGACATCCCTCTAAGTCATCTAAATGATCACGTGATCCAAATCAACTAAACCATGTCCTATCATCATGTGAGATGGAGTAGTTTTCAATGGTGAACATCTCTATGTTGATCGTATCCACTATATGATTCACGTTCGACCTTTCGATCTCAGTGTTCCGAGGCCATATCTACATATGCTAGGCTTGTCAAGTGTAACCCGAGTATTCTGCACATGCAAAACTGGCTTGTACCCGTTGTATGTAAACGTAGAGCTTATCACACCCGATCATCACGTGGTGTCTCGACACGACAAACTGTAGCAATGGTGCATAATCAGGGAGAACACTTGTACCTTGAAATTTAGTGAGGGATCATCTTATAATGCTACCACCGTACTAAGCAAAATAAGATGCACAAAAGATAAACATCACATGCAATCAAAATATGTGACATGATAAGGCCATCATCATCTTGTGCCTTTGATCTCCATCTCCAAAGCACTGTCATGATCTGCATCGTCACTGGCTTGACACCTTGATCTCCATCGTTGTTCTTGTCTCACCAACTATTGCTTCTACGACTATCGCTACCTCTTAGTGACAAAGTAAAGCAATTACATGGCGATTACATATCATACAATAAAGCGACAACCATAAGGCTCTTGCTAGTTGCCGATAACTTTTACAAAACATGATCATCTCATACAAAAACTTATCACATCTTGACCATATCACATCACAACATGCCTTGCAAAAACAAGTTAGATGTCCTCTACTTTGTTGTTGCAAGTGTTACGTGGCTGCTACGGGCTTCTAGCAAGAACCGTTCTTACCTACACATCAAAACCACAATGATTTTTCATCAAGTGTGTTGTTTTAACCTTCAACAAGGACCAACCATAGTCAAATTCGATTCAACTAAAGTTGGAAAAACAGACACCCGCCAAGCACCTTTATGCAAAACAAGTTGCATGTTTGTCGGTGGAACCAGTCTCATGAACGTGGTCATGTAAGGTTGGTCTGGACCGCTTCATCCAACAATACCACCGAATCAAAATAAGACATTGGTGGTAAGCAGTATGACTATTATCGCCCACAACTCTTTGTGTTCTACTCGTGCATATAATCTACGCATAGACCTGGCTCGGATGCCACTATTGGGGAGCGTAGCATGCAATTTCAAAAAAATTCCTACGATCATGCAAGATCTATCTAGGAGATCCATAGCAATGAGGGGGGAGTGTGTGTGTCCACGTACCCTCGTAGACCGAAAGCGAAAGCGCTAGGTTAACGCGGTTGATGTAGTCGAATGTCTTACCAATCTAGTACCGAACGTACGACACCTCCAAGTTCAGCACACGTTCAGCTTGATGATGTCCCTCGAACTCTTCATCTAGCAGAGGGTCGAGGGAAAGTTCCGTCAGCACGAAAGTGGTGACGGTGATGGTGATGTGATCCGCGCAGGGCTTCGCTTAAGCACTACGATGCTATGACCGAAGGACTAAACTGTGGGGGGGGGGCACTGCACACGGCTAAGAGAACAATTGATGTGCTATGAGGTTCCTCCTGCCCCCGTATATAAAGGAGGGAAGGAGGACGCCGGCCACCAAGTGGGCACGCCATTGGGGGGAGTCCTACTAGGACTCCACTCCTAGTAGGATTCGCCCCCCTTTTTCCTTTTTACCGGAGGGGAAAAGGAAGGAGAGGCAGAGAGAGAGGGAAAGGGGGGCGCCACCCCCTCCCCTAGTCCAATTCAGACTCCCATGGGGGGCACCCATTGCGGGCTCCCCTCTCTCTCCACTAAGGCCCATGTAGGCCCAATACTTCCCCGTGGTGTTCCCGTAACCCCTCGGTACTCCAGTAAATACCCGAACCACTTGAAACAATTCCGATGTCGGAATACTTCCTTCCAATATATGTATCTTTACCTCTCGACTATTTCGAGACTCCTCGTCATGTCTGTGATCTCATCCGGGACTCCGAACAAACTTCGGTCATCAAAAGACATAACTCATAATACAAATCGTCATCGAATGTTAAGTGTGCGGACCCTACGAGTTCGAGAAAATGTAGACATGACCGAGACACATCTCCGGTCAATAACCAATAGTGGAACCTGGATGCTCATATTGGTTCCTACATATTCTACGAAGATCTTTATCGGTCAAACCGCAATAACAACATATGTTATTCCCTTTGTCATCGGTATGTTACTTGCCCGAGATTCGATCGTCGGTATCATCATACCTAGTTCAATCTCGTTATCGGCAAGTCTCTTTACTTGTTCTATACTACATCATCTTGTAACTAACTCATTAGTCACTTTTCTTACAAGGTGTATAGTGATGTGCATTACCGAGAGGGCCCAGAGATACCTCTCCGATACTCGGAGTGACAAATCCTAATCTTGATCTATGCCAACCCAACAAACACCTTCAGAGACACCTGTAGAGCATGTTCATAATCACCCAGTTACGTTGTGATGTTTGATAGCACATAAGTTGTTCCTCCGGTATCCGGGAGTTGCATAATCTCATAGTCAGAGGAATATGTATAAGTCATGAAGAAAGCAATAGCAATATAACTTAACGATCATTATGCTAAGCTAACGGATGGGTCTTGCCCATCACATTATTCTCTAATGATGTGATCCCGTTCATCAAATGACAACACATGTCTATGGTCAGGAAACTTAACCATCTTTGATTAATGAGCTAGTCAAGTAGAGGCATACTAGGGACACTTTGTTTTGTCTATGTATTCACACATGTATTAAGTTTCCGGTTAATACAATTCTAGTATGAATAATAAAAATTTATCATGATATAAGGAAATATAAATAACAACTTTATTATTGCCTCTAGGGCATATTTCCTTCAGGAAGGACCACCATCATCCAATGCCTTACCAATTTCCTCCCACTTTATTTTTTTTCATTGTGAGGTCAAACCGATAAGAAAAAGGAATAAAATTTTCTCTTCAGAACTCATTCATGCATGATACTAACGAACACTACTCTGATGAAAGGCAAAGTCATGATATGAGGATGGAATATGTACGAATAACTGGACAGCTTGACATATTCACACCTATGATGTGGTAACTAAGCAGAAGGCACTTCAACAAATTAGAAGCACTACAAGCTAGACACCATATGGAAGGTGCAATCAATATCACTCTGCCAAGTTAAAACTATCTCGTCATAGGTGGCGTTCATCAAACTAGAAGCACTACATGCTAGAAATCATATTCAAGAGCAAACCAATATCACACTGCCAACTTAAAGGTGTCCCATCATAAGTGACCAAAAACAGGATGAACATGGTGTGATAGACAGATATAGTATGTACCAAAAACAAGAAGGCATGTCATATTCACACGTATCATGTCTAAGGTAAGTAGATGCAGTTTACACTAATTAGAAGCAATACAAGCTAGACACCATATGCAACATGCAACCAGATATCACACTGCCAAGTTAGAGCAAGCACCTTGGATGGTGGAGTAGGGGAGCGGAGACTTGGAACTTCTAATGCACTAGCAGTACGAGGAGAATCCGTACAGATGCTCCATTTATGTTGCCGCAAATGACCACCATCATCGCCTTCCTTACTCTTTTCCTTCCTCTTTTTTTCTTTTGCCTTGTCAAGTCAAACCCACAAGAAAAAGTAATAAAATTTGCTCTTCAGAACTCATTGATGCATGATACCGATGAACACTACTTTCATGTACGGCAGCCACATGATAGGAGGATGGAATATGCATGAAAAACAGGACGGCATAACATATTGGCATGTATGATGTATAAAGTGTAATCTAAGCACAAGGTGTTTGAACTAGTTAGAAGCAATGCAAGCTAGAAACCATATGAAAGATGAAACCAATATCACTCTGCCAAAATAAAAGGATGGCCTCATAAATTTATTTGACCAAATTAGGAGCAATACATGGCAACATGCTAGAAATAATATGCAATATGCAACGAATAAAGTTGTCTCATTGTAAGTGATTGATGCAGGATACAAAAGAGAGTTAGTTTCATGTAAGAACATGGTTAACTGATAGATGTAGTATGTACCAAAAACAGGAAGGCGTGTCGTATTCACATGTATAATGTGTAAGCTAAGGAGATGCAATTTAACAAATTAGGAGCAATACAAGCTAGGCACCATATGCAACCAGATATCTCACTGCCATGTTAGAGCAAGCACCTGGGGTTGTGGAGTAGGGGAGATGAGATTTGGAACTTGCACTGCAGTAGGAGTCGCAGGAGAATCTACAAAGATCATCTATTTTGGTTGCTCCAGAGGACCACCATCATTACGTGCCTTCATCCTTTTAGATTTTGCCTTGTCATGTAAACACACAAGAAAAAGGAATGAAATTTGCACTTCCAAATTCGTTGATGCAAGATACTAACGAACACAACTTTTATGTATGGCAATCACATTGTAGGAGGATGGAATATGTATGAAAAACACTAAGAAGAAGGCATTTCAAGAAATTGGAAGCAATGCAATCTAGACACCATATGAAAGATCCAACCAAAATCACTCTACCAAGTTAGATGTGTCTCATTATAAGTGGCACGTCAACGAATTAGAGGCAATATATGTTTGAAATATGCAATCAATATTACACTGTCAACTCGAAGGTGTCTCATCAAACGTGATTGATGAGGGATACACAAGAAAAGTAGTTTGATGTAAGAACATGGTTAATAGAAAGACGTAGTATGTACCAAAAATAGGAAGGCATGTCATATTCACAGGTATAATGTGTTAACTAAGCAGATGCAATTTTCCCTAATTAGAAGCATTACAAGGTAGACACCATATGCAACATGCAACCACATATCACACTGCCAAGTAAGAGCAAGCACCTACGGTGGTGGTGTAAGGGAATTGCGGTCATCAACTAGAGAGCTATGTTGACTATCTTCATTTAGCCTTGCTGTTTCTTAAGAATCTTGTGGGGAGGATGACACTGCACTCTTTATATGAGCAGCGCATCTCACAGTAACCCACTGGGGTGACTGTCTCATCATAAGTGATTGATGAGGGATACAAAAGAGCATTATTTTGATGTATGAACATGGTTAATAGACATATGTAGTATGTATCAAAAACAGGAAGGCATGTCATTATCAAAGGTATAATGTGTAAAGTAAGCTGATGCAATTTAACCAAATTGGAAGCAATAGACCATATGCAACATGCAACCACATTTGACAACGCGAACTTAAAGCAAGCACCTGGGATGATTGTGTGGAAATTGAGATCATCAACTGCAGAGCTACGTTTACTGTCTCCATCTGTTGACACTACACCCTTTAGAGCGCTGAAACTCTTAGTGCTACACTGGAGCGATTTCTGTCTTTTCTTATGTGTATTCATCAACACTGCGCCAGAGTCTGAAATACCGATGCATAAAGAAACAATAGTGTGAGTATCGGTGAAGTGTGTGCACAAGTAGTATAGTTTAAAAGTAGCAGATAGCAGGTCGGTGAGAAATAAATGACGGCAGACATATAATAGCTCTACAACATGCATGGAACACAAAATTACTAGATTCTAGGATTTTGAAATATGAGCACATGGATGGCTGGGAAATGCAGATGCTCCTCCAGCACACCACAAGGTGTGGTCCTATGAAAATAACAGACGATTGAAAACAAATAGGTCAGTCCATTTTTTCTGCACCTCCGATGTAAAAAACGGGCAGATCGCCTTCATCTACCTCCAGCCAGTCAGTGTTGACGATCTTCCTCGAAACGCCAGCGACCACCGGCCCAGACCCCTGCCTCCACCCTCCCCTCGACCTCACCGCACAGCCGTCCTTCGCACCACCCCTGGCCATCCCTTCAAGCCCCACCGACCTCCAGATCAGGCACAAGTAGCTCCTGCTCCCCACACCCCTATGGTAGACACCGGTGCACCACTTCCCTGGCGAACAGGCAGACTAGGTGCTCCGTGCACCTAAGCGGGTGCTGCTTCTTTTAATTGCGAATCAACTGACCCTGAATTGAAATCCAGGCGGGCTACTGACCTCTAGCCAAGGTGAAATAGTAAATGGGAGGAAACCTTGTGCATTTATTATCACGAAGAAGATGCGGTAAAAGCGCTTAACTAGTTTCTTTCGTGGGACGAATACGGTATGAGCACAGACATAAGATTTGCACGAATAAGGGAAGAGGAGTACCTCTTTTTGCTGGCAGTGATGTGTCCTCCTTCTGTTTTTTCCAACGATCTTCTTGTGGTTCGCTGGAAACGAGAAGTTGTGGAGGACGGTGGAGCCTTGGACGAACACATGGCCAAGTTGTTGAGTGTCGTGCGGTGGCCGTCTGTCGGCGGCGGGGAACCAGATCCGATGCGGCGAACGACGGCGTAGTGGGAACAGCTCCGTTTTAGTGGATGGTTGCGACAGTGGAGTGCCAGCGGTGAGGTGTAGAACGGCATGGTCGAAGTGGTTCTGGTACGGCGCATGTCGGCGTCGGCATCATGGAGGCAGCTCTGCCTCGGCTTCAGTCGCCAAGTCCTTGAGGGCGTTGCGGTTGCGGTTGCATTGGATGACAACATCGGGGTACTGGCCCCAGCATGATGGAGGAGGTTGGTGGTGGATTGGGCGCGATGGGGCAGAGGACGGAGGAGGCTGGGGTATCGCGGCTGGTGGAGAGGGTGTTTTGGCGCCCACGGAGTATGAATGGGGAAACGGAGGGAGGGGGAACTAAGGAGGGACAATGTTTCGGTTTGGGACGCATTTGTTTGAAATTTGGGGAATGTTACAAACTTTGTCCCCATCTAAAATTTTGGATATACTGCGGGCTACGGGTAGGATAGTAATCTCAGGTGTCCCAAATGGTGCGCAGGATAGATTTCGACCGAGCGCATGGGTGTTTAGGCGCCCATGGCGTATGAATGCTTCTCGAAGGCAGTTGAGACTAGCGTCTTGGTGAAGTTACAAACCTACCCCAGTTTAGACCTTTGGACATCGGGCCGATAGGCTACACGGGCCAGAGTCACGACAGTAATTTCCTACCACCAACCATTAGTCTCACGCGGTTTCAGCTGACCAGAGGCTTATTTGGCGCTTCGTTTAATACTTGGGAGAAGAAGCACTAACGTTTTTGGTTCTCTTGAATTGAACTTTCAGGATTTGTGAAACTTTACAAATCTTGATTCTCGAAAATCCTAAAACTACGATTATTTTGGAATGGAGGGGGTACATTTGAATATACATTGTACACGAGTATATATTAAAAAATATGCGGCTTACCTCAATTCATGCATGGTTCCATATATAATCTCCTTGGTTGCAAAAAAATAGTTAGACATGCGTATGAATATATAGCATGTTCCAACAAACAACAAAGATTGAAGCCCCCTTTTAGATCGGATTTACAAATGCCATTATCTCGGATTCAAATAGATGAATGCACTTCCTATGAATTCGAATCTTCAAAACCCCCTTTATGTTGAATTCAACATTTATTCTATTTCGTAGCTAGCAATTTGGAATGTATCCATGTAAGTGACAAATGTATAAAGTGCTTCACACTAACAACATGGAGTGCACTAATTAATGTTTATATATGAATTGCAAAAGCAATGCATTGTCTATATTTCAAACTCCTCTCACTCTATGGATCGATAATATGAAGTAAACACATGCACATGCTAGAATTCAATAGAGTATGGGTGTCTAATCGGCCGATTTTCGTTCATACACAAATTGCAAAATTCATGATCTCATCCAAAATTAATAATGTCATTTATATTTTAATTTAATGTGTAGACCCACCTTTTACATGTAGATGCACTATGCCTTGGCCCGTTCTCACACATGCACTATATATCTCTCTATCTAACGCATAAGTTCACACACTTTATATACGTCGGCATTTCTCTCTCACACATGCTCACAATATCTCCCGGGGTGTCGCGATGTCTCACGCACACACTCTATATATCTCACCCTCTCATTCTAACTACTATGTACCACTCTTTTCACTAATCTCAGTTGGAAAACACTATTTCTCTCACATGCATATATACACCTGCACGGTCTCTACTAGTTCTCTATATGCACATATATGTGCCTACGTGTCTCCCGCATGCACATTATCTTTAGGCCTCTCTCGCACACATTGCCTCCCCCCAGACACACCTCTCTCTTAGTAGTTGGCAGATATGATTACATAAGATCATTTGGTAGGATATCCTTGACTGTTGGGATGGATGGTAATACGAGGCAAAGTTTTACCCAAGTCCAGGCCCTTGCAGTTGAGGAAAAAGCCTACTCCTGGTACTATATATTTGTGATAGGGGTGTGTACAAAGTACACGTGAATACGAGGCACTATGTGTGTCTGTATACTATCGACGAACTAGCCGTTAGGTTTCTATAACATACTCGGGGCCTAGGGTTACAAATCATATATAGTCGGCTTATCATCAGTGGGGATAGAGTCCTCCACGACTCTGGTAGCTTCGTCTTGTACGCCGAGTGCTCCACATGGGTCTTCGTATAATGCGTCTCGGTCCAACCTATGTGGCATAGGATGGAACCGACCCATGAGTCCTCACGTTGACCCACCACAACTAGAAATGATGTGCCCACCACACCACACACGCAATCGCCCACTAAGAAAATAAGCATATACAATAGTACAATGTTATACATGATAGTTAATTGCATGGTGCATCCAAAAATATTTGTTCTGCATTATGAATGTTTATATTTACTCCTAAAATATTAGTCACGGGAAAGAGAAACGAAGGGCATATCTCTCCTTGTCTCCACCGGACACCCCCTCTTTCTACACCACTTCCACATACGCACACAAACTATCTCTCGTCCCTCTAAAAGTATGCATGCCCCTGACACATTCACGGGTGACGGTCACTGTATTTCAAGTGAAAGCACTATACGGTCACCGGACTTCAGAATATGCTCATTACGGTCACCGTATACATTCTCGTGGTGATCATACGGTATCTAGCTCATGACACGTCTCCATATTTTGTTGATGACACTGACACTATATTTGATGCATGCTCCGTATTTTGTTGACGACACTTAAGGTCATTATATTTGAAGCGAAAGCACGATATGGTCACTGGACTTTAGAATAAGCTCATCATGGTCACCACATACATTTTTTGGTGCTAACCAACCTGTGGTTGGATGGTTAGGAGGACAGTATTTTCCCGACCCCACTAGGGTTAAAGTCCTGGTGCTCGCATTTATCCTGGATTAGTTTCAGTATTTTCTGGCAATGTGCTTTCAGTGGGAGGAGACGTTCCCCTCGACTATGAGGCACCTATGGTGATTTCGTAAAATCTCAAGATCATATGCTAGCTCACTCTCTCGAAGGTGCTCATAGGGGTAGGGCATGCGTGTGCGCTTATAGCAGCGAGTGTTTGCGCGAATATATGAGCGCTTGCGTTTGTACCGTGTTAAAAAATACATGTCGTGATTATACGGTCACTGGCTCACCCATACAACTCCGTATTTTGTTGATGACACGATCAATTGACCAGTCAAACGTTCCATGTGGCACAACTAGTGTTGCACCATCGATGCGTGTAACCGTGGGGCCCACCTATCAGCGCGTATATGAAAGAAAGAAATGGTAGTTTGAGTCTGTACTGTGTTAATAAAATACATTTTATGGTGATCATACGGTCAGTGGCTCACCATACAGCTTCGTATTTTGTTGATGACACGATCAATTGACCAGTCAAACGGTCCACATTCAGCAGCGCACATTACCATTGGGCCCACTTGTCAGCGCGTATACGAAAGACAAAAATGGTAATAAATTAGTGGTTGGTGGGGATTCGAAGTTGCGAGACCTCTGGTTGGCAGATGACGGTGGTGGGGGCGCGGTGATTGGGTGGGGGCGTGGGGATCGCCGGAGAAAAAGCTCGGCGCGCGCGGGGGGGGGGGGGGGAGGGGTGGGGGGCTAGAGGGATGGCCGGTGTCAGGACCCCGATCCTAATTCACACCGATCTAGCATGTAACACATCATATCACTTTGCAGCCTCACTCACGATATTCTCGCGGGTGCCACCTTACCTGGCCCAGGACCGTTTGCGCCTTTAGGCTCACGTATATGATAGTGTCGCTAGCATCCATATGACAAAGAACCCGGGCCGACATGACTAGTCATAAACCCAAGGTGGCACTAACTTACAGGGATATGCATACATGACCCAGCAACGAACGTGTCGATCATCAATGTATGAACCCAAGTCACAGCAAGCTACAAGGACTTAAAGGAACAACGCATGACATTTCCCCGACGGGACAGACACATGAACGAAGGACACATGACGGCCAGCCTAACTGTTCCGGAGCAGTAGCAAGCTACCACGGTTGAGTGGAAGCACTAGGAGACAATTCCCGGTAAGAGAGTCTACCAAGAATAAACAACTAGATTGTCGGATCCCACACATACCAAGGATTCCAATAACATACACACAATATGCTCGATATGTGCAAATACAACATGGCATCACAACAAAACTCTATGACTCAAAGTATTTAGTCATTAGTCTCCGAGGAGCCAGATATTACAAAAATGGGTCTGATGACCCAGCATTCAAGTCATACAAGCAATAAGCACATGCGGAAGCTCAACTTGTCTGAGTATAGAAAACTACAAACGAAAAAGGCTGAGAAGCCTGACTATCTACAAGACCCTGCCGAGGATATAGGGTCGTAGCTGAGGTAACAAGCTAAACGTCGAAGTCCATGCGGAACTACTAGTGAGACTGAAGTCTCACTGCAAAAACATAAATTAAGCAAACATGAGTACAAATGTACCCAGCAAGACTTACATCAGAACTAGCTACATATGCATCAGTATCAACAAAGGGGGTGGTGGAGTTTAACTGCAGTAAGCCAGCTTTGACTCGGTGGCTATCCTGAACTACGACTGCAAGTAACTCTTCTGAGGTACCGCACATGAGTCCACATATTCACCATATCAATACACCACTATGGATCCGCTCCCGTCTCCGTACAAGAACGCCATCCATAGCACTCACGCTTATCTTGCGCATTTTAGAGTATCCACTTCACTCGTCTATCAACTGTATAGGAAACCCAGAAGTCCTTTACAGCAGACGTGGCTATTCAAATAGATCATTTATAACCCTGCAGGGGTGTACTTCTTCACACACGCTCTAGCCACTTACCACCATGTACACGTCGTGTATCTCGGCAACCTTCAAGCGGAAGCCTGGCGAGGGAGTCAGCCACGACCTGACTAACCACACAAGTCTCTAATCCAGGTTTATCGTCTATTCGGGTTCCATCCGCAAGGAGATCCGGCTGGGGTTTCGCTCACGGCCCCAAACAATGAGAGCAGGGTTCCCAAGGCACCAAACGGGCGTCCCGGTACACCGTGCCTCGTGTCTCTACCGCATCATAGCCCACCCCTAGGGTCAGCGCTACGCACGCCCCCACCACATATCCTACAAACACCACAAACTAGTTGCAACTCCTGGACAAAGATCAAGGCAATTAATAAGTCGAGAGGGGCACTTAAGCATTCCAATGCGTGGTAGTAGATGTTCATGGCTCACAAACACAGAACTCAGTTCCTGAGGACGGTTTCAATGAGACAACCCACCATGTACTCCTACATGGCCTCTCATCGCTACCTTTACCAAATCATGTTCACACACTTGGCTCTCAACAGTAGGACATGTTCAACACATTCCAATTCATCCCTGATGAATCACACTTGACTCAACTCTAAGAAGTAGTAGGCATGAAAACAAGCATGAATGAGTAGGCACATCAGGGCTCAAAAATTCCTACTCATGCTAGTGGGTTTGATCTATTTACTGTGGCAATGACAGGTCATGCAGAGGAATGGGTTCAACTACCGCAGCATGTAACAGTTGAATCATTATTGTCGTAATGCAGTAAAAGAGAGCAAAAGCGAGAGAGTGGGATTGTATCGGAATGAACAAGGGGGTTTTGCTTGCCTGGCACTTCTGAAGATAGTATAGTTCTTCATCGGTGTCATCGATCTCATCATCGGAACCATGTCTACTGAGAGGGGACAAACACCGACAAATAAAGAAGAAACACAATCAATGCCATGCAACAATATGATGCATGAATGTGACATGGCAATATGCTGTGATTTGAGCTAATGCCACTAGCAACATGAGTGAAGTTGGTTTGAACCCAAGGTTCAAATTCAAACTCCACATGTGGTTACTTAAATGCCATTTATTTTATTTGTCCTAGACAGTAGCCATAAGTTGTTCTAACATGCATGAAAATGCCATAAACAGATTCCTTGAATTTTTCTGATAATTTTTCGTATATAAATTATTTCATTTGGAGTTACGGTTTAATTTCTATCAATTTTAGAAGTTTAGGGTAATTTCTAAAAATAAATAAATCATTTAGATTTATTTAAATACTAGAAAAGGCTTTACCGCGTCAGCACTAGGTCATGCTGACGTCATATGGTCAACAGGGCCAGTCCAGGTCAAACCTGACCGGCGGGACTCGCTTGTCATTGTCTGTGGCTTTAACCAAAACGGTTTATTTTTAACCGGGGATTAGTTATCCAGTGGGGTCCAGTGTTAGTGAGTGTGGGGTTTAAATAATGTCGCATTATCCCCTAATGACATGTGCACGTCATCCAATATGGCGGTTAGCCGCCGGCGCTAATCGAGACATGACGGGGTTACCTATCCGGCCAACTCCGGCAACGGGAGCTCGCGTGACTGGGTCCTGCAGATGCAGCGCGACAAGGAGCGTCAACAAGTGGTGGTGGGTGGTGCTAGGGTGGCCAGAATCGCTGACGATGGTGGGCTGGGCGGTGGCCGGAGCTACTGCCTGCACGGGCGCGGTGCTAGAGCAAGCAGGGGAGCGAGCAAAGGGGCTAGGCGGCCCCCTGGAGGCACTAGGAGCATGTGCCATTGGACCAAGCGGAGGTGCTCAGGAGCGAGGAACTCATTGATCATGGCGTACGGCGGTGCTCGGAACTCGTGCGGTGGCTAGCTAGAGGGCATGCGCGGACAAGGGGAGAAGGGTGAAACGACATGGGGCTCACAGAGATCTCGCGGAGATGCTCAGAGTGGTCGGGGAGGTCCTGTAGGCGGCGAATCGACGTCGGCGGTGGTCGGATGCAGAGGATGAGGACGACGGCGTAGTCGTCGTCGCAGCGCGTCCGATGAAGCATGGCTCGGCAGAGAGCTTCGGTGCGAGGATACGGAGCTCGAGGACGGGATGGATAGGCGAGGCGGTGGCTGTGGCCGCGGTGGTTTAAGACGGCGCGGCGGCGACCACTCCGGTCATCGCGTGGGAGAACAAGGGAGAGATGAAGAGTGAGCGAGGGGGCGGAGGGATCCGGATGGCTCCAGGGGCTCGTGTGGCATCTCGGTGGAGGCCGGGGGCAAGCAGTCAGAGAGGAGGTGTCCGAGCGCGTGCTCGCGTGTGCCGACCATGCGCGCGGCGTCCTTCTGTCCCGAGGGGAGGGATGACTGGCACCGGGCTAGTGGGCCGACCAGGTAAGTGGGCTCCACAGGTAAGCCTCTGCTCTATTTACTTTTTGTTTGTTTTCTATTTTTTTTAATTTATTTTGATTTGATTTTTATACCAAATCATTTCTAGTAGCTTCTGAAAGATTTATGTGGCTTGATACAAATTATTCAAAGCCACTCACAAATGTTCAGAATTGTTGGACTTGCAATTCTTTTATAGAAGAATTAAATCCAACTCAAATATTTATTGATTTAAATCCAAATGGCCAAAATAATTCCTCAAAAATGTTCCATATTTTTGGTTTGGACCAAAACCCTTGCCAAAAATATTAAACATCATTGAGGAGCATTTTGGAAACATTGGATGCATTTTCCAGGGTTATTTTCCCTTCTTTTAATTAAAATTCTGAGGCTTGCAAATTTCCTCAATTCAAATTCCAGGAGAAAATTAAACATGATGCAGCACTCCAGCTAGTCCTAATGCAAGTGCTAACTAGGGTTGTGACAACTCGCCCCCACTAAACGAGAATCTCGTCCCGAGATTCAAGACATGAGGCAAGAAGACAGACGGGGCACGAAACTAACACAATCTTCACGATCCAGGTTGCACTTCATAAGAACATTGATTCGATCATCATCTTTGTCTCGACGCCTTTGCTCTGAGAACTCCATCCAACATGACAACGAGAAGAAAGGAAAACTCTACAAGCATCGACCTTCTCGAAGATCAAGCAACTGACAATCAACTCACGAAATCAGACACGGAACACCTCTTGAGCTGAGACGCCCAAACACAGATCAGGAGGGATGGAAGAACAAATGACGGAGGTTCAATTTGCTAAGCAACAATTCCATGCTTAAAGAAGATGGTGAATGGGGTCAAAGTAGCAAGGAGTTAATTGCCATGATTCCACAATGGGGCACCTTAGAGGAGGTGACTCGTAGGATTATTCCCTTAAGTGGCGAAAAGAATTAGTTTTGATATTTAGATCATTGAAATTTTCTATACCAGCCTAAGGCAATTCACAATCGATCATTTGAAGGAGTTCGAAGAAATGGCATGCTTGGGCTAGAATGGATGATGTGGACTACCTTTTTGAAGACAACGCAACGGATGATCTTTGCTTATCATCGAAAAGGGATGGGACCCATGGTAAGTCCACTTTTGAAGATGATCCTGGTTAACAATTACTAAGGAGGCAGACCATAGTAAAATGGTACAAAGGCGAGTGCAAGCTGGGAACAAAATGCGAATGCTGGGAAAGATTCTAGTAACTGGGAAAAAACTCAACAATCGAGAGTGATTCTACTGTTTGAATAGTTATAGTATAATCGAAGAAACTAGGAGCCCAAGAATCCCTAAGGAACAACTTCTAGAATAAGTTGCTCAAATTCCTCATGGAGAAGATGGTCAAATAGCTCAATCAAGATACTACAATGATAGATCTTCCGGCTAGGTGTGTCGTCCAAAACATCGACCTGATCGGGACCTACATCATAGATCTTGGAAAAGTTCCAACCATCATATCTGTCTGAGATTCAGATCTGGTTGGAAACAGGATATTTTAGATAGCATGTCTGGAAAAGAAAGTTTGCAACACAAACCAATGAGATGACATTGCGAGGTTCCCGGGAAATGAACTACGATAGCAAGCTCCAAAACATGAGTTGGTTCTGCTACATACCTGTGAACACACTGTCCAAGACAGGCATGACCACATATTAGTCTTACAACAAAATACTACCGAGTTCAGGTGGAAACCATCATCGAGGATATTGAAGTCTTGTGCATGTCCATCTGGGCCCTTCGGGAATAGCACTTGAACTTCTTATCCTTAAACAAAGCAACAAGTGGCTTTGTGTGCTAGCGAATACATATGGATTGGAGATGACCAGTCTATCAGACCATAGAATACTTTACATATACATGATTGACTTGGGATGATTCCAGAGGAAGCAAAACAAACCTTTCTCAAATTCATGGCGACAACTTGTACCTAATGCACGTGAACTTGCAGAAAGTCACTTCTTACACCAAACATATGCTTCATGAGCTAGCATGAAGAAATGCTTTCAAAGTTTCCAACACTAGCTTAATGTTCAACATGAATCACCGAAAAGATGAAAATATTGCCAATGGACTCAACAACAGGTCATCCAGATTTCCATGAAGATGGAATTCCACAACTATGTGAACAAAGCGATAGCATTGGTCAGACCAAAAGATATAATGGTGCATGCTCGAGGGATCAACCGCGGATAAGACTACATTACGAACATCCTTGGTTCTGATTTGATTTAACGATAGCCCACACTCAAACCAAAGTTCCGACAAGACAATAGATCCAATAACTGATACGAGGACCAATTGATGAAGATATCATCTTTCTTCAACACACACACACAAAGATATCCCTTAAAATGAACTAAGTTAGGCAAAGCTTTTATCTTCCAACTCTCCAAGTTGTTGTTTAGCTTAACCAACTAGCTCAGGGTATCCGACACAGATTCTTGGAGAAAGGGTGGTTTACAAGAAACCAACTTGATCACGAGCTCAACATAACAGTCAGGGGACAACCTGGTGATACTTCCAAGAAGATATTCGGAAAATCACGGACCACAGATATGTTATTAAGCTTAGGAGCAATCTTGCTTTCGAGGCAAGAAGATATGATCAAAAGAGCGAGGGTTTGCCAAAACCCTAACTCATCGACCGAAGAGTGCACTAGAAAATATAGACTAGTTAGCACGATCAATCTTAGAATGTTGATTCAATAACCAGCACACTAAGAGTGGGAGTATTGTCCATTAACTACCAAGCAACACGGTTGCTAGGAGTATTGATTTCACACATCATGGTTCACTTGTCGATATTCCGGTTACAACAACAGAGGGACCGAGGAATGAATGATGATGGCGAGAAGTATCACTGCATCAAGAATTCATAGGATGGTGTGTAATTCCCATGACAATCCTGACATAAAGAGGGTAATACTTCAAGGTAGAATAGACTAGGAGCTGGATTAGCATTCTTAATCTGCGGAATACAATTACTTTGACCCAACCCTAGATATGGATGAGGTACTGGACTTCATTTCTCCTAGTCATTCCAGAATAGAATGGCTTGGTGGACCACAAGAATATGAGGTATCGATGAGCATGAATGCATGACATGCTCTTGACTACCAAATGATAGATGGAGGTCAGAATACAACTAATGAGGGACAACTCAAAGGAACATATATCTTTCTGAGTTGTGGATGCATAGATTAGTATGTCGAGCAAAGCTCAACATTTCTTCCGGATAACCCATGCAGAACGGTAGAACTGGCAGATTCACAATATAACGGAGAACTCATCAAGAGCATGTTGGTTGCGATCTTTTGGTTGAAGAACTTCCGCCATAAGTAGTTCATGGTATTTGGAAGAAGGAAATACCACAGACCTCGAGGACTATCACAAAGGTTACTAATATCCTAAAGGAACTAGCAAACACTACCAACATGAATGAGTAGGGTGAGTCTTGGGTTCAAAAACCCAGGAATGGAATGCCTACTAACTAAATGGCATCACAGGATGCTTTCGAGCATGATGGCCAGAATTATCACACTGGGGACATAAAGCATTGCTAGATTAGTGGGTGGTTCTCTAGGATGCCTAGGGTCATAATACTAGCTCCAACATATATGCCGAGGCAACGGAGTACCTCAACTCAGCTATTAGTGTGGTTAATGTGGCCCAAAGGAACATCGAGAACGGAAAGGGATTTGCAAATGCATCAGACTATTTAGAAACCTAGGATGACTCGGACAGCATAACGGCTGTAAATGCTCGAAAATATTTGAGACATCCTGCAAAATAGTGGCATGACCACTCAACATCACAATATCAAGGTTCTGAGGCCGGCTATGAACATAGGGAAGTACTAGAAACTGAACTGAGACTTGAATCCATCAATCCTATGAGTCTACAGATTAGTAACACGTGATCCTGATAGAAATATGAGAAGCCTAGTTTTAATCCCCGTAGAAAAGATAGGATGACTCGGAATGGAAGGGCATAAGGTATAAGGAGTAAAAAGATCCTTACGGTTCCTTCCACAATCAATTCCCTTATATAACTAAAGCATTTCTAGACTCGACTTCGACCAGTTTGGCTTGGTAATCCTACAGGCAGTTAGGCTCTGATACCAAAGCTGTCAGGACCCCGATCCTAAGTCACACCGCTCTAGCATGTAACACATTATATCACTTTGTGGCCTCACGCACGGTATTCCCACGAGTGCCACCTTACCTGGCCCGGGACCGTTTGCGCCTTTTGGCTCACATATATGATAGTGTCACTAGCATCCATATGACAGAGAACACAGGCCTACATGACTAGTCATAAACCCAAGGTGGCACTAACTTACAGGGACAGGCATACATGACCTAGCAACGAACGTGTCGATCATCAACATATGAACCCAAGTCATAGCAAGCTACAAGGACTTAAAGGAACAACGCGTGACATTTCCCCGAAGGGACAGACACATGAACGATGAAGGACACATGCCGGCTGATACATCCCCGTCGTGTCTACTTTTCCAAACACTTTTTCCCTTGTTTTGGACTCTAACTTGGATGATTTGAATGGAACTAACCCGGACTGATGTTGTTTTCAGCAGAATTCCCATGGTGTTATTTTTGTGCAGAAATAGAAGTTCTCGGAATGACCTGAGAATCAGCGGAGATTATTTTTGGAATATATAAAAAATACTGGAAGAAGAATCCACGTCAGGGGGCCCACACCCTGTCCACGAGGGTGGGGGCGCGCCTACCCCCCTGGGCGCGCCCCCTGCCTCGTGGGCCCCCTGATGCTCCACCGACGTCCATCTTGACTCCATATATTCACTTTTGGGGAGAAAAATCAGAGAGAAGGATTCATCGCGTTTTACGATACGGAGCCGCCGCCAAGCCCTAAACTCTCTCGGGAGGGCTGATCTGGATTCCGTTCAGGGCTCCGGAGAGGGGAATCCATCGCCATCGTCATCATCAACCTTCCTCATCACCAATTTCATGTTGCTCACCGCCGTGCGTGAGTAATTCCATCGTAGGCTTGCTGGACGGTGATGGGTTGGATGAGATTTATCATGTAATCGAGTTAGTTTTGTTAGGGTTTGATCCCTAGTATCCACTATGTTCTGAGATTGATGTTGCTATGACTTTGCTATGCTTAATGCTTGTCACTAGAGCCCGAGTGCCATGATTTCAGATCTGAACCTATTATGTTTTCATGAATATATGTGAGTTCTTGATCCTATCTTGCATGTCTATAGTCACCTATTATGTGTTATGATCCGTTAACCCTGAAGTGACAATAATCGGGATACTTACCGGTGATGATCGTAGTTTGAGGAGTTCATGTATTCACTATGTGTTAATGCTTGGTACATTACTCTATTAAAAGGAGGCCTTAATATCCCTTAGTTTCCAATAGGACCCCGCTACCACGGGAGGGTAGGACAAATGATGTCATGCAAATTCTTTTCCATAAGCGCGTATGACTACATTCAGAATACATGCCTACATTACATTGATGAATTGGAGCTAGTTCGGTGTCACCCTATGTTATAGCTGTTGCATGATTGATCGCATCTGCATAATTATCCATCACTGATCCATTGCCTATGAGCTTTTCATATATCGTTCTTCGCTTATTTACTTTTCCGTTGCTACTATTACAATCACTATAAAACCCAAAAATATTACTTTTGCTACCGTTACCACTACTATCATATTACTTTGCTACTACATACTTTGCTGCAGATATTAAGTTTCCAGGTGTGGTTGAATTGACAACTCAGCTGCTAATACTTGAGAATATTCTTTGGCTCCCCTTGTGTCGAATCAATAAATTTGGGTTGAATACTCTACCCTCGAAAACTGTTGCGATCCCCTATACTTGTGGGTTATCACCGGCCAGCCTAAGTGTTCCGGAGCAGTAGCAAGCTACCATGGCTCAGTGGAAGCACTAGGAGACATTTCCCGTTAAAAGAGGCTACCAATAATAAACAACTAGGTTGTCGGATCCCACACATACCAAGCATTTCAATAACATACACACAATATGCTCGATATGTGCAAATACAACACGGCATCAGAACAAAACTCTATGACTCAAAATTATTTATTCATTAGGCTCCTGATAGAGGCAAAGGTGTCCCGTCTTTCGATGAGATGGTGGCTATCGTTTAGAGGAAGTCGACTTTGACGATCCGATTATGAACGTGCGAGGACGTCGCGCCTTAGCAATCGCTAAACCAACTCCGAGGGGTTATTGACCACACCGGAGCAGGATCAACCTGACCACGAGGGCCTGTTTCCTGCGAGCAAACAAAGAACAAGCAAGAAACTGAGATTGCAATCTGGATATTGCGAATATAAGATGAAAGATTTATTGATCAAGGTGGGGTGCTGTGACGTCTTGGTCTGGTCGTTGGACACAAACGAAGTACGCAAAGTTGCAGCTATGGCGAACTTTTAATCTAAACAAAACCCAAAGTCTAAACGACGCCCTAAGGGTTGTATATATGGAGGAAGAGGGGGGAATTTCGTGGCCCTTGGAGGAGGGGTCCGAAACCAACCCTAACTCTTGTTTCCCCACACATACAGACTCTAAAAACAGCCTATACTTAAGTATTTCGAAAATACATGAGCCTGGCCCAATAATAAGGTGACGCAGCACCTAAAATAGGCTCTGGACGAAATTTATGAAGGGGCCTCTTGTATATTTCGTCCAAGGCTTCATGCACTCCTTATGGTGGCTTCAAAGTCCTGAAATCATCACTTGTAACTCCGTTCTGGATCCCCTTGTGCATGCCATCATCTCCACGCTTGAACTTGTTCCAAGGTTCATCTTTCTGTTCCAAGCTAGGCCCTTCATTTGTAAGCAAGACAAATGTATCCAATTTAGGCAGCATCATATTCTCATGAACATTAGAATCGTTACCAAGAAACGAAAGTACCTGATAATTTAATTGGCGTGCGCGAGCTCTAGTAATTGGTCCAGTATGTATAGCAGCAGGGGCTGTGGGTGTAACAATGGTATTGATGTCCAATGGTGTAACCAGCAGCAGGCGGTAATCGGCAACCGTCGTAGTCAAAACTCTCAAAGCTTGGATAGAGCGGTTACCAAGGAGAGTCAAACGCACGACGTAGATGTATGTGGAGCTGGGAAGGCTTATAATATGGTAGCAAAAAGGTCAGCAATAATCAATTCAGAGATGCAAAGTTGAATAAACGCTCAGCGACAGTACTGTGCTCGTCCTAGGCTAGACCGTACTAGAGACGCGAGCCTAGAACACGAACAAAATCACGGCGCGGCACGTAAACAAGGGAGAAGCACTCTCTAAATTTTGTTTTCTTTTTTTTCACTTTTTTGCACTTTTTTCCTCTTTTTTTTTGCTCCGCAACAATTTTTTTTCGAAAAAGTCTACAAATGGTCTAAAAACTGCCTAGCCAGAATTTTCCAGACTTAGTTTTTTTTTGAGTTTGGAACTATTTTTCTTCTGTGGGTAGCATGGAATCTCAGGAGTCCTACTCTGTCACGACTCGAAGTATCGCGTGATCTGGAACTCGAAAACAAAGCAACAAATACTAGACTCGGACTAGGACTGGTAGCGGAGATGAATCTGGTGGAACTCGGACTGGTGGCGGCGATGAATCTGGTGGAACTCGGACCGGTGGTTGTATATGGCGATGGTATATGTGGACTCGGATTAGTGATTGTATATGGCGATGGTATATGTGGACTCAGATTGCTGGTTGTATATGGCAGCGGCTATGTATATGGTGGGGTGGTGGTATATGGCAATGATGATGACGATGGTGCGGCGGCGGCGTGACAACCTGTGAATAGAACTCGAAACTCTAAGGGACTAGACGCTAAGACCAGCAACTCGACACGATGATGCAACCGCAAATTCAACAAAGCAAAACTCAAAAAGACTATGCAAAGGCTCAGATTGGTTCGGATATGATGAACTAACCCTAATTTTTTGTTGGCTTTTTTCGTGGATTGTAGGTATGAAGAACAGACTCGATCTAAACTATGAAAACTGGAAAATCTCACCGAGCAACCTGAAAATCTGATACCACTTGATAGAGGCAAAGGTGTCCCATCTTTTGATGAGATGGTGGCTATCGTTTGGAGGAAGTCAACTTCGACGATCCGACTATGAACGTGCGAGGACGTCGCGCCTTAGCAATCGCTAAACCAACTCCGAGGGGTTATTGACCATGCCGGAGCACGATCAACCTGACCACGAGGGCCTGTTTCCTGCGAGCAAATGAAGAACAAGCAAGAAACTGAGATTGCAATCTGGATATTGTGAATATAAGATGAAAGCTTTATTGATCAAGGTGGGGTTCTGTGACGTCTTGGTCTGGTCGTTGGACACAAATGAAGTACGCGAAGTTGCAACTATGGTGAACTTTTAATCTAAACAAAACCCAAAGTCTAAACGACGCCCTAAGGGCTGTATATATGGAGGAAGAGGGGAAACTTTCGTGGCCCTTGGAGGAGGGGTCCGAAACCAACCCAAACTCTTGTTTCCCCACACATACGGACTCTAAAAACAACCTATACTTTAGTATTTCGAAAATATATGGGCCTGGCCCAATAATAAGGTGACGCAGCACCTAAAATAGGCCCTGGACGAAATTTATGAAGTCGCATCTTGTATATTTCGTCCAAGGCTTCATGCACTCTTATGGTGGCTTCAAAGTCCTGAAATCATCACTTGTAACTCCGTTCTGGATCCCCTTGCGCATGCCATCATCTCCATGCTTGAACTTGTTCCAAGGTTCATCTTTCTTGTCCAAGCTAGGCCCTTCATTTGTAAGTTAGACAAATGTATCCAATTTAGGCAGCATCATATTCTCATTAACATTAGAACCGTTACCAAGAAACGAAAGTACCTGATAATTCAATTGGCGTGCGCGAGCTCTAGTAATTGGTCCAGTATGTATAGCAGCAAGGGCTGTGGGTGTAACAATGGTATTGATGTCCTCATCAGCTCCAACGAGCCAGATATTACAAACATTAGTCTAATGACCCAGCATTCAAGTCATACAAGCAATAAGCACATGCGGAAGCTTAACTTGTTTGAGTACAGACAACTACAAATGAAAAATGATGAGAAGCCTGACTATCTACAACACCCTGCCGAGGGCACAGGGTCGTAGCAGAGGTAACAAGCTAAATGTCGAAGTCCACATGAAACTACTAGTGAGAGTGTAGTCTCTGTGCAAAAACATAAATTAAGCAAACGTGAGTACAAATGTACCCAACAAGACTTACATCAGAACTAGCTACATATGCATCAGTATCAACAAAGGGGGTGGTGGAGTTTAACTACAGCAAGCCAGCTTTGACTCGGTGGCTATCCTGAACTACGACTGCAAGTAACTCTATTGAGGTGGCGCAAACGAGTCCACATATTCACCATATCAATACACCACTATGGATCCGCTCCCGTCTCCCTACAAGAACGCCATCCATAGCACTCACGCTTATCTTGCGCATTTTAGAGTATCCACTTTCATTTGTCAACTATATAGGCAACCCAGAAGTCCTTTACCGCGGACACGGCTATTCGAATAGATCATTTATAACCCTGCAGGGGTGTACTTCTTCACACACGCTCTCACCACTTACCACCATGTACACATCGTGTATCTCGGCAACCTTCAAGCGGAAGCCTGGCGAGGGAGTCGGCCACGACCTGACTAACCACACAAGTCTCTAATCCATGTTTATCGCCTATTTGGGTTCCACCCGCAAGGAGATCCGGCCGGGGTTTCGCTCACGGCCCCAAACGATGAGAGTAGAGTTCCCAAGGCACCAAACGGGCGTCCCGGTACACCGTGCCTCATGTCTCTACCACATCATAGCCCACCCCTAGGTCAGCACTACGCACGACCCCCAACACATATCCTACAAACACCAGAAACTAGTTGCAACTCCTGGACAGAGATCAAGGCGATTAATAAGTCGAGAGGGGCACTTAAGCATTCCAATGCGTGGTAGTAGCTGTTCATGGATCACAAACACATAACTCAGTTCCTAAGGATGGTTTAAATGAGACAACCCACCATGTACTCCTACATGTCCTCTCACCGCTACATTTACCAAATCGTGTTCACACACTTAGCTCTCAACAGTAGGACATGTTCACCACATTCCAATTCATCCCTGATGAATCAGACCTGACTCAACTCTAAGCAGTAGCAGGCATGACAACAAGCATGAATGAGTAGGCACATCAGGGCTCAAACAACTCCTAATCATGCTAGTGGGTTTCATCTATTTACTGTGGCAATGACAGGTCATGCAGAGGAAATGGGTTCAACTACTGCAGCATGTAACAATTGAATCGATGTTGTCGTAATGCAGTAAAAGAGAGTAGAAGCGAGAGAGTGGGATTGTATCGGAATGAACAAGGGGGTTTATTTTTAACCGGGGATTAGTTATCTAGTGGGGTCCAGTGTCAGTGAGTGTGGGGTTTAAATAATGGCGCATTAGCCCCTAATGACGTGTCCACGTCATCCAAAACGGAGGTTAGCCGCCGACGCTAATCGGGACACGACGGGGTTGCCCGTCCAGCCAACTCCGGCGACGGGAGCTCGCGCGGCTAGGTCCTGCAGATGGAGCGTGACAAGGAGCGTCGACTAGTTGTGGTGTGTGGTGCTAGGGTGGCTGGAATCGCTGACGACGGTGAGCGGGGCGGCGGCTGGAGCTACTGCCTGCACGGGCGCGGAGCTAGAGCAAGCAGGGGAGCGAGCAAAGGGGCTAGGCAGCCTCCTGGAGGCACCAGGAGCATGCTGGTGCCACTGGACTGAGCAGAGGTGCTCAAGAGCGAGGACCTCATCGGCATGGCGGACGACGGCACTCAGAACTCGCGCGGTGGCTAGCTAGAGGGCATGCGCGGACAGGGGGAGAAGGGTGAAACAACGTGGGGCTCACAGAGATCTCGCGGAGACGCTCAGAGTGGTCGGGGAGGTCCTGTAGGCGGCGAATCGACATCGGTGGTGGTCGGGTGCATAGGATGAGGACGACGGCATAGTCGTCGTCACAGCGTGTCCGGTTAAGCGTGGCTCGACGGAGAGCTTCGGTGCAAGGATATGGAGCTCGAGGATGGGATGGGTAGGTGAGGCGGTGGCTGTGGTCGCGGTGGTTCAAGACGGTGCGGTGGCGACGACTCCGGTAATCGCATGGAAGAGCAAGGGGGAGAGGAAGAGTGAGCAAGGGGGCGGAGGGATCCGGACGGCTCCAGGGGGTCGCGTAGCATCTCGGGGGATGCCGGGGGCAAGCAGGCAGAGAGGAGGTATCCAGGCGCGTGCTCGCGCTCGCCGGCCACGCGCGCGGCGTCCTTCTGTCCTGAGGAGAGGGATGACTGGCACCGGGCCAGTGGGCCGACCAGGTAAGTGGGCTCCACAGGTAAGCCTCTGCTCTATTTACTTTCTATTTGTTTTCTATTTTGTTTAATTTATTTGGATTCTATTTTTATACCAAATCATTTTTAGTAGCTTCTGAAAGATTTATGTGGCTTGATACAAATTATTCAAAGCCACTCACAAATGTTCAGAATCGTTGGACTTGCAATTCTTTTATAGAAGAATTAAATCCAACTCAAATATTTATTGATTTAAATACAAATGACCAAAATAATTCCTCAAAAATGTTCCATATTTTTGGTTTGGACCAAAACCCTTGCCAAAAATATTAAACATCATTGAGGGGCATTTTGGAAAAATTGATGCATTTTCCAGGGTTATTTGCCCTTCTTTTTAATTAAAATTCTGAGGCTTTCAAATTTCCTCAATTCAAATTTCAGGAGAAAATTAAACATGATGCATCACTCCAGCTAGTCCTAATGCAAGTGCTAACTAGGGTTGTGACAACCCGGGCGGCAGCGGACTAGCGGTGGGGAGTGGTTTCGGGGCGGGCAGCGGCAGACCGGTAGTGGCGAGTGGTTTCGGGGCGGGCGGTGCGGCGGGGCTGGCGGTTCCGCCAGTGGTGGTTGGCCGCTCAGGGGGTGGAGGTTGAAGATGAACTGCAGGCCCTTGATTTCGTATCCAACGGATGGAAAATCGACTGACCAGAGATAAAAAAGTCGGTCGACTGACGTGTAGCCTCACCCCGCACGTACATATGCACGCATGCAACACTCGCACGAACACATGCATGCATGCAGGTGTGCAACACTGTCACGTACACATGCACTCACGAACACACGCACGCATGCAGGCATGCAACACTGACATATACACATGCACTCACGAATACACGCACGCACACATGCATGCAACACTGAAACATACACATGCACGCACGCAACACTCGCACGCCTGCATGCACACAACACACGATGCAAGACACACTCAACCTATACGTGCATGCACCCTTTGTTAAAGACATGGATTGTTACGGGTATTAATCAATCTTATCCGTGATAAGCAGAACATTGGTTTTTGTAGCGGTCTTTATGAATCACAATTTATCGACCGGCTATCAAGGTATATATGAAAATTTTAAAAATTCTCTTACATTATATAGTAGGGTTATCTACATGAAATAGATGATGTCACACTCAATGAACAATCATCGGTTTATGAAATGCCCGCTTCTGACTGCCCTGGCCCAACAAAACTTCGTCTGCCTTGCCCTGCCTGTGTTGGGTCACTAACATGTAGGACAGGTACCCAACGAGCCCGCACGTCAGTGGAAGAAAAACATGGTGTCGTACGTCAGAGTCGAGGGCGTCGCTTGCTGCACGCCCGGGTGAACACGCCTCCTTGCCGCATTCAAACGCCTCCATGAAACCCGTGTGGAAGCGGAAAAACCCACTCTAGACACACGTCCGTTCATAGTCGGGCCGGCATTAAGCGCAACGCCTGCCAAGCTCCTCCCGTCCGCTGTCTATTTATCTCATATTTAAAAGAGGCCAGACGCCGGCCATGAATCGCACACCTCCGCTTCTCCCCTATCTCCTCCTTCACCATTTTGTCCACTCATACAATGGCTTACGAAGAGTAGTTATCCGGCATCCAAACCAGCTGGGTGGCCCGCCGAGCCCGCCGGATACGAGCTATGCAGCTCGTTGATCCACCTCCCTCCTCTTGTCCAACGGAGCCAGTTGCCGCCCCAAGCTGGTGCGTGGTTCAGCAACTCGTCGCTCCAGGCCAGCTCGACAAGGAACGGCGAGCTGCTCCACGCCAGCACGGTGGGGAGCACGGGCATCATCGGTGCCATCCACGCCGCCGCCTCGTACCACACCTCCCGTGTCTACGACCACGTCTCCCATTTGAATGGCCGAGACTCCCATGCCTGCAGCCGCGCCATGCAAGCAGAGACAGAAGCCGGGTGTGCGGAGAGCGACGAGTCAGTGGCCAGTGCCTTTGTGTCTGCCACCATCATCGAGGAGAAGTAGAACATGGGAGGCCACCGCCGCTTGGGTCCCATGAAGGCCACCATGCCGACGTACATAGCAGGTGTCTTGCCGGATCCTTTTGTTGCGAGGACATGCGTCAACGCCGCATGGGCTCCATGGAAGCGGAGAAGCCCCCTTCCACCTCCATCTTGGGCATCAGCCAATGATATCAGTTGGGCAGTGGGGAAGTGAGCCATCCTTTGTGCTGAAGCATATACCTCCAGGGCTCCCGGCAGTCCGGTGATCGTGCTACCGGACATGAGGAAGACAAATGGATCGGTGAGCGACCATTTAGGCTAGGTATTATTATACCTGTGCTGTTCAGGACTAGCACTACTTAGTTGATTTGAATGTATTGAAATCCGTCATGTTTGTATGAAAATCCGGTATTCTATATGAATTTTGTCATTGTTTATATGAAATATCGCCGTGTTTGCATGAATTTCGTCCGGTTGGTTGAGTTGTTGTCAGAATGTGTGCAGCTACGGTTGAATGGCGTAATTTGTGGGTTGCCGGTCGGTCTGTGGCCGGCTCGGGTGGCGTGGTGGGACAAAAAAGCATAGCTCATGCGAGCTTGTCTCCAACACGCGCGCTGGAGAATGCATGAGCACCCGAGCTCTTCCTCGTTCATCGGCGACAAAGGCATGGTGGACAAAAGGGTCGCCAATATTTTGGCCACCCGAGACAAGATCCAAACAGCCCCTCCCAGCCCCACCCTCCCAACACATTCAAATCCCTCGTTTGCCGTGAAATTTTGCCATGTGTTGTTTTCATGGACTAGCAAGATGCCCGTGCATGGCACGGAACATCAAGATGCATTTTTTTACGAAACACTTGTTGTGATTGACCCATGCAGGAGTAATCCCATGTGTAAAAACTAATGATATCTCGAGAATTTTATCAGAAAAATTGTATATCGAGAATTTCATCGAAAAAATGATATCTCAATAGAGATGAGAGATAAGGTGAGGAGGAGTGCGGAGTGGTGGTTGAGGGAGTCCTGGATTAAGGGGTCCTCGGGCGTCCTGGCTCTGTGACGTGGGCTGTACTAATGGGCCATGAAGATACAAGATGATGAGGACATGACTACCTTGGATACGACCAAAAATATTGCATACATGCATATTTGTCAGGTGATTTCTAATGCAAATTATTCAATAATCTATTTATGTTATCCAGAACAAAAATACTTCACACACTTTTGTGTTTTGTCTAATTGCGGGTGTATGGGACATTTGTACAATCCACATATGAAGATAAGGGAAAATGAGAAGTTTAGGTTCTGTTAAAAAAGTCCTCTCACATCACTTTTGGGCCAAGAGAAGATAGAGTCCAAGTCTCTCATGTTCTGGATTCAGATTCGGACTGCACAGACATACCTGACTCAAAACCGGCAACAGCTTTTTCATATGGACTCCAAATTGGGTGATTCCTTTTTTGTTGGAAACTAGATTTCGTGCTCTTTCCAATCCAATTGGATTCACCTTCAAATTCATCTGGAGCGTTGAGTTATGAACGAAACAATCTGACGTTGCAGCAGAATCCGAGTCAAACTACAAGCCCAAAGGTGTTGCATCACCTCCACTTGGGCCCATGAGCCTTGTACGACCTAGGGTTAGTTTTAGGCTGCCTTGGGACGTCCTCCCACCTCCTTGGCCGCCACCCCTTGCTCCTATATAAGTAGATCCATTTAGTAGCTTTTTCCTGGGGATTTGTTTAGTTAAAAGTTAGCCATTGCAACTTCGTGTACTTCGTTTGTGTCCAACGACCAGACCAAGACCGCTTAGGGATCCCCATCATTATCAATACTTCATATATATTTGCAATATTCAGATTTCTTTATCATATTCTTGCTCGTTCTTCAATTGCTTGCAGGAATAGACCTTCGTGGTCAGGCTGACCGTGCTTCCGACATCGTCAGTAACCTCAGGAGATTGGTTTAGCGATTGCTAAGGTGCAACGTCGTGCATGTTTGTAGTCGGATCGTCAAAGTCGTCTCCACCAAAAACGATAGCCACTATCTCATTGAAAGACGGGACACCTTGGCCTCTATCACAAGACAGAAGACTTCCTCCCATGTCCGGATGGGACTCTCTTTTACGTGGAAGGCAAGCTTGGCATTCGGATATGAAGATTCCTTCCTCTGTAAACCGACTTTGTACAATCCTAGGTCCCTCCTATGTCTATATAAACCAGAGGGTATAGTCCGTAGAGGCAATCATAGTAGGACATAGGGTATTACCTCCATCAAGAGGACCCGAACCTGGGTAAACATCGTGTCCCTATCTCTTGTTACCTTCGATCCTTAGACGCACAGTTCGGGACCCCCTACCCGAGATCTGCCAGTTTTGACACCGATATTGGTGCTTTCATTGAGAGTTCCCTATGGCGTCGACAACAGGATTGATGGCTCGCCTTGTTATCAAGGACAACATCACTTCCAGAGAAGCCCTGGCCTCAGGCCAAACCCACTGGCTGTGCAGGTTCACCATGGCCACCCATTCGGCCTTTAAGCCGACGATGACTTCCCAAGTCATCGAAAATCGTCTCCGTGTTGACCCCGAATACTCCAAACGGATGGGTCCGGCGGATTTGTCGTCTTTAAACGAACTCCTGGATCACATCGCCGCCCTGGGGGTCGCTACAGACTATGATCGGATTGGGCTTAAACCCGATCGGAGAGAAATCAAATCTCCGTCGGTCACCCATCAGATAGCGATCGTAGAGGACCAAAACAACAACTCTTCCCCTATGCTGAAAACAAGCTACGTTCGGATTTCCGAGCTCAGAGAGCCGGATACCCGTCTACGGGGTGACACTTCCAGTCCTCCGAACTTAGAATCGGGCGTTGGGCCTAAAGAATCATTGGACACCCCGAAGCCCAAACTAATAAACTCGGAAGTTTTCAAACTCCGGACTCCACATTAGGTCAGGGTTCGGATTTAACGCCACCCTCCCACCACAAGCAATATTCGCCAAGCAATTCCGGTCCCCCGGATATAGGTGACCTCATGTACATAGGGCAGCAGCCTCAGGAAACAGTCCATCACTTTTGGGCCAGATTCCTCCTTGTCAAGGACAAGATTAAAGATTGCCACGACAAAGACGCGATTTCAGTATTCTGCAATAATTGCATGGACGAAGGAAACCTCAACGCCCTCAACCGCCGTCGCGTACTACATTTTGCTGACTTGGCAACCATAGTATAGAAGTATTGCACAATGGAAAGCCCCTGGAAAACTCAGACAGCTCGTTGGGAACCACCGACCCCATAGGCAAGAAAATCAAACCCATTACGGGACGTGGAACCGTCCTTGAGGGATGGCTCCATAAGCCACGCAAAGTACACACGACACCGGATAACGAACCAACCCACAGCCTTAGAGCATGTTGGATACTCCGGCAAGTGGCCAAGGGCGGCGAGGATATCCTCAACCAAAACACCTTAGAGGAGTACTCTTCGGAAGACAACAACCTCAGAGTATTGACGGTCCTCGAGACTTTTGCTTCAAACAATCGGCGCAAGAGGGCACTCCGTGACCTTGCCGAAGTTTGTCAAGTCGCAACAATAAATCCCTAGAATGACACGGCCATAACTTTTAATGTCGAGGACAAACCAAAAGTCCGGCCAGTCTGGGCCCCAGCCGCCTTGGTTCTCAATCCAATTGTGGATGGTTTTCGGCTCACTAAAGTGCTCATGAACGGCGGCAGCGGGTTGAACTCATCTACGAGGACACGCTCAATAAAATGCAAATGGATAGGAGCCGCATTGTAGCAACCAGACCTCAAACAGTCTAATCTCTGTGCTCCGGTGTCATCCCTGGATCAGTAATGCTGACACCTCACAGTACTCGGAGGATTTATAATAGAGTAGCAATCACATACTTATTACATCGAGTATCTCACTAGAGAACTTATTACAATAAATATGGCTTAAGGCCATCTAATAACGATAACAGCAGAAGGCTTGGAAGATAAGTGAGTCCATCAACTCCAACGGCATCACTGAGTATAGAACCACGACCTAAAAACTCCTTAATCATCGTCTGAAAAGTATGCAACATTAACGTTGTAGCCCGAAACGGGTCAGCACATGGAATATGCTGGCAATGTAACACATAGAGAGTAATGGAATGAAACAGCTATACTATATGCATATTTGGCTGGTGGAAAGCTCTATGGTTACAGTTTTGCGTAAAGCCAATTTTTTCCTACTGCAAAGGAATAAATTTAGTTAACTATAATGGTGGTTGTTAAACATTGAGAATGGTTGACAACATTCTCAATCCCAATTAAACATCATCATTAACAAAACCCAACAAAATTAATTTTAGGGTAACATGTCAAGATTCACATGATAATCCAAGTACAAGATACTCAAGATGTCCATAACCGGGGACACGGCTAACCATGATTAGTTTATACACTCTGCAGAGGTTTGCGCACTTTTCCCCACAAGACTCGATCGCCTCCGTTTGGTTTCTCGCACTACATGGTGTTTGAGAAGACGGATGACCGAGACATAGTCTTTCAGAAGCGCTAGCACCTTACGATGGATAGACCGTTACACCTACTTTCCCCTACATCTGCTAGTCTACCCTGTAAGAGTTTGCATGACTTAATCAACTATGCCAGAGCCCATAATGACTTGTGGCTGCACACGGAAGTTTCTACTATGAATAATCTCATGATCCCTTTGAGCCTGGGTGGCGGTCCATAAAGAAAAACAGGCAATCCTGGAATACCCAGGTACCTCACTCCACCCAGATGTGTGTTTAAGTTGCCACCTTAGATAAACCATTAATTAACAAACTCACATCTGTCATGGATATCACTCACCCAATCCACGTCTACTAGCATAGCATCGCATAATGGCAAACGTAGAAGTAACTCCCAAAGGTTTGATAATAAACAGGTAATAGGTACTACCTCAACTACTTCCCATCCCACAATTTAATTAGATTCTAATCATGCAATGTTTGAGTATTGATCTAATGCAATAAAACTGGGTAGTAGGAAAGGTATGATCAAAGTGTTACTTGCCTTGCTGATGATCTGCGAAACCTAGAGAGTCGAAGTAACAGGCGGCGCACTCCAGTTATTCTATTGCAGACAAGCAAACAAGCATACAGTAAGCAGTCATCTAATGCACAGGTAAAAGTCAAATAAGAGAACTAACCAGAAAGTTCAACTTAAGAACTCCGGTTTGCAAAAAGAACCAAATCGAACGAAGCAACGAAAGTCAAACGGCGAAAGAAAACAACTTCGTTCTACTAATCTGGATCTAAGTCAAATTTTACCGTAGCAAAAACTTGTTTAAGTTGGTTAAACGGATAGAGGGTTTCGAGACGAAACTCCAAGCGATTGAATCGACTGATTTCGATAAACGAGCGAAAAGTTATACTAAAACGAAAATCGGATCAGAAATCGCGATCAGAAAAATCATGGATTTATTCCGAGAAAAAGAAAAACGGCGAACGTTCGCTAGGACGAACTAACGGACGAACGCTCGCTAAATAAATAAATCGGAAAAACTGATCTATTTAAAAAAAACGAAACTAAAAAAACCGACGGAAAAACCGAACGGTTTTTCAAAAAAAAAACGGCGGCATTGATTTCGAGGCGGACATCGGGCGGCGGGTCGGCGAGGCGGTGGCGTCCGGCGAGGCGGCGGCGACGGGCGACGGCGGCGGCGGCGCGAGCCGGCGGTGGGGTGGCTCGGGGCTAGGGTTTCGGCCCGGGGGTGGGCCGGCTTGTAAAGGCTAGTCGGGCCGGAGTCCCGGTCGGACACGGCCCGTAGGTCGGTGCGATTTTTTTAAATAATTACGTGCAGAAGAAAAATAAAAAGAAATACTAAACGGACTCCAAAAATCCCGAAATAAGTTTTCCCGGGCTTCTAAAATCAAGCCGCACAAGGTGAACATTTATTTGGGGCCTAAGTGCAATTTTGAAAAACGCACATTTTTCCTGAATTCAAATAAAATAACGAAAAACTTCGAAATAAAAGCTTATTTGATTTTATTATTAAATCCTCAATATTTCTTTATTTTGGGAAAGTCTTTTTATTCCCTCTCTCATATTTTTGTAATAGAAATAATTGACGATAAAATAATAAAAATCAAATGATCCTATTCTCAAAATTTGAGAAAACTCAAATATGAAAATAACGAAATCCCCAACTCTCTCCATGGGTCCTTAAGTTGCGTAGAATTTCGAGGATCAAGACCAAAAGCAAATAAAATATGATATGCATTGATGATCTGATGTATAACATTCCAAATTGAAAATTTGGGATGTTACAAACCTACCCCCCTTAAGATGAATCTCGCCCTCGAGATTCGGGTTGGCTAGAAAATAGGTGAGGGTGGTCCTTGAGCAAATCTTCCTCTCGTTCCCAGGTGGCTTCGTCCTCTGTGTGGTGGCTCCACTGAACCTTACAAAACTTGATAACCTTGCTGCGAGTGACTCGACTGGCAAACTCGAGAATCTTAACTGGTTTCTCCTCATAGGTCAAATTGTTATCCGACTGGATTGCTTCCAATGGCACTGTATCCCTCAACGGTATGTCAGCCATCTCCGCGTGGCACTTCTTCAACTGAGAAATGTGGAGCACATCATGAACTCCTGACAATCCTTCGGGCAATTCCAACTTGTAGGCCACTTCTCCCATACGCTCCAAAACTCGATATGGTCCTACAAATCGTGGTGCTAACTTTCCCTTAACTCCAAAATGCTTTGTTCCCCGAAGTGGTGATACTCGAAGATAAGCTCTATCTCCAACTTCATAAACTGTCTCTTTGCATTTAGAATCTGCATAACTCTTTTGTCTGGACTGGGCTATCTTGAGCCTATCGCGAATCAACTTCACCTTCTGTTCAGACTCTTTAATCAAGTCAGGTCCAAACAACTGGCGGTCTCCAACTTCGTCCCATGACAATGGTGTCCTGCACCTCCTTCCGTACAAGGCTTCGAAAGGGGCCATCTTTAAACTGGTTTGGTAACTATTGTTGTAAGAGAACTTTGCATATGGCAAATTGTCGTCCCAACTAGATCCATAATCTAGCGCACAAGCTCTCAGCATATCTTCAAAAATCTGATTAAATCTCTCGGTCTGTTCATCTGTCCGTGGATGAAAGCTGTACTGAATTCTAGCCTGGTTCCCAAAGTTTCGTGCAACTGCTTCCAGAACTTTGAGGTAAACTGGGTTCCTCTATCTGATACGATACTCCTCGGAACTCCATGCAGACATACGATCCTGGTCATGTATATCTTTGCCAACATAGCACTGGTGTAAGTGGTCTTTACTGGGATGAAATGAGCTACCTTCGTCAACCGATCGACTATAACCCAAATCGAGTCATAGCCTGAATGAGTCCTGGGTAATCCCGTGATAAAATCCATGCCTAACTTATCCCACTTCCATTCGGGTATCGACAATGGTTGTAACAATCCTGCTGGCTTCTGATGCTCTGCCTTCACTTTTTGACATACATCACAAACTGCTACGTACTCCGCAATAGCCTTCTTCATTCTGGTCCACCAGAAAATATCCTTCAAATCCAAATACATCTTGGTATTTCCTGGGTGAATCGAATATGGTGAATCGTGTGCCTCTTGCAGAATCAACTTCCTAATCTCCGGGTCATTGGGAACATAAACACAGTCTTCAAAGCATAGGGTGTCGTGCTCATCCTCACGAAATCCTTTAGCCTTTCCTTCACTTATTTTCTCCTTTATAGATGCAATCTCCTTGTCAGTCTTCTGAGCTTCTCTGATTCTATCCATCAAGTTGACTGAATCTCCAATGCTGCTACATAGCCTCTCGGAACTATTTCCAAACATAACTCTCGAAGATTTTCGGATAACTCCCTTGGTATTTCTCCCGTCATTAATGTATTAACATTGCTCTTACAGCTCAATCCGTCAGCTACTACATTGGCTTTTCCGGGATGGTAATGCAATCTCATATCATAATCCTTGATGAGCTCCAACCATCTTGTTTGTCTGAGGTTCAATTCCTTCTGTGTGAAAATGTATTTCAAACTCTTGTGATCCGTGTACACCTCACAATGATTTCCAATGAGGAAATGTCTCCAAGTCTTCAGTGCATGCACTACGGCTGCTAACTCCAAATCATGCGTAGCATAATTCAACTCGTGAGGTTTCAGTTGTCTAGAGGCATATGAAACAACTCTCCCTTCCTGCATAAGCACTGCTCCAAGTCCTCGACGTGAAGCGTCGCAGCACACCTCATAGTCCTTGGTCTGGTCTGGCAAAATCAACACTGGTGAGGTAACCAAACGTTTCTTTAACTCCTGGAAACTAGCCTCACATTCCCCAGTCCATTTGAACTTGGTATCCTTCTTTAATAACTCCGTCATAGGCTTTGCAATCTTGGAGAAATTCTCAATGAATCTCCGGTAGTATCCTGCAAGTCCAAGAAAACTCCGGATCTCTCCACCTGTTGTTGGTGCTTCCCAATTTGTCACAATGTCAACCTTGGTGGGATCTACTGCTAGACCTTCTCCAGATATAACGTGTCCGAGGAATCCTACTTCCTTCAACCAAAACTCACATTTGCTAAACTTGGCATATAATTGATGTTCTCTGAGCTTTCCAAGAACCAAACGCAAATGTTCCTTATGCTCCTCTTCATTCTTCGAGTAAACCAGAATATCATCAATGAACACTACGACGAACTTATCCAAGAACTCAATAAACACTTTGTTCATCATGTTCATAAAATATGCAGGTGTGTTAGTCAGACCAAATGACATAACGGTATACTCGTACAGCCCATACCTGGTGGTAAAAGCTGTCTTAGGTATATCCTGTTCTCGAATCTTCAACTGGTGGTATCCTGATCGCAGATCGATCTTGGAAAATATCTTAGCTCCTTGCAATCAATCAAACAGATCATTGATCATTGGTAGTGGGTACTTGTTCTTGATCGTTACGTCATTCAACCCACGATAGTCAACAACCATCCTTAACGATCCATCCTTTTTCTCCACTAGAAGTACTGGTGATCCCCAAGGCGAAGAACTTGGGCGAATATATCCCTTATCCAGTAACTCCTTAATCTACTTCTTAATCTCCACCAAATCCTTTGCAGGCATCCTGTATGGTCTCTTTGATATTGGCCCTGTGCTTGGCAATAGCTCAATCAAAAACTCAATATCTCTATCCAGTGGCATGCCTGGCTACTCTTCTGGGAATACTTCAGGGAAATCCCTTACCACTGGTACTTCCTCCTGCACAACTCATGTTAAACAATTTACTTGAGTCCCTTTTGGCCCATGTCGGGATACATACTTGATCCTTCTCCCTTCTGGGGTAGTAAGCAAAATTGTCTTACTGGCGCAATCGATGTTTCCCCCATACATCGACAGCCAATCCATACCCAGAATTACATCCAATCCTTGTGATTCCAAAATGATTAAATCCGAGGGAAACACATGCCTACCTATACTCAATGGCACTTGAAAACATCCTGGACTGGCCATATACTCCGCTCCCGATGAGCTTACTAGCATAGGTGTTCTAAGAACCTTAGTGGGAAGGTTATACTTATCCACAAATCCCCTTGATATGTATGAATGCGATGCACCAGTATAAAAAAGAACGAGTGCAGTAAATGACTTAACCAAAAACTTACCGATTACGGCATCCGGCTACTCTTCAACCTCCTCCACGTTAACGTGGTTCACCTGTCCCCTGTTGAAAGGGTTCAGCTTCTTCCCAGAACTTCCATTGCCATTCTGGCCTTCGGGACATTCATTGGCATAATGTCTGGTCTTCTGACACTTAAAGCAAGTGACTTGGCTCAGGTCCTTCTTGGCTGGGGTTGATGGGTTGGTACGGTTCTGGCCGTTGCTTCCTCCATTCCCATTACCATTCTTGGTGCCATTGTGATTGTGCGTGCTACCTCCTCCATGAGTATGCTGAAAATGTCCTCCCGATCTAGGGGTAAAACGTGGCTTCTGCTGAGCTCCTGAATTGTACTTTCCTTGTCCATACTTCCTCTTGCGGTTCTCAATTTGCTGCTGCTTGCCTTCAATCATAAGAGCACGGTCTACCAACTCCTGGTAGTTGTTGAAGGTTGCTACCATCAACTGCATGCTCAACTCATCATCTTCCAGAAACTTCTCCTGTTTAGCTGCATCTGTAGCAACGTCATCTGGGGCATAACATGCTAATTTACTAAAGTCCTCCACATATTGGCCAACTGTTCGTCCTCCTTGGCGCAAGTTGCGAAACTCACGCATCTTCATGGCCATAGCTCCTGCTGAAACGTGGGCAGTACGAAAGGCCTGCTGAAACTGGTCCCATGTGACAGTGTCGACAGGGAAAGTCGCTGTGAAATTCTCCCACCATGATGCTGTGGGTCCTTCAAGCTGATGTGCGGCAAACTTCACCTTCTCCGCATCTGTGCATCCTATTGTGGTCAACTCTCTAGCTATCTTACGGAGCCAATCATCTGCTACTATCGGCTCGGTGCTACTGGAAAACACCGGCGGATTCAGCCTAAGAAAACGGGCTAAGTGGTCAACAGGTGGTGGTGGTGGTCGTGGTGGGTTGTTGTTGTTGTTCCCCAGATTCTGATGCTGGACTAGCAACTGCATCAATGTGTTCTGCTGCTGGATCAACTGGGTGAGCTCCGGTGGAAAGGTAAATCCAGGGTCATGTCTCGGAGGCATCTGAGGGTTTAGAAAAGATGAGATGTAAGAATAGAGGGGGTCTAGAGAGAAAACACTACCCATATGAACATGAGGCAAAAGCAAACAATTCACTTCATTCAATCAAACAAGGTCATACAATCGATCTAACTATCGCAAAAGTGCTCGGACTAATATATTTACATGGTGGACTACTACTACTGGTGAAGTGGTCTACTAGAAGTATTCTTCGGTTGCAGACTCCATGATATCTGCTCCGGCTTCATCAACATAGTCATCATCGCTATCATCTAGGTCCGAGTCGGTGTCGTCGATGATGATGTAGTCTTCCGAGCGAATCTCCTTGGGTTCTTCATCTTCTTCTACTGGGGTAGGGCCTCCCATAAATATCCCGATCTTCATTGTTAGGTCGGCATTCTTGTCCACTAATACTTCAATTTCTTCTTCATAATCTTCACGTGTAGCTTTGAGTTCTTCCTCCAGTTCTTTGATTCTTGTCCTAGCCTTCTTCAGGTCTATCATGTCGGCGCACATCTGGTTCTCCTGTCGTCGAATGTGCTGGTTTAACTCCTGGATAAAAGCTGCAATTGATCTATCCTTCCTGGTGCTGATCATCTCCCAGTGCTCATCTCGGCGTCCACAAATCTGGTAGATAGTATCCTTGAGATCATTGTGGTAGACTTCTCCAATGCGTCCCATGGCGATGTGAGCTGCCATGCTCATTCCTACACTCCAAGTTGGTGCATCAAAAGAAAACTCTATGGGCTCAGTGACTGGCATGAACGTCCTTCCTAGAACTTGAACTTGAATCATCCAGCGCTCTTCTTCAGGTAAAGTGGCGTTGTAGGTTCCGGTGAAGCTGGGTACTCCTATGTTCAGGTATCTCGTGACTTCCTTGAAGTGACGTCCAAAGGGTGTATCTTCATCCGGTTGCGTGAACTTGTCCCTTGCATCCGCCATCCTAAAGAGTAGAAAAGATGAGAGGTCAGAAGAGAAGAGAATGAATAGTGGTCTATGTCTTTAGCTTAGTGGTCGTGTCGTACAGTCAGCGTGTGCTCTGATACCATCTCTGTAGCGACCAGACCTCAAACTGTCTGATCTCTGTGCTCCGGTGTCATCCCTGGATCAGTAATGCTAACACCACACAGTACTCGGAGGATTTATAACAGAGTAGCAATCACACACTTATTACATCGAGTATCTCACTAGAGAACTTATTACAATAAATATGGCTTAAGGCCATCTAATAACTATAACAATGGAAGGCTTGGAAGATAAGTGAGTCCATCAAATCCAACGGCATCATTGAGTATAGAACCACGACCTAAAAACTCCTTAATCGTCGTCTGAAAAGTCTGCAACATTAACGTTGCAGCCCGAAATGGTTAGCACATGGAATATGCTGGCAATGTAACACATAGAGAGTAATGGAATGAAACAGCTATACTATATGCATATTTGGCTGGTGGAAAGCTCTACGGTTATAGTTTTGTGTAAAGCCAATTTTTCCCTACTGCAAAGGAATAAATTTAATTAGCTATCATGGTGGTTGTTAAACATTGAGAATGTTTGACAGCATTCTCAATCCCAATTAAACATCATCATTAACAAAACCCAACAAAATTAATTTTAGGGTAACATGTCGAGATTCACATGATAATCCAGGTACTAGATACTCAAGATGTCCATAACCGGGGAAACGGCTAACCATGATTAGTTTATCACTCTGCAAAGGTTTGCGCACTTTCCCCCACAAGACTCGATCGCCTCCATTTGGTTTTTCGCACTACATGGTGTTTGAGAAGACGGATGACCGAGACATAGTCTTTCAGAAGCGCTAGCACCTTACGATGGATAGACCGTTACACCTACTTTCCCCTACATCTGCTAGTCTACCCTGTAAGAGTTCGCACGACTTAATCAACTATGCCAGAGCCCATAATGGCTTGTGGCTACACACGGAAGTTTCTACTATGAATAATCTCATGATCCCTTTGAGCCTGGGTGGCGGTCCATAAAGAAAAACAGGCAATCCTAGAATACCCAGGTACCTCAATCCACCCAGATGTGTGTTTAAGTTTCCACCTTAGATAAACCATTAATTAACAAACTCACATCTCTCATGGATATCACTCACCCAATCCACGTCTACTAGCATAGCATGGCATAATGGCAAACGTAGAAGTAACTCCCAAAGGTTCGATAATAAACAGGTAATAGGTACTACCTCAACTACTTCCCATCCCACAATTTAATTAGATCCTATTCCTGCAATGTTTGAGGATTGATCTAATGCAATAAAACTGGGTAGTAGGAAAGGTATGATCAAAGTGTTACTTGCCTTGCTGATGATCCGTGAAACCTAGAGATTCGAAGTAACAGGCGGCGCACTCCGGGTATTCTATCGCAGACAAACAAACAAGCATACAATAAGCACTCATCTAATGCACAGGTAAAAGTAAAATAAGAGAACTAACCAGAAAGTTCAACTTAAGAACTCCGGTTTGCAAAAAGAACCAAATCGAATGAAGCAACGAAAGTCAAACGGTGAAAGAAAACAACTTCGTTCTACAAATCTGGATCTAAGACAAATTTTACCATAGCAAAAACTTGTTTAAGTTGGTTAAACGGATAGAGGGTTTCGAGACGAAACTCCGGGCGCTTGAATCGCCTGATTCTGATAAACGAGGGAAAGGTTATACTAAAACGAAAATCAGATCAGAAATCACGATTAGAAAAATCACGGATTTATTCTGAGAAAAAGAAAAACGACGAACGTTCACTAGAACGAACTAACAGACGAACGCTCGCTAAATAAATAAATCGGAAAAACCGATCTATTTTAAAAAAACGAAACTAAAAAAACCGACAGAAAAACTGAATGGTTTTTAAAAAAAACGGCGCCATGGATTTCGAGGCGGACCTTGGGCGGCGGGTCGGCGAGGCGGCGGCGACGGGCGGTGGCGGCGCGAGCGGGCAGCGGCGGCTCAGGCGGGGTTGGGGCGGCTCGGGGCTAGGGTTTCGGCCCGGGGGTGGGCCGGCTTATAAAGGCTAGTCGGGCCGGAGTCCCGGTCGGACACGGCCCGTAGGTCGGTGCGATTTTTTTAAATAATTACGCGCGGAAGAAAAATAAAAAGAAATACTAAACGGACTCCAAAAATCCTGAAAGAAATTTTCCCGGGCTTCTAGGATCAAGACCAAAAGCAAATAAAATATGATATGCATTGATGATCTAATGTATAACATTCCAAATTGAAAATTTGGGATGTTACACGCATCGAGCAAAGCAATACGACCTTTCGAGGAATCATTCCCACTCGGGAAGCAAGATGCGCAGGAAAAATTAAACTAGACGAGGTATTCGGCACGCCGGAGAACTATCGGTCCGAAGAGATAACCTTCCAAGTGGCCCCTTTCAACAGTGGATATCACGCCCTGTTGGGGCGAGATGCATTCACGCGCTTTCAAGCCATACCTCACTATGGGTATATGAAGTTGAAGATGCCCATGCCAAACGGTATTATCACTCTCGCCAGTGATCCGGACATAGCGCTCCGCGCCGACAACAAAACCACATCCCTGGCCCTCGAAGCACTATCTGAGGCCCTTGCGGCCGAAGAATTAACCACACTATGCTCCATGGTGGATAGGGACGACGTAATCCTCGATAAGCGGCCCAAATCCACCTCCTTCAAACCAGCGGATGAAATAATTAAATTTCAAGTTCACCCGACGGACCCCAAGAAGACAACTTCCATCGGAGCACAGCTGAACCCGACGGTCGACACCACATTATGCGTGTTCCTGCGCGAGAACTGGGAAATATTCGCTTGGCACCCTTCTGATATGCCAGGAATCCCACGCAGATTGGCCAAACACAGCCTCAATATATTAAAGGGATACAAGTCGGTCAAGCAAACACTGCGGCGCTTTTCCAAACCCAAACACAAGCTATGGGGGAGGAGCTCGCCAAGTTAATTGAGTCTGGGTTCATAAGAGAAATAAAACACCCAGACTGGCTAGCAAACCTGGTGATGGTACCAAAGAAGGATAAATCCTGGCGCCTGTGCATCGATTTCAAAGACCTCAACAAGACTTGCCCCAAGGATACCTTCCCCGTCCCCTGCATCGATCAGATCATTGACGCTACTGTAGGACATGACTCACTATGTTTCCTCAATGCATACTCCGGATACCATCAAATCAAAATGAAGGAGTCTGATCAAGCCACAACGACATTCATTACCCAATATGGGCCTTTCTGCTTTAACACTCTGCCCTTCGGGCTGAAGAACACCGGCGCCACCTACCAACACATGATTCAAACATGCCTGGAGAAACAAATCGGCAAGACGGTCGAAGCATATATGGATGATGTCGTCATCAAAACTAAGCACGTCGAGTCACTAGTAGACGACCTGTGTCTCACATTCGACAACCTCCGTACATATGACATCAAGCTCAATCCGGAAAAGTGTGTCTTGGGTGTCCCCGCCGGAAAACTGCTGGGCTTCATCTTTTCCAATAGAGGAATTGAGGCAAACCTAGCCAAAATCCGAGCTTTGTCACAATTGGTGATACGTCCATTTTGCATCATTCTTTTATATTGATATTTATTGCATTATGGGCTGTTATTACACATTATGTCACAATACTTATGCCTATTCTCTCTTATTTTACAAGGTTTACATAAAGAGGGAGAATGCCGGCAACTGGGATTCTGGGCTGGAAAAGGAGCAAATATTGGAGACCTATTCTGCACAGCTCCAAAAGTCCTGAAACTTCAAAGACGATGTTTTTAGAAATATATATAAAATACTGAGTGCAAGAAGTTCACCAGGGGGGCCACACCCTGCCCACGAGGGTGGGGGCGCGCCCTACCCCCCTGGGCGTGCCCCCTACCTCGTGGGCCCCCTGGTGGCCCTCCGATGGCCATCTTCTGTTATATGGAGTCTTTCGATGAGGAAAAAAATCATAAGCCATCTTTCCGGACGAGACTCCGCCGCCACGAGGCGGAACCTTGGCGGAACCAATCTAGGGCTCTGGCGGAGCTGTTCTGCCGGGGAAACTTCCCTCCGGGAGGGGGAAATCATCGCCATCGTCATCACCAACACTCCTCTCATCGGGAGAGGGCAATCTCCATCAACATCTTCACCAACACCATCTCCTCTCCAAACCCTAGTTCGTCTCTTGTATCCAATTCTGGTCTCCAAGTCTGGGATTGGTACCTGTGGGTTGCTAGTAGTGTTAATTACTCCTTGTAGTTGATGCTAGTTGGTTTAATTGGTGGAAGATCATATGTTCAGATCCTACATGCATATTAATACCCCTCTGATTATGAACATGAATATGCTTTCTGAGTAGTTACGTTTGTTCCTAAGGACATGGGAGAAGTCTTGCTATTAGTAGTCATGTGAATTTGGTATTCGTTTGATATTTTGATGAGATATATGTTGTCTCTCCTCTAGTGGTGTTATGTGAACGTCGACTACATGACACTTCACCATTATTTGGGCCTAGAGGAAGGCATTGGGAAGTAATAAGTAGATGATGGGTTAATAGAGTGACAGAAGGTTAAACCCTAGTTTATGTGTTGCTTCGTAAGGGACTGATTTGGATCCACATGTTTCATGCTATGGTTAGGTTTACCTTAATACTTTTGTTGTAGTTGCGGATGCTTGCAATAGAGGTTAATCATAAGTGGGATGCTTGTCCAAGTAAGGACAGTACCCAAGCACCGGTCCACCCACATACCATATTATCAAAGTACCGAACGCGAACCATGTGAACGTGATGAAAACTAGCTTGACGATATTCCCATGTGTCCTCGGGAGCACTTTACATCATATAAGTGTTTGTCCAGGCGTGTCCTTTGCTACAAAAAGGATTGGGCAACCTTGCTGCACTTTATTTACTTTTGTCACTTGTTGCTCGTTACAAATTATCCTATCACAAAACTATCTGTTACCTATTATTTCAGTGCTTGCAGAGAATACCTTGCTGAAAACCGCTTATCATTTCCTTCTGCTCCTCATTGGGTTTGACACTCTTACTTATCGAAAGGACTACGATAGATCCCCTATACTTGTGGGTCATCAAGACTCTTTTCTGGCGCCATTGCCGGGGAGTGAAGCGCCTTTGGTAGGTGGAATTTGGTAAGGAAAAATTTATATAGTGTGCTAAAATTTACTATCACTTGTTACTATGGAATGTAATCCTCTGAGGGGCTTGTTCGGGGTATCTTCACCCCGACCAGTAGAGCAAAGAGTTGCTCCTCAACCTACTGAACCTACTGAAAATGAAAATGTCTGCTTTGAAATTCCTTCGGGTATGATAGAAAAACTGCTAGCTAATCCTTTTGCAGGAGACGGAACAACGCATCCTGATGAGCACTTAATATATGTGGATGAAGTTTGTGGATTATTTAAGCTTGCAGGTGTACCTGGAGATGTTATTAAGAAGAAGGTCTTCCCTTTATCTTTGAAGGAAGATGCATTGACATGGTATAGGCTATGTGATGATACGGGGTCATGGAACTACAAACGATTGAAATTGGAATTTCATCAAAAGTTTTATCCTATGCATCTTGTTCATCGTGATCGCAATTATATATATAATTTTTGGCCTCGCGAAGGAGGAAGCATCACTCAAGCTTGGGGGAGGCTTAAATCAATGTTATATTCATGCCCCAATCATGAGCTCTCAAGAGAAATGATTATTCAAAATTTATATGCTTGGCTTTCTGATAACAATCGCACCATGCTCGATACTTCTTGTGCTGGCTCTTTTATGATGAAGACTATTGAATTCAAATGGGATTTATTGGAAAGAATTAAACGCAACTCTGAAGATTGGGACCTCGACGAAGGTAAGGAGTCAGGTATGACACCTAAGTTTTATTGTGTTAAATCTTTTATGTATACCGATGCTTTCCGTAAATTTAGCACTAAATGTGGACTTGACTCTGAGATAGTAGCTTCTTTCTATGAATCTTTTGCTACTCATGTTGATCTCCCTAGGGAGAAGTGGTTTAAATATCATCCTCCCATAGAAGTAAAAGTAGCTGCACCTATTAAAGTTGAAGAAAAGACTATCACTTATAATGATCCTATTGTTCCTACTGCTTATGTTGAGAAACCACCTTTTCCTGTTAGGATAAAAGATCATGCTAAAGCTTCAACTGTGGTTCGTAAAAGCAATATTAGAACTTATACACCTGCTGAGAAAATTAAAGTTGAACCTAATATTTCTATTGTTAAAGATCTCTTGTCTGATAATATTGATGGGCATGTTATTCATTTCCGTGATGAGACTGCTAGAATTGCTAAACCTTGTGCTAAAGATAAACCTAGATCTTTGGTAGGCATGCCTGTTATTTATGTTAAAATAGGAGATCATTGTTATCATGGCTTATGTGATATGGGTGCCAGTGCTAGTGCTATACCTCATGACTTATACAAAGCAATTATGCATGATATTGCACCTGCTGAGATAGAATATATTGATGTCACAATTAAACTTGCCAATAGAGATACTATTTCACCAATTGGAATTGTTAGAGATGTTGAAGTCTTGTGCGGGAAAACTAAATATCCTGCTGATTTTCTTGTTCTTGGTTCCCCACAAGATAGCTTTTGTCCCATTATATTTGGTAGACCCTTCTTGAACACTATTAATGCTAAGATAGATTGCAAAAAGGATGTTGTTACTATTGGTTTAGGTGATATGTCTCATGAATTTATTTTCTCTAAATTTCCTAGACAACACCGAAAGAGGAATTGCCTAGTAAAGATGAAATTATTGGTCTTGCTTCTATTGCCATACCTCCTAGTGATCCTTTAGAACAATATTTGCAAGACCATGAAAATGATATGTTTATGAATGAAAGAAGGGAAATAGATGAAGTATTCTTTAAACGGGAACCCATCCTGAAACACAATTTGCCTGTTGAAATCCTAGGGTATCCTCCTCCACCCAAGGGTGGTCCCGTGTTTGAGCTTAAACCGTTACCTGATGCTCTTAAATATGCTTATCTTGATGAGAAAAAGATATATCCTGTTATTATTAGTGCTAAGCTTTCAGAGCATGAAGAAGAGAGATTATTGAAAACTTTGAAGAAGCACCGTGCTTCTATTGGATATACTCTTGATGATCTTAAGGGCATTAGTCCCACTCTGTGTCAACACAAAATAAATTTGGAGGAAGATGCCAAACCATTTTGTGATCATCAACGATGGCTAAATCCTAAGATGAAGGAAGTGGTAAGGAAGGAAATACTAAAGCTTCTTGAGGCAGGTATAATTTATCCAGTTGCTGATAGTCAGTGGGTAAGTCCTGTCCATTGTGTCCCTAAGAAGGGAGGTATTACTGTCGTTCCTAATGATAAAGATGAGTTGATCCTGCAAAGAATTATTACAGGTTATAGGATGGTAATTGATTTCCGCAAATTAAATAAAGCTACTAAAAAAGATCATTACCCCTTACCTTTTATCGATCAAATGCTAGAAAGATTATCCAAACATACACATTTTTGCTTTCTAGATGGTTATTCTGGTTTCTCTCAAATACCTGTGTCAGCCAATGATCAATCAAAGACTACTTTTACTTTCCCTTTTGGTACTTTTGCTTATAGACGTATGCCTTTTAGTTTATGTAATGCACCTGCTACCTTTCAAAGATGCATGGTGGCTATATTCTCTGACTTTTGTGAAAAGATTTGTGAGGTTTTCATGGACGATTTTTCCGTCTATGGATCCTATTTTGATGATTGCTTAAGCAACCTTGACCGAGTTTTGCAGAGATGTGAAGAAACTAATCTTGTCTTGAATTGGGAAAAGTGCCACTTTATGGTTAATGAAGGTATTGTCTTGGGGCATAAAGTTTCTGAAAGAGGCATTGAGGTTGATAAAGCCAAGGTTGATGCTATTGAAAAGATGCCATGTCCCAAGGACATCAAAGGTATAAGAAGTTTCCTCGGTCACGCCAGTTTTTATAGGAGGTTCATTAAGGACTTCTCAAAAATTTCTCGGCCTCTGACTAATTTATTACAAAAAGATATACCATTTGTTTTTTATGATGATTGTGTAGAAGCATTTGAAATACTTAAGAAAGCACTGATCTCTGCACCGATTGTTCAGCCACCTGATTGGAATTTACACTTTGAAATTATGTGTGATGCCAGTGATTATGTTGTAGGTGCTGTTCTAGGGCAAAGAGTTGATGAGAAATTAAATGTTATTCAATATGCTAGTAAAACTCTAGATAATGCCCAGAGAAATTATGCTACTACTGAAAAAGAATTCTTAGCAGTTGTATTTGCTTGTGATAAGTTCAGACCTTATATTGTTGAATCTAAAGTAACTATTCACACTGATCATGCTACTATTAAATATCTTATGGAAAAGAAAGATGCTAAACCTAGACTTATTAGATGGGTTCTCTTGCTACAAGAATTTGATTTGCATATTGTTGATAGAAAGGGAGCTGAGAACACCATTGCAGACAACTTGTCTAGGTTAGAAAATGTTCTTGATGACCCACTACCTATTGATGATAGCTTTCCTGATGAACAATTAAATGTCATAAATGCTTCTCATACTGCTCCATGGTATGCTGATTATGCTAATTACATTGTTGCTAAATTTATACCACCTAGTTTCACATACCAGCAAAAGAAAAAGTTCTTCTATGATTTGAGACATTACTTTTGGGATGACCCACATCTTTATAAAGAAGGAGTAGATGGTGTTATTAGACGTTGTGTACCTGAGCATGAACAGGAACAGATCCTACGCAAGTGTCACTCCGAGGCTTATGGAGGACACCATGATGGAGATAGAACTTCACATAAGGTATTGCAATCCGGTTTTTATTGGCCTACTCTCTTCAAGGATGCCCGTAAGTTTGTCTTATCTTGTGATGAATGTCAAAGAATTGGTAATATTAGTAGATGTCAAGAAATGCCTATGAATTATTCACTTGTTATGGAACCATTTGATGTTTGGGGCTTTGATTATATGGGACCTTTTTCTGCCTCCAATGGATACACACATATTTTAGTTGCTGTTGATTACATTACTAAGTGGGTAGAAGCTATTCCAACTAGTAGTGTGAATGATTGAGTGAAATTTTGGAATGTTATATTAAATAGATAGATAGATTGATTGTTTGATTGTTGTGTGATTGATTGAGTGAAATTCGAAACTTTTTGAAAGTTAAATGAGAGGGAATCAAAGGACTTTCCCAAACTTTCCTTGTTCATTTTGATCTCCGTGAATTCAAATTCTTTTCAAATACAAAACCCTCGAGAGAAGATGACATGACTTCTTCCATTTATTTAAATGACAAGGGTTTTTGAAAACATTTGAATTTCATTTGGAAAATATTTCCAATCGAGAAACTTTATGCAACTCAATGATTTTCAAGAGCGAAGATAAAATGACTTCTTCAAAACATATGAAATATGAGTTGGGAGTTTGAAAGAATTAAATTCAAAAACCCCTTTGAATTTATTTCCAATTTGGAGCTATTTGAGATTTATTCAAATTATTTTCTCCAAAATAAAAATAAATGGAAAATAGGGTAACATGATTCCCTACATCAGAAAATTGGAGAAAAATTTATTTGAAATCATTTTGGTATTTTTAAAATGATTTTATTGGATTTTATTAGACCAAAAGCACTCTTTGAATTATGTGAATTTGTGAGGATTTTATTTGGCATTATAAAAATGTCCATGTTGTAGAAAATCTTTTTCTGCAAATTTTGGTATATTATATGCCTATATAATTTTATTTATTTATTTTGTTTTGTTTATTTTTCCATTGTCTGGAAAATCTTAAAAAAAAACCTCCGTCGCCGACTAGGCCGGCTCAGGGCCCAGCCGACCATGTCGCCAGGCCGTGGCCCAGCGCCCGCCGCCTTCCTCCTCCCGACGAGAGTTCGTCGTGAGCACGACGCCCCGCCGACCTCGATGGCCGTGCCATCTCCGGCCTCCTCCTGCACCCTCGCCCACGCCTCCCCTCGCCCCTCCTCATAAAAGGCGCCGCCCCGGGCCCCGCCTCTCTCTCCTCGTCGCCCCGCGCCGCATCTCGCTGGAGATCGCCGCCAACCGCCGCCACCATCGCATCGCGCTGCACGCTGCCGCCGCCCGCGCCTCTGTCCGCCGCCTGCCCACGTGCGCCGCCGTTCCGCCTCGCCTCGCCGCGGCTGCTGTCAGGACCCCGATTCCAAGTCACATCGATCTAGCCGGTAACACCTCATATCACTTTGCGGCCTCACGCACGGTATTCCCACGGGTGTCGCCTTACCATGGCCCGGAACCGTTTGCGCCTTTTGGCTCACGTATATGATAGTGTCGCTAGCATCCATATGACAGAGAACCCGGGCCGACATGGCTAGTCGAGAACCCAAAGCGGCACTAACCTATGGGGATAGGCATACATGAATCACATCGAGCATGTCGGTAAGCAGCGTGTGAATCCGGGCTGTAGCACTTGGCTAACAGGACTCTAGGAACCCGGGCTGTAGCAGGCTAGGCAGGACTCCGGATGTCACCACGTGACATTTCCCCGAAGGGACAGACACAGGAATGAAGTGAAACACATGCCGGTCAGTCAAGTGTCCTGAGCAGTAGTGCTGGGCTAACAGGACTCCGGTGAACCGGGCTGTAGCGAACTACTATGGATCATGGAAGCACTAGACTACATTTCCCCATAAGAGAGGCTGCCAAGGATAAACAACTAGATTGTCGGATCCCACACATACCAAGCATTTCAATCATACACACAATATGCTCGATATGTATAAATACAACATGGCATCACAACATAACTCTACAACTCAAGTATTTATTCATTAGGCTCCGAGGAGCGAGATATTACAAACATGGGTCTCAAGACCTAACAATCATAGCATACAAATCAAAGCACATGCGGAAGCTTAACATGTCTAAGTACAGACATCTACAAATGAAAAGGCTGAGAAGCCTGACTGTCTACCAGATCCTACCGAGGCACAAGATCGTAGCTGAGGTATCAAGCTAAACATCGAAGTCCACGCGAAACTACTAGCGAGACTGAAGTCTCTCTGCAAAACATAAATTAAGCAAACATGAGTACAAAAGTACTCAGCAAGACTTACATCAGAACTAGCTACATATGCATCGGTATCAACAGGGGGGGGGGGGTGGTGGAGTTTAACTGCAGCAAGCCAGCTTTGACTCGGTGGCTATCTTAAACTACGACTGCAAGTAACTCTTTTGAGGTGGCGCACACGAGTCCACATATTCACCATTCAATACACCACAATGGATCCGCTCCCGTCTCCCTACGAGAAGGCCATCCATAGCACTCACACTTCTCTTGCGAGTTTTAGAGTATCCACTTTCACTTGTCTATGAACTGTTATAGGCAACCCAGAAGTCCTTTACCGCGGACGCGGCTATTGGAATAGTTTTATACCCTGCAGGGGTGTACTTCATCACACATGTTTCCACCACTTGGCGTCTGCACACGACATGTGCTCGGCAGACTTCAAGCGAAAGCCGACGTGGGTGTAGACCACGACCTGACTAACCGCACAAGTCTCTAGTCCAGGTTTATCGCCTATTCGGGTTCCATCCGCAAGGAGATCCGAACGGGGTGTCCTCAACGGCCCCAAACGATGTGTACAGGGTCCCGAGATGCCAAACGGGCGGCCGGCATACCCGGCCACAGTGTATCTACCGCATCATAGCCCACCCCTAGGGTCAGCGCTACGCACATCCGCCAACACATATCCTATAAACACCAGAAACTAGTTGCAACTCCTGGACAGAGGACGAGAGGGGTCAGTAAGTCGAGCGGGGTCATATTTTAGGGCCCAATGTGTGGTAGTAGCTGTTTCATGGATCACAAACACAGAACTCAGTTCCTGAGAACGGTTTCAATGAGACAACCCATCATGTACTCCTACATGGCCTCTCACCGCTACCTTTACCAAATCGTGTTCACACACTTTGCTCACACACAGTAGGACATGTTCACTACTTTCCAATTCATCCCCGATGAATCAGACCTGACACAACTCTAAGCAATACCAGGCATGACAAGCAAACATGAATGAGTAGGCACATCAGGGCTCAAACAACTCCTACTCATGCTAGTGGGTTTCATCTATTTACTGTGGCAATGACAGGTCATGCAGAGGATAAGGGGTTCAACTACCGCAGCAAGTAACAGTTGAATCGTTGTTGTCCTAATGTAGTAAAAGAGAGCAGGAGCGAGAGAGTGGGATTGTATCGAAACGAACAAGGCGGTTTTGCTTGCCTGGCACTTCTGAAGATAATATAGCTCTTCATCGGTGTCATCGAACTCATCTTCGGAATACGCCTACCGAGAGGGGACAAGCACCGGCAATAGAGAAGAACACAATCAATGCAAATGCGACAATATGATGCATGATCATGACATGGCAATATGCTATGATTTGTGCTAATGCATCTAGCAACAATTTAAATGAAGTCCATATGAACCAAGGGTTCATATGCAAACTCCATAAGGGGTATTTAAAATGCCATTATCATGTTTTCACTTATACAGGTGTTATAAGTTGGTTGAACATGCATGAAAGTAGCATAAATGGATAGATTGGATTTTTCTGATAATTTTTCATATATAATTTATTTCATTTGGAGTTACGGTTGATTTTCTATGATTTTTAGAAGTTTAGGCAATTTTCTGGAATTTCCTGTAAAAGAATAAATCCAGAAAAGAGTTATTGCATCAGCATGATGTCACTATGATGTCAGCGGTCAACGGGCGCGGTCCAGGTAAACCCTGACCAGTGGGACCCACTGGTCAGTGGTTAGTTAGCTAACTAAATTTAGTTAGCGTTAAACTAATACTAATCCTAGTTTAGTTAGTTGCCTGGGGCCCACATGTCAATGAGCCAGGGGAGGTCAAACCCCTGATCAGCTGGGTCAAACTCGACGGAGTTGACCCGCGTGTCGTCGCCGGGACACCAGAGACGGCGGAGGGCATCGGAAAAGCTCCTCCGGCGACCAAATGAGCGGCGGAGAGGCTCTACGGGGAGCTGGCGATCGCGCGTATCAAACGGGGCAAGCGGGAGCAGCTGGGGTGGACTGAGCTCGTCGGAAGGGAGCTCGCGGCGGCGGCCAGAGTTCGGCCAACAATGGTTTGCGTGTTGCGGGGCATGTCCGGAGCCGTGGATGCTCGTGATCGACCCGCTGAAGTGCAGCGAGTGCAGCGGTGGGCTCGGATGCGTGCTTGCACGGCCGTGGTCGCGGTGGCGACATGGCCGACGGCGAGGAGCTATCAGCTCCGATGGCTACGGTGGTTAGAAGGCGCGGACGAGCACGGGGAGAGAGGGGAAAAGGGCAGGGGCTCACGCCGATTCCAGTAGAGGCAACGGCAAGGCTGGGGAGGGGCTGGAGCTCACGAATCCCTGGTAAGTTCGCCGGCGGTCAGAGGTTGAAGACGAGGTCGGGGACGACGCTGTAGGGCTTCCGGCGGGGCCTGGCTCGGTGAGGGGGTGGAGGACGAGGTGGCGGAGCTTCTGGGCGCGTCGGCGAGGCGTGGGGTGGCCGGTGGCCATGGCTACGGCGAGGGGGGAGAAGGAGTGGATAGGCCAGAGGGGTTGGGGCGGTTGCGTGGCGCATCCAGCTAGCCTCCAGCGTCGGCGGAAGCAGGAGGGGGCTCGGCGCGTGCCGGCGCGCGGCGACCACGCGCGCGGCGTCCGACTGGCGGGAGCAGGACGACGACTGGCAGCGCCAGGTGGTGGGCTGGGCCAAAACAGGTGAGGCCCAGGTGAGTGCCAGGTAAAAACCCTCTCTCTCTCTCTCTTTTATTAATTGTTTCTGTTTTCTAATTTCTGCAATTGTTTTGGTCTTTATTAAAAATGCCAGAGCATTTCCAAAAATCCCGAATATAGTTGTGGGCACTGTTGAAATTATTCCCAACAGCCCTCAACTAGTTTCAGAATTATTAGAGCATTTAAAATATTTATAGGATTTAAATGCCCCAATTCAAGTACAATATGAGTTAATTCAAAAATCCAGAAATGACCTAGAAATATGTTTATCATTTTTGGCAGAGGTTTTTACCTTTATCAGAAATGATGAACATTTCCAAAGGCATTTTGGGATCATTGAGAATATTTCATTGTGATCCTAGTTGGATTTCATTTGGTGCTAGGGTTTGAACATCCCCATTTCAAGTTTAGGAAAAATTTAAACATGATGCACACATGAAGCTAGCCTAGTGCAATGCCAGAAGCTAGGGATGTGACAACTCACCCCCACTATACAAGAATCTCGTCCCGAGATTCGGGACGTGAGGTGAGAGGACAAAGGGGATGCAAGGCTTAACACAATCTTCATGATCCAACTGCTTCAGATTGATCTTGGCGTCCTTCCTTTCAAGATCTTCATCCAACATAATGACGACGGGCAGGAACTCTACCGGAATCGATCTTCTCAAAGATCGGGCAACTCAAGATCAACTCTTGGGGTGAGATATAAAACATCTCTCGAGCTGAGACATGAAACATACATCCAGGGGGATGGAGTGTAACAGATGACGAAGGTCCAGTAGGTAGGCAACAAATCCACGCTCGATCATGACGTAGCAAGGAGTTAGCTGCCATAATTCCACAACGGGGCACCTTGGGGGAGGTGACTTGTTGGATTGTTCCCTTAAGTGGCAAAAAGAATTACTTTTGATTCAAAGATCATTGAAACTCTTTATACCAGCCTAAGGCAAATCACAATCGATCATTTGAAGGAGTTTGAAGGAATGATATACTTGGACTAGAATGGATGATGTGGACTACCTTGTTGAATACAACATAATGGATGAATTTGCTTGCGCGTGCTCTCAAGAACTTGAGCATTTCCATATTCATCAAGATTCTACCAACATCCGAGTCGAGGATCCTGGCAACACATCTTACTACCTTGACGAATAGTGATGGACAATGCAGATGCATAGAAAGACAACCCTTTCTCGATTTCACCTTAGCGAGGCCAAGGGAATGAAATCTGGAGGATCGACCAAGAGACATTTAGCACTCTGCTTCTAATGTTCTCCTTGATGTACTGGTTACCACGGTCATGCTTTAAAGCATCAACATAGTCATCAAGTAGTGGTCGGACTTCGGAATACAAAGGATCCATAAGGAACAACTACTGGAGTAAATCCTACGAAATCCTTATGGGGAGGTGGCCAACTTTCTCAATCAAGATACTACAATAATAAGTCTTCCGGTTGGGTGTGTTGGCCACAACATCCACTTTACCGGGTTACCGAGAGACCAATATTACAGTCCTTGAGAAATGTTCCAACCATCATATCTGCCTGGGATTCAGATCTGGTTGGTGTCAGGATAATACAGACTCATCGGGTCTGGAAAGAAAAATGAAAGTTTGCAACACAAATCGACGAGATGACGTTGCGAGATTCTCATGGGAATGAACTACGATAGTAAGCTCCAAAACATGAGCCGGTTCTGCCACAAGCATGTGAACACGTTGTCCTAGACAAGCATGGCCACCTGGTAGTCTTTCAACGAAACACTACCGAGTTCAGGAGGGAACCATCAACGAGGATATCGAAGTCCTTGCGTAAGTCTAGCTCCTAAGAAGAAACTTCTTCTCCCTAAACAAGTCAATCAGTGGCTTGGTGTGCTAGGGATACGTATGTAATGAAGATGATTAGTCTATCAGACCATAGAATACTTCGCACGTGCATGACTGACTTGGGATGATTATAGAGGAAGCAAAACTAACTTTCTCGAATTCACGGCGGCAACTTTCACCAAATGCACGTGAATCAGAGGTAGTCACTTTTTTTTATCCAAACATATGCTTCATGAATGAAACATGAAGATAATGCTTATAAAGTTTCCAATACTAGCTGGATGTTCAACACGAATCATGGAGAAGGTAGTAGTGTTGTTGATGGGCTCAACAACAATTCATCCAGGTTTCCATGGAGATGGAATTCCATAATTATGTGAACAAGTGATAGCATTGGTCAGACCCAAAAGATATAATGGTGTATGCTCGAGGGATCAACCACGAGTAAGACAACATTATGAACATTGTTGGTTCTGATTTGATTTGATGATAGCCCATACTCAAATCAAAGTTTTGATATGACAATAGGTCCAACAATTGATCACAGGGACCAATCGATGAAGATATCATCTATCTTCAACACACACAAATATATCCCTTGAGATGAACTAAGCTGGCAAGCTTTTATCTTCCAACTCTCCAAGTTATTGTTTAGCTTAACCAACTAGCTCAGGGGGGGTAACCAACACAGATTCTTGGAGAATGGCTGGTTTGCAAGAAACCAACTTGATCACGAACTCCACATAGCGGTCAGGTGACAACTTGGTAATACTTCCGATAAGATATTCAAAAAATCACGAACCACCGATATGTTACAAGGCTCGAGAACAATCTTTCTTTTCAGGGCAAGATGATATGATCAAAAGAGCGAGGAATGACACAATCCTAACTCATTGATCGAAGAGTGCACCGGGGAAAATGGACTAGGTCGCATGATAAATCTTATGATGATGATTCAATAACCAACACGCTAAGAATGAAATTATTGTCCATTAACTACCAAGCAACAGAGTTGCTAGGAGTATTGATTTCACACATCACGATTCACTTGCCGACATTCTGGTTACAACAACACGGAACCAAGGAATGAACAATGATGGCAAGAAGTATCACTAAATCAAGAACTCAAAAGAGGTGGTGCAATTCTCATGACATTCTTGATAAGAAGAAGGTGACACTCCACGGTAGAACAGAGCAAAAGCAAGATTGGCATTTTTATCTGCGGATTACAACTGCTTTGACCCAATCCTAGAAATGGATAAGGTACTGGAGTTTGTTTCTCCTAGTCATTACGAGATAGAATGGCTTGACAGAATGCAAGAGTAAAGGCAACGATGAACGAATGCACGCATACTCTTGACTATCAATTGATAGACGGAGGTCAGAAACAACTAAAGAGGCACAACTCAAAGGGACATATATTTTTCTGAGTTGTGGATGCATAGATTAGTATGTCGAGCAAAGCTCAACATTTCTTCCGAATAACCCATGCAGAAAGGTAGAACTGACAGAATCACAATGTAGAATGGAGAACCCATTAAGAGCACTCTGGTTGTGATCTTTTGGTTCAGAAGAACTTCTGCCATAAGCAGTTCATGATATTTGGAAGAAGGAAATACCACGGACCTCGAGGATTATCGCAAAGGTTACTAATATCCTAAAGATACGAGCAACACGATCAACACGAGGTAAGTAGAGTGAATCTTGGGTCAAGAACCCATGAGTAGAATACCTACTATTAAATGGCATCACGGGATGCTTTCGAGAATGGTGGCCAGAATCATCACACCGGGAACACAAAACATGGCTAGATTACTAGGTGACTCCCCAAAACACCTAGGTCATAATAATAGCTCCAACATATATGTCGAGGTAGTAGAGTACCTCAACAAACCGTTAGTGTGCTTAATCTGGCCCAAAAGGACAACGGAAACGGGAAGAAAGGATTTGCATATGCACCAGACTAGTTAGAGACCTGGGATGACTCGGACAGCATAACGGTTGTAAATGCTCAAAATGATTTGAGACATCATGCAAAATGGTGGCATAACCACTCAACAACAGAATATCAAGGTTCCGAGATCAACTATCAACACACAGAAGATAGTAGGAACTGAACTGGGGCTTGAACTCAACAATCCTAGGCAACTACGGTTTAGCAACACGTCATCCTGAGAGATAGAAGAGAAGACTAGTTCTTAACCCCCGCAGAAAAGAAGAGGGTGACTCAGATCAGAAGGCATAGGGTAAAGGAGTAAAAAGAGCCTTACGTTCCCTTCCACAATCAATCCCCTTATACAAGTAAAGCATTTCTAGACTCAACTTCAACCAGTTTGGCTTGGTAATCCTACAGGCAGTCAGGCTCTGATACCAAAGCTGTCAGGACCCCGATTCCAAGTCACATCGATCTAGCCGGTAACTTCTCATATCACTTTGCGGCCTCACCCACGGTATTCCCATGGGTGTCGCCTTACCATGGCCCGGAACCGTTTGCGCCTTTTGGCTCACGTATATGATAGTGTCGCTAGCATCCATATGACAGAGAACCCAAGCCGACATGGCTAGTCGTGAACCCAAAGCGGCACTAATCTATGGGGACAGGCATACATGAATCACATCGAGCATGTCAGTCAGCAGCGTGTGAATCCGGGTTGTAGCACTGGGCTAACAGGACTCCGGGAACCCGAGCTGTAGCAGGCTAGGCAGGACTCCGGATGTCACCGTGTGACATTTCCCCGAAGGGACAGACACATGAACGAAGTGAAACACATGCCGGCCAGTCAAAGTGTCCTGAGCAGTAGTGCTGGGCTAACAGGACTCCGGTGAACCGGGCTGTAGCGGACTACTATGGCTCATTGAAGCACTAGACTACATTTCCCCATAAGAGAGGCTGCCAAGGATAAACAACTAGATTGTCGGATCCCACACATACCAAGCATTTCAATCATACACACAATATGCTCGTAAATACAACATGGCATCACAACATAACTCTACAACTCAAGTATTTATTCATTAGGCTCCGAGGAGCGAGATATTACAAACATGGGTCTCATGACCCAACAATCATAGCATACAAATCAAAGCACATGCAGAAGCTTAACATGTTTGAGTACAGACATCTACAAATGAAAAAGGCCGAGAAGCCTGACTATCTACCAGATCCTGCCGAGGCACAAGATCGTAGCTGAGGTATCAAGCTAAACGTCGAAGTCCACGCGAAACTACTAGCGAGACTGAAGTCTCTCTACAATACATAAATTAAGCAAACGTGAATACAAAAGTACTCAGCAAGACTTACATCAGAACTAGCTACATATGCATCGGTATCAACAGGGGGGTGGTGGAGTTTAACTGCAGCAAGCGAGCTTTGACTCGGTGGCTATCTTAAACTATGACTGCAAGTAACTCTTTTGAGGTGGCGCACACGACTCCACATATTCACCATTCAATACACCACTATGGATCCGCTTCCGTCTCCCTATGAGAAGGCCATCCATAGCACTCACACTTATCTTGCAAGTTTTAGAGTATCCACTTTCACTTGTCTATGAACTGTTATAGGCAACCCAGAAGTCCTTTACCGCGGACGCGGCTATTGGAATAGTTTTATACCCTGCAGGGGTGTACTTCATCACACATGTTTCCACCACTTAGCGTCTGCACACGACATGTGCTCGGCAGACTTCAAGCGAAAGCCGACGTGGGTGTAGACCACGACCTGACTAACCGCACAAGTCTCTAGTCCAGGTTTATCGCCTATTCGGGTTCCATCCGCAAGGAGATCCGAACGGGGTGTCCTCAACGGCCCCAAACGATGTGTACAGGGTCCCGAGACGCCAAACGGGCGCCCGGCATACCCGGCCACAGTGTATCTACCGCATCATAGCCCACCCCTAGGGTCAGCGCTACGCACAGCCGCCAACACATATCCTATAAACACCAGAAACTAGTTGCAACTCCTGGACAGAGGACGAGAGGGGTCAGTAAGTCGAGCGGGGTCATATTTTAGGGCCCAATGTGTGGTAGTAGCTGTTTCATGGATCACAAACACAGAACTCAGTTCCTGAGAACGGTTTCAATGAGACAACCCATCATGTACTCCTACATGGCCTCTCACCGCTACCTTTACCAAATCGTGTTCACACACTCAGCTCACACACAGTAGGACATGTTCACTACTTTCCAATTCATCCCCGATGAATCAGACCTGACACAACTCTAAGCAATACCAGGCATGACAAGCAAACATGAATGAGTAGGCACATCAGGGCTCAAACAACTCCTACTCATGCTAGTGGGTTTCATCTATTTACTGTGGCAATGACAGGTCATGTAGAGGATAACGGGTTCAACTACCGCAGCAAGTAACAGTTGAATCGTTCTTGTCCTAATGCAGTAAAAGAGAGCAGGAGCGAGAGAGTGGGATTGTATCGGAATGAACAAGGGGGTTTTGCTTGCCTGGCACTTCTGAAGATAATATAGCTCTTCATCGGTGTCATCGAACTCATCGTCGGAATACGCCTACCGAGAGGGGACAAGCACCGGCAATAGAGAAGAACACAATCAATGCAAATGCGACAATATGATGCATGATCATGACATGGCAATATGCTATGATTTGTGCTAATGCATCTAGCAACAATTTAAACGAAGTCCATATGAACCAAGGGTGGGAGGTCAACCCCTGGTCAGCTGGGTCAAACTCGTCGGAGTTGACTCGCGTGTCGTCACCGGCGACAGCAGAGATGGGGGAGGGCGTCGGAAAAGCTCCTCCGGCGACCAAATGAGCGGCGGAGAGGCTCTACGGGGAGCTGGCGATCACGCGCATCAAACAGGACAAGCGGGAGCACCTGGGGTGGACTGAGCTCGTCGGAAGGGAGGTCACGGCGGCGGCCGGAGTTCGGCCAACGGCGGTTTACATGTTCCGGGGCATGTCTGGAGCCGTGGATGGTCGTGATCGACCTGCGAAAGTGCAGCGAGTGCAGCGGTGGGCTCGGACGCGTGCTTGCACGGCCGTGGTCGCGAGTGTGACAAGGCCGGCGGCGAGGAGCTATCGGCTCCGATGGCTACGGTGGTTAGAAGGCGCGGACGAGCACGAGGAGAGAGGGGAAAAGGGCAGGGGCTCACGGCGATTCCAGTAGAGGCAACGGCGAGGCCGGGGAGGGGCTGGAGCTCGCAAATCCTTGGTAAGTTCGCCGGTGGTCAGAGGTTGAAGACGAGGTCGGGGACGACGCTGCAGGGCTTCTGGCGGGGCGTGGCTCGGTGAGGGGGTGGAAGACGAGGTGGCGGAGCTTCTGGGCGCGTCGGCGAGGCGTGGGGTGGCCGGTGGCCATGGCTACGGCGAGCGGCGGCTGCCTTTGCGCTCGGGTGTGCTGTGAGGAGAGAGCAGAGGAGGGGGAGAAGGAGTGGATAGGCCAGAGGGGTTGGGGCGGTTGCGTGGCGCGTCCAGCTAGCCTCCAGCGTCGGTGGAAGCAGGAGGTGGCTCGGCGCGCGGCGACCACTCGCGCGGCGTCCGACTGGCGGGAGCTGGACGACGACTGGCAGTGCCAGGTGGTGGGCTGGGCCAAAACAGGTGAGGCCTAGGTGAGTGCCAGGTAAAAACCCTCTCTCTCTCTCTCTTTCATTAATTGTTTCTGTTTTCTAATTTCTGCAATTGTTTTGGTCTTTATTAAAAATGCCAGAGCATTTCCAAAAATCCTGAATATATTTGTGGGCACTGTTGAAATTATTCCCAACAGCCGTCAACTAGTTTCAGAATTATTAGAGCATTTAAAATATTTATAGGATTTAAATGCCCCAATTCAAGTACAATATGAGTTAATTCAAAAATCCAGAAATGACCTAGAAATATGCTTATCATTTTTGGCAGAGGTTTTTACCTTTATCAGAAATGATGAACATTTCCACAGGCATTTTGGGATCATTGAGAATATTTCATTGTGATCCTAGTTGGATTTCATTTGGTGCTAGGGTTTGAACATCCCCATTTCAAGTTTAGGGAAAATTTAAACATGATGCACACATGAAGCTAGCCTAGTGCAATGCCAGAAGCTAGGGATGTGACAGCTGCCGCCCACCGCCGCACCCCGCCGCGAACGGCGGAGCCCACCGGACTCGCCGGAGTCCACAGACTCGCCGGAGAGCTGCCGGTTTTCCGCCGAAGATCGCCGAACCGCCAAGGACCGGTATAAAAACCGAACCTTAGATCGGTTATTTTTGGGTTTCTCGGTTTTTCTTTAAAACGTGCCTTTTTCTTTTAGTCTAAATTATTTGACGAACGTTCGTTAGTTAGGGTTTGCATCGAACAATTTTTTGTTCGTTGGTGTCCGTTAGGGAACGTTCGTTTAGTAGCCTTTTCATTTTATTTTCTTTTTTATTTCTGCCAGGGACCCGTTTGTGATTAAAGTTTTACAGATTAGTCCATGTTCTTCAATCTATCACTACTTTTCACTCCTTAGTCCAAATACAATGAAACCAACGCTCACGTCTTCATTACGATCTCCTCTATCCGGATAAACTACTTAAACATGTTTTTGAAAGTTTTAAAATTTGAATTAGATTAGATTTGTATTCAAACTTCGTTTGATCATAACTTGAGTTTTATAACTCTGATTTAGTCTATTCTTTTTGCAAATCGAAGCTCTTGACCTAAACTTTCTGATAAGGCCAAATTCACATAATTTTGGTACTATTAGAAATTGTTTTATGTTGCAAGAGTTATTTGCTTGATTTTGATGTTTTCCGAACTGTTTTTTTCGTTCTTCCCGATCTTCTGAGTGATTGCTTATGTGTCGTTACTATTGCTTGCTTACGATAGATTGACCGGAGTGTGACGAGTAGAACTATCAAGAGTTTTGAGTGCGAATCATCTTCATCAACATTGCAGGCAAGTTCATACTTTGATCATATCCCTTTCATACCCAGTTTTTATGCATTAGTTTCACACTCAAACATTGCATGAGTAGGATTGATAACATGTGGGTACTGGGAAGTAGTTGATGAGGTAGGAACCTATTGCCCTGCATTCAAACCTTGGGAGTTACTATTACGTTATGCTTATATTGCCATGCTATGCTCGTAGATGTGGATTGGGTTTGAGAGTATTCATGACAGATGTGAGATTGTTAATTAATGGATTACTTAAGGTGGCAACTTTAACACACATCTGGGTGGATTGAGGCACTTGGGTATTCCAGGATTGCCTATTTTTTTATGGACCGCCACCCAGGCTCAAAGGGATCATGAGATTATTCATGCTAGAAACTACCGTGTGCAGCCACAAGCTACTATGGGCTCTAGCATAGTTGACTAAGTCGTGCGAACTCTTACAGTGGTAGACTAGCAGATGTAGGGGATGTAGGTGGTATGGTCTACCCATCGTAAGGTGCTAGCGCTTCTGAAAGACTATGTCTCGGTCATCCATTTCTCAAACACCATGTATTGCGAGAAATCCAACGGAGGAGATCGAGTCTTGTGGGGAAAAGTGCGCAAACCTCTGCAGAGTGTATAAACTAATCATGGTTAGCCGTGTCCCCGGTTATGGACATCTTGAGTATCTAGTGCTTGGATTATCATGTGACTTTAAATAATTTTGTTGGGTTTAATGATGTTACTTAATTGGGATTGAGAATGCTGTCAACCATTCTCAATGTTCAACAACCACCATGATAGTTAAATAAAATTTATTCCTTTGCAGTAGGGAAAATTTGGCTTTTCGCAAAAACCTTATAACCGTAGAGCTTTTCCACTAGCCAACTATGCATGTAGTGATAGCCATTGTTCATCATTCTCTATGATATGAATTTGCCAGTACATTCAATGTACTGACCCTTTGTGGCTGCAACATCTCATGTTGCACGATTATCTTATGACGAGTAAGTGATATGTTAGGGTTACGATCTCTACACTCAACTTTGCCGTTGGTGTTGATGGGAATCCACAACCTTGTTACTTCCGCTATTTGGATTGAGGTAATAGTATTTACGTTACTTTTTACATGTGATTTACCTTTGTTATAAATCCTCGAGTACTGTGTGTGTTAGCATACCGATCCAAGGATGACACTTAAGCACAGAGACTTGACCGTGTGAGGTCGGGTCGCTACACCATCGACGGGGGCGTCGGTAGGGAAGCTCCGGGGGGTGTGGACGAAGCGTCTCCAGTGGGGAGTACGAATGAGCCGCTGCAGATGCGCTACGGTTGACGAGAGTATCGGCAAAGCAGATCCGGCGCCGTGGACAAGGCCGGCACTGAATGGGTTGTGGTACAGTGGTGGATGAGCAGCCTACTTGCTTCTAGGGGAGGTGGGAGCGGTAGATGCGGCCGCAGAAGTAGATCCGACGAGGTGGACGCCGCTGGCAGTGAATGGCCTCTGGTACGCCGGTGGATGAGCAGTCTAGGGTTTCGAGAGGGGAGGGGAGAAAGGCCGATGAAGTACGGATGGTGTGATGTAAGATGCTCTGGTGCTGTCGAGTTAGTCGTTTTTGCGGGAGGGGGAGAGGAAATGGGGGTGTCGTGTGGTGGGGGGAACCGGAAGATACCAAAGCTACCCCGACCTATTATGTAGATGAGGGCAGTATTGTAACTGTTGGTCTCCGTGCACCAAGGACAAAAGGGGAATTTCGCATGCTAAAGACTAAGGTGGCGGAAATTTTAGAACGAGGTGGGAGATTTTGCCGCCTACGGGATCGTTCATATCCAGTTTCAACTAATTTTAGACCGTGCTAGCGGGAAGGTCATGCGAGACTATGTACACGGGGCACGCGTCAGCAGTTAATAACTGGTGTGAAGTCCACCCTAGAAAAAAAGACAATAACTCGGGATGATGCGCCGATAACTTGGATGTTCACACGGGCGCGACCAATCATACGGGTGTAGTGGCGCGTTCACAAGAAAAGGGATCAAACACTCAGCCTATGTATTTCTCATGTAAATAGATAATTTAGTGCAATTGGTTATTTACTTCAAACATAATGCATTGACGTGCTAGTGTAGAGGCGCACAAAAAGAAATGGATATTGTAGTCCGCTACTTAAAAGTGTTACCTCATATGATTACATAGCCTCCATTTCATAAATTGCGTACCCTTTGAATTCATATATGAATATTACATATATTACTTCATAATAGAACCTTAAATCATCCAAGACTAATGATTGAATGCAAGAGTAACAATGGTGCATGTTCATGATAGCTACATTGGTTGTTTGAAGAAACATCACTGTAACTTTGGCATGCACAACTGAAAAGGTTTATTTAAATAGAAAAAAATGTGATACGTGAGTGTCCAATCTTTATAGCGTTGAATCGATATTGTACCTTTGGCCACGATACAAAGTAGATATTGATTTATGTTCAAGCAACGCACGTCCACGATCGCTAGATAGTGATACGTGAATGAATTGTGCAATCTCTCTCACACGCATACATATCTCATTTCCCTGTGGGCATCGGAATCACACACGCGCACTTCGTGTATTTCTCTCCCTCCGTCCAGGTTAGAATTCGTCTTTCTACCCCATCCTACAAGTCTCTCACATAGAAACACACACGCTCTCTCTGTCATACACGCCCACCCCTTTAATTCCGCCCACCCACAGCCACTAATGTCTCAAAGTATAATAATGTCTCTCTCTCTCACACACACACACACACATGCACGTGCGCTTGCATTTGCATGCACACCGTTTTGTATCTTTGTGATGCTTTAAGTATGCCTCGCACAAATGCTATCTACATATCCCTTAATATAGCTAGATATGTGTCACAGAAACTCCTTCTCCCTACTAGCAAGATGCCCATGCGTTGCACGGAACATCAAGATGCATTTGTATGAGTAGTTTATATTGTGGGAGAAAAGGATGAATGAGGGAATGCCTTATTTGCAAATGCAGAGAGGGGTGTTGGTATCTTTTTACAAAATTGCCACCGTTTCCTTCCTATCCGTCGGATATAAATCGGATGGCCTATATTGCAGGATGGCAGAAACACCATCACCACCAACTTTGTTTTTATAAGAGTAGAGATATGTAAGCGTCATTGCCCCCCCCCCCCGACACACACACCCACACCTACACAGCCACACACACACACACTTCCCAACATAGAAGGAGTAGGGTGACACCTCGATCTTGATACTAATCTATCGACTGGCTTCTCTCTCAAACACACACACACGCACACACACACTACCCGACAACGAAGGAGTAGGGTGGCACCTCGATCTTGATAGTAATCTATTTACTCCTCTTTCAAACACACACACACACACACACTCGCTAGTTGTGCCTCTGTGCCTACCGCGCACACTCTCGATACGTCTTTCTCCCTCCCACCCCCCCCACACACCAACAATGACAGCAGAAGGGTGACAACTCAATCTGATCGTAAACTGTCAATTGGTTTCTCTCTCGGACATTGTGTCTTTGTGCCTCGCTCAGTATCCCCCTCGATATTTAGACTTCTCGCACGCGCACAGCTGTAGTGACGATGACGCTGAACCCAGTGTGCCTCGTTTTTACTGGCCTCATGTGATAGTTTTCACCCTGTTTTCTGTTAATTAACAAGGCAACCTTTCCTTTGTTACTATAAGTGAATCTGAAATCATTCGGGGCAGACATAAAATATATCACTTCAACCCAATTATCGCAGTAACTATTTTAAAAGAAACTAGCTAGATGCCCGTGCGTTGCACGGAACATCAAGACGAGGGAAGGCTCTATTTGCGAATGTGGAGAGGGGTGTGGGTATATTTTTGCAAACTTGCCATAGTTTCCTTCCTATCTGTTAGATATAAATCCGACGGCCTATATTGCAGGATGGCACGCACACCATCATCACCAACTCTATTTTCTACTCCCTCTGTTCCTAAATATTTGTCTTTCTAGAGATTTCAACAAGTGCCTACATATGGAGCAAAATGAGTGCATCTACACTCTAAAATATGTCTACATATGTGGTAGTCCATTTGAAATCTGAAAAAGACAAATACTCCCCCTGTTCCTAAATATAAGACCTTTTAGAGATTCTACTATAAACTACATACGGATGTATATAGACATACTTTAGAGTGTAGATTCACTCATTTTGCTCCGTATATAGTCTATAGTGGAATCCCTAAAAGTTCATATATTTGGGAACAGAGGGAGTATTTAGGAACGGATGGAGTATAAGAGTAGACATGGAGATATATCTCCAGCATGGTCTACAACAAAAATATGATGGACTGGTTAGCGCTGGATGCTCGCTACGCGATGACATGAGTTCGAATTATGTCTTTAACTTTAGATTTTTATATTATATATTACTTATTTAATATATACTTCTTTCGCTACTGTATTGACAGTGGAACCCATAGAGTACTAGGAATACAAGATTGCGGATGGACTTGTTTCTTTTTAACTTTCTGTACGAAGTTGTAGCCACCCTGCAAGTAACGTGTAAACTATACATGCAATTAACTTTTTATAGAGGGACAATCATACACACAATTAACTCAAATGGATTGGATGTCACTCTATTATTTCCAGCATAAGAGCATCTCCAATAGCAGCCGACAAATTTCCTTCCGCGGAGGACGACATCAAACGCCAGCGGCATACATTTTCACAACTCTAACCAACCAGATGAAATTCGTGCAAACACAGACTGATTTCATATAAGCATGAAGGATTTCATATAAAAAAGCCGGATCATCATATAAACATGATGGATTTCATTACATTTACATGAACTAAGCGGTGCCAATCCAGCTCTCTTGGTACAATTAATACTCCCTCCGTCCGGAAATACTCGTCCTAGAAATTGATGTATCTACACTTATTTTAGTTATAGATACATACAATGTATCCATTCTTAGAACAAATATTCCCCGCCAGCTGGAGAGGGAGTACATAATCTAAATGGATGCCCGCGAATCCCTTTGTCTTCCTCACGTTCGGTAGACACTTGCGGGGTCGACGAAGGTCCTCGAAAGAGATGAAGCAGCAAAGAAACCACCTGAATGCGCAGTCGTCGCCTCGGCGGTGGCCTTCATGGGACCCAAGTGGCAGCGGCCTCCCGTGTTCTACTTCTCCTCGATGATGGCGGCGGACACGGAGAAGCTGGCCACCAACTCGTCGCTCTCCATGCACCCGGCTTCTGTCTCTGCCTGCATGGTGCTGCCGCAGGCATGGGAGGCGCGCCCACAGACACTGGTGGCGCGGTACGACGCGGCAGCGATGACGCCCGTACCGGTGTGCTCGCTGCCGTGCTGGCGTGGAGCAGCTCGCCACTCCTCATCGAGCTGAACTGGAGCGGCGAGTTGCTGAACCACGCGCTTGCTTGGGGTGGCAATTGGCTCCGTCGGGCCAAGCGAGGTTGGTGAAGCACCGAGCGGCCTCGCCCGTATCAGGAGGGCTCGGCGGGCCACCCAGCCGGGTAATATGCCGGAGAACGGCTCCTCGGAAGCCATCGGAAGAGTGGAGAAAATGGTGAAGGAGGAGATGGGGGAGCGGTGGAGGGGTGCGATTCTCGCCTGCTGTCTGTCTGGCCTCGTGTGAATAGAGGGCGGACGGTAGGAGCTTGACCGGCATCTGGCCTCGTTTAAACTGAGGGCAGACGGGAGGAGCTCGGCCTTTGTTGCGTTTAATTCCAGCACGCTCATGAACAGACATGTGGCCGGAGCAGATTTCTTGGTTTGCATGCAGATTTAATGGAGGGAGGAGGCGTGTTCAGCCTTGCGTGCAGTGGGTGGCGCAGTACTATTTGATTTGATAGCGGGCGACGCAGTTCCCGATACGGCTTTAATGCAGACGAGGGAGGGAGTAGCTCTTCCCGAAATTTTGAACAACCAATGCATCCTCCATCAATTAATGCATGAGGGAAGTTATGGGAGGAGGATCGGGAAAAGAGGCTGCACGATGTGAATGCATCTACCACATTGTATGCACCTAAGCATTTGCCTAAGCACCTACACTACGCGAAAAAGTCCTTGCTCCAGACCCTTGGCAGCGATGCGCGCGAGCGGCCAGCGGCTGTGCCAGATGGTCCATGATGCCGGCCTGTGGCATCACGCCGAGGGTCGTCTCCAGACAGTGTTGGCGATCGGCTGGTGGATGGCCGCCGTCGACACCAACTACGACTCTCAGTTGGAGCAGAATATCGTTGCCACAAGCAACAAGTTCACCCTCCTCAAGAAGCTTGCGGACGACATCGCCGTACTCCTCCAGCCCGCGCGCCCGGTGATGCGGAGCATCCTACGATCATCCCCATGTACACTCAAGCATACGCCTTTGGGCCTAAGGTGAACTCGCTCCTTCCCGAATCTTCCCTTTCCGCACGTAAGACATGGATGCTACTTCAAGCACGAACCTTGTGCATACTCAGGTACACCCGAGGAGACCATGGAGAAGCCAAGGACCAAGGCCAAGCATGCGCGGAAGCGACGATGGAAGAAGACGAAGACAGCTCCAGGACCCGGACATCCGGCCCCAGGCCTAGACATCCGTCCGCTAGAGACGACCCCTACAGCAACAGCCTCCCAGTCGCTAAGTGCTACAGGCCCCGGACATCCGGCGTCAACCCCGGACATCCGGTGTGATGAGGACATCAATACCATTGTTACACCCACAGCCCATGCTGCTATACATACTGGACCAATTACTAGAGCTCGTGCACGCCAATTGAATTATCAGGTACTTTTGTTTCTTGGTAACGATTCTAATGTTCATGAGAATATGATGCTGCCTAAATTGGATACATTTGTTTTGCTTACAAATGAAGGGCCTAGCTTGGACAAGAAAGATGAACCTTGGAGCAAGTTCAAGCATGGAGATGATGGCATGCGCAAGGGGAACAAGAACGGAGTTACAAGTGATGATTCCAGGACTCTGAAGCCACCATAATGAGTGAGGGAGTCCTGGATTAGGGGGTGTCCGGATGGCCGGACTATACCTTCAGCCGGGCTCCTGGACTATGAAGATACAAGATTGAAGACTTCGTCCCGTGTCCGGAAGGGACTTTCCTTGGCGTGGAAGGCAAGCTTGGCGATACGGATATGTAGATCTCCTACCATTGTAGCCGACTCTATGTAACCCTAACCCTATCCGGTGTCTATATAAACCGGATGGTTTTAGTCTGTAGGACAACATACACAACAACAATCATACCATAGGCTAGCTTCTAGGGTTTAGCCTCTCTGATCTCGTGGTAGATCTACTCTTATACTACCCATATCATCAATATTAATCAAGCAGGACGTAGGGTTTTACCTCCATCGAGAGGGCCCGAACCTGGGTAAAACTTCATGTCCCTTGCCTCCTGTTACCATCCGGCCTAGACGCACAGTTCGGCACCCCCTACCCGAGATCCGCCGGTTTTGACACCGACATTGGTGCTTTCATTGAGAGTTCCTCTATGTCATCGCCGTCAGGCTTGATGGCTCCTACGATCATCAATGGCGATGTAGTCTAGGGTGAGACCTTCCTCCCCGGACAGATCTTCGTCTTCGGCGGCTTCGCACTGCGGGCCAATTCACTTGGCCATCTGGAGCAGATCGAAAGCTACGCCCCTGGCCGTCAGGTCAGATTTGGAAGTTTAATCTACACGGCTGACATCCGCGGGGACTTGATCTTCGACGGATTCGAGCCACTGCCGAGCGCGCCGCACTGCCCTAACGAGCATGATCTAGCTCTGGTGCCGAACAGTGCCCTGGAGGCCGCACCCGCATCAGTGACCCTTAATTCAGAGCCAGCTGCGCCGATCAAGGATGGGTGGTTGGACGCCGCCTCGGGGGCTGTGATCCCAACGGCGATTGAGCTGAACACCAGCCCCGCACTCCGCGAGACTCATGACTCCAAGGAGCCGGAGTCCTCTCCGGACTCCGAACCCTCCGCGCCCTTGCCGATCGAATCCGATTGGGCACCGATCATGGAGTTTACTGCCGCGAACATCTTTCAGCACTCGCCTTTTGGCGATATCCTGAAGACACTGAAGTCTCTCTCTTTATCAGGAGAGCCCTGGCCGGACTACGGCCAGCAAGGTTGGGATTCAGACGATGAAGAAATTCAAAGCCCACCCACCACCCACTTTGTAGCCACTGTCGACGACTTAACTGACATGCTCGACTTCGACTCCGAAGACATCGACGGTATGGACGCCGATGAAGGAGACGATGAAGAACCAGTGCCTATCAGGCCCTGGAAAGCCACCTCGTCATATGACATATACATGGTGGACACCCCAAAAGAAGGAGATGGTGATGGAACAGCGGAGGATGACCCCTCTAAGCAACAGCCTAAGCACCGGCGTCAACGGCGCCGCTCGAAATCCCGCCAAAACAAATATGGTGATTCCAGCACGGGAGATAATAATACTCTGGAAAGGGCCGAAGAAAACCCCCTCCAGCAAGATTTAGCACAGGAGGATGGAGAAACCATCCCTCATGACAGAGCGGCAGACAGAGAGGTCGAGGACAATAATTATATGCCTCCCTCCGAAGACGAGGCAAGCCTCGACGACGATGAATTCGTCGTGCCATAGGATGCCGTCGAGCAAGAGCGTTTTCAACGTAGGCTTATGGCCATGGCAAGAAGCCTCAAGAAAGAACAACAACAGCTTAGAGCTGACCAAGATTTGCTAGTTGACAGATGGATTGAAGTCCTTGCGGCCGAAGAGAATAAACTCGAACACCCCTCCAAGAGCTACCCAAAGCGCAGGTTGCTACCCCGATTAGAGGAGGAAGCACTTGATGCGGCCGACCGGCCACCTCGTGGCCGCGACAGAGAGGCCTCTCGGCCCTCCACTCAAGCCGCACCCCGTACCAAGGCACGGGAATATGCTCCGGACTTACGAGATATGTTGGAGGACAAGGCAAGCCAAACAAGATCAATCTACAGATCGCGTGGGCGCCCCACGGCTTGAGACGGTAACCGTCACGTTGGCCACAAATTCGGCAGGGCCGAACACAGTTGACAAAGCTCATTGGAGCTACGTCGTGACATAGCCCAGTACAGAGGTGCCGCACACCCACTATGCTTCACAGACGAAGTAATGGATCATCAAATCCCCGAGGGTTTCAAACCCGTAAACATCGAATCATATGATGGCACAACAGATCATGCGGTATGGATCGAGGATTATCTCCTTCATATCCACATGGCCCGCGGTGATGATTTCCACGCCATCAAATACCTCCCACTCAAGCTTAAAGGACCAGCTCGGCATTGGCTTAACAGCTTGCCAACAGGATCAATCAGTTGTTGGGAGGACCTAGAAGCCGCATTCCTCGACAATTTCTAGGGCACTTATGTGCGACCCCCAGACGCCGATGACCTAAGTCACGTAATTCAGCAGCCAGATGAATCGGCCAGGCAATTCTGGACACGCTTCCTAACAAAGAAAAATCAGATAGTCGACTGTCCGGACGCCGAGGCCCTAGTAGCCTTCAAGCACAATATCCGTGACGAGTGGCTTGCCCGGCACCTTGGACAGGAAAAGCCGAAGTCTATGGCAGCACTCACGACACTCATGACCCGCTTTTGCGCGGGAGAAGACAGCTGACTTGCTCATAGCAACAATATGACCAAGAACCCTGGTAATTCGGATACCAGGGACAGTATTGGCAGGTTGCGTCGCAACAAGCAGAAGCGCCACATTAACGACGACATACGGCAGTTAATGCCGGATTCAGAGGCTCTAAATCCGATCAGCGGAAAAAGCCATTCAAAAGGAATCCTAGGGGCCCGTCCAGTTTGGATCGAATACTCGACCGCTTGTGCCAGATACATGGCACCCCCGAAAAGCCGGCCAATCACACCAATAGGGATTGTTGGGTGTTCAAGCAGGCAGGCAAGTTAAATGCCAAAAATGAAGACAAGGGGCTGCATAGCGACGACGACGAAGAGCCTCGGCCGCCGAACAATAGTGGACAGAAGGGTTTTCCCCCACAAGTGCGGACGGTGAACATGATATACGCAACCCACGTCCCCAAGAGGGAATGAAAGCGTGCGTTAAGGGACGTATACGCGGTAGAGCCAGTCGCCCCAAAGTTCAATCCATGGTCCTCTTGCCCGATCACCTTTGATTGAAGGGACCACCCCACTAGCATCCGTCACGGTGGATTTGCCGCATTGGTTCAAGACCCAATTATTGACGGATTTCATCTCACTAGAGTCCTTATGGACGGCGGCAGCAGCCTGAACCTGCTTTACCAGGATACACTGCGGAAAATGGGCATAGATCCCTCGAGGATTAAGCCCACAAAAACGACCTTTAAAGGCGTAATAACAGGTGTAGAGGCCAACTATACAGGCTCAGTCACACTTGAAGTGGTCTTCGGATCTCCGGATAATTTCCGCAACGAGGAGTTAATCTTCGACATAGTCCCATTCCGCAGTGGCTATCACGCACTGCTCGGGCGAACCGCATTTGCCAAGTTCAATGTGGTACCGCACTACGCATACCTTAAGCTCAAGATGCCAGGCCCTCGAGGAGTAATTACGGTCAATTGAAACACCGAACGCTCCCTCCGAACGGAGGAGCACACGGCGACCCTTGCAGCGGAAGTACAAAGCAGCCTCTCCAGGAAGTTCTCCAGTCCGGCCACTAAACGACCGAACACCGTCAAGCGCGCCCGGAGTAACCTACAACAAGACCGCCTGGCACGATCCGAGCAGGCATAGCAATGCGGCCCCAACCCCAGCCCTAGCAAAAAGGCGACGACAGTGCTTCGCATACATAACTATGCTCTAGAAATACCATGGGTACAGGGGGAGGGGCACCATCACGGCACGCCCGAATCACGGCTTAAACCGCACCAGGGGCTACCGATTTTTTAATTTTCTCTTACTTTCAGGACTCCATTCTTCGGAAGGCCTGTTCGGCAGTACAATTGCCACACAAATGATGCAAGAACCAGGGAAGCAGACAAGCCATGCCGCATTACGGAACTCCCAGGTGGTCTCTATCACGAGCAGTATACCTGTTTCGCATATTATTCCGCAGCTTGCCCCTGGAACGGACATGTTAAATAGTCCAACTTTTTGCTTATCGCATTATTTGTATCGTTCTGCTTTGATCGCAGCCCTCTTTAATAAACAATGCATAGCTTTTGTCTATTTTTGCATTACTCTTTTTTTATATGTTCCTTAACGACATGTTGCGCCCGTACACTTTGGTACGGCCAAAATACGCCAGGGGCTTAAGTACCCCTCAACATGGTGTGAGAAGTCCGAACACTTTAACAGGTGCGGCACCCCGAACTTATAGCATTATATGCATCGGCTCCGAATCATGTCTTGGGTCAATAGTTGGGTTTGCCCGGCTCCTATGTTTTGGTGCCTTACATTCCGCTATATCGGCTAAGGTAGCCCTAGGAGAACCACTGCGATTGTGCCCCCGTTGAGCTGGGTCGAGCACCTCAGTGGAGAAAGCTAAAACTGAGTGTCATGATGAAGCGAGAGCTGGTCGCTGTTCGAGAGGTTTTTTCGAGTCCTTAAAGACTTATGCCGCTTAGGGCGAGGAGTCGGCTCCGTCCGGCCAAGGCGTGGATAGCGCCCCGAACTCGGTCTTCCGAATACCAAGGGCTTCGCCGAAATTTAAAATTATAGAATTCTATGGCTAAGTGAGAGTGTTCACACATTATAGTCCGATTGCCTTGTTCGTTGGGCTGAGCGCCTCCCTCGAAGGACCGAAACATGGGAAAAAGAGCGGTCAGGTTGATCCCCGAACACCCAAGCACTAGCGGCACGGGGGCAGAAGCCAACGACTCGCCATCTCTTAGAATTGATAAACAGCCGCACAGAAGGTAATATTTTAAATTCAAACAGCATTGCTTAGCGCATATGAACAAGTTTTCAGCGCAGAGGACAAAACGAGCGAGTTTTACTCAAAAATTACATCCCTAGAACATTCATCCGCCACAAGGCAGGCACCCTTCAGAACATCCTTATAATAATTCTCGGGCTTGCGATGCTCTTTCCCCAGCAGTGGCCCATCCTTCACAAGCTTCTCCGCATCCAGCTTGCCCCAGTGCACCTTAGCATGGGCAAGGGCCCTACGGGCACCTTCAATGCAGACGGAGCGCTTGATGACTTCGAGCCTTGGACAGGCCTCCACCAGCCACCGCAGCAGCCCGAAATAGCTCCCAGGCAGAGCCTCTCCAGGCCATAGCTGAACTATGAGGCCCCTCATGGCTTGTTCGGCCGCCTTGTGGAGCTCGACCAGTTGCTTCAGCTGGTCGCTCAGGGGCACGGGGTGTCCGGCCTCAGCATACTGAGACCAGAACACCTTCTCTGTCGAGCTACCCTCCTCGGCTCGATAGAATGCGGTGGCATCAGACACACTCCGGGGAAGATCTGTGAACGCCCCTGGAGAGCTCCGGATTCGGGAAGTAACAAGTAACTCACGTTTATGTGTTTGCTTTGCATAGAGAATGCCTTACCCGCCGCTATCTTCTTCACCTCATCCAACTCCTGGAGGGTCTTCTGGGATTCGGCCTTGGCAGACTTGGCATTTTCAATAGCCGCCGTGAGCTCGGACGCTCGCGTCTTTGAGTCAAGCTCCAAACTCTCATGTTTTTTCATGAGAACCTGGAGCTCTTGCTGCACCTTGCCAACCTGGGCCTCGTACTTCTCCCGCTCGGTGCGCTCCGTGGCCGCCCTCTTCTCGGCCTCGACCAGCGCTTGCTTAAGGGCCGCCACCTCAGACGTGGCCCCTACAATAGCCACGATAATCCTATCATTTTTTGCAATTGCACCTTTTTATATTTATTTAAACAAGGTATTTCTTACCTTCATTGTCCTCGAGCCGCTTCTTGGCACGCCCGAGCTCTTGCTCGGACCGCTCGAGGTTCTGCTTTAGCGTATCCACTTCCGCAGTCAGTGCGGCGGACGCAAGTAGAGAAGCCTGCATATGCATATTGACTCCTTTTTGTTAGACTCCTGCGAATTTTATTTGATCCTCTATTCGGCTTTTCTTCCCGAACGCCAAACAGAGCATCAGGGGCTACTGTCTATGCGGTAATATTATTTACACATTCTTTACTTACCTCAAAGCCTATTAAAAGGCTAGTACAAGCTTCAGTCAGTCCAGTCTTGGCGGACCGAACCTTCTGGACCACCGCACTCATAATGGTGCGGTGCTCCTCGTCGATGGAGGCGCCTTGGAGCGCCTCCAACAGATTGTCCGGCGCCTCCGGTTGGACGGAGGACACCGGCACGGTGGGCTTGCTCCTCTTGGAAGGAGGTCCCCCGCCAGACTCTGGAACCTTTGAAGGTTTCGGAGCGGTGTCCGGCCTAGGGCCGGACTTGGAGCCCTGGGGGGTTTCATCCCCTTTACTCCTGGAGTACGGGAGGACGCATTGCGGCGCCTCAAGGACCACCTCCTCCCGGCTTGGAACCTATTGGGACAACACTTCGGCGTCGTCCGTAGGGTGGGGGGAGGAGGCCGTCGGAAGCGAATTCACGTCCGACGAGTCCAGTGAACCGCTCGACGACGCGTCGAGCCGATCTTTGGGTGGGGTGCATCATCATATTCGACATAAGGGAAAGCTATGCAATAAAGGAATACTATGAATTACTCTAGTATCTGGATACTTACGATTTCGCCAGGGGCTTGGCCCTGGCGGCCACTCCTCTTCGCCGTCGGCGGCATTGGTGGAGTAGTCCGGAGGAAGGGTTCTCCCCTTCTTGGACCATCCGGCCTCCCCAGAGAGGGCGGTCTTCCTTTTCTTCTCTCCTCCCGCTGGAGGGGGAGAGGTCTCTTCTTCTTCCTCCTCGTCTTCATGGGAGGAATGCGCCTCGGAACCGTCGGATGATGGCTCCGACACCTCCTGGCGCCAGGCACTCTTTCGAGTCCCCGTGGCCTTCTTTTTGGCCTTCTTCTTCGGCACCACATAGGGTGCCGGAACCAGCAGCTTCGCCAAGTGAGCGTCCGCTGGGCCTTCGGGCAAAGGAGCCGGACAATTGATCTGTCCGGACGTCTCCTGCCAATCCTGTCAAAGGTAAGGGAGCTTAGATCCTGCATGGAGTCAAACTATGAAAAACCGATACCCTGTAAAAGGAAAAAAATAGCTTACCGCATGAGCGTGACGCTGTGTACTGAATCCGCGATCCTCGGTAGCGGATGTGGGGGCCTCGGCGCCCTTGAAAAGCACCTTCCAGGCATCTTCGTACGTCGTGTCAAAGAGCCTGTTTAGAGTTTGGTGCCACGCCGGGTCAAACTCCCACAGGTTGAAAGCCCGTTGTTGGCACGGGAGGATCAGGCGGATGAGCATAACCTGGACTACGTTGACAAGTTTGAGCTTCTTGTCCACTAGGGTTTGGATGCATGTTTGGAGTCCGGTCAGCTCTCCTTTTTTACCCCACGACAGGCCCGTCTCCTTCCAGGAGGTGAGCCGCGTAGGGGGTCCAGATCGAAACTGGGGGCTGCGACCAATTCGGGGTCGCGCGGCTTGGTGATGTAAAACCACCCCGATTGCCACCCCTTCAGGGTCTCCACAAAGGAGCCCTCGAGCCATAAGACGTTGGCCATCTTGCCCACCATGGCGCCTTCGCACTCCACCTGGTTGCCACGCACCACCTTCGGCTTCACATTGAAAATCTTGAGCCATAGGCCGAAATGGGGGCGGATGCGGAGAAAAGCCTCGCACACGACGATAAACGCCGAGATGTTGAGGACAAAGTTTGGGGCCAGATCGTGGAAATCCAGGCCATAGTAGAACATGAGCCCCCAGACAAATGGGTGAAGAGGGAAGCCCAGTCCACGGAGGAAATGGGGGAGGAACACCACCCTCTCATGGGGCCGAGGGGTGGGGATGAGTTGCCCCTTTTCGGGAAGCTGGTACGCAATGTCGTTAGACAAGTATCTGGCCTTCCTCAGTTTTTTGATGTGTCCCTCCGTGACGGAGGAGACCATCCACTTGCCTCCCGCTCCGGACATGGCTGGAGAAGGTTGAGGTGGGGAGTGCGGACTTGGGCGTTGGAGCTCGAGTGCGCGAGAATGGATAAGCAAGGGAGGAAGAAGGCGTAGGTGAAAAGGCGGATCCTTATCCCCTTATATGGGTGACGCAACTATGCGTCCCCACCAGCCTGGTAAAACTCGCTTATCTCCCAAGCGCCGCAATCAATGGCGTGGTTGGGTTACCCACACCCGTATTGATGAGAATCCCGGAATAAGGGGACACGATCTCTGCTTTAACAAGACGTGCCAAGGAAACCGCCTCGCATGACGCGCTGAGGTGGGATAATGAAACGACTCGGATAAAGCCTTGGCCGTGATGTGTCGCACTACGGAATACGTCAGCAGATTAGATTTGTGTAAATATTATTCTCTCTATGGCAATATGTGGAAACTTATTTTGCAGAGCCGGACACTATCTTTGTGTTCAAAATCTTCTATGAAGTACTTGGAGGAGGAACCCGCCTTGCAATGCCGAACACAATCTGCGCGCCGGACTCGTCGTCATTGAAGCCTGGTTCAGGGGCTACTGAGGGATTCGTGGATTAGGGGGTGTCCGGATGGCCGGACTATACCTTCAGCCGGACTCCTGGACTATGAAGATACAAGATTGAAGACTCCGTCCCGTGTCCGGAAGGGACTTTCCTTGGCGTGGAAGGCAAGCTTGGCGATACGGATATGTAGATCTCCTACCATTGTAACCGACTCTCTGTAACCCTAACCCGATCTGGTGCCTATATAAACCAGATGGTTTTAGTCCGTAGGACAACATACACAACAACAATCATACCATAGGCTAGCTTCTAGGGTTTAGCCTCTCTGATCTCGTGGTAGATCTACTCTTGTACTACCCATATCATCAATATTAATCAAGTAGGACGTAGGGTTTTACCTCCATCGAGAGGGCCTGAACCTGGGTAAAACTTCATGTCCCTTGCCTCCTATTACCATCCGGCCTAGACGCACAGTTCGGGACCCCCTACCCGAGATCCGCCGGTTTTGACACCGACAATGAGTGCATGAGGCATGGGACGAAATATACAAGATGCCACTTCATAAATTTCGTCCAGAGGCTATTCTAGGTGCTGCGTCACCTTATTATTGGGCCAGGCCCATGTATTTTCGAAGTACTTCAGTATAGGCTGTTTTTAGAGTCCGTATGTGTGGGGAAACAAGAGTTAGGGTTGGTTTCGGACCCCTCCACCAAGGGCCACGAAATTCCCCTCTCTCCTCCATATATACAACCCTTAGGGCATCGTTTAGACTTTGGGTTTTGTTTAGATTAAAAGTTCGCCATTGCTGCAACTTCGCGTACTTCGTTTGTGTCCAACGACCAGACCAAGACGTCACAGAACCCCACCTTGATCAATAAAGCTTTCATCTCATATTCGCAATATCCAGATTGCAATCTCAGTTTCTTGCTTGTTATTCGTTTGCTCGCAGGAAATAGACCCTCGTGGTCAGGTTGATCATGCTCGGGCATGGTCAATAACCCCTCGGAAGTTGGTTTAGCGATTGCTAAGGCGCGACATCTTGCACATTCGTAGTCGGATCGTCAAGGTCGAGTCCCACAGAAATGATAGCCACCTTCTCATCGAAACATCGGGACACCTTTGCCTCTATCAAGTGGTATCAGATTTGCAGGTTGCTCGGTGAGATTTTACAGTTTTTCGTAGTTTACATCGAGTCTGTTCTTCATACCTACAGTCCACGAAAAAAGCCACCAAAAAATTAGGGTTAGTTCATCATATCCGAACCAATCTGAGCCTTTGCGTAGTCTTTTTAGAGTTTTGCTTTGTTGAATTTGCAGTTGCATCGTCGTGTCTAGTTGCTGGTCTTAGAGTCTAGTCCTTTAGAGTTTCGAGTCCTGGTCATAAGTTGTCATGCCGCCGCCGCACCATCATCATCGCCCCTGCCATCTACCACCACCGCTTATCTGCCACCAATCCGTCTCCATATACCATCGCCAATCCGTATCCACATACCACCAATCCGTATCCATATACCACCACCGCTGCCATATCCTACCATCATATATCCACCACCAATCCGAGTTCCCCCGGGCAGTTTTCAGGCCAAAATTTTCACAAGCAATTTTTCCCCTATCCTATTTTTAGGCTTTTCTGAGTCTTTTGAGCCACGTGCCATCATAGTGATTTTTTGGCGCACTTTTTCATCGTCGCTGCCCTAATTTCGGAAAAAGTCGAAAACAAATTTCGTGCCCATCCTGTCAGTTTGACGAGGAAGAGTTTTGAGACACTCGCCATTATAGTGATTTTTCGCAAAAAAAAGAGGAGCGCAAAAAAAACGAGCAAAAAAAAGTTCTAGAGTTTGCTTTTCCCTTGTTTACGTGCAGCGCCGTGATTTTTGTTAGTGTTCTAGGCTCGCATCTCTAGCACGGTCTAGCCTAGGACCAGCACAGTACCGTCGTTGAGCGTTTATTCAACTTTGCATCTCTGAATTGATTATTGCTGACCCTTTTTGCTACCATATTATAAGCCTTCCTAGCTCCACAAGCTCAATGACAGTTGCCGATCACCGCCTGCTGCTGGGAAAGAACTGGTAAGAATTTGAGATTTGCTTGACGGATTTGTGACACTCCACCACCGCATTTTCTAGTAGTCTGTAGGATCATATTCTTGTGTGTTTCTATTGCTGCTAACCATGGCAGGATCACAACCCGACGCGATTGATTGGGAGAACATGACGAACAAAGAGTTACATGATAAGTTTCAGCAAATGATGAGTGGACAGGTGGAAGATGTACTAAGCAGATTTGAAGAGGCCATGGAGAAGATAGATGGCATTGAGAAGGCATTCGAAACAAAGCTCGATAACAAGTTTAATGAATTGCTCACGCGTCTTCCACCTCCCACTGCACCTGTCGCACCTCTACAACAACAACAACATCGTCTTCCAAATCAAGTGGGACGAGCACAGCACGTTCCCATTAAGCCTGGTCAAACTTCTGGTGCTGTTGTACCTACTGTTAGTGCTTCTGTCGCTCCTGCTGCTACTGCAGAGGTAGAGGACCATTACGAGGATGAGGTTGATCAAAATCAGAACTACGTGCAACCACCAGCACCACCACCACCAGGTCGTCCTCATGCATATCATCGCAACGGTAGGGCTGCACCACCACCTGAGGTACATGACCATCTTCCTAAACTAAAATTGAATATTCCACCATTTGAGGGTAGATATGTTCCTGATATATATCTTACTTGGGAGTTAGAAACTGAACAATGATTTACATGTTTACAATATCCTGAGGAGAGACATGTTCCTGCTGCTGTTTGTGCTTTCACTAGCTTTGCATGTGTTTGGTGGTCTGAACATTGTAGATTATATCCTATTCCAGCTACTTGGGCTACTTTGAAAACTGCTATGCGTACTCGTTGGGTTCCACCATATTATCAACGTGAATTACTTCAAAAATTGCAGCGCTTAAGATAGGGAAAAAATTCTGTAGAAGAATATTACCAGGAATTACAAACTGGCATGATTAGATGTGGTATTGTTGAGGATAATGAAGCTATGCTTGCACGTTTTATGGGTGGATTAAATAGAGAGATTCAGACCATTCTAGAGTATAAGGAGTATACTAATATCACTCGTTTATTCCATCTTGCTTGTAAAGCTGAACATGAAGTGCAGGATCGACAGGCATTGGCGTGAACTAACTTTTCTGCAGGTCAATCTTCATCATGGACACAACGTGCATCCTCTACTTCCACTCCACCAGCACCTCCATCAGGTGCCATCTCCAGCCGTGATACAAGGAAGTAGGCACAACCACCACTATCTGCCAAGAGCACACCTGCCGGGCCTGCGCAGAGCTCTTCTTCTTCCATGGCATCAACAGGGCAGACAAGTGATATTATTTGTCATCGTTGTAAGGGAAGAGGACACTTTTGCGAGAGAATGCCAATCTCAATGTGTGATGGTTGCTACTGAGGATGGTGGGTATGAGTCCGCTAGTGACTATGATGAGGAGACTTTGGCTCTTATTACACATGAAGAACACGGTGGAGACGATTCTGAACATGAGACGCAATACATGGTTGCTGAAGATGCTGACAGGTATGAATGTTTAGTTGCTCAACGTGTTTTGAGTGTGCAGGTTACACAAGCTGAGCAAAATCAGAGGCATAATTTGTTCCATACAAAGGGAGTTGTGAAGGAACGTTCTGTTTGCGTCATCATAGATGGAGGGAGCTGCAATAACTTGGCTAGCAAGGAGATGGTGGAGAAGCTATCTCTCACCACAAGACCACATCCACATCCTTACTACATCCAATGGTTCAACAACAACGGCAAGGTTAAGGTCACACGTATTGTTCGTGTGCATTTTAGTATCTCTACATATGCTGATTATGTTGATTGTGATGTGGTACCTATGCAAGCATGTTCCTTATTACTTGGTAGACCATGGCAATTTGATAAAAATTCTGTACATCATGGTAGAAACAATCAGTATACTCTTGTTCATAAAGATAAAAATATTACTTTGCTTCCTATGACTCCTGAATCCATTTTGAAAGATGATATTAATAGAGCTAATAAAGCAAAACAGGAGCAAAATAAGAGTGAAAATCAGATTGTGGTAAAAGAATTTGAGCAACAAATGAAACCTAATAATAAACCATCTAGTGTTGCTTCTGAAATTAAATTGAAAAGTGCATGTTTACTTGCCACTAAATCTGATATTGATGAGCTAGATTTCAGCAAATCTGTTTGCTATGCTTTTGTGTGCAAAGAGGCATTATTTTCTTTCGAGGACGTGCCTTCCTCTTTGCCTCCTGCTGTCACTAACATTTTGCAGGAGTTCGCTGACGTCTTTCCAGAAGACGTGCCACCGGGATTACCACCTATTTGAGGGATTGAGCATCAAATTGACTTAATTCCCGGTGCATCATTACCCAACCGTGCACCATACCATACCAATCCAGAGGAGACGAAGGAGATTATGCGTCAAGTACAAGAACTTCTCGACAAAGGTTATATACGCGAATCCCTTAGTCCTTGTGATGTTCCTATCATTTTAGTGCCGAAAAAGGATGGTACGTCGCGTATGTGCGTTGATTGTAGAGGCATTAATAATATTACTATTCGTTATCGTCATCCTATTCCTAGGCTAGATGATATGCTTGATGAATTCAGTGGCTCTACAATATTCTCCAAAGTTGATTTGCGTAGTGGATACCATCAAATTCGTATGAACTTGGGAGATGAATGGAAAACAACATTTAAAACTAAGTTTGGATTATATGAGTGGTTAGTTATGCCTTTTGGGTTAACTAATGCACCTAGTACTTTCATGAGATTAATGAACGAAGTTTTACGTGTTTTCATTGGACGATTTGTGGTAATTTACTTTGATGACATATTGATTTATAGCAAATCTTTGGAGGAACATTTGGAACATTTACGTGCTGTTTTTATTGCTCTACGTGATGCACATTTGTTTGGTAACCTTGGAAAGTGCACCTTTTGCACCGACCGAGTATCTTTTCTTGGCTATGTTGTTACTCCACATGGAATTGAAGTTGATAAAGCCAAGACTGAAGCTATTGAGAGTTGGCCGCAGCCCAAAACGGTCACACAAGTGAGGAGTTTCCTTGGCCTCGCTGGTTTCTATTGGCGTTTTGTGAGAGATTTCAGCACCATTGCTACACCTCTCAACAAGCTTACAAAGAAGGATGTGCCTTTTGTTTGGGGTGCCGCACAGGAAGAAGCCTTCACGGTATTGGAAGATAAGTTGACACATGCTCCTTTACTCCAACTTCCTAATTTTAATAAGACTTTTGAGCTTGAATGTGATGCTAATGGAATTGCATTAGGAGGTGTGTTATTACAAGATGGCAAACCTGTTGCATACTTTTCTAAAAAATTGAGTGGGCCTAGTCTGAACTATTCTACTTATGATAAAGAATTATATGCTCTTATTCGGACCTTAGAAACATGGCAACATTATTTATGGCCCAGGGAATTTGTTATACATTCTAATCATGAATCTTTGAAACACATTAAAAGTCAAGCAAAACTGAACCGTAGACATGCTAAATGGGTTGAATTCATTGAGACTTTCCCTTATGTCATTAAACACAAGAAGGGTAAAGAAAATATTATTGCTGATGCATTGTCTCGTCGTTATACTATGCTTTCACAACTTGACTTTAAAATATTTGGTTTGGAGACCATCAAAGATCAATATGTTCATGATGCTGAATTTAAAGATGTATTGCAGAATTGTAAGGAAGGGAGAACTTGGAACAAGTTCGTTCTTAACGGTGGATTTGTGTTTCGTGCTAACAAGGTATGCAGTCCAGCTAGCTCCGTTCGTCTTTTGTTGTTGCAGGAGGCGCATGGAGGAGGATTAATGGGACACTTTGGCGTCAAGAAGACGGAGGATATACTTGCTACACATTTCTTTTGGCCAAAGATGAGACGGGATGTTGAGCGTTTTGTTGCTCGCTGCACTACATGTCAAAAAGCTAAGTCACGACTCAATCCTCATGGTTTATATATGCCTTTGCCTGTACCTAGTGTTCCTTGGGAGGTATATCTATGGACTTTGTTTTAGGTTTACCTCGAACAAAGAAGGGGAGGGATAGCATATTTGTTGTCGTGGATAGGTTCTCGAAAATGGCACACTTTATAACATGTCATAAAAGCGATGATGCTGCTAATGTTATTGATTTGTTCTTTCGTGAAATTATTCGCTTGCATGGTGTGCTAAATACTATTGTTTCAGATCGTGATACTAAATTTCTTAGCCACTTTTGGAGATGTTTATGGGCTAAGTTGGGGACTAAACTGCTTTTTAGTACTACTTGTCACCCCCAAACTGATGGACAAACTGAAGTAGTCAATAGAACATTGTCTACTATGCTTAGGGCTCTTTTGAAGAATAATAAGAAAATGTGGGAAGAATGCTTGCCTCATATTGAATTTTCTTATAATCGTTCATTGCATTCTACTACTAAGATGTGCCCTTTTGAAATTGTGTATGGTTTCCTACCTCGTGCACCTATTGATTTGTTGCCTCTTCCATCTTCGGAGAAGGTTAATTTTGATGCTAAAGAACGTGCTGAATTGATTTTAAAAATGCATGAGTTAACTAAGGAAAACATTGAGCGTATGAATGCTAAATATAAAATTGCTGGAGATAAGGGTAGAAAACATGTTGTATTTGCACCTGGAGATCTTGTTTGGTTACATTTGCATAAGGATAGATTTCCTAATTTGCGCAAATCAAAGCTAATGCCACATGCTGATAGTCCTTTTAAGGTGTTAGAGAAAATAAATGATAATGCACATAAACTTGAGCTTCCTGCAGATTTTGGGGTTAGTCCCACTTTTAACATTGCAGATTTGAAGCCTTATTTGGGTGAGGACGATGAACTTTTGTCGAGGACGACTTCATTTCAAGAAGGGGAGGATGATGAGGACATCAATACCATTGTTACACCCACAGCCCCTGCTGCTATACATACTGGACCAATTACTAGAGCTCGCGCGCGCCAATTAAATTATCAGGTACTTTCGTTTCTTGGCAACGATTCTAATGTTCATGAGAATATGATGCTGCCTAAATTGGATACATTTTTTTTCTTACAAATGAAGGGCCTAGCTTGAACAAGAAAGATGAACCTTGGAGCAAGTTCAAGCATGGAGATGATGACATGCGCAAGGGGAACAAGAACGGAGTTACAAGTGATGATTCCAGGACTCTGAAGCCACCATAATGAGTGCATGAAGCATGGGACGAAATATACAAGATGCCACTTCATAAATTTCGTCTAGAGGCTATTCTAGGTGCTGAGTCACCTTATTATTGGGCCAGGCCCATGTATTTTCGAAGTACTTAATTATAGGCTGTTTTTAGAGTCCGTATGTGTGGGGAAACAAGAGTTAGGGTTGGTTTCGGACCCCTCCACCAAGGGCCACGAAATTCCCCTCTCTCCTCCATATATACAGCCCTTAGGGCATCGTTTAGACTTTGGGTTTTGTTTAGATTAAAAGTTCGCCATAGCTGCAACTTCACGTACTTCGTTTGTGTCCAACGACCAGACCAAGACGTCACCGAACCCCACCTTGATCAATAAAGCTTTCATCTTATATTCGCAATATCCAGATTGCAATCTCAGTTTCTTGCTTGTTCTTTGTTTGCTAGCAGGAAACAGACCCTCATGGTCAGGTTGATCATGCTCCGGCGTGGTCAATAACCCCTCGGAAGTTGGTTTAGCGATTGCTAAGGCACGATGTCTTGCACGTTCGTAGTCGGATCGTCAAGGTCGACTCCCACAGAAACGATAGCCACCATCTCATCGAAACATCGGGGCACCTTTGCCTCTATCACGGTGCCTCGCCAAGTCCCGGACATCCGGCCTCTAGAGAGTAGAAGAATCGGGCAACTCTAGCCCGGACATCCGGCCAGAGGCCCAGACATCCGGCTCTTCGTGAGCCGCCGGACATCCGGCCCCTAGCCCGGACATCCGGCACCTGCCTGTGCGCAGAGATCGGGCCAAGGGCCCATGTACCCCCCCTCTCACTTACCCCTTCGTGGGCTAGCACTATATATACTCCCCCTCCACCTACGTTTTAGGGTCAGCGTTGTGATAGCTCATTTGAGAGATAGAGCTTCGCTCATCCATATCGGATCTACTCCACGAGAGAGACCGCGGCCCCTCTACGGAGAAGATCCACCTTGGATTCAAGACCCCTCACGGGGAGATCCCCTTGTGGATTCAAGACCTCCTCACGAAGAAGAACCGGTTACCTCTTGTATTGTCCGTTGTTGACTTTGGATCTTGTATCCCCCTTTGTGTTCATGGATCTAGCACATGTATGATCATTCTTGTTGGTTTGAGTGTTCTCTCGTGTTTCCCCTCGTGATTCCCCTCATTTTCCCCCTCGTGTTCTTCGTGTGAATCGCGGGATCCGCTCCTTTCGTGAAAGATCGGGCCACTAGGGTTCTACCCTACATCATCTTGGTATCATGAGCCACGTTGATCACGATTTCAGAGCGTCCCCTCGTAGTTTTCTAGCCTAATTTTGTTGATTTCGTCCTACATTAGAAAATTCCCCACCAAAAATAGCCCCCATAAATTTTGTGATTTGATGGTTTGATGATGTTTTGTTGATTTTGATCCATGGATTCGTTGTGTCTTGGGTAGATCTAGCTTCTCCCCATTTTTCTCCACTTTTCATCCACGAAATCTCTCTAATTTTGCCTTTGGAATCATCCATTTCCGCCCCAAACGAGATCTGGATTCGTCGGGCTGGACATCCGGGCCAAAGGCCGGACATCCAGGCCAATGGGCCAGACATCCGGGTCCCCGGCCGGACATCCGGCTCCTGGAGCGCCAAATTTGCAGGGTTCTGGACATCAGGTCCCAGATTTCCGGCCCCGAGCCCGGATGTCCGGCCCCTGACATTTCAGCCTTCCCCGTTTCACCATTTTGTCCATAACTAATTCATCCGGAGTCTGATTTTCGCGTCCTTTTGCTCGTTGAAAAGCTCTGGACATCCCCCTTCCCACAAAAATACTACCATCACCATTTGACTCCATCAAAGTTTTGGAAATTTGTCATCTTTGCCTAGGGCTTCCACCACAACCTCCGCATAACCACCACCGACTTCTGCAACCTAACCAATTTTGTTCCTTATAGAATTTGTGGTTGCTTGAGTAGTGATTCGAGTCTCCAGGTGTTTAGGCTACTTAGGGACGATTGCTTCTTCATCAACCACCACCACCACCACCATAACTCCCGCATAGGCTTGACCACAATACACTTCCACCATCCCAACTTAACCCAATTTTATTCGTGTTGTGAGTAGTGTCTCCTAAGGTGTTTCGGCTACTTAGGGACCGTGCTTTCAACTCCGACACCGTGTATAGTACACCACCTTACCCTCCACTTACACATTGCCTACTTGCAAAACCCAACATTGCATTTCCACAATCCCATTGAGCTTCTGCAACCACCATCGCATTCCGCTACCACCATTTGACATTTGACATTTGAGATTTTGAGTTCGCGGTTTTTCCGTTTCCTAAGGTGTTTCGGCTACTTAGGGACGAGTATCCATCATCTTGGTGTCTCCATCAAGGTTACCGCCACTCATCATCGCCACGGACGGTAACCTCCGTATCATGTTGGTATCGTGGTATCCCTCCATTGTATATTCGCTTGCCATTGCATTGTTAACCCCTAGCCCGTTTTGCGTCACTTGCCTATCGAGACTAGCCATTTGAATATTGCCGGCAATGTTACTTGTGCACATTAGTGACCATCGAGCTACACCTTCCATTGCATACATACCATATCATATTGGTATCATATCATCCCTTGTGTCACAAGATTGTTCCCGTATATATCCAATTGCTATCTTGGTTTGTGCATTTCGCATTGTGGCCATACAAAAAAATGAAAAAAAAGAATAAGCTTTTAATCAAAGAAAAAGAGAAAGAGCAAATAAGCTTGTAAGCAAGTGTCGTAGCATCATACCACATTGCATAAGATTGTCATATCCGATCATCTTGGATCATACCACTGGAACATCATATACATAGAATACTTGGGATAGAAGTCGTTGCATTTTTGTCTCCTATAAGTTGTGCACAAGTGTCGTATCCGCCTATTGAGCAATCATGCTAGCGTCTCTCTAGAGTTGTGCAACAAGAGCATTTTCCGTGGATTCCACATTTTGAGCTCATTCCTTGGTTGCACGAACCCATTTATCTATTTGTGTGTGTGTGTGTTTCCGTGTGCCACATATTGCTATTGGTCTACTTGTTTCACTTGCGAATTTGTGAATCTCTTTCAACATTATCGACTCTTGCTAACATTTCGCATCAAATTTTTGTGCCACTATCCTCACCGAGCTCCACCATAAGCCTTATTTGTGTAGGTGTGAGAAACCGACAAGAATTGGTACCAATTGTGATATTTCCTTGTCCACATTGGAGTGACCATTGATCCACTTTCAACTTCGGTCAAGGTACATTTGGTATTCGTTCTTCTCTTTCTACCACTCACATTTTTCTCTTGGAGTGATGGATAGGCAAGGCATTTCATCTCCGGTCTTCCACAACAATGACGGCGTGAACAACTACATCACCAAAGCGTCAATCTTCGATCTACAATGACAAATGCAAGGCGCAAAATCAAGATTGCGAGAGTGCATCAAGAACCTCTCCATCGACATTCGTCACTCCGAAGCAAGGAAAAGGGACTACATCGACAACAAGCTTTCCGCGCACAAAGAGGAGCAAGATGCAAGGATGGAGGAGTTTCGGACCTTGTTGATCAACCATTCTTCCCCTTCATCATCCTCAAGGCGGCGACATTCCAATCACAAGTCTTTGGAGCACAAAAATGATGCAAGCGCAAGTCGTCCACATCCACATCTCCATGGCGACCACCGTCACGTTCGTGATCCACCTCGTCATGAAGGGCAAGTCACCTCCAAGCAACATGTGCATGTCGACAACGAATGACATCTACTACAAGCTCAAGTGCAACAACGCCAACATCATCATGACAATGCTCACCAAGCGCAAATGCACAAGTCCCAACAAGCCCTACTTCACGCCAAGTCCAAACTTCATGAGCACAAGAGAAGACCGCGAGACGAGCACCACCAAGATGGTGATACGGCTACTACCACCACCACTTTGGCATCTTCGCCAAGTGTTCTCAAGGCATCTTCGCCTTTGGACGTATGACATCTTTGCCTACTTCCCATGAGTTTGCCTACATCGACATCTTCACCAACGAGGCGACCACCTACAAGCAAGGGCGACACTTCCATCTTCGGAAGCCCCTCAAGGAAAATGGCCGAGCATGGGAAATTCCCTTCGGTCATAGAGATGAGCTACAAGGTGCCACATCATATGGGCCTCCAACAACAAGGAGGTGACAAGAAGGTCGATCTAGGGCCACCCCCTTCGACCACGGTGATGAGCATGAACCTCTTCAACTACATGAAGACGACACCCCAAAAGGACTCATTCTCCGAGTCAAGCTACGAGACCGCAAATGAGACCTTATCTTTGGTCTTGGAGGAGAGTGATGATGTGTCATCTTCGACCTTCATCCACGGCTACGACTACGACGTGATTGAGCATGGAGACATTTGCACCAACATCTCTCCGACACCCACATATAAAGAGATGCCCCAATTCCCATGTAGGAGAGCCACCCCCACCATGAGTGACATGAGTGACTCCACCATACGTGACATTGAGAGCATTTCCTTTGAGAGGATGAGTGTGACCACCACTAGCCCCACACTTGAGAGCATGCCACATATCCTATGTGAGGTTAAGAGCCATTTGAGTGACTCCACCAACCATATGAGTGAGAGCATCCGAGAGGGAGTGAGTGAGCCACAACACTTAGTGAGTGAGGTAGTTGACATGGCATGTGAGGCCACTTTGATTTCTAACAACTTAACCTCTACTCCGAGTTTGTTTTCTTTGGTTCTAGGTCTCCTACATGATGACACACCTATCCTCGACGAGTACATACCTCCAATGGAGATGACGATGGCCATGGTGGACGATGATGCACCCCCACATGGTTCCATCAAGATGAAGATGACCACGACTTGGTCTACGACACCTCACCTACAACACATGAGCGATGCTCCAAATGTAACATAGGTGATGGTGCTTCTCTTGTCCCACTAGTGGACTATTTTACGAATGATTGCTTGCATGATGTTGACACACCTATACCCATGCTTCATGCTAGTGCGACTTCTTCATGTCATGACTTACCTATTTATGATAAATATGATGATGAGCATGTTGAGTTGCCTAGTTGTGATGCTATGCTCCATAGCATATCATGTGAAAATTCTTTTGGTCACATCATGTTTGACAATCCATTAGCCTTGTCATATGCTATGAGTGAGATATCCCATATTGCATCTTTTCAATCTCAACATAGTGACTATGCATGCCCCATTCACATAAATCCCATTTGCACTTATGGCATAGAGGACGAGATGATGGTCATTGGATTTTGTTTCTCTTGCGATGACATTACCATGCTTCCTTTACATGATTTGCGCAATTCATCTACTATGCCATGCCATGATCACAATGTTCCAACTGATGTTGTTAATATTCTCCATGTGATGTTTCCACTAATGATCATGAGGAGACCCCCATAGTTTCCTCATACATATTAGGAGATTTTGATGCATTACATACTTTGCATGATTCTCATAATTGCTTGCACCGTATGCATTCCATGAATAACAATGCTCTACATATTTCCCATGATGCATTACACAATTTGAGTCTCCATTATGCTATACATAACAAAAAACCTATCATGATGGATGACATGTTTCTATATCACGCATCTCATTTATTTGAGCATTGGATATTTTGTGCTAACCGACACAAACACGTGCGCATCATGATGGATGATGTGTACATATACCATGCGCACACAATTTTCCCTTTGTCTTTGCCTTGTGTAGGTACTCACGTATATTCGTCAACCTCTCAATCCCAAGAGTTCACGAAACAAGCTCTTGAGAGCAAAGATGACTTGGGATCTCATGAACTATCCTTCCTACCACTCTCTTCGTGCAACGACTACGCACATCTCTCTCACTTGGCTCTCACACGGCTATGGGCTATATACCGCTCTCTTGCTCATTTTACCATGTTCACTTTGCATGTTATGCTTGCTTCTAGTCCTTTGCCATGCAATTGTGACCCTTGCTTGCATCTACCCATGATTCACCATTATGCTACTCCTATGTGTATTTTCATGCTTGGTGGAGATCCTTGTTGCTTTTTCCATGTTTATCATGTGCCTCATGCTATTGATGCTATTTTTATCATATCCTCCTTTCATGCTTGTGCTATGTCATGTGAATTATTCATGCATACTATTTGCACCCATGACATGATTGCTATGATTCCTTCTAGTACATTGCATCTTCGCACTACTAGCTTGCTTGCCTTGATTCACATGATTGCTTGTTTTGTCGCATCACCCATCTTCCATTCTTACTTGCTTTCTTGGCTTGATGACGTCTATGTTCATGCCTCTCACATGATATATTTTGTTCATTGTCGCTTGCCTCTAATTGTTGCATCTATGCTTATTGATCGTGGAGACTTGTACACTTTACTTGTGATGCATGCTTGCTTGATTGAGCCTATTGTATTTGGTTGTTCTCGCATCATATGCCTCCATACTATGAAATGCTCCCTTGTCCTTTCTTATGATAAGCATGATGACAACACTTGTTGGGTATCTCACCATTCGAATGATAGGTGTTGCATTTGCACTAAACTCATTTTTTTTGAGTGTTTGTCATGTTCTTTCATTTTGATGGATTCACACGGTGGCACCATCATGAAACAACTTGGTCATGTGAAGGCGTACATGATCCACAACACCAACATTTTCGACATCCTCTTAAAGGTGAACTCATTCCCTTTGAGCCATCCTCAAATATGCATATTGCATGGGTCACTCTTTCATTGTTGTTTCCTTCTTGTTGTCTACATGGTACATCTCGCGAACGGAGGAGCGACATTGAAGATTGGCTCTATGGACCTTCACATTGAGGAGCGCTCGGACATATTGGATGCACCTTCGAACCTCCACTCATGCCATGATATTGAGCATTGGTACACCAACACCTCCATATTTGTTGATTGTGCTCACACATGTCATGCTCGATGGACATATCATACACATGAAAAATTTGCATCTTATGCATGGATTGACTCAAATCATGATTGCCTTGTTGCATCTTGTATTCCCATGTCATCCATGATATATGAGCTTGTGCATTTCCTTAGCAAATTTGTTGTGATCTTTCTTGATGGCATATTCATACATCATGATCATATTACCCATCATCAATTGCATGATCACATACTCATCTTGAGCATCCATTGCCATATTCATGATATTGATAAACCGTCTCTCTATGACATCATTTTGCACCATGGTTGCGTTGATCGTATTCACAACACATTTGTGTGCGCAATGAATGTTTTTGCTCCCATGAATGCTTTGCATACCATTCCATATCTTTTGGATAAGCTTCATGCACCTTGTCATGATCAATATTGTTGCACGGACTCTCTTTTACATGATGGACACTTTGTGCGTGCTAACCAATGTATTTCCGAGTGTCATTTGTGTTTGTTTTTCTTGCATATATACCACTCCGGCGACACCTTAGAGTACTTAGATTGCGCAATGTCTTCAACTTCATCCAACTACAAGTTCGTCCACAACAACCATTTCCATGGTGATGAGGATCACGATCCGAGGTCGGATCTTTCCCAAGGGAGGGGAGATGATGCGGAGCATCCTACGATCATCCCCATGTACACTCAAGCATACGCCTTTGGGCCTAAGGTGAACTCGCTCCTTCCCGAATCTTCCCTTTCCGCATGTAAGACATGGATGCTACTTCAAGCGCAAACCTTGTGCATACTCAGGTACACCCGAGGAGACCATGGAGAACCCAAGGACCAAGGCCAAGCGTGCGCAGAAGCGACGACGGAAGAAGACGGAGACAACTCCAGGACCCGGACATCCGGCCCCAGGCCCAGACATCCGGCCGCTGGAGATGACCCCTACAGAAATAGCCTCCCAGCCGCCAGGTGCTACAGGCCCCGGACATCCGGCGTCAACCCCGGACATCCGGCGCCTCGCCAAGTCCCGGACATCCGGCCTCGCCCCCGGAAATCTGGCACCCTCCAACCAGAGAGCAGAAGAATCGGGCAACTATAGCCCGGACATCCAGCCAGAGGCCCGGACATCCGACTCTTCGTGAGCCGCCGGACATCCGGCCCCCAGCCCGGACATCCGGCACCTGCCTGTGCGCAGAGATCGGGCCAAGGGCCCGTGTATCCCCCCTCTCACTTACCCCTTCATGGGTTAGCACTATATATACTCCCCCTCCACCTACGTTTTAGGGTTAGTGTTGTGATAGCTCATTTAAGAGATAGAGCTTCGCTCATCCATATCAGATCTACTCCACGAGAGAGACTGCGGCCCCTCTACGGAGAAGATCCACCTTGGATTCAAGACCCCTCACGGGAAGATCCCCTTGTGGATTCAAGACCTCCTCACGGAGAAGAACCGGTTACCTCTTGTATCATCCGTTTTTGAATTTGGATCTTGTATCTCCCTTTGTGTTCATGGATCTAGCACATGTGTGATCATTCTTGTTGGTTTGAGTGTTCTCTCGTGTTTCTCCTCGTGATTCCCCTCGTTTTCCCCCTCGTGTTCTTTGTGTGAATCGCGGGATTCGCTCCTTTCATGAAAGATCGGGCCACTAGGGTTCTATCCTACATCACCTGGGCTCCACATTGCCTACCACCCTAATCGGCCTCCATGGTCGGAACATCTTTCAAGCACTGGTGGCCCTGCGACTGCCCGCCGACGCCACGAAGAATGTCCACCTAGAGGTCGCGCTCATGACGAGGCACCTCGCCCTGCAAGAATTCGTCGACCTACACATCCACGTGTACGAGCAAATCGTGTACATAGGTATCTACAAGGCTAGTGAGGACGCTACGACGTTGGCCTTCCTCAACCGGCTGGAAGCCTTGGATGCTTTTGCTAAGAAGCACCTCGACCTCGCCACAAAAGCTGCCACTCCTTAGCCGTCGGTCGGTGGACCGACGCACTAAGTTGAGGAGGAGGAGGTCGTACATTGATGGATGCATCTTTCTTCTTGCCTTCTGTAACCACCACTGCGATCGCATCATCATCGTGGACTTAATTCTTATTGTGTTGTTGCATTCTCATTCCAGTCAATACCAACATGTGCAATCCCTTTGCTTAATTATATACATCATTGTAACTAGTACTCCATCCGTCAATTTATAAGGTGTGCTCACCTTTTCCATCAACTTCGTGCAACGCGCGGGCATCTTGCTAGAAACACTAGAACATGTCGGACCGCGTGTGACCAAACCGACGATGCACCAACCTAGCTACTATGTGTCCTGCTTATCTGGCAGAAATAGCCCCGCCCTAGCGTCTCCAATCGTTATTTCTATCTTTCGATCGTGCCAAGGAGCAGAACCAAGATGTTACAGTTTATACATGTTTCACTACTCCTACTCCTATAAAGAACTCGGTTGGTGATGGTGGTGTGTCTGCCATCCGTTGTTTCTGACCATTAGATCTGCATCTAACGGTTGTGAGGTATGTTGTGGCATTTTTGCAACAATAGCCCACTTCTCTGATCGAATTTGCAGAAACCCCCTTATTACATTGGAAGCAACCACATCCCTCCCTCACCTCATCAAAACAGCCTGAGAAATATATTTTGAGAGAAAAGTACTCCCTCCGTTCCTAAATATTTTTCTTTCTAGAGATTTCAATAAGTGACTACTTACGGAGCAAAACGAGTGAATCTACACTTCAAAATATGTCTATATAATCCATCTGTGATAGTCCATTTGAAATCTCTAAAAAGACAAATATTTAGGAACGGGGGGAGTAAAATATTAGGAGTATATCAAAACAAGAGTGATTTCTTTCAAGTTTGTGAACAAGTACTACTATTCTACTACTTTGGATCCGTCGCAACGCACGGGCACATTGCTAGTAAAAGGAAAAGGCCTGTCGCGTTCGCGTCGCACCCCCCCCCACACACGCCCGGGAATCGGGAGTACTCCACGGCCCGTACGGCATGACACATAGCTTAGGGAAGGCGTGTTGCCTAGCATTTTCACTTTCATGTGGGACCACCATTAAGCAAACCGACTATTGGCAAACCGCACCATGCCCGCTGCCGGGTTGGAAAACAGAAACATGGGGAAGATCTAGCTGTAGCATGGAAGCCAAGAAATTTGGTGTCAGATGGGGCTTGTTGATAGAGTAGGAGCATTCTGTACTACTCTACTCCTACTAGTACCAAGTTTGTACTATACAACTAGTACTACCACTATACAACTAGTAGGTACGTGCACGGCACAACATTGTAGGAACAAAAAATGGGAAGATCTTGTTTTGGGTGATTTATCTTTTTTCAGTCAACGTAGTATGAATAATATGATGTGGGGGGCACCCATGAAGCTTATGTGGCTTGGTTGCATGCCTACGAAAGGTTAGAGAAAAACAAATAGATAATGTGTTTAGAGTGCACTCCACTAAATAGATATACTTTGGATCCATTGCAATGGGCCGACACATCTATATCTATACCCCCTATATGGTGTGTGAATAACTTTGAAAGTTGGTCGTTGGATGAAGCCAATCCGACGGTACAAAGATGGCAAATCCAAGCACTACTGGCCGTTGGATATCATCTACATTCCACCAGATTTTGCCACATGTAGAATCTAGAAGTCTCCATGGTTGAACTTCATTCATGACTAACTTTGCCACAACTAAGCTTAGGCAAAGTGTGTCTGCCACAAAAAATGTGGCTAACAAAATGGCCACCACAAGTGTGGCAAGATTTGGCAAGAAGTTGAGTCTATGACATGTGGACCATGTAGCTAGAAAAGTGTGGCAATCCACAAGTGTAGCAATAAACCAAACACATGCCTAGTGTGTTTGGTAGGGTGTATGAAGGGTGCATGATCCCAAGAGTTCCCTTCTCGACCCACTTTTGGGTGTTTCGTAGAGTGTATGGAGGGCGCATGAGTCCACACTAGCTTAGCACAAATACACTAGAAGCATGCGTGAAGAGAGCATACATGAAGAGGGGTGTTGAGTTGAGCATGCATGAAGAGGGAACAACTATGCTGAGACGAGAACGCAACCAAACACACTTGTGGCATGCCTAAGCTTAGGCATGGCAACCTTAGGCTGCAAACCAAACATCTATACCCCTATATAGTGTGTGAATAACTTTGAAAGTTGGTCGTTGGATGAAGCCAATCCGACGATACAAAAATGGCAAATCCAAGCACTACTGGCCGTTGGATATCATCGACATTCCACCAGATTTTACCACATGTAGAATCTAGAAGACTCCACATGTAGAAGCATAATGCACAAACCACCAGAATCTCATGCGTGCAATGCACATGTACCTTACTAGTAGTTGGGAGTAGTAAGAAACAAATTCCGGGTTTGGCATGAGCTCGTACTGCGGGAACACCACAAGGCCTGCCGCAGGAGTTACATTTCCCTCTCGGGGCTCACGGGACCGAACTTCAGTGGCTTAGTGCCCGGCCTATGAGTCAATGACATGCGGACCTTAAATGCAGTTGGCCCACATGTCATTCTCATGGTGGTGGTGTGGTTCGTGACTCACTAGTTCGAGATGAACCGGCGGTGGTGGCGTGGCCGTGGCGAGGGTGCCACAACTGGGCGTCAGGGCGTTACGAGGCGTAGATGGCCACACCGGCGGGTACTACCTGTAATACAGATGATGAGGACATCAATACCATTGTTACACCCACAGCCCCTGCTACTATACATACAAGACCAATTACTAGAGCTCGCGCACGCCAACTGAATTATCAGGTACTTTCGTTTCTTGGTAACGATTCTAATGTTCATGAGAATATGATGCTGCCTAAATTGGATACATTTGTTTTGCTTACAAATGAAGGGCCTAGCTTGGACAAGAAAGATGAACCTTGGATCAAGTTCAGGCTGTTTTTAGAGTCCGTATGTGTGGGGAAACAAGAGTTAGGGTTGGTTTCGGACCCCTCCTCCAAGGGCCACGAACCCCCCCCCCCCTCTTCCTCCATATATACAGCCCTTAGGGCGTCGTTTAGACTTTGGTTTTGTTTAGATTAAAGTCCGCCATAGTTGCAACTTCGCGTACTTCGTTTGTGTTCAACAACCAGACAAAAGCGTCACAGAACCCCACCTTGATCAATAAAGCTTTCATCTTATATTCGCAATATCTAGATTGCAATCTCATTTTCTTGCTTGTTCTTCGTTTGCTCGCAGGAAACAGACCCTCGTGGTCAGGTTGATCGTGCTCCGGCGTGGTCAATAACCCTCAGAAGTTGGTTTAGCGATTGCTAAGGCGCGATGTCTCGCACATTCGTAGTCAGATCGTCAAGGTCGACTCCCACAGATAACGATAGCCACCATCTCATCAAAACATCGGGACACCTTAGCCTCTATCAATGGAAGTACTCCAGCTGAGGATTGATGCCCGGGACGAAATGTGTCACAGCCGCTGGATGAAAATTCAATGGTGCGGGAGTACGGATCGAAGCACAGCAGCGGAGCAGGAAAACCACGTCCAATCGGGTGTGGCTATGGTAGAAAGTTGATGGTCGCCGTAGTTCAGCTGGCCCGCATGTCATGCACACAAAGGCAGAGGAGTGGTGGGGCTGAGAGGGATGAGGCGCACGTCGGGGGATGAGGATCCCCTGACGTGAACAATCCTACCATTCTTTCACTGACATGTGGGACCCCAAAGTGTGGGTCCCACCTGTCAACGAAGGAAAGGTAGGGTAAGGCAGTGATAGCCACGTCGGGGGACGTCGTGCTTACAGGTAGGGTTGGAGCGGCGTCGTGGGAATCACGTATGGGTGTGGAAGTGGTAGAAACAGGAAACGTGATGGTCGTCGTGGTTCAACTTCCATGGACAAGCTGTCTTGTCTGCTGACACATGTATATCAAAACTAGAGTGTTTATATTTCAAGCACGTGAACAAGTATTATTCTACTACTTTGGATCCATTGCAATGCACGGGCCAGCACATTGGTAGTAGTAGTGTCTATCTCTATCTCTAGAGGCCTTCCCTCGTTCATCCTTTTCTCTCACAAGATAAACTACTAATACAAATGCATCTGGACGTTCCATGGAACGCACAAGGATGTTTCCTTGGGGGTCTCTCCAACGCGGCGTGGCCGTAGTTGCAAGTTGACGCCCCTTGAGATGCCGATGTTTGGGGCACTCGGATTTCCTCCGATGAGCAGGTTAGATGAGTTTGATCACGTAGTAAATGCATTCTAAAGACTACTTCCGTGTCCATTTCCTAATTCTCCCCCTGCCCACTCTTTCACAGGTTAGGCTCGATGCGAGTGGAGATTGGCTTGCATATGTACGGGAGGGTACCAACATCAATTTGCACAACATTTACAACGGTCACACCGTTCCCGTAAAACCTTTGTCCAACATTGGGATCAACCATGCAACGGGCCACCGCATGAATTGGTACGATGGAACCACGGTGAGATTGAATAAGATAGCATGAACCTTGCACATGGCGATCAAAGGTGGACCATGCTGTTTGCAGCCGATTTGTTGCCATATGAGTACAAAGACGTTGTGCTCCTTTCTAACCGCATCTTTGCGGTGACAAACCAGGGGACTTGTTTCGTATGGGACCCATCCTACGATATACTCCCTCTCTCCTAGTTTATTTATTTTGAATCTTTTCATTTTATAAGTTTGAAATTCAAATTTAGAGATCCCCATCACATGCTGAGATTACAATGTCCATTAAATCGTTGCGTGCATGTATAGTAAAGAAACAAATCTCGAGTTTGGCACGAGTTCGTGCAGCGGTAGCACCAGCCTGGCGCAGGAGTTACATTTCCCTCTCAGGGCCCTCAGGACTGAGCTTCAGTGCCTTACTACATCTGCCTTTGAGTCAATAACATGTGGACCCGATAGGTGGCTGGTCCACATGTAATGCTCCCGAAGGCAGAAGGGCAGTGGGGCCGAGAGGGGTGAGCCGCAGGTCAGGGGACGTGTGGTGTCATGGGTTCGTGCGGCGTCATGGGAATCGCGTGTGGCTGTTGTAGAAACTTGATGCTCGCCACATTTATGGTGGCCCACATGACATGCACACAAAGGCAGAGGGGCAGTGCGGCCGAGAGGGGTGAGGCGCACATCGGGGGACGTGGTGCCGTGTGTTGGAGCGGCGTAGTGGGAATCGCGAGTGGAAGTGGATGAAACGTGATGGTCATTGTAGTTGAACTTCCATGGACAAGCTGTCATGTCTACAGACACATGCAATGCATACCGGTCACTGGAAGGAGTAGTAGAGAAAGCTAGGCGGATAAATAGTTCCTTATAGTCAAGCAGACCCACGCTACTACTTGTTCCAAAGACATGCACACCATCGAAATAGTCCATCTATATCAATATACACCGAGAGGGAATAATTTTTTTGTACAAGAGAGGAAATAGTTCATCCATCCATAATGCCCTGATGCTGGTGCAGCCTTATCTTCTTCTTCTTCTTCTTCTTCTTCTTCTTGTCCTCATTTTCTGTGGGAGTTCACAACAAGGTCTTTGGACCTTGCAGCTATCTTGAAACACACACGGGCATCAATGGCAGCATATTTTATCCGCTCGTACGTCAAGGTATAATTCTCCCATCCAGACGACCTTAATGCCACTGTTGTGACGCCCGGATAGTTACGCTATAGTAACCCACCGCTAATGTTGCCACGTCACCATGATTACTGTTGTTAATCTTGTGATGATTCAATCCCGTTCAAATTCAAAATTCAAAATCAAGTCAAACGGTAAAGTTTTCAAACATTAAAATTTAAATGTTCTATAGGTGGCAAATAATGCTTAGGTAATTATGGTGGAGGATCACATTTTTTATAAAATAATTAAAAGCACTAAACTAAATAAAACAGCGGCTTAAACAAATAATCAAATGCATTTTATAAATATTAAAACATTAAACTATTTTATTAGGTATGAGAAATTCATGTGGCAATAGAGTATTTATAAACACTAAATTAGGGGCTAGTGGTATATTTTATAAAACTAAAAGTAGACTAAAAACTAATATGAAAACAGAAACTATAAAAAAAAAGACAAAGCAAAAGCAAAAAGAAAGAAGGAGACCCCCCTGATGGGCCGTGGCCCAGCTGGCCATCGGGCCCCCAGGCCGGCCCAATCCCCCCCCTGTATAACCCCCTCCCCACCAAACCCTAGCCCGTCGCACCCCCCCCCCACTACGCTCTTCCCCGATCCGATCTAGATCGGGGTTGACCCCAACTGCCCCGAACGATCCCCCCCCCCCCGCAGCTCGACCCCCCCCCCCCCTCGACGCCGGCAATCTCCCGTCGCCGCCTTGTACTCCTCGCCCCTCCTCTCCGTCGCCTATCCGCCCCCCCAGCGCCACGGTGCCGCCCCATTCTCCTCGTCGCCGACGCCGCTCGACGCCGCCCCGCGCCCGGAGCTCGCCGCCCCCCCCCCCCCACGCCAGGACGCCGCCTCGCCGGCCGCCGTCCTCGACCCCGACGAGCCCCTCCTCGCTTCCCTCCACCTCGCGCCGCACGCACGCATCGGGCCTGGGGAAAGAGCTCCCCGCGCCCGATCCACCCCGCCATCGCTGCTCGTCGCCTGGAACTTCTCCGCCCCGTCGCGCCAGCCCCGACTCCTCCTCGAGCCGGCTTTGCTCAACTACAGGGCTCGGTGAGCCCCGTCCTCCCTCTCTCCCCTCGTTCTCTGTCGCCGGCGCCGTTCACCGCGCGCCGACCGCGCTCGGCCCTGCGCGTCGCCATGGTCCTCCGCGGCCCTGTACACGCATGCCGCGTCCGTGTCTTTGCGCGCCCCGGCCTCCTCGCGGTGCACGTGCGCGGCCCACTCGCGCCCAGCGCTCGGTGCCCCTCCTCCCTGCTCGCCCGCGCGCCCCACTGATGCCACCTCGCCCTCGCCGTGCAGCCTCGCACTGCTCGCTACCCCGCGCCGGCCATGCCCCTGTTCGCCCGAGCTCCCCACCCCCCACACGCGCGTAGTCTCCAGCCGCGCCCGTTGCTGGCCCTCTCTCACCGCCAGCTCCACCCTGCAACTGCTCGCCGGCCACCGCCGCCGTGTCCCCGCGCCGCCCCTCGCCCCCGCGGCCACCGCTCCGGCCTCCTGGCCAGCGCCGTGGCCCCCGGCGCACCGCAGCGCTCAGTCGGGTTCGGCCATGCCAAGGCGTATGTGCCCGACGCCCGCGCCAAACTATGGCTCACCAGAGCCACTGGCTAGGGGCCCCACCCGCTGAAACGAAAACAAAAAAAAAAGGAAAAAGAAAAAAAATTTAATTAATTAATTAATTAAAAATAAATAAATACTAATAATAAAATTAATTAATTAATTAATTAAGGAATTAATTAAGTTAATTAATTATAATTAGATTAACCTAATCACTAATTAACCTAATTAACTATTAATTAATATAAACAGTCAATGACGATCGGGACCCACATGTCAGTTGACCAGTCAAAGCCCCTGTTGACTGCTGACGTCATGCTGACGTCATGATGATGTCAGCAGGCACTATTCTGGATAATGTTTAATTAAATTAATTAAATAAATCCTAAAAATGATTTAAATCTTTTAAAATTAATATAAAATAAACCGTAGCTCGGATCGAAAAACTTTGTACATGAAAGTTGCTCAGAACGACGAGGTGAACCCGGATACGCGGCCCGTTCGTCCGCCACGCATCCCTAGCATAGCAAACACGCAACCTTTCCCCTCCGGCTCCTCTGCCCGAAAACGCGAAACGCCGGGGATACTTTCCCGGATGTTATCCCCCTTCACCGGTATCATCTACTACCGCGTTAGGGCACCTCTAACGCCGTTACTTGTCATGTCATGCATCACTATGCATATGCTTGCTTAAATATTTATTGTTTCTCCCCCCTCTTCTCTCAATAGACACCGAGACCGACGCCGCTGCTACCCAGTACGACTATGGTGTTGACGACCCCTCTCTCTTGCCAGAGCAACCAGGCAAGCCCCCCTTTGATCACCAGATATCGCCTACTCTTCTCTATACCGCTTGCATTAGAGTAGTGTAGCATGTTACTGCTTCCCGTTAATCCTATACTGATGCATAGCCTGTCCTTGCTACTACTGTTGTTACCTTTACCTGCAATCCTAATGTTTAGTATAGGATGCTAGTTTATCATCAGTGGCCCTACATTCTTGTCCGTCTGCCATGCTATACTATCGGGCCGTGATCACTCGGGAGGTGATCACGGGTATATACAATATACTTTATACATGATACATGTGGTGACTAAAGACGGGTAGGCTCGTAGGAGCACCCGCGAGTGGATCTTTGAGGCGGAGCGACAGGGCAGGTTCCGACCACCTAGGAGAGAGGTGGGCCTGGCCCTGTTCGGCGTTCGCGGACAATTAACACACTTAACAAGATCTGGGTATTTGATCTGAGTCTGTCCATTTGGTCTTTACGCACTAACCATCTACGCGGGAGTAGTTATGGGTATCTCGGCGTCGTGGTATCAGCCGAAGCCTTCGTGACGTCAGCGACTGAGTGGCGCGCGCCGGATTGGACTGGAAGGCCACTAGGCTAGGTCTGCTTCCGGCCGCGTACGCAACGTGCAGGTGTGCAAAGGGCGATGGGCCCAGACCCCTGCGCCATAGGATTTAGACCGGCGTGCTGACCTCTCTGATGTGCCTAGGTAGGGCTGCGACGTGTTGATCTTCCAAGGCCGGGCATGACCCAGAAAAGTGTGTCCGGCCAAATGGGATCGAGCGTGTTGGGGTATGTGGTGCACCCCTGCAGGGAAGTTTATCTATTCGAATAGCCGTGTCCCTCGGTAAAAGGACGACCCGGAGTTGTACTTTGACCTTATGACAACTAGAACCGGATACTTAATAAAACACACCCTTCCAAGTGCCAGATACAACCGGTGATCGCTCTCTCACAGGGCGACGAGGAGAGGATCATCGGTTAGGATTATGCTATGCGATGCTACTTGGAGGACTTCAGTCTACTCTCTTCTACATGCTGCAAGACGGAGGCTGCCAGAAGCGTAGTCTTCGAAAGGACTAGCCATCCCCCTCTTATTCCGGCTTTCTGCAGTTCAGTCCACATATAATAGCCTTATCCCAGTTGATACCAATGCATACATATGTAGTGTAGCTCCTTGCTTGCGAGTACTTTGGATGAGTACTCACGGTTGCTTTCTCCTTCTTTTCCCTCTATCCCTTCTACCTGGTTGTCGCAACCAGATGTTGGAGCCCAGGAGCCAGACGCCACCGTCGACGACGACTCCTACTACACCGGAGGAGCCTACTACTACGTGCCGCCCGCTGACGACGATCAGGAGTAGTTTAGGAGGATCCCAGGCAGGAGGCCTGCGCCTCTTTCGATCTGTATCCCAGTTTGTGCTAGCCTTCTTAAGGAAGACTTGTTTAACTTATGTCTGTACTCAGATATTGTTGCTTCCGCTGACTCGTCTATGATCGAGCTCTTGTATTCGGGCCTTCGAGGCCCCTGGCTTGTAATATGATACTTGTATGACTTATTTTATTTGTAGAGTTGTGTTGTGATATCTTCCCGTGAGTCCCTGATCTTGATCGTACATGTTTGCGTGTATGATTAGTGTACGATTAAATCGGGGGTGTCACAACTGTCTCATCACCCTTCTGAAGATTTGTACCGAGCACAAAATTTGCTACATCGAATAGGGATGGTGGCTGTTTATCACAACCTTCTACAGGAATTTTTATTCTGGTTTGTAGGTCAGCGATGCTTTTCAAATCAAGGTTGTATGGCTCCAGCTTCTATTTGTCCCCATTCGATGGCTGCCCCACAGAAGTATATGTCCTCCCGAGACAAGAAATTATGAAGCTCACCTGGTATGGAGGGCGCGTGTATGATGTGGTACACCAAAACATCATCTTCGAGGCATAGCTGAAGGACGGCGGAGCGTTGGATCTTCCCAGTGGCATGCTCCGTGTACTCTGCATCGAGACCAATGACCCTCGTCTCTACCTTTTCGAGGGAGTAGGATACATTGTTGATCCACTTCTGAACAACCCTTGGGTGGACGGTGACGGTGGCAACTATGCTCAACGAGCCTTCGACGAGGACATGTTGGATGCTAAAAACCTGCATCTCGATCTCTTTCGCCATTTGGAACCGCTGGAACGGAGGGCTATGGTTTGGAGAATTAGGATTAGATGGCTAGTCTAACCGAAGTAGTAGATGATTATTTAAAGAGGTTAAAACAATGTGAACGTAGTGGGTTTGGATGCAAATGAAGATGAAGGGGAGGTGAAGAAGCCGGGGAAAATCGGTTCCCGGTGGAGAAGTAAATGGGAGAAGTGGCGTGCAGGCAGTTGACTAGACGGCTAGGTAGAGTAAACAAAAAGGCTATGCGAGTAGACTAAGGAGTCGTACCTGTTCGTGTACGTGCACATCCTTCCTGGTAGGTGGGACCTATGCAAACAGATAAAAAAATGTGTCGTAGCTGGTTCAGATGGATATTGGCGCGTGCGTGGGAGACACAACATTCTCCGGTTAAGGAATACACGGTTATCCTCATCAAAAAAGAAAAGGCACATCTTCGCGCTTCTGCATGCACGAGAATTTGGTTCTGCTCACAATATGGATGTTACCTGGAGGATGAAGTGAACATGCATGCTAGCACGGGAGACCTATTTCCACTATACAGTACTGGAGTACTCATGTTCCTACTACTACTAGTAGTAGTACAACTGTGGTACACTTGATGGTCAAAATACTATTCATTCGGTCCTCATAGTGAAGTGACAACACCCTGCGCCTGACACTAGTCCAAGCGACGTGTTCGGATTACCAAAGTCAGCCTCACCCTCTGCATTGTGCAGTCTGTCACCGCCGTTGTACAGCGTATTAGCATGCCTCGCCTCGTCTCCCTCTCCCCTCCCATAGCACCACTCCATCTCCATCTCCATTTCATTGTGCCCCCGTGTACCATCGCCTCGCTCTCACCGACAGCCTTCTCCCCCATAAATCAAGCCCCCCAAAACCCTCACCTTCCAAACTCCACCATGGCTGAATGGGAACCGCGCAGCATCCATATGAGCCGCGATTGGAGCAGTCTCCTCAGTGACATCCTCGACCTCTATTGTTCGTGTATGGATATGTTGAGCGCCCTGCGGCTGGCTGCATGCTCGAGGGACATGCACACAACCATCGTCGAAGCGAGGCCTAAGCTTTTCAAGACACCCTGCTTGCTGCTATCTGGTCCTGCGAGATTGGCTCACCATGATACGGAGGCGTACGTGATGCCCCTCGACTTCAATCCGATCTCCATTAGCCGAAACTTCTTTGCAGGTATGTAGTGGGTCGCCGTACATCATTTCCCTCGACTTTGATCTGATCACCATCGCCCGAAACTAGTTGGCATATGTACTGGGTCGGCATGAACTCCCACTGGATGGCTGCCTTCAGAGAAGGGGAAGACGGCAAAAAGTTGGTGCTCATGAACTTCCAGACCTCCCATAAGATTATCCTTACTCCGTTGGATTATATAGAGTTTTACCATCGCGGTCCAAGTCATCTAGATTACCACGTCAGTTGGACGGACCTTGTTTTGCAGAAGATTGTGAGCTGCCAAGTGCACACACGACATGCGAATTACGCAGACTTCAAGCTAATTGCCTTGTTCGACCACGGACTCGCCTATCTTTACGCCGGTGCCTTCTTTAGCTGGAGACAACTCAGCTTGTAGTGGATCATCGTCAAAGCTGATACACACTTCTGTGATGCTATTGAACACAATGGCATCATCTAAGCGATCGACAAAGCAGATGGCACCACGTATTGCTGGGACGGCGCGTGTAAGTTGTTTCCGTATCATGTTAATGATGACGCCATGACACTGTTTGAACTTTTTGTGATGATTGGCATATCCCTATTTGAGCAAAATTTGAGTAGAACTATGGCAATGTATTAGAGACGCTGTAAATCAGCTATATTTGGAATGAGTTAGTTCATGCGATTGTGACCATGTCATTACAGCCAATTTGTACCCCCTGAATAATCAAACGGTTAGGAATATATGGATATTCTCCTTATTTTACAGTAATCTATATAGTACTACTAAATATGAGTGCGTATCAATGGCCATGTTAGTTTTCTCATTTTCATGATGTAGAAACATGCACCACACTGTTGGTTTCATCTAACCATACATTGGGGAAGTAAATGTGCATATGGAGAACTCTATATTTGGAAGTAGTGAAATCCTGTAATGCTTACCATGTGTACATACCTATATTCGCCCTTCAGCAATCAATGGCTAGAATAATATCCTCACAAAAATTTTGCCCACAGAACACGAGTATATAACAATGCATGGTCTGTTAGTTACCTCGAAGAATTTGTTTGTGAGGACAGAACATGATTACATAACATGCATGACATGGTAGTTTCCTGTGAAGAATCGATTGCGAGATAACATCAGTATAACCATGCATGGCACTTCTACATTTTCGAACCCAGTATACATTTCCCTGTATTTTCCTCCCAGTTCCAACAGGGACATATCAATGTTTTTTCTTGCATTATCCTACTCATACTCAGAACAATGCTAATCTTACATTAACAATGCCTATCCTTTTTGATATGATGCAGTGTCCCTACAGTTACTGCCCTTTGTAATCACACCACCTTTGCCAAAACAGGGAAGCACAACTGGTTCCTCGCTCGATCAGATGACGGCAAAAGACGGATGATCATTCGAACATATGAGCCAGAAAAGTTATATTGCAAAAACCTCACTGTATACAAGCACCGTGAAATACGTGAGTATCCGGACAGTGGTTGTTACGTCTATGAGCATGATACCAGCTTGTTGGGGCCTTCAGGATTTTTTAGTTGCAGGCGGGTAAACAGCCTTGGTTCACACTCTCTGTTTCTCGGACTCAATTATCCGATTAACCAGGAGATCACCGTTAGCAAGGACCTTGATGGCAGAGAGGCTCTGTTTGCTATGGAAAATTGTGTCTACACGACGAGCCCTTGGAGTTCGGGAGCAAACTCCCCTGATTGACAACGATACAACCTACAGCCAAAAGAAGGTGAGAATGACAAAGGCATCCGGATTAACTTTGATGACGGCAAAAGACTGATGATCATTCGGACACATGAGCCGGAAAAGTTATATTGCAAAAACCTCACTGTATACAAGCACCGTGAAATACGTGAGTATCCGGACAGTGGTTGTTACGTCTATGAGCAGGATACTAGCTTGTTGGGGCCTTCAGGATTTTTTAGTTGGAGGCGGGTAAACAGCCTTGGTTCACACTCTCTGTTTCTCGGACTCAATTATCCGATTAACCAGGAGATCACCGTTGGCAAGGACCTTGATGATAGAGAGGCTCTGTTTGCTATGGAAAATTGTGTCTACACGGCGAGCCCTTGGAGTTCGGGAGCAAACTCCCCTGATTGACAACGATATAGCCTGCAGCCAAAAGAAGGTGAGAATGACAAAGGCATCCGGATTAACTTTGATCCTTGGATGTCTCAATTATGACAGGCAGTGATGTGGTTCAAGCCTTTAGGTTGATAGGTAATTGGGCTGTTGCGTCGAAAGGGTGGAGTACTGGTTTCTTCGGATCATTGGTCGCTGAAGCGGGGCTGCAAATTATGATGGTGTTGGATCATCTCTTCGAATGACTTTGTTGTCTTTGATGCTTGTTCTGGATGGGTAGTTCTTTCTTTTGTTATGCATATTCCTTGTCATTTGGTCATCCTTGTCTTTGTCACTCTTACTATGTAATAGTTTCCTCTATTAAGAATGTCATTCTCGTCTGGATTACGAGAGTCTGAGCACTGCAGATGGGTGTGTTTTGGTGGTGTAGCAAGACTTCTTATGAACTATCATGTCTTGCTGTTTATGTCAGTAGTAGCCACTAGTCAGTGTTTGAATGTTGTATATATTGTTGTTTCGAACTGTTTATTGTCTCGAACTACTGGTGGGCTAAATGAGGGCATCACCATTCTCCAGTGTTCAGAGTGTATCTCCTTTTCTCAAGTTATATAATTTGAGCTCAGTGTCTTTTCGATGATGTACACTTGTTTGGGCCAATGAGGTGTCGTTGAATATGGGCCGAGTAGTAACGCAATGCCAAACAGGTCAATTATGACTCTCAGGCCGGGATCTCAAAAGATCCTCAAAAAAGGCCGGGCTCTCCAAAAAAAAAGAATAAGGACTCTTAGGCCGACATGTGGGCGCCACCGGTGTTTTTGTGCGCTTGTGCGCCAAGAGCATATTGGCGCGTGTTCGAAATTCGTGCTACCTTTTCATCACCAATCTTCCGCCCCTCCCCCACCTCTGGAATCTCGATTGCTACTCCAGTTCCCCCAAATCCCCCTCCTGTACTCCCTGTACTCAAGCGCACTATCATGTCGCTGGTCAACACGGATCTCCGAGCCAGAGATCCTGAGGTCCGTCCTGCCTTCGGTCGCTGCGTGCTGTCGCTCAACAGTGGCATGGTGGCGCTTGACGACCAGTTTGCTGGCAAAGTGCTGATGGTAACCATCAACGGCGACCGGCCTCCCGTCTCGCTGGACGACCTTGTCAAAGCTCTTGGCATTGCGCACGACATCCAAATAAGTGACTTGCTCGTCGAAGTCTGTCCGCCACCGGCTTATTTCTTCGTCAGGTTCTGGACAACTTTCGACTACAGTCGTGTGTTCGAATCTTCCCGGTGTTTGTTCTACGATGGCGCGCTAGTGAGCTTTGATCAGTGGCACCCAGGATGGGGCTCGGTGCCCTCTGAGCTTGAGTTTTTAACAAAGCTTACCTTCCACGGTATGCCTCGACGTGCTTGGAACAGCGAGTCCATGAATGAGCTTATCAACGACCAGATAGTTGGACTCTGACGGTTATGGCGTGGATGAAGAAGCCGTCCACCATACCGAAGGTGATTGGTGTTGACCGGTGCAGGAACTGGGGTTGTACTATTCGTCGCCACCAAGGCCGCCGCGGACCACGTTAGGGATGTACTTGTATCGAGTGTTCGTGCATGTTGAAGAAGTGGTCAATCCATCAATCGAAGTCCTGCCGCCGCCGCTGGTGCCAGGGTCCGTCGGCGACGTCCATTACAGGAGTCAACGTCAGACTTTCCCTGTGTTGCTCGGAACGATGGATGGCACAGGGCCTACTCCATCGTGCGAGGGAGGCCACTGCTTCTTTGGGAGAAGAGGCAGGGCTGGCTACCTGGATGTGCTCTAATTTGAGGTAACAACTGAATCTTGTCAGATACTAGTTAAATTCGAGCTATGGGTGTGAAGCACTGATGTGCCAGTACATTTGATTGTGACCTGCTCTAATTTTGTACATGAACTTTTTTTAGAAAGGGTTGTACGTCAACTTAATGTGCTAGCAGAACTTATTGTGTTGTCTGTCTGTTTTCTTTGCACATCATTCAAGATATTTCCCCATCATTGATAAAGACGATGAATCGTTATGTACGAGTTCGTTGGTTTCAACATAGCCCTACCCATAGCGATCCACTGCTTCCATCCTGATTGTGCCGCCTGCGTGAAATTTTTGTATGCAAGTTTAGTGTGCTATGATGTTCTATATGATTGTGTTAACTATATAAGTTTTTACTGAGCATCAGCAATGCATATGGCTTAAAGATGTATTTACGGGCATCGACTGATGGGTCTCTCTCTCTCACAGACACACACACACACACACACACGCACACACGCACAAGTGGGACCCGTTGAATTATTTCTTTGCTCGTGACAGCTTTTAATTAGGTTCCACTGTAATCTAACTTTTTTCTTAACTTATTAATTGAGCTCGGTGACTTCAAAAATTTGTACAGAAGCCTTGTTTCCGCCTTTCCAGCATCGCTGAATGTGGGCTGAGTAGCCATGTGTGGCACCCTAGCTCACAGCGACCGGTTTACCCTGTATTGCCAGCCCAGAGACCACGTCTTCTGGCAACACACAACATCTTGGTACAGAAAGCAACCACTTTATTGATGCTAGCGGATCATAGTTTATATTACAACAGGTGTCGAGGCCAAGCGGCAAACACTGTGCGGCTGCACAATATGTACATTATTTAGTGAACACAAAGGGGGCCTCGATCATAAGAACTATGCGGCAGCGGAACAACGTCATAGCGGAGACTCCATAGCACAGGGACACCAATGTGGACACGATCTAGATTCGAGCAGCACTCCTTTCCAACGAGACTTTCCTGAAAGCTGGCATGACACGCCAGGTCAGTACATTGAATGTACTTGCAAGCTCACAACAGGCATAATCATAATGACAAATAATACCATGATAATTAACCAATTAATAATGCAATAATACTTCAACATGTTGTGATCATGCTTTTGTGATAAACGTCCCTCGGGACTGGCTTACCAACCGTGATCATTCTTGGATCAAAACCATACCACCATCGTGGTCTTGACTAGAAGTATCTCGTGATCCTTATGGTGATCACAACCACGACCAATACTTGGTCTCGAACATCTCGATGGCTTTCCACCATCATCAACAGTGCGAAGTTCATAACTTAGTGTGCAGAATTTATTAAACGTTGACCCATGGTATGACCTACTACGAGCATGTCCGTAACTATGGACTCGGTTATGGATAGATTATTACACTCTGTAGAGGTAGCACACTGTACCCACACCACGGAACCCATGGCCTCGTACTCCCATTCGGGTGGACCAATGGCATTCTGATGAAACCCCTCCATTGCCCTGACAATCTCCCGGCCACTCCGACACAATCCCCACTGAGCTAGTCATGGGTGGCCCCGTGTCTACCAAAGACACAACGACCACCCTCGTGGCCAAAACGGTCCCACAAGGGGACATGGTACCATAATCTCAACAATGGGCACACAAGGTTATGTCTACTTACCGGGCCAGGGTGAGCATGCCCATAACCTTCCCTAGTTGGAGGCACCAACCAGAGGCATGACAACGGACCGAATCAAGGCCTCCCATAAGTCAAATGTGGTTGCACTGGGAAAATGTCGATTCAGTGGCACCATGACCCGGCCAACGATATGTTCAAGTTGAGTTATATTCAGTTTCAACTTAAAGTAAAAATAACCGGTGTCATAGTATGCCATGAAATGCAACACTAACATATGCATCACATATTAACGGAAATGACTGAGACCACTTTATTCACACTAAGCATAAACATCAATAACTCATGCCACTTTTCTGGTTAAAATAATCCTCACTTTAAATAGAATATTTTCTAGCAAATTTTTATTATTTTACTCATGCAAGAAAATAACTTCAAGTAATTACTCCTATGCATAACAAAACTATTCTTTTATCATCACAAATGAATCCTATTTTCTTTACCAACTAATTTAGTTTCAAACATTCTGTAAATCAAGCATATTAACTAAAACAAGTACTTAACAGAATATCAATAACATAATAGTTACTTAAATGCATAGTTTAACTCTTTCATCCAACTAAGAAAATCATAAATATTGAAATGGCACCATGAAAATGTTGTTGTGGCTTGCCTTAGTGCAGATGAGGTTCACAAGCCTTCTGGTGATCCTCAAGACAAGCCTCACCCTTTGAAAATAATTTTAAACATAAGAAGAAAAAAATCAACAACCCTTCTGAAAATCACCAGAAATTCTAGACAGGTCAGAAAAATCTCATTTTTGATGAGTTGTTAGATTTCTTTCCAAAGAACACAATGCAAAAAGAATCAATTCATTTGGACTTATGGTTGAAGAGTTATAGATGTTTGAAGCTCTCTGGAAATTAATTGAATTTGAATTTAGATAAAACAAACTAGGGGGGTGACGTCAAAGGCGTAAAGCCTCGGGGCGCCACCACTCGTACCGCTTCGCGCGCGTATTGAGTGGCTGACTAGCGGGCCCCGCTAGTAAGGTGAGGTGGAGGGGGAGAAGGAAACAGAGGGGGTCACGGCTTCGCTGGAGCTCACGCCGGCGACAAGGGCTCCTTAGCCAAAACCAGAGGGGGGGATTTAGAGAGGGGATCGAGGCGCACCTGCCCGTAACCATAGCATAGCTATGGGTGGCAGGACGGCGTCAGATTCGACCTCGCAAGCGGAGGTAGAGAGCGGAGGTCGCCGGAGAAGAAGACGACGGTGAACTACGGCGACTCTAGGGGTTCTAAATGGTCAGAACGGCTTCACCGAAGATCGGCGGAGGCTCTGGAAGGGTCGCCCAGGCCTGGGAGACGCTGGAGCTACCATGGCAACCTGAGAGGATCGCCGGCGAGCTCGAGCTCGGGGACGGCGACCCGTGGCCTGCCCGGCCGGGCTACAGCTATCTACACATTTGTGGAGTGTGTCGGAGTGGAGGATGGTGCTCGATGAGGCTGGGGGTGGCTCCATTTATAGGCGAGCGGCGAGGAGTGGATCGAGCTCCGCCGGCAACACCTGGACACTGCGCCCGGCGACAAGCGGCGTTAGTGAGAGAAGGAGAAGGCGACGCAGCTCACACGAGGACTGTGGGCGAACAGAGACGAGCACGGGATCGAGGAGAAGGCGACGAGCACAGTGCGCACCGCACAGTTATGTTGGCCGGACCGTGCCCGTGCTCGCTGCGGCGAGCTCCGGCGTCGGTGAGTGCCATGGGGAGTTAAGGGAGTTGAGACGAGGATGGTGGCGTGGTTTGGCACGCCATGGCAGTCGGGGAAGCGAGCACGCGCGAAACAGAGCGCTCGGCGGCACTCAGAGCGCGTCAACACGTAGGCTGGCATCATGGACACGCGTGGTCACCGCGTGAACTCTGCCCTCAGGCCGACCAACGTCCAAAGATCTTGTCTGACTTGTTGTTTGTGGTAGTTTTGAAGATTACCATGCTTTGGTTTGACTCCAGGTGTAGTAGAAAAGATTTCACATGTTTGGTAAGTTTCTGATCAGTAACTTTGAGAGGTTACTAAGGTTAAATGGCTAGGAGTTGGAGGTTGTGCTTTGGAGGCTAGCAATCATCTACTAAGGTGATGATGCACAAGAAAAATCAGGCACAATGGAGCAAGTAAGATGGTAGTTGTTGTAGAAACCACCATTTCTGTCTAGAACAGAAAATATTTTCTATAGTGAAAATATTCCAAAAAGTGGCACAATATTTTTGCTTAGGAAGGTGCCCTAGGGTTCAGAGAATATTTGTGAATTTTCTCAGATTTTTGTGGGCAAGAAAAATTGGGGTTGCTTTGGAGCTCATTGAAGTAGCTAAGGTTTTGGAGGGGGAAAATTAATATTTTTCATTAAACAAAAATATTCCAAATATTATTTTGGGTAGAACCAGAGAGTGAATGATGATTAGAGGGGGAAATGAGGCACTTGGGTGAAAGCCAAGGGTACCCAAGTGTTTAAGTCCATATGAAAAGATCAAAATCTCCAAATTTCAAAATCAAACCAAATGAAAATCAGGCCAATAAAGGAGGCCAAAAAAGCCAGGCTATCATAAACCTCCCCTACTTAGAATGAATCTCATCCTCGAGATTCGGTTGCTTGGGAAAACCATTCTGGATAATGTGCCCTTAGAAATTCTTCTCGTTGCCACGTTGATTCTGACTCCATGTTATGCTCCCACTGAACTTTGTAAAACTTTCTTACTTTACTGCAAGTGACTCTTTCCATCTGATCCAAAATTCTAATTGGTCTCTCTTCATATGTTAAATCCCTTGCCAACTCTATTTCAGTCATAGCAGTCTTTTTCTCAGGCGGCGATATGCATCGCCTCAACTGGGAAACATGAAACACGTTGTGCACGTCTGACAATTCAGGGGGTAGTTCCAACTGATATGCAACAGTGCCCACTCGGGACATGACTGGAAATGTACCAATAAATCTAGGTGCCAACTTCCCATGAGTCTAAAATCTCTTGACTCCTTTCATTGGAGTGACTCGGAGGTATACGTGTTCTCCTGGTTCAAAACTAATTTGTCGGTGCTTTGCATCATAATAACTCTTCTGTCGATATTTGGCCAATTGCAGTCTGTCTCTGATCTCCTTAACTTGTTTCTCAGCCTCCATCATGAGATATGTTCCGAAGATACGGCTATCTCCAGTTTGAGACCAATTTAACGGAGTGCGGCATTTACGGCCATACAAAGCTTCGTATGGTGACATCTTTAGACTGGTCTGGAAGCTAAGAAAACTCGGCATATGGCAAGCAGTCTTCCCATTTAGGCCCTTGGGCCAAAACACAGGCTCGCAACATATCTTCGAGTATTTGGTTTACCCGCTCTGTCTGTCCATCAGTCTGAGGATGATAAGCGGTACTGTATTTCAGTGTTGTCCCCAAGGCTTGGTGGAGACATGACCAAAACGCAGAGGTAAAAGGTGAACCTCGGTCAGAAGTGATGGTTCAGGGTACTCCATGCATACTGACTATCGTGGATACATACAGTTGTGCGAGTTTGTCTGCTCGATATGCGGTTCTGATCGGGATAAAGTGAGCAACCTTGGTTAAGGTGTCCACTATGACCCATATTGCATCATTGCCTCGCGTAGTCTTAGGTAGTACTGTTATGAAATCCATGTAGACATCATCCCATTTCCATTGTGAGACTGGTAGTGGTTGGAGAAGTCCGGCTGGCTTCTGATTCTCTGCCTTTACTTTGTTGCATATGTCGCAACATGCCACAAAATAGGCAATATCTTTCTTCATACCATCCCACCAAAATATTTGTCGGAGGTCTTCATACATTTTTGTACCTCCAGGGTGAATAGAATATGAGGATTCGTTTGCTTCTGTCAGGATTTTCTTCTTTAAGCCCGACTGATTGGATACACAAATCCTTCCACGGAAACGGAGAGTACCGAATTTATCCTTCGAGAAGTCTGCAGTCTGTCCTGCCATCATACTCTTGACACGTTTCTGCAGATCGATGTCAGCTGGTTTTTGAGCAGCTCCGTCATGGGCTTAGCAATCTTGGAAAACCCTTCAATGAAACAACGATAATACCCGGCTAATCCAAGAAAACTCCGGATCTGTGATACGGTTGTGGGTGGCAACCAATCTAGAACATCCTTTACTTTGCTTAGGTCCACGGCTATACCTTCGGCAGATAGAACGTGTACAAGAAATCCAACTTGCTTGAGCCAAAACTCACACTTACTGAATTTGGCGTATAGCTGATGATCGCGGAGTCATTGTAGCACTGCTCGGAAGTGATCCCTGTGATTTTCTTCACTCTTGGAGTAAATGAGTATGTCATCGATGAAGACTACCACGAATTTATCGAGGAAGTCCATGAATACTTTGTTCATCATATGCATGAAGAAGGCAGGGGCATTGGTGAGACCAAAGGACATAACTATATATTCATAAAGACCGTACCGAGTTGTGAATGCGGTCTTAGGAGTATCTTCCTTTTTAATCTTGAGTTGATGATACCATGTCCTGAGATCAATCTTGGAGAATACTTTGGCCCCACTGAGCTGATCGAACATATCATCAATCCTTGGTAGTGGATATTTATTTTTGATGGTAACACCGTTCAGCTGACGGTAATCCACACACATGCGGAGGCTGCCATCCTTTTTGTCCACGAAAATAGCAGGTGATCCCCATGGTGAAGAGCTGGGACGAATATATCCTTTCTGGAGCATTTCATCAAGCTGTTTCTTTAGCTCCACTAATTCTGATGAGGGCATCCGATAATACTTCTTGTATAATGGTGTGGTTCCGGGCACAAGATCTATTGCAAACTCAAGCTCACGGTCGGGTGGCATGCCTGGCAATTCTTCGGGAAATACATCCAGAAACTCACTGACCATGGGAATAAATTCCAATTCAGTCACAGCGGTGAAAGCCATTTCTTTCTTGGGTATGCTTCTGCGAGCATAGAATTTTGTAGTCTGACCATTCTGATTGGTCAAAGTGACTTCGCCGGTCGCACAGTTTATGCAGACTTGATATTGGGTCAACCAATTCATACCCAATATAACATCCAACTTATCAGACTCAATGATTATTAATGAAGTTGGAAAACAGACTTCGTTGATATCGACTTCCAGACTTCGGCAGACTAGATTGCTCCTAATTAATGATCCTGGGGTTTGTACCAGCATATTCTTGCCCAAAAGCGAGCAAAATTTGTTTTGGGCAACAAAACTTCGAGAAATAAAAGAGTGGGAAGCCCCAGAGTCAAATAAAATTACTGCAGGTATGTTATTAACAGAAAACATACCAATGACGACTTCGGGGTTCTCTTGGGCTTCATCGGCGGAGAGGTGATGAATGTACCCAGTGAGGTTTTGCAGGGTCGAACATGACTCCATATAATTGACTTGTGGCCTGAATAGAGCATTTGCCTTGCTGTTCTTGGGGCACTGCCTGGCATAATGCCCGTTTTGCCCACAACTGAAGCAAGAATTGTTGCGCTGGCGCTCCTCGTGCACTGGGTTGGTCACGACATTCTTGACTTGAGTGGTGGTCTTGTTAACATTCTGTTGCCAACTGGGCTTGTATTCCACCTGAGTTTGCTGCCAGGTACGATCCTTTTGCATTGGTTGTCCATCCTTCTTTGGCTCAAACTTGCGCTTGTTGTCGCTGTTAGCAGGCCTATTATCTGATACAAGCTTGTGCCCCCTTTCAGCAATGAAAGCCTTGTTCACCAGGGTTTGGAAATATGGAAAATCAAACATACTGAGAGTACACCGGAGTTGCGGATTTAACCCACCAAGAAATCTGTCAATCTTTCTTTCTTTGGTGGCCACATCATAAAGGGAGTAACGGGCCAGATGATTGATTTTTTGCAAATATTCACTCACAGACTGATTTCCTTGGATGAGCGCGAGAAATTATCGCTGCTTAGTCTTCATAATTCCAGTAGGGATATGATATTTCCGGAACTGCTCCTTGAATTTTGACCAAGTGATTTCTTCATCAGCAGGCCACATGGCTTTTGCATTTTCCCACCATATGGCAGCAGCGCCTTCAAGGTAATGAGTTGCAAATGAAACTTTATCATTTTCTTCAGTATGAGCAATCTCAAGCTTTTTTCAATGGTGCACAACCAATCGTTTGCATCCAAGGGATCAACAACCTGACTGAAACTGGGAGGCTTGGTCCTCTGAAAATATGACAACTTGGAGTGGTGACCATATTGATTTCCATTCTGACGAACCATGGCTTGCACACTTCTTCATATTTTAATCAGATCATTATTCCATCTTTCCTCAAACATTCGCAGAATTTGCTCGGTGGAGGGCGGATTTGGCGGTGGAGGCGGTGGCGGAACGTACGGCTCGGGAGAGTGTCCTGCCTATCGTGCGGAACGACGAACAGGGGTTCCCTCACGAACGTTGCTACTGCTGCCTCCCCATGTCATCCTATTATGATTTTTCCCAATACAACGCAACCGAGATGAGAAACATTCAAAATAAACTGGGGAAAATCCAGCAACGAAAGCCTGAGAAAAACCGAAATGACGAAGAACACACGGAGAATAAAGTAGAGTTCCAACATAATTATAGATAGACTCATACATGAAAGATAACCAACATGCCAGGTTCAACTACTCTCATACAGACAACGAAACATCATGACTCGTACTACTACATCCGGACATCATCCCAACGACTGCGATACTTAGAGGCTCTACTGCTCTGCTGGTGCTGCGGTGTCCTCTCCTGAAGCGGACTCGGATCCTGAACTGACGAGGTTAACGGAAACCTCTGGGTTAAAGGTAACACGACGACGCTGCCTAGAGGGCTCTCCCTCAGGGGCAGGTGGAGGATGAATCATCGGGGCTACAGGTGTAGTGAGAAGTGTAACCCACTCAGCAGGGACAGTGATGGGGTTCACCGTCGAGGCGCCCGAGCTACTCGGGGGAGTAACCGGTGAAACAGGGGACCTAGAACTGGCTCGAATATAAGGAGTAAATCCTAGAGAGGAGGGAGTAGTAGCAGATCCAGTAGTGACTAAAGCAGCGGCTAAAGCAGTGCGAGCACGAGTCAGCTCTCGAGCCAGCTCGTGGATCATAAGATAGCTAGCAGTGATATAACGAGCAAGATGGCTAGAAACACTATCAGACTCCGGATCAATGATAGGAAAACGGACACGACCATTATCATAGTAGAAACCTGGGTGGTTCTGCATCCGGACCTCGTTGTAACGAAGCTCGACAAGGACCTCGAATGCAGCAAACTGCACAGCCTGGGAAGCGGTAGAAGCGAAACCGCTCCGAGAGGTACGAGTGTAAGTGCTGGAATCGGAACTGGTGCGCAGAGTAACCACTGCGTGATACTCATACACTAAGTTAGCAAGACGCTCCTGGTACACACGATACACTGGGTCGTCACCGAGGGGGTACAGTCGACGCCACACGTTACGAAGAAGATGCGGCGACACGTACGGCATCAGCTGCAACTGGCACGGATACAGCACCGGAGCCATCTACACTCACAACCATTAGCAGGTTAGCATAAAAATAAAACCAGTGCATGCAATGCAACAACCAGCTACAAATGCTACCAGCACTCAGCTTAGACTCGTATCTACCGTCCAGGTAACGCGTCGAAGTCTAGCGTGGCCTACAGTCAGCGCGGCTCTGATACCAAGCGTTGTGGCACCCAGGCTCAGAGAGATCGGTTTACCCTGTATTGCCAGCCCAGAGACCACATCTTCTGGCAACACACAACATCTTGGTACAAAAAGCAACCGCTTTATTGATGCTAGCCGATCATAGTTTATATTACAACAGGTGTCAAGGCCAAGCGGCACACACGGTGCGGCTGCATAATATGTACATTATTTAGTGAACATAAAGGGGGCCTCGGTCATAAGAACTACGCGGCAGCGGAACAACGTCATAGCGGAGACTCCATAGCACAGGGACACCAATGTGGACATGATCTAGATTTGAGAAGCACTCCTTTCCAATGAGACTTTCCTGAAAGCTGGCATGACATGCCAGGTCAGTACATTGAATGTACTTGCAACCTCACAACAGGCATCATCATAATGACAAACAATATCATGATAATTATCCAATTAATAATGCAATAATACTTCAACATGTTGTGATCATGCTTTTGTGATAAACGTCCCTCGGGGCTGGCTTAGCAACCGTGATCATTCTTGGATCACAACAATACCACCATCATGGTCTTGACTAGAAGTATCTCGTGATCCTTACGGCGATCACAACCACGACCAATACTTGGTCTCGAACATCTCGATGGCTTTCCACCATCATCAACAGTGCGAAGTTCATAACTTAGTGTGCAAAATTTATTAAACGTTGACCCATCGTGTGACCTACTATGAGCGTGTCCGTAACCGTGGACTCGGCTATCGATAGATTATTACACTCTACAGAGGTAGCACACTGTACCCACACCACAGAACCCATGGCCTCGTACTCCCATTTGGGTGGACCAACGGAATTCCGAAGAAACCCCTCCATTGCCATGACACTCTCCCGGCTACTCCGACACAATCCCCACTGGGCTAGTCCTGGGTGGCCACATGTCTACCAAAGACACAACGACCACGGTCATGGCCAAAACGATCCCACAAGGGGACCCGGTACCATAATCGCAACAACGGGCACACAAGGTTATGTCTATTTACCAGGCCAGGGTGAGCATGCCCATAACCTTCCCTAGTTGGAGGCACCGACCAGAGGCATGACAACGCACCATATCAAGGCCTCCCATAAGGAAAATGTGGTTGAAAATCTCGATTCAGTGGCACCATGACCCGGCCAACGATATGTTCAAGTTGAGTTATATTCAGGTTCAACTTAAAGTAAAAATAACCGGTGTCATAGTATGCCATGAAATGCAACACTAACATATGCATCACATATTAACGGAAATGACTGAGTCCACTATATTCACACTAAGCATAAACATCAACAACTCATGCCACTTTTCTAGTTAAAATAATCCTCACTTTAAACAGAATATTTTCTAGCAAATTTTTATTATTTTACTCATGCAAGAAAATAACTTCAAGTAATTACTCCCATGCATAACAAAATTATTCTTTTGTCATCAGAAATGAATCCTATTTTCTTTACCAACTAATTTAGTTTCAAACATTCTGTAAATCAAGCATATTAACTAAAACAAGTACTTAACAAAATATCAATAACATAATAATTATTTAAATGCATAGTTTAACTCTTTCATTCAAGTAAGAAAATCATAAATATTGAAATGGCACCATGAAAAAGTTGTTGTGGCTTGCCTTAGCGCAGATGAGGTTCACAAGCCTTCTCGTGATCCTCAAGACAAACCTCACCCTCTGAAAATAATTTTAAACACAAGAAGAAAATATCAAGAACACTTCTGAAAATCACCAGAAATTCTAGACAGCTCAGAAAAATGTCATTTTTGGTGAGCTGTTAGATTTCTTTGCAAAGAACACAATGCAAAAAAGAATCAATTCATTTGGACTTATGGTTGAAGAGTTATAGTTGTTTGAAGCTCTCTGGAAATTAATTGAATTTGAATTTAGATAAATCAAACTAGGGGGTGACATCGAAGGCGTAAAGCCTCGGGCCGCCACCACTCGTACCGCTTTGCGCGCATACTGAATGGCTGACAAAGGGGGAGAAGGAAACAAAGGGGGTTGCGGCTTCGCTAGAGCTCACGCCGGTGACGAGGGCTCCTTGGCCAAAACGAGAGGGCGGGATCGAGAGAGGGGATCGAGGCGCACCTACCCGCACACGTAGCGTAGCTAGGGGTTGCCGGACGGCGTCGGATTCGACCTCGCAAGCGTAGGTAGAGAGCGGAGGTCATCGCAGACGAAGACGACGACGAACTACGGCTACTCTAGGGGCTCTAAGTGGTCGGAACGGCTTCACCGAAGAGCGGCGGAGGCTCTGGAAGGGTTGTCCAGGCCTGGGAGAGGCGGGAGCTACCATGGCGACCCGAGAGGATTGCCAGCGAGCTCGAGTTCGGGGACGGCGGCCCGCGGCCTGCCCGGCCAGGCTACGGCTATCTACACGTTTGTGGAGTGTGTGGGAGTGGAGGATGGTGCTCGATGAGGCTGGGGGTGGCTCCATTTATAGGCGAGCGGCAAGGAGTGGATCGGGCTCCGCCGACGACACCAGGACACTACGCCCGGCGACGAGTGGCGTCTGTGAGAGAAGAAGAAGGTGACGCACCTCACGCGGGGACTGTGGGCGAATGGAGATGAGCACAAGATCGAGGAGAAGGCGACGAGCACAGTGCGCATGGCACTATTATGTTGGCCGGACCGCGCCCGTGCTCGCTGCGGCGAGCTCCGGCGGCGGCGAGTGCCCGGGGGAGTTAAGAGAGTTGAGACGAGGATGGGGGCGTGGTTTGGCACGCCATGGCAGTCGGGGAAGCGAGCACGCGCGAAACAGAGCGCTCGGCGGAACTCAGAGTGCGTCGACACGCAGGCTGGCATCATGGACACGCGTGGTCACTGCATGAACTCTGCCCTCAGGCCGAGCAACATCCAAAGATCATGTCTGGCTTGTTGTTCGTGGTAGTTTTGAAGATTACCATGCTTTGGTTTGACTCCAAGTGCAGTAGAAAAGATTTCACACATTAGGTAAGTTTCTGATCAGTAACTTTGAGAGGTTACAGAGGTTAAATGGCTAGGAGTTGGAGGCTGTGCTTTGGAGGCTAGCAATCATCTACTAAGGTGATGATGCACAAGAAAAATCAGGCACAATGGAGCAAGTAAAATGGTAGTTGCTGTAGAAACCACCATTTCTGTCCATAACAGAAAATATTTTCTGTAGCAAAAATATTCCAAAAAGTGGCACAATATTTTTGCTCGGGAAGGTGCCCTAGGGTTCAAGGAATATTTGTGAATTTTCTCAGATTTTTGTGGGCAAGAAAAATTGGGTTGCTTTGGAGGTCGTTTAACTAGTTAGGGTTTTGGAGGGGAAAATGAATATTTTTCATTAAAGAAAAATATTCCAAATATTATTTTGGGTAGAACAATAGAGTGAATGATGATTAGAGGGGGAAATGAGGCACTTGGGTGAAAGCCAAGGGTACCCAAGTGTTTAAGTCCACATGAAAAGATTAGAAATCTCCAAATTTCAAAATCAAACCAAATGAAAATCGGGCCAATAAAGGAGGGCAAAAAAACAGGCTGTCACACCATGTTAGGTTGTATTGTACTACACAGGCCTTTTTTTCAACAACAGGAATGCAACTGGTGATGCGGAACATCCCAAGATCATCCCCATGGACGCACCCACACCTCCAACGGCACCACTTGGACCAATGACACGTGCACGAGCCAAAGCTATCGAAGATAAGGTGAACTCACTCCTCTCCGAACTTCCACTTTATATGCATGACACATGGCTACTACCTAAGTCCGAGGTGTTGTGCATGATTAGGTACCAAGAAGGTCCTCCCGAAGATGCGCATGAAGATGTACAAGTCCCCAAGTCCACGAATGAGGCGAACCAACGGAAGGAGCCAAGAGCATCTCCCAGGCCCCAGACATTCGGCCAAGGCCCCGGACATCCGGCCCCTGGAGCGCCTTCCTCTACAGCAACCCGGCCGCAGAAGGCTACAGGCCCCGGACATCTGGCCCCGGCTGCCCGGACATCCGGCCCCTCCCGAGCTCCCGGACATCCGGCCACCGGCCCGGAAATCCGGCCCCTCCGAACCCAAGAGCAACAAATGTCACCGCTCCAGCCCGGACATCCGGCCCCCCAGCCCGGACATCCGGCGTCGCCTGAACGCCCGGACATCCAGCCCGACGCCCGAACGTCCGGCCTCCCTGTCTACGCACAGTAAAGGGCCGAGGCCCGTGTATCCCCTTCTCCCCCTAGACTATATATACTCTATCCCGTACAACTATCTAGGGTTAGCAAATGTTTAGCTCATATTTGTGAGAGAGCTTTGCTCATCCACTTGGTTACCTTCTCCTCGGAGATTCGAGCCTCCACCGGAGAAGATCCCCCAAGCAGATTCAAGACTCCTCTTTAGGGAAGAACATCAAGACCTCCTCACGGAGAAGAGCCGGTTAACCTTCGTATCGTCCCTAGTTGTCCGTGGACCGTGTATCATTCTATGTATCTGAGGATCTAGCACATGTGTGACTTGTTCTTGTTAGTTTGAGTGTTCCTCTTGTGTTTCCCCTTGTGATTTCCCCCGTTTCCCTCCTTGTGTTCCTCGTGTTCTTCGAGGGATCCGCTCATTTCATGAAAGATCGGGCGATTAGGGTTCTACCCTACATCATCTTGGTATCTAGAGCCATGTTGATCACGATTTCGAAGCCTCCCCGTTGTGTTTCTAGCCTTGTTTTGTTGTTTTTCGTCCTAATTCGAAAATTCCCACCAAAAATAGCCCCAAACTTTTTTTTGTGATTTGTTGGTGTGTTGAGATTTTGTTGGTTTGGATCCGTGGATTTTCTTTGTTTTGAGTGGATCTAGCTGACCATCCTTTCCCCCCCAATTTCCTTCCACAAATTCCTCCGAATTTTCGCCCGGATTTAACCTCCCCATGCGGTGTTCATCCCGTTCATCCCCGGATCTAGAGCCCGGACATCCGGCCCGTGGAGCCGGGACATCCGGCCCCGCCCGGACATCCGGCCTTCCACCCAGACATCCGGCCCCTGGCAGCCACATATCCATCCACCGCCCCAATTTCCACCAAATTTTGTTCCGGTGCTCACCATATACCATATATACTTCTGCATAACTCAACCATTTTTGGACCGCTTTGCTCTCCGACACAATTTCTACTTCGAGGTTTGAGAATTTGAGTTGCGGTACCGTATCCTTTTGTGTTTCGGCTATCTAGGTACGGTTCGACATCGACATCACCGCTGCTCATCTTCGCCACGAACACGTCATCAACAACGACCACCTTGACTATGACTTGGTATTCGTGCCACCATTTTGACACCATACCGGAAGCAAGACCGGTAACCTCATCTTGGTATTGGACATATCATTCTTGCCATTACATTGATAGCCCTCATAGCCTTACTCCTTTGCGTTGCTTACCGATCGAGACTAGCCATTGAGTATTGTCGGCAACGAGACTTGTGCACATTAGTGATCATACTTCCCATAGCATACATACATCATTGCTGCATATCTTGGTATCATCTCTTGTGTCACAAAGTTGTCATCGCATACTCATTTGCTATCTTGGTTTGTCAAGCATTGCATGAGAAAAGATCTCAAACATCAAAGAGCCAAACAAGCTTTTAAGCAAAGAGAAAATATAAGAAAAGAGCTTTTAAGCAAGAACCATAGCATCTTTCAACATTAATATTGTCATACTCGATCATCTTGGATCATATCATAGCAACACCTTGCATAGAACATATTTGGGATAGAAGTCGTTGCATTTTTGCTAAGTAGGTTGTGCACAAGTTCTTGTATCCGCCTATTGTGCAATCGTGCTAGCGTCTCTCTAGTGTTGTGCAACAAGAGCATTTTTGTGGATTCCACATTTTGGCTCACCCTTGGTTGCACAACCCCACTTATCTTTTTGCGTGTGTGTTTCTGTGTACCTTATATGCTTGGTCTACTTGTTACATTGCATCTTGCAAATCTTTTCCAACATTATTGAAGCTCACTTACAATTGCATCAAATTTTGTGCCACCATCCTAACCAAGCTCCACCAAAAGCTTTTACTTGTGTAGGTGTGAGAAACCGACAAGAACTCGTACCAATTGTGCTATTTCCTTGTCCTACTTCGGAGTGATCCTCGACCCACTTTCAACTTCGGTCAAGGTACATTTGGTACTCGTTCTTCTCTTTCTACCACTCACATTTGTCTTGGAATGATGGATCGGCCAAGTACTTCTACCAACCAACTCTTCATAGAGCAAGACGACGACATGAACTCCTTCGTCACCAAGAGTCACCTCTTTGGTGCACAACGTGCTTTGCATCAAGAGCAACAAGCTATGAGTGAATGCATCGACAACCTTGCCGCCGACTTGCGACTTTCCGAGCAACGTACAAGGGACTACTTCGACCACAAGCTCGATGATCACAAGCAAGAGAATGATGCAAGGATGGACGAAATTCGTGCTTTGTTGCTCAACCGCTCGTCTTCCACTTCAAGAAGGAGCCGTTCAAGCCGCCACTCCAACTTCACCCTCTCCGGCTCAAGTACACCGACATCAAACACTCTTCGTCGAGCCGCGCGCACCGACCATCAAGCAAGCCTCAATCCCCTACGAGACACCGACTCTCAAGAGCGCCGACTACGTCAAACTCAAGAGGCCTTTGCGCTAGCACGAGAACGGCAATGACAACGCCAACATGAAGAGCAAGAGCGAGTGCGTCTACCCCAAAATGCTCAAGATGCCGAGGCACAATGTCAAGAACAACAACTCCGTGACGCTCAAGCACCTGCGGCGCAACAAGCTCTACATGATTTGAGTCGAGCCGTTGCCGACCGAAGCCGACAAGCCCGTGAACAAGAGGAAGCATTTTGCAAAGAAATTCAAGAACGAAGATTTCAAGCTCCCATGCATCGACAAGTTCCTCCTCAAGCTCGACAAGCTCCTCCACAAGCTCGCCAAGAACAACAAGTCAATCAAGAGCATGAAGACATTGGAGATCCTCCATGACAAGAACAACATGACGATAACAACCCTCCGCGCCAAGAGCACCATGAGTTGCACAATCATCAACAACATGGGCGTCATCATCCCCGACCCCAACACAATGAAGAGCAACTTTATGGCAAACTCAAGTTCACCATTCCCAAGTTCAACGGAAGCAACGATCCCGAAGAGTACCTTTCATGGGCATTGAAGGTTGACAAGATCTTCCATTTGCACAATTTCTAAGAAGAGAGGAAGATCGCGATGGCATCCCTTGAGTTCCAAGATTATGTCCTCATTTGGTTGGAACAAATCATAGAGCGCCGAGAGGCAAGAGGTGAACCACCCATCACTACTTGGGCGCAAATGAAGGATGTCATGAGAGCACGCTTCGTACCTACCTACTACAACCGAGACATCTTCAAGAAACTCCAACAACTCAAGCAAGGAACAAAGAGCGTTGAAGAATACTACAAGGAGATGGATATTGCAATGATAAGAGCCAATGTCACGGAAGATGATGAGCAAACAATGGCACGTTTCTTGAACGGACTCAATCACCCTATCAAGAAGATCGCCGACTTCCAACCATACTCAAATCTCATCGAGCTAGTGCACCAAGCTACCAAAGCGGAATGCCAAGTGCAAGATGATTTCAAGTATGCCAAGTTCTCATCCAAGTCCTACGGCTTCTCCAATAACCAAGCTTCAACGACTCCAACACCGACTACAAGACCTTCTACATCCAACATCGACAAGTCGACTTCCAAGAAAGCTTCGTCAACTACAAGACATCCTCCTACGAGCAACTTCAAGCCGAGAGCTTCATCATCATCAACCCCAACCGATGAGACCGTCAAGACAAGTTCCTTCAAGTGTATCACTTGCGGAGGCCGAGGCCACAAGTTCTATGAGTGCACCAACAATCGAACCATGGTCTTCAACGACGATGGCACTTATGACTCCATGAGCGAAGGAGAAATGGAAGCCCTCGAGCAAGTCGCCAAGCGCCGCCAAGTGAACAATGAAGAAGAACAAGTCTTTTGTGATGAAGACTCAAGTCCCGCACTTGTTGTCTCCAAAGTCTTGACTCTCCAACATCACCAAGAAGAAGACCAACGATGCCACATATTCCACACCAAGGCCGGCATAAATGGCCGATCCGTCAAGGTCATCATCGATGGAGGGAGTTGTCATAATCTCGCAAGTGAAGTACTTTGCTCAAAGCTCCAATTGCCCAAGACGAAGCATCCACATCCAAACAAAGTGAAATGGCTTAGTGACTCCGGCACTATCCAAGTCGAGCACCGAGTACAAGTATCCTTCAAGATCGGCGCCTACGAAGACACCTTGGAGTGCGACGTCGTTCAAATGACCGTTTGTCATCTTCTCCTTGGACGGCTATGGCAATTCAACAGAGGAGTCGTACACAACGGCCGAACGAACCACTACATCTTCAAGATGAAGGGCAAGGAGTACGTCCTCCGTGCAATGTCGCCAAGTCAAGTGATCGCCGACCAGCAAGCCACCCATCGTGGAGATCATAGTGAGAGAGTGAACCACCAAAAAGAGAGTGAGCGCCACAAGCCAAAATTGAGTGCCTCCACGATGAGCGAAAACAAGAACCTAGTTCTATTTGCCACCAAACGTGACATGAGAGAAGTGTGTGAGAGCCCATCTAGTGTCCTACACTACGTCCTCGTGTGCAAGGACAATGCATCACAAACTAACACTTCTCACACCCTTCCTCTAGTGGTGTCTTCTCTTTTGCAGGAATTTCAAGATCTTTTCCCCGATGAGCTACCTCCGGGTCTACCTCCTCTACGAGGCATTGAGCACCGAATCGATCTCATCCCCGGAGCACCTCTTCCGAACAAAGCTCCATACCGTGTCAACTCCGACGAAACAAAAGAAATACAAAGGCAAGTAAAGCATCTCATAGACCATGGGCATGTGCATGAAAGTTTGAGCCCTTGTGTCGTTCTGGTCATTCTTGTGCCAAAACGTGATGGTAGTTTTCGCATGTGCTCCGATTGTAGACCTATCAATGCTATCGCCGTTCGCTATAGGTATCCTATTCCACGCCTAGATGATATGCTTGATGAGCTTAGCGGTGCCACTATATTTTCCAAAATTGATCTTAAAAGTGGTTACTATAAAATCTGCATACAAGAGGGTGATGAATGGAAAACCGCCTTCAAAACCAAGTTTGGTTTGTATGAGTGGTTAGTCATGCCTATGGGCCTTTCGGAAGCACCGGGCACTTTTATGTGCCTCATGAATCATGTCTTTCGCCCTTACATTGGTATATTTGTTGTGGTCTACTTTGACGATATTCTTGTGTTTAGCAAATCTATCAAAGAGCACGTCACCCATGTCCGCACCGTTTAGCAAATCTATTCTTGTGTTTAGCAAATGTCTTTTTGGTGTTGACAAGCTCATTTTCTTGGGTTTTGTTGTTTCTTCTAAGGGTGTTCATGTTGATGAGTCCAAGATTAATGCTATTAAGACTTGGTCGCAACCAACCAACTTGCATCAAGTGCGTAGTTTTCTTGGCCTTGCGGGTTTCTATCGTCGCTTTGTGAAGGATTTTAGCACCATTGCTTCGCCTTTGCATGCTTTGAGCAAGAAGAATGCGCCTTTTGTTTAGGGACCATCCCAAGATACCGCATTCAATGAGCTTAAGAATTTTCTTACTCATGCCCCTGTGCTTGCTTTACCAAACTTCGACAAGCCTTTTGAAATTCATTGCGATGCTAGTGGTAATGGCATAGGAGGTGTGTTAACGCAAGAAAAGTGCCCCATAGCTTACTTTAGTGAGAAACTTTTCGGAGCGCGACTCAATTATCCCATCTATGACAAAGAGCTATATGCTTTAGCCCGCGTTTTGCATGAATGGGAACATTACCTTTGTCCCCATGAATTTATCATTCATACCGATCATGAGACTCTCAAGTATCTTAAGGGACAAACTAAGTTGAACAAGCATCATGCTAAATGGAGTGAATTTATTAAGTCTTTTCCCTATGTCATCAAGTACATCAAGGGTAAAGAAAACATAGTAGCGGATGCTCTTTCCCGCATATGCATGCTTGTCACGCAACTTGAGTTAGATGTCATTGGCTTCGAGCATATAAAAGACTTGTATGAGAATGATGCAACTTTTGCTACTCCTTATGCCAAGTGTTTGTCGAATACATCTTGGGAATGCTATTACATCAAAGATGGCTATCTTATGAGAGCTAACAAACTTTGCATCCCCGAGTCGTCTCTTCGTTTGTTGCTTTTGCAGGAATCGCATGGAGGAGGCTTAATGGGACACTTCGGACGCGACAATACGTTCGCCACGCTCTCGAAGAGCTACTTTTGGCCAAAGATGTTTCGGGACGTCAATCATTTCACCAACCGGTGTTCTACATGTCGCAAAGCTAAGTCCAAAGCTCAATCTCATGGTCTCTATATGCCTTTACCAATTCCATACCAACCATGGGAAGACATTAGCATGGACTTTGTACTTGGTTTGCCTAGAACTCGAAATGGGAAAGATTCCATATTTGTCATTGTGGATCGTTTCTCAAAAATGGCACATTTTATTCCTTGCCACAAGATAGACGATGCTTCACATGTTGCTGATCTCTTTTGTAGGGAAATTTTGCGTCTCCATGGTGTGCCAAACACCATCGTCTCAGACCGTGACGTCAAGTTCCTTAGCTACTTTTGGAAGACCCTATGCGCCAAGTTCGGAATCAAGCTACTCTTCTCCATGGCGTACCATCCTCAAACCGACGGCCAAACGGAGGTGACAAACCGCACACTCTCCGCTCTACTTCGAGTACTCGTCAAGAAGAACATCAAGGAGTGGGAGGAGTGTCTGCCCATCGCCGAGTTCGCCTACAACCGAGCAAGACACTCAACAACCGGCAAGTCCCCTTTCAAGGTCGTCTACGGATTCAACCCTTTGTCACCATTGGATATTCTACCTCTACCACTCCAAGAGCGAATCAATTTGGACGCAAGTGCAAGAGCGACCCATATCAAGAAGGTGCATGAAGATACAAGAAACACCATCGAGCACCAAGTACAATGCCTTGCGACCAAGCTCAACGTCAACAAGCACCCTATGATATTCAACATTGGAGACCTCATGTGGCTACACCTTTGCAAGGACCGTTTTCCCCAAGAACACAAGTCCAAACTTTGACCACGCGCGGATGGACCATTCAAGGTGCTTGCACGCTACAACAACAACGCTTACAAGATCAACATTCCTCGTGACAAGTACTCCGTGAGCGACATCTTCAACATCAAAGATCTCTCGCCCTACCATGGTGATGAGGATTTCGATACGAGGACGGATCTTCCCCAACGGAGGGGAGATGATGCGGAGCATCCCAAGATCATCCCCATGGACGCACCCACACCTCCAACGGCACCACTTGGACCAATGACACGAGCCCGAGCCAAAGCTATCAAAGATAAGGTGAACTCACTCCTCTCCGAACTTCCACTTATATGCATGAGACATGGCTACTACCTAAGTCCGAGGTGTTGTGCATGATTAGGTACCAGGAAGTTCCTCCCGAAGATGCGCATGAAGATATACAAGTCCCCAAGTCCACGGATGAGGAGAACTAACGGAAGGAGCGAAGAGCATCTCCCAGGCCCCGGACATCCGGCCCCTGGAGCGCCTTCCTCTATAGCAACCCAGCCGCAGAAGGCTATAGGCCCCGGACATCCGGCCCCTGGAGCGCCTTCCTCTACAGCAACCCAGCCGCAGAAGGCTATAGGCCCCGGACATCCGGCCCCTCTCGAGCTCCCAGACATCCGGCCACCGGCCTGGAAATCCGGCCCCTCCGAACCCAAGAGCAACAAATGTCACCGCTCCAGCCCGGACATCCGGCCCCCCAGCCCGGACATCCAGCGTCGGCTGAACGCCCGGAGATCCGGCCCGACGCCCGGACGTCCGACCTCCCTGTCTACGCACAGTAAAGGGCCGAGGCCCGTGTATCCCCTTCTCCCCCTAGACTATATATACTCTATCCCGTACAACTCTCTAGGGTTAGTAAATGTTTAGCTCATATTTGTGAGAGAGCTTTGCTCATCCACTTGGTTACCTTCTCCACGGAGATTCGAGCCTCCACCGGAGAAGATCCCCCAAGCGGATTCAAGACCCCTCTTTAGGGAAGAACATCAAGACCTCCTCACGGCGAAGAACCGGTTACCCTTTGTATCGTCCCTAGTTGTCCGTGGACCGTGTATCGTTCTATGTATCCGAGGATCTAGCACATGTGTGACTTGTTCTTGTTAGTTTGAGTGTTCCTCTTGTGTTTCCCCTTGTGATTTCCCTCGTTTCCCTCCTTTTGTTCCTCGTGTTCTTCGCGGGATCCGCTCCTTTCATGAAAGATCAGGCGATTAGGGTTCTACCCTATATCAACTGGGCCAACAGTTGTACACAATATCCGAGTCAACTTGTTATTCTCCGCCCCGCTGGGTTGCAAACTTTCCTAGGAGGTATGCATTAGGCTTAACCAGAAAATGGACTTTAAGAAATAATAAATGGGATGTAATTATAATAACTAGGTAGTAACTATAAAAAATGCACCAAACGCGTAATTAGTTTAAAAAATATATTATTTTTGGAATTTGAAAACTTTAATTTCACTACTTGTTGCCCGCGCAATATTTCATTGGATTTAAACATAATACAACTTTATTTTGAAATTATATTTAATCTGACTAGAAATTTTGGATAAAAATATTTCGGATCCCATAAAAATAGTGGGAAATTTTTTTGAATTCTGTTTTGAGCGGTTGGTTGAAATTATTAATCTTTTTTTGAGGAATGGTTGAAACTATTAATCGTTGTCCTAGGTAGAAAATGGGTTGTACTTTTAACAAACTGTAAATGGGCTATAGTAAATTCCATTAGAATTAAAAAATGGGTTGTACATTCTTACAAATCGCAAATGGGTTATATGTTCTCTGCCACACACTTGTGGGCCTTCTAAGTTGACGCATCCCCTAAAAAACTAAGTTGACGCGTATGCAAGGCTTTGTCAACAACACACGGTTCTGGCAGCTGTGGCCATTGGATGTCCATCCAACGGATGTCCTGCTTCTTCTTCAATCTTGGATATTCTTGCTTCAGCCGCCCAAAAAATGATTCCTCCCCCTGACATTTGGGGCACACCGTTTCGGAGGCTGGCCTGTGGGCCTACTAAGTTGACGCGTACCAAGGGCTTTGTCAATTTAGTCAATATAAACGATTCCAGCTGCAGTGACCGTACGATGTCCATCCAACGGTCGTAGTGCTTCTTCAACCTCTGGTCTTCTTGCTCCAGCCGCCCAAAGCAGCGTCGGTCGTGCCGCGTGCTCCTGCCTCCCGTGGCCGGCTGTGATGCCGTGGAGGCCTCACCGCCCCCTACTACTCCTACTGCTGGCCAGGCCATCCCTCTACTCACCCACACCCCCTGTTATTCTGCGGCGATGGCAGCCTCACACCACAGCGAACTAGTGACCCTCATACTCATCTATGCGTGGGCATCCATTGTCGTGTCTTCCCCAGCTCCGCGTCGTCCCATTCCTAGTTCTCGCTGTTGTCCACCGCCCTGGTGCTCTCGGCGCGGCCTGGTGAACGTGGTCAAGGAACGGCTTCCATCGAACATGGACTGTACATGGAGAGGCTGATAGCTGGGTCCACGGCCGCAGCAAGGAAGTGCCTCCTTATTACGTGGAAAATAATGATTCCTCCACCTGACAGAAGGGACCCACCTGACGGGCAACCGTATTTCACGAAAAAAATGTTTCCCCCCTGACTGCTGGGACCTACCAGCTACATTATCGCACGCAAGGAAGTGCGTCCGGGCAAAAAAACGATTCGCCCCCTAACTGCTAGGACCCACCAGCTACATCTTCGCACGCAAGGAAGTGCCTGATAGTAGGGACCCACCTGGTCGAAGCGTATGTAGCATTGTCATTCTGGTCGTGAACATGTACGTACATACTGGTCGATGTAGAGGCACGCACGTGTCGTAGTAGAGGCGTGCACGTAGCATGTACATGTACGTACAGCGGCCAGTGTGCAAGAAAGAAAATACGGCCATGTACGTACATACGGGCGGGGTCTCGAACGCCTACTCAAGCATACATACGGTCAGGGCTCGTGTACATGGCTGGGTCAGCACGGAAAAATAGCGTCGTCGACGGAATGCGTCATGTTCATCGAGAGGCAACAGAACGCGTGGAAGCCAACCGGCTTGGATGGAATAGCCGATGGAAACGAGGCCTCGCGTATTACAGAACAGAGGAAACGGCCTTGTGTTTGACCGGCCACGTTCGAAACGGGATCCTGTTCATCGAGAGGGGTCTGGCGTACCGCAAAACGGAGGAAATGGACCTTCTATGGTCGAAACGGGGTCCTATTGATCAGGAGGGGTGTGGCTTACCGCAAAATGGAAGAAACGGACTTGTGTTGGAGTGCTATGGTCAAAATAGGGGTCCTATTCATCAGGAGGGGTGTGGCGTACCGCAAAACGGGACTCCACGGGATACTGTTCATCTCCACCGTCGACCCTCTCCAGCCTCCACGGGCTACTGTTCATCCACCGTCGACCTCCTCCAGCCTCCACCTGCGACTGTTCATCCACGGGCTCTTGTTCTTCTAGCCTCCACCGCACGCTACTCCACCGGCTACTGTTCAACTAGCCCTCTCCACGGGCTCCTGTTCAACCACCCCTCCATGGGCTACTGTTCATCCAGCCCTCCATCGTCTACTGTTCATCCAGCCCTCACACGGAGTGGTCATGTTCATCCATCTCTCCACTGGGTCCTGTTCATCCAGCCCCAACCGGCTCTATCGATCGGGGTACTATTCATCTAGAGGCAACACCACAAGGTCCTATTCATCCACCCCACTGGGAACTGTTCATCCAACCCCCACCCCCCAGCAACGCTCACTGTTCATCCAGAGGCAGCATCGATCGGCTTCAATTAGCAGCAGTAGCGAAGGAATCACTCGATCGGATTCAGTTAACAACCATCGATCAATCGCTCGGGTTCAGTAATGCATAGCCTGCAGTGCAATCGCTCGGGTTCAGTAGGCGAACGCCTCGCTCGGGTTCAGTTAGAGCCCAACGCCTCGCACTCACACACGTGTGTGTACGAGAGAAACGCGCAAACCTCCGTGCATCGCTCGGCCCCGACCACCCACCGTAATTGGGAACACCCTGATATTTTCGTCGCCCTCGCTTCTACCACGATTTTTTCCGTCATGGACGGCCCAAAGAATGTCATGCAGCTGCGTCTCCGGCCCGCCCAGGACAAAAAGCCCATTTTCTGTCATGATTTTTTGTCATAGAAGTAGGAACCCACCACATCTATGATGATACCGGGTTTTGTCACAATTATCATCATAGAAGTGTCATAAGTATGACAGAAAAAAATCGTTCGGCCCAAAATGTCACGGATGTGTCTTTTTTTTTGTAGTGATACCTCTTTGATGATGGCTCGGTCGGGTTGTCATTTGCCTTCCTCTTCGAAGATCCGCCCGGCACTGGCGCCACTCTCTTATGAGACGCTTCTGGTGTAGCATGGCGCGCCGACCGCCTCCCCTTTGGAGCACGAGACAGTGTGGTGGGTGAGGCATAATGAGGAAGCTCTTTTGGAGGAGATGTCTCCTGACTACTTACATACGAGGCAGGAAGGAGGCCAGGATAATCAGCCATGATGGCCACTTTTATGCCATCAGAGCTCGCCTGGTAGAGGACTCCCTCCTTGAGCTCTACAAATATGTCCGGATCCTCTTCGAACCCGGGATCGAGGTTCCAGTTGTGGTTCTCTGGCTATGGAGCGGGGCAATGGATCCCCGCGATAACCTTCCACCATTCCTGTCAAGAATGGACGGGTTAATGTCAATTAAACATGACTTAAGGAGAGGATTTAGTAAGGTGGTGGGATTAAAACTTACCCGGTTAGGGGGATTATACATGGAGAATCCCTCTCGGCGCTTAAGATGGGTAAATTCCTCTTTCTCCCGCTTATAAGATTGGTCCATATTGCGGCCAAGGCGACAGGGGTGTCCGGGCCCTTTCGTTCGCAGCGTGAGGCGTCATCTTCCCCGTTGTAATGCCACATAGGGAGCCCTCCAAATTGAAGTGGCTGAACACCTCACGCTATGGAAGTCGACATTACCTCAATTATTGATAATTCGGACTGGGCGAGTGTCCTTATCGTGCCCATTAATTGTTAAACTTCCGCGCTATCTTCCTCGGGGCTCCGAGGGCGCCAGCTGTGGCGTTTCCTCAATGGAGCGCTAGAAAATTTGGGAAGGCCCATTCAGACTGGGTCGGGGAGAGCGACATCTTCAATATAAAACCACTCCGAGGGCCACTCTTCGGACGCCTTCTTCGGCGTGCTGGATAGGTATCCAGTCCCGGCTATACGCCATATCTCGGTGCCGCCCACCTCGAATGTAGATCCCTTTTGGGAGCAAAGGACGAGGCAGAAAAGCTTCCTCCATAACTCAAAATGGGCCTCGCAGCCCAGGAATAGCTCGCAAAGGGCAGCAAAACCCGCTATGTGCAGGATAGAGGTCGGTGTAAGATTATGCAATTGGAGGCCGTAGTACTCCAGGAGACCTCGGAGGAAAGGGTGGATTGGAAATCCGATGCCTCTTAATAAAAAAGAGACGAAGCACACTCGTTCCCCCTGGTTGTATTGGGGAAATTTTCCGCCCATGCTTTGCCAGTGAAAGAGGTTAATCCTGCTTGAACGGGGACTAGATCCGCGGGGGGAGGAAATCCCTGCGTTTGGAGCTTAACTAGCTGGTCATGCGATACTGAACATCTCTCCCTATCACCTTTTTCGGAGCCATGAGGGCGGGAGGAGGAACTGGGAGCGCTAGCCATGTTTGAATGGTTTCTCCTAGCGAGCTCTAAGGATTTTATAACATCCCAAATTCTCAATTTGGAATGTTATACATAGATCATTCATGCATATCATATTTTCCTGCATTTTGTTTCGCGATCCTCGAAATTCTAAGCAACTCAAGGACCCTTGAAGAGAGTTGGGGATTTTACTGTTTTCATATTTGAATTCTATCAAATATTGAAATGAGGATTTTTGGTTTTAATTATTTTTCTCTCCGAAAATATTTCATATTAAAATATATGAGGGGAGATAATATGACTTCTCCAAAATAAATGAAATGTTGGAGGAAAAATATTGAAATCAAATATTTGATTTTATTCGGAGTTTATTGCTATTTTATTTGAATTAGAAAAATTGCACGTTTTTTAAAGTTGCATTTTAGGGCCAAGAAAATGTTCATCTTGTTCTAAATATTTTATTTAGACGGTGAAAATTTGTTTTGGCATTTTTAGATTTTTATTTATTTTTCTAGGATTTATTTAAGTTTTGGCAAAAATATTTATAAAAAAAAGAGCTTCACCCCGCCGACTGGGCCAAAGCCCAGCCAGCCGGGCCGACCCAACCGCCCCGTCTGCCTCGTCCCCGGCGCGGACGCCTTCCGCCGCGAGTCCGACCGGGACTCTGTCCCACCGCCGCCACCTTGCCCCCTCCCCCAAGCTAGCCCCCCTACTTTTATAGCATCGCCCCGACCCCCCCCACCCCCCGAACCCTGCCACCTACCTCGCCGCGCCCGTCGCAGCGCCGCCACCGCACGCTGCTGCCGCGCCTCGCCCCGCGCCACCCGCCGCCGCAGCCGGACCCCGCCAGAGCCGCCCCGCCTCGTCGAAGCCTCGCTGAAGGTATAAGCCACCGTTGCCGTCGTTCTGTTTAAAAAAACAAAACCAATCCATTTTTTTAGAAAACCTAGGTTCGTTCCTTTTAGAATATATCGGTTTTATTTTTTTCCGGTTTAGTTTATTTAGCGGGCGTTCGTCCATGTGTTTGTTTTAATGAACGGTGTTCACTCGTTAGCCATAGACAATGAACATTCGTTCATTAGCCTGTTCGTCAGTTTTCTTTTTCTCGGATTTTTCCGCGATTATTTTCGATCGCGATTTCTGATCCGATTTTCGTTTTAGTTTATCTTTTCGCTCGTTTATCGGAATCAGGCGATTCAAGCGCCTAGATCTTCGTCTCGAAACCCTCTATCTGTTTAAATAACTTGAACAAGATTTTTATACAGTAAAATTTGACCTTAGTCCAGATTAGTAATCAGATCTTGTTTCTTTTGCAGTTTGAGTTTCGTTGCTCCGTTTGATTTGATTCTTTTTGCAAACCGGAGTTCTTAAGTTGAACTTTCTGGTTAGATATCTTATTTGAGTTTTATCCGTGCTTCTTTGCTTGATTTCTTATGTATGCTATTGTTTGTTTGTGATAGAACACCTGGAGTGCGAAGCGTGCTACTACGAGTCTCTAGGTTTTGCGGATCATCGGCAAGGCAAGTAACACTTTGATCATACCCCTTTATCGCCCAAATTTTATGCATTAGTTTCAACCCTTACACATTGCATGGTTACGACTTGTTAACATGTGGGTTTGGGAAGTAGTTGATGAGGTAGAACCTATTGCCCTGTTATCATCAAACCCTGGGAGTTACCTCTGTGTATTGCTTATATTGCTATGCTATGCTCGTAAATGTGGATTGGGTTTGAGTGAAACCATGACAGATGTGAGATTGATAATTAATGGTTCAACTTAAGGTGGCAACTTTAATACACATTTGGGTGGATTGTTTGTCGGGCACCTGGAGAATCCAGTGTTGTCCTAGGATATCCTGGAGTACCCGTGTGATAATCCTACGGTCCGCCACCTAGGCTCAAAGGGAACTGAGATATTTCATGCTAGAAACTTTCATGTGCAGCCACAAGCTATTATGGGCTCTAGCATAGTTGAGTAAGTTGCGTGAAGCTCTTGAAGAGGTAGACTAGCAGGTAGTTGGGTTGTAGGTGGTAGTCTATCCGGAGTAGAGAGTTAATGCTTCTGAAAAACTGTGCCTTGGCCATCCGTTTCTCAAACATCATGTAGTGCGAGAAATCCAACGGAGGAGATCGAGTCTTGTTGGGAAAAGTGTGCAAACCTCTGCAGAGTGTATAAACTAATCATGGTTAGCCGTGTCCCCGGTTATGGACATCTTGAGTATCTAGTACTTGGTTTATCATATGTATCTCATCACTCTAAATTAATATTGTTGGGTTGATAACTACTTTAATTGGGATTGAGTTGGAGGAACCTTCTCAATGATGTTTCAACTACCATGATAGTTCAATAAAATTATATTCCTTTGTTGTAGGGAAAAATTGGCTTTTTGCAAAAACTATAACCATAGAGCTTTCCACCAGCCAAATATGCATGTAGTGATAGCATTATTCTGTTCTTGCTCTACTGTGTTACTTTGCCAGCATATTCCATGTGCTGACCCGTTTTCGGGCTGCAACGTATTATGTTGCAGACTTTTCAGATGAGGAGTAAGGTTCGTTAGGTCGTTGCCGTGCAGCTCAGCTATGCCATTGGAGTTGGTGGACTCACTTTATCTTCCTAGCCTTCCGCTGCTATTGTGTTAGATGGCCTTAAGCCATATTTATTGTAATAAGTTCTCTTTTGAGACATTAGATGTAATAAGTGTGTGATTGCCACTCTGTTATAAATCCTTCGAGTAATGTGTGTGTCAGCATTACCGATCCAGGGATGACACTGAAGCACAAAGACTTGACCGTTTGAGATCGGGTTGCTACAAGATGGTATCAGAGCACACGCTGAGTGTAGGACACGACCACTAAGCTAAAGCCCTAGATCACTACTCTCTTCTCATTTCTGACTCCTCTCAATTTTCTACTCTTTAGGATGGCGGGCGCAAGGAACAAGTTTGCACAACTGAATGAAGATGCACCCTTTGGACGACACTTGAAGGAAGTCACTAGGTACCTGAACATTGGAATACCAAGCTTCACCGGGACTTACAACCCCACATTACCAGAAGAGGAGCGATGGATGATTCAAGTTCAAGTTCCAGGAAGGACATTCGTGCCAGTCACCAAACCCATAGAGTTTTCCTTTGATGCACCAACCTGGAGTCTAGGAAAGAGCATGGCAGCTCACATCACCATGAGACGCATTGGAGAAGTTTACCATTAGGAGCTTAAGGATACTATCTACGAGATTTGTGGGTGCCGAGATGAGCAATGGGAGATGATCAGCACCATGAAGGATAGATTAATCGCTGCTTTCATCCAGGAGCTAAACCAACACATTCATCGCCAGGAGAACCAAATGTGCGCAGGCATGATAGATTTGAAGAAGGCAATGACAAGGATCACGGAACTGGAGGAAGAGCTCAAGGCTACACGCGAAGATTTTGAGGAGGAAATCATCGTACTAGTGGAGAAGAATGACGATCTGGAAAGGAAGCTATGAGTATTCATGGGAGACCCCGCGCCAGGAGGAGAAGACGAAGAACCCAAGGAGATTCGTTCTGAGGACTACATCATCATCGACGACACCGACTCGGACCCCGACGATAGCGATGATGACTATGAAGCCGAAGCTGGAGCAGACATTATGGAGTCTTCGACCGATCAATATTTCTAGTAGACCACCATATCAGTAGTAGTATTCCACCATGTATATAGTATAGTCCGAGCACTTTTGTAATGATAGTTAGATCGATTGTATGCCCTTGCTTGATTGATTGAGTGATATGATTGTTTTTGTCTCATGTGCATATGGGTAGTGTTTTTCTCACTAGACCTCATTGTATTCTATTCTCTTCCCTCAAAACCCTTAGATGCCTCCAAGACGTGACCCCGGATTTACTTTCCCACCGGAGCTCACTCAGTTGATCCAGCAGCAGAATACCCTGATGCAGTTGTTAGTTCAAAATCAAGGCAACAACAACAACAACCCACCACCACCACCAGTTGACAACTTAGCCAACTTTCTGAGGTTGCAGCCACCGGTGTTTTCCAGCAGCACCGAGCCGATAGTGGCAGATGATTGGCTCTGCAGGATTGGAAGGGAGTTAAGCATTGCAGGATGTACAGATGCTGAGAAGGTGCGTTTTGTCGCACATCAGTTGGATGGACCAGCAGCCTCATGGTGGGAGAATTACATAGTCACCTATCCTATAGCCACTGTTACATGGGATAAGTTTCAGCAAGCATTCCACACCGCCCATGTCTCAACAGGAGCTATGAGCATGAAGAAGCATGAGTTTCGCAACTTGCGCTAAGGGAACCGTACTGTGTCTCAGTACGTGGATGAGTTTAGCAAGTTATCTTGCTAGGCCCCTGACGATGTGGCCATAGATGCTGCGAAGCAGGAGAAGTTTATGGAAGGGCTGAATGATGAGATGAGCATGCAGTTGATGGTGGCAACATTCACCAACTACCAGGAGTTGGTAGATAAGGCTCTTATGATTGAAGGGAAGCAGTAGCAGATTGAGAGCCGTAAGAGGAAGTATGGACAAGGAAGGTATGATTCAGGAGCTCAGCAGAAGCCTCGCCTAACCCCGAACTCGGGAGGACTTGTTCATAACCATGGAGGCCACACCCACAATGGAGGAAGTACCCATAATCATACTGGCCCAAGGAATGGAAATGGGAATGGAGCAAGCAACAATCAGAACTGCCCCAATCCAGCCACACCCGCCAAGAGAGACCTAAGCCATGTTACTTGTTTCAAGTGCGGGAAGACTGGACACTATGCCACGGAGTGCCCTGAAGCGAAGAATGGAAACGGTAATGGGAGCGCTGGAAAGAAGCCCAACCCATTCAACAAAGGACAAGTGAACCACGTTAACGTGGAGGAGGTTGAAGAGCAGCCAGATGCGGTTATTGGTAAGTTTTGGGTTAAGTCTTTTACCGCGCTTGTTCTCTTTGATACTGGTGCATCACATTCATACATATCAAGGGGATTTGTGGATAAGTTTAAACTACCAACCCAAACCGTTAGGACCCCTCTGATAGTAAGTTCACCTGGAGCAGAGTATATGGCTAGTCGATGGTGCGACCAGATACCCTTAACCATCGGTAGCCATGTTTTCCCGTCAGACCTAACAATTTTGGAGTCACAAGGATTGGATGTGATATTAGGCATGGACTAGATGTCAAAGTATGGAGGAAGCATTGACTGTGTTAGTAAATCAATTTGTCTCACCACCCCTGAGGGGAAAAGGATTAAGTATGTATCTAGGCATGCGCCTAGGAGTATCCAAGTAAATACCCTCACGGGGATTGTTCAGGAGGAAGTGCATGTAGTGAAGGATTACCCAGATGTTTTGCCAGAGGAGTTACCAGGCATGCCAGTGGACCGAGACATCGATTTTTTGATAGATCTATTGCCAGGTACAGGGCCAATATCAAAGAGACCCTACCGAATGCCTACAAATGATCTGTAGGAGATTAAGAAGCAGATCAAGGAGTTATTGGAGAAGGGTTACATCTGATGGAGTTCATCACCATGGGGAGCCTAGTGCTTTTGGTGGAGAAGAAGGATAAATCTCTAAGGATTGTTGTTGATTATCGTGCTTTGAATGAGGTGACGATCAAGAACAAATACCCACTGCCAATGATCAATGATTTGTTTGACCAGTTGCAAGGAGCTAAGGTGTTTTCAAAGATCGATCTGCGATCAGGATACCACCAGCTAAAGATCCGGGAGAAGGATATACCTAAAACCACATTTACCACAAGGTACGGGTTATATGAATAGATGGTCATGTCATTTGGACTGACTAACGCCCCTGCCTATTTCATGAGCAGGATGAACAAGGTGTTCATGGAATATTTGGATAAGTTTACTGTGGTGTTCATTGATGACATAATGGTATACTCAAATAATGAAGAGGAGCACAAGGAGCATTTGCGTTTGGTTCTCGAGAAACTCAGGGAACACCAGTTGTATGCCAAGTTTAGCAAATGTGAGTTTTGGTTGAAGGAAGTCGGATTCCTTGGACATGTTATATCAGGAGAAGGTGTAGTAGTGGATCCCACCAAGGTTCAGTCAGTCATTGAATGGTTGGCACCCACTTCAGTTAGCGAGATTCGTAGTTTTCTTGGACTCGCAAGATACTATCGGAGATTCATCGAGAATTTTTCCAAACTTGCGAAGCCAATGACGGAGTTATTGAAGAAGGATACCAGATTTAAAAGGAGAGAAGAATGTGAGGCGAGTTTTCAGGAGTTAAAGAAACGTTTGACTACAACCCAGTGTTGATTCTGCCGGATATACATAAGGAGTTCCAAGTGTATTGCGATGCCTCTCGCCTAGGACTTGGAAGTGTGCTTATGCAGGACAGAAGAGTTGTTTCGTATGCCTCACGACAACTGAAACCTCATGAGTTAAATTATGCCACGCATGATTTGGAGTTGGCTGCCGTAGTGCATGCGTTGAAGACTTGGAGGCATTACCTTATTGGAAACCGTTGTGATGTGTACACGGATCATAAGAGTTTAAAGTACATTTTCACATAGAAGGAGCTGAACCTTAGGCAGAGGAGATGGTTGGAGCTTATAAAGGATTATGACATGAAGCTTCACTATCACCCAGGCAAGGCCAATGTCGTAGCAGACGCTTTGAGCCGGAAGAGTTATGCTAACATCCTCGTAAGCACAGGATTGCCAAAGGAGTTAGCAGAGGATCTCAGGGAACTTCAATTGGAGATTGTTCCTAGAGGTTTTGTTGCAACAATGAAGGTTCAGTCTACATTGTTGGGAAAGATTCGAGAAGATCAGAAGGATGACAAAGAGATTGCTGAGATAAAGGAGAGAATGAGCAAAGGAAAGGCCAAATGTTTTCGTGAGGACGAACATGACACTTTATGGTTTGAGGACCGTGTTTATGTGCCAAATAACAGACAGATCAGGAAGTTAATACTTCAAGAGGCTCATGACTCACAATACTCAATTAACCCCGGAAACACCAAGATGTATGTGGATTTAAGGGAACGTTTCTGGTGGACTGGTATGAAGAAGGATATTGCCGAGTAAGTAGCCGTGTGTGATGTATGTCAGAGAGTGAAGGCAGGACATCAAAAGCCAGCCGGATTGTTACAACCTATGTTGATACCCGAATGGAAGTGGGAAAATCTTGGCATGGATTTTATCACCGGATTTCCCAGGACCAAATCAGGATATGATTCTATACGGGTAGTAATTGATCGCTTGACCAAAGTAGCTCACTTTATCCCAGTGTAGACCACCTATACCAGTGCGAAGTTGGCCAAGATATACATGACCAGGATCGTATGTTTCATGGAGTTCCGAGGACAATTGTATCAGATAAAGGAATCCAGTTTACCTCAAAGTTTTGGAATTAGTTGCATGAAACTTTGGGGACCGGACTGGAGTTCAGTACAGCATTCCACCCGCAGACAGATGGACAGACCGAGAGAGTCAACCAGATTCTGGAGGTTGAGGGCCTGCGCGCTAGATTATGGATCTAGTTGGGATGACAACTTGCCCTATGTAGAGTTCTCGTACAACAACAGTTACCAGGCCAGTTTGAAGATGGCACCTTTCGAAGCTTTATACGGAAGGAGGTGCAGGACACCGTTGTTGTGGGATGAAGTTGGAGACCGACAGTTGTTCGGACCAGATTTGATTAAGGAATCAGAAGAGAAGGTAAATCGATTAGAGATAGACTGAAGGTAGCTCAGTCCCAACAAAAGAGTTATGCGGATTCAAAACACAAAGAGGTAGCCTATGAAATTGGAGACAGAGTGTATCTTCAAGTATCACCACTCCGAGGAGTTAAGCGCTTTGGAGTTAAGGGAAAGCTAGCGCCATGCTTTGTGGGACCATACAGAGCTTTGGAGCATATGGGAGAGGTTGCTTATAAGTTGGAATTACCCGAAAGATTGTTAGGAGTTCATGATGTGTTTCATGTTTCATAGTTGAAGAAGTGTCACGCTGAGATGGTCGATATACCGTTAAGAGATACAGTGCCCTTGGAGGCGATTCAGTTGGATAGTGATCTGACATATGAGGAGAAGCCACTCAGGATTCTTGAATATGCCAGCCGAGTCACCCGCAGCAAGGTTATCAAGTTTTGCAAACTTCAGTGGAGCCACCATACCGAGGATGAAGCCACCTGGGAACGAGAGGATGATCTTCGCAAGGACCACCCACACCTATTTTCTAGCCAACCCGAATCTCGAGGGCGAGATTCATCTTAAGGGGGGTAGGTTTGTAACATCCCAAATTCTCAATTTGGAATGTTATACATAGATCATTCATGCATATCATATTTTGCTGCATTTCGTTTCGCGATCCTCGAAATTCTAAGCAACTCAAGGACCCTCGTAGAGAGTTGGGGGTTTCACTGTTTTCATATTTGAATTCTATCAAACATTGAAATGAGGATTTTTGGTTTTAATTATTTTTCTCTCCGAAAATATTTCATATTAAAATATATGAGGGGAGATAATATGACTTCTCCAAAATAAATGAAATGTTGGAGGAAAAATATTAAAATCAAATATTGATTTTATTCGGAGTTTATTGCTATTTTATTTGAATTAGAAAAATTGCATGTTTTTCAAAGTTGCATTTTAGGGCCAATAAAATGTTCATCTTGTCCTAAATATTTTATTTAGATGGTGAAATTTTGTTTTGGCATTTTTAGATTTTTATTTATTTTTCTAGGATTTATTTCAATTTTGGTGAAATTATTTTTAAAAAAGAGCTTCACCCCGCCGACTGGGCCGAAGCCCAGCCAGCCGGGCATTCCCAACCGCCTCGTCCGCCTCGTTCCCGCCGCGGACGCCTTCCGCCGCGAGTCCGACCGGGACTCTGTCCCGCCGCCGCCACCTTACCCCTCCCTGTCACACCCCGGTTTTCATGCCACAACACTTAAGCTAATAAATCATGATAAAATGTGGTTTGACAAAAACTTTTGAGTGTTTTGGACCTTGCCTTGTTTGGATTTTGTGTGTTGTTTGCAAGTGCTCTAAAAATCAAATAAATCCTCCAACTCCTATACTTCATCTCCTTGCTCCAAACTCTTGAACCAATGATAATGCCATGTGTATAGAGAAATATAGTATTTTCTTACAAAAATAATTTGGCCAAAAAGTATTTTCAAAAATTAGTTTTCCAAAAACCCCTGAATTAGGATTTGTACTGCAAGTATTTAATTCAGGGTAGTAAAAATCTTTCCAAAAATATGTTTGACTCGTATTAGATATAGGATACCCAGAAACCACAAAAATATAATTTTAAAAGTTATTTTCCTATTTTATTTAAAAGCTTTTTCTTAAGGCCAGAAATGGTCTTTAATAGGGAAAAATTATTTTATTGTTTCAAAAATATTTGACAAAAATCAGGGAAACTCAATGGACATATATTGTCCATATATAAGAGTTTCAACACATGGTCATGTTCAAAATATTGGTCAAATCCCTCAAAAACCATTTCTGCCCATTTCAAGGATTTGAAATATTTCTACAGAAAATATTCCCCAACAATTCCATGAAAATTCTAGCATGTCACATATGACATGTTTGATGATATTGCCAAGTATCATGTCATGGAGAATAGTATAACCCCATGAAATCTCCTCAAAACCATCTTTGTCCTTTTTCAAGTTTGAACATTTTTGCACTGTCAAACATGTCCAAATGCTCTCAAACTTGGTGCACATGCTCAAATGGTGTAATAATGCATCTAGACCAAATGGCACAAGTTGGAGAGAATTTTATCTTGATCAAAGTACCCCAAAACCCTTTCTGTCCAGAACCAAATTTGAACAACTCTACATTGCCAAGTGTGTCCTTTTGATCTGAATTTTTGTGGACATGTTCACATCCTCAAATGATGACACTACGCCAAGTAGTGCATCAAGGAGAATAGATTTGCATGACTAAATCTTGGTAAAGCCATTTCTGCTGATTTCTAGGGTTTACCAAAGTTACATTGGCTACTTTGCCCAATTGTGCTCAAACTTGGTGGAACATCCTACTTCTATGTGCCATTCCATCCTTTTAATTATCATGGCAAGTGGAATTAATTTTCTTGCCCAAACCAACAACAAACACCTTCTGCCATTTTTCCAAAATCATCATTTTGACCTCTTCCACTAATCTCCATGAGCCCAAGTTTTCACCATAGCTTCCCCAGGTCGCCTCCTACCTCCAGTAGCTCCCCCTCTTCCAAAGCTCCATGATTGATGGGGTAAAACCCCATTTCCCCCTCTGGACAGCCACTGTTCACCTCTCTCTCAACCTCTCTCCTCTCCTAGAGGCTCTCGAGAGCATCCAATGCTTCCTCCCCTTTGTTTACTCACCCCACAAAGCCCCAGACACTAGTGGGCACGCCCCTGGCACATAAAAATTGGCATGGCGTGCAGAGCTCGCGCTCTGGAGCACGCTACAGTGCTCTCCGGCACTGTAGCTCACCGCTGCCAAGGGCATAAGACGGCCTTGGGCGGTGGGGTGGTGTCCCCCGAGGTCGCCTCGGCGTCCGAGACACGGCAAGATGTCGGGCCCCTCCTGGAAATCTCTCTTCCCCCCTCTGCAGAGCTCACGGAGCGCGTCCGTGGACGCTGCCCACGGAGCACCGGCGCCTCCTCCATATAATCCATCCCCCGAGCTCTCTCTCGCCTCGGTTGGACCCCTCTCTCCCCCGTGCACCTCCTGGACAGCCTCCCCCTCCCTCTCGTGCCCTCCAGCACCCCCCATGGCCGCAATGCCTCCGCTGGCCTCCGCTCCGATTCGGGCAAGGACGAGGCCCTCCCCGCCTCCTCTCCCCTCCAGAAGAACCGCCAAATCTCGGCGACCCATTCCTCTCCATCGCCCAGTCCGCCGGGGCACCGTGCCTCCCTGCCAATCACCGCCCGAGTAGCCGTCCGCCGAGGCCAGTGCCGGGCGCGCCCCGGCCATCTCCCGCCGACCCTGATGAGCTCCCCCGATGCGCCGCCCTCTGGTGGCCCCTCCGATGGCCACAGCTTGGCCGGAGGTGGCCTGTGCCGCCAGGGGCGAGCGTCGGCCTCGCGCGGCCAAGGCGTCCCCTCCCCTCTATCATGGGAGCTGGAGGAGGAAGATGACCCTACGGGGGTCCCCACATGTCAGCGAGCTAGCCAGTGGGCCCCGACGTTTAAGTGGAAACGCACAAGCGGATTCCAGCCTCCCCGCAGCGAAGACGCCTCCCCTTAATACGCCTTCGGCGTAGGCAGCCAGCGCCCGAGCCACTGGGCTGGCCCAGTGTGCAGCGGTGCTATATTGCGCTCAGCATGCGCTTTAGGTATAACCTAAATCTTTTTCTTTTCCTTTTTCTTTTTCAGTAAATTTCCAAAATCCATAAATGATTCAAATTATCTCCAAATTTGATGATTCAAATTTCTAGTAGATTCTAAATTCATTCCCTATCACATGGTGCTACTTGCACATTTTTACAGGAATATTTCTTTCACAAATAATTAGCAAATCCTATTTTTTCCATTTCTTTGATAAACTTTAGAAAATCATAGAGAGCCCATTTTTTATCCAAATTCCATGATTCAAAATCCTAGATGTCTATAAGTTGAAAACTTAGTTTTTGAACATTTTTACTAATACTTTCTGTATCACCTCAAATAATGGTCTATTTCTTCATATATAGCCAACTTTGCAAATTCGTAGAGAAATCATTTGAACTCCAAATCTAGTGAAACCAACTCCTAGGTGCCTCAAGAATCATTCTTTGTTAAATGGGTGCCTTTTCTCATTTTTCAAAATAATTCTTCTATACACTTCTTACAATTCCATAAACCCCTTGATTCCATCATATTGAAATGTTCAGAAATATTCACTAATCCAATTCCAATGAAACCACCCTGGTTATTTTTCATATGACCAGGGAAGTCCTAGAAAAGTCAAATCAATATTTTTAGAGCACTTTCATTTCCTGCCTTGTTGTGTTGCTTATTATGGTTGCTTTCGACGATAGTTGACAAAGTAGACGAAATGCTTGGAGTTGGACCAGAGATATTTGAAGACCTCGAAGACTTTGTTAAAACAGGCAAGCAGCCCTTTGACCATGTGTATGAAACCCTTTTTATGCATGTCATATAACACCCTATTGTTGTTGCAACGGAATCATGATGAGGAGGTAACCACTTTGATGGGTTGCCTTTGTTACTTCCTCGTTGATACTTGCATTGTGCATGACCCTACCTCCCTATGAGGGTTATGCCGGTGGGAGTAGATAGGATGCTAAAGTAGATGCTACGCAAAAAGGGACGGGAATATGCATGGTGATGGAGACAAAGTATTTTCAAAAGACTTTTCGAAAACCCCCATCGGGTGCCACTTATACCTAGGGGAGATGATGAGTTGGGTAACCACTTGATGACAAAGTGGTGTACCGAGGCAAGTGTGTGTGTTGTTTTCCAAAACGGATTGGTTTGAGTTGCGACCGTTATTCCAACCTTACATGTGCAACCACTCTACCCTTGTATGGGAAAGGGCATTATTGATTACGTAGGCCGATACTAGCTTGGAGCCCGCATTACTAGTGACGGGAGAGTTGTTGGTGCACTCTCTCGGGACGGGGTCGTGCCAGGTAGGGCGGCCATGACTGTTTTCACAGGGCATCAGATACACCGTTGTGTCCCCTCTTGGATGTTACGATCTCGAGTGAGTCTCGTATGATGTTCATCGTGAGGATACGGAACAACGAGTGGACTCCTTGTTAGTGTCGTCAAGGGAAAGATAGTGATCGGGTGCTTACCCCAGGTACTTGAGGTACCGCGGGTCGTGGATGACACGGAAGTTCCTCGGATCTTGTGGGTAAAGTGTGCAACCTCTGCAGAGCGTAAAACTATTCGAATAGCCGTGTCCATGGTCAAGGACAGTTGGGTAACCGCTCTTGGGCTACGTCCACTTGTTTTCAACCAGTGTGTGTGTGTGGGAAGAACGACTTGGGTCAAGTCAAAGGACTTGACATGATTGAGTTGGGTTGATGCCCACTCTATTTATGTTGATATCTGTAACCTGTCCTCATGGTTAATTGAATTCTCATGATGCATGTCTTACAAGTTGTTGAACATGTCATTGCACTCAAAACTAGCTTTTCGCAAAATTTTACCTATATAATGCATTGTTGTATCTTGAACCAAAACATGGGTTGCTTGCGAGTACATTCAAAGTACTCATTGGCTTGCCACTGGTTATTTTATTGGCCAGGCATGAAAGAACAAGATATGATGAAGAATACTTCGTGACGAACATGCGAGCTAGGACGCTTCCTAGTCAGAATGCCTGTAGGGTTAAGGCAGATGGCATGGGTCCAAGTTGTTATTGAAGATTTCCGCTGCGATGATACACTCAAGACATGACCATAATGGTCCTGCTTGTGTAAAACGGTATGTATGGATGTAAGACTCTTGTTATTCAGCTTCTCTATGTTCAGTGAGCATTGATCTCTAGGATCACTGTACACATGCATTCGGTGATCTTGACTTATGAGTCGGGGTCCCCACACTCCACCAAGCTAGCCCCCCCTCCTTTTATAGCGCCGCCCCAACCCCCCCACCACCACCCCCCGAACCCCGCCGCCTGCCTCGCCCCGCCCGTCGCAGCGCCGCCGCCGCACGCCGCACCGCGCCGCTCCCGCGCCTCGCCCCGCGCCACCCGCCGCCGCAGCCGGACCCCGCCACAGCCGCCCCGCCTCGTCGGAGCCTCGCTGGAGGTATAAGCCGCCGTTGCCGTCGTTCTGTTTAAAAAAACAAAACCGATCCATTTTTTTAGAAAACCTAGGTTCGTTCCTTTTAGAATATATCGGTTTTATTTTTTTCCGGTTTAGTTTATTTAACGGACGTTCGTCCATGCGTTTGTTTTAATGAACGGTGTTCACTCGTTAGCCATAGACAACGAATGTTCGTTCGTTAGCCTGTTCATCAGTTTTCTTTTTCTCAAACTTTTTCGCGATTATTTTCGATCGTGATTTCTGATCCGATTTTCGTTTTAGTTTAACTTTTCGCTCGTTTATCGGAATCAGGCAATTCAGGCGCCTAGATCTTCATCTCAAAACCCTCTTTCTGTTTAACCAACTTCAACAAGATTTTGATACAGTAAAATTTGACCTTAGTCCAGATTAGTAATCGGATCTTGTTTCTTTCTCAGTTTGAGTTTCGTTGCTCCGTTTGATTTGATTCTTTTTGCAAACCGGAGTTCTTAAGTTTAACTTTCTGGTTAGATCTCTTATTTGAGTTTTACCCGTGCTTCTTTGCTTGATTGCTTATGTATGCTATTGTTTGTTTGCGATAGAACACCCGGAGTGCGAAGCGTGCTACTACGAGTCTCTAGGTTTTGCGGATCATTAGCAAGGCAAGTAACACTTTGATCATACCCCTTTATCACCCAATTTTTATGCATTAGTTTCAACCCTTACACATTGCATGGTTAGGGCTTGTTAACATGTGGGTTTGGGAAGTAGTTGATGAGGTAGAACCTATTGCCCTGTTATTAACAAACCCTGGGAGTTACCTCTGTGTATTGCTTATATTGCTATGCTACGCTTGTAGACGTGGATTGGGTTTGAGTGAAACCATGACAGATGTGAGATTGATAATGAATGGTTCAACTTAAGGTGGCAACTTTAATACACATCTGGGTGGATTGTTTGTCGAGCACCTGGAGAATCCAGTGTTGTCCTAGGATATCCCGGAGTACCCGTGTTATAATCCTACGGTTCGCCACCCAGGCTCAAAGGGAACTGAGATATTTCATGCTAGAAACTTTCGTGTGCAGCCACAAGCTATTATGGGCTCTAGCATAGTTGAGTAAGTTGCGTGAAGCTCTTGAAGAGGTAGACTAGCAGGTAGTTGGGTTGTAGGTGGTAGTCTATCCGGAGTAGAGAGTTAATGCTTCTGAAAAACTGTGGCTCGGTCATCCGTTTCTCAAACATCATGAAGTGCGATAAATCCAACGGAGGAGATCGAGTCTTGTGGGGAAAAGTGCGCAAACCTCTGCAGAGTGTATAAACTAATCATGGTTAGCCGTGTCCCCTGTTATGGACATCTTGAGTATCTAGTACTTGGATTATCATATGTATCTCATCACTCTAAATTAATATTGTTGGGTTGATAACTACTTTAATTGGGATTGAGTTGGAGGAACCTTCTCAATGATGTTTCAACTACCATGATAGTTAAATAAAATTCTGTTCCTTTGTTGTAGGGAAAAATTGCCTTTTCACAAAAACTATAACCGTAGAGCCTTCCACCAGCCAAATATGCATGTAGTGATAGCATTATTCTGTTCTTGCTCTACTGTGTTACTTTGCCAGCATATTCTGATGAGGACATCAATACCATTGTTACACCCACAGCCCCTACTGTTACATATACTGGACCAATTACTAGAGCTCGCGCACGCCAATTAAATTACCAGGTTCTTTCGTTTCTTGGTAATGATTCTAATGTTCATGAGATTATGATGCTGCCTAAATTGGATACATTTGTTTTGCTTACAAATGAAGGGCCTAGCTTGGAGAAGGATGAACATTGGAGCAAGAACACGCATGGAGTTGATGGCATGCGCAAGGGGATCAAGAACGGAGTTACAAGTGATGATTTCAGGACTTTGAAGCCGCCATAAGGAGTGCATGAAGCCTTGGACGAAATATACGAGATGCCACTTCATAATATTCGTTCATAGGCTATTCTAGGTGCTGCGTCACCTTATTAATGGGCCAGGCCCATGTAATTTCGAGATACTTAAGTATAGGCTATTTTTAGAGTCCGTATATGTGGGGAAACAAGAGTTGGGGTTGGTTTCGGACCCCACCCTCAAGGGCCACGAAATTCCCCCCTCTTCCTCCATATATACAGCCCTTAGGGCGTCGTTTAGACTTTGGGTTTTGTTTAGATTAAAAGTTCGCCATAGCTGCAACTTCGCGTACTTCGTTTGTGTCCAACGACCAGACCAAGACGTCACAGAACCCCATCTTGATCAATAAAGCTTTCATCTTATATTCGCAATATCCAGATTGCAATCTCAGTTTCTTGCTTGTTCTTCATTTGCTTGCAGGAAACAGACCCTCGTGGTCAGGTTGATCGTGCTCCGGCGTGGTCAATAACCCTTGGAAGTTGGTTTAGCGATTGCTAAGGCGCGACATCTCGCACGTTCGTAGTCGGATCGTCAAGGTCGACTCCCACAGAAAACGATAGCCACCATCTCATCGAAACATCGGGACACCTTTGCCTCTATCAAGTGGTATCAGATTTCCAGGTTGCTCGGTGAGATTTTACAGTTTTTCGTAGATTAGATCGAGTCTGTTCTTCATACCTACAGTCCACGAAAAAGCCACAAAAAAATAGGGTTAGTTCATCATATCCGAACCAATCTGAGCCTTTGCATAATCTTTTTAGGGTTTTTGCTTTGTTGAATTTTCGGTTGCATCGTGGTGTCAAGTTGCTGGTCTTAGAGTCTAGTCTTTTAGAGTTTCGAGTTCTGGTCATAAGTTGTCACGCCGCCGCCGCACCATCATCATCGCCCATCTACCTCCATTGCTGATCCGCCACCGCTCTGAATCCGTATCCATATACCACCACCAATCCGTATCCATATTCCACCACCGCTACCATATACCACCACCGCTGCCATATACCACAACCATATATCCACCACCGCTGCCATATACCACAACCATATATCCACCACCAATCCGAGTTCTTCTCATATTAGGTTTGTTGTTGAGACCAATCTAAATTCCGTTTCGTGTTTCCTTGCCTGCGTAGGTCTCGAAAAAAAAGAGTCTGGAGACCCCCGGGCAGTTTTTAGGCCAAAATTTTCACGGGAAATTTTTTTTCCCTATCCTATTTTTAGGCTTTTCTGAGTCTTTTGAGCCGCGTGCCATCATAGTGATTTTTTGTCGCACTTTTTCGTCGTCGCTGCCCTGATTTCCGAAAAAAAAAGTGAACAAAAAAATTTTCGTGCCATCCTACCAGTTTGACGAGGGAAGAGTTTTGAGACACTCGCCATTATAGTGATTTTTCGCAAAAAAAAAGAGGAGCGCAAAAAAAAAGAGAGCGCAAAAAAAAGAGCGAAAAAAAAAGTTCCAGAGTGTGCTTTTCCCTTATTTACGTGCAGCGCCGTGATTTTGTTAGTGTTCTAGGCTCGCGTCTCTAGCACGGTCTAGCCTAGGACCAGCACAGTACCGTCGTTGAGCGTTTATTCAACTTTGCATCTCTGAATTGATTATTGCTGACCCTTTTTGCTACCATACTATAAGCCTTCCCAGCTCCACATACATCTACATCGTGCGTTTGACTCTCCCTGGCAATCGCTCTATCCAAGCTTTTGAGAGTTTTGACTACCACGGTTGCCGATCACCGCCTGCTGCTGGGTAAGAACTGGTAAGAATTTGAGATTTGCTTGACGGATTTGTGACACCACCACCACCTCTTGTTAGTATTCTGTAGGATCATATTCTGGTGTGTTTCTATTGTTGCTAACCATGGCAGGATCACAAGCCGACGAGACTGACTGGGAGAACATGACGAATCAGGAGTTGCATGATAAATTTCAGCAAATGATGAATGGACAGGTGCAAGATGTGCTAAACAGATTTGAAGAGGCCATGGAGAAGATAGATGGCATGGAGAAGACGTTCGAAACAAAGCTCGATAACAGGTTTAATGAATTGCTCGCGCGTCTTCCACCACCACCACCGGCTGCACCTAACGCACCTCTACAACAACAACAACAACAACAACAACAACGACTACCTACACATCGTGAAACAGCCCTCCGCCGAGCGAGCCGTCTCCCTCTTGCACCTGGCCAAACTATTGGTGCTGCTGTTGCTACTTCTGTGGCTCCTGCTGCTGATGCGGAGGAGGATGATTTTGCTGGCGATTACGAGGATGAGGTTGATCAAAATCAGAACTACATGCCACCACCAGCACAACAACAACCAGGTCGTCCACATGCAAATAATGGCAATGGTAGGGCTCACCCTCAGGTACGAGATCATGACCATCTCCCTAAACTAAAATTGAATATTCCACCATTTGAGGGTAGATATGTTCCTGATATATATCTTACTTGGGAGTTAGAAACTGAACAACGATTTACATGTTTACAATATCCCGAGGAGAGACGTGTTCCTGCTGCTGTTTGTGCATTCACTAGTTTTGCATGTGTTTGGTGGTCTGAGCATTGTAGATTATATCCCATTCCTGCTACTTGGGCTGCTTTGAAAACTGCTATGCGTACTCGTTGGGTTCCACCATATTATCAACGTGAATTACTTCAAAAATTGCAGCGCTTAAGACAGGGAAAAAATTCTGTAGAAGAGTATTATCAGGAATTACAAACTGGCATGATTAGATGTGGTATTGTTGAGGAGAATGAAGCTATGCTTGCACGTTTTATGGGTGGATTAAATAGAGAGATTCAGACGATTCTCGAGTATAAGGACTATACTAATATCACTCGTTTATTCCATCTTGCTTGTAAAGCTGAACGTGAAGTGCAGGATCGACAGGCATTGGCGCGGACTAACTTTTCTGCAGGTCGATCTTCATCATGGACACCACGTGCATCATCTACTTCCACACGTTCTGCTACACAAGCGCCTCCGTCGGCTGCCACCTCCAACCGTGATACAATAAAGCAGGCACAATCACCACTATCTGCCAAGAGCACACCTTCTAGGCCTACAAAGAGCTCTTCTTCATCCATGGCATCCACAGGGCAAACACATGATATTATTTGTCGACGTTGCAAGGGTGGAGGTCATTATGCGAGAGAATGCCCATCTAAACGTGTGATGATTGTTAGTGAGGATGGTGGGTATGAGTCCGCTAGTGACTATGATGAGGAGACTTTGGCTCTTATTACACGTGACGAACACGGTGGAGATGATTCTGATCATGAGACGCAATACATGGCTCCTGAAGATGCTGACAGGTATGAATGTTTAGTTGCTCAACGTGTTTTGAGTGTGCAGGTTACACAAGCTGAGCAAAATCAGAGGCATAATTTGTTCCATACAAAGGGAGTTGTGAAGGAACGTTCTGTTCGCGTGATCATAGATGGAGGGAGTTGCAACAACTTGGCTAGCATGGCGATGGTGGAGAAGCTATCTCTCACCACAAGACCACATCCACATCCTTACTACATCCAATGGTTCAACAACAGCGGCAAGGTTAAGGTAACATGTACTGTTCGTGTGCATTTTAGTATCTCTACATATGCTGATTATGTTGATTGTGATGTGGTACCTATGCAAGCATGTTCCTTATTACTTGGTAGACCATGGCAATTTGATAAAAATTCTGTTCACCATGGTAGAAACAATCAGTATACTCTTGTTCATAAGGATAAAAATATTACTTTGCTTCCTATGACTCCTGATTCCATTTTGAAAGATGATATTAATAGAGCTAATAAAGCAAAACAAGAGAAAAATAAGAGTGAAAATCAGATTGTGGCAAAAGAATTTGAGCAACAAATGCAGCCTAATAATAATAAACAATCTAGTGTTGCTTCTGAAATTAAATTGAAAAGTGCATGTTTACTTGCCACCAAATCTGATATTGATGATCTAGATTTTAGCAAATCTGTTTGCTATGCTTTTGTGTGCAAAGAGGCATTATTTTCATTCGAGGACGTGCCTTCCTCTTTGCCTCCTGCTGTCACTAACATTTTGCAGGAGTTCGCTGACGTCTTTCCACAAGACGTGCCACCGGGATTACCACCTATTCAAGGGATTGAACATCAAATTGATTTAATTCCCGGTGCATCATTACCCAACCGTGCACCATACCGTACCAATCCAGAGGAGACGAAGGAGATTATGCGTCAAGTACAAGAACTGCTCGACAAAGGTTATATACGCGAATCCCTTAGTCCTTGTGTTGTTCCTATCATTTTAGTGCCGAAAAAGGATGGTACGTCGCGTATGTGCGTTGATTGTAGAGGCATTAATAACATTACTATTCGTTATCGTCATCCTATTCCTAGGCTAGATGATATGCTTGATGAATTGAGTGGCTCTACAATATTCTCCAAAATTGATTTGCGTAGTGGATACCATCAAATTCGTGTGAAATTGGGAGATGAATGGAAAACAGCATTTAAAACTAAGTTTGGATTATATGAGTGGTTAGTCATGCCTTTTGGGTTAACTAATGCACCTAGTACTTTCATGAGGTTAATGAATGAAGTTTTACGTGCTTTCATTGGACGATTTGTGGTAGTTTACTTTGATGACATATTGATTTATAGCAAATCTTTGGAGGAACATTTGGAACATTTACGTGCTGTTTTTATTGCTCTACGTGATGCACGTTTGTTTGGTAACCTTGGAAAGTGCACCTTTTGCACCGACCGAGTATCTTTTCTTGGCTATGTTGTTACTCCACAGGGAATTGAAGTTGATAAAGCCAAGATTGAAGCTATTGAGAGTTGGCCGCAGCCCAAAACGGTGACACAAGTGCGGAGTTTCCTTGGCCTCGCTGGTTTCTATAGGCGTTTTGTGAGAGATTTCAGCACCATTGCTGCACCTCTCAACGAGCTTACAAAGAAGGATGTGCCTTTTGTTTGGGGTACCGCACAGGAAGAAGCCTTCACGGTATTGAAAGATAAGTTGACACATGCTCCTTTGCTCCAACTTCCTAATTTCAATAAGACTTTTGAGCTTGAATGTGATGCTAGTGGAATTGGATTAGGAGGTGTGTTATTACAAGATGGCAAACTTGTTGCATACTTTTCTGAAAAATTGAGTGGGCCTAGTCTGAACTATTCTACTTATGATAAAGAATTATATGCTCTTGTTCGGACCTTAGAAACTTGGAAACATTATTTATGGCCCAAGGAATTTGTTATACATTCTGATCATGAATCTTTGAAACACATTAAAAGTCAAGCAAAACTGAACCGTAGACATGCTAAATGGGTTGAATTCATTGAGACTTTCCCTTATGTCATTAAACACAAGAAGGGTAAAGAAAATGTTATTGCTGATGCATTGTCTCGTCATTATACTATGCTTTCACAACTTGACTTTAAAATATTTGGTTTGGAGACCATCAAAGATCAATATGTTCATGATGCTGAATTTAAAGATGTATTGCAGAATTGTAAGGAAGGGAGAACTTGGAACAAGTTCGTTCTCAACGATGGCTTTGTGTTTCGTGCTAACAAGCTATGCATTCCAGCTAGCTCCGTTCGTCTTTTGTTGTTGCAGGAGGCGCATGGAGGAGGATTAATGGGACACTTTGGCGTCAAGAAGACGGAGGATATACTTGCTACACATTTCTTTTGGCCAAAGATGAGACGGGATGTTGAGAGTTTTGTTGCTCGCTGCACTACATGTCAAAGAGCTAAGTCACGACTAAATCCTCATGGTTTATATATGCCTTTGCCTGTACCTAGTGTTCCTTGGGAGGATATATCTATGGATTTTGTTTTAGGTTTACCTCGAACAAAGAAGGGGAGGGATAGCATATTTGTTGTCGTGGATAGGTTCTCGAAAATGGCACACTTTATACCTTGTCATAAAAGCGATGATGTTGTTAATGTTGCTGATTTGTTCTTTCGTGAAATTATTCGCTTGCATGGTGTGCCAAATACTATTGTTTCAGATCGTGATACTAAATTTCTTAGCCACTTTTGGAGATGTTTATGGGCTAAGTTGGGGACTAAGCTGCTTTTTAGTACTACTTGTCACCCCCAAACTGATGGACAAACTGAAGTAGTCAATAGAACATTGTCTACTATGCTTAGGGCTGTTTTGAAGAATAACAAGAAAATGTGGGAAGAATGCTTGCCTCATATTGAATTTGCTTATAATCGTTCATTGCATTCTACTACTAAGATGTGCCCTTTTGAAATTGTGTATGGTTTCCTACCTCGTGCACCTATTGATTTGTTGCCTCTTCCATCTTCGGAGAAGGTTAATTTTGATGCTAAAGAACGTTCTGAATTGATTTTAAAAATGCATGAGTTAACTAAGGAAAACATTGAGCATATGAATGCTAAATATAAACTTGCTGGAGATAAGGGTAGAAAACATGTTGTGTTTGCACCTGGAGATCTTGTTTGGTTACATTTGCGTAAAGATAGATTTCCTAATCTGCGCAAATCAAAGCTAATGCCACGTGCTGATGGTCCTTTTAAGGTGTTAGAGAAAATAAATGATAATGCATATAAACTTGAGCTACCTGCAGATTTTGGGGTTAGTCCCACTTTTAACATTGCAGATTTGAAGCCTTATTTGGGTGAGGAAGATGAGTTTCCGTCGAGGACGACTTCATTTCAAGAAGGGGAGGATGATGAGGACATCAATATCATTGTTACACCCACAGCCCCTACTGTTACATATACTGGACCAATTACTAGAGCTCGCGCACGCCAATTAAATTACCAGGTACTTTCGTTTCCTGGTAATGATTCTAATGTTCATGAGATTATGATGCTGCCTAAATTGGATACATTTGTTTTGCTTACAAATGAAGGGCCTAGCTTGGAGAAGGATGAACATTGGAGCAAGAACACGCATGGAGTTGATGGCATGCGCAAGGGGATCAAGAACGGAGTTACAAGTGATGATTTCAGGACTTTGAAGCCGCCATAAGGAGTGCATGAAGCCTTGGACGAAATATACGAGATGCCACTTCATAATATTCGTTCATAGGCTATTCTAGGTGCTGCGTCACCTTATTAATGGGCCAGGCCCATGTAATTTCGAGATACTTAAGTATAGGCTATTTTTAGAGTCCGTATATGTGGGGAAACAAGAGTTGGGGTTGGTTTCGGACCCCACCCTCAAGGGCCACGAAATTCCCCCCTCTTCCTCCATATATACAGCCCTTAGGGCGTCGTTTAGACTTTGGGTTTTGTTTAGATTAAAAGTTCGCCATAGCTGCAACTTCGCGTACTTCGTTTGTGTCCAACGACCAGACCAAGACGTCACAGAACCCCATCTTGATCAATAAAGCTTTCATCTTATATTCGCAATATCCAGATTGCAATCTCAGTTTCTTGCTTGTTCTTCGTTTGCTTGCAGGAAACAGACCCTCGTGGTCAGGTTGATCGTGCTCCGGCGTGGTCAATAACCCTCGGAAGTTGGTTTAGCGATTGCTAAGGCGCGACGTCTCGCACATTCATAGTCGGATCGTCAAGGTCGACTCCCACAGAAAATGATAGCCACCATCTCATCGAAACATCGGGACACCTTTGCCTCTATCATATTCCATGTGCTGACCCGTTTTCGGGCTGCAAGGTATTATGTTGTAGACTTTTCAGACCAGGAGTAAGGTTCGTTAGGTCATTGCCGTGCAGCTCAGCTATGCCGTCGGAGTTGGTGGACTCACTTTATCTTCCAAGCCTTCCGCTGTTATCGTGTTAGATGGCCTTAAGCCATATTTATTGTAATAAGTTCTCTTTTGAGACATTCAATAAGTGTGTGATTGCCACTCTGTTATAAATCCTTCGAGTACTGTGTGTGTCAGCATTACCGATCCAGGGATGACACCGAAGCACAGAGCCTTGACCGTTTGAGGTCGGGTCGCTACAAATTTTCTGCCTAGTGTGGAATGGCATCTGAGATCCAATTCCTTTAAATAGACGCCTTTTTTACATGGTTGGGGTGTTATGTGCAAAAAATACGCTGACCTTTTGTATTCGCTAGACACGTGGAAGTGGAAGCAACGGAGGCGCATAAGCTAATGGATATGACATTAAATGAAAATCCGAGTATAACTCTTTGGGTCAGATGCTATGAAGTATTCGGAGGAGGAACCCGCCTTGCAATGCCGAAGACAATTTGCGCGCCAAACACATCATCATTGAAGCCTGGTTCGGGGGCTACTGAGGGAGTCCTGGATTAAGGGGTCCTCGGGCGTCCGGGCTCTGTGACATGGACCGGACTAATGGGCCGTGAAGATACAAGACAGAAGACTTCCTCCCTTGTCCGGGTGGGACTCTCCTTTACGTGGAAGGCAAGCTTGGCGTTCAGATATGAAGATTCCTTCCTTTGTAAACCAACTCTGTACAACCCTAGGCCCCTCCGGTGTCTATATAAACCGGAGGGTTTAGTCCGTAGAGGCAATCATAATCATACAGGCTAGACGTCTAGGGTTTAGTCGTTACGATCTTGAGGTAGATCAACTCTTGTAAACCCCATATTCATCCAAGATAATCAAGTAGGACGTAGGGTATTACCTCCATCAAGAGGGCCCGAACCTGGGTAAAGATCGTGTCCCTGTCTCCTGTTACCTTCGATCCTCAGACGCACAGTTCGGGACCCCCTACCTGAGATCTGTCGGTTTTGACACCGACAGTGGTGACTGGTGGTCGGACAGGGCGGAGGCATTGGGATGGCTAGCACCGGCAGGTGGCAGCGGCCACCATGCTATATTGTTCCACAGACTTCCTTTTTTAATTGCTCAGCAATGAGGTTGTGGGATATAAGGATGAACGAGGCAAGGCCTTATCTATAAATGTGGAGAGAGGTGCGGGTATCTTTCATGAAATTGTCATAGTTTGCTTTCTATTCGTCAGATATAGATCGGACGGTCTATATTACAAGATGGCAGGCAAACCATCATCACCAACTTGGTTTTTTATAACAGTATAGATATTTTGCTGTGTGAAAACAAATTCAAATATGAACGAATAATCGATGTCTGCAGTCTTCTGCCAGGAGCTCGGGACACATTTGGATGGCCTCATACTAGTAGTAGTGTAGAGTACTACTAGTACTACTAGATAGTGAGTGTTTACTACTATATCTACATACTAATTGCAACAAATGCATGTGTTAGCAGTATAATGACCACGTATGGAATTGATGGTAAGATTTGTGTAAGTTGGATGTCATATTATTGCTCTAACATGTGGTCAAAGTTAGCGTCTGATGGCCCACAAGAATAGGGGGTCAATTGTAGCTCTTTTTGATAAGTAAGAGTGTCGAACCCAACGAGGAGCAGAAGGAAATGACAAGTAGTTTTCAGTAAGGTCATGTCTGCAAGTGTTGAAATTGTAAGTAACAAGTAGTTTGATAGCAAGATAATTTGTAACGAGCAAGTAACGATAATAGTAACAAGTATGCATCAAGATAGCCCAATCCTTTTGAGGAAAAGGACAGGCCAAAACGGTCTCTTATAATAAGCAAAGCGTTCTTGAGGGTACACGGGAATTTCATCTAGTCACTTTCATCATGTTGGTTTGATTTATGTTTGCTACTTTGATAATTTGATATGTGGGTGGACCGGTACTTAGGTGTCCTACTTATGATTAACCCTCCCGCAAGCATCCGCAACTATGAGAAAAGTATTAATAATAAATTCTAACCATAATATTAAACTCTAGGATCCAATCGGTCCCTTACGGAATAATGCATAAAGTGGGGTGTCATGTAGTCGACATTCACATGACACCACTAAGGGAATCACAACATACATACTATCAAAATATCGAACACATATCAAATTCACATGATTACTTGCAACATGATTTCTCCCGTGACCTCAAGAACAAAAATAACTACTCACAAACAATAAACATGCTCATGATCAGAGGGGTATTAATATGCATAATGGATCTGAACATATAATCTTCCACCAAATAAACCATATAGTAATCAGCTACAAGATGTAATTAACACTACTAGTCACCCCCTACCAACAATCTATAGTTCCATTAACAAGATTGCATAAAAGAGATGAACTAGGGTTTGAGATGAGATGGTGTTGGTGAAGATGTTGATGGAGATTGCCCTCCCCAAGATGGGAGAGTTTTTAGTGATGATGATGACGTTGACTTCCCCCTCCGGGTGGGAAGTTCCCCCGGCAGAATCACTCAGCCGGAGGGCAAAAGTGCTCCTGCCCAAGTTCCGCCTCGAGGCGGCGGCGCTTCATCCCGAAAGTCCTCCTTCTATTTTTTCTAGGTCAAAACCACTTATATACTAGAAGATGGGCACCGGAGGTAGGCCGAGGAGGCCACAACCCACCAGGGTGCGCTACGGGGGCCAGGCGCGCCCAGGTGGGTTGTGCCCACCTGGTGACCCCTCTCTGGTGTTTATTGGCTCCAGTATTACTGGATAGAGGGTGAGGGAGTCCTGGGTTAGGGGGCCTCCGGACATACGGACTATATCCTTTGGTCGGACTGTTGGACTATGAAGATACAAGATTGAAGACTTCGTCCTGTGTCCGGTTGGGACTCTACTTGGCATGGAAGGCAAGCTAGGCAATACGGATATGTATATCTCCTCCTTTGTAACCGACCTTGTGTAACCCTAGCCCCCTCCGGTGTCTATATAAACCGGAGGGTTTTAGTCCATAGAACAACATACAATCATACCATAGGCTAGCTTCTAGGGTTTAGCCTCTCTGATCTCGTGGTAGATCAACTCTTGTACTACTCATATTATCAAGAATAATCAAGCAGGACGTAGGGTTTTACCTCCATCAAGAGGGCCTGAACCTGGGTAAAACATCGTGTCCCCAGCCTCCTGTTACCATCCTCCTTAGACGCACAGTTCGGGACCCCCTACCTGAGATCCGCCAGTTTTGACACCGACATTGGTGCTTTCATTGAGAGTTCCTCTGTGTCGTCGCCGTTAGGCTTGATGGCTCCTTCGATCATCGATAGCGATGCACTGCCTAGTGCGCCACACGGCCACGATGAGCATGATCTAGCTCTGCCATCAGACAGTGTCCAAGAGATCGCGCCGGCAACCGCTTTGACCCTCAATTCGGAGCCAGCTGCGCCTTCCATGGGCGGGTGGATAGACCCCGCCATGGAGGCCGCACTCTCATCGGCGATCGAGCCAAGTATCGACCTTACCCTTCATGAGAGCCGTGACGCCGAACTACCGGATTCCTCCCTGGCCACGGACTACCAACTGCCTGGGCCCATGCCTATCGAATTCGATTGGGCCCCGATCATGGAGTTTACCTCCACGGATATCTTTTAGCACTCGCCCTTCGGCGACATACTGAACTCATTAAGGTCTCTCTCCTTGTCAGGAGATTCTTGGTCGAACTGTGTCCGACAGGATTGGGATGCGTATGACGAAGAAATTCGCCGCCCACCCACCACCCACTTAGTAGCCACTGTCGACGACTTAACCGACATGCTCGACTTCGACTCTGAAGACATCGACGGCATGGACGACGATGCGGGAGGCGAAGAGGAACCACTGCCCACCGGGCACTGGACAGCCACCTCATCATATGATATATACATGGTGGACACACCCAAAGAAGGCAATGGCGATGAGACAGCGGAGGACGACCCCTCCAAAAAGCAACCCAAGCCCGGCTTGAGCGCCGCCGCTCTAAGTCTCGCCAAAGCAAAAGCGGTGACCCCGGCACAGGATATAATAGCACTCCGGACAGTGCCGAAGACGGAAACAATCCCCTCCAGCAAGATTTAGGGCAGGAGGATGGAGAAGCCAGCCCTCCAGAGAGAGCGGCAGATGGAGAGACGGAGGATGATAATTACATGCCTCCCTCCGAAGACAAGGCAAGCCTTGACGATGACGAATTCGTCGTGCCTGAGGATCCCGTCGAACAAAAGTGCTTCAAGCGCTGGCTTATAGCCACGGCAAATAGCCTTAAGAAAAACCAACAGCAGTTTCAAGCTGATCAAGATTTGCTAGCTGACAGATGGACTGAAGTCCTTGCGGCCGAGGAATATAAACTCGAATGCCCCTCCAAGAGTTACCCAAAGCATAGGTTGTTGCCCCGACTGGAGGAGGAAGCACTCAGATCTACATCTCCAGCATATGATGCGGCTGACTGGCCACCTCGTGGCCGCAACAGAGAGGCATTTCAGCCAAAAACCCAGCCCGCACCCCGACGCCACTCAAATAAAAATGACAAGACACAGGAAAACATGCTAGATCTGCGAGACATATTGGAGCACAAACAAAAAACATGCAAGATCGATCTACGGATCACGAGGGCGCGCCACTATGCGAAATGATAACTATCACACCAGATACAGTAAAAGTAAATCCGCCGGGCCGAACACAGCGGGCAAGACTCATTTGAGCTGCGTCGCGATATAGCCTAGTACAGAGGCGCCGCACACCCCCTATGCTTCACAGACGAAGTAATGGATCACCAAATCCCAGAGGGTTTCAAACCCGTAAATATCGAATCATATGACGGCACAACAGATCCTGCGGTATGGATCGAGGATTTCCTCCTGCACATCCACATGGCCCGCGGTGATGATCTACACGCCATCAAATACCTCCCACTCAAGCTCAAAAGACCAGCTCGGCATTGGCTCAACAGCTTGCTAGCAGAGTCCATTGGCTGTTGGGAAGATCTGGAAGCCGCATTCCTCGACAACTTCCAGGGCACTTACGTGCGACCGTCGAATGCCGATGACTTGAGCCACATAATTCAGCAGCCAGAGGAGTCGGCCAGGCAATTCTGGACACAGTTCCTAACAAAGAAGAATCAAGTCGTCGACTGTCCGAATGCAAAAGCCCTAGCAGCTTTTAAGCATAACATCCGCGTTGAGTGGCTCGCCTGGCACCTTGGCCAGGAAAAGCCAAAATCTATGGCCGCCCTCACGACACTCATGACTCGCTTTTGTGTGGATGAAGACAGCTGGCTGGCTCGCAGCAATAACATATCAAAGAACCATGGTACTTCGGATACCAAGGATGGCAATGGCAGGTCACGTCGCAACAAACATAAGCGCCGCATTAACAGCGACAATACCGAGGATACGGCAGTCAATGCCGGATTCAAAGGCTCTAAACCCGGTCAGTGGAAAAAGCCATTCAAAAGAAGCACTCCAGGCCCGTCCAGTTTGGACCGTATACTCGACCGCTCGTGTCAAATACACGGCACCCCCGACAAGCCAGCCAACCACACCAACAGGGATTGTTGGGTGTTCAAGCAGGACGGGAAGTTAAATGCCGAAAACAAAGATAAGGGGTCACATAGCGATGACGAGGAGGAGCCCCGGTAGCCGAACACCGGAGGACAGAAGAGGTTCCCCCCACAAGTGTGGATGGTGAACATGATATACGCAACCCACATCCCAAGGAGGGAGCGGAAGCGTGTGCTAAGGGACGTATATGCGTTGGAGACAGTCGCCCCAAAGTTCAACCCATGGTCCTCTTGTCTGATCACCTTCGATCGCAGGGACCACCCCACTAGTATCCGTCATGGCGGATTCGCCGCACTGGTCCTAGACCCAATCATTGACGGATTTCACCTCACTCGAGTCCTTATGGATGGCGGCAGTAGCCTGAACCTGCTTTACCAGGACACATTGCGCAAAATGGTTATAGACCCCTCAAGGATCAAACCCACAAAAATGACCTTCAAAGGCATCATACCAGGTGTAGAGGCCCATTGAACAGGTTCAGTCACACTGGAAGTGGTCTTCGGATCCCCGGATAACTTCCGAAGCGAAGAGTTAATCTTCGATATAGTCTCTTTCGGCAGTGGCTATCATGCACTGCTCGGGCGAACCGCATTTGCGAGATTCAATGTGGTACCGCATTATGCATACCTCAAGCTCAAGATGCCAGGACCTCGGGGAGTCATCACAGTTAATGGAAACACAGAGCGCTCTCTCCGCACGGAGGAGCACACTGCGGCCCTAGCAGCAGAAGCACAAAGCAGCCTCTTAAGGCAATCCACTAGTTCGGCGATTAAGGACCTGGACACCTTCAAGCGCGCCCGGAGTAATCGGCAACAAGACCGCCTGGCACGTTCCGAGCTCGCATAGCAATGCGGCCCCCACCCTCGGTCCCAGCCAAACGGCAAAATCCGTGCCACGCGTACATAATAATGCATTCAAAATACCATGGGCACAGGTGGGGAGGGGGCACGACTATGGCACGCCCCAAGACGCGGCTCAACCGCACTAGGGGCTTCCCGCTCTGTTATTTTTCTCTTTCAGGACTTTAATCTCTGGAAATCCTGTCCAGCAGTATGATTGCCGGACACATGATGCAGCAACCAAGGAGGCAGAAAGCTACATCGCACCGCGGAACTCCCAGGTGGATTACGATAACGAGTGAAATACTTGCTTTAATACCATTCCTCAGCTTGCCCTTGGAAGGGACATGTCAAATAGTCCTACTTTTTGCTTATTGCACTACTTGTATCATTCAGCTTTAACGCACCTTTTTGAATAAACAATGCATAGCACTAAGACTACTATATATTCATGACATCCAGCACCCGTACACTTTGGTATGGCCAATACGCCAGGGGCTTAAGCATACCCCATAATACGGCGTGAGAAGTCCGAACACTTTCGACAGTGCGGCACCCCAAACTTATAGCACTATATGCATCAGCTCCGAATCATGTCTTGGGTCAATAGTTGGGTTTGCCCGGCTCCCATGTTTTGGTACCTTACGTTCTGCTATATCGGCTAAGGTAGCACTGGGAGAACTACTGCGATTGTGCCCCGGTTCTGCTGGGCTAATAACCTCAGTAGAGAAAGCTAAAACTGACTGTCAAGATAAGGCGAGAGACTGGTCGTTGTTCGAGAGGTTTTGAGTACCTAAAGACTTATGCCGCTTAGAGCAAGGAGTCGGCTTTGTCTGGCTTAAGGCGTGTATAGCACCCCCAATTCGGCCTTCCGAATACTAGGGGCTTCGCCAAAATTTAAAATTATAGAATTCTATGGCTAAGTGACAGTGATAAAGCATTATAGTCCGATTGCCTTGTTCGTTGTGCTGAGCACCTCCCTCGAAGGACCCAAAAATGGGAACAAGAGTGCTTTGGTTTGTCCCAAACACCCCAGCACTCGTGGCATGGGGGCAGAAGCCGCCGACTAGCCATCTCTCATATTTGATAAACAGCCGAACAGAAGGTAATATTTCAAATTCAAACAAGCGTTGCATAGCGCATATGAACAAGTTTTCATAATACAGGATCACACGCGCAAGTTCATTCAAATATTACATCTTTCGCACACTAGTCCGCTACAAGACGGGCACCCTTCATGATACCCTCATAATACATCTCGGGGTGGCGATGCTCCTTGCCCTGCGGCGGCCCCTCCTTCACCAGCTTCACGGCGTCCATCTTGGCCCAGTGCACCTTCGCACGGGCGAAAGCCCGGCGTGCACCTTCGACGCAGACGGACCGCTTGATGACTTCCAGCCATGGGCAAGCATCCACAAGCCACCTCACCAGGCCGAAGTAGTTGTTGGGAAGGGCGTCTCTAGGCCACATCCGGACTATAAAGCCCTTTATGGCCTGTTCGGCCGCCTTGTGCAGCTCGACCAGTTGCTTCAGCTGGTCGCTCATAGGCATCGGGTGTTCGGTCCCAGTATACTGAGACCAGAACAGCTTCTACGTCGAGCTTCCCTCCTCGGTCTGGTAAAACTTTGCGGCATCCGACACGCTGCGGGGAAAATCTGCGAATGCTCGTGGAGAGCTCCGGACTTAGGTAAGTAACAAGTAATTTACTTTCACATGCTTGCTTTCCATATTGAATGCCTTACCCACCGCTATCTTCCTCATCGCCTCAATCTCCTGGAGGGCCTTGTGGGTTTCAGCCTTGGCATTCTTTGCGCTCTCAAGGGCCGCGGCAAGCTCAGACTCTCGCGTCTTCGAGTCAAGCTCCAACGCCTCGTGCTTCGTCACGAGAGCTTGGAGCTCTTGCTGCACCTCGCCCACCCGTGCCTCTTGCTTTTCCCGCTCGGTGCGCTCCTGGGCCGCTTTGTTTTCGCCCTCGGACAGCGCTTGCTTCAGGGTCGCCACTTCGGTCATGGCCCCTGGCAAATTCATGATGATACCTAGTCTATATATATAGTGTTGCTATTTATCATCCAGGGTGCAGAATAAGTTATTCTTCACCCGAGGTAATTTTACGATTGCTTCATAAACAAATTACTTTTGGAATGCACATAGTTACATTCACATTGATTCACTACATAAAATTTGGTATAAGAAAAAAAATAGGTTATAAGACAAAAAATATCACATTTTTATGTATGTTTTTACATTCGTAACTTTACATAGCATAAAATATTTTTTACGGCGAGTATATATTTTCTTACGTTCTCTTTTTACGTATGAAATAGGTAAAATTTACGAAACCTAAAAATACAGTGCATTGACGTCAAAATAGAGAGGGGGTGAAGAATAACTATTCCTCACCCAGGATGACGAATAGCGCGACCATATATATATATATATATACATATATATATTGACACACACACACACACACACACACATATATAGACTAGGTGTTACTTACCTTTGTTCTCCTCGAGCTACCTCTTAGCAAGGCCGAGCTCTTTCTCGGACCCCTCGAGGTCCTGCTTCAGTGCGGCGACCTCCGCAATGAGTGCGGCAGAGGTCAGCAGCGAAGCCTGCATACGCATATAGACATACTTATGTTAGACTCCTGCACATATTATTTGATCTTCTATTAGGCTTTTATTTGTGAACACCAAACAAAGCATCAGGGGCTACTGTCTATGCGGTAATATTTTTCCTATATTTTAAATACTTACCTCAAAGCCTGTTAGAAGGCTGGCACAGGCTTCAGTCAGTCCGCTCTTGGCGGACTGAACCTTCTGGATCACCGCACTCATAATAGTGCGGTGCTCTTCGTCGATGGAAGCATCGTGAAGCGCTCCCAGCAGGTTGTCCGGTGCCTCTGGATGGACAGAGGTCACCGGCACGGGCGTCTTACCCCTTCTGGAAGGGGGCCACCTACCCGATTCCGGAACCACTCGAGGTTCCGGCGCGGTGTTCGGCTGAGAGCCAAGCTTGGAGCCCCCGGGAGCCTTGCTCCCTTTGCTCCTGGAGTCCGGAAGGTCGCCTTGTGGCGCCTCCGGGACTGTCTTCCCTGGCTCGGTGCCCCTTGAGACAACACCTCGGCATTGTCCGTAGGGCAAGGGGAGGAGGATGCGGACTTGGGCGCTGGAGCTCGAGTGCGCGAGAATGGATGAGCAAGGAGGAAGAAGGCGTGGGTAGAAAAAGGTGAGATCTTATCCCTTTACAAGGGCGGACTAAACTATGCGCCTCCACTAGCCTGGTAAAACTCGCTTGTCCACCAAGTGTTGTAATTGATGGCGTGGTTCGGTTACCCACGTCCGTATTGATGAGAATCCCTTAATAAGGGGAACACGATCTCTGCTTTGACAAGACGTGTCAAGAAACCGCCTCGCGTTATGTGCGGGGCTGGTTAAAGAAAAATGGTTCAAATAATTACCGGGCCGTGGCGTGATGTCATGCTACCAAAACATGTCAGCTGATTAGATTTGTGGAAATATTATTCTCTCTACGGTGGTATGTGGAACTTATTTTGCAGGGTCGAACACTATCCTTGTATTCAAACTCTTCTATGGTGTATTCGGAGGAGGAACCCGCCTTGCAATGCCGAAGACAACACTGCGCGCTGGACTCATCGTCATTGAAGCCTGGTTCAGGGGCTACTAAGGGAGTCCTGGGTTAGGGGGTCTCCGGACAGCCGGCAAATATCCTTTGGCCGGACTGTTAGACTATGAAGATACAAGATTGAAGACTTCGTCCCGTGTCCGGATGTGACTCTACTTGGCGTGGAAGGCAAGCTAGGCAATACGGATATGTATATCTCCTCCTTTGTAACCGACCTTGTGTAACCCTAGCCCCCTCTGGTGTCTATATAAACCGGAGGGTTTTAGTCCGTAAAACAACATACAATCATACCATAGGCGAGCTTCTAGGGTTTAGCCTCTCTGATCTCGTGGTAGATCAACTCTTGTACTAATCATATTATCAAGAATAATCAAGCAGGACGTAGGGTTTTACCTCCATCAAGAGGGCCCGAACCTGGGTAAAACATCGTGTCCCCAGCCTCCTGTTACCATCCGCCTTAGACGCATAGTTTGGGACCCCCTACCCGAGATCAGCCGGTTTTGACACCGATAGAGGGGTTCATAACGAAGAAGTGGGTGTTGGTTATCGTTGGATTTAGATAAACGAGCGAAAAGTAACGAAGGTTTGAAGAATAGGGACTAATCTGTAAAGAAAATAATCACAGATAGGTCCTTGGCCGAAATTAAAACAAAAAAAGAAAAAGACTAAATTACGAACGTTCGCTACCGAATGCTAACGAACAAAAACCGTTCGCTAAAGAAGCTAACTAATGAACGTTCACTAAATAATCTAATCTAATAAAAATAAACCGAATCTAAACAAAAAACGAGACTAGAAAGAAAATCGGGCGGGTTTACGGGTTATACAGGTTTACCAAAAAACTGGCAGCGACGGTGGTTACTCCGGCGACGGTGGCAGCGGCGAGAGGCGACGGCGGCGGCAGGCGGTGTCGGCGGTGGGAGGCAGCGGCGGCTGTTGGCGATGCAGCATGGGCGGCGGCAGCAGCTAGCAGCAGCGGCGGCGGCTCTAGGCGGCGGCGCTGGCAGGCGGCGGCGAGATGCGGCGCAGGGCGGCGAAGTGTGGCGAGGTGAGGAGAGGAACGGGGCGTTGAAGTGCGGCGGCGAGCTGTGAGGGGAGAGAGGGGGTCGGGCCTCGCCTTTTATAGGCGGGGAGGCGTGGGGAGGAGGAAAAGGGGGTGGCTTCCGGTGGAGTCCGCGTCCGGGACGGCGGCGGTGTCCGGCGCACGCACGCAGGTAGGCGGCGGCATCGTGGGTCGGTTGGGCCTTCGGCCCAGTTTGGTCCGCGGGGAGCTTTTTTTTAACAGAGAGAAAAAAGGATAAAACAAAAAGGAAAAATATTATATAGGCATATAATATATCAAAATTTTCAGAAAAACATTTTCTACAACCTAAACATTTTTCCAAAGTCAAATAAAATCCACACAAATTTAAATAAAGCAAAGAGTGCTACTGTTCCAATAAAACCTCATAAAAATCATTTTAAAAAATACCAAAATGCTTTCAAATTTATTTTTCTCCAATTTTCTATTGTAGGGAATCATTTTACCCTAATTTCCATATATTTTATTTTTGGAGAAAAATAATTTGAATAAAACCCAAATAACTCCAAATTGAAGATAATTTCAACGGGAGTTTAAATTTGGTTTCTTTGAAACTTCCAACTCATATTTCATATAATTTGAAGAAGTCATTTTATCTTCTCTCGTGAAAATCATTGAGTTGCATAAAGTTTCTGAGTTGAAAAAATTCCAAATGAAATTCAAATATTTTCAAAAACCCTTTTCATTTATTTAAAATGGAAGAAGTCATGTCATCTTCTCTCTAGGGTTTTGTATTTGAAAAGAATTTGAATTCATGGAGATCAGAAATGAAAAAAATGAAAGTTTGGGAAAGTCCTTTTATTCCCTCTCATTCAACTTTCAAAAGTTTCAAATTTCACTCAATTTCACTCAAGCAATCAAACAATCAATCAAAACTATCTATTTAATATAACATTCCAAAATTTAGAATTTTGGGATGTTACAAACCTACCACCCTTAAAATGAATCTCGTCCTCGAGATTCGGAGACGCTAAAAAGAAATAGGTTAGGTTCGGGGGTCTTCTCAAAATCCATCGATCGTCACAGGGGGTGATAGAGGCAAAGGTGTCCCGATCTTTCGATGAGATAATAACTATCGATTTGGTGGAGATGACTTTGACGATCCGACTACAAATGTGCACGACGTTGCGCCTTAGCAATCGCTAAACCAATCTCCTGAGGTTACTGACGATGCTGGAAGCATGGTCAGCCTGACCACGAAGGTCTATTCCTGCAAGCAATCGAAGAACGAGCAAGAATATGATAAAGCAATCTGAATATTGCAAATATATATGAAGTATTGATAATGATGGGGATCCGGAAGCGGTCTTGGTCTGGTCGTTGGACACAAACGAAGTACACGAAGTTGCAATGGCTAACTTTTAACTAAACAAATCCCAAGGAAAAAGCTACTAGATGGATCTACTTATATAGGAGCAAGGGGTGGCAGCCAAGGAGGTGGGAGAACGTCCCAAGGCAGCCTAAAACTAACCCTAGGTCGTACAAGGCTCATGGGCCCAAGTGGAGGTGATGCAACACCTTTGGGCTTGTAGTTTGACTCGGATTCTGCTGCAACGTCCGATTGTTTCGTCCATAACTCAACGCTCCGGACGAATTTGAAGGTGAATCCAATTGGGTTGGAAAGAGCACGAAATCTAGTTTCCAACAAAAAAAGAATCACCCAATTCAGAGTCCGTATGAAAAAGTTGTTGGCGTTTTGAGTCAGGTATGTCTGTGCAGTCCGAATCTGAATCCAGAACGTGAGAGACTTGGACTCTATCTTCTCTTGGCCCAAAAGTGACGTGAGAGGACTTTTTGAACACAACCTAAACTTCTCCTTTTCCCTTATCTTCATATGTGGATTGTACAAATGTCCAATACACCTACAATTAGACAAAACACAAAAGTGTGTGAAGTATTTTTGTTCTGGATAACATAAATAGATTATTGAATAGTTTGCATTAGAAATCACCTGACAAATATGCATGTATGCAATATTTTTGGTCGTATCTAAGGTAGTCATGTCCTCATCATCCTCCCCTTTTTGAAAACAAAGCCGTCCTCGGCATTGCTTAATCTGAAATGTGGCTAACAAAAGAGACAAGGTGTACATGTTGTATATGTATATGTCATCCATTTCAACTTCCCTTGATTTTTGCACATATGTCACATGTATACATGAGTAACTTTCATTGTTCATAAAATCTAAAGCCAAAAAATTATCACAAGAAGTAGAAGGCATGAAAATATTGCGACTCAGTTTGCACATATAAGTGAAGCTCTTATTCACTTCAAAAGATTGGCAATGTTCATCATTAAACCATCCTAACTTTGATAAATAAACCTTAATTGCATCAAATTTACATGCTACAACATGCTTAAATAAGCAAACATGCAATAAGTCATTGGACACAGAATCATCATCAAGATTAGAGGTCATATCAAAATGATTAAACATTGGTTCTTTTGCATCAACAATTAATTCAATGGGTGCACTCAAAATTGTTGATATTTCAGTTGTTTGATCACATGACGCATTCATGACAGTAACAAGAGTCTCTAAAATAGGTGGTGTGCTCAAATCAACAGGTAACTCAACACATGATGCATTTAAGTTAACTAGGCATGCTTCATTCTCATGTGAAGTTATATCATCAATACCTTTACTGTTACCTCGCAGAGATGTAGCTGATGTAGGTACGGACGTTGACAATGTACCATACTCTTGAGATGATATCGCGCTCACAATCCGAGGTGGGGCTGCTCTAGTAGGTGCAATAGTGGAGTAACCAACCGGCGGTGGTGAGCATGAACTGGAATAGTAGTTGTTGTAGTCACCCAATGCATCCTCCTGTATCTGTCTCTCAAAGGTACAAGCACGGACATACATACCAGTAATGCAACGAGGAATATACTGAAATCTTGCCTGAATATCATGGTTCAAACCACCAAAAAATCTATTCATTGTATCATCCTCAGATTCTTCTATGTCACAATGATGCATATAAGATTTGAACTCTTGGTAGTAAGCATGAACAGTGTTACTACCTTGTTTTAATTGCTCCAATTTGCGACGCAATTCACGACGATAGTAAGGAGGAAAAAATTGTTATCTCATTACATCTTTCAAAACTTTCCAAGTTGTAGGTTGGTTATCATTGTTTTTCTTACAATGTACACTCCACCAAACAGAAGCAAAACCAGTAAATGCTCTAATGGTAGCTCGTACTCTCTCAAGTTCAGAAAAATCATGGTGACTAAAAACTTGTTCTACTTCAAGCTCCCAAGCTAGATAAATAGCAGGATTAAATCTACCCTCAAATGATGGTAAAGAGATAACCTGACCATATGCTTGTGTGTGTGTTGTCCCAACTCTCGTGATGGTGAAGATGTGTCCGTCGTCCAAGAACTTCTATCTCTGGAACCTGTCATGATTAGTAGAAACAAGAACCAAAATTCGAGAATAATGTTCCTATGAACTACTAGGATGTGGTTGTAAAGTGCTCACAGTAAAGCAAATATCAATATCTTACAAGTTCTTACCATGCGGCAGGTGGTGACAGGCAACCAGCGGTGTCAAATAACTCCAAAGATTGTGTAAAGCGATTGCCAGGGGAACGTGCGTATACATGGTGTAGAAATATGTGGAGCTGGGTTGGCTATATATGGTAGCAAAAAGGGTCAGCAATAATCAATTCAGAGATGCAAAGTTGAATAAACGCTCAACGACGGTACTGTGCTGGTCCTAGGCTAGACCGTGCTAGAGACGCGAGCCTAGAACACTAACAAAATCACGGCGCTGCACGTAAACAATGGAGGAGCACACTCTGATTTTTTTTCCTTTTTCACTTGTTTTTTGCACTCTTTTTCCTCTGACTTTTTTCTTACTTTTTTCTCACGTTTTTTTGTCTTTTTTTTCTCTTCCTGTTTCCAAAACAAACTAGATAAGATGTAGATTGGATCAAGCGAAGATGGGAACGATCTCAACTATGATTATGACAATGAACCGTGGGTAGCAATTGGAGGAAATTGATGGATGGGTGGTGGATAGCGGAAGGGATAACGATGCAGCGGCGACATGACTAATGTGAACAGAACTCGAAACTCTAAACGACCTAGACACTAAGACCAGCAACTCGACACGACGATGCAACCGATAATTCAACTATGCAAGCAATGAAAAGAAAATTGCAAAGGCTCAGACTGGCTTGGACAAAGGATGTATAGATCTAACTTTTTTGTGGCTTTTTCTTGGACAATAGATAAGGAAATAAATCTAATCTAGAAAAAACTGGAAATTCTCACCGAGCAACCTCAAAACTGATACCACTTGATAGAGGCAAAGGTGTCCCGATCTTTCGATGAGATAATAACTATCGATTTGGTGGAGACGACTTTGATGATCCGACTACAAATGTGCACGACGTTGCGCCTTAGCAATCGCTAAAGCAATCTCCTGAGGTTACTGACGATGCTGGAAGCACGGTCAGCCTGACCACGAAGGTCTATTCCTGCAAGCAATCGAAAAACGAGCAAGAATATGATAAAGCAATCTGAATATTGCAAATATATATGAAGTATTGATAATGATGGGGATCCGGAAGCGGTCTTGGTCTGGTCGTTGGACACAAACGAAGTACACGAAGTTGCAATGGCTAACTTTTAACTAAACAAATCCCAAGGAAAAAGCTACTAGATGGATCTACTTATATAGGAGCAAGGGGTGGCAGCCAAGGAGGTGGGAGGACGTCCCAAGGCAGCCTAAAACTAACCCTAGGTCGTACAAGGCTCATGGGCCCAAGTGGAGGTGATGCAACACCTTTGGGCTTGTAGTTTGACTCGGATTCTGCTGCAACGTCAGATTGTTTCGTCCATAACTCAACGCTCCGGACGAATTTGAAGGTGAATCCAATTGGGTTGGAAAGAGCACGAAATCTAGTTTCCAACAAAAAAAGAATCACCCAATTCAGAGTCCGTATGAAAAAGTTGTTGGCGTTTTGAGTCAGGTATGTCTGTGCAGTCCGAATCTGAATCCAGAACGTGAGAGACTTGGACTCTATCTTCTCTTGGCCCAAAAGTGACGTGAGAGGACTTTTTGAACACAACCTAAACTTCTCCTTTTCCTTATCTTCATATGTGGATTGTACAAATGTCCAATACACCTACAATTAGACAAAACACAAAAGTGTGTGAAGTATTTTTGTTCTGGATAACATAAATAGATTATTGAATAGTTTGCATTAGAAATCACCTGACAAATATGCATGTATGCAATATTTTTGGTCGTATCCAAGGTAGTCATGTCCTCATCAGGGGGTCTGGAGTGCTACCACCCTTAGAAGCATGGTTATGGTCCATCCTTATTGTTAACAGTCTCCTCGATTCTTGGGAAATTTCCTACTCTCGCTCTTCCGGTAGTGGCACAACCATTTTTTTACTCAATCCTTGTGGCCTTTCAGCTTGGTACGGTTTTTCTGTGACTGGGTCTTCTTAGCTGACGGGTCTGGCGCCAATACTAAACAACTATCGATATCTCATGGTGGTCAACAATTTATGGTTTCTCCTACAGGAAATGGGTCTAGGTTGAACCTCACCGTATGACCTACGTTTGGCAACAGCTGCCTTGTACAAGGGAAAATTGTCATACAATTCTAAGGTTCAAACGAGGTTTTGATCATCGTCGCTCTACTATGGGTAAGTCACTCGGATTTACCATCCCATATAGCAAGGCCAATAATAAGAGTAAGTCGGTATGGTGATCAATCCATCCCGCACCCAAATCATTACCTTGTATATGGTTTAGCGAATCTCGCATTCTAACACTCGGTCATCCTCACAAGCATTGCAGAATTTCACTTGTCGACGAACCAAGTTCGTATAAATCCATTGATTCTGCAAGCCAAACAAACATCTATCGTTTCTTCACAACTCTCAGGTTTTTCGTTACTCCTATATGATCGTCTATTGATAAAGTTGTATCTTCTTCCAGGGTTTTTCCTTCAGCAAGAGTGTGCTTGCTTCTTGGCATGTCCTGGGGCCTATGGGTTATGGCCCATCTCATCACTTGTAAACCTTGAACTCATCATCGGGGCAACTACTCGTTATTCCAACTTCCAGCTTCCTAGCATTCTTAATTCCATCAAATTGTACTTTCATTCTTCCTTCTATTGGCACCAAACTAAGACGTGATTACTCCAACTCATCATGAAGTTACGATTGCTCCATAACCAACATTCTACCTCCTTTATATCCAATAGTACTTCATCCCTTCATATTCTTGGGGTATCCAACATATCAAGATAAAACGCATACTTATTTTGTCTGAAATACACTCCGTGGAATATCATTATCTTTACCAAGGGTCAAGTGCCCTCACAGGGTACTACCACCCTTAAAATGCTCCAATCTTCCATAGACCATATTTCTCATATCCTCAAAAATGGTCAAAAATATTTTTTCATAGAGTAACAACTCATAAAATCCAATCACTACCCATGATACTAACTTTATTGATTCTCAAATTACTACAATCTCCTGCATTTCCATTACATGCCTCAACTCAACCCTCAATAATAAGAAATGTTCCCACTGCTACCACTATATTTCTTATAGGCTCAACCATTTAACATGAATATCTTCATTGGGACAATCTCTGGCAAGGTGCCCTACTTCATTACAACGGAAACATATCACTTTTGAGAAGTCTCGAGGTTTTCTTTTTGGGCAACTGCTGAAGTAGTGCCCCGACTCCTTGCACTTGAAATAGGTGAAATGACTCAGGTCCTTCCTGGAATCCAATCTACTTCTCTTCCTGGACTTTTTCGTGCCAATCAGGGCTTCTATTTCATATGGGTCATACTCTACTTCCTCTATCGGGAATTATACTAGATCCCCATTCAGACAATTTTGGGAGATGTGTCCTTCTTCTCCACATGAATAGCATGGCCTGGTGCAGGCTTTAATTATGTTTCCTCTATGTGTGTCCTCGACATCTTCCTTTATCATCGGTTCTTCTAAAATTTCCATGAGGGATCCTTTCATTGCTTCTTTCTTCTGCTGGATGGTTCTTTGTACCATGGGGTAAATGTGACACTGAGCAGGGTAGTGGGTAGTCCCTTCACACACGAAACAAGTGATCTTCCTAGTGGGGCATTCTTCAGCTGGGTGACTTCCTTCACAATTAGGGCATTCATCTCTGTGTTCCTTATGGTTGTGTCCTATTTCTCCACAGAGCTTGCATGCACAAGGCTTCTTCATATCATTTCCATAAGGCTTCAATTTTTGGGACACAAGCCGAGACTTTAGCAGAGTCAACTTAAATTCTTTCCAAGTGGTTACTCCTTTCCATCCATATATGGTTTGGTACATCCTCCACCAAGTAGTAGCACCTCTTTCAAAGCACTAAAGAGCATGCTAGGTCATATCCTTCCCGACTATAGGGTTATTCTTCATGTGATCTTCCATGTTCTGAATCCATTGGTCCGTCTCCAATTGACTCATCGGTCCAGTAAATACAAGCTCTTCTCCATTCATCCTCTATTGGGTCCATGGGTTTTGGGGTGAGATGAGAGAGATAGAGAGAGATGCAAACAAAAGTTTTTTTCAAAAGACAGATTTTTATTTGTGGCTGTCGGAAAAACATCAAACAGATGACAGCTCACAATTGTCGGATCTAACGTAGGTATACAATAGGGGTTTGGTCTTCTAAAGGTCAATAAATCTTCAAAGTCACCAACCTCTTCAAGTCTTGTTCATGTATCCGATGGCTTCTTCTGTTTGTGCTTGTACTTCTCAAGTTCTTTGGCCATATCATCTCTGTTGACGCAAATTCTCTCGTGACATCCTTTAATATTCTGGAGTTGTGTTCCAACTTCTGGGTTTCAACATCCTTGGCATGAACCATGGTACTACTGTCCTTCAGTTCCTGACAAATCTCCGGTATCTTGAGGTTTTGTTCATCCAGTTTGGCTACTTCAGCTTCTGGGTCCTAAGTTATTCACGATACACTTCTTTGTCAAATACGGCTTCCTAAACGTCCATCTAAAAATTCTTCATGTAATACTCCAGATCCTGGCGATACACCAGCTAAGGTTAAAACTGCATCCTTTGCTGATAGATGCTCCATCAGCCTTCTACCATCTAATCCTTCCGATGAACTGCATGCTTAACTCCGCACGGTGACAATAGTTTAAGCGGGTGATAACATCATGGATAGCCGTGTTTCTGCCCTTGATTTCCATGAGCTATTATTCCATAGTTGATATCTCCTGCCATAGGGTTTTCTTAACAAAACTTTGAGTTCTAATGCTCCATGTTCCGGCCTTTCTCCGACACACCTTGATCTCGAGTATTGACTGCCTTGAATAGTTTGAAAAATTCCATAAGGGTAGCCTTCCTAGGTCATACAAATCTGGGAATTCTTCAGAGCCTTTAATTTCTCCTACTCTTCAGAGTCTTCAACCGTTGTAGTTTCCATTATTATAATGCACGGTAAAATCCTCTTCATTCCAAAGTGGTCTTAGTTGTTCGATATCTTGTACTTCTTGGAGTGATCTCATCAGTTGAATCTTCGTGTGGTCAAAAGGGGAAATGGGTATAGTCTCACTAAAAGAGAAATTTGATAAAGCTCAGAGAAGAAGAGAGGAAAAATATTTTTTTGAAAATGGAGTTGTAGAGAAAAATCTTTCCTATGGGCTTGCTAGTTTCTAGGGGTCACGTCCTACAGTCAACATGTGCTCTAATACCATTTTATAGCGACCCGACCTCAGACGGTCAAGTCTTTGTGCTTAAGTGTCATCCCTGGATCGGTATGCTGACACACAGTACTCAAGGATTTATAACAGAGGTAAATCATATGTATAAAGTAACGTAAATACTATTACCTCAATCCAAACAGTGGAAGTAACAACAAGGCTGTGGATTCCCATCAACACCAATGGCAAAGTTGAGTGTAGAAATTGTAACCCTAACGTATCACTTACTCGTCGTAAGATTCCTGCAACATAAGACGTTGCAGCCGCAAAGGGTCAGTACGTTGAATGTACTGGCAAATTCACACCATAGGACAATGATGAATAATAGCTACATGCATATTTGGCTGGTGGAAAGCTCTAAGTTTATTTTTGCATAAAGCCAATTTTTCCCTACAACAAAGGAATAAATTTTATTTAACTACCAAGTTGGTTGAAAATTATTGAGAAGGTTCCTCCAACTCAATCCCAATTAAAAGTTAACAACCCAACAAATTATGTTATTGAAGTGAAGTGATGAGATCCATATGATAATCCAAGAACCAGATACTCAAGATGTCCATAACCGGGGACACGGCTAACTATGATTAGTTTATTACACTCTGCAGAGGTTTGCACACTTTTCCCACAAGACTCGATCTCCTCCGTTGGATTTCTCGCACTACATGGTGTTTGAGAAACGGATGACCAACACACGGTCTTTCAGAAGCACTAACTCTTTACCCTGGGTGGACAGTTACACCTACTTTCCCCTACATCTGCTAGCCCACCACTGAAAGAGGTCATGCAACATACTCAACTATGCTAGAGCCCATAATAGCTTGTGGCTGCACACGGAATTTTCTAGCATGAATAATCTTATGATCCCTTTGAGCATGGGTGTCATTCCGTAGGGTGATCACACGGGTCCTCCGGGATCCCTTTGGGCAAGCACTGGGTTTTCCAGGTGCCCGGGCAAACCATTGGGTGCTCCAGGGTGCCCCTACCATTCCACCCAGATGTGTATTAAAGTAGCCACCTTAAGTTAACCATTAAATAATAACTCTCACATCTGCCATGAAACACTCAACCAAACCACGTCTACGAGCATAGCATGGCAATATAAGCATAACATAGAAGTAACTCCCAAGGGTTTGATAATAAAACAGGTAATAGGTTCTACCTCATCATCTACTTCCCAGTACCCACATGTTATCAATCCTACTCATGCAATGTTTGAGGGTTGAAACTAATGCATAAAAACTGGGTAATGAAAAGTATGATCAAAGTGTTAACTTGCCTCGTACTGTTGATGAAGATGAATCGCACTCATAACTGTTGATAGGTCTACTTGTCACACTCCGTTCAATCTATCGTGAGCAAGCAATAGTAACCACCCATAAGCAATCACTCAAAAGATCGGGAAGAACAAAGAAGACAGTTCGGAAAACATCAAAACCAAGCAAATAACTCTTGCAACATAAAACAGTTTCTAACAGTACCAAAATTATGTGAATTTGGTCTTATCAGAAAGTTTAGGTCACGAGCTTTCATTTGCAAAAAGAATCAACTAAATTAGAGTTATAAAACTAAAGTTATGAACAAAAGAAGTTTCAAAGCAAATCTGTTTGAAATCAAATTTTAAACTCTCAAAAATATGTTTAAGTTGTTTTACTGGAGAGAGGGGTTCATAACGAAGAAGTGGGCATTGGTTTTCGCTGGATTTGGATAAACGAGCAAAAAGTAACAACGGTTTGAAGAACACGGACTAATCTGTAAAGAAAATAATCACAGATATGTCCCTGGCCGAAATTAAAACAGAAAAAGAAAATGACTAGATAATGAACTTTCGCTACCGAACGCTAACGAACGAAAACCGTTCGCTAAAGAAGCTAACTAATGAACGTTCACTAAATAATCTAATCTAATAAAAATAAACCGAATCTAAACGAAAAACTAAGACTAGAAAGAAAACCAAGCGGGTTTACGGGTTATACCGGTTTACCAAAAAAACGGCAGCGGCGGTGATTACTCCGGCGAGAGGCGGCGGCGTCAGCGGCGGGAGGCAGCGGCGCTGTCGGCGACGCGGGGCGGCAGCGGCGCAGCGCGGGCAGCGGCAGCAGCTAGCAGCAGCGTCAGCGGCTCTAGGCGGCGGCGCTAATAGGCGGCGGCGAGATGTGGCGTGGGGCGGCGATGTGTGGCGAGGCGAGGAGAGGAACGGGGCGTTGAAGTGCGGCGGCAAGCTGTGAGGGGAGAGAGGGGACCGGGCCTCGCCTTTTATAGGCGGGGAGGCGTGGGGAGGAGGCAAAGGGGGCGGCGGCTGACGGAGTCCGTGTCCGGGACGGCGGCGGTGTCCGGCGCGCGCATGCGAGGTAGGTGGCGGCATCATGGGCCGGCTGGGCCTTAGGCCTAGTTCGGTCCAAGGGGAGTTCTTTTTAACAGAGAGAAAAAGGGAAAAAAGAAAAGGAAAAAATATTATATAGGCATATAATATATCAAAATTTTCAGAAAAACATTTTCTACAACCTGAACATTTTTCCAAAGTCAAATAAAATCCACACAAATTTAAATAAGGCAAAGAGTGCTACAGTTGCAATAAGACCTCATAAAAATCATTTAAAAAATACCAAAATGCTTTCAAATTTATTTTTCTCCAATTTTCTATTGTAGGGAATCATTTTACCCTAATTTCCTTATATTTTATTTTTGGAGAAAAATAATTTGAATAAAACCCAAATAACTCCAAATTGAAAATAATTTCAACGGGAGTTTAAATTTGTTTTCTTTGAAACTTCAAACTCATATTTCATATAATTTGAAGAAGTCATTTTATCTTCTCTCGTGAAAATCACTGAGTTGCATAAAGTTTCTGAGTTGGAAAAATTTCCAAATGAAATTCAAATATTTTCAAAAACCCTTTTCATTTATTTAAAATGGAGGAAGTCATGTCATCTTCTCTCTATGGTTTTGTATTTGAAAAGAATTTGAATTCATGGAGATCAGAAATGCAAAAAAATGAAAGTTTGGGAAAGTTCTTTTATTCCCTCTCATTCAACTTTCAAAAGTTTCGAATTTCACTCAATTTCACTCAAGCAATCAAACAATCAATCAAAACTATCTATTTAATATAACATTCCAAAATTTAGAATTTTGGGATGTTACACGTGTCTCCATTGATTTTCAGGTCATTCCGAGAACTTTTATTTCTGCACAAAAATAACACCATGGGAATTCTGCTGAAAACAGCATCAGTCCTGGTTAGTTCCTTACAAATCATGCAATTTAGAGTCCAAAACAAGGTCAAAGTGTTTGGAAAAGTAGATACGATGGAGACGTATCAACTCCCCCAAGCTTAAACCTTCGCTTGTCCTCAAGCAATTCAGTTGACAAATTCAAAGTGATAAAGAAAAACTTTTACAAACGGTTTGATCTTGTTGTAAATATGTAAAGCCAGCATTCAAGTTTTCAGCAAAGATTATGAACCAACCATATTCACAATAACATTTAGGTCTCATGTTTACTCATCTCAATGACATAATCAACTAGCGAGCAATAATAATAAATCTCGGATGACAACACTTTCGCAAAACAATCATAATATGATATAACAAGATGGTATCTCGCTAGCCCTTTCTGAGACTGCAAAACATAAATACAGAGCACCTCTGAAGCTAAAGGACTAACTAAACATTGTAATTCATGGTTAAAGAGATCCATCCATAGTCATAATCAATGTAAATTAATAGTAATGCTTGCACATGATAGTGGTGCTCTCCAACTGGTGCTTTTTAATAAGAGGATGATGACTCAACATAAAAGTAAATGGATAGGCCCTTCGTAGAGGGAAGCAGAGATTTGTAGAGGTGCTAGAGCTCGAGTTTTGAAATAGAGATGAATAATATTTTGAGTGGTATACTTTCATTGTCAACATAACAACCAAGAGATCTCTCCAACTGGTGCTTTTTAATAAGAGGATGATGACTCGACATAAAAGTAAATGGATAGGCCCTTCATAGAGGGAAGCAGAGATTTGTAGAGGTGCTAGAGCTCGAGTTTTGAAATAGAGATGAATAATATTTTGAGTGCTATACTTTCATTGTCAACATAACAACCAAGAGATTTCGATATCTTCCATGCTACACACATTATAGGCGGTTCCCAAATAGAATCGTAATGTTTATACTCCCCCACCACCAACAAACATCAATCCATGGCTTGTCCGAAACAACGGGTGCCTCCAACTAACAACAATCTTCGGGGAGTTTTCTTTGCAATTATTTTAATTTAAGCATGGGACTGGGCATCCCGGTTACCGGCCATTTTATCCTGAATGATGAGCAAGTCCACTCATCTCGAGAATAACCTACCTAGCATGGAAGATATAGACAGCCCTAGTTGATACATGAGCTATTCGAGCATACAAAACAGAATTTCATTTGCAGGTTTAGAGTTTGGCACATACAAATTTACTTGGAACGGCAAGTAGATACCGCTTATAGGAAGGTATGGTGAACTCATATGGAATAACTTTGGGGTTTATGGATGTGGATGCACAAGAAGTACTCCCGCTTAGTACAAGTGAAGGCTAGAAAGATACTGGGAAGCGACCAACTAGAGAGCGACAACAGTCATGGACATGCATTAAAATTAATCAACACTGAGTGCGAGCATGAGTAGGATATAACTCACCATGAGCATAAATATCGTGGAGGCTATGCTGATTTTGTTTCAACTACATGCGTGAACATGTGCCATGTCAAGCCACTCAAATCGTTCAAAGGAGGATACCACCCTATCATACCACATCACAACCATTTTAATATTATGCTGGCACACAAGGTAAACCATTATAAACTCCTAGCTAATTAAGCATGGCATGAGCAACTATAATCTCTAATTTTCATTACAAACATGTTTCATTCATAATAGGATGAATCAGGAACGATGAACTAATCATATTTACAAAAACAAGATAGGTCGAGTTCATACCAGCTTTTCTCATCTCAGTCAGTTCATCATATATCGTCATTATTGCCTTTCACTTGCACGACCGAACGGTGTGGATAATAATAATAGTGCATGTGCATTGGACTAAGCTGGAATCTGCAAGCATTTAATACAAGGGAGAAGACAAGGTAATATGTGCTCTTGGTTAGATCAACAATAATGCATATGAGAGACACTCAGGATTTTCATCATGGTCTTCTCCTCTCGTCCCCTAAAGAAAAGAAAAGAAACAAAACTATTTACACGGGAAAGCTCCCAACAAGCAAAAGAAGAACGAGAAATCTTTTTGGGTTTTCTTTTAATTACTACTACTACAAGCATGGAAAGTAAACTAGCTAAAAGCTTGTAACATCCCAAATTTTCAATTTGGAATGTTATACATTAGATCATCATGCATATCATATTTTATTTTGCTTTTGGTTTGGATCCTAGAAAATCCTAAGCAACTCAAGGACCCACGGAGAGAGTTGGGGATTTCGTTATTTACATATTTGAGTTTTCTCAAATTTTGTAAACAGGATCATTTGATTTTATTTATTTTATCGTCAATTATTTCTATTACAAAGATGTGAGAGAGGGAATAAAATGACTTTCCCAAAATATAGAAATATTGAGGATTTAATAAAAAAATCAAATAAGATTTATTTCGGAGTTTTGCGGTATTTTCATTTGAATTTAGGAAAAATACGCGTTTTTCAAAGTTGTAGTTTGGGCCCAAATAAATGTTCACTTTATCGGGCTCGATTTTAGAAACCCGGAAAATTTATTTCATGATTTTTGGAGTCCGTTTAGTATTTCTTTTTATTTTTCTTCCGAGCGCAATTATATAAAAAAAATGAAACCAACTTTGGGCCGTACTCGGCCAGGACTCCGCCTGGCCGGGGCCTTTATATAGCGCGCCCGAGGCCCGAGCCGAGCCAGCCTGCCACTGACGCCCTAACCCTAGCCACCGCCCAGCCGCCGCCGCCGCCAGCCGCCGGAGCCGCGCGCCTTTCGTGGTTCGCCGCCGCGCCTCGATTTCCGTGCAGTTCTTTCTTTAAAATATATATATATATATATATATATTTCCGTTTGTCGTTTTTCTTTTTCGTCGGATTTCCACGGTTATTTTCTGATCGCGATTTCTGATCCGATTTTCGTTTTAGTATAACTTTTTGCTCGTTTATCGGAATTAGGCGATTCAAGCGCCTGGAGTTTCTTCTCGAAACCCTCTTTCCGAATAATCAACTTAAACAAGTTTTTGCTACTGTAAAATTTGACTTAGATCCAGATTACTAGAACGAAGTTGTTTTCTTTCGCCGTTTGATTTCTTTTGCTTTGTTCGATTTGATTCTTTTTGCAAACCAAGGTTCTTAAGTTGAACTTTCTGGTTAGATCTTCTATTTCAGTTTTACCTGTGCATTAGATGAGTACTTATTGTATGCTTGTTTGTTTGTCTGCGATAGAATACCCGGAGTGCGCCGCCTGTTACTTTGAATCTCTAGGTTTCGCGGATCATCAGTAAGGCAAGTAACACTTTGATCATACCTTTTCTACAATCCAGTTTTATTGCATTAGATCAATCCTCACACATTGCATGATTAGGATCTAATTAAATTGTGGGATGGGAAGTAGATGAGGTAGTACCTATTACCTGTTTATTATCAAACCTTTGGGAGTTATTTCTACGTTTGCTTACTATGCCATGCTATGCTAGTAGACGTGGATTGGGTGAGTGATATCCATGACAGATGTGAGATTGTTGATTAATGGTTTATCTAAGGTGGCAACTTAAACACACATCTGGGTGGATTGAGGCACCTGGTTTCTATCAGGACTTGCCTGTTTTTCTTTTGGACCGCCACCCAGGCTCAAAGGGATCATGAGATTATTCACACTAGAAACTTCCGTGTGCAGCCACAAGCCACTATGGGCTCTGGCATAGTTTTTAAGTCGTGCGAACTCTTACAGGGTAGACTAGCAGATGTAGGGGAAAGTAGGTGTACCAGTCTATCCAACGTAAGGTGCTAGCGCTTCTGAAAGACTGTGTCTCGGTCATCCATTTCTCAAACACCATGCAGTGCGAGAAATCCAATGGAGGCGATCGAGTCTTGTGGGGAAAAGTGCGCAAACCTCTGCAGAGTGTAATAAACTAATCATTGTTAGCCGTGTCCCCGGTTATGGACATTTTGAGTATCTAGTACCTGGATTATCATGTGAATGTCAACATGTTACTCTAAAGATAATTTTGATGGGTTTGTTTAATGATGATGCTTAATTGGGATTGAGAATGCTGTCAACCATTCTCAATGTTTAACAACCACCATGATAGTAATTAATTTTATTCCTTTGAAGTAGGGAAAAATTGGCTTTATGCAAAACTGTAACCATAGAGCTTCCACCAGCCAAATATGCATATAGTATAGTTGTTTCATTTCATTACTCTCTATGTGTTACCTTGCCAGCATATTCCATGTGCTGACCCGTTCTCGGGCTACAACGTTAATGTTGCAGACTTTTCAAACGACGGTTAAGGAGTTTTAGGTCGTGGTTCTATACTCAGTGATGCCGTTGGAGTTGATGGACTCACTTATCTTCCAAGCCTTCCGCTGTTATCGTTATTAGATGGCCTTAAGCCATATTTATTGTAATAAGTTCTCTTTTGAGACATTCGATGTAATAAGTGTGTGATTGCTACTCTGCTATAAATCCTCCGAGTACTGTGTGGTGTCAGCATTACTAATCCAGGGATGACACCGGAGCACAGAGATCAGACTGTTTGAGGTCTGGTCGCTATAGAGATGGTATCAGAGCACACGCTGACTGTAGGACATGACCACTAAGCTAAAAGACCTAGATCACTACTCACTCTCTTCTCTTCTGACTTCTCATCTTTTCTACTCTTTAGGATGGCGGATGCGAGGAACAAGTTCACACAACCAGACGAAGATACACCCTTTGGACGCCACTTGAAGGAAGTCACTAGATACCTGAACATAGGAGTACCAAGCTTCACGGGAACCTACAATGCCACTTTACCTGAAGAAGAGCGCTGGATGATTCAAGTTCAAGTTCCAGGAAGGACGTTCATGCCAGTCACTGAGCCCATAGAGTTTTCTTTTGATGCACCAACTTGGAGTCTAGGAAAGAGTATGGCAGCTCACATCGCCATGGGACGCATTGGAGAAGTCTACCACAAGGATCTCAAGGATACTATCTACCAGATTTGCGGACGCCGAGATAAACACTGGGAGATGATCAGCACTAGGAAGGATAGATCAATTGCAGCTTTTATCCAGGAGTTAAACTAGCACATTCGACGACAGGAGAATCAGATGTGCGCCGACATGATAGACCTGAAGAAGGCTAAGACTAGAATCAAGGAACTGGAGGAAGAACTCAAGGCTACACGTGAAGATTATGAAGAAGAAATTGAAGTATTGGTGGAGAAGAATGACGACCTGATCAAGAAGATTGAAATATTTACGGGAGGCCCGACACCAGTAGATGAAGGCGGAGAACCCAAGGAGATTAGCCCGGAAGACTACATCATCATTGACGGCACCGACTCGGAAGCAGATAGTAGCGATGATGACTATGTTGATGAAGCTGGAGGCGATATCATGGAATCTACAACCGTAGAATATTTCTAGTAGACCACTTCACTAGTAGTAGTAGTCCCCCATGTAAATTTAGTAGTCCGAGCACTTTTGCGATCGCTAGATCGATTGTATGCCTTTGTTTGATTGAATGAGTGAATTGTTTGCTTTTGCCTCATGAGCATATGGGTAGTGTTTTCCCTTTAGACCCCCTCTATTCTTATATCTCATCTTTTCTAAACCCTCAGATGCCTCCGAGACGTGACCCCAGATTTGCCTTTCCGCCGGAGCTCACCCAGTTGATCCAGCAGCAGAACACCTTGATGCAGTTGCTAGTTCAGAATCAGAATCAGGGGAACAACAACAACCCACCACCACCACCACCACCACCTGTTGACCACTTAGCCCGTTTTCTTAGGCTGAATCCGCCGGTGCTTTCCAATAGCACCGAGCCGATGGTAGCAGATGATTGGCTCCGCAAGACAGCTAGGGAGTTGACCACATCAGGATGCACAGATGCGGAGAAGGTGAAGTTTGCCGCACATCAGTTAGAAGGACCCGCATCATCATGGTGGGAGAATTTCACAGCCACCTTCCTAGTCGACACTGTCACATGGGACCAGTTTCAGCAGGCTTTTCGTACTGCCCATGTTTCAGCAGGAGCAATGGCCAGGAAGAAGCGTGAGTTTCGTAACTTGCGCCAAGGAGGACGGATAGTTGGCCAGTATGTGGAGGAGTTTAGTAAGCTAGCACGTTATGCCCCAGATGACGTTGCTACGGATGCAGCTAAGCAGGAGAAATTCCTGGAAGGACTGAATGATGAGTTGAGTATGCAGTTGATGGTAGCCACCTTCAACAACTACCAGGAGTTGGTAGATGATGCTCTTATGATTGAAGGGAAGCAGCAGCAAATTGAGAACCGCAAGAGGAAGTATGGACAAGGAAAGTATAATTTAGGAGCTCAGCAGAAGCCACGTTTTACCCCTAGACCGGGAGGACATTTTCAGCATACCCATGGAGTAGGTAGCTCGCACAATCACAATGGCACCAAGAATGGTAATGGGAATGGAGGAAGCAATGGACAGAACCGCAACACCCCATCAACCCCAGCCAAGAAGGACCTGAGCCAAGTCACTTGTTTTAAGTGTCAGAAGACCGGACATTATGCCAATGAATGTCCTGAAGGCCAAAATGGCAATGGAAGTTCTGGAAAGAAGCCGAACCCTTTCAACAGGGGACAGGTGAACCACGTTAACGTGGAGGAGGTTGAAGCTCAGCCCGATGCAGTAATAGGTAAGTTTTTGGTTAAGTCATTTACTACACTCATTCTTTTTGATACTGGTGCATCGCATTCATACATATCAAGGGGATTTGTGGAAAAGTATAGCCTACCCACTAGGGTTCTTAAAACACCTATGCTAGTAAGCTCACCAGGAGCAGAGTACATGGCCAGTCAAGGATGTTTTCCAAGTGCCATTAAGTATAGGACGGCATGTTTTCCCAACAGATTTGATTATTCTGGAATCTCAAGGTCTGGATGTGATTCTTGGTATGGATTGGCTGTCGATGTATGGAGGAAACATCGATTGTACTAGTAAGTCAATTTTGCTCACAACGCCAGAAGGAAGAAGGATCAAGTGTGTATCCCGGCATATGCCAAACAGGACACAAGTAAATTCCTTATCATGAGTTGTGCAAGAGGAAGTACCAGTGGTAAAGGATTTTCCTGACGTATTTCCAGAGGAGTTGCCAGGCATGCCACCAGGCATGCCACCGGATAGAGATATTGAGTTTTTGATTGAGCTATTGCCAGGCACTGGGCCAATATCGAAGAGACCATACAGGATGCCCGCAAAGGATTTGGTGGAAATTAAGAAGCAGATTAAGGAGTTACTGGATAAAGGTTACATCCACCCAAGTTCTTCGCCTTGGGGATCACCAGTACTTCTAGTGGAGAAGAAGGATGGATCGTTAAGAATGGTTGTTGATTATCGAGGATTGAACGAAGTAACAATCAAAAACAAGTACCCGCTACCAATGATCAATGACCTGTTTGATCGATTGCAAGGGGCTAAAGTGTTTTCCAAGATCGATTTGCGATCAGGGTACCATCAGTTGAAGATTCGAGAGCAGGACATACCTAAGACAGCATTCACCACAAGATATGGACTGTATGAGTATAATGTTATGTCATTTGGACTGACTAACGCACCTGCCTATTTTATGAACATGATGAACAAAGTGTTTATGGAGTTTTTGGATAAGTTCGTCGTGGTTTTCATCGATGATATTCTGGTATTCTCAAAGAATGAAGAGGAGCATAAGGAGCATTTGCGTTTGGTACTTGGAAAGCTCAGAGAACATCAATTATATGCCAAGTTCAGCAAATGTGAGTTTTGGTTGAAGGAAGTAGGATTCCTTAGACATGTTATATCTGGAGAAGGTATAGCAGTAGATCCCGCTAAAGTTGATACCGTGACCAGGTGGGAAGCACCAACAACAGTTGGAGAGATCCGGAGTTTTCTTGGACTCGCAGGATACTACCGAAGGTTTATTGAGAACTTTTAAAAAATTGCGAAGCCTATGACGGAGTTGTTGAAGAAGGATACTGAGTTCAAATGGACTGAGGAGTGTGAGGCTAGTTTCCAGGAGTTGAAGAAACGCTTGGTTACCTCACCGGTGTTGATTTTGCCAGATCAGACCAAGGATTATGAGGTGTATTGCGACGCTTCACGTCGAGGACTTGGAGCAGTGCTTATGCAGGAAGGGAGAGTTGTTTCGTATGCTTCACGACAACTGAAGCCTCACGAATTGAATTATGCCACGCATGATTTGGAGTTAGCAGCCGTAGTGCATGCATTGAAGACGTGGAGACATTTCCTCATTGGAAATCATTGTGAGGTGTACACGGATCACAAGAGTTTGAAGTACATTTTCACGCAAAAGGAGTTGAACCTCAGACAAAGGAGATGGTTGGAGCTCATCAAGGATTATGATATGAGATTGCATTACCATCCCGGAAAAGCTAACGTAGTAGCTAACGCATTAAGCCGTAAGAGCCATGTCAATACGTTAATGACGGGAGAAATACCCAAGGAGCTAGTAGAAAACCTTCGTGGGCTATGTTTGGAGATAGTTCCGAGAGGCTATGTGGCAGCATTGGAGATTCAGTCAACATTGATGGATAAAATCAGAGAGGCTCAGAAATCTGACAAGGAGATTGCTTCTATAAAAGAGAAAATGAGCCAAGGAAAAGCTAAGGGATTTCGTGAGGATGAGCACGTCATCCTATGGTTTGAAGACCGTGTTTATGTACCCAATGACCCGGAGATCAGAAAGTTGATTCTGCAAGAGGCACATGATTCACTGTATTCGATTCACCCAGGAAATACCAAGATGTATTTGGATTTGAAGGATATTTTCTGGTGGACCGGAATGAAGAAGCATATTGCAGAGTATGTAGCAGTTTGTGACGTATGTCAGAGAGTAAAGGTAGAGCATCAGAAGCCAGCGGGATTGTTGCAACCATTGCCGATACCCGAATGGAAGTGGGATAAGCTAGGCATAGATTTTATCAGGGATTACCAAGGACTCGTTCAGGCTATGACTCGATTTGGGTTGTAGTTGATCGATTGACAAAGGTAGCTCATTTCATCCCAGTAAAGACCACTTACACCAGTGCTAAGTTGGCAAAGATATATATGACCAGGATCGTATGTTTGCATGGAGTTTCGAGGAGTATCGTATCAGATAGAGGAACCCAGTTTACCTCGAAGTTCTGGAAGCAGTTGCATGAGACTTTGGGTACTAGGCTAGAATTTAGTACAGCTTTTCATCCGCAGACAGATGGACAGACCGAGAGAGTCAATCAGATTTTGGAGGATATGCTGAGAGCTTGTGCGCTAGATTATGGATCTAGTTGGGACGATAATTTGCCATATGCAGAGTTCTCTTACAATAATAGCTATCAGACCAGTTTGAAGATGGCCCCTTTCGAAGCTTTGTACGGAAGGAGGTGTAGGACACCGTTGTCATGGGACGAAGTTGGAGACCGCCAATTGTTTGGACCAGATCTGATTAAAGAGTCTAAACAGAAGGTGAAGTTGATCCGCGATAGGCTCAAGGTAGCCCAGTCCAGGCAGAAGAGCTACGCAGATTCTAAATGCAAGGAGACAGTTTACGAAGTCGGAGACAGAGCTTATCTTCGAGTATCCCCACTTCGAGGGATTAAGCGCTTTGGAGTTAAGGGGAAGTTAGCGCCACGGTTTGTAGGGCCATATCGAGTTTTGGAGCATATGGGAGAAGTGGCCTACAAGTTGGAATTGCCAGAAGGATCGACAGGAGTTCATGACGTGTTCCACGTTTCTCAGTTGAAGAAGTGTCATGCGGAGATGGCTGACATACCTTTGAGAGACACAGTGCCATTGGAAGCAATTCAGTTGGATAACAATTTGACCTATGAGGAGAAACCAGTCAAGATTCTCGAGTTTGCCAGCCGAGTCACTTGCAGCAAGGTTATCAAGTTTTGCAAAGTTCAGTGGAGTCACCACACGGAGGATGAAGCCACCTGGTAACGAGAGGAAGATTTGCTCAAAGACCACCCTCACCTATTTTCTAGCCAACCCGAATCTCGAGGGCGAGATTCATCTTAAGGGGGGTAGGTTTGTAACATCCCAAATTTTCAATTTGGAATGTTATACATTAGATCATCATGCATATCATATTTTATTTTGCTTTTGGTTTTGATCTAGAAAATCCTAAGAAACTCAAGGACCCACGGAGAGAGTTGGGGATTTCGTTATTTACATATTTGAGTTTTCTCAAATTTTGTAAACAGGATCATTTGATTTTATTTATTTTATCATCAATTATTTCTATTACAAAGATGTGAGAGAGGGAATAAAATGACTTTCCCAAAATATAGAAATATTGAGGATTTAATAAAAAATCAAATAAGATTTATTTCGGAGTTTTGCGGTATTTTTATTTGAATTTAGGAAAAATACGCGTTTTTCAAAGTTGTAGTTTGGGCCCAAATAAATGTTCACTTTATCGGGCTCGATTTTAGAAACCCGGAAAATTTATTTCATGATTTTTGGAGTCCGTTTAGTATTTCTTTTTATTTTTCTTCCGAGCGCAATTATATAAAAAAAATGAAACCAACTTTGGGCCGTACTCGGCCAGGACTCCGCCTGGCCGGGGCCTTTATATAGCGCGCCCGAGGCCCGAGCCGAGCCAGCCTGCCACCGCCGCCCTAACCCTAGCCACCGCCCAGCCGCCGCCGCCGCCAGCCGCCGCCGCCGCCAACCGCCGCCGCTGCCGGAGCCGCGCGCCTTTCGAGGTTCGCCGCCGCGCCTCGATTTTCGTGCAGTTTTTTTTAAAATATATATATATATATATTCCGTTCGTCGTTTTTCTTTTTCGTCGGATTTCTGCGGTTATTTTCTGATCGCGATTTCTGATCCGATTTTCGTTATAGTATAACTTTTTGCTCGTTTATCGGAATCAGGCGATTCAAGCGCCTGTAGTTTCGTCTCAAAACCCTCTTTCCGAATAATCAGCTTAAACAAGTTTTTGCTACTGTAAAATTTGACTTAGATCCAGATTACTAGAACGAAGTTGTTTTCTTTCACCGTTTGATTTCTTTTGCTTCGTTTGATTTGATTCTTTTTGCAAACCAAGGTTCTTAAGTTGAACTTTCTGGTTAGATCTTCTATTTGAGTTTTACCTGTGCATTAGATGAGTACTTATTGTACGCTTGTTTGTTTGTCTGCGATAGAATACCCGGAGTGTGCCGCCTGTTACTTCGAATCTCTAGGTTTCGCGGATCATCGGCAAGGCAAGTAACACTTTGATCATACCTTTTCTACAATCCAGTTTTATTGCATTAGATCAATCCTCACACATTGCATGATTAGGATCTAATTAAATTGTGGGATGGGAAGTAGATGAGGTAGTACCTATTACCTGTTTATTATCAAACCTTTGGGAGTTATTTCTACGTTTGCTTACTATGCCATGCTATGCTAGTAGACGTGGATTGGGTGAGTGATATCCATGACAGATGTGAGATTGTTGATTAATGGTTTATCTAAGGTGGCAACTTAAACACACATCTGGGTGGATTGAGGCACCTGGTTTCTATCAGGACTTGCCTGTTTTTCTTTTGGACCGCCACCCAGGCTCAAAGGGATCATGAGATTATTCACACTAGAAACTTCCGTGTGCAGCCACAAGCCACTATGGGCTCTGGCATAGTTGATTAAGTCGTGCGAACTCTTACAGGGTAGACTAGCAGATGTAGGGGAAAGTAGGTGTACCGGTCTATCCAACGTAAGGTGCTAGCGCTTCTGAAAGACTGTGTCTCGGTCATCCGTTTCTCAAACACCATGCAGTGCGAGAAATCCAACGAAGGCGATCGAGTCTTGTGGGGAAAAGTGCGCAAACCTCTGCAGAGTGTAATAAACTAATCATGGTTAGCCGTGTCCCTGGTTATGGACATCTTGAGTATCTAGTACCTGGATTATCATGTGAATCTCAACATGTTACTCTAAAGATAATTTTGATAGGTTTGTTTAATGATGATGCTTAATTGGGATTGAGAATGCTGTCAACCATTCTCAATGTTTAACAACCACCATGATAGTAATTAATTTTATTCCTTTGAAGTAGGGAAAAATTGGCTTTACGCAAAACTATAACCATAGAGCTTCCACCAGCCAAATATGCATATAGTATAGTTGTTTCATTTCATTACTCTCTATGTGTTACCTTGCCAGCATATTCCATGTGCTGACCCGTTCTCGGGCTGCAACGTTAATGTTGCAGACTTTTCAGACGACGATTAAGGAGTTTTAGGTCGTGGTTCTATACTCAGTGATGCCGTTGGAGTTGATGGACTCACTTATCTTCCAAGCCTTCCGTTGTTATCGTTATTAGTTGGCCTTAAGCCATATTTATTGTAATAAGTTCTCTTTTGAGACATTCGATGTAATAAGTGTGTGATTGCTACTCTGCTATAAATCCTCCGAGTACTGTGTGGTGTCAGCATTACTGATCCAGGGATGACACCGGAGCACAGAGATCAGACTGTTTGAGGTCTGGTCTTTACAAAGCTACAACTAATTTTTTTGGTTTTATTAAGGTTTTTCATACACACACGAAGAAGGCTTAGAAAAGAAAATAAACTAGCATGGATAGTACAATGAAAAAGTATGAGCACCGACAACTTAGAATGAGTGTGTGAACATGAATGTAATGTCGGCAAGAGATACATACTCCCCCAAGCTTAGGCTTTGGCCTAAGTTGGTCTATAGCCACAGATCGAAGCTACTCTCTCCAGTGTACTGAGGAGGGTCCTTAGGGTGCCACTGGTTGGCTATCTCCTCCGGATCCCACTGATAGACAGACTGATGATAAGGATCAAGTGGTGGCTCCGGCTCAGGCTCTGGGGCTTGTATCAGCCTCCAGTATGCATAAATATCAATTTATACTTAAGCATCTTCTTCTTATCTTTTCTACTCTTTAGGATGGCGGATGCGAGGAACAAGTTCACACAACCAGACGAAGATACACCCTTTGGACGCCACTTGAAGGAAGTCACTAGATACCTGAACATAGGAGTACCAAGCTTCACGGGAACCTACAATGCCACTTTACCTGAAGAAGAGCGCTGGATGATTCAAGTTCAAGTTCCAGGAAGGACGTTCATGCCAGTCACTGAGCCCATAGAGTTTTCTTTTGATGCACCAACTTGGAGTCTAGGAAAGAGTATGGCAGCTCACATCGCCATGGGACGCATTGGAGAAGTCTACCACAAGGATCTCAAGGATACTATCTACCAGATTTGCGGACGCCGAGATAAACACTGGGAGATGATCAGCACTAGGAAGGATAGATCAATTGCAGCTTTTATCCAGGAGTTAAACTAGCACATTCGACGACAGGAGAATCAGATGTGCGCCGACATGATAGACCTGAAGAAGGCTAAGACTAGAATCAAGGAACTGGAGGAAGAACTCAAGGCTACACGTGAAGATTATGAAGAAGAAATTGAAGTATTGGTGGAGAAGAATGACGACCTGATCAAGAAGATTGAAATATTTACGGGAGGCCCGACACCAGTAGATGAAGGCGGAGAACCCAAGGAGATTAGCCCGGAAGACTACATCATCATTGACGGCACCGACTCGGAAGCAGATAGTAGCGATGATGACTATGTTGATGAAGCTGGAGGCGATATCATGGAATCTACAACCGTAGAATATTTCTAGTAGACCACTTCACTAGTAGTAGTAGTCCCCCATGTAAATTTAGTAGTCCGAGCACTTTTGCGATCGCTAGATCGATTGTATGCCTTTGTTTGATTGAATGAGTGAATTGTTTGCTTTTGCCTCATGAGCATATGGGTAGTGTTTTCCCTTTAGACCCCCTCTATTCTTATATCTCATCTTTTCTAAACCCTCAGATGCCTCCGAGACGTGACCCCAGATTTGCCTTTCCGCCGGAGCTCACCCAGTTGATCCAGCAGCAGAACACCTTGATGCAGTTGCTAGTTCAGAATCAGAATCAGGGGAACAACAACAACCCACCACCACCACCACCACCTGTTGACCACTTAGCCCGTTTTCTTAGGCTGAATCCGCCGGTGCTTTCCAATAGCACCGAGCCGATAGTAGCAGATGATTGGCTCCGCAAGACAGCTAGGGAGTTGACCACAGCAGGATGCACAGATGCGGAGAAGGTGAAGTTTGCCGCACATCAGTTAGAAGGACCCGCATCATCATGGTGGGAGAATTTCACAGCCACCTTCCTAGTCGACACTGTCACATGGGACCAGTTTCAGCAGGCTTTTCGTACTGCCCATGTTTCAGCAGGAGCAATGGCCATGAAGAAGCGTGAGTTTCGTAACTTGCGCCAAGGAGGACGGATAGTTGGCCAGTATGTGGAGGAGTTTAGTAAGCTAGCACGTTATGCCCCAGATGACGTTGCTACGGATGCAGCTAAGCAGGAGAAATTCCTGGAAGGACTGAATGATGAGTTGAGTATGCAGTTGATGGTAGCCACCTTCAACAACTACCAGGAGTTGGTAGATGATGCTCTTATGATTGAAGGGAAGCAGCAGCAAATTGAGAACCGCAAGAGGAAGTATGGACAAGGAAAGTATAATTTAGGAGCTCAGCAGAAGCCACGTTTTACCCCTAGACCGGGAGGACATTTTCAGCATACCCATGGAGTAGGTAGCTCGCACAATCACAATGGCACCAAGAATGGTAATGGGAATGGAGGAAGCAATGGACAGAACCGCAACACCCCATCAACCCCAGCCAAGAAGGACCTGAGCCAAGTCACTTGTTTTAAGTGTCAGAAGACCGGACATTATGCCAATGAATGTCCTGAAGGCCAAAATGGCAATGGAAGTTCTGGAAAGAAGCCGAACCCTTTCAACAGGGGACAGGTGAACCACGTTAACGTGGAGGAGGTTGAAGCTCAGCCCGATGCAGTAATAGGTAAGTTTTTGGTTAAGTCATTTACTACACTCATTCTTTTTGATACTGGTGCATCGCATTCATACATATCAAGGGGATTTGTGGAAAAGTATAGCCTACCCACTAGGGTTCTTAAAACACCTATGCTAGTAAGCTCACCAGGAGCAGAGTACATGGCCAGTCAAGGATGTTTTCCAAGTGCCATTAAGTATAGGACGGCATGTTTTCCCAACAGATTTGATTATTCTGGAATCTCAAGGTCTGGATGTGATTCTTGGTATGGATTGGCTGTCGATGTATGGAGGAAACATCGATTGTACTAGTAAGTCAATTTTGCTCACAACGCCAGAAGGAAGAAGGATCAAGTATGTATCCCGGCATATGCCAAACAGGACACAAGTAAATTCCTTATCATGAGTTGTGCAAGAGGAAGTACCAGTGGTAAAGGATTTTCCTGACGTATTTCCAGAGGAGTTGCCAGGCATGCCACCAGGCATGCCACCGGATAGAGATATTGAGTTTTTGATTGAGCTATTGCCAGGCACTGGGCCAATATCGAAGAGACCATACAGGATGCCCACAAAGGATTTGGTGGAAATTAAGAAGCAGATTAAGGAGTTACTGGATAAAGGTTACATCCACCCAAGTTCTTCGCCTTGGGGATCACCAGTACTTCTAGTGGAGAAGAAGGATGGATCGTTAAGAATGGTTGTTGATTATCGAGGATTGAACGAAGTAACAATCAAAAACAAGTACCCGCTACCAATGATCAATGACCTGTTTGATCGATTGCAAGGGGCTAAAGTGTTTTCCAAGATCGATTTGCGATCAGGGTACCATCAGTTGAAGATTCGAGAGCAGGACATACCTAAGACAGCATTCACCACAAGATATGGACTGTATGAGTATAATGTTATGTCATTTGGACTGACTAACGCACCTGCCTATTTTATGAACATGATGAACAAAGTGTTTATGGAGTTTTTGGATAAGTTCGTCGTGGTTTTCATCGATGATATTCTGGTATTCTCAAAGAATGAAGAGGAGCATAAGGAGCATTTGCGTTTGGTACTTGGAAAGCTCAGAGAACATCAATTATATGCCAAGTTCAGCAAATGTGAGTTTTGGTTGAAGGAAGTAGGATTCCTTAGACATGTTATATCTGGAGAAGGTATAGCAGTAGATCCCGCTAAAGTTGATACCGTGACCAGGTGGGAAGCACCAACAACAGTTGGAGAGATCCGGAGTTTTCTTGGACTCGCAGGATACTACCGAAGGTTTATTGAGAACTTTTAAAAAATTGCGAAGCCTATGACGGAGTTGTTGAAGAAGGATACTGAGTTCAAATGGACTGAGGAGTGTGAGGCTAGTTTCCAGGAGTTGAAGAAACGCTTGGTTACCTCACCGGTGTTGATTTTGCCAGATCAGACCAAGGATTATGAGGTGTATTGCGACGCTTCACGTCGAGGACTTGGAGCAGTGCTTATGCAGGAAGGGAGAGTTGTTTCGTATGCTTCACGACAACTGAAGCCTCACGAATTGAATTATGCCACGCATGATTTGGAGTTAGCAGCCGTAGTGCATGCATTGAAGACGTGGAGACATTTCCTCATTGGAAATCATTGTGAGGTGTACACGGATCACAAGAGTTTGAAGTACATTTTCACGCAAAAGGAGTTGAACCTCAGACAAAGGAGATGGTTGGAGCTCATCAAGGATTATGATATGAGATTGCATTACCATCCCGGAAAAGCTAACGTAGTAGCTAACGCATTAAGCCGTAAGAGCCATGTCAATACGTTAATGACGGGAGAAATACCCAAGGAGCTAGTAGAAAACCTTCGTGGGCTATGTTTGGAGATAGTTCCGAGAGGCTATGTGGCAGCATTGGAGATTCAGTCAACATTGATGGATAAAATCAGAGAGGCTCAGAAATCTGACAAGGAGATTGCTTCTATAAAAGAGAAAATGAGCCAAGGAAAAGCTAAGGGATTTCGTGAGGATGAGCACGTCATCCTATGGTTTGAAGACCGTGTTTATGTACCCAATGACCCGGAGATCAGAAAGTTGATTCTGCAAGAGGCACATGATTCACTGTATTCGATTCACCCAGGAAATACCAAGATGTATTTGGATTTGAAGGATATTTTCTGGTGGACCGGAATGAAGAAGCATATTGCAGAGTATGTAGCAGTTTGTGACGTATGTCAGAGAGTAAAGGTAGAGCATCAGAAGCCAGCAGGATTGTTGCAACCATTGCCGATACCCGAATGGAAGTGGGATAAGCTAGGCATAGATTTTATCAGGGATTACCAAGGACTCATTCAGGCTATGACTCGATTTGGGTTGTAGTTGATCGATTGACAAAGGTAGCTCATTTCATCCCAGTAAAGACCACTTACACCAGTGCTAAGTTGGCAAAGATATATATGACCAGGATCGTATGTTTGCATGGAGTTTCGAGGAGTATCGTATCAGATAGAGGAACCCAGTTTACCTCGAAGTTCTGGAAGCAGTTGCATGAGACTTTGGGTACTAGGCTAGAATTTAGTACAGCTTTTCATCCGCAGACAGATGGACAGACCGAGAGAGTCAATCAGATTTTGGAGGATATGCTGAGAGCTTGTGCGCTAGATTATGGATCTAGTTGGGACGATAATTTGCCATATGCAGAGTTCTCTTACAATAATAGCTATCAGACCAGTTTGAAGATGGCCCCTTTCGAAGCTTTGTACGGAAGGAGGTGTAGGACACCGTTGTCATGGGACGAAGTTGGAGACCGCCAATTGTTTGGACCAGATCTGATTAAAGAGTCTAAACAGAAGGTGAAGTTGATCCGCGATAGGCTCAAGGTAGCCCAGTCCAGGCAGAAGAGCTACGCAGATTCTAAATGCAAGGAGACAGTTTACAAAGTCGGAGACAGAGCTTATCTTCGAGTATCCCCACTTCGAGGGATTAAGCGCTTTGGAGTTAAGGGGAAGTTAGCGCCACGGTTTGTAGGGCCATATCGAGTTTTGGAGCATATGGGAGAAGTGGCCTACAAGTTGGAATTGCCAGAAGGATCGACAGGAGTTCATGACGTGTTCCACGTTTCTCAGTTGAAGAAGTGTCATGCGGAGATGGCTGACATACCTTTGAGAGACACAGTGCCATTGGAAGCAATTCAGTTGGATAACAATTTGACCTATGAGGAGAAACCAGTCAAGATTCTCGAGTTTTCCAGCCGAGTCACTTGCAGCAAGGTTATCAAGTTTTGCAAAGTTCAGTGGAGTCACCACACGGAGGATGAAGCCACTTGGTAATGAGAGGAAGATTTGCTCAAAGACCACCCTCACCTATTTTCTAGCCAACCCGAATCTCGAGGGCGAGATTCATCTTAAGGGGGGTAGGTTTGTAACATCCCAAATTTTCAATTTGGAATGTTATACATTAGATCATCATGCATATCATATTTTATTTTGCTTTTGGTTTTGATCTAGAAAATCCTAAGAAACTCAAGGACCCACGGAGAGAGTTGGGGATTTCGTTATTTACATATTTGAGTTTTCTCAAATTTTGTAAACAGGATCATTTGATTTTATTTATTTTATCGTCAATTATTTCTATTACAAAGATGTGAGAGAGGCAATAAAATGACTTTCCCAAAATATAGAAATATTGAGGATTTAATAAAAAATCAAATAAGATTTATTTCGGAGTTTTGCGGTATTTTTATTTGAATTTAGGAAAAATACGCGTTTTTCAAAGTTGTAGTTTGGGCCCAAATAAATGTTCACTTTATCGGGCTTGATTTTAGAAACCCGGAAAATTTATTTCATGATTTTTGGAGTCCGTTTAGTATTTCTTTTTATTTTTCTTCTGAGCGCAATTATATAAAAAAAATGAAACCAACTTTGGGCCGTACTCGGCCAGGACTCCGCCTGGCCGGGGCCTTTATATAGCGCGCCCGAGGCCCGAGCCGAGCCAGCCTGCCACCGCCGCCCTAACCCTAGCCACCGCCCAGCCGCCGCCGCCGCCAGCCGCCGCCGCCGCCGGAGCCGCGCGCCTTTCGAGGTTCGCCGCCGCGCCTTGATTTTCGTGCAGTTTTTTTTAAAATATATATATATATATATATATTCCGTTCGTCGTTTTTCTTTTTCGTCGGATTTCTGCGGTTATTTTCTGATCGCGATTTCTGATCCGATTTTCGTTTTAGTATAACTTTTTGCTCGTTTATCGGAATCAGGCAATTCAAGCGCCTGTAGTTTCGTCTCAAAACCCTCTTTCCGAATAATCAGCTTAAACAAGTTTTTGCTACTGTAAAATTTGACTTAGATCCAGATTACTAGAATGAAGTTGTTTTCTTTCACCGTTTGATTTCTTTTGCTTCGTTTGATTTGATTCTTTTTGCAAACCAAGGTTCTTAAGTTGAACTTTCTGGTTAGATCTTCTATTTGAGTTTTACCTGTGCATTAGATGAGTACTTATTGTACGCTTGTTTGTTTGTCTGCGATAGAATACCCGGAGTGTGCCGCCTGTTACTTCGAATCTCTAGGTTTCGCGGATCATCGGCAAGGCAAGTAATACTTTGATCATACCTTTTCTACAATCCAGTTTTATTGCATTAGATCAATCCTCACACATTGCATGATTAGGATCTAATTAAATTGTGGGATGGGAAGTAGATGAGGTAGTACCTATTACCTGTTTATTATCAAACCTTTGGGAGTTATTTCTACGTTTGCTTACTATGCCATGCTATGCTAGTAGACGTGGATTGGGTGAGTGATATCCATGACAGATGTGAGATTGTTGATTAATGGTTTATCTAAGGTGGCAACTTAAACACACATCTGGGTGGATTGAGGCACCTGGTTTCTATCAGGACTTGCCTGTTTTTCTTTTGGACCGCCACCCAGGCTCAAAGGGATCATGAGATTATTCACACTAGAAACTTCCGTGTGCAGCCACAAGCCACTATGGGCTCTGGCATAGTTGATTAAGTCGTGTGAACTCTTACAGGGTAGACTAGCAGATGTAGGGGAAAGTAGGTGTACCGGTCTATCCAACGTAAGGTGCTAGCGCTTCTGAAAGACTGTGTCTCGGTCATCCGTTTCTCAAACACCATGCAGTGCGAGAAATCCAACGAAGGCGATCGAGTCTTGTGGGGAAAAGTGCGCAAACCTCTGCAGAGTGTAATAAACTAATCATGGTTAGCCGTGTCCCCGGTTATGGACATCTTGAGTATCTAGTACCTGGATTATCATGTGAATCTCAACATGTTACTCTAAAGATAATTTTGATGGGTTTGTTTAATGATGATGCTTAATTGGGATTGAGAATGCTGTCAACCATTCTCAATGTTTAACAACCACCATGATAGTAATTAATTTTATTCCTTTGAAGTAGGGAAAAATTGGCTTTATGCAAAACTATAACCATAGAGCTTCCACCAGCCAAATATGCATATAGTATAGTTGTTTCATTTCATTACTCTCTATGTGTTACCTTGCCAGCATATTCCATGTGCTGACCCGTTCTCGGGCTGCAACGTTAATGTTGCAGACTTTTCAGACGACGATTAAGGAGTTTTAGGTCGTGGTTCTATACTCAGTGATGCCGTTGGAGTTGATGGACTCACTTATCTTCCAAGCCTTCCGTTGTTATCGTTATTAGTTGGCCTTAAGCCATATTTATTGTAATAAGTTCTCTTTTGAGACATTCGATGTAATAAGTGTGTGATTGCTACTCTGCTATAAATCCTCCGAGTACTGTGTGGTGTCAGCATTACTGATCCAGGGATGACACCGGAGCACAGAGATCAGACTGTTTGAGGTCTGGTCTTTACAAAGCTACAACTAATTTTTTTGGTTTTATTAAGGTTTTTCATACACACACGAAGAAGGCTTAGAAAAGAAAATAAACTAGCATGGATAGTACAATGAAAAAGTATGAGCACCGACAACTTAGAATGAGTGTGTGAACATGAATGTAATGTCGGCAAGAGATACATACTCCCCCAAGCTTAGGCTTTGGCCTAAGTTGGTCTATAGCCACAGATCGAAGCTACTCTCTCCAGTGTACTGAGGAGGGTCCTTAGGGTGCCACTGGTTGGCTATCTCCTCCGGATCCCACTGATAGATAGACTGATGATAAGGATCAAGTGGTGGCTCCGGCTCAGGCTCTGGGGCTTGTATCAGCCTCCAGTATGCATAAATATCAATTTATACTTAAGCATCTTCTTCTTATCTTTTCTACTCTTTAGGATGGCGGATGCGAGGAACAAGTTCACACAACCAGACGAAGATACACCCTTTGGACGCCACTTGAAGGAAGTCACTAGATACCTGAACATAGGAGTACCAAGCTTCACGGGAACCTACAATGCCACTTTACCTGAAGAAGAGCGCTGGATGATTCAAGTTCAAGTTCCAGGAAGGACGTTCATGCCAGTCACTGAGCCCATAGAGTTTTCTTTTGATGCACCAACTTGGAGTCTAGGAAAGAGTATGGCAGCTCACATCGCCATGGGACGCATTGGAGAAGTCTACCACAAGGATCTCAAGGATACTATCTACCAGATTTGCGGACGCCGAGATAAACACTGGGAGATGATCAGCACTAGGAAGGATAGATCAATTGCAGCTTTTATCCAGGAGTTAAACTAGCACATTCGACGACAGGAGAATCAGATGTGCGCCGACATGATAGACCTGAAGAAGGCTAAGACTAGAATCAAGGAACTGGAGGAAGAACTCAAGGCTACACGTGAAGATTATGAAGAAGAAATTGAAGTATTGGTGGAGAAGAATGACGACCTGATCAAGAAGATTGAAATATTTACGGGAGGCCCGACACCAGTAGATGAAGGCGGAGAACCCAAGGAGATTAGCCCGGAAGACTACATCATCATTGACGGCACCGACTCGGAAGCAGATAGTAGCGATGATGACTATGTTGATGAAGCTGGAGGCGATATCATGGAATCTACAACCGTAGAATATTTCTAGTAGACCACTTCACTAGTAGTAGTAGTCCCCCATGTAAATTTAGTAGTCCGAGCACTTTTGCGATCGCTAGATCGATTGTATGCCTTTGTTTGATTGAATGAGTGAATTGTTTGCTTTTGCCTCATGAGCATATGGGTAGTGTTTTCCCTTTAGACCCCCTCTATTCTTATATCTCATCTTTTCTAAACCCTCAGATGCCTCCGAGACGTGACCCCAGATTTGCCTTTCCGCCGGAGCTCACCCAGTTGATCCAGCAGCAGAACACCTTGATGCAGTTGCTAGTTCAGAATCAGAATCAGGGGAACAACAACAACCCACCACCACCACCACCACCTGTTGACCACTTAGCCCGTTTTCTTAGGCTGAATCCGCCGGTGCTTTCCAATAGCACCGAGCCGATAGTAGCAGATGATTGGCTCCGCAAGACAGCTAGGGAGTTGACCACAGCAGGATGCACAGATGCGGAGAAGGTGAAGTTTGCCGCACATCAGTTAGAAGGACCCGCATCATCATGGTGGGAGAATTTCACAGCCACCTTCCTAGTCGACACTGTCACATGGGACCAGTTTCAGCAGGCTTTTCGTACTGCCCATGTTTCAGCAGGAGCAATGGCCATGAAGAAGCGTGAGTTTCGTAACTTGCGCCAAGGAGGACGGATAGTTGGCCAGTATGTGGAGGAGTTTAGTAAGCTAGCACGTTATGCCCCAGATGACGTTGCTACGGATGCAGCTAAGCAGGAGAAATTCCTGGAAGGACTGAATGATGAGTTGAGTATGCAGTTGATGGTAGCCACCTTCAACAACTACCAGGAGTTGGTAGATGATGCTCTTATGATTGAAGGGAAGCAGCAGCAAATTGAGAACCGCAAGAGGAAGTATGGACAAGGAAAGTATAATTTAGGAGCTCAGCAGAAGCCACGTTTTACCCCTAGACCGGGAGGACATTTTCAGCATACCCATGGAGTAGGTAGCTCGCACAATCACAATGGCACCAAGAATGGTAATGGGAATGGAGGAAGCAATGGACAGAACCGCAACACCCCATCAACCCCAGCCAAGAAGGACCTGAGCCAAGTCACTTGTTTTAAGTGTCAGAAGACCGGACATTATGCCAATGAATGTCCTGAAGGCCAAAATGGCAATGGAAGTTCTGGAAAGAAGCCGAACCCTTTCAACAGGGGACAGGTGAACCACGTTAACGTGGAGGAGGTTGAAGCTCAGCCCGATGCAGTAATAGGTAAGTTTTTGGTTAAGTCATTTACTACACTCATTCTTTTTGATACTGGTGCATCGCATTCATACATATCAAGGGGATTTGTGGAAAAGTATAGCCTACCCACTAGGGTTCTTAAAACACCTATGCTAGTAAGCTCACCAGGAGCAGAGTACATGGCCAGTCAAGGATGTTTTCCAAGTGCCATTAAGTATAGGACGGCATGTTTTCCCAACAGATTTGATTATTCTGGAATCTCAAGGTCTGGATGTGATTCTTGGTATGGATTGGCTGTCGATGTATGGAGGAAACATCGATTGTACTAGTAAGTCAATTTTGCTCACAACGCCAGAAGGAAGAAGGATCAAGTATGTATCCCGGCATATGCCAAACAGGACACAAGTAAATTCCTTATCATGAGTTGTGCAAGAGGAAGTACCAGTGGTAAAGGATTTTCCTGACGTATTTCCAGAGGAGTTGCCAGGCATGCCACCAGGCATGCCACCGGATAGAGATATTGAGTTTTTGATTGAGCTATTGCCAGGCACTGGGCCAATATCGAAGAGACCATACAGGATGCCCGCAAAGGATTTGGTGGAAATTAAGAAGCAGATTAAGGAGTTACTGGATAAAGGTTACATCCACCCAAGTTCTTTGCCTTGGGGATCACCAGTACTTCTAGTGGAGAAGAAGGATGGATCGTTAAGAATGGTTGTTGATTATCGAGGATTGAACGAAGTAACAATCAAAAACAAGTACCCGCTACCAATGATCAATGACCTGTTTGATCGATTGCAAGGGGCTAAAGTGTTTTCCAAGATCGATTTGCGATCAGGGTACCATCAGTTGAAGATTCGAGAGCAGGACATACCTAAGACAGCATTCACCACAAGATATGGACTGTATGAGTATAATGTTATGTCATTTGGACTGACTAACGCACCTGCCTATTTTATGAACATGATGAACAAAGTGTTTATGGAGTTTTTGGATAAGTTCGTCGTGGTTTTCATCGATGATATTCTGGTATTCTCAAAGAATGAAGAGGAGCATAAGGAGCATTTGCGTTTGGTACTTGGAAAGCTCAGAGAACATCAATTATATGCCAAGTTCAGCAAATGTGAGTTTTGGTTGAAGGAAATAGGATTCCTTAGACATGTTATATCTGGAGAAGGTATAGCAGTAGATCCCGCTAAAGTTGATACCGTGACCAGGTGGGAAGCACCAACAACAGTTGGAGAGATCCGGAGTTTTCTTGGACTCGCAGGATACTACCGAAGGTTTATTGAGAACTTTTAAAAAATTGCGAAGCCTATGACGGAGTTGTTGAAGAAGGATACTGAGTTCAAATGGACTGAGGAGTGTGAGGCTAGTTTCCAGGAGTTGAAGAAACGCTTGGTTACCTCACCGGTGTTGATTTTGCCAGATCAGACCAAGGATTATGAGGTGTATTGCGACGCTTCACGTCGAGGACTTGGAGCAGTGCTTATGCAGGAAGGGAGAGTTGTTTCGTATGCTTCACGACAACTGAAGCCTCACGAATTGAATTATGCCACGCATGATTTGGAGTTAGCAGCCGTAGTGCATGCATTGAAGACGTGGAGACATTTCCTCATTGGAAATCATTGTGAGGTGTACACGGATCACAAGAGTTTGAAGTACATTTTCACGCAAAAGGAGTTGAACCTCAGACAAAGGAGATGGTTGGAGCTCATCAAGGATTATGATATGAGATTGCATTACCATCCCGGAAAAGCTAACGTAGTAGCTAACGCATTAAGCCGTAAGAGCCATGTCAATACGTTAATGACGGGAGAAATACCCAAGGAGCTAGTAGAAAACCTTCGTGGGCTATGTTTGGAGATAGTTCCGAGAGGCTATGTGGCAGCATTGGAGATTCAGTCAACATTGATGGATAAAATCAGAGAGGCTCAGAAATCTGACAAGGAGATTGCTTCTATAAAAGAGAAAATGAGCCAAGGAAAAGCTAAGGGATTTCGTGAGGATGAGCACGTCATCCTATGGTTTGAAGACCGTGTTTATGTACCCAATGACCCGGAGATCAGAAAGTTGATTCTGCAAGAGGCACATGATTCACTGTATTCGATTCACCCAGGAAATACCAAGATGTATTTGGATTTGAAGGATATTTTCTGGTGGACCGGAATGAAGAAGCATATTGCAGAGTATGTAGCAGTTTGTGAAGTATGTCAGAGAGTAAAGGTAGAGCATCAGAAGCCAGCAGGATTGTTGCAACCATTGCCGATACCTGAATGGAAGTGGGATAAGCTAGGCATAGATTTTATCAGGGATTACCAAGGACTCTTTCAGGCTATGACTCGATTTGGGTTGTAGTTGATCGATTGACAAAGGTAGCTCATTTCATCCCAGTAAAGACCACTTACACTAGTGCTAAGTTGGCAAAGATATATATGACCAGGATCGTATGTTTGCATGGAGTTTCGAGGAGTATCGTATCAGATAGAGGAACCCAGTTTACCTCGAAGTTCTGGAAGCAGTTGCATGAGACTTTGGGTACTAGGCTAGAATTTAGTACAGCTTTTCATCCGCAGACAGATGGACAGACCGAGAGAGTCAATCAGATTTTGGAGGATATGCTGAGAGCTTGTGCGCTAGATTATGGATCTAGTTGGGACGATAATTTGCCATATGCAGAGTTCTCTTACAATAATAGCTATCAGACCAGTTTGAAGATGGCCCCTTTCGAAGCTTTGTACGGAAGGAGGTGTAGGACACCGTTGTCATGGGACGAAGTTGGAGACCGCCAATTGTTTGGACCAGATCTGATTAAAGAGTCTAAACAAAAGGTGAAGTTGATCCGCGATAGGCTCAAGGTAGCCCAGTCCAGGCAGAAGAGCTACGCAGATTCTAAATGCAAGGAGACAGTTTACAAAGTCGGAGACAGAGCTTATCTTCGAGTATCCCCACTTCGAGGGATTAAGCGCTTTGGAGTTAAGGGGAAGTTAGCGCCACGGTTTGTAGGGCCATATCGAGTTTTGGAGCATATGGGAGAAGTGGCCTACAAGTTGGAATTGCCAGAAGGATCGACAGGAGTTCATGACGTGTTCCACGTTTCTCAGTTGAAGAAGTGTCATGCGGAGATGGCTGACATACCTTTGAGAGACACAGTGCCATTGGAAGCAATTCAGTTGGATAACAATTTGACCTATGAGGAGAAACCAGTCAAGATTCTCGAGTTTGCCAGCCGAGTCACTTGCAGCAAGGTTATCAAGTTTTGCAAAGTTCAGTGGAGTCACCACACGGAGGATGAAGCCACCTGGTAACGAGAGGAAGATTTGCTCAAAGACCACCCTCACCTATTTTCTAGCCAACCCGAATCTCGAGGGCGAGATTCATCTTAAGGGGGGTAGGTTTGTAACATCCCAAATTTTCAATTTGGAATGTTATACATTAGATCATCATGCATATCATATTTTATTTTGCTTTTGGTTTTGATCTAGAAAATCCTAAGAAACTCAAGGACCCACGGAGAGAGTTGGGGATTTCGTTATTTACATATTTGAGTTTTCTCAAATTTTGTAAACAGGATCATTTGATTTTATTTATTTTATCGTCAATTATTTCTATTACAAAGATGTGAGAGAGGGAATAAAATGACTTTCCCAAAATATAGAAATATTGAGGATTTAATAAAAAATCAAATAAGATTTATTTCGGAGTTTTGCGGTATTTTTATTTGAATTTAGGAAAAATACGCGTTTTTCAAAGTTGTAGTTTGGGCCCAAATAAATGTTCACTTTATCGGGCTCGATTTTAGAAACCCGGAAAATTTATTTCATGATTTTTGGAGTCCGTTTAGTATTTCTTTTTATTTTTCTTCCGAGCGCAATTATATAAAAAAATGAAACCAACTTTGGGCCGTACTCGGCCAGGACTCCGCTTGGCCGGGGCCTTTATATAGCGCGCCCGAGGCCCGAGCCGAGCCAGCCTGCCACCGCCGCCCTAACCCTAGCCACCGCCCAGCCGCCGCCGCCGCCAGCCGCCGGAGCCGCGCGCCTTTCGAGGTTCGCCGCCGCGCCTCGATTTTCGTGCAGTTTTTTTTAAAATATATATATATATATATATTCCGTTCGTCGTTTTTCTTTTTCGTCGGATTTCTGCGGTTATTTTCTGATCGCGATTTCTGATCCGATTTTCGTTTTAGTATAACTTTTTGCTCGTTTATCGGAATCAGGCGATTCAAGCGCCTGTAGTTTCGTCTCAAAACCCTCTTTCCGAATAATCAGCTTAAACAAGTTTTTGCTACTGTAAAATTTGACTTAGATCCAGATTACTAGAACGAAGTTGTTTTCTTTCACCGTTTGATTTCTTTTGCTTCGTTTGATTTGATTCTTTTTGCAAACCAAGGTTCTTAAGTTGAACTTTCTGGTTAGATCTTCTATTTGAGTTTTACCTGTGCATTAGATGAGTACTTATTGTACGCTTGTTTGTTTGTCTGCGATAGAATACCTGGAGTGTGCCGCCTGTTACTTCGAATCTCTAGGTTTCGCGGATCATCGGCAAGGCAAGTAACACTTTGATCATACCTTTTCTACAATCCAGTTTTATTGCATTAGATCAATCCTCACACATTGCATGATTAGGATCTAATTAAATTGTGGGATGGGAAGTAGATGAGGTAGTACCTATTACCTGTTTATTATCAAACCTTTGGGAGTTATTTCTACGTTTGCTTACTATGCCATGCTATGCTAGTAGACGTGGATTGGGTGAGTGATATCCATGACAGATGTGAGATTGTTGATTAATGGTTTATCTAAGGTGGCAACTTAAACACACATCTGGGTGGATTGAGGCACCTGGTTTCTATCAGGACTTGCCTGTTTTTCTTTTGGACCGCCACCCAGGCTCAAAGGGATCATGAGATTATTCACACTAGAAACTTCCGTGTGCAACCACAAGCCACTATGGGCTCTGGCATAGTTGATTAAGTCGTGCGAACTCTTACAGGGTAGACTAGCAGATGTAGGGGAAAGTAGGTGTACCGGTCTATCCAACGTAAGGTGCTAGCGCTTCTGAAAGACTGTGTCTCGGTCATCCGTTTCTCAAACACCATGCAGTGCGAGAAATCCAACGAAGGCGATCGAGTCTTGTGGGGAAAAGTGCGCAAACCTCTACAGAGTGTAATAAACTAATCATGGTTAGCCGTGTCCCCGGTTATGGACATCTTGAGTATCTAGTACCTGGATTATCATGTGAATCTCAACATGTTACTCTAAAGATAATTTTGATGGGTTTGTTTAATGATGATGCTTAATTGGGATTGAGAATGCTGTCAACCATTCTCAATGTTTAACAACCACCATGATAGTAATTAATTTTATTCCTTTGAAGTAGGGAAAAATTGGCTTTACGCAAAACTATAACCATAGAGCTTCCACCAGCCAAATATGCATATAGTATAGTTGTTTCATTTCATTACTCTCTATGTGTTACCTTGCCAGCATATTCCATGTGCTGACCCGTTCTCGGGCTGCAACGTTAATGTTGCAGACTTTTCAGACGACGATTAAGGAGTTTTAGGTTGTGGTTCTATACTCAGTGATGCCGTTGGAGTTGATGGACTCACTTATCTTCCAAGCCTTCCGTTGTTATCGTTATTAGTTGGCCTTAAGTCATATTTATTGTAATAAGTTCTCTTTTGAGACATTCGATGTAATAAGTGTGTGATTGCTACTCTGCTATAAATCCTCCGAGTACTGTGTGGTGTCAGCATTACTGATCCAGGGATGACACCGGAGCACAGAGATCAGACTGTTTGAGGTCTGGTCTTTACAAAGCTACAACTAATTTTTTTAGTTTTATTAAGGTTTTTCATACACACACGAAGAAGGCTTAGAAAAGAAAATAAACTAGCATGGATAGTACAATGAAAAAGTATGAGCACCGACAACTTAGAATGAGTGTGTGAACATGAATGTAATGTCGGCAAGAGATACATACTCCCCCAAGCTTAGGCTTTGGCCTAAGTTGGTCTATAGCCACAGATCGAAGCTACTCTCTCCAGTGTACTGAGGAGGGTCCTTAGGGTGCCACTGGTTGGCTATCTCCTCCGGATCCCACTGATAGACAGACTGATGATAAGGATCAAGTGGTGGCTCCGGCTCAGGCTCTGGGGCTTGTATCAGCCTCCAGTATGCATAAATATCAATTTATACTTAAGCATCTTCTTCTTATCTTTAACAATAAAATCATGTGCTACCATACTCTTATAATCTAGAAAAATAGGGGCGACAACTTTTCCTCTTTCTCATAATGCCTATTAGGTATCCCAAAGTATTCAGCAAGGCGTGAAGCAAAGATACCTCCGAAGATGGGGCCCTTTGTTCGGTTCAGATTTAATCGTTTAGCAACAATGGCACCCAAGGTTGGAAAAAGCGGTAGGCATAAGCAAGGCGGTTGGCCTTCGCCTAGTGCCTAGGCGGTGCTTAAGCGCCCTAGGCGCAGCCTAGGGGGTAATATAGATTCTAGTATCAGGGTATATTTGTGGTTATTATATGTGCACTGATGTTAATTTATGGCAGATAAATAAGTTAACTACCATCTACTACCATTTGAATATGTGATGTTTGGCATTTTAGTGCAATATGACATGATTTCTGGCTTGGGTAAACAATTTGTCGCATGCACCTCCTAGACTACCATTTATGCCCTAGGCGAGGCGTTTGTCCATTGCCTAGCGCCAGGCGTGCCTAAGCGCCTCCTAGGCACTGCCTTTTGCAACAGTGATGGCACCAACAGTGATGGCACCTAAGCTGAAAGTGGTATCACGAAACAAAGCATGGCGCAAAATGACAATATCAGGAGCACTAAGATTTCCACTATTCCCGCGACCAATTAAGCTTCTACTAGCAAATATCGCAAAGTAACGAAGAATAGGAAACTGTATACTGTTAATTCTTGCATCTGAAATTTTCCTAGTTTCTCCTACAACAATTCTATCAATAAACCCATCCACATCGCTACGATGTGGTTCCTCGATGCTGCCCTCAAAGGGGATCTTGCAGACCCGACAAAAATCAAGAAGTGACATCTCCTTAACCTCATCATATAAGTGAAAATCCACTGAAGGTGGTGATTTCTTAGCATGGAAATAAAAAATTGCACGAAAATATTAGTGAGTAGAAGATACTGTTCGCGTTGGTCGCGGAGGAAGTCGGTGAGGCCTGCATTCTCAGCCAAATAATAAAAGTCATCGTGAATCCCGGTTGTTCTCAAGAACTCTTCACATGGCCATTCGCACGGCTGAACCTCCGCAGTGCGAGGAAGATTATATTTGGTCTTTTTATTCTCCTCATTCTACTTATCCTTCGAGCTTCGGCTCGAGGAGCCTCTCAATAATATCTTCAACGTTTTCTTCCTCTGAAAATTTCTGAAATTTTTAGTGACTCAAAATAAAAATGAACCAAACTCAACAAGATTGATAGCAACTACCCCTACAAGTGCCTAGAGGCCATATCATGCATTAAAACTACTTTTGACCACATAAGTTTGACATGCAAGCTTAAGAACAGGGTCACCTAAGCAGCAAAAATTTGCAATAAATAAAGCACTAGAACAAAAACTAATTGGACCATTGGAGGAGTCACATACCGATGAACAATCCCCCAAAGCAGTTTTGTGAATGAAGCTTTGAGCTAGGAAATCAAAAATGGCAGCAAGATGAGCTAGAACTCGGGTTTGAGCTGTGGGATGATTTTTTTCTGGAGGAATACGAAGTGTGTGGGTGCTAGAATAAGTGGACGGGGCCCATGTGGGGTCCACAAGGCAGGGGGCATGCGCCAGGGGGGTGGACGTGCCCTGGACCCTCGTGGCCAGGTGGTGTGGCCCCCAGGTGTGTTCTCAGTGCCAATAATTCTTAAATATTCTACAAAAAATCATATATCATTTTCAGGACATTTGGAGAACTTTTATTTTCGGGGTTTTTTATTGCAAGGATAATTCAGAAAACAGACAGAAAATACTATTTTCGCTTTATTTAATCTAAATAATAGAAAGTAAAAGGAGGGTACAGAGAGTTGTGCTTTCTAACTTCATCCATCTCATGCTCATCCAAAGGAATCCACAAACAAGGTTGATCAAGTCTTGTTAACAAACTCTTTCCGAATAACATGAAACTGGGGAATTTTCGAATAACAATAAGTTACCTCAACTGGGGTATGCATGTCCCCAACAATAAGAATGGCACATTTCTTCTTGACAGTAGGAAGAGAGAATTCAAAACCTCCAATAGTTATTGTTGAAATTTTTCCAATAGAATTGATACTATTGACTTGAGGTTGTTTCCTCAGAAAGTGTACCGTATGCTCATTACCATTAACATGAAAAGTGACATTGCCTTTGTTGCAATCAATAACAGCCCCTGCAGTATTCAAAAAGGGTCTACCAGGAATAATGAACATACTGTCATCCTCAGAAATATCAAGAATAACAAAGTTCGTTAAAATAGTAACGTTTGCAACCACAACAGGAACATCCTCACAAATACCGACAGGTATAGCAGTTGATTTATCAGCCATTTGCAAAGATATTTCAGTAGGTGTCAACTTATTAAAATCAAGTCTACGATATAAACAGAGAGACATAACACTAACACCGGCCCCAAGATCACATAAAGTAGTTTTAACATAGTTTCTTTTAATGGAGCATGGTATAGTTGGTACTCCTCGATCTCCTAGTTTCTTTGGTATTCCACCCTTAAAAGTATAATTGGCAAGCATGGTGGAAATTTCAGCTTCCGGTATCTTTCTTTTATTTGTAACAATATATTTCATATACTTAGCATAAGGATTCATTTTAAGCATATCAGTCAAACGCATACGCAAAAAGATAGGTCTAATCATTTCAGCAAAGCACTCAAAATCCTCATCATCCTTTTTCTTGGATGGTTTAGGAGGAAAAGGCATGGGTTTCTGAACCCATGGTTCTCTTTCTTTACCGTGCTTCCTAGCAACGAAGTCTCTCTTATCATAACGTTGATTCTTTGATTGTGGGTTATCAAGATCAACTGCAGGTTCAATCTCTAAATCATTGTTATTGCTAGGATGAGCATTGATGCGGAGCATCCTTCCATCATCCCCATGGACTCTACACCGACACATCAAGCCCCACGTGGACCTATGACAAGAGTGAGAACACGTGCTTTGGAAACCGAGGTGAACTCTTTCCTACTTAGTTTGCATATGGATACGAATGGAACATTGTTGCTACCTCACCAAGATATGCTATGTCTTATTAGGTACGAAGAGGAACACCACCAAGAGGCTCAGGAGCACCCCCAAGGAGAAGAGGAACCAATCCAAGGCCACGCGGACCAAGACGGAGTGCAACACCAGCAAAAACTGGAAGTCCCAGGTGACCCCGTGCGCACGGGCCCCCGTGACCCCGTGCCCACGGGTTGTCCAGGAAGTTGGCGCTGGAGCACCCCGTGCGCACGGGCTTGTACCGTGCCCACGGGACCCCCGTGCGCACGGGCCCAACTTACCCCGTGCGCATGGGCCTCCCAGGATGGACGGCTGAGATCCCCAAACCGAGCCCCTCTTCATCTCTTCCGACCCCAAGACTATATAAACCGTACCTAGGGCTATGTTTAGGGTTAGCAAAGTATGAGATGAGAAATTTGTGAGCTTTGCTCCTTCTACCTTCCCATTTGTGGAATCAAGACCCCTTTGGGAAGAATCCTAGTGGATTTCAAGACCTCCTCTAGGAGAAGACTATCTTCAAGACCTCATCTCCTAGGAGTGGGAAGAACTTTGCCATTGTATATTTACTTTGATTGTGCTTGTGACTTGTGGATCTTATTTTGCTATTCTAGTGGACGTGTGATTGGGGAATTGTTTGAGTGATTTCCTCTTTATGTTCTTGTGAGTTTGCTCTTTTCCCCCTCCAAGTGTGAAAACATCCCCCTCTAGGATTTCATCCTATATCATTTTGGTATCAAGAGCAAGGTTGATTCACATCTTGGAGTCCCATCCCCCCAATTTCTAGCTTGATTTTGTTGTTTTTCGTCCTAATTCGAAAATCCCCACAAAAATAGCCTCAAAAATTTTTTCTTGCAATTTGTTGGATCTTGTGAGATTTGGTTGTTTTGATCCATGAATTTGGAGTTTGGCAAGTGGATCTACCCATCCTCCTGCTTCCCCACCTTCCAAACCCACAAAAATTGCCTTACCTTGCCAAATCCCCTCGGATCCGGAGCTGTTCATCAGCTCGTAGCACACCCCGTGCACACGGGCCCTCGAGACCCCGTGCACACGGGACCCCGTGCACATGGGCCTCACCTACCCTGTGCACACGGACCTTCCAGAAACTTTTGGCCATCTTTGTTTTGCACCATTTTGCATCCATACCAACACTCGTGTTCTTCCGCACTATTTCTTGTGGTTGTTTGAGTTTCAGACCGCGGTTTCTCTTGTGTCCTAAGGTGTTTAGGCTACTTAGACGCATTTGGACATCATCATCGCTGCCACTCGATCATCAACTCGGACGGTAACCTCGACGACATCTCACCCCTGCTTTTGCATTGATAACCCGAGCCATTTCGCGTTACTTACCCATCGAGACTACCAAGTTGAGAATTGTCGGGCCACGCTTTTGTGCACCATAGTGATGTTGTTACCATCTTAGTGCCATAAGTCTCTCCCATGCATATCTTATATACTTGTCTCATATCATACTTGGCTCTAGCTTCAAAAAAACAAGAAAAGCTTTTAAGCAAAAGAGGAGCAACAAAGAGCTTGTAAGCAATAGCATCGAGCCATTTTGCATATCATCTTTGACACCTCATACTTAACATAGTTGGGATTGAAGACAGCACGTTTCTCTTATAGGATGGTGCACATGCGTATCTAGCCCATTCGAGCAATCGAGCTAGAGTCTCTCTAGTATTCGCACAACAAGAGCATTTTCCGTGGTTGCACATTGTGAGCTCACCCCTTGGTTGTGCAAATCCCATCTATCTTCCGTGTGTGTGTTCCTAGTGATATCATTGGGTTTGATCTATTTGTTTTTACTTGCATTTTTGTGAATCTTATCAACCTTATCAATATCTTGACTAACATTTGCTTGAAATTTTTGCCACCATCCTAACCGAGCTCCTCCACAAGCCTTTTACTTGTAGGTGTGAGAAACAATTCCCGCTACCAATTCCCCTATTATAGCATCGTGAGATCGTACTTGTTACATCCACAATCTTCGGAAAAGGTAACTTTGGTTTTGTTCTCTCATTTTTCCTACTCACCACCACTATCTCATGATGGATAGGCCAAGTACTTCTACCAACCCACTCTTCATGGAGCAAGACGACGACATGAACTCCTTCGTCACCAAGAGTCACCTCTTTGGTGCACAACGTGCTTTGCATCAAGAGCAAAAAGCTATGAGTGACCGCATCGACAACCTTGCCGCCAACTTGCGACTTTCCGAGCAAAGTACAAGGGACTACTTCGACCACAAGCTCGACGATCACAAGCAATAGAATGACGCAAGGATGGACGAAATTCGTGCTCTGTTGCTCGACCACTCGTCTTCCACTTAAAGAAGGAGCCGTTCAAGCCGCCACTCCGACTTCACCATCTCCGGCTCAAGTACACCGACATCGAACACTCTTCGTTGAGCCACACGCACCGACCGTCAAGCAAGCATCAATCCACTTCGAGACACCGACTCTTAAGAGCACCGACAATGTCAAACTCAAGAGGCCTTTGCGCTAGCACGAGAACGGCAACAACGGCGCCAATATGAAGAGGAAGAACGTGCGCGTCTCCACCAACTTGCACAAGATGCCGAGACACAACGTCAAGAACAACAACTCCGTGACGCTCAAGCACTTGCGGCGCAACAAGCTCTACGCGATTCGAGTCGAGCCGTTGCCGACCGAAGCCGTCAAGCCCGTGAACAAGATGAAGCACTTCGCGAAGAAATTCAAGAACAAAGATTTCAAGCTCGCGTGCATCGTCAAGTTCCTCCTCGAGCTCGCAAAGCTCCCACTCAAGCTCGACAACACCATCAAGTTCATCAAGAGCATGAAGACAATGAACATCGTCCACGACAAGAGCAACATGAGGTTGACAACCCTCCGCGTCAAGAGCACCATGAGTTGAACAATCATCTACAACATGGGCGTCATCATCCCTGACCCCACTACGATGAAGAGAAACGCTACGGCAAGCTCAAGTTCACCATGCCCAAGTTCAACGGAAGCAACGATCCCAAAGAGTACCTTTCATAGGCATTGAAAGTTGACAAGATCTTCCGTTTGCACAATTATGAAGAAGAGAAGAAGATCGCGATGGCATCCCTTGAGTTCCAAGACTATGTCCTTATTTGGTGGGAACAAGTCATTGAGCGCCGAGAGGCAAGAGGTGATCCACCCATCACTATTTTGGCACAAATGAAAGATGTCATGAGAGCATGCTTCGTTCCTACCTACTACAACCGCGACCTCTTCAAGAAACTCCAACAACTCAAGCAAGGAACCAAGAGCATTGAAGAATACTACAAGGAGATGGAGATTGCAATGATAAGCGCCAATGTCACGGAAGACGATGAACAAACAATGGCACGCTTTTTGAATGACCTCAACCATCCCATCAAGAAGATCACCGACTTCCAACCATACTCAAACCTTATCAAGCTTGTGCACCAAGCCACCAAAGCAGAACGCCAAGTGCAAGATGATTTCAAGTATGCCAAGTTCTCGTCCAAGACCTACGCCTCCTATTATCAAGCTCCCGCGACTTCGGCAACTCCTACCTCAACTAGAGCATCACCAAGTACCGGCGACAAGTCAAGTTACAAGAAGACTTCTACAAGCACAAATCGTCCTCCTACTACAAGCAACTTCAAGCCGAAAGCTTCATCATCTACTCCAACCAATGAGACCATCAAGAAAAGTTCCATCAAATGTTTCACATGCAGAGGCTGAGGCCACAAGTCCTTCGAGTGCACAAACAAGCGCATGATGATCCTCAACGACGATGGAACCTACGACTCCATGAGTGAAGGAGAAATGGAAGCCCTTGAGCAAGTGGCCATGCACCGACAAGTGAACAACAAAGACAAAGATGATCAAGTCTTTTGTGATGAAGATTCAAGTCTCGCTCTTGTTGTCTCCAAGGTCTTGACTCTTCAACATCAACAAGACGAAGATCAAAGATGCCATATCTTCCACACAAAGGCCGGCATCAATGGATGGTCCATCAAGGTCATCATCGATGGAGGTAGTTGCCACAACTTAGCAAGTGAAGAACTATGCTCCAAACTTCAATTGGTCAAGACGAAGAACCCTCACCCCTACAAGGTTCAATGGCTAAGTGACACCAGCACCATACAAGTCGAGCATCGAGTACAAGTCTCCTTCAAGATTGGCGCCTATGAAGACACTTTGGAGTGTGATGTCCTTCGGATGACCGTTTGCCACCTCCTTCTTGGGCAGCCATGGCAATTTGACCGAGGTGTCATTCACAATGGGCGTACCAATCACTATAGTTTCAAAATGAAAGGGAAAGAGTTTGTGCTACGTCCTATGTCTCCAAGCCAAGTACTCGCCGACAAGCAAAACACCCATCGTGGAGAGAATAGTGAAAGAGTGAGCCACCAAAAGAGAGTGAGAGCCACAAGCCCAAATTGAGTGCCTCCACGATGAGCGACAAGAAAAACTTAGTCATATTTGCCACCAAACGTGAGATGAGAGAAGTGTGTGAGAACCCATCAAGTGTCCTCCACTATGTCCTATTGTGCAAGGACGAGGCACCAAAAACTAACACCTCTCACAATCTACCTTTGGTGTTATCTTCTCTATTGCAGGAATTTCAAGATGTTTTCCCCGATGAGCTACCTCCGGGACTACATCCACTTCGAGGCATTGAGCACCGCATCGACCTCGTCCTCGGAGTGCCACTTCCAAACAAAGCTCCCTACCGCGTCAACCCCGAAGAAACCAAAGAAATTCAAAGGCAAGTAAATCATCTCATAGACCATGGTCATGTGCGTGAAAGTTTGAGCCCTTGTGCCGTACCGGTCATTCTTGTGCCAAAACGTGACGGTAGCTTTCGCATGTGCTCCGATTATAGACCTATCAATGCTATCACCGTTCGCTATAGGTACCCCATTCCACGCCTAGATGAGCTTAGCGGCGCCACTATATTTTCCAAAATTGATATTAAGGGTGGTTACTATCAAATCCGCATACAAGAGGGCGACGAATGGAAAAGCGCATTCAAAACCAAGTTTGGTTTGTATGAGTGGTTAGTGATGCCTATGGGTCTCTCGGAAGCACCGGGCACTTTTATGCGCCTTATCAATCAAGTCTTTCGCCCTTACATTGGTATATTTGTTGTGGTTTACTTCGATGACATTCTTGTGTTTAGCAAATCCATCAAAGAGCATGTCACACATGTCCGCACCATTTTGCAAACTCTTAGAAAAGAGCGCCTCTATGCTAATACGGAGAAATGCCTTTTTGGTGTTGATAAGCTCATTTTCTTGGGTTTTGTTGTTTCTTCTAAGGGTGTTCATGTAGATGAGTCCAAGATCAATGCTATTAAGACTTGGCCGCAACCAACCAACTTGCATCAAGTGCGTAGTTTCCTTGGTCTTGCGGGTTTCTATCGTTGCTTTGTGAAGAATTTTAGCACCATTGCTTCGTCTTTGCATGCCTTGAGCAAGAAGAATGCGCCTTTTGTTTGGTGACCATCCCAAGATACCGTATTCAATGAGCTTAAGAATTTGCTTACTCATGCTCCCGTGCTTGCTTTACCCAACTTCGACAAACCTTTTGAAATTCATTGCGATGCTAGTGGTAATGGCATAGGTGGTGTGTTAACACAAGAGAAGCGCCCCATAGCTTACTTTAGTGAGAAACTTTTCGGAGCGCAACTCAATTACCCCATCTATGAAAAAGAGCTATATGCTTTAGTCCGCATTTTACATGAATGGGAACATTAGCTTCGTCCCCATGAGTTTATCATTCATACCGATCATGAAACTCTCAAGTATCTTAAGGGTCAAACTAAGTTGAACAAGCGTCATGCTAAATGGAGTGAATTTATTGAGTCTTTTCCCTATGTCATCAAGTACATCAAGGGTAAAGAAAACATTGTAGCGGATGCACTTTCCCGTATATGCATGCTTGTCACCCAACTTGAATTAAATGTCATTGGTTTTGAGCATATCAAAGACTTGTATGAGCATGATGCAACTTTTGCTACTCCGTATGCCAAGTGTTTGTCGCATACATCTTGGACGCTATTACTTGAAAGACGGATGTCTTATGAGAGCTAACAAACTTTGCATCCCCGAGTCGTCTCTTCGTTTGTTGCTTTTGCAGGAATCGCATGGAGGAGGCTTAATGGGACACTTCGGACGCGACAAGACACTCGCTACACTCTCCAAGCACTATCTTTGGCCAAACATGGTTCGCGATGTCAATCATTTCACCAACCGGTGTTCTACATGTCGCAAAGCTAAGTCCAAAGCTCAATCTCATGGTCTCTATATGCCTTTACCAATTCCATACCAACCTTGAGAAGACATTAGCATGGACTTCGTACTCGGTTTACCTCGAACTCGAAATGGCAACGACTCTGTGTTTGTTGTTGTGGACCGTTTCTCCAAAATGGCTCATTTCATTCCTTGCAACAAGATCGACGATGCTTCACATGTTGCAAACTTGTTTTGTAGGGACATATTACGTCTTCATGGAATGCCAAGGATGATTGTCTCGGACCGCGATGTCAAGTTCTTGAGTTACTTTTGGAAGACCTTATGCGCCATGCTCGGAATCAAGTTACTCTTCTCCACGGCGTACCACCCTCAAACCGACAGCCAAACGGAGGTGACGAACCGTACACTCTCCACTCTACTACGAGTATTGATCAAGAAGAACATCAAGGAGTGGGAGGAGTTCCTACCAATCGCCGAGTTCGCCTACAACCGTGCAACACATTCGACTACCGGCAAGTCCCCTTTTGAAGTCGTCTATGGATTCAACCCATTGTCCCCATTGGACATTCTTCCTCTACCACTACAAGAGCGCATCAACATGGACGCACATGACCGAGTGAACCACCTCAAGAAGATGCATGAAGATACAAGGCACACCTTAGAGCACCAAGTACAACGACTCGCGACCAAGCGCAACGCCAACAAGTCCCCAATGGTGTTTCAATCGGGTGACCTAGTTTGGGTACATCTCCGCAAAGAGCGTTTCCCCAAGGAACGCAAGTCCAAGCTACTTCCAAGAGCCGATGGCCCATTCAAGGTACTCGCACGCTACAACGACAACGCCTACAAGGTCGACATCCCATGAGACAAGTACAATGTGAGCGACTCATTCAACGTCAAAGACTTGGCCAAGTACCATGGTGATGAAGATTACGATCCATGGACGGATCTCTCCCAAGGGGGGGAGATGATGCTGAGCATCCTTCCATCATCCCCATGGACTCTACACCGACACATCAAGCCCCACGTGGACCTATGACAAGAGCGAGAACACGTGCTTTGGAAACCGAGGTGAACTCTTTCCTACTTAGTTTGCATATGGATACGAATGGAACATTGTTTCTACCTCACCAAGATATGCTATGCCTTATTAGGTACGAAGAGGAACACCACCAAGAGGCTCAGGAGCACCCCCAAGGAGAAGAGGAACCAACCCAAGGCCACGCGGACCAAGACGGAGTGCAACACCAGCAAAAACTGGAAGTCCCAGGTGACCCCGTGCGCATGGGCCCCCGTGACCCTGTGCCCATGGGCTGTCCAGGAAGTTGGCGCTGGAGCACCCCGTGCGCACGTGCCTGTATCGTGCCCACGGGACCCCCATGCGCACGGGCCCAACATACCCCGTGCGCACGGGCCTCCCAGGATGGACGGCTGAGATCCCCAAACCGAGCCCCTCTTCATCTCTTTCGACCCCAAGACTATATAACCCGTACCTAGGGCTATGTTTAGGGTTAGCAAAGTATGAGATGAGATATTTGTGAGCTTTTCTCCTTCTACCTTCCCATTTGTGGAATCAAGACCCCTTTGGGAAGAATCCTAGTGGATTTCAAGACCTCCTCTGGGAGAAGACTATCTTCAGGACCTCATCTCCTAGGAGTGGGAAGAACTTTGCCATTGTATCTTTCCTTTGATTTTGCTTGTGACTTGTGGATCTTATTTTGCTATTCTAGTGGATGTGTGATTGGGGAATTGTTTGAGTGATTTCCTCTTTATGTTTTTTGTGAGTTTGCTCTTTTCCCCCTCCAAGTGTGAAAAGACCCCCTCTAGGATTTCATCCTATATCAAGCATCAACATGAATATCGTCATTAACATTATCTCTAGGTTCATGTTCATTACCAGATTGTGTTTCAGCATCAGAAATAGAAATATCATTGGGATTCTCAGGTGTGTCAACAACAGGTTCACTAGAGGCATGCAAAGTCCTATCATTTTTATTTTTCTTTTCTTAGAAGGACTAGGTGCATCAACATTAGTTCTTTGAGAATCTTGCTCAACTCTCTTAGGGTAGCCCTCAGGATACAAAGGTTCCTAAGTCATTTTACCCCCTCTAGTCACAACTCTAACAACATTATCATTTTTCTTATTATTTAATTCATTGAGCAAATCATCTTGTGCTTTAAGCACTTGTTCTACTTGAGTGGTAACCATAGAAGCATGTTTACTAATAAGTTTAAGTTCACCTTTAACTCTAGACATATAATCACTCAAGTGTTCAATCATATAAGCATTATGTTTCAATTGTCTACCAACATAAGCATTGAAGTCTTCTTGTTTAACAATAAAATTATCAAACTCATCCAAGCATTGGCTAGCAGACTTATTACGAGGAATATCACCTTCATCAAATCTATAGAGAGAATTTACCTTTACTACCTATGTCGGGTTATCAAGACCATGTATTTCTTCAATAGGTGGTAATTTCTTTGCCACTTGCATATCTTCAGGACTGAGAAATAGAATACCCCTTTTCTTTGGAGTTGGCTTAGGAGTTAGTTCAGGAAGTGTCCAATCATTATCATTACTCAACATATTATTCAATAGCAATTCGGCTTGATCAACAGTTCTTTCCCTGAAAACACAACCAGCACCACTATCCAGGTGGTCTCTGGAAGCATCGGTTAGTCCATTATAAAATATATCAAGTATTTCATTTTTCTTGAGAAGATGATCAGGCAAAGCATTAAGTAATAGGAGAAGCCTCCCCCAAGCTTGTGGGAGACTCTCTTCTTCCATTTGCACAAAATTATATATTTCCCTTAAGGCAACTTGTTTCTTATGAGCGGGGAAATATTTAGCAGAGAAGTAATAAATCATATCCTGGGGACTATGCACACAACCAGGATCAAGAGAGTTAAACCATATTTTAGCATCACCCTTTAATGAGAACGGAAATAACTTAAGGATATAGTAGTAACAAATTTTTTTTCCTTATTAGTGAATAGGGTGGCAATATCATTCAATTTAGTAAGATGTGCCACAACAGTTTCAGATTCAGAGCCATAAAATGGATCAGATTCAACCAAAGTAATTATATCAGGATCGACAAAGAAATCATAATCCCTATCAGAAATACAGATAGGTGAAGTAGCAAAAGCAGGGTCATATTTCATTCTAGCATTCAAAGACTTTTCTTTCAGCTTAGCTAACAGTTTCTTAAGATCGTATCTATCTTTGCAAGAAAAAAGATCTCTAGCAATTTCTTCATCCATAACATAACCCTCAGGCACATCAGGCAATTCATATCTAGGAGGAGAATCTTCATTATCACTTTCATCAATATTATCAGTTTCAATAATTTCATTGCCTCTAAACCTAGCAAGGTGTTCATCAAGAAATTCACCTAATGGCATAGTATTATCAAGCATAGAAGTAGTTTCATCATAAGCATCATGCATAGCAGAAGTGGCATCATCAATAACATGCGACATATCAGAATCAATAGTAGGTGTTGGTGTCGCGAGTTTACTCAAAACAGAAGGTGAATCAAGTGCAGAGCTAGATGGAAGTTCCTTACCTCCCCTCGTAGTTGAGGGAAAAATCTTGGTTCTTTCATCTTTCAAGTTCCTCATAGTGATCAACATATATAAATCCCAAGTGACTCAAGAATAGAGCTATGCTCCCCGGCAACGGCGCCAAAAAATAGTCTTGATAACCCACAAGTATAGCGGATCGCAACAGTTTTCGAGGGTAGAGTATTCAACCCAAATTTATTGATTCGACACGGGGGGAGCCAAAGAATATTCTCAAGTGTTAACGGTTGAGTTGTCAATTCAACCACACCTGAAAGACTTAATATCTGCAGCAAAGTATTTAGTAGCAAAGTAATATGGAAGTAGCGGTAACGGTGGCAAAATTAACAGTAGTAGTTTTTGTAGTGATTTTAATAGTGGCAACGGGAAAGTAACTAAGCAAAGATCAATATGTGAAAAGCTCATAGGCAATGGATCAATGATGGATAATTATGTCGGATGTGACTCCTCATGCAACAGTTATAACATAGGGTGACACAGAACTAGCTCCAGTTCATCAATGCAATGTAGGCATGTATTCCGGATATAGTCATAAGTGCTTATGGAAAAGAACATGCATGACATCTTTTATCCTACCCTCCCATGGCAGCGGGGTCCTATTGGAAACTAAGGGATATTAAGGCCTCCTTTTAATAGAGTACCGGAACAAAGCATTGACACTTAGTGAATACATGAACTCCTCAAACTATAGTCATCAATGGGAGTGGTCCCGATTTTTGTCACTTCGGGGTTACCGGATCATAACACATAGTAGGTGACTATTGACTTGCAAAATAGGATCAAGAACTCACATATATTCATGAAAACATAATAGGTTCAGATCTGAAATCATGGCACTCGGGCCCTAGTGACAAGCATTAAGCATAGCAAAGTCATAGCAACATCAATCTTAGAACATAATGGATACTAGGTGAGGGAGTCCTGGATTAGGGGGTCTCCGGACAGCCGGACTATCTCTATTGGCCAGACTGTTGGACTATGAAGATACAAGATTGAAGACTTCGTCTCATGTCCGGATGGGACTCTACTTGGCGTGGAAGGAAAGCTAGGCAATACGGATATGGATATCTCCTCCTTTGTAACCGACCTTGTGTAACCCTAACCCTCTCCGGGGTCTATATAAACCGAAGGGTTTTAGTCCATAGGACAACAACCATAACATACATCATACCATAGGCTAGCTTCTAGGGTTTAGCCTCTCTGATCTCATGGCAGATCTACTCTTGTACTACCCATATTATCAACATTAATCAAGCAGGACGTAGGGTTTTACCTCCATCAAGAGGGCCCGAACCTGGGTAAAACATTGTGTCCCCTGCCTCCTGTTACCATCCGGCCTAGACGCACAGTTCGGGACCCCCTACCCGAGATCCGGCGGTTTTGACACCGACATTGGTGCTTTCATTGAGAGTTCCTCTGTGTCGTCGCTGTTAGGCTTGATGGCTCCTACTATCATCGATAGCGATGCGGTCCAGGGTGAGACTTTTCTCCCCGGACAGATCTTCGTATTCGGCGGCTTTGCACTGCGGGCTAATTCGCTTGGCCATCTGGAGCAGATTGAAAGCTACGCCCCTGGCCATCAGGTCAGATTTGGAAGTTTAAACTACACAGCCGACATCCGCGGAGACTTGATCTTCGACGGATTCGAGCCACAGCCGGGCGCGCCGCACTGTCACGATGGGTATGACCAAGCTCTGCTGCCGAATAGTACCCCAGAGGCCGCGCCCACATCAGCTCTGACCCTTAGCTCGGAGCCAACTGCGCCAATCGAGGACAGGTGGTTAGACACCGCCTCAGGGTTGCAGTCTCAATGATGATCGAGCCAAACACGAGCCTAATCCTCTGCGCAGCCCGTGACTCCAAGGTGCCGGACTCTTTTTCGGACTCCGAACCAGCCGCGCCCCTGCCAATCGAATCCTATTGGGCGCTGATCATGGAATTCACCGTCGTGGATATGTTTCAGCACTCGCCCTTCGGCGACATTCTGAATTCACTAAGTTCTCTCTCTTTGTCAGGAGAGCCCTGGACGGATTATGGCCAACAGGATTGGGATGCGGACGACGAAGAAATTCGACGCCCACCCACCACCCACTTCATAGCCACTGTCGATGATTTAACCGACATGCTCGACTTCGACTCCAAAGACATCGACGGTATGGACGATGATGTAGGAGACGAACATGAACCAGCGCCTATAGGGCACTGGAAAGCCACCTCGTCATATGACATATACATGGTGGATACACCCAATGAAGGCAATGGCGACGAGATAGCGGAGGATGACCCCTGCAAGAAGGAACCCAAGCACCGATGTCAGCGGCGCCGCTCTAGGTCCCGCCAAAGCAAAAGTGGTGATACCGGCACAGGAGATAATAACACTCCGGATAGTGCCGAAGACAACAACAATCCCCTCCAGCAAGATTTAGAGCAGGAGGATGAAGGAGCCAGCTCTCCTGAGAGAGCGGTAGATGGAGAGGAGGAGGATGACAATTACATGCCCCCCTCCGAAGACGAGGCAAGCCTCGGCGACGATGAATTCGCCGTACCAGAGGATCCCGTCAAACAAGAGTGCTTCAAGCGCCGGCTTATGGCCACGGCAAATAGCTTGAAGAAAAAGCAGCAGCAGCTTCAAGCTGATCAAGATCTGCTAGCTGACAGATGGACTGAAGTCCTCGCGGCCGAGGAATATAAACTCGAGCGCCCCTCCAAGAGATACCCAAAGTGTAGGTTACTACCCCGACTAGAGGAAGAATAATATGATACGGCTGATCGGCCACCTCGTGGCCGAAATAGAGAGGCATTCCAGCCAAAAGCTCAGCCTCCACCCCGACGCCATCCAAATAAAAAGGCATGGGGAGATACGCCAGAACTGCGAGACATATTGGAGGACAAAGCAAAGCATGCCAGATTGATCTATGGATCACGAGGGCGCACTACTCTGCGAGACGATAAACGTCACGCCGGATACAGTAAAAGCAAATCCGGTCAGGCTGAACACAGCGGGCAAGACCCATTCGAGTTGCGTCGCGCCATAGCCCAATACAGAGGCCCCGCACACCCCTTATGCTTCATAGACGAAGTAATGGAACATCAATTCCCAAAAGGTTTCAAACCTGTAAATATTGAATCATACGACGGCACAACAGATCCCGCAGTATGGATTGAGGATTTCCTCCTCCACATCCACATGGCCCGCGGTGATGACTTACACGCCATCAAATACCTCCCACTAAAGCTCAAAGGACCAGCACGGCATTGGCTTAACAGCTTGCCAGCAGACTCCATTAGCTGTTGGGAAGATCTAGAAGCCGCATTCCTCGACAACTTTCAGGGCACTTATGTGCGACCACCAGACGCCGATGACTTGAGCCACATAATTCAGCAGCCAGAAGAGTCGGCCAGGCAATTCTGGACTCGGTTCCTTCCAAAGAAAAATCAAATCGTCGACTGTCTGGATGCGGAGGCCTTAGCGGCTTTCAAACACAACATCCGAGACAAGTGGCTAGCCCGGCACCTTGGTCAGGAAAAGCCGAAATCTATGGCAGCTCTCACGGCGCTCATGACCCGCTTTTGTGCGGGAGAAGACAGCTGGCTGGCTCGCAGTAATAACATATCAAAGAACCATGGTACCTCAGATACCAAGGACGGCAATAGCAGGTCACGTTGCAACAAACATAAGCGCCGCATTAACAGCGAAAATACTGAGGATACGACAGTCAATGCCGGATTCAAAGGCTCTAAACCCGGTCAGCGGAAAATCCATTCAAACAAAGTATGCCGGGTCCGTCCAGCTTGGACCGTATACTCAATCGCTCGTGTCAAATACACGCACCCCGGACAAGCCAGCCAATCACACCAACAGAGATTGTTGGGTGTTCAAACAGGCCGGCAAGTTAATTGCCGAAAACAAGGACAAGGGGCCGCATAGCAATGACGAGGAGGAGCCCCGGCAGCCGCACACTGGAGGACAGAAGAGGTTTCCCCCGCAAGTGCGGACGGTGAATATGATATACGCAACCCACATCCCCAAGAGGGAGCGGAAGCGTGCGCTCAGGGACGTATATGCGTTGGAGCCAGTCGCCCCAAAATTCAACCCTTGGTCCTCCTGTCCGATCACCTTCGATCGCAGGGATCACCCCACTAGTATCCGTCATGGCGGAATCGCCGCACTGGTCCTAGACCCAATCATTGATGGATTTTACCCCACTCGAGTCCTTATGGATGGCGGCAGCAGCCTGAACCTGCTTTATCAGGACACAGTGCACAAAATGGGTATAGACCCCTCAAGGATCAAACCCACAAAAACGACCTTTAAAGGCATCATTCCAGGTGTAGAGGCCCATTGCACAGGCTCAATTACACTGGAAGTGGTCTTCGGATCCCCGGATAACTTCCGAAGCGAAGAGTTAATCTTCGATATAGTCCCGTTCCACAGTGATTATCACGCGCTGCTCGGGCGAACTGCATTTGCTAGATTCAATGCGGTACCGCATTATGCATACCTCAAGCTCAAGGTGCCAGGACCTCGCGGAGTTATTACAGTCAATGGAAACACAGAGCGCTCCCTCCGAATAGAGGAGCACACCGCGACCCTCGCAGCAGAAGCGCAAAACAGCCTCTCAAGGCAATCAACCAGTTCGGCGCTTCAAAGCCCGGACACCTTCAAGCACGCTCGGAGCAATCGGCAAATAGACCACCTGGCGCGATCTGAGCTCACGTAGCAATACGGCGGCCGCCCCAATCCCAGCCCAGCGGTGAAACTCATGTCGCGCGTACATAATTACGCATTAAAAATACCATGGGCACAGATGGGGAGGGGGCACAACTGCGGCACGCCCCATGACGCGGCTTAAACCGCACTAGGGGCTTCCCGTTTGGTTATTTTTATTTTTTTCAGGACCTTAATCTCTGGAAACACTGTCCGGCAGCACTATTGCCGAACACATGATGCAGCAACCAAGGAGGCAGACAGCTATGTCATACCACGGAATTCCCAGGTGGATTATAGTAACGAACGAAATATTCGATTTAATATCATTCCTCAGCTTGCCCTTGGAAGGGACATAGTCCTACTCTTCTCTTATCGCGCTATCTATATCACTCTGCCTTAACGCAATTTTTTAAACAATGCATGACATTACGCCTATTATTGCATTCTTATTATATATATATATGTGTGTGTGTTCATTAATGACACCTTGCAACCATACACTTTGGTACGGCCAATACACCAGGGGCTTACGTACCCCACAATACGGTGTGAAAAGTCCAAACACTTTCACAAGTGCGGCACCCCGAACTTATAGCATTATATGCATCAGCTCCGAATCATGTCTTTGGTCAAATGTTGGGTTTGCCCGGCTCCTATGTTTTGGTACCTTACGTTCCGCTCTATCGGCTAAGGTAGCGCTAGGAGAACTACTGCGATTGTGCCCCGGTTCTGCTGGGTTCGGCACCTCAGTAGAGAAAGCTAAAACTGACTGTCATGATAAGGCGAGAGACTGGTCGCTGTTCGGCAAGGTTTTCAAGTCCCTAAAGACCTATTCCACTTAGAGCGAGGGGCCGGCCCTGTCCGGCTTAAAGACGTGTATCGCGCCCCAAATTCGGCCTTCCGAATACCAGGGGCTTCGCCGAAATTTAAAATTATAGAATTCTATGGCTAAGTGAGAGTGATAATGCATTATTAGTCTGGTTCCCTTGTTCGTTGTGCTGAGCACCTCCCTCGAAGGACCCAAACATGGGAACAAGAGTGCTCAGGTTTATCCCGAACACCCTAGCACTCGTGGCATGGGGGCAGAAGCCGAGGACTAGCCATCTCTCAGATTTGATAAACAGCCAAACAGAAGGTAATATTTTAAATTCAAACAAGTGTTGCATAGCGCATATGAAACAAGTTTTCATAAATACAGGGTAAAACGAGCAAGTCTCGCTCAAATATTACATCTTTTGAACACTCGTCCGCGATGAGACAGGCACCCGGCAGAACACCCTCGTAGTACATCTCGGGGTGGCGGTGCTCCTTGCCCTCCAGCGGCCCCTCCTTGATCAGCTTCACGGCGTCTAGCTTGACCCACTGCAATTTCACACGGGCGAAAGCCGGCGTACACCCTCAATGCCGACAGATCGCTTAACGGCCTCCAACCACGGGTAGGCATCCACAAGCCACCTCACTAGGCCGAAGAAGTTGTTCGGAAGGGCGTCGCCAGGCCACAGCCGTACTATAAAGCTCTTCATGGCCCGGTCGGCCGCCTTATGTAGCTCGACCATCTGCTTCAGCTGGTCGCTCATTGGCACCGGGTGTTCGGCCTCAGCATACTGAAACCAGAACAGCTTCTCCGTTGAGCTTCCATCCTCGGCCTAGTAAAATTGTGCGGCATCGGACACACTGCGGGGCAAATCTGCGAATGCTCCTAGAGAGCTCCGGATTCGGGTAAGTAATCGGTAATTTACTTTTACATGCTTGCTTTGCATATAGAAAGCCTTACCCACCGCTATCTTCTTCATCGCATCGATCTCTTGGAGGGTCTTTTGGGCTTCGGCCTTGGCACTTTTTGCACTCTCGAGGGCCGCGGCAAGCTCGAACTCCCGCGTCTTTGAGTCAAGCTCCAATGCCTCGTGCTTCGCCACGAGAGCCTAGAGCTCTTGCGGCACCTCGCCCACCCGAGCCTCGTGCTTCTCTCACTCGGTGTGCTCCTTGGCCGCTTTATCTTCGTCCTTGGTTAGCGCTTGCTTCAAGGTCACCACCTCGGTCGTGGCCCCTGGCAAACATACGATGATCCTATCATTTTGCAATCGCGTCCTCTTTTATATATACATATCTATAGACAGGGTATTACTTACCCTTGTTCTCCTCGAGCTGCCTCTTGGCAAGGCCGAGCTCTTTCATGGACCCCTCGAGGTCCTGCTTCAGTACGGCGACCTCCGCAGTCAGTGCGGCGGACGCCAGCAGCGAAGCCTGCATATGCATATTGACATACTTATATTAGACTCCTGCGATATTATTTGATCCTCTGCTCGGATTTTCTTTGTGAACACCGAACAAAGCATCAGGGGCTACTATCTACGCAGTAATATTTCTACTACATTTTAAAACACTTACCTCAAAGCCTGTTAGAAGGCTGGCACAGGCTTCAGTCAATCCGCTCTTGGCAGACTGAACCTTCTGGATCACCGCACTCATGATAGTGCGGTGCTCCTCGTCGATGGAAGCGCTGTGAAGCGCTTCCAGCAGATTGTCCGGCGCCTCTGGATGGACAGAGGTCACCGGTAGAGGCGTCTTGCCCCTCTTAGGAGGAGGCCGCCTGCCCGAGCCTGGAACCGCTGGAGGTTCCGGCACGGTGTTCGGCTGAGGGCCGAACTCGGAGCTCTCAGGGGCCCCGTCCCCTTGGCTCCCGGAGTCCGGAAGGTCGCCTTGAGGCGCCTCCAGGACTGTCTCCCCTCGACCCGGTGCCTCTTGAGAGAGCACCTCGGCATCGTCAGCAGGATGAGGGGAGGTGGCGGTCGGGACTGGATCGCTATCCATGTCCGACGAGCCCAGGGAGCCGTCCGATGATACATCGATACTGGCTCGTGGCGGCCTGCATAATTATGTTCGGCGTTAGGAAAAATAGTGCGACAAAGGAATTCTATGAGTTACTCTGGTATCCGAATACTTACGATCTCCCCGGGCTTGGCCCTGGGCAACCACTCGTCTTCACCCTCGTCGGCGGCGGTGGAACTGTCTAGAAGGAGAGTCCTCCCCTTCTTGGACCCTTCGGCCTCCCTAGTTGGGGCGGCCTTCCTTTTCTTGTCTCCCCCACCTGGAGGGGGAGCATCTTCTTCTTCCTCCTCGTCTTCGGGGGAGGAGTGTGCCGCAGAGTTATCAGACGATGAGTCCGGTAACACCTGGTGCCCGGAACTCTTTCGGGTTCCCTTGGCCTTCTTGGTCTTCTCCGGCACCTTGTAAGGAGCCAGAGTCAGCATCTCCGTCAGGAGAGCGCCCGCAGTATCTTCAGGCAAAGGGGCCGGGCAGTTAATCTGCCCCGACATCTCCACCCAGTCCTGTCAAAGGCATGGAGATTAGATCCCGCACATAATTAAGCTAGGGAAAATAAATGTCCTACGGGACGTATTGAACTCACCGAATGCGCTAGGCGCTTTGCGCTTAGTCCGCGGTCCTCGGCAAGAGAAGGAGGGACCTCGGCGCCCTTGAACAGCACCTTCCAGACGTCCTTGTGCGTCGCATCAAAGAGCTCACTCAGAGTCTGGTGCCGGGCCAGTCGAACTCCCACAAGGTAAAATCCCGTTGTTGACACGGGAGGATCCGGCGGATGAGCATAACTTGGACTATGTTGACAAGCTTGAGCTTCTTGCTCGCCATACTCCGGATACATTTCTGGAGTCCATCCAGCTCCACCGACGGACCCAACGACAAGCCCTTCTCTTTCCAGGAAGTGAGACGTGTAGGGAATCCGGATCGAAACTCGGGGGCTGCCACCCATTTGGTGTCGCGCGGCTCGGTGATGTAGAACCGCGCTGATTGCCATCCCTTTATTGTCCCCACGAAGGAGCCTTCGAGCCATATAACGTTGGGCATCTTGCCCACCATGGCTCCGCCGCATTCTGCTTCTTGGCCTCATACCACCTTCGTCTTGATATTGAAGGTCTTTAACCACAGGTCGAAGTGGGGCCAGATGCGGAGGAAAGCCTCACACACGACGATGAACGCCGAAATGTTGAGGATGAAGTTCGGGGCCAGATCATGAAAGTCCAGCCCATAGTAGAACATGAGACCATGGTGGAATAGATGGAGGGGAAACCCTAGTCCTCGGAGGAAGTGGTGAAGGAAAACTACCCTCTCGTGAGGTTCCGGGGTAGGGACGATCTGCCCCGCAGCGGGCAGCCGATGCGCGATGTTCGCGGCTAAGTATCCGACTCCGCGTAGCTTCTTGATGTCTCCCTCCGTGACGGAGGAGACCATCCACCTGCATCCCGCTCCGGACATGGTTGGAGAAGGTTGAGGTGGGAAGTGCAGACTTGGGCGCTAGAGCTCGAGTGTGCGAAAACGGATGAGCAAAGGAGGAAGAAGGCGTGGATAGAAAGGTGAATCCTTATCCCTTTATATGGGCGGACGAAGCTAAGCGTCCCCACTTGCCTGGTAAAACTCGCTTATCCCCCAAGCGCCGTAATTGATGGCGCGGTTGGGTTACCCACGCCCGTATTGATGAGAATCATGTAATAAGGGGACACGATCTCTGCTTTGACAAGGCGTGTTGAAAAACTGCCTCGCGTTATGTGCGGGGCTGGTTAAAGGAAACGGTTCGAATAATCACCGGGCCATGACATAACGTCATGCTGCCAAAACAAGCCTGCAAATTAGATCTGCGAAAATATTATTCTCTCTACGGTGGTATGTGGAACTTATTTTGCAGGGTCAGACACTATCCTCGTATTCAAATTCTTCTGTGATGTATTCGGAGAAGGAACCCGCCTTGCAATGCCGAAGACAATACTGCGTGCCGGACTCATCGTCATTGAAGCCTGGTTCTGGGGCTACTGAGGGAGTCCTGGATTAGGGGGTCTCCGGACAGCCAGACTATCTCTATTGGCCGGACTGTTGGACTATGAAGATACAAGATTGAAGACTTTGTCTCGTGTCCGGATGGTACTCTACTTGGCGCAGAAGGCAAGCTAGGCAATACGGATATGGATATCTCCTCCTTTGTAACCGACCTTGTGTAACCCTAACCCTCTCCAGTGTCTATATAAACCGAAGGGTTTTAGTCCGTAGGACAACAACCATAACATACAATCATACCATAGGCTAGCTTCTAGGGTTTAGCCTCTCTGATCTCGTGGTAGATCTACTCTTGTACTACCCATATTATAAACATTAATCAAGCAGGACGTAAGGTTTTACCTCCATCAAGAGGGCTCGAACCTAGGTAAAACATTGTGTCCCCTGCCTCCTATTACCATCCGGCCTAGATGCACAATTCGGGACCCCCTACCCGAGAGCCGCCGGTTTTGACACCGACACTAGGGATTAAACCCTAACAAAACTAACTCAATTACATGATAAATCTCATCCAACCCATCACTGTCCAGCAAGCCTATGATGGAATTACTCACGCACGGCGGTAAGCATCATGAAATTGGTGATGGAGGAAGGTTCATGATGACAATGGCGATGGATTCCCCTCTCCGGAGCCCCGAATGGACTCCAGATCAGCCCTCCCAAGAGAGATTAGGGCTTGGCGGTGGCTCCATATCATAAAACGCGATGAGTTCTTCTCTCTTATTTTTTTCTCCCTAAACGTGAATATATAGAGTTGGAGTTGACGTCGGTGGAGCCTCAGGGGGGCCACGAGGTAGGGGGGTGCCCTGCACCCTTATGGACAGGGTGTGGGCCCCCTGGTGTTCATTCTTTCGCCAGTATTTTTTATTTATTCCAAAACGTGTCTCCATTGATTTTCAGGTCATTCCGAGAACTTTTATTTCTGCACAAAAATAACACCATGGCAATTCTGCTGAAAACAGCGTCAGTCCGGGTTAGTTCCATTCAAATCATGCAAGTTAGAGTCCAAAACAAGGTCAGCAGTGTTTGGAAAAGTAGATACGATGGAGATGTATCACGTACCGCGCGCCTGGCTTCTCAATCTGTCGAAGTCTTCTGTGGCCTCCTAGGAGGAGCTGCGAGGCCTTTTCATTGCACACTTCACGGCACCACCGCCCCACACCGTCACAGCCCTCCTCGGCGATTCTCAGGCGCCACCATTGGACCACCATATCAAGCAGTTCTTTCGTCAAGCAGGTGCCGCATAAGCGCGACAGGGAGCTCCTCCGGGGTGGGCGGCACCTAAGGCCGACCTCACCTTTGACTCGAGAGACCATCCAGTGACCACCGCAGGCGCAGGTGCGCTCCCGATGCTCTGCACCCCCACCATGTGTAATGTGGCGGTAACCAAGACCCTCATCGACGGCGGGGCCGGGCTCAACGTGCTCTTTGTGGAAGCTTTTGGCTTGCTCCATGTGTCACACGGCCGGCTCCGCCCCAGCAAGCCATTCTCTGGGGTCGTCAACGGCTCCACCAGCCCCCTGGGGCGAATCCGCCTCCCCGTCACCTTCGGTACCCGCGAAAACTACCGCATCGAGCTCATCGACTTCGACATCGCCTGTATCGACCTCCCGTACAACGCCATCCTCGGGTACCCGGCCCTGGCCAAGTTCATGGCAGCGACTCACCCCGCCTACAACCTCAGGCCAGGGAGCAGCGGCGTCCTCACCATGGCCGGGGACACCAAGGAGGCACTGATGGCTCTCAAGCTCGCCTTCAGGGCCGCGGCTGCCGCGCGGCCAAAAGCAGGAGAGGTCCCAGAAGCCCTGGGGGCTACGCTGACGAAGAAGAAGCAGCTGTTTTCTCGGGACCAGATAGAAACGAAGCAGGTACCAGTCAACCAAGATGGGTCATCAGGAGCCACCTTCACCATAGGTGCCAACCTCGCCCAAGACCAAGAAAGGGCGCTAGTCGATTTCTTACGCGCAAACAAGGAGGTGTTTGCATGGAAGCCCAAGGACCTGGCCGGAGTGCCGAGGGGGGTGATCGAGCATTACCTCATTGTGTGCCCCAATGTATGCCTGGTGAAGCAGAAGGCACGACGGCAGTCCGTAGAGAAGCAGTTGTTCATTGTCCAAGAAACCCGCAAGCTGCAAGACGCTGGTGTCATCCGGGAGGTGCGGTACCCAGAATGGTTGGCGAACCCGGTCATGGTACCTAAAAAAGGCAAGAAGGAATGCAACTGTGTCGACTTCACCAACCTCAACAAGGCGTGTTCTCAAGACCCCTTCCCACTGCCGCGCATCGACCAGATCATTGACTCCACTGCCGAATGCGACCTGCTATGCTTCCTGGATGCATGTAGGGTATCACCAAATCAAGATGTTAGTGCAGGATGTCGAGAAGACGGCCTTCTGACCCCGTGTGGGGTGTACTGCTACACCTGCATGGCTTTTGGGCTGCACAACACCGGGGCAACCTTCTAATGGCGCATGCACATTACTCCAGGCCAACAGCTCGGGAGGAACGCTGAGGCCTACGTCGATGACATAGTGGTGAAATCTCGAGAGGCAAGGACCCTCATCAAGGACCTGGAAGAGATGTTCGCCAGCCTGCGCGAGGTGGACCTGCAGCTCAATCCGGAGAAATGTGTGTTTAGCGTCCCCTCCGGCAAGCTGTTGGGCTTTTTGGTGTCACATAGGGGGATCGAGGCAAATCCGGAGAATGTCAAGGCAATAGAAAGGATGAGTCCGCCACAGACTTCAGGAAATGCAGAAGCTGGTGGGCTGTGTGACGTCGCTAGGGCGCTTCATCTCCAAGCTGGGGGAGCACCCTCTCCCATTCTTAAAAATGATGAAGAAGAAGGGGCCGTTTGAGTGGACTCCGGAGGCTGACGCGGCATTTCAAGATCTCAAGAGATATCTCACCAGCCCACCAGTGATGGTGGCACCACGCCCCCTGGAGCCCCTAGTGCTTTACCTGGCCACCACACCTCACTCCGCCAACGAGCGCTAGTGGCAGTCCGGGAGGAGCACCAAACCAAGGGCCTATCGGGCAATGCCCCACGGCAGGACAAGGCAACGCAGCTTCGGGACGGCGTCCCTGAAGCCTCGACGACACCAACGGATGACCTGGCTCCACAAGATGGCGCTCATGATGCCGCAGTTGCCCTGATAGGTGACCAAACTCCTGAGGTCCTCCAGCCTCAGGAGGATTCGGGCCCGCCATTACTTCCGCCCTTGTCGAGCACCCAGTGTACTTGGTCAACACGGTACTGCGGGACGCACGGGCACGCTACCCCATGCCGCAAAAGCTCTTTCTCGCTCTCCTCGTCGCTTCGCGCAAGCTGCGCCACTACTTCCAAGGGCACCCCATCAAGGTCGTTTCGGCCTACCCGCTGGCGAAGGTACTCCGTAGCCCCAACGCTGCAGGTAGAGACGCCGAATGGAACATCGAGCTACAGGCATTTCAGCTAGAGTTCAGCACCACCATGGTCATCAAGGGGGCTGCGCTCACCGACTTTGTGGCAGAGTGGACTGATGCCCCAGGGCCAGAGGCAGGTGAGGACCGGACGCTCTCACCAGGGGACAAAGCACCAGATGGCTGGGTCATGTACTTCGACGGCGCGCTCGCACGACAGGGCGCGGGGGCTGGAGCTGTGCTCGTTTTTCCTACTCGAGACAAGCTCTACTACGTCGTGCAACTCTGCTTCCAACACGACGAAAAGGTCAACAACAACATCACGGAGTATGAAGGCTTGATCGCCGGCCTCAAGGCTGCAGGTGCTTTGGGCGTGAAGCACCTCACCATCAAAGGCGACTCCCAGCTCCTCGTCAACTTCTCCAACAAAGTGTACGAGCCGAAGGATGAACACATGGAGGCATACCTGGCGGAGGTACACAAGATGGAGAAGCAATTCCTGGGCCTGCAGCTGTAGCAAGTGCCCCGCGGCATGAACAAGGAAGCCGACGATATTGCCAAGAGGACATCCAAGCGCCAGCCTCAGGAGCCCAGTGTCTTCGAAGAATGGATCTTCAAGCCCTCAGCAGCCCCTCGTGTTGCGGAGCCAGCACTGCCTCAGGAGGAGCTCCCGCTAGCACTGACCTCGGGAGCCCCGGCATGTGGCCTATCCTTAGGAGCGCGCCTGCTCCTTGCACTTGAGCCTCGGGAGGGGTGCTGGACCGAAGAATTCAAGGCGTACTTGCTTCAGGGAACCCTGCTGGAGAAGGAAGAAGACACCGAACGAGTAGCTCGGCAGGCCACAGCCTACTGCATTCTGGACGGTGAGCTTTACCGAAAATGACCAAATGATGTCCTTGCGATGCATCTCCAGGGAATAGGGGCACGAGCTGTTAGCCGACATACACGGCGGAGACTACAGGCATCATTCATCATCACGCACCCTCATGGGCAAGGCGTTCCACTGCGTATTCTACTGGCTCACGGCGCTCACCGACACGGCCGAGCTAGTGAGATCATGTGAAGCCTGCCAGTTCCACGCTGTTGGTTCTATATACGGCATATCTTCTAGTAGGGGTCCTAAGCTAGGCATCTTGGAGCGATGGTAACATGGACACAATATGTTACCCAGGTATGGGCCCTCTTGATGGAGGTAAAACCCTACGTCCTGCTTTTGATTGTATTCATATGGGGTGTAGTACAGAGTACATGTATCTACCACGAGGTTGTTCTAATAAATATTAGATTGTTTATTGACTAGCCTAGCCTCGGCTTATATATGCACCGTAGGCCTAGGGTTTAGAGGAGTCCTTGTCTTGTGCGCCAAGTCTTGTGGAATCCTCCTTGTATTCGGCATGGGCTGCCCGAAGTGGCCCATTAGTGAATCATCATGGGGGTCCTTAGCCCGACCCACTAGTCGGAAGACGACGTGGTGAGTACCTCCTAGTACAGGACACTGTCAGTAGCCCCCTGAACCGGTCTTCAAGTTGGAGATGCTCTTCGATTCTTCCGAACTATTCGTCATCTTCAGGCGTCGGTCTTGGAAACTGGTTCAACAAATCTTCTCATCTTCGATCTTGAGGATCGCCAAAGTGAATCCGAAGAGTTTACACGTTGGGTATCTGAGGAGACCCTTTAAGTTTTCGGCCTTTAGCAATGCCTTATTGTTTTTTACGCCACACCTCGAGTTTGAAGTTGTTCCCGTGTGGCGGTGTCCTCTTGCGAACGAGCTCCAAGGCTGGACTGTATCCAGGCTCTAATGTCGGACTGCATCCGAGGTGTCTTTTTGCAGCCGAGCTCCAACGTCGGTCTGCATCCGAGCTCCAATGCCGGAGAGTATCCGAGCTCCAACGTCGGACTATATCCGAGGTGTCATAGATCACCTTGGCTCAAAAAAGTCGAAGAAGTTTAGCCAAGCTTAATGTCGGAAATGCCCTCTATAGAGCCAGTCACATGCATCCGAGCTTTATGTCGGATTGCTTCCGAGGTGATGCACCACCTTGGGCTTGGATTGTTTGCGGATTTTATTTCCGATTGATGCAATTTATTTACTAATGAGATATTTAGCCAGTAGCCCACAAGGTGTGTGTGTCGGCCTAAAACCCGAGATGGACATTAGAGGAGATAGTGATTGGCAGACGGTCCCTTGAGAGAGGGTCTCGAGAAGTCATCGTAATATATTGGCTTGACGTCGAATAGGTCCTAGATAGTTCCTATTGTTATCCGAAGATGCATTTTCCCATAGTTTGGTCAAGCCGAACACTGAGCACTTTGAATTTTATGTATTGAATAGGCAATGCAGTAGCCCCCGAGACACTGGTCGGGTGGCAACACCAGATCAGGGGATCGATGTGCCCCTTTAATATTAGTAAATGATAAGCCCAAAGCCCAGTAGCCCCCGAGCCTTAATGTGGGCACAAGTGGCCGAATTAAGGATCGATATTTGGAGTAAAATCGCAAATTATGTGTAATGATTCTATGTATCCAAGTACTCTACATTATTAATGCTCGGATCCGCACTATACAAAACTTTGTTGATCGGCCATCGGCCTCAACCTCCTCAGCCAGTATCCGGGGAGTGTTTGTCCCACTTTATAAAGCCTTTATGAGGGCAAAGATTTATGACAAACAAGGCAATCCGGCCATATGAATTTATAAACAAAGGTATGCGGAGAGAATGTTATATTAGTCCACCATATCTACCTATGGATTGAGTAAGATCCTTCAAGTAAGTTGTCATTGTTGCAAGCAATAAAAATTGCTCTCTAAATATGTATGATTTATTAGTGTGGAGAAAATAAGCTTTATACGATCTTGTGGTGTGGAAGAAATAAAAGTGACGGACTGCATAATAAAGGTCCATATCACAAGTGGCAATATAAAGTGATGTTCTTTCGCATTAAGATTTTGTGCATATAACCATAAAAGCACATGACAACCTCTGCTTCCCTCTGCGAAGGGCCTATCTTTTATTTTTGTCTTATACTTCATACAAGAGTCATGGTGATCTTCACCTTTCCTTTTTACATTTTATCCTTTGGCAAGCACAATGTGTGGGAAAGATCCTAATATATATATATTGCTAATTGGATGTGAGTTTTCACGAACTATTATTGTTGACATTACCCTTGAGGTAAGAGGTTGGGAGGCAAAACTATAAGCCCCTATCTTTCTCTGTGTCCGACTAAAACTTCATACCCATAAATATTGCGTGAGTGTTAGCAATTGGGAAAGACTAAATGATGGCCGAGTATGTGGACTTGCTGAAAAGCTCTTATATTGACTCTTTCTGATGTTATGATAAATTGCAATTGCTTCAATGACTGAGAAGTTTGTTAGTTTTCAATGAAGTTTCTGATTCATACCTGAAATTGTGAATGAATTGTTACTTTAGCATAAGAAATCATATGACAATATTTATATATGTTGTTGTCCCAAGAATGATCATGATGCCTTCATGTACGTATTTTATTTTATCGACACCTCTATCTCTAAACATGTGGACATATTTTTCGATGTCGCCTTCCGCTTGAGGACAAGCGAGGTCTAAGCTTGGGGGAGTTGATACGTCCATTTTGCATCATGCTTTTATATTGATATTTATTGCATTATGGGCTGTTATTACACATTATGTCACAATACTTATGCCTATTCTCTCTTATTTTACAAGGTTTACATGAAGAGGGAGAATGCCGGCAGCGGGAATTCTGGGCTGGAAAAGGAGAAAATATTAGAGACCTATTATGCACAACTCCAAAAGTCCTGAAACTTCACGGGAGCACGTTTTAGAATATATAAAAAATATTGGGCGAAAGAAGTACCAGAGGGGGGCCACCCACCATCCACGAGGGTGGGGGCGCGCCCTACCCCCTGGGCGCGCCCCCTGCCTCGTGGGCCCCCTGGCAGCCCTCTGATGCCCATATTTGGCTATATGGAGTCTTTCGTCAAGGAAAAAATCATAAGCCAGCTCACGGGACGAAACTCCGCCGCCACTAGGCGGAACCAATCTAGGGCTCCGGCAGAGCTGTTCTGCCGGGGAAACTTCCCTCCGAAAGGGGGAAATATCACCATCATCATCACCATCAATCCTCTCATCGGGAGGGGGTCAATCTTCATTAACATCTTCACCAGCACCATCTCATCTCAAACCCTAGTTCATCTCTTGTATCCAATCTTTGTCTCAAAACCTCAGATTGGTACCTATGGGTTGCTAGTAGTGTTGATTACTCGTAGTTGATGCTAGTTAGTTTATTCGGTTGAAGATCATATGTTCAGATCCTTTATGCATATTAAAACCCCTCTGATTATGAACATGAATATGATTTGTGAGTAGTTACGTTTGTTCCTGAGGACATGGGAGAAGTCTTGCTATAAGTAGTCATGTGAATTTGGTATTCGTTCGATATTTTGATGAGATGTATGTTGTCTTTCCTCTAGTGCTGTCATGTGAATGTCGACTACATGAGACTTCACCATTGTTTGGGCCTAGGGGAAGGCATTGGGGAGTAAGTAGATGATGGGTTGCTAGAGTGACAGAAGCTTAAACCCTAGTTTATGAGTTGCTTCGTAAGGGGCTGATTTGGATCCATATGTTTCATGTTATGGTTAGGTTTACCTTAATACTTCTTTTGTAGTTGCGGATGCTTGCAATAGGGGTTAATCATAAGTGGGATGCTTGTCCAAGGAAGGGCAGTACCCAAGCACCAGTCCACCCACATATCAAATTATCAAAGTACCGAACGTGAATCATATGAACGTGATGAAAACTAGCTTGACAATAATTCCCATGTGTCCTCGGGAGCGCTCTCCTTTATATAAGAGTTTGTCCAGGCTTGTCCTTTGCTACAAAAAGGATTGGGCCATCTTGCTGCACCTTATTTACTTTTATTACTTGTTACCCGTTACAAATTATCTTATCACAAAACTATCTGTTACCGATAATTTTAGTGCTAGCAGAGAATATCTTACTGGAAATTGCTTATCATTTCCTTCTGCTTCTCGTTGGATTCGACACTCTTACTTATCGAAAGGACAAAGCTAAATCCCCTATACTTGTGGGTCATCAATGGTCTCATGGACGCATTTTATTTTGTTGAGTCATTTTGACGTGCATCGCTATGTATTCACAGCAATCATAATATTGCTCTGTTTATTGCTCTATTTCAATGTGTGTACACTGTTTTCCATTCTTATATGTTCCGTTTCAATGTGTGTACACATGCTTTCCATTCTGTATATGTGGATGATAATAGCTAGATACAAATTAGTATACGAAAACAGATAGAAAATGGAATTCATAGTATATATTAATTGTTCATTAGTTCATCACAGAATATATATATATATAATACCATCACATATACGTGATGATACTTAACTACTGGGTACAATGCATAAAATTGAAAAGGAACAACACTAAAACTAATAATCCCTCCTAGGGCCAGTATTCCGGCAGCCCCTCGCCAGCAGCTCCCTGGTGCGCGGCGTCTTCCCAGCGCGGAGGTAGTACTCCACCTCCTCCGCCTCGCAGTGTGTGACGTACCAATCTTCCTCTTATTGGTGGACGAGCGCGAACAATCTTGCCATTTCGTTGGGCGCCCACCGAAGCTCCTCGTCGATGGCACGCTGGAGCTTATTGGCCTACCTCCACACAGTGATGAGGCGCCTAGCGCCTTTGACCTTCCTCACGAAGTACCCGTCTTCATACACCTCCTCCGCACGACGACGCGCCCGCCCCCAAAGCTCCACCGCCTCCTTTTTCTAGGAGGCGTCACGGGCTTCACAGGCCGCCTGGTACCTGGCTTCCTCCTCCGCCATCTCCTTCTTGAACGCAACTTTCCTGGCTTTCTCAGCCGGAGGCAGTGACTTCCACAGACAAAGTTGTACTGGCCCCAAAACCACTCCAAAGTTGGGGGGTCCGGCGCAACCTCATCTGGTGGCGCGTAGGGGTCCTACTCGTCGCTGCTCTTCGACTAAGCGTTCTCGGGGGTGGCGCCTCCTCGTCGACGTGTAGGCAGATCGGTGACTCCATGGCAGAGATTTGAGAGAGAGAGAGAAAGAGAGATAGAGAGAGAGGGCGAGCGAGGGGAGGATGTAGATGAGAATGCAGGCAGGACGACGTGAGCAAGGTAGTATTTATTGGCGGCCAGAATCTAGATCGACGGAAAGAGTACACATGTCGGTCCCCGGAATTTACGAGTACTATATTTTGAATTACACAAGATTCCCTTAGCAAAAGCCGTGTGTGAACTTAATAGCTGACTGGTAGCAATACAGAACCGTGTCTGATTAATAACCCGCGCCACTCACCTTCCAAACCTCGAGGCGTGAAATAGAGTGCCAATCATGTGGGGCCTGGTTGTCTTGCCAGATCTTTACATTTTCTATTTTGAACACCAGATATTTACATCGTCTGATCATTTTTTTAATTTTTTGGAATTTAAATGTCATGGCACTCCATGCATGTGTCCAAGCCGTTATGGTTAGCCGCTGCATGTAGACATAGTTCAAATTTGGATTATGGTCATTAAATGGCTAGAAAATCACTTATATGTCTTAAAAAGGTCAAATGACCCCTGAAATTTTCCAAATTTTGACATAACAGCTGTATTAGTGCATGTTAACTAGAGAAAAAAATTTAAGCCCATAACAGGAAGCTATCGTCAATTCATCATCGAACATGCATTGCTCCCTCTCGGAACCACGAGCCTTCTAGTGAGTTGCTCCGTTTTGTGAGGTGTGTGTGTCCAAACTTTCGTCAAACAGGCCAATTTTTTTACCACGTCATCTTGGTGGCATGACATTACGTCAAGCAAGGTATCATGTGTTTTTGATCATTTTTTAATATTCGGGAATTTAAATGGCATGGCACTCCATGCATGTGTCTACCCCGTGACACCAATATGTTTGAAAATTCCTTCCAATCTACTGCACATCGAATTAACTCGCACACAAGTACACAAAAAATGATTTTTCAAACCGTTATGGTTAGCCGTTGCATGTAGATGTAGTTCAAATTTGAATTACGATCATTAAATGGCTAGAAAAACACTTAAATGTCTTTAAAAGGTCAAATGACCCCTAGAATTTTCCAAATTTTCACATTACAATTGTATTAGTGCATGTTAAATATAAAAAAAATTCAAGCCCATAAGAGGAAGCTATCTCATGTTCGTCATCAAACATTCATTGTTCCCTCTCGGAAACACGAGCCTTCTAGTGAGTTGCTCCGGTTTGTAAGGGGTGTGTATCCAAACTTTTGTCAAACATGCCAATTTTTTTACCACATCATCTTGATGGCATGACATTACGTCAAGCAATGTTTCATGTGTTTCTGATCTTTTAAAAAAATCAAATTTAAATGCCATGGTACTCGATGCATGTGTCCAGGCTGTGACACCAATATGTTTGAAAATTTCTTCCAATTTACTGCACAGGGAATTAACTCGCACACAAGTAAACAAATATGATTTTTCAAACTATTATGGTTAGCCGTTGCATGTAGATGTAGTTCAAATTTGAACTGCGGTCATTAAATGGCTAGAAAATCACTTAAATGTCTTTAAAAGGACAAATGACCCCTGCAATTTTCCAAATTTCCAAATGACAGTTGTATTAGTGCAGGTTAACTGTAGAAAAATTTAGAAGGCCGTAAGAGGAAGCTATCTCCTGTTCGTCATCAAACATGCATTGTTCCCTCCCAGAACCACGAGCCTTCTAGTGAGTTGCTCCAGTTTGTGAGGGGTTTGTATCCAAGCTTTCATCAAGTAGGCCAATATTTTTACCACATCATCTTGGTGGCATGACATTACGTCAAGCAAGGTTTCATGTGTTTCTGATGTTTTTTTATTTTTTTGAATTTAAATGCCATGGCACTCAATGCTTGTGTCTAGGCCGTGACACCAATATGTTTGAAAATTCCTTCCAATTTACTGCACATTGAATTAACTTGCACCCAAGTACACAAATATGATTTTTCCAACCGCTATGGTTAGCCTTTGCATGTAGATGTAATTCAAATTTGAATTACGGTCATTAAATGGCTAAAAAATCACTTAATTGTCTTTAAAAGGTCAAATGACCACTGGAATTTTCCAAATTTTCAAATGATAGTTGTATTAGTACACGTTAACTGTAGAACAAATTTGAAGGCCGTAAGAGGAAGCTATCACTTGTTCGTCATCAAACATGCATTGTTCCCTCTCGGAGCCGCGAGCCTTCTAGTGAGTTGCTCCAGTTTGTGAGGGGGTGTGTCCAAACTTTCGTCAAACATGCCAAAATTTTACCATATCATATTGGTGGCATGACATTACATCAATCAAGGTATCATGTGTTTTTGATCATTTTTTTAACTTTTTGGAATTTAAATGCCATGGCACTCCATGCATGTGTCTAGGCCATGACACCAATATGTTGGAAAATTCCTTCCAATCTACTGCACATGGAATTAACTTGCACACAAGTACATAAAAATATGATTTTTCAAACCGTTATGGTTAGCCGTTACATGTAGATGTATTTCAAATTTGAATTACGGTCATTAAATGGCTAGAAAACCACATAAATGTCTTTAAAAGGTCAAATGACCCCTAGAATTTTCCAAAATTTCACATGACAGTTGTATTAGTGCACGTTAACTGTAGAAATTTTTTGAAACCCACAAGAGGAAGCTATCTCCTGTTCGTCATCAAACTTTTATTATTCCCTCTTGGAACCACGAGCCTTCTAGTGAGTTGCTCCGGTTTGTGAGGGGTGTGTGTCCAAACTTTCGTCAAACATGCCAATTTTTTTACCACATCATCTTGGTGGCATGAAATTACGTCAAGCAAGGTTTCATGTGTTTCTGATCTTTAAAAAAATGAATTTAAATGCCATGGTACTCGATGCATGTGTTCAGGCCATGACACCAATATGTTTAAAAATTCCTTCCAATTTACTGCACAGGGAATTAAATCGCACACAAGTACACAAATATGATTTTTCAAACCGTTATGGTTAGCTGTTGCATGTAGATGTAGTTCAAATTTGAATTACGGTCATTAAATGGCTAGAAAATCACTTAAATGTCTTTAAAAGGTCAAATGAGCCCTGGAATTTTCCAAATTTCAAATGACAGTTGTATTAGTGCACGTTAACTATAGAAAATTTTAGAGGGCCGTAAGAGGAAGCTATCTCCTATTTGTCATCAAGCATGCATTGTTCCCTCCGGAGCCACGAGCCTTCTAGTGAGTTGCTCCGGTTTGTGAGGGGTGTGTATCCAAACTTTCGTCAAGCAGGACAATTTTTTTACCACATCATCTTGGTGGCATGACATTGCGACAAGCAAGGTTTTATGTGTTTCTGATTTTTTTTTTTGGAATTTAAATGCCATGGCACTCAATGCTTGTGTACAGGCCGTGACACCAATATGTTTGAAAATTCCTTCCAATTTACTGCACATTGAATTAACTTGCACCCAAGTGCACAAATATGATTTTTCAAACTGCTATGGTTAGCTGTTGCATGTAGATGTAGTTCAAATTTGAATTACAGTCATTAAATGGCTAGAAAATTACTTAATTGTCTTTAAAAGGTCAAATGACCACTGGAATTTTCCAAATTTTCGAATGACAGTTGTATTAGTACATGTTAACTGTAGAAAAATTTTGAATGACGTAAGAGGAAGCCATCGCCTGTTCGTCATCAAAAATGCATTGTTCCCTTTCGGAGCCATGAGCCTTCTAGTGAGTTGCTCCGGTTTGTGAGGGGTGTGTGTCCAAACTTTCGTCAAACATGCCAAAAAAATTACCACATCATCTTGGTGGCATGACATTACATCAATCAAGATTTCATGTGTTTTTGATCTTTTTTTAACATTCTGGAATTTAAATGCCATGGCACTCCATACATGTGTCCAGGCCGTGACACCAATATGTTTGAAAATTCCTTCCAATCTATTGCACATGGAATTAAATAGCACACAAGTACACAAAAATATGATTTTTCAAACCGTTATGGTTTGCCGTTGCATGTAGATGTAGTTCAAATTTGAATTACGGTCATTAAATGGCTAGAAATTGTGGATTATCATCAGAGAGGATTTCTACAAAGCTTGATGGCCTAGACGGATTTAGTGTTTCCCCAAAGCTTGTTGTTCTATCATCAGAGAGGATTTCTACAAATTGTTCTCTGGATTCCATTATGGGTTCATCACTCTCATTCCTAAGGTGAATGCCCCGGCATCTATTAATGATTACAGGCCGATCACACTGCTGAATTGTTGTCTGAAAGTCATCACAAAATTACTCGCTAACCGACTGCAAAAGATAATCTTGAAGCTCATTCACCGTAACCAATATGGTTTCATCAAAGGGCGCTTAATACAGGACTGGCTTGCGTGGGCTTTCGAGTACATACATCAATGTCAAGCCTCTAAACGGGAAATTGTCTTACTCAAATTAGACTTTGCCAAGGCGTTTGATACAAATGATCATTCGGCAATGTTGAATATCATGAAACATATGGGATTCACTGACAAATGGATTGGCTGGATCCAATGCATCTCCTCATCGGGGAAATCCTCAGTACTCCTAAATGGAATTCCCGGCCAGCAATTCCCATGTTGATGTGGGGTTAGACAGGGGGGCCTTTGTCACCACTCATCTTTGTCCTCGCAGCCGATCTTCTTTAGTTAGCGATCAATGATGCCTTCAGAAAGAACCTACTCGAGCTCCCAATGTAGGCTCCTGGAAACACGGACTACCCTGTTATACAGTATGCTAACGGCATGATCATCATGATGCCAGCATGCACGAAGCAAGCCGAAATCATGAGGCAAATTCTCACTGACTACACTGGCTCCATTGGTCTGAAGATCAACTTCCACAAATCCACTTTGATCCCAATAAATGCACCGGATGATCTCTGCGAATCCATCGCCAATATTTTTTGTTGCGCAATGGGTGGCATGCCGTTTACCTGCCTAGGGCTCCCCCTAGGCACCACCAGACCCATGGTCCAAGACCTCATGCCCCTTGTTTGCAGAACCGAATGTCATGTGACCGCCACCATGTCGATGTTATCGTACGACGCCAAACTATCACTCCTCAGTTCAATCGTCACCTCCTTGGCCATGTTTGCAATGTGCACAATCAAGATCAACCTAGAAATAATAGCCCAGTTGGATAAAATTAGAAGACACTGCCTTTGGAACAAGAAAACAGACAATGGAGACCGTTGTAACTCCCTGACAGCCTGGGATTTGCTCTGCCGCCCCAAAAAGAATGGAGGGCTCCATGTCTTGGATCTGCAAGTTCAGAATGACACCCTTCTGCTGAACTTTTGACACATTTCTACAATCACCACAACACACCTTGGGTCGAGCTCATATGGAACACATACTACCCGGATGCAACCACCCACACCTCTGATCCTTGTGGCTCCTTCTGGTGGAGAGATGTCATGCAGCTCAGCCATTATTTCGAGGGATCTCCATGGTCCAAATACGAAATGAATCATCTGCTCTGTTTTGGAAGGACTTATGGCATGAAGAGCTTACATCACTAGCTTTCTCGCGTGCCTACTCCTACACAACAGATGAACATATTTCGGTTAAAAACTTCCTAGGCACGACGGTGCTGAGCTCTGTCTTTTAGTTGCCCCTCTCACCACAAGCCCATGAGGAGGTCAAAAGGATTTAGCAACTGCTCACAGAAATTAATATACCCGAGCAAGGTCAAGACAAATGGACATATGTGTGGTGAGCCTCGGACTTCAAGGCCAATAGATATTATGCATTCTGCTTCAGAGACGTTCAAGCCCACAAAGCTTACAAGTGGCTTTGGAAATCCAAATGCATGCTTAGGATCAAAATCTTTGGGTGGCTACTGCTCTCTGATTGGTTAAACACCAGAAACATGCTTAAGCGACGGCACTATAATATAGGAAACAACTTGGACTGTCTATTATGTGGCAACCACGTGGAGGAAACTATCGAGCATATGATATTCGAATGCCCTTTCAATCGGCAATGTTGCAATAAGTTGGGGACACAATGGAATAATGCAACCCACAGACTAAATCTACTTGAACATGCCAAGAAGAAATGGGCCTGACCACTATTCATGGACACCTTCTTACTTGTTGCCTGGAGCCTATGGAAGGAAAGGAGCAATAACTTATTTAGAGGTGTCACGCCAATAGTTGGAGCCTGGAAGCTACGGTTCAAGACTCCAACCTGATCTACAGAGTGCCAGAAAAGCTGAAACCCAGCATCTCTGCTTTGGTGAATTTTATTAACTAGAACACCCCCCCTTCCCCTATAAAACCATCCCCAACGATGTCTGTAATTCTTACCCCCATATGTCAGTTTTTTTCTAGGGGTGCCATGTAAATCATTGTACATTATCTTTTATATATAGTATATATGCAGTAGGAGCCTCTCCTACTGTTTCAACCCTCAAAAAAAGAGCTCATTAGAGCTACTTGTCCTGATTTTCTATGTTTTCTGAAACTAAGATAGCTGGTTTCACTATTAACTAGCTTGAGTCTATTGATTCTAGGAATGGGTTCAACTGGCATTGGCTCCCTGCAAATAAAACTACAGGAGGATCTTAGTTGGTATAAAGAGTGGTATGTTTGACACATGGTCTTGTGATATCCATGCTTTTAGTGTTTCCTGCTTGCGTAAGAACAAGAATAATAATTCTGTTTGGAGATAAATTTATGTTTATGGATCCTCTTATGGCAATTTGAAACTTGATTTCATTAATGAACTTCATAACTTGCTAACTGGCTAGTTTGGCCCTACTATTGTTGTTGGCGATTTTAATCTCATTAGAGAGGCTGAGGAGAAAAACACTGGGCTGATCAACCATCATTGGGCAGAACCGAATGTCGTGTGACCGCCACCATGTCGATGTTATCGTACGGTGCCAAACTATCACTCCTCAGTTCAATCGTCACCTCCTTGGCCATGTTTGCAATGTGCACAATCAAGATCAACCTAGAAATAATAGCCCAGTTGGATAAAATTAGAAGACACTGCCTTTGGAACAAGAAAACAGACAATGGAGACTGTTGTAACTCCCTGACAGCCTGGGATTTGGTCTGCCGCCCCAAAAAGCATGGAGGGCTCCGTGTCTTGGATCTGCATGTTCAGAATGACACCCTTCTGCTGAAATTTTGACACATTTCTACAATCACCACAACACACCTTGGGTCGAGCTCATATGGAATACATACTACCCGGATGCAACCACCCACACCTCTGATCCTTGTGGCTCCTTCTGGTGGAGAGATGTCATGCAGCTCGGCCATTATTTCGAGGGATCTCCATGGTCCAAATTAGAAATGAATCATCTACTATGTTTTGGAAGGACTTATGGCATGAAGAGCTTACATCACTGGCCTTCTCGTGTGCCTACTCCTACACAATAGATGAACATATTTCGGTTAAAAACTTTCTAGGCACGACGGTGCTGAGCTCTATCTTTCAGTTGCCCCTCTCACCACAAGCCCATGAGGAGGTCAAAAGGATTTAGCAACTGCTCACAGAAATTAATATACCCGAGCAAGGTCAAGACAAATGGACATATGTGTGGTGAGCCTCGGACTTCAAGGCCAGTAGATATTATGCATTCTGCTTCAGAGACGTTCAAGCCCACAAAGCTTACAAGTGACTTTGGAAATCCAAATGCATGCTTAGGATCAAAATCTTTCGGTGGCTACTGCTCTCTGATTGGTTAAACACCAGAAACATGCTTAAGCGACGACACTATAATATAGGCAACAACTTGGACTGTCTATTATGTGGCCACCACGTGGAGGAAACTATCGAGCATATGATATTCGAATGCTCTTTCAGTCGGCAATGCTGCAATAAGTTGGGGACACAATGGAATAATGCAACCCACACACTAAATCTACTTGAACATGCCAAGAAGAAATGGGCCAGACCACTATTCATGGACACCTTCTTACTTGTTGCCTGGAGCCTATGGAAGGAAAGGAGCAATAACTTATTTAGAGGTGTCACGCCAATAGTTGGAGCCTGGAAGCTACGGTTCAAGACTCCAACCTGATCTACAGAGTGCCAAAAAAGCTGAAACCCAGCATCTCTGCTTTGGTGAATTCTATTAACTAGAACACACCCCCCTTCCCCTATAAAACCATCCCCAACGATGTCTGTAATTCTTACCCCCATATGTCAGTTTTTTCTAGGGGTGCCATTTAAATCATTGTACATTATCTGTTATATATAGTATATATGCAGTAGGAGCCTCTCCTACTGTTTCAACCCTCAAAAAAAGAGCTCATTAGAGCTACTTGTCCTGATTTTCTATGTTTTCTGAAACTAAGATAGCTGGTTTCACTATTAACTAGCTTAAGTCTATTGATTCTAGGAATGGGTTCAACTGGCATTGGCTCCCTGCAAATAAAACTACAGGAGGATCTTACTTGGTATAAAGAGTGGTATGTTTGACACATGGTCTTGTGATATCCATGCTTTTAGTGTTTCCTGCTTGCGTAAGAACAAGAATAATAATTCTGTTTGGAGATAAATTTATGTTTATGGATCCTCTTCTGACAATTTGAAACTTGATTTCATTAATGAACTTCATAACTTGCTAACTGGCAAGTATGGCCCTACTATTGTTGTTGGCGATTTTAATCTCATTAGAGAGGCTGAGGAGAAAAACACTAGGCTGATCAACCATCATTGGGCAGAACCGAATGTCGTGTGGCCGCCACCATGTCGATGTTATCCTATGGTGCCAAACTATCACTCCTCAGTTCAATTGTCACCTCCTTGGCCATGTTTGCAATGTGCACAATCAAGATCAACCTAGAAATAATAGCCCAGTTGGATAAAATTAGAAGACACTGCCTTTGGAACAAGAAAACAGACAATGGAGACCGTTGTAACTCCCTGACAGCCTGGGATTTGGTCTGCCGCCCCAAAAAGCATGGAGGCCTCCGTGTCTTGGATCTGCAAGTTCAGAATGACACCCTTCTGCTGAAATTTTGACACATTTCTACAATCACCACAACACAATTTGGGTCGAGCTCATATGGAATACATACTACCCGGATGCAACCACCCACACCTCTGATCCTTGTGGCTCCTTCTGGTGGAGAGATGTCATGCAGCTCGGCCATTATTTCGAGGGATCTCCATGGTCCAAATTAGAAATGAATCATCTGCCCTGTTTTGGAAGGACTTATGGTTTGAAGAGCTTACATCACTGGCCTTCTCGCGTGCCTACTCCTACACAACAGATGAACATATTTCGGTTAAAAACTTCCTAGGCACGACGGTGCTGAGCTCTGTCTTTCAGTTGCCCCTCTCACCACAAGCCCATGAGGAGGTTAAAAGGATTCAGCAACTGCTCACAGAAATTAATATACCCGAGCAAGGTCAAGACAAATGGACATATGTGTGGTGAGCCTCGGACTTCAAGGCCAGTAGATATTATGCATTCTGCTTCAGAGACGTTCAAGCCCACAAAGCTTACAAGTGGCTTTGGAAATCCAAATGCATGCTTAGGATCAAAATCTTTGGGTGGCTACTGCTCTCTGATTGATTAAACACCAGAAACATGCTTAAGCGACGGCACTATAATATAGGAAACAACTTGGACTGTCTATTATGTGGCAACCACGTGGAGGAAACTATCGAGCATATGATATTCGAATGCTCTTTCAGTCGGCAATGCTGCAATAAGATGGGGACACAATGGAATAATGCAACCCACAGACTAAATCAACTTGAACATGCCAAGAAGAAATGAGCCAGACCACTATTCATGGACACCTTCTTACTTGTTGCCTGGAGCCTATGGAAGGAAAGGAGCAATAACTTATTTAGAGGCGTCACGCCAATAGTTGGAGCCTGGAAGCTACGGTTCAAGACTCCAACCTGATCTACAGAGTGACAGAAAAGCTGAAACCCAGCATCTCTGCTTTGGTGAATTCTATTAACTAGAACACCCCCCCCCCCCTTCCCCTATAAAGCCATCCCGAATGATGTTTGTAATTCTTACCCACATATGTCAGCTTTTTCTAGGGGTGCCATGTAAATCATTGTACATTATATTTTATATATAGTATATATGCAGTAGGAGCCTCTCCTACTGTTTCAACCCTCAAAAAAAGAGCTCATTAGAGCTACTTGTCCTGATTTTCTATGTTTTCTGAAACTAAGATAGCTGGTTTCACTATTAACTAGCTTAAGTCTATTGATTCTAGGAATGGGTTCAACTGGCATTGGCTCCCTGCAAATAAAACTACAGGAGGATCTTACTTGGTATAAAGAGTGGTATGTTTGACACATGGTCTTGTGATATCCATGCTTTTAGTGTTTCCTGCTTGCGTAAGAACAAGAATAATAATTCTGTTTGGAGATAAATTTATGTTTATGGATCCTCTTCTGACAATTTGAAACTTGATTTCATTAATGAACTTCATAACTTGCTAACTGGCAAGTTTGGCCCTACTATTGTTGTTGGCGATTTTAATCTCATTAGAGAGGCTGAGGAGAAAAACACTAGGCTGATCAACCATCATTGGGCAGAACCGAATGTCGTGTGGCCGCCACCATGTCGATGTTATCCTATGGTGCCAAACTATCACTCCTCAGTTCAATTGTCACCTCCTTGGCCATGTTTGCAATGTGCACAATCAAGATCAACCTAGAAATAATAGCCCAGTTGGATAAAATTAGAAGACACTGCCTTTGGAACAAGAAAACAGACAATGGAGACCGTTGTAACTCCCTGACAGCCTGGGATTTGGTCTGCCGCCCCAAAAAGCATGGAGGCCTCCGTGTCTTGGATCTGCAAGTTCAGAATGACACCCTTCTGCTGAAATTTTGACACATTTCTACAATCACCACAACACAATTTGGGTCGAGCTCATATGGAATACATACTACCCGGATGCAACCACCCACACCTCTGATCCTTGTGGCTCCTTCTGGTGGAGAGATGTCATGCAGCTCGGCCATTATTTCGAGGGATCTCCATGGTCCAAATTAGAAATGAATCATCTGCCCTGTTTTGGAAGGACTTATGGTTTGAAGAGCTTACATCACTGGCCTTCTCGCGTGCCTACTCCTACACAACAGATGAACATATTTCGGTTAAAAACTTCCTAGGCACGACGGTGCTGAGCTCTGACTTTCAGTTGCCCCTCTCACCACAAGCCCATGAGGAGGTTAAAAGGATTCAGCAACTGCTCACAGAAATTAATATACCCGAGCAAGGTCAAGACAAATGGACATATGTGTGGTGAGCCTCGGACTTCAAGGCCAGTAGATATTATGCATTCTGCTTCAGAGACGTTCAAGCCCACAAAGCTTACAAGTGGCTTTGGAAATCCAAATGCATGCTTAGGATCAAAATCTTTGGGTGGCTACTGCTCTCTGATTGATTAAACACCAGAAACATGCTTAAGCGACGGCACTATAATATAGGAAACAACTTGGACTGTCTATTATGTGGCAACCACGTGGAGGAAACTATCGAGCATATGATATTCGAATGCTCTTTCAGTCGGCAATGCTGCAATAAGATGGGGACACAATGGAATAATGCAACCCACAGACTAAATCAACTTGAACATGCCAAGAAGAAATGAGCCAGACCACTATTCATGGACACCTTCTTACTTGTTGCCTGGAGCCTATGGAAGGAAAGGAGCAATAACTTATTTAGAGGCGTCACGCCAATAGTTGGAGCCTGGAAGCTACGGTTCAAGACTCCAACCTGATCTACAGAGTGACAGAAAAGCTGAAACCCAGCATCTCTGCTTTGGTGAATTCTATTAACTAGAACACCCCCCCCCTTCCCCTATAAAGCCATCCCGAATGATGTTTGTAATTCTTACCCACATATGTCAGCTTTTTCTAGGGGTGCCATGTAAATCATTGTACATTATATTTTATATATAGTATATATGCAGTAGGAGCCTCTCCTACTGTTTCAACCCTCAAAAAAAGAGCTCATTAGAGCTACTTGTCCTGATTTTCTATGTTTTCTGAAACTAAGATAGCTGGTTTCACTATTAACTAGCTTAAGTCTATTGATTCTAGGAATGGGTTCAACTGGCATTGGCTCCCTGCAAATAAAACTACAGGAGGATCTTACTTGGTATAAAGAGTGGTATGTTTGACACATGGTCTTGTGATATCCATGCTTTTAGTGTTTCCTGCTTGCGTAAGAACAAGAATAATAATTCTGTTTGGAGATAAATTTATGTTTATGGATCCTCTTCTGACAATTTGAAACTTGATTTCATTAATGAACTTCATAACTTGCTAACTGGCTAGTTTGGCCCTACTATTGTTGTTGGCGATTTTAATCTCATTAGAGAGGCTGAGGAGAAAAACACTGGGCTGATCAACCATCATTGGGCAGAACCGAATGTCGTGTGACCGCCACCATGTCGATGTTATCGTACGGTGCCAAACTATCACTCCTCAGTTCAATCGTCACCTCCTTGGCCATGTTTGCAATGTGCACAATCAAGATCAACCTAGAAATAATAGCCCAGTTGGATAAAATTAGAAGACACTGCCTTTGGAACAAGAAAACAGACAATGGAGACCGTTGTAACTCCCTGACAGCCTGGGATTTGGTCTGCCGCCCCAAAAAGCATGGAGGCCTCCGTGTCTTGGATCTGCAAGTTCAGAATGACACCCTTCTGCTGAAATTTTGACACATTTCTACAATCACCACAACACAATTTGGGTCGAGCTCATATGGAATACATACTACCCGGATGCAACCACCCACACCTATGATCCTTGTGGCTCCTTCTGGTGGAGAGATGTCATGCAGCTCGGCCATTATTTCGAGGGATCTCCATGGTCCAAATTAGAAATGAATCATCTGCCCTGTTTTGGAAGGACTTATGGTTTGAAGAGCTTACATCACTGGCCTTCTCGCGTGCCTACTCCTACACAACAGATGAACATATTTCGGTTAAAAACTTCCTAGGCACGACGGTGCTGAGCTCTGTCTTTCAGTTGCCCCTCTCACCACAAGCCCATGAGGAGGTTAAAAGGATTCAGCAACTGCTCACAGAAATTAATATACCCGAGCAAGGTCAAGACAAATGGACATATGTGTGGTGAGCCTCGGACTTCAAGGCCAGTAGATATTATGCATTCTGCTTCAGAGACGTTCAAGCCCACAAAGCTTACAAGTGGCTTTGGAAATCCAAATGCATGCTTAGGATCAAAATCTTTGGGTGGCTACTGCTCTCTGATTGATTAAACACCAGAAACATGCTTAAGCGACGGCACTATAATATAGGAAACAACTTGGACTGTCTATTATGTGGCAACCACGTGGAGGAAACTATCGAGCATATGATATTCGAATGCTCTTTCAGTCGGCAATGCTGCAATAAGTTGGGGACACAATGGAATAATGCAACCCACAGACTAAATCTACTTGAACATGCCAAGAAGAAATGGGCCAGACCACTATTCATGGACACCTTCTTACTTGCTGCCTGGAGCCTATCAAAGGAAAGGAGCAATAACTTATTTAGAGGCGTCACGCCAATAGTTGGAGCCTGGAAGCTACGGTTCAAGACTCCAACCTGATCTACAGAGTGCCAGAAAAGCTGAAACCCAACATCTCTGCTTTGGTGAATTCTATTAACTAGAACACCCCCCCCCCTTCCCCTATAAAACCATCCCGAACGATGTCTGTAATTCTTACCCACATATGTCAGCTTTTTCTAGGGGTGCCATGTAAATCATTGTACATTATATTATATATAGTATATCTGCAGTAGGAGCCTCTCCTACTGTTTCAACCCTCAAAAAAAGAGCTCATTAGAGCTACTTGTCCTGATTTTCTATGTTTTTCTGAAACTAAGATAGCTGGTTTCACTATTAACTAGCTTGAGTCTATTGATTCCAGGAATGGGTGCAACTGGCATTGGTTCCCGGCAAATAAAACTACAGGAGGATCTTAGTTGGTATAAAGAGTGGTATGTTTGACACATGGTCTTGTGATATCCATGATTTTAGTGTTTCCTGCTTGCGTAAGAACAAGAATAATAATTCTGTTTGGAGATTAATTTATGTTTATGGCTCCTCTTATGACAATTTGAAACTTGATTTCATTAATGAACTTCATAACTTTCTAACTGGCTAGTTTGGCCCTACTATTGTTGTTGGCGATTTTAATCTCATTAGAGAGGCTGAGGAGAAAAACACTGGGCTGATCAACCATCATTGGGCAGAACCGAATGTCGTGTGACCGCCACCATGTCGATGTTATCTTACGGTGCCAAACTATCACTCCTCAGTTCAATCGTCACCTCCTTGGCCATGTTTGCAATGTGCACAATCAAGATCAACCTAGAAATAATAGCCCAGTTGGATAAAATTAGAACACACTGCCTTTGGAACAAGAAAACAGACAATGGAGACCGCTGTAACTCCCTGACAGCCTAGGATTTCGTCTGCCGCCCCAAAAAGCATGGAGGGCTCCGTGTCTTGGATCTGCAAGTTCAGAATGACACCCTTCTGCTGAAATTTTGACACATTTCTACAATCACCACAACACACCTTGGGTCGAGCTCATATGGAATACATACTACCCGGATGCAACCACCCACACCTCTGATCCTTGTGGCTCCTTCTGGTGGAGAGATGTCATGCAGCTCGGCCATTATTTCGAGGGATCTCCATGGTCCAAATTAGAAATGAATCATCTGCTCTGTTTTGGAAGGACTTATGGCATGAAGAGCTTACATCACTGGCCTTCTCGCATGCCTACTCCTACACAACAGATGAACATATTTCGGTTAAAAACTTCCTAGGCACGACGGTGCTGAGCTCTGTCTTTCAGTTGCCCCTCTCACCACAAGCCCATGAGGAGGTCAAAAGGATTCAGCAACTGCTCACAGAAATTAATATACCCAAGCAAGGTCAAGACAAATGGACATATGTGTGGTGAGCCTCGGACTTCAAGGCCAGTAGATATTATGCATTCTGCTTCAGAGACGTTCAAGCTCACAAAGCTTACAAGTGGCTTTGGAAATCCAAATGCATGCTTAGGATCAAAATCTTTGGGTGGCTACTGCTCTCTGATTGGTTAAACACCAGAAACATGCTTAAGCGACGGCACTATAATATAGGAAACAACTTGGACTGTCTATTATGTGGCAACCGCATGGAGGAAACTATCGAGCATATGATATTCGAATGCTCTTTCAGTCGGCAATGCTGCAATAAGTTGGGGACACAATGGAATAATGCAACCCACAGACTAAATCTACTTGAACATGCCAAGAAGAAATGGGCCAGACCACTATTCATGGACACCTTCTTACTTGCTGCCTGGAGCCTATCGAAGGAAAGGAGCAATAACTTATTTAGAGGCGTCACGCCAATAGTTGGAGCCTGGAAGCTACGGTTCAAGACTCCAACCTGATCTACAGAGTGCCAGAAAAGCTGAAACCCAACATCTCTGCTTTGGTGAATTCTATTAACTAGAACACCCCCCCCCCTTCCCCTATAAAACCATCCCGAACGATGTCTGTAATTCTTACCCACATATGTCAGCTTTTTCTAGGGGTGCCATGTAAATCATTGTACATTATATTATATATAGTATATCTGCAGTAGGAGCCTCTCCTACTGTTTCAACCCTCAAAAAAAGAGCTCATTAGAGCTACTTGTCCTGATTTTCTATGTTTTTCTGAAACTAAGATAGCTGGTTTCACTATTAACTAGCTTGAGTCTATTGATTCTAGGAATGGGTGCAACTGGCATTGGTTCCCGGCAAATAAAACTACAGGAGGATCTTAGTTGGTATAAAGAGTGGTATGTTTGACACATGGTCTTGTGATATCCATGATTTTAGTGTTTCCTGCTTGCGTAAGAACAAGAATAATAATTCTGTTTGGAGATTAATTTATGTTTATGGCTCCTCTTATGACAATTTGAAACTTGATTTAATTAATGAACTTCATAACTTTCTAACTGGCTAATTTGGCCCTACTATTGTTGTTGGCGATTTTAATCTCATTAGAGAGGTTGAGGAGAAAAACACTGGGCTGATCAACCATCATTGGGCAGAACCGAATGTCGTGTGACCGCCACCATGTCGATGTTATCGTACGGTGCCAAACTATCACTCCTCAGTTCAATCGTCACCTCCTTGGCCATGTTTGATTTGTGCACAATCAAGATCAACCTAGAAATAATAGCCCAGTTGGATAAAATTAGAAGACACTGCCTTTGGAACAAGAAAAAGACAATGGAGACCGTTGTAACTCCCTGACAGCCTGGGATTTGGTCTGCCGCCCGAAAAAGCATGGAGGGCTCCGTGTCTTGGATCTGCAAGTTCAGAATGACACCCTTCTGCTGAAATTTTGACACATTTCTACAATCACCACAGCACACCTTGGGTCGAGCTCATATGGAATACATACTACCCGGATGCAACCACCCACACCTCTGATCCTTGTGGCTCCTTCTGGTGTAGAGATGTCATGCAGCTCGGCCATTATTTCGAGGGATCTCCATGGTCCAAATTAGAAATGAATCATCTGCTCTATTTTGGAAGGACTTATGGCATGAAGAGCTTACATCACTGGCCTTCTCGCGTGCCTACTCCTACACAATAGATGAACATATTTCGGTTAAAAACTTCCTAGGCACGACGGTGCTGAGCTCTGTCTTTCCGTTGCCCCTCTCACCACAAGCCCATGAGGAGGTCAAAAGGATTCAGCAACTGCTCACAGAAATTAATATACCCGAGAAAGGTCAAGACAAATGGACATATGTGTGGTGAGCCTCGGACTTCAAGGCCAGTAGATATTAGGCATTCTGCTTCAGAGACGTTCAAGCCCACAAAGCTTACAAGTGGCTTTGGAAATCCAAATGCATGCTTAGGATCAAAATCTTTGGGTGGCTACTACTCTCTGATTGGTTAAACAACAGAAACATGCTTAAGCGACGGCACTATAATATAGGAAACAACTTGGACTGTCTATTATGTGGCAACCACGTGGAGGAAACTATCGAGCATATGATATTCGAATGCTCTTTCAGTCGGCAATGCTGCAATAAGTTGGGGACACAATGGAATAATGCAACCCACAGACTAAATCTACTTGAACATGCCAAGAAGAAATGGGCCAGACCACTATTCATGGACACCTTCTTACTTGTTGCCCGGAGCCTATGGAAGGAAAGGAGCAATAACTTATTTAGAGGCGTCACGCCAATAGTTGGAGCCTGGAAGCTACGGTTCAAGACTCCAACCTGATCTACAAAGTGCCAGAAAAGCTGAAAATCAGCATCTCTGCTTTGGTGAATTCTATTAACTAGAACACACCCCCCCCCCTTTCCCCTATAAAACCATCCCCAACAATGTCTGTAATTCTTACCCCCATATGTCAGTTTTTTCTAGGGGTGCCATGTAAATCATTGTACATTATATTTCAAATATAGTATATATGCAGTAGGAGCCTCTCCTACTGTTTCAACCCTCAAAAAAAGAGCTCATTAGAGCTACTTGTCCTGATTTTCTATGTTTTCTGAAACTAAGATAGTTGGTTTCACTATTAACTAGCTTGAGTCTATTGATTCTAGGAATGGGTTCAACTGGCATTGGCTCCCTGCAAATAAAACTACAGGAGGATCTTAGTTGGTATAAAGAGTGGTATGTTTGACACATGGTCTTGTGATATCCATGCTTTTAGTGTTTCCTGCTTGCATAAGAACAAGAATAATAATTCTGTTTGGAGATTAATTTATGTTTATGGCTCCTCTTATGACAATTTGAAACTTGATTTCATTAATGAACTTCATAACTTGCTAACTGGCTAGTTTGGCCCTACTATTGTTATTGGCGATTTTAATCTCATTAGAGAGGCTGAGGAGAAAAACACTGGGCTGATCAACCATCATTGGGCAGAACCGAATGTCGTGTGACCGCCACCATGTCGATGTTATCGTACGGTGCCAAACTATCACTCCTCAGTTCAATCGTCACCTCCTTGGCCATGTTTGCAATGTGCACAATCAAGATCAACCTAGAAATAATAGCCCAGTTGGATAAAATTAGAAGACACTGCCTTTGGAACAAGAAAACAGACAATGGAGACCGTTGTAACTCCCTGACAGCCTGGGATTTAGTCTGCTGCCCCAAAAAGCATGGAGGGCTCCGTGTCTTGGATCTGCAAGTTCAGAATGACACCCTTCTGCTGAAATTTTGACACATTTCTACAATCACCACAACACACCTTGGGTCGAGCTCATATGGAATACATACTACCCGGATGCAACCACCCACACCTCTGATCCTTGTGGCTCCTTCTGGTGGAGAGATGTCATGCAGCTCGGCCATTATTTCGAGGGATCTCCATGGTCCAAATTAGAAATGAATCATCTGCTCTGTTTTGGAAGGACTTATGGCATGAAGAGCTTACATCACTGGCCTTCTCGCGTGCCTACTCCTACACAACAGATGAACATATTTCGGTTAAAAACTTCCTAGGCACGACGGTGCTGAGCTCTCTCTTTCAGTTGCCCCTCTCACCACAAGCCCATGAGGAGGTCAAAAGGATTCAGCAACTGCTCACAGAAATTAATATACCCGAGCAAGGTCAAGACAAATGGACATATGTGTGGTGAGCCTCGGACTTCAAGGCCAGTAGATATTATGCATTCTGCTTCAGAGACGTTCAAGCCCACAAAGCTTACAAGTGGCTTTGGAAATCCAAATGCATGCTTAGGATCAAAATCTTTGGGTGGCTACTGCTCTCTGATTGGTAAACACCAGAAACATGCTTAAGCGACGGCACTATAATATAGGAAACAACTTGGACTGTCTATTATGTGGCAACCACGTGGAGGAAACTATCGAGCATATGATATTCGAATGCTCTTTCAGTCGGCAATGCTGCAATAAGTTGGGGACACAATGGAATAATGCAACCCACAGACTAAATCTACTTGAACATGCCAAGAAGAAATGGGCCAGACCACTATTCATGGACACCTTCTTACTTGTTGCCTGGAGCCTATGGAAGGAAAGGAGCAATAACTTATTTAGAGGCGTCACGCCAATAGTTGGAGCCTGGAATCTACGGTCAAGACTCCAACCTGATCTACAGAGTGCCAGAAAAGCTGAAAATCAGCATCTCTGCTTTGGTGAATTCTGTTAACTAGAACACCCCCCCCCCCTTTCCCCTATAAAACCATCCCCAACGATGTCTGTAATTCTTACCCCCATATGTCAGTTTTTTCTAGGGGTGCCATGTAAATCATTGTACATTATATTTTATATATAGTATATATGCAGTAGGAGCCTCTCCTACTGTTTCAACCCTCAAAAAAAGAGCTCATTAGAGCTACTTGTCCTGATTTTCTATGTTTTCTGAAACTAAGATAGTTGGTTTCACTATTAACTAGCTTGAGTCTATTGATTCTAGGAATGGGTTCAACTGGCATTGGCTCCCTGCAAATAAAACTACAGGAGGATCTTAGTTGGTATAAAGAGTGGTATATTTGACACATGGTCTTGTGATATCCATGCTTTTAGTGTTTCCTGCTTGCGTAAGAACAAGAATAATAATTCTGTTTGGAGATTAATTTATGTTTATGGCTCCTCTTATGACAATTTGAAACTTGATTTCATTAATGAACTTCATAACTTGCTAACTGGCTAGTTTGGCCCTACTATTGTTGTTGGCGATTTTAATCTCATTAGAGAGGCTGAGGAGAAAAACACTGGGCTGATCAACCATCATTGGGCAGAACCGAATGTCGTGTGACCGCCACCATGTCGATGTTATCGTACGGTGCCAAACTATCACTCCTCAGTTCAATCGTCACCTCCTTGGCCATGTTTGCAATGTGCACAATCAAGATCAACCTAGAAATAATAGCCCAGTTGGATAAAATTAGAAGACACTACCTTTGGAACAAGAAAACAGACAATGGAGACCGTTGTAACTCCCTGACAGCCTGGGATTTGGTCTGCCGCCCCAAAAAGCATGGAGGGCTCCGTGTCTTGGATCTGCAAGTTCAGAATGACACCCTTCTGCTGAAATTTTGACACATTTCTACAGTCACCACAACACACCTTGGGTCGAGCTCATATGGAATACATACTACCCGGATGCAACCACCCACACCTCTGATCCTTGTGGCTCCTTCTGGTGGAGAGATGTCATGCAGCTCGGCCATTATTTCGAGGGATCTCCATGGTCCAAATTAGAAATGAATCATCTGCTCTGTTTTGGAAGGACTTATGGCATGAAGAGCTTACATCACTGGCCTTCTCGCGTGCCTACTCCTACACAATAGATGAACATATTTCGGTTAAAAACTTCCTAGGCACGACGGTGCTGAGCTCTGTCTTTCAGTTGCCCCTCTCACCACAAGCCCATGAGGAGGTCAAAAGGATTCAGCAACTGCTCACAGAAATTAATATACCCGAGCAAGGTCAAGACAAATGGACATATGTGTGGTGAGCCTCGGACTTCAAGGCCAGTAGATATTATGCATTCTGCTTCAGAGACGTTCAAGCCCACAAAGCTTACAAGTGGCTTTGGAAATCCAAATGCATGCTTAGGATCAAAATCTTTGGGTGGCTACTGCTCTCTGATTGGTTAAACACCAGAAACATGCTTAAGCGATGGCACTATAATATAGGAAACAACTTGGACTGTCTATTATGTGGCAACCACGTGGAGGAAACTATCGAGCATATGATATTCGAATGCTCTTTCAGTCGGCAATGCTGCAATAAGTTGGGGACACAATGGAATAATGCAACCCACAGACTAAATCTACTTGAACATGCCAAGAAGAAATGGGCCAGACCACTATTCATGGACACCTTCTTACTTGTTGCCTGGAGCCTATGGAAGGAAAGGAGCAATATCTTATTTAGAGGCGTCACGCCAATAGTTGGAGCCTGGAATCTACGGTTCAAGACTCCAACCTGATCTACAGAGTGCCAGAAAAGCTGAAAATCAGCATCTCTGCTTTGGTGAATTCTGTTAACTAGAACACCCCCCCCCTTCCCCTATAAAACCATCCCCAACGATGTCTGTAATTCTTACCCCCATATGTCAGTTTTTTCTAGGGGTGCCATGTAAATCATTGTACATTATATTTTAAATATACTATATATGTAGTAGGAGCCTCTCCTGCTGTTTCAACCCTCAAAAAAAGAGCTCATTAGAGCTACTTGTCCTGATTTTCTATGTTTTCTGAAACTAAGATAGTTGGTTTCACTATTAACTAGCTTGAGTCTATTGATTCTAGGAATGGGTTCAACTGGCATTGGCTCCCTGCAAATAAAACTACAGGAGGATCTTAGTTGGTATAAAGAGTGGTATGTTTGACACATGGTCTTGTGATATCCATGCTTTTAGTGTTTCCTGCTTGCGTAAGAACAAGAATAATAATTCTGTTTGGAGATTAATTTATGTTTATGGCTCCTCTTATGACAATTTGAAACTTGATTTCATTAATGAACTTCATAACTTGCTAACTGGCTAGTTTGGCCCTACTATTGTTGTTGGCGATTTTAATCTCATTAGAGAGGCTGAGGAGAAAAACACTGGGCCGATCAACCATCATTGGGCAGAACCGAATGTCGTGTGACCGCCACCATGTCGATGTTATCGTACGGTGCCAAACTATCACTCCTCAGTTCAATCGTCACCTCCTTGGCCATGTTTGCAATGTGCACAATCAAGATCAACCTAGAAATAATAGCCCAGTTGGATAAAATTAGAAGACACTGCCTTTGGAACAAGAAAACAGACAATGGAGACTGTTGTAACTCCCTGACAGCCTGGGATTTGGTCTGCCGCCCCAAAAAGCATGGAGGTCTCCGTGTCTTGGATCTGCAAGTTCAGAATGACACCCTTCTGCTGAAATTTTGACAAATTTCTACAATCACCACAACACAACTTGGGTCGAGCTCATATGGAATACATACTACCCGGATGCAACCACCCACACCTCTGATCCTTGTGGCTCCTTCTGGTGGAGAGATGTCATGCAGCTCGGCCATTATTTCGAGGGATCTCCATGGTCCAAATTAGAAATGAATCATCTGCTCTGTTTTGGAAGGACTTATGGCATGAAGAGCTTACATCACTGGCCTTCTCGCGTGCCTACTCCTATGTCGGTGTACTAGATTAGGGGTACCCTACTATCCCGAACTTGTGCACGGGCAGTCGCAGCATCCCGCGGCAAGGCTTGCCGGGTGACCGCCAAGGTCCTCCGTGGTTCCTTTGGAGCCATTCAAGAACAAAGTATCCAGGCCAAGGAGACAAGACCCCGGCAAGAGGAGCTTGCCGGGAAGGCCAACCAAGGCATCTCAAGGAACTTGCCGCGACGCGCCACGCGTCCCGGCAAGGCCCGGTGAGCGACAAGCTCCCGGACGCGACAAGACAACGACCGCGGCAAGGCGCTTGCCGCGGCAAGCCACCACTCTGTACCCGCGCTCCAGCACATCCACCAACGTGTCGCTCTGGGACCCTTCCGGGCGTACGTGGCGGGAGGCTGTGCAGCCAGCGGTGCGCGGTGGCAAGCGGCGCTGACAAGATTGCCATCGTGGTGAGCGGTGGCGTCCCTGACGGTCCCTTTTGCACTATTTGGGCGACGCAGACGGGCATTTAATGCCCTTGTCCCCTGCCGTCAGGGTTAGGTATGATACACTATAGCAGGTAGCTGTACCAACCGCAACACCTTTCCATTTTTACCCTTGTCTACGTTGCCACCTGTCGGTGACCCCTTGAGCATATAAAAGGAGGCCCATACGCAACGTAGAGGGGGGGTTGGAAGGAGAGGACACTCACGCTCGGTCTCGTTAGCTGCTGGTGTGTACTGTAGCACTCAGCGCTCCCGAGCAAGAACTCAATACAAACCACAAAGCAGGAGTAGGGTTTTACGCATCCGTGCGGCCCGAACCTGGGTAAACTGCTCGTGTGTTTTGCCTCGATCTGCTCTTCGTGCGATCTCCGCCCCCCCCCCCCCCCCCCCCCCCCGCCGAACCGAAAGGGGCTCGGTCCGCCGGTCCCATAGGTGCTCGTGGATTAGTTCCCCGACATCTTTGGCGCGCCAGGTAGGGGGTGCGTCGAGGTTGTGTGAACCTGATCCGGCGTTCACACGAGCTAAATCTTCATCATCTTCATTGACATGCCACCGAAGAAGAAGGCTTCGGAGGCGGCTGCTCCGTCCGCGCCGAACCCACCACCGCCGGAGCAAACGGCTAGTGGGGTAGACGCCGGCGGAAGAACGGGCGTCGACAACGGAGCTCACGGTGCTGCTTGGTCCAAGGACAAGGCTGCGCTGCCCATCGGCGGCGCAGTCGGCTCCCACAACAACCGGGCGCACTCCAAGACCTCGGCGTCCGTACATGCACCGCGCCCATCCTAGGAGGCGCGGGACCGGAAGCGTCATGGTACTCACGGTACCATACGTTTGCTGGACCAAGATCGAGCTGGTGGATCTCGGAGTGCTCAAGACCAGCATGCACGCCAACATGCTGGCACGAGCGGGGCACGGTCGCCTGGACGGGATACTGCTCCTTCTAACATAGTTAGAAGTCCGAGCATATCCCACTCCTCACACCGTCCGCCGCCGCCACCCGCCACTTCAGCAGAAGCTTTGGCGCGAGCTCAACTACTCCTAGACTACCCTCCAGCGGCAGACAAGATCGACGACTGGAGGGCCACCATTCAGAGTCTCATCAGCTTCGCCAACGGCGACACTCCACGGTAGCCGAGTACATCGCAGCCGTGGCAAGTCAGCCAGGCACGAGCCTGTGGCGACAAGACCGGTGGGGGTGCAGCCACCGTGCACTCTCCGCCCCGAAGGCCAAGATCGCCGACTCGCCGGATCCACCCTGACAGCGACTCCACCGCGTCATCAGATCCACGAGCTCGTCGCGATCAGCGCCAAGTTCTTCACGAACGACAGCAAGAAGACGCTCGTACTCGCATCGAGCACCGAAGAGAAGTGCGGCGTCAATCAGACCAGCGTGCTGGGCCCTCTGTCGACATGCATGCGTCAGGGGAACCAGGCGACTTACCATACGCGGTAGGTTGCCCTGCGTTTACTCGTGAGCTGCGGCAAGTCCAGTGGCCCAGCAAGAAGAATTTCAAGCCAGACGTACCAGAGAAGTACGACGGCAAGTCGCATCCATCGGAGTTCCTCAGCATCTACACCATCACGGTGCAAGCTGCCGGGCGGCGGGACGACAAGATCCTTGCCAACTACTTCCCGCTGGTGCTCAAGCCCAACGTCAGGTCCTGGCTCATGCATTTGCCGGACAACTCCATATCCTCCTGGGCAGACCTATGCCATCAGTTTGTCGGCGCCTTTACAGGCGGCCACAAACCTCATGGCCAAGAGAATGACCTTCACCTGCTCGCCCAGAAGGAAGGAGAGCCCCTGCGCAAGTACATTCAGAGATTCAGCCGTGTACAGCACAACATCCCAGATGTCCACCCTGCCACGGTCAATAGCGCATTCCATCAGAACGTGCGTAACCGCAGGATGCGGGAGGAGATGGCAATGTGCAAGATCAGAGACGTCAGTGAGCTGTATGCCCTGGCCGACAAGTGTGCACATGCTGAGGAAGGGAGGAAACTCCCCGGAGAGAATACAGGAGCAGGAGGATCTGACAGCGAGGATGCTGCCCCGGCAAAGAAAAACCGGCGGCGGAACAACAGGAAGAAGAAAGGCAAAGATGTGCTAGTCATTGAGCAGTCCGGCAATGAAGGTGGCGCCAAGAAAGCCAAAGCTGGTAGCTCCGGCAAGGAGATTGCCGCATGCACCAACTGCCAGCCTGTGGCGGTCACCGACAAGCAGGACGGCACCGACAAGTAGTACTGCAAGATCCACCGCACCAAGGGCCATGACCTCCAGAGCTGCAAGAAGGCCAAGCAGCGGCAAGGAGACAGACCTCCCCGCGGCCGCGACAAGGATGAAGATGACGACGACGACGAAGACATGGATGATGCCGAGACTAGTGAGCAGGAGTTCCAGAAAGCCACAGAGGTCTTGTGCGTTGACAGCAGTGCTTCTCTGCATACTTCGCACCGCCAACTCAAGTAGTGGGTGCGGGAAGTCAATGCGGCGGAACCACCTGTCGAGTCACGCAAGCTTCTGAAATGGTCCAGCACGCCTATCATCTTTGATATTGAGGACCACCCTGATCGCACAACTGCGGTCGGGTGCTTGCCGATGTTGGTTTCACCAACTATCCGCAACCTCAAGGTCACTAAGATGCTAGTTGACGGCGGGGCCGGCTTGAACCTGATCTCCTCCGCTGTACTCCAGAAACTCCAGGTCCCTGACAGCGAGCTTGAAGAGACCAGCACATTCCAAGGAATCAACCCGGGAAGGAGCAAGCCGAAGGGGAAGGTTACGTTGCCAGTAACATTTGGCAGCGAGTTGAACTTCAGGACTGAGAGGGTCACTTTTGACGTTGCCGATTTTCCATTGCCTTACAATGGGATACTCGGCCGTCCAGCACTCGCCAAGTTCATGGCAGCCTCTCACTACGCATACAACATGCTGAAGATGCCAGGCCCGATAAGCGTCATCTCTGTCCCTGGCGACAAGAAGGATGCCCTTATCTGCGCCGACAAGATCTACCGGGAAGCGGCAGCCGCAACAGATCGCAAGTCACCTGCCGTTGAAGCTCCTGGGGGGAAGAAGAAGACCAAGTCCGGCAAGAGTTCTGATGCCCACCCCGGCAAGCGCACCTCTTCGGAGTGCTGCGCTACCGTCGAGGATGCACCATCGAGCTCCACCGGCAAATGTAAGAAGACAATGGCAGCTCCGCCAGAGACCAAGAAGGTGTCCGCCAAGGAGGACGACACTGGTGGTACCTTCACCATCAGTGCCACTCTTGACCCTAAATAGGAAAGCGCGCTCATTGCTTTCCTGCGGGCGAACGTCGACGTGTTTGTGTGGCAACCGTCTGACATCCCCGGTGTTCCCAGGAAAGTAATTGAGCACCATCTTGCCGTTTGTCCTCATGCGCGGCCCGTCAAGCAGAAGGTCAGGAAGCAAGCAGTGGAGCGCCAAGAATTCATCATAGAAGAGATCAAGAAATTGGAAGCAGCAGGCCTTGTCAGAGGAGTGCTCCATCCTACGTGGTTGACCAATCCTGTAGTCGTGCGCAAGGCAAACGGGAAATGGAGGCTTTGCATCGACTTTACCGATGTTAATAAAGCTTGTCCCAAAGACCCATTTCCCTTGCCGCGCATTGACCAGATTGTTGACTCCACGGCCGGATGTGACTTGCTTTCATTTCTTGACGCATACTCAGGATACCATCAAATCTTCATGGCAGAAGAGGATGAGGAGAAGACCGCATTCATCACTCCATGTGGCACGTACTGTTTCATACGGATGCCTTTCGGTTTAAAAAATGCTGGTTCAACATTTGCAAGCGTAGTCCATGTCGCTCTTGAGACACAAATACACAGAAATGTGGAAGCCTACATGGATGACATAGTGGTCAAGAGCAAGGACAAGGCAACTCTGATTCAAGATTTAGATGAGACCTTTGCAAATCTGCGCAAGATCAACCTCAAGCTCAACCCCGAGAAGTGTGTGTTTGGAGTCCCCTCCGGCAAGCTTCTCGGGTTCTTCGTGTCTCAGCGGGGAATTGAAGCCAATCCCGACAAGATCAAGGCCATTGAGCAGATTGAAGCACCAAAGCGCGTCAAGGATGTACGAAGACTTGCCGGTTGCGTGGCTGCTCTTAGCAGGTTTATCTCTAGGTCTGCTGAGCGCGCCCTGCCGTTTTTCAAAATATTGAAAAAGGCAGGTCCAATGAAATGGACTCCGGAAGCGGAGGCTGCGCTGCAAGACTTGAAGAGATACCTGTCCTCCACTCCAACACTTGTCGCACCTAAGCCACAAGAGAAGTTGCTACTGTATATAGTGGCAACCAATCAAGTGGTTAGTGCTGCGTTAGTAGCAGAGAGGGAGGCAGATGACGAGCCAGCAACCACGGCAGGCGCATCCAGCGACAAGCAGGGGGCTTCCCTGACAAGCTCTGGTCCCGACAAAGATGGATCTGCGCTGGCGCGCGAGGAGATATAGAAGAGAATGGTACAACGCCCAGTTTACTTTGTTAGTTCCCTTCTGCAGGGGCTAGGTCAAGGTACTCTGGTGTGCAGAAATTGCTTTTTGGCCTTCTCATGGCCTCGAGAAAGCTGCGCCATTACTTCCAAGCACATGAGATACAGTTGTCACTCGTTTAGTCGAACTTGTGCACGTGCAGTCGTAGCATCCCGCGGCAAGGCTTGCCGGGTGACCGCCTAGGTCCTCCGTGGTTCCTTTGGAGCCATTCAAGAACAAAGTATCCAAGCCAAGGAGACAAGACCCCGGCAAGAGGAGCTTGCCGGGAAGGCCAACCAAGGCATCTCAAGGAACTTGCCGCGACGCACCACGCGTCCCGGCAAGGCCCGGTGAGCGACAAGCTCCCGGACGCGACAAGACAACGACCGTGGCAAGGCGCTTGCCGCGGCAAGGCGCTTGCTGCGGCAAGCCACCACTCTATACCTGCGCTCTAGCACATCCACCAACGTGTCGCTCTGGGACCCTTCCAGGCGTACGTGGCGGGAGGCTGTGCAGCCAGCGGTGCGCGGTGGCAAGCGGCGCTGACAAGATTGCCATCGTGGCGAGCGGTGGCGTCCCTGACGGTCCCTTTTGCACTATTTGGGCGACGCAGACGGGCATTTAATGCCCTTGTCCCCTGCCGTCAGGGTTAGGTATGATACACTATAGCAGGTAGCTGTACCAACCGCAACACCTTTCCATTTTTACCCTTGTCTACGTTGCCACCTGTCGGTGACCCCTTGAGCATATAAAAGGAGGCCCATACGCAACGTAGAGGGGGGTTGGAAGGAGAGGACACTCACGCTCGGTCTCGTTAGCTGCTGGTGTGTACTGTAGCACTCAGCGCTCCCGAGCAAGAACTCAATACAAACCACAAAGCAGGAGTAGGGTTTTACGCATCCGTGCGGCCCGAACCTGGGTAAACTGCTCATGTGTCTCGCCTCGATCTGCTCTTCGTGCGATCTCCACCGCCCCCCCCCCCCCCCCCCCCGCCGAACCTAAAGGGGCTCGGTCCGCCGGTCCAATAGGTGTTTGTGGATTAGTTCCCCGACATCCTACACAACAGATGAACATATTTCGGTTAAAAACTTCCTAGGCACGACGGTGCTGAGCTCTGTCTTTCAGTTGCCCCTCTCACCACAAGCCCATGAGGAGGTCAAAAGGATTCAGCAACTGCTCATAGAAATTAATATACCCGAGCAAGGTCAAGACAAATGGACATATGTGTGGTGAGCCTCGGACTTCAAGACCAGTAGATTATGCATTCTGCTTCAGAGACATTCAAGCCCACAAAGCTTACAAGTGGCTTTGGAAATCCAAATGCATGCTTAGGATCAAAATCTTTGGGTGGCTACTGCTCTCTGATTGGTTAAACACCAGAAACATGCTTAAGCGACGGCACTATAATGTAGGCAACAACTTGGACTGGCTACTATGTGGCAACCATGTGGAGGAAACTATCGAGCATATGATATTCGAATGCTCTTTCAGTCGGCAATGCTGCAATAAGTTGGGGACACAATGGAATAATGCAACCCACAGACTAAATCTACTTGAACATGCCAAGAAGAAATGGGCCAGACCACTATTCATGGACACCTTCTTACTTGTTGCCTGGAGTCTATGGAAGGAAAGGAGCAATAACTTATTTAGAGGTGTCACGCCAATAGTTGGAGCCTGGAAGCTACGGTTCAAGACTCCAACCTGATCTACAGAGTGCCAGAAAAGCTGAAACCCAGCATCTCTGCTTTGGTGAATTCTATTAAATAGAACACCCCCCCTTCCCCTATAAAACCATCCCCAACGATGTCTGTAATTCTTACCCCCATATGTCAGTTTTTTCTTGGGGTGCCATGTAAATCATTGTACATTATCTTTTATATATAGTATATATGCAGTAGGAGCCTCTCCTACTGTTTTGACCCTCAAATAAAGAGCTCATTAGAGCTACTTGTCCTAATTTTCTATGTTTTCTAAAACAAAGATAGCTGGTTTCACTATTAACTAGCTTGAGTCTATTGATTCTAGGAATGGGTTCAACTGGCATTGGCTCCCTGCAAATAAAACTACAGGAGGATCTTAGTTGGTATAAAGAGTGGTATGTTTGACACATGGTCTTGTGATATCCATGCTTTTAGTGCTTCCTGCTTGCGTAAGAACAAGAATAATAATTCTGTTTGGAGATTAATTTATGTTTATGGCTCCTCTTATGACAATTTGAAACTTGATTTCATTAATGAACTTCATAACTTGCTAACTGGCTAGTTTGGCCCTACTATTGTTGTTGGCGATTTTAATCTCATTAGAGAGGCTGAGGAGAAAAACACTGGGCTGATCAACCATCATTGGGCGACTTGTTTAATGACTAGATTAATAAATTTGGTCTGATAGAACTTAAAAAGTCTGGCAGGAAGTTTACCTTGGATAATAACCAGGGCAACCTGATTATTGTTGCTCTTGGTAGGATTTTCATTTATGCTGATTGGGAAGGCATTTTTCCTGTCTCCCAGGTTATAGCCCTCCCCATAATTGGGAGCGATCACACTCCTCTAGTTCTTAACACTAATGCTTTTACTGTCCCTAAGCTAAAAATATTTAGATTTGAGAAGTGGTGGCTTGAAACTCCAGGTTTTAAGGAAATGATTCATAAAGCTTAGAATGTTGATTGCCATCTCTCCAAATCTATTGACATTTGGCAATTCAAGATTAGGAACACCAGGAAAGCTGCTAAAGGGTGGAGTGCTAACTATGGGGCCTCTGAAAATAGACTTAAGCAAAACTTAGTTGCTGAGTTCAATTGTTTAAACATTCTTTCTGAATCTCAACCTTTATCTCCTAATTCTAAAGCTAGAGTGAAAGCTATTTCAGGTGAAATCAAGGCTAGGTAGAGATCAAGGGAGAGAGACACTCTTGAAGGGGATCTTAACTCTGGATACTTCAAAGCTCTAGCTAACCAGAAGAGGAGGAAGAAGCAGATTACTACCCTGGATAGCCCTGATGGGCTAGTGGAGGACCCTAAAGTATTCTGAATATTGCAATAGAATTCTATAAGAAATTATTTGGTTATGTTCCTACTATTGATATTGATCTCAAGGATTATTTTTGGGATCATGGTAGCATGGCCACAGCGGAGCATATCATCCTGCTTGAGTCCCCCTTCTCTAAAGAGGAGATCAAAATTGTTGTATTTGGCTCTTATGCTGAGGGGCCCTGGCCCTGATGGTTTTCCTTCTCTTTTTTACCAACACTTTTGGGATCTTATAAAAATGATCTATTTGCTCTTTAAAGAGACTAGGAAAGAGGAGAACTTGATCTATATAGACTTAACCTCTCGCTCTTGACCTTGGTTCGTAAAGAGTCCAATGCAGTGGCCATGGATAGATTTAGACCTCTTGCCATGATTAACTGTAGTTTTAAAAAAATGCGAAGTGTGCCACCAATAGGTTTGGCCCTGCAATGATTTAATTTCTCCCAACCAGACTGCTTTCATTCAAGGGTGGTTTATCTTAGAAAGTATTGTGTCAGCTCATGAGATAGTTCATGTTGTTGCCAGCAATAAACTGGTTGGTTTTGTTTTTAAGGTTGATTATGAAAAAGCTTATGACATGATTAGTAGAAAATTTTTGCTTAGAATGCTGGGGGGGAGAGGATTTGGCCCAAAGTGGATGCACAACTTGAATCTCTTCTTCATAATGGTTTTGTAGGTGTCAGAATTAATGGTACCGATAGTGATTTTTCATTGCTGGGAAGGGTGCTAGGCAGGGGGGCCCTATCTCCCCCCTGTTGTTTAATTTACTAGCTGATGTATTCACTAGAATGTTGAAGAAAGCTGTTGATAATGATTTGATTGTTGGGGTTTTCCCCCCTTCCTATCCAGCTGGTGTGATAAGCATGCAATATGCTAATGACACCTTACTCTTTTTAGATGATAACATTGATCATGCTAGAAATCTGAAATGGCTGCTCTCTTGCTTTGAGCACCTCTCTGGCATGAGGATTAATTTCCATAAGTGTGACTTAGTCCCTATCAATATTAATAGTGAAGTGGTTGCTTTTGCTCAAACATTAGGATGTAAGCTCAGTTCTTTCCCCCGTTAAGTATCTTGGTGCCCCTCTCCATCATAGCAAGGTGAGAAGAGAGGATCTTCAGCCTTTGGTTGATAAAATCATTAAAAGGGGTGCTGGATGGAGAGGAGGCTCCTCTCTTTTGGCAAGAGACTTGTTTTAGTTCAAGCTTGCCTAGCCGTTATTCCTTCTTACTTAATGGGTTTTATTAAATTTCCTAAATGGGCTATTAAGCTTATTAACTCCCAACTAGCCCATTGCTTTCGGGATGACTATGAAGGTCACCACAAATACCATTTAGCATCTTGGGGCTCCCTCACTATGAGAAAAGAATTTGGGGTTTTGGTATTACAGATATAGTTGATATGAATTTGTGACTATTAGCTTCTTTGGTTAGTAGATATCACAAGGATAATGGGAAAAATTGGAAAGACATCATTCATGCCAAGCACAATACCCAAGATCCAAATTTATTTGCCTCTGTTTCTACTGGCACTTCCCCTTTTTGGAAAGTGTTCTTTAGGCTGCTAAAGCCTCTAAATTTGGTTTCTCTCGGAACATAGGCAATGGCAAAAAGCTAGGTTTTGGGAGGACCACAGGTTTGGTTCTGCTCCTCTAGCTACTCAATATTGGGCGCTTTATTCTCTTACTACTGAGCAAAATCTAACTGTTGGTATAGTTTGGGATGGCACTGACTTGACAATTACCTTTAGGGGATGCTTCCTTGAAAATCTTCTAATGTTGTGGTTTGAACTGCTTGAGATTGCTAAATCTATTATCCTTTCCAACGAGGAAGACACTTTAGTCTGGAACCTCAATTCTAGAGGAGTATATATTGTTAAATCCTTTTATAAAATACTCCCTCCGTTCCTAAATGTAAGTCTTTGTAGAGATTTCACTATGAACAACATACGGATGTATATAGATGCATTTTATAGTGTAGATTCACTCATTTTGCTCTGTATGTGGTCCATAGTGCAATCTCTACAAAGACTTATATTTAGGAACGGAGGGAGTAGTAAACTTCAGAGGGGTGCTCCCTGTGAATACCCCATATGTCTGGTCTATTAAAATCCCTGCTAGGAACCATATATTTCTCTGATTGTTCGCTAACAACAAGCTATTGACCAAAGATAATCTGCAGAAAAGACAGCAAGTCCCTGATCCTACCTGTGTTTTTTGCACTGAACTTGAATCCTACCACCATCTATTTTTAGTTGTGTTGTTTCCTTGGAGTTCTGGAGAACTGTTGCCAAGTTAACTGGTTTTAGAGGAGAGATCAATATGATGTCCTTCTCAGATTGCTGGTCTAGGGGTGATAGTTTTGCTGCTATTAATATTATTCATGCAGATGGCCTTTGGGCTATCTGGAATTTAAGAAATGACATGGTTTTCAACCACACCACGTGGTCTGCTTTGCAGGCTATTTGGCGCAAGACGTCAAGACCACGATGAGCCTTACATTATGGGAGATGCTATCCTTCGACCATGTCAAGCTTCATCTACAAAAGGTGGCTCAAGAACTGGAACAATTGTCAAGAGACCCACCACTACTGTTGTGGCCGGACCCAGGCTGAAAGTGGACTGGCCCCTGAAGACATGTCTTCTCACTTTATGACGTAGTGGGAGCTATGGTTTGCTGGAGACGTCCACAATGCACAATTAGTCTCCTACTGCTACATGTAGTTTTGGGGCCTTAGTTTGCTCGCGTTTTTGCCACTTATGTATCAGCACTAGTGGTTGGGGCACCACCTGGTGGCACCTCTTGAGGCGGAATTGTGCGTACTAATCAAGCTGTTGTATTTGAGGCAAGATTATGCGCACTAATCAAATGGTCATATTTGTTAACATGTCAATAATAAATTCAGTTACATGATCTTTTCAACCATGTGAAAGTTTCCAAACTTGAACCGAACAGATAGTTGTACAAGTAATAAAGCAACTCGTTATTACAATGTCTGTCTGACAATACCTAGAAGTACTATATGTCAACGGAGTTGTTCCTGGAATTCCACGGACTCTTCTTCACAAATGAACAAAATGTAAATACACATAAAACTTGAAGGAGGAAGTAACTAAAATTGTGTGATAATAAGTTCTGGAAGAAGAAATTTGATCCTGCATGCACAAAAACAAATTCCAATCTCAAGGAACAATGTAAGAGGCAGTTTCAACATTGATATACCAGTTTTAGCTTAACACGCCTACAAACAATCACATTTAAATTTGGCTGATTATAACTCTATATATTTTCTTTAATCCGGTACTTGCTTTCAGAGATCATTATTAGTTTTGCTAATCATGAGTAAGTAGAGGCATCAGCGTCACCAATCAATATTTTAGTTAATAAACCATGAAATGAAAAAGCTTAATTTGCTCCCTCCAAGAAACATCATAGTTTAAACCATGTTCACACACACACCATCTAAACATATGTGAGGCCTCTTGATTCAGTTCTGATGAGCTGTGTACAGAGAAGAAAATAGTGAAGATTAACCTGGGAATAACCTAATGTCATCATGCAACTTTTCTCGCTAGACCACACCTTGATCTAAACTCGACTGAGTTATTCAAACATAGATGAACTAACACAATGAATCATAGATGACTACTTTGCTAATATCACCACCACATTGTAGGAAGCAATCTAGTGGAGTCAAATGTGGCAGTGATTGTTGGGGAACGTAGTAATTTCAACACTCAATCTGCTTGCAGTAGAAGCACTCAGTTTCAGGCTTAGGTCCAGACTTGGGTTTCTTCTCTTGAGCAGCAACTTGCTTGCTGTTCTTCTTGAAGTTCCCCTTCTTCTTCCCTTTGCCCTTTTTCTTGAAACTAGTGGTCTTGTTGACCATCAACACTTGATGCTCCTTTTTGATTTCTACCTCCGCAGCTTTCAGCATTGCGAAGAGCTCAGGAATAGTCTTATTCATCCCTTGCATATTATAGTTCATCATGAAGCTCTTGTAGCTTGGTGGCAGTGATTGGAGAATTCTGTCAATGACGCAATCATCTGGAAGATTGACTCCCATCTGAATCAAGTGATTATTATACCCAGACATTTTGAGTATATGCTCACTGACAGAACTATTCTCCTCCATCTTGCAGCTATAGAACTTATTGGAGACTTCATATCTCTCAATCTGGGCATTTGCTTGAAATATTAACTTCAACTCCTGGAACATCTCATATGCTCCATGACGTTCAAAACGTCGTTGAAGTCCCGATTCTAAGCCGTAAAGCATGGCACACTGAACTATCGAGTAGTCATCAGCTTTGCTCTGCCAGACGTTCATAACATCTGGTGTTGCTCCAGCAGTAGGCCTAGCACCTAGCGGTGCTTCCAGGACGTAATTCTTCTGGGCAGCAATGAGGATAATCCTCAAGTTACAGACCCAGTCCGTGTAATTGCTACCATCATCTTTCAACTTTGCTTTCTCAAGGAACGCATTAAAATTCAACGGAACAACAGCACGGGCCATCTATCTACAATCAAACATACATAAGCAAGATACTATCAGGTACTAAGTTCATGATAACTTTAAGTTCAATTACTCATATTACTTAAGAACTCCCACTTAGATATACATCCCTCTAATCCTCTAAGTGATCACGTGATCCAAATCAACTAAACCATAACCGATCATCACGTGAAATGGATTAGTTTTCAATGGTGAACATCATTATGTTGATCACATCTACTATATGATTCATGCTCGACCTTTCGGTCTCCGTGTTCCGAGGCCATATCTGCATATGCTAGGCTCGTCAAGTTTAACCTGAGTATTCTGCGTGTGCAAAACTGGCTTGCACCCGTTGTAGATGGACATAGAGCTTATCACACCCGATCATCACGTGGTGTCTGGGCACGACGAACTTTGGCAACGGTGCATACTCAGGGAGAACACTTCTTGATAATTTAGTGAGAGATCATCTTATAATGCTACCATCAATCAAAGCAAGATAAGATGCATAAAAGATAAACATCACAAGCAATCAATATAAGTGATATGATATGGCCATCATCATCTTGTGCTTGTGATATCCATCTCTGAAGCACCGTCATGATCACCATCGTCACTGGCGCGGCACCTTGATCTCCATCGTAGCATCGTTGTCGTCTCGCCAATCTTATGCTTCTACTACTATCGCTACTGCTTAGTGATAAAGTAAAGCATTACAGGGCGATTGCATTGCATACAATAAAGCGACAACCATATGGCTCCTGCCAGTTGCCGATAACTCAGTTACAAAACATGATCATCTCATACAATAAAATTTAGCATCATGTCTTGACCATATCATATCACAACATGCCCTGCAAAAACAAGTTAGACGTCCTCTACTTTGTTTGTTGCAAGTTTTACGTGGCTGCTACGGGCTTAAGCAAGAACCAATCTTACCTACGCATCAAAACCACAACAATAGTTTGTCAAGTTGATGCCGTTTTAACCTTCAGAAGGACCGGGCGTAGCCACACTTGGTTCAACTAAAGTTGGAGAAACTAACACCCGCCAGCCACCTGTGTGCAAAGCACGGCGGCAGAACCAGTCTCGCGTAAGCGTACGCGTAATGTCGGTCCGGGCCGCTTCATCCAACAATACCGCCAAACCAAAGTATAACATGCTGGTAGGCAGTATGACTTATATCGCCCACAACTCACTTGTGTTCTACTAGTGGATATAACATCAAACCATAAAACCTAGGCTCGGATGCCACTGTTGGGGAACGTAGTAATTTCAAAAAAATTCCTACGCACACGCAAGATCATGGTGATGCATAGCAATGAGAGGGGAGAGTGTTGTCTACGTACCCTCGTAGACCGAAGCGAAAGCGTTGACGCAACGTAGAGGAAGTAGTCGTACGTCTTCCCGGTCCAACCGATCCAAGCACCGTTACTCCGGCACCTCCGAGTTCTTGACACACGTACAGCTCGATGACGCACCCCGGGCTCCGATCTAGCAAAGCTTCGGGGAGGAGTTTCGTCAGCACGACGGCGTGGTGACGATCTTGATGTTTAACCGTCGTAGGGCTTCGCCTAAGCACCGCTACAATATGATCGAGGTGTAATATCATGGACGGGGGCACCGCACACGGCTAAGGAACGATCACGAAGATCAACTTGTGTGTCCTAGGGTGCCCCCTTGCCCCCGTATATAAAGGAGCCAAGGGGGGTGCGGCTGGTCCTAGTAGGAGGCGCGCAGGAGGAGTCCTACTCCTACCGGGAGTAGGACTCCCCTCCCTTTCCTTGTCCAAGTAGGAGAGGGGGAAGGAAGGGAGAGAGGAGAGGAAGGAAAGGGGGGCGCCGCCCCTCCCTCCTTGTCCAATTCGGACTAGGGGGAGAGGGGGCGCGCGGCTTGCCCTGGCTGCCTTTCCTCTTCTCCACTTTAGGCCCATGAGGCCCATTAACCCCCCGGGGGATTCCGGTAACCCCCCGGTTCTCCGGTTTTATTCGAAACTTCCCCGGAACACTTCCGGTGTCCGAATATAGCCGTCCAATATATCAATCTATATGTCTCGACCATTTCGAGACTCCTCGTTATGTCCGTGATCATATCCGGGACTCCGAACAACCTTCGGTACATCAAAATACATAAACTCATAATGAAACTGTCATCGTAACTTTAAGCGTGCGGACCCTACGGTTCGAGAACAATGTAGACATGACCGAGACACGTCTCCGGTCAATAACCAACAGCGGGACCTAGATGCCCATATTGGTTCCTACATATTCTACGAAGATCTTTATCGGTCAGACCGCATAACAACATACGTTGTTCCCTTTGTCATCGGTATGTTACTTGCCCGAGATTCGATCGTCGGTATCCAATACCTAGTTCAATCTCGTTACCGGCAAGTCTCTTTACTCGTTCCGTAATACATCATCCCGCAACTAACTCATTAGTTGCAATGCTTGCAAGGCTTAAGTGATGTGCATTACCGAGAGGGCCCAGAGATACCTCTCCGACGATCGGAGTGACAACTCCAAATCTTGAAATACTTCAACCCAACATGTACCTTTGGAGACACCTGTAGAGCACCTTTATAATCACCCAGTTATGTTATGACGTTTGGTAGGACACAAAGTGTTCCTCTGGCACACGGGAGTTACATAATCTCATAGTCATAGGAACACGTATAAGTCATGAAGAAAGCAATAGCAACATACTAAACGATCGGGTGCTAAGCTAATGGAATGGGTCATGTCAACCAGAACATTCAACTAATGATGTGATCCCTGTTAATCAAATGACAACTCTTTGTCCATGGTTAGGAAACATAACCATCTTTGATTAACGAGCTAGTCAAGTAGAGGCATACTAGTGACACTTTGTTTGTCTATGTATTCACACATGTATTATGTTTCCGGTTAATACAATTCTAGCATGAATAATAAACATTTATCATGATATAAGGAAATAAATAATATCTTTATTATTGCCTCTAGGGCATATTTCCTTCAGTCTCCCACTTGCAATAGAGTCAATAATCTAGATTACACAGTAATGATTCTAACACCCATGGAGCCTTGGTGCAGATCATGTTTTGCTCAGGGAAGAGGCTTAGTCAACGGGTCTGCTACATTCAGATCCGTATGTATCTTGCAAATCTCTATGTCTCCCACCTAGACTAGATCCCGGATGGAATTGAAGCGTCTCTTGATGTGCTTGGTTCTTTTGTGAAATCTGGATTCTTTTGTCATGGCAATTGCACCAGTATTGTCACAAAAGATTTTCATTGGACCCGATGCACTAGGTATGACACCTAGATCGGATATGAACTCCTTCATCCAGACTCCTTCGTTTTCTGCTTTTGAAGAAGCTATGTACTCCACTTCACATGTAGATCCCGCCACGACGCTTTGTTTAGAACTGCACCAACTGACAGCTCCACCGTTTAATGTAAACACGTATCCGGTTTGCGATTTAGAATCGTCCGGATCAATGTCAAAGCTTGCATCAATGTAACCGTTTACGATGAGCTCTTTGTCACCTCCATATACGAGAAACATATCCTTAGTCCTTTTTAGGTACTTCAGGATGTTCTTGACCGCTGTCCAGTGATCCACTCCTGGATTACTTTGGTACCTCCCTGCTAAACTTATAGCAAGGCACACATCAGGTCTGGTACACAGCATTGCATACATGATAGAGCCTATGGCTGAAGCATAGGGAACATCTTTCATTTTCTCTCTATCTTCTGCAGTGGTCGGGCATTGAGTCTGACTCAACTTCACACCTTGTAACACAGTCAAGAACCCTTTCTTTGCTTCATCCATTTTGAACTTCTTCAAAATCTTGTCAAGGTATGTGCTTTGTGAAAGTCCAATTAAGCGTCTTGATCTATCTCTATAGATCTTTATTCCTAATATGTAAGCAGCTTCACCGAGGTCTTTCATTGAAAAACTCTTATTCAAGTATCCCTTTATGCTATCCAGAAATTCTATATCATTTCCAATCAGTAATATGTCATCCACATATAATATCAGAAATGCTACAGAGCTACCACTCACTTTCTTGTAAATACAGGCTTCTCCGAAAGTCTGTATAAAACCAAATGCTTTGATCACACTATCAAAGCGTTTATTCCAACTCCGAGAGGCTTGCACCAGTCCATAAATGGATCGCTGGAGCTTGCACACTTTGTTAGCTCCCTTCGGATCGACAAAACCTTCCGGTTGCATCATATACAACTCTTCTTCCAGAAATCCATTCAGGAATGCAGTTTTGACATCCATCTGCCAAATTTCATAATCATAAAATGCTGCAATTGCTAACATGATTTGGACAGACTTAAGCATCATTCCGGGTGAGAAGGTCTCATCGTAGTCAACCCCTTGAACTTGTCGAAAACCTTTTGCGACAAGTCGAGCTTTGTAGACAATAATATTACCGTCAGCGTCAGTCTTCTTCTTGAAGATCCATTTATTCTCAATTGCTTGCCGATCATCGGGCAAGTCAACCAAAGTCCATACTTTGTTTTCATACATGGATCCCATCTCAGATTTCATGGCTTCAAGCCATTTTGCAGAATCTGGGCTCACCATCGCTTCTTCATAGTTCGTAGGTTCATCATGATCTAGTAGCATGATTTCCAGAACAGGATTACCGTACCACTCTGGTGCGGATCTTACTCTAGTTGACCTATGAGGCTCAGTAGTAACTTGATATGAAATTTCATGACCATCATTATTAAATTCCTCACTAATTGGTGTAGGTGTCGCAGAAACCGGTTTCTGTGATGAACTACTTTCCAATAAGGGAGCAGGTATAGTTACCTCATCAAGTTCTACTTTCCTCCCACTCACTTCTTTCGAGAGAAACTCCTTCTCTAGAAAGGATCCATTCTTAGCAACGAATGTCTTGCCTTCGGATCTGTGATAGAAGGTCTACCCAACACTCTCCTTTGGGTATCCTATGAAGACACATTTCTCTGATTTGGGTTCGAGCTTATCAGGTTGAAGCTTTTTCACATAAGCATCGCAGCCCCAAACTTTAAGAAACGACAACTTTGGTTTCTTGCCAAACCATAGTTCATAAGGCATCGTCTCAACCGATTTTGATGGTGCCCTATTTAACGTGAATGCGGCCGTCTCTAAAGCATAACCCCAAAACGATAGCGGTAAATCAGTAAGAGACATCATAGATCGCACCATATCTAGTAAAGTACGATTACGACGTTCGGACACACCATTACGCTGTGGTGTTCCGGGTGCCGTGAGTTGCGAAACTATTCCGCATTGCTTCAAATGTACATCAAACTCATAACTCAAATATTCTCCTCCACGGTCAGATCGTAGAAACTTTATTTTCTTATTACGATGATTTTCAACTTCACTCTCAAATTCTTTGAACTTTTCAAATGTTTCAGACTTATGTTTCATTAAGTAGATATACCCATATCTGCTTAAGTCATCTGTGAAGGTGAGAAAATAATGATATCCGCCACGAGCCTCAATATTCATCGGACCACATACATCGGTATGTATAATTTCCAACAAATCTGTTGCTCTCTCCATAGTACCGGAGAACGGTGTTTTAGTCATCTTGCCCATGAGACATGGTTCGCAAGTACCAAGTGATTCATAATCAAGTGGTTCTAAAAGTCCATCAGTATGGAGTTTCTTCATGCGCTTTACACCGATATGACCTAAACGGCAGTGCCACAAATAAGTTGCACTATCATTATCAACTCTGCATCTTTTGGTTTCAACATTATGAATATGTGTATCACTACTATCGAGATTCATCAAAAATAGACCACTCTTCAAGGGTGCATGACCATAAAAGATATTACTCATATAAATAGAACAACCATTCTTCTCTGATTTAAATGAATAACCGTCTCGCATCAAACAAGATCCAGATATAATGTTCATGCTCAACGCTGGCACCAAATAACAATTATTTAGGTCTAATACTAATCCCGAAGCTAGATGTAGAGGTAGCGTGCCGACCGCGATCACATCGACTTTGGAACCATTTCCCACGCGCATCGTCACCTCGTCCTTTGCCAGAGTTCGCTTAATCCGTAGTCCCTATTTCGAGTTGCAAATAATAGCAACAGAACCAGTATCAAATACCCACGTGCTACTGCGAGCTCTAGTAAGGTACACATCAATAACATGTATATCACATATACCTTTGTTCACCTTGCCATCCTTCTTATCCGCCAAATACTTGGGGCAGTTCCGCTTCCAGTGACCAGTCTGCTTGCAGTAGAAGCACTCAGTTTCAGGCTTAGGTCCAGACTTGGGTTTCTTCTCTTGAGCAGCAACTTGCTTGCTGTTCTTCTTGAAGTTCCCCTTCTTCTTCCCTTTGCCCTTTTTCTTGAAACTAGTGGTCTTGTTGGCCATCAACACTTGATGCTCCTTTTTGATTTCTACCTCCGCAGCTTTCAGCATTGCGAAGAGCTCAGGAATAGTCTTATTCATCCCTTGCATATTATAGTTCATCACGAAGCTCTTGTAGCTTGGTGGCAGTGATTGGAGAATTCTGTCAATGACGCAATCATCTGGAAATTGACTCTCATCTGAATCAAGTGATTATTATACCCAGACATTTTGAGTATATGCTCACTGACAGAACTGTTCTCCTCCATCTTGCAGCTATAGAACTTATTGGAGACTTCATATCTCTCAATCCGGGCATTTGCTTGAAATATTAACTTCAACTCCTGGAACATCTCATATGCTCCATGACGTTCAAAACGTCGTTGAAGTCCCGATTCTAAGCCGTAAAGCATGGCACACTGAACTATCGAGTAGTCATCAGCTTTGCTCTGCCAGACGTTCATAACATCTGGTGTTGCTCCAGCAGCAGGCCTGGCACCCAGCGGTGCTTCCAGGACGTAATTCTTCTGGGCAGCAATGAGGATAATCCTCAAGTTACGGACCCAGTCCGTGCAATTGCTACCATCATCTTTCAACTTTGCTTTCTCAAGGAACGCATTAAAATTCAACGGAACAACAGCACGGGCCATCTATCTACAATCAAACATACATAAGCAAGATACTATAAGGTACTAAGTTCATGATAAATTTAAGTTCAATTAATCATATTACTTAAGAACTCCCACTTAGATAGACATCCCTCTAATCCTCTAAGTGATCACGTGATCCAAATCAACTAAACCATAACCGATCATCACGTGAAATGGATTAGTTTTCAATGGTGAACATCATTATGTTGATCATATCTACTATATGATTCACGCTCGACCTTTCGGTCTCCGTGTTCCGAGGTCATATCTGCATATGCTAGGCTCGTCAAGTTTAACCTGAGTATTCTGCCTGTGCAAAACTGGCTTGCACCCGTTGTAGATGGACATAGAGCTTATCATACCCGATCATCACATGGTGTCCGGGCACGACGAACTTTGGCAACGGTGCATACTCAAGGAGAACACTTCTTGATAATTTAGTGAGAGATCATCTTATAATGCTACCATCAATCAAAGAAAGATAAGATGCATAAAAGATAAACATCACATGCAATCAATATAAGTGATATGATATGGCCATCATCATCTTGTGCTTGTGATATCCATCTCCAAAGCACCGTCATGATCACCATTGTCACTGGCGCGACACCTTGATCTCCATCGTAGCATCGTTGTCATCTCGCCAATCTTATGCTTCTACGACTATCGCTACCGCTTAGTGATAAAGTAAAGCATTACAGGGCGATTGCATTGCATACAATAAAGCGACAAGCATATGGCTCCTGCCAGTTGCCGATAACTCAGTTACAAAACATGATCATCTCATACAATAAAATTTAGCATCATGTCTTGACCATATCATATCACAACATGCCCTGCAAAAACAAGTTAGACGTCCTCTACTTTGTTTGTTGCAAGTTTTACGTGGCTGCTACGGGCTTAAGCAAGAACCAATCTTACCTATGCATCAAAACCACAACGATAGTTTCTCAAGTTGATGCCGTTTTAACCTTCGCAAGGACCGGGCGTAGCCACACTTGGTTCAACTAAAGTTGGAGAAACTAACACCCGCCAGCCACCTGTGTGCAAAGCACGGCGGTAGAACCAGTCTCGCGTAAGCGTACGCATAATGTCGGTCCGGGCCGCTTCATCCAACAATACCGCCAAACCAAAGTATGACATGTTGGTAGGCAGTATGACTTATATCACCCACAACTCACTTGTGTTCTACTCGTGCAAATAACATCAAACCATAAAACCTAGGCTCGGATGCCACTGTTGGGGAACGTAGTAATTTCAAAAAAATTCCTACGCACACGCAAGATCATGGTGATGCATAGCAACGAGAGGGGAGAGTGTTGTCTACGTACCCTCGTAGACCGAAGCGAAAGCGTTGACACAACGTAGAGGAAGTAGTCGTACGTCTTCCCAGTCCAACCGATCCAAGCACCGTTACTCCAGCATCTCCGAGTTCTTGACACACGTACAGCTGGATGACGCACCCCGGGCTCCGATCTAGCAAAGCTTAGGGGAGGAGTTTCGTCAGCACGACGGCATGGTGACGATCTTGATGTTTAACCGTCGTAGGGCTTCGCCTAAGCACCGCTACAATATGATCGAGGTGTAATATCATGGAGGGGGGCACCGCACACCGCTAAGGAACGATCACGAAGATCAACTTGTGTGTCCTAGGGTGCCCCCTTGCCCCCGTATATAAAGGAGCCAAGGGGGGTGCGGCCGGCCCTAGTAGGAGGCGCGCAGGAGGAGTCATACTCCTACCGGGAGTAGGACTCCCCTCCCTTTCCTTGTCCAAGTAGGAGAGGGGGAAGGAAGGGAGAGAGGAGAGGAAGGAAAGGGGGGGCACCACCCCTCCCTCCTTGTCCAATTAGGACTAGGGGGAGAGGGGGCGCGCGGCCTGTCCTGGCTGCCTTTCCTCTTCTCCACTTTAGGCCCATGAGGCCATTAACCCCCCGGGGGGTTCCGGTAACCCCCCGGTTCTCCGGTTTTATCCGAAACTTCCCCGGAACACTTCCGGTGTCCGAATATAGCCGTCCAATATATCAATCTTTATGTCTCGACCATTTCGAGACTCCTCGTTATGTCCGTGATCATATTCGGGACTCCGAACAACCTTCGGTACATCAAAATACATAAACTCATAATGAAAACGTCATTGTAACTTTAAGCGTGCGGACCCTACGGTTCGAGAACAATGTAGACATGACCGAGATATGTCTCTGGTCAATAACTAACAGCGGGACCTGGGTACCCATATTGGTTCCTACATATTCTACGAAGATCTTTATCGGTCAGACCGCATAACAACATACGTTGTTCCCTTTGTCATCGGTATGTTACTTGCCCGAGATTCGATCGTCGGTATGCAATACCTAGTTCAATCTCGTTACCGGCAAGTCTCTTTACTCATTCCGTAATACATCATCCCGCAACTAACTCGTTAGTTGCAATGCTTGCAAGGCTTAAGTGATGTGCATTACCGAGAGGGCCCAGAGATACCTCTTCGACGATCGGAGTGACAACTCCTAATCTCGAAATACGTCAACCCAACATGTAGCTTTGGAGACACCTGTAGAGCACCTTTATAATCACCTAGTTACGTTGTGACGTTTGGTAGCACACAAAGTGTTCCTCCGGCACACGGGATTTACATAATCTCATAGTCATAGGAACATGTATAAGTCATGAAGAAAGCAATAGCAACATACTAAATGATCGGGTGCTAAGCTAATGGAATGGGTCATGTCAACCAGAACATTCAACTAATGATGTGATCCCTGTTAATCAAATGACAACTCTTTGTCCATGGTTAGGAAACATAACCATCTTTGATTAACGAGCTAGTCAAGTAGAGGCATACTAGTGACACTTTGTTTGTCTATGTATTCACACATGTATTATGTTTCCGGTTAATACAATTCTAGCATGAATAATAAACATTTATCATGATATAAGGAAATAAATAATATCTTTATTATTGCCTCTAGGGCATATTTCCTTCAGTCTCCCACTTGCACTAGAGTCAATAATCGAGATTACACAGTAATGATTCTAACACCCATGGAGCCTTGGTGCGGATCATGTTTTGCTCAGGGAAGAGGCTTAGTCAACGGGTCTGCTACATTCAGATCCGTATGTATCTTGCAAATCTCTATGTTTCCCACCTGGACTAGATCCCGGATGGAATTGAAGCATCTCTTGATGTGCTTGGTTCTTTTGTGAAATCTGGATTCTTTTGCCAAGGCAATTGCACCAGTATTGTCTCAAAAGATTTTCATTAGACCCGATGCACTAGGTATGACACCTAGATCGGATATGAACTCCTTCATCCAGACTCCTTCGTTTTCTGCTTCCGAAGCAGCTATGTACTCCACTTCACATGTAGATCCCGCCATGACGCTTTGTTTAGAACTGCACCAACCGACAGCTCCACCGTTTAATGTAAACACGTATCCGGTTTGCGATTTAGAATCGTCCGGATCAATGTCAAAGCTTGCATCAATGTAACCGTTTACGATGAGCTCTTTGTCACCTCCATATACGAGAAACATATCCTTAGTCCTTTTTAGGTACTTCAGGATGTTCTTGACCGATGTCCAGTGATCCACTCCTGGATTACTTTGGTACCTCCCTGCTAAACTTATAGCAAGGCACACATCAGGTCTGGTACACAGCATTGCATACATGATAGAGCCTATGGCTGAAGCATAGGGAACATCTTTCATTTTCTCTCTATCTTCTGCAGTTGTCGGGCATTGAGTCTGACTCAACTTCACACCTTGTAACACAGTCAAGAACCCTTTCTTTGCTTCATCCATTTTGAACTTCTTCAAAATCTTGTCAAGGTATGTGCTTTGTGAAAGTCCAATTAAGCACCTTGATCTATCTCTATAGATCTTTATTCCTAATATGTAAGTAGCTTCACCGAGGTCTTTCATTGAAAAAGTCTTATTCAAGTGTCCCTTTATGCTATCCAAAAATTCTATATCATTTTCAATGAGTAATATGTCATCCACATATAATATCAGAAATGCTACAGAGCTCCCACTCACTTTCTTGTAAATACAGGCTTCTCCGAAAGTCTGTATAAAACCAAATGCTTTGATCACACTATCAAAGCGTTTATTCCAACTCCGAGAGGCTTGCACCAGTCCATAAATGGATCGCTAGAGCTTGCACACTTTGTTAGCTCCCTTTGGATCGACAAAACCTTCTGGTTGCATCATATACAACTCTTCTTCCAAAAATCCATTCAGGAATGCAGTTTTGACATCCATCTGCCAAATTTCACAATCATAAAATGCGGCAATTGCTAACATGATTTGGACAGACTTAAGCATCGCTACGGGTGAGAAGGTCTCATCGTAGTCAAACCCTTGAACTTGTCGAAAACCTTTTGCGACAAGTCGAGCTTTGTAGACAGTAATATTACCGTCAGCGTCAGTCTTCTTCTTGAAGATCCATTTATTCTCAATTACTTGCCAATCATCGGGCAAGTCAACCAAAGTCCATACTTTGTTTTCATACATGGATCCCATCTCAGATTTCATGGCTTCAAGCCATTTTGCAGAATCTGGGCTCACCATCGCTTCTTCATAGTTCGTAGGTTCATCATGATTTAGTAGCATGATTTCCAGAACAGGATTACCGTACCACTCTGGTGCGGATCTTACTCTGGTTGACCTACGAGGCTCGGTAATAACTTGATATGAAATTTCATGACCATCATTATTAAATTCCTCACTAATTGGTGTAGGTGTCACAGAAACCGGTTTCTGTGATGAACTACTTTCCAATAAGGGAGCAGGTATAGTTACCTCATCAAGTTCTACTTTCCTCCCACTCACTTCTTTCGAGAGAAACTCCTTCTCTAAAAAGGATCCATTCTTAGCAACAAATCTCTTGCCTTCGGATCTGTGATAGAAGGTCTACCCAATAGTCTCCTTTGGGTATCCTATGAAGACACATTTCTCTGATTTGGGTTCGAGCTTATCAGGTTGAAGCTTTTTCACATAAGCATCGCAGCCCCAAACTTTAAGAAACGACAACTTTGGTTTCTTGCCAAACCATAGTTCATAACGCGTCCTCTCAACCGATTTTGATGGTGCCCTATTTAACGTGAATGCGGCCGTCTCTAAAGCATAACCCCAAAACGATAGCGGTAAATCAGTAAGAGACATCATAGATCGCACCATATCTAGTAAAGTACGATTACGACGTTCGGACACACCATTACGCTGTGGTGTTCCGGGTGCCGTGAGTTGCGAAACTATTCCGCATTGCTTCAAATGTACACCAAACTCGTAACTCAAATATTCTCCTCCACGATCAGATCGTAGAAACTTTATTTTCTTATTACGATGATTTTCAACTTCACTCTGAAATTCTTTGAACTTTTCAAATGTTTCAGACTTATGTTTCATTAAGTAGATATACCCATATCTTCTTAAGTCATCTGTGAAGGTGAGAAAATAACGATATCCGCCACGAGCCTCAATATTCATCGGACCACATACATCTGTATGTATAATTTCCAACAAATCTGTTGCTCTCTCCATAGTACCAGAGAACGGTGTTTTAGTCATCTTGCCCAGGAGACACGGTTCGCAAGTACCAAGTGATTCATAATCAAGTGGTTCTAAAAGTCCATCAGTATGGAGTTTCTTCATGCGCTTTACACCGATATGACCTAAACGGCAGTGCCACAAATAAGTTGCACTATCATTATCAACTCTGCATCTTTTGGTTTCAACATTATGAATATGTGTATCACTACTATAGAGATTCATCAAAAATAGACCACTCTTCAAGGGTGCATGACCATAAAAGATATTACTCATATAAATAGAACAACCATTATTCTCTGATTTAACTGAATAACCGTCTCGCATTAAACAAGATCCAGATATAATGTTCATGCTCAACACTGGCACCAAATAACAATTATTTAGGTCTAATACTAATCCCGAAGGTAGATGTAGAGGTAGCGTGCTGACCGTGATCACATCGACTTTGGAACCATTTCCCACACGCATCGTCATGTCGTCCTTTGCCAGAGTTCGCTTAATCCGTAGTCCCTGTTTCGAGTTGCAAATAATAGCAACAGAACCAGTGTCAAATACCCAGGTGCTACTGCGAGCTCTAGTAAGGTACACATCAATAACATGTATATCACATATACCTTTGTTCACCTTGCCATCCTTCTTATCCGCCAAATACTTGGGGCAGTTCCGCTTCCAGTGACCAGTCTGCTTGCAGTAGAAGCACTCAGTTTCAGGCTTAGGTCCAGACTTGGGTTTCTTCTCTTGAGCAGCAACTTGCTTGCTATTCTTCTTGAAGTTCCCCTTCTTCTTCCCTTTGCCCTTTTTCTTGAAACTAGTGGTCTTGTTGACCATCAACACTTGATGCTCCTTTTTGATTTCTACCTCCGCAGCTTTCAGCATTGCGAAGAGCTCAGGAATAGTCTTATTCATCCCTTGCATATTATAGTTCATCACGAAGCTCTTGTAGCTTGGTGGCAGTGATTGGAGAATTCTGTCAATGACGCAATCATCTGGAAGATTGACTCTCATCTGAATCAAGTGATTATTATACCCGGACATTTTGAGTATATGCTCACTGACAGAACTGTTCTCCTCCATCTTGCAGCTATAGAACTTATTGGAGACTTCATATCTCTCAATCCGGGCATTTGCTTGAAATATTAACTTCAACTCCTAGAACATCTCATATGCTCCATGCCGTTCAAAACGTCGTTGAAGTCCCGATTCTAAGCCGTAAAGCATGGCACACTAAACTATCGAGTAGTCATCAGCTTTGCTCTGCCAGACGTTCATAACATCTGGTGTTGCTCCAGCAGAAGGCCTGGCACCCAGCGGTGCTTCCAGGACGTAATTCTTCTAGGCAGCAATGAGGATAATCCTCAAGTTATGGACCCAGTCCGTGTAATTGCTACCATCATCTTTCAACTTTGCTTTCTCAAGGAACGCATTAAAATTCAACGGAACAACAGCACGGGCCATCTATCTACAATCAAACATACATAAGCAAGATACTATCAGGTACTAAGTTCATGATAAATTTAAGTTCAATTAATCATATTACTTAAGAACTCCCACTTAGATAGACATCCCTCTAATCCTCTAAGTGATCACGTGATCCAAATCAACTAAACCATAACCGATCATCACGTGAAATGGATTAGTTTTCAATGGTGAACATCATTATGTTGATCATATCTACTATATGATTCACGCTCGACCTTTCGGTCTCCGTGTTCCGAGGTCATATCTGCATATGCTAGGCTCGTCAAGTTTAACCTGAGTATTCTGCGTGTGCAAAACTGGCTTGCACCCGTTGTAGATGGACATTGAGCTTATCACACCCGATCATCACGTGGTGTCTGGGCACGACGAACTTTGGCAACGGTGCATACTCAGGGAGAACACTTCTTGATAATTTAGTGAGAGATCATCTTGTAATGCTACCATCAATAAAAGCAAGATAAGATGCATAAAAGATAAACATCACATGCAATCAATATAAGTGATATGATATGGCCATCATCATCTTGTGCTTGTGATATCCATCTCCGAAGCACCGTCATGATCACCATCGTCACTGGCGCGACACCTTGATCTCCATCATAGCATCGTTGTCGTCTCGCCAATCTTATGCTTCTACGACTATCGCTACCGCTTAGTGATAAAGTAAAGCATTAGAGGGCGATTGCATTGCATACAATAAAGAGACAACCATATGGCTCCTGCCAGTTGCCGATAACTCAGTTACAAAACATGATCATCTCATACAATAAAATTTAGCATCATGTCTTGACCATATCATATCACAACATGCCCTGCAAAAACAAGTTAGACGTCCTCTACTTTGTTTGTTGCAAGTTTTACGTGGCTGCTACGGGCTTAAGCAAGAACCAATCTTACCTACGCATCAAAACCACAATGATAGTTTGTCAAGTTGATGCCGTTTTAACCTTCGCAAGGACCGGGCGTAGCCACACTTGGTTCAACTAAAGTTGGAGAAACTAACAACCGCCAGCCACCTGTGTGCAAAGCACGGAGGTAGAACCAGTCTCGCGTAAGCGTACGCGTAATGTCGGTCCGGGCCGCTTCATCCAACAATACCGCCGAACCAAAGTATAACATGCTGGTAGGCAGTATGACTTATATCACCCACAACTCACTTGTGTTCTACTCATGCATATAACATCAAACCATAAAACCTAGGCTCGGATGCCACTGTTGGGGAACGTAGTAATTTCAAAAAAATTCCTACGCACACGCAAGATCATGGTGATGCATAGCAACGAGAGGGGAGAGTGTTGTCTACGTACCCTCGTAGACCAAATCGAAAGCGTTGACGCAACATAGAGGAAGTAGTCGTACGTCTTCCTGGTCCAACCGATCCAAGCACCGTTACTCCGGCACCTCGGAGTTCTTGACACACGTACAGCTCGATGACGCACCCCGGGCTCCGATCCAGCAAAGCTTCGGGGAGGAGTTTCGTCAGCACGATGGCGTGGTGACGATCTTGATGTTTAACCGTCGTAGGGCTTCGCCTAAGCACCGCTACAATATGATCGAGGTGTAATATCATGGAGGGGGGCACCGCACATGGCTAAGGAACGATCACGAAGATCAACTTGTGTGTCCTAGGGTGCACCCTTGCCCCCGTATATAAAGGAGCCAAGGGGGGTGCGGCCGGCCCTAGTAGGAGGCGCGGAGGAGGAGTCCTACTCCTACCGGGAGTAGGACTCCCCTCCCTTTCCATGTCCAAGTAGGAGAGGGGGAAGGAAGGGAGAGAGGAGAGGAAGGAAAGGGGGGCGCCACCCCTCCCTCCTTGTCCAATTCGGACTAGGGGGAGAGGGGGCGCGCGGCCTGCCCTGGCTGCCTTTCCTCTTCTCCACTTTAGGCCCAAGAGGCCCATTACCCCCCGGGGGGGTTCCGGTAACCCCCCGGTTCTCCGGTTTTATCCGAAACTTCCCCGGAACACTTCCGGTGTCCGAATATAGCCGTCCAATATATCAATCTTTATGTCTCGACCATTTCGAGACTCCTCGTTATGTCCGTGATCATATCTGGGACTCCGAACAACCTTCGGTACATCAAAATACATAAACTCATAATGAAACTGTCATCGTAACTTTAAGCATGCGGACCCTACGGTTCGAGAACAATGTAGACATGACCGAGACACGTCTTCGGTCAATAACCAACAGCGGACCTGGATGCCCATATTGGTTCCTACATATTTTATGAAGATCTTTATCGGTCAGACCGCATAACAACATACGTTGTTCCCTTTGTCATCGGTATGTTACTTGCCCGAGATTCGATCGTCGGTATCCAATACCTAGTTCAATCTCGTTACCTGCAAGTCTCTTTACTCATTCCGTAATACATCATCCCGCAACTAACTCATTAGTTGCAATGCTTGCAAGGCTTAAGTGATGTGCATTACCGAGAGGGCCCAGAGATACCTCTCCGACGATCGGAGTGACAACTCCTAATCTTGAAATACGTTAACCCAACATGTACCTTTGGAGACACCTGTAGAGCACCTTTATAATCACCCAGTTACGTTGTGACGTTTGGTAGCACACAAAGTGTTCCTCCGGCACACGGGAGTTAGATAATCTCATAGTCATAGGAACATGTATAAGTCATGAAGAAAGCAATAGCAACATACTAAACGATCGGGTGCTAAGCTAATGGAATGGGTCATGTCAACCAGAACATTCTACTAATGATGTGATCCCTGTTAATCAAATGACAACTCTTTGTCCATGGTTAGGAAACATAACCATCTTTGATTAACGAGCTAGTCAAGTAGAGGCATACTAGTGACACTTTGTTTGTCTATGTATTCACACATGTATTATGTTTCCGGTTAATACAATTCTAGCATGAATAATAAACATTTATCATGATATAAGGAAATAAATAATATCTTTATTATTGCCTCTAGGGCATATTTCCTTCAGTCTCCCACTTGCACTAGAGTCAATAATCTAGATTACACAGTAATGATTCTAACACCCATGGAGCCTTGGTGCTGATCATGTTTTGCTCAGGGAAGAGGCTTAGTCAACGGGTCTGCTACATTCAGATCCGTATGTATCTTGCAAATCTCTATGTTTCCCACCTGGACTAGATCCCGGTTGGAATTGAAGCATCTCTTGATGTTCTTGGTTCTTTTGTGAAATCTGGATTCTTTTGCCAAGGCAATTGCACCAGTATTGTCTCAAAAGATTTTCATTGGACCCGATGCACTAGGTATGACACCTAGATCGGATATGAACTCCTTCATCCAGCCTCCTTCGTTTTCTGCTTCCGAAGCAGCTATGTACTCCACTTCACATGTAGATCCCGCCACAACGCTTTGTTTAGAACTGCACCAACTGACAGCTCCACCGTTTAATTTAAACACGTATCCGGTTTGTGATTTAGAATCGTCCGTATCAGTGTCAAAGCTTGCATCAACGTAACCATTTACGATGAGCTCTTTGTCACCTCCATATACGAGAAACATATCCTTAGTCCTTTTTAGGTACTTCAGGATGTTCTCGACCGATGTCCAGTGATCCACTCCTGGATTACTTTGGTACCTCCCTGCTAAACTTATAGCAAGGCACACATCAGGTCTGGTACACAGCATTGCATACATGATAGAGCCTATGGCTGAAGCATAGGGAACATCTTTCATTTTCTCTCTATCTTCTGCAGTTGTCGGGCATTGAGTCTGACTCAACTTCACACCTTGTAACACAGTCAAGAACCCTTTCTTTGCTTCATCCATTTTGAACTTCTTCAAAATCTTGTCAAGGTATGTGCTTTGTGAAAGTCCAATTAAGCGTCTTGATCTATCTCTATAGATCTTTATTCCTAATATGTAAGTAGCTTCACCGAGGTCTTTCATTGAAAAACTCTTATTCAAGTATCCCTTTATGCTATCCAGAAATTCTATATCATTTCCAATCAGTAATATGTCATCCACATATAATATCAGAAATGCTACAGAGCTCCCACTCACTTTCTTGTAAATACAGGCTTCTCCGAAAGTCTGTATAAAACCAAATGCTTTGATCACACTATCAAAGCGTTTATTCCAACTCCGAGAGGCTTGCACCAGTCCATAAATGGATCACTGGAGCTTGCACACTTTGTTAGCTCCCTTTGGATCGACAAAACCTTCCGGTTGCATCATATACAACTCTTCTTCCAGTAATCCATTCAGGAATGCAGTTTTGACATCCATCTGCCAAATTTCATAATCATAAAATGCGGCAATTGCTAACATGATTTGGACAGACTTAAGCATCGCTACGGGTGAGAAGGTCTCATCGTAGTCAACCCCTTGAACTTGTCGAAAACCTTTTGCGATAAGTCGAGCTTTGTAGACAGTAATATTACCGTCAGCGTCAGTCTTCTTCTTGAAGATCCATTTATTCTCAATTGCTTGCCGATCATCGGGCAAGTCAACCAAAGTCCATACTTTGTTTTCATACATGGATCCCATCTCAGATTTCATGGCTTCAAGCCATTTTGCGGAATCTGGGCTCACCATCGCTTCTTCATAGTTCGTAGGTTCATCATGATCTAGTAGCATGATTTCCAGAACAGGATTACCGTACCACTCTGGTGCGGATCTTACTCTGGTTGACCTGCGAGGCTCAGTAGTAACTTGATATGAAATTTCATGACCATCATTATTAAATTCCTCACTAATTGGTGTAGGTGTCGCAGAAACCGGTTTCTGTGATGAACTACTTTCCAATAAGGGAGCAGGTACAGTTACCTCATCAAGTTCTACTTTCCTCCCACTCACTTCTTTCGAGAGAAACTCCTTCTCTAGAAATGATCCATTCTTAGCAACGAATGTCTTGCCTTCAGATCTGTGATAGAAGGTGTGCCCAACTGTCTCCTTTGGGTATCCTATGAAGACACATTCTCTGATTTGGGTTCGAGCTTATCAGGTTGAAGCTTTTTCACATAAGCATCGCAGCCCCAAACTTTAAGAAACAACAACTTTGGTTTCTTGCCAAACCATAGTTCATAAGGCGTCGTCTCAACGGATTTTGATGGTGCCCTATTTAACGTAAATGCGGCCGTCTCTAAAGCATAACCCCAAAACGATAGCGGTAAATCAGTAAGAGACATCATAGATCGCACCATATCTAGTAAAGTATGATTACGGCGTTCGGACACACCATTACGTTGTGGTGTTCCGGGTGCCGTGAGTTGCGAAACTATTCCGCATTGCTTCAAATGTACACCAAACTCGTAACTCAAATATTCTCCTCCACGATCAGATCGTAGAAACTTTATTTTCTTATTACGATGATTTTCAACTTCACTCTGAAATTCTTTGAACTTTTCAAATGTTTCAGACTTATGTTTCATTAAGTAGATATACCCATATCTGCTTAAGTCATCTGTGAAGGTGAGAAAATAACGATATCCGCCACGAGCCTCAATATTCATCGGACCACATACATCTGTATGTATAATTTCCAACAAATCTGTTGCTCTCTCCATAGTACCGGAGAACGGTGTTTTAGTCATCTTGCCCATGAGGCACGGTTCGCAAGTACCAAGTGATTCGTAATCAAGTGGTTCTAAAAGTCCATCAGTATGGAGTTTCTTCATGCGCTTTACACCGATATGACCTAAACGGCAGTGCCACAAATAAGTTGCACTATCATTATCAACTCTGCATCTTTTGGTTTCAACATTATGAATATGTGTATCACTACTATCGAGATTCATCAAAAATAGACCACTCTTCAAGGGTGCATGACCATAAAAGATATTACTCATATAAATAGAACAACCATTATTCTCTGATTTAAATGAATAACCGTCTCGCATCAAACAAGATCCAGATATAATGTTCATGCTCAACGCTGGCACCAAATAACAATTATTTAGGTCTAATACTAATCCCGAAGGTAGATGTAGAGGTAGCATGCCGACCGCGATCACATCGACTTTGGAACCATTTCCCACGCGCATCGTCACCTCGTCCTTCGCCAGTGTTCGCTTAATCCGTAGTCCCTGTTTCGAGTTGCAAATATTAGCAACAGAACCAGTATCAAATACCCAGGTGCTACTGCGAGCTCTAGTAAGGTACACATCAATAACATGTATATCACATATACCTTTGTTCACCTTGCCATCCTTCTTATCCGCCAAATACTTGGGGCAGTTCCGCTTCCAGTGACCAGTCTGCTTGCAGTAGAAGCACTCAGTTTCAGGCTTAGGTCCAGACTTGGGTTTCTTCTCTTGAGCAGCAACTTGCTTGCTGTTCTTCTTGAAGTTCCCCATCTTCTTCCCTTTGCCCTTTTTTCTTGAAACTAGTGGTCTTGTTGACCATCAACACTTGATGCTCCTTTTTGATTTCTACCTCCGCAGCTTTCAGCATTGCGAAGAGCTCAGGAATAGTCTTATTCATCCCTTGCATATTATAATTCATCACGAAGCTCTTGTAGCTTGGTGGCAGTGATTGGAGAATTCTGTCAATCACGCAATCATCTGGAAGATTGACTCCCATCTGAATCAAGTGATAATTATACCCAGACATTTTGAGTATATGCTCACTGACAGAACTGTTCTCCTCCATCTTGCAGCTATAGAACTTATTGGAGACTTCATATTGTTGGGGAACGTAGTAATTTCAAAATTTTCCTACGCACACGCAAGATCATGGTGATGCATAGCAACGAGGGGTAGAGTCTGATCTACGTACCCTTGTAGATCGCAACGGAAGCGTTGACACAACGTAGAGGAAGTAGTCGTATGTCTTCTTCCCGATCCGACCGATCCAAGCACCGTTACTCCGGCACCTCCGAGTTCTTAGCACACGTACAGCTCGATGACGATCCCCGGGCTCCAATCCAGCAAAGCTTCGGGGAGGAGTTCTGTCAGCACGACGGCGTGGTGACGATCTTGATGTTCTACCAACGCAGGTCTTCGCCTAAGCTCTACAATGATATGATCGAGGTGGAATATGGTGGCAGGGGGCACCGCACACGGCTAAGGAACGATCTCAATGATCAACTTGTGTGTCTAGAGGTGCCCCCTGCCCCCGTATATAAAGGATCCAAGGGGGAGGGGCTGGCCGGCCAAGAGGAGGGCGCAGGAGGAGTCCTACTCCTACCGGGAGTAGGACTCCCCCCCCCCCAATCCTATTCCAAATAGGACTCACAAGGGGGAAAGAGAGAGAGAGGTGGCCGGCCATCTCTCCTAGTCCTAATAGGACTAGGGGAGGGGGGAGGCGCGCAGCCCACCATGGCAGCCCCTTTCACCTTTCCACTAAAGCCCAATAAGGCCCATATGGCTCCCGGGGGGTTCCGGTAACCTCCCGGTAATCCGGTAAAATCCCGATTTTACCCGGAACACTTCTGATATCCAAATATAGGCTTCCAATATATCAATCTTTATGTCTTGACCATTTCGAGACTCCTCGTCATGTCCGTGATCACATCCGGGACTCCGAACTACCTTCGGTACATCAAAATGCATAAACTCATAATAATTGTCATCGTAACGTTAAGCGTGCGGACCCTATGGTTCGAGAACAATGTAGACATGACCGAGACACGTCTCCGGTCAATAACCAATAGCGGGACCTGGATGCCCATATTGGCTCCTGCATATTCTACGAAGATCTTTATCGGTCAGACCGCATAACAACATACGTTGTTCCCTTTGTCATCGGTATGTTACTTGCCCGAGATTCGATCGTCGATATCCAATACCTAGTTCAATCTCGTTACCGGCAAGTCTCTTTACTCGTTCTATAATACATCATCCCGCAACTAACTCATTAGTTGCAATGCTTGCAAGGCTTGTGTAATGTGCATTACCGAGAGGGCCCAGAGATACCTCTCCGACAATCGGAGTGACAAATCCTATTCTCGAAATACGCCAACCCAACATCTACCATTGGAGACACCTGTAGAGCTCCTTTATAATCACCCAGTTACGTTGTGACGTTTGGTAGCACACAAAGTGTTCCTCCGGCAAACGGGAGTTGCATAATCTCATAGTCATAGGAACATGTATAAGTCATGAAGAAAGCAATAGCAACATACTAAACGATCGGGTGCTAAGCTAATGGAATGGGTCATGTCAATCAGATCATTCAAGTAATGATGTGACCTCGTTAATCAAATAAGAACTCTTTGTTTATGGTTAGGAAACTTAACCATCTTTGATTAACGAGCTAGTCTAGTAGAGGCATACTAGTGACACTCTGTTTGTCTATGTATTCACACATGTATTATGTTTCCGGTTAATACAATTCTAGCATGAATAATAAACATTTATCATGATATAAGGAAATAAATAATAACTTTATTATTGCATCTAGGGCATATTTCCTTCAGTCTCCCACTTGCACTAGAGTCAATAATCTAGATTACACAGTAATGATTCTAACACCCATGGAGCCTTGGTGCTGATCATGTTTTGCTCGTGGAAGAGGCTTAGTCAACGGGTCTGCAACATTCAGATCCGTATGTAACTTGCAAATCTCTATGTCTCCCACCTGGACTAGATCCCGGATGGAATTGAAGCGTCTCTTGATGTGTTTGGTCCTTTTGTGAAATCTGGATTCCTTTGCCAAAGCAATTGCACCAGTATTGTCACAAAAGATTTTCATTGGACCCGATGCACTAGGTATGACACCTAGATCGGATATGAACTCCTTCATCCAGACTCCTTCGTTCGCTGCTTCCGAAGCAGCTATGTACTCCGCTTCACATGTAGATCCCGCTACGACGCTTTGTTTAGAACTACACCAACTGACAGCTCCACCGTTTAAAGTAAACACGTATCCGGTTTGCGATTTAGATCGTCCGGATCAGTGTCAAAGCTTGCATCAACGTAACCTCTTACGGTGAGCTCTTTGTCACCTCCATATACGAGAAACATATCCTTAGTCCTTTTTAGGTATTTCAGGATGTTCTTGACCGCTGTCCAGTGATCCACTCCTGGATTACTTTGGTACCTCCCTGCTATACTTATAGCAAGGCACACATCAGGTCTGGTACACAGCATTGCATACATGATAGAGCCCATGGCTGAAGCATAGGGAACATCTTTCATTTTCTCTCTATCTTCTGAAGTGGTCGGGCATTGAGTCTGGCTCAACTTCACACCTTGTAACACAGGCAACAATCCTTCCTTTGCTTGATCCATTTTGAACTTCTTCAAAATCTTGTCAATGTATGTGCTTTGTGAAAGTCCAATTAAGCGTCTTGATCTATCTCTATAGATCTTTATGCCTAATATGTAAGCAGCTTCACCGAGGTCTTTCATTGAAAAACTCTTATTCAATTATCCCTTTATGCTATCCAGAAATTCTATATCATTTCCAATCAGCAATATGTCATCCACATATAATATCAGAAATGCTACAGAGCTCCCACTCACTTTCTTGTAAATACAGGCTTCACCGAAAGTCTGTATAAAACCAAATGCTTTGATCACACTATCAAAGCGTTTATTCCAACTCCGAGATGCTTGCACCAGTCCATAAATGGATCGCTGGAGCTTGCACACTTTGTTAGCTCCCTTTGGATCGACAAAACCTTCCGGTTGCATCATATACAACTCTTCTTCCAGAAATCCATTCAGGAATGCAGTTTTGACATCCATCTGCCATATTTCATAATCATAAAATGCGGCAATTGCTAACATGATTCGGACAGACTTAAGCATCGCTACGGGTGAGAAGGTCTCATCGTAGTCAACCCCTTGAACTTGTCGAAAACCTTTTGCGACAAGTCGAGCTTTATAGACAGTAACATTACCGTCAGCGTCAGTCTTTTTCTTGAAGATTCGTTTATTCTCAATTGCTGGGCGATCATCGGGCAAGTCAACCAAACTCCATACTTTGTTCTCATACATGGATCCCATCTCAGATTTCATGGCTTCAAGCCACTTTGCGTAATCTGGGCTCATCATCGCTTCTTCATAGTTCGTAGGTTCAACATGATCTAGTAGCATGACTTCCAGAACTGGATTACCATACCACTCTGGCGCGGATCTTGCTCTGGTTGATCTACGAGGTTCAGTAGTATCTTGTTCTGAAGTTTCATGATCATTATCATTAACTTCCTCAATTATTGGTGTAGGTGTCGCAGAAACAGTTTTCTGTGATGTACTACTTTCTAATAAGGGAGCGGGTACAGTTACCTAGTCAAGTTCTACTTTCCTCCCACTCACTTCTTTCGAGAGAAACTCCTTCTCAAGAAAGTTTCCGAATTTAGCAACAAAAGTCTTGCCTTCGGATCTGTGATAGAAGGTGTATCCAATAGTTTCCTTTGGATATCCTATGAAGACACATTTCTCCGATTTGGGTTCGAGCTTATCAGGTTGAAGCTTTTTCACATAAGCATCGCAGCCCCAAACTTTCAGAAATGACAACTTTGGTTTCTTGCCAAACCATAGTTCATAAGGCGTCGTCTCAACGGATTTTGATGGTGCCCAATTTAACGTGAATGTGGCCGTCTCTAGAGCGTATCCCCAAAACGATAGCGGTAAATCAGTAAGAGACATCATAGATCGCACCATATCTAGTAAAGTACGATTACGACGTTCGGACACACCATTACGCTGTGGTGTTCCGGGTGGCGTGAGTTGCGAAACTATTCCACAATTTTTCAAATGTACACCAAACTCGTAACTCAAATATTCTCCTCCACGATCAGATCGTAGAAACTTTATTTTCTTGTTACGATGATTTTCTACTTTACTCTGAAATTCTTTGAACTTTTCAAATGTTTCAGACTTATGTTTCATTAAGTAGATATACCCATATCTGCTTAAATCATCTGTGAAGGTGAGAAAATAACGATATCCGCCACGAGCCTCAATATTCATCGGACCGCATACATCTGTATGTATGATTTCCAACAAATCTGTTGCTCTCTCCATAGTACCGGAGAACGGTGTTTTAGTCACCTTGCCCATGAGGCACGGTTCGCAAGTACCAAGTGATTCATAATCAAGTGGTTCCAAAAGTCCATCAGTATGGAGTTTCTTCATGCGCTTTACACCGATATGACCTAAACGGCAGTGCCACAAATAAGTTGCACTATCATTATCAACTCTGCATCTTTTGGCTTCTACATTATGAATATGTGTATCACTACTATCGAGATTTAACAAGAATAGACCACTCTTCACGGGTGCATGACCATAAAAGATATTACTCATATAAATAGAACAACCATTATTCTCTGATTTAAATGAATAACCGTCTCGCATTAAACAAGATCCAGATATAATGTTCATGCTCAACGCTGGCACCAAATAACAATTATTTAGGTCTAATATTAATCCCGAAGGTAGATATAGAGGTAGCGTGCCGACCGCGATCACATCGACTTTGGAACCGTTTCCCACGCGCATCGTCACCTCGTCCTTCGCCAGTGTTCGCTTAATCCGTAGTCCCTGTTTCGAGTTGCAAATATTAGCAACAGAACCAGTATCAAATACCCAGGTGCTACTGCGAGCATTAGTAAGGTACACATCAATAACATGTATATCACATATTCCTTTGTTCACCTTGCCATCCTTCTTATCCGCCAAATACTTGGGGCAGTTCCGCTTCCAGTGACCAGTCTGCTTGTAGTAGAAGCACTCAGTTTCAGGCTTAGGTCCAGACTTGGGCTTCTTTTCCTGAGCAGCAACTTGCTTGCCGTTCTTCTTGAAGTTCCCCTTCTTCTTCCCTTTGCCCTTTTTCTTGAAACTAGTGGTCTTGTTAACCATCAACACTTGATGCTCCTTCTTGATTTCTACCTCCGCAGCTTTCAGCATTGCGAAGAGCTCGGGAATAGTCTTGTTCATCCCTTGCATATTATAGTTCATCACAAAGCTCTTGTAGCTTGGTGGCAGTGATTGGAGAATTCTTTCAATGACGCAATCATCTGGAAGATTAACTCCCATCTGAATCAAGTGATTGTTATACCCAGACATTTTGAGTATATGCTCACTGACAGAACTGTTCTCCTCCATCTTGCAGCTATAGAACTTATTGGAGACTTCATATCTCTCAATCCGGGCATTTTCTTGAAATATTAACTTCAACTCCTGGAACATCTCATATGCTCCATGACGTTCAAAACGTCGTTGAAGTCCCGATTCTAAGCCGTAAAGCATGGCACACTGAACTATCGAGTAGTCATCAGCTTTGCTTTGCCAGACGTTCATAACATCTGGTGTTGCTCCAGCAGCAGGCCTGGCACCCAGCGGTGCTTCCAGGACGTAATTCTTCTGTGCAGCAATGAGGATAATCCTCAAGTTACGGACCCAGTCCGTGTAATTGCTACCATCATCTTTCAACTTTGCTTTCTCAAGGAACGCATTAAAATTCAATGGAACAACAGCACGAGCCATCTATCTACAATCAACATAAACAAGCAAGATACTATCAGGTACTAAGTTCATGATAAATTTAAGTTCAATTAATCATATTACTTAAGAACTCCCACTTAGATAGACATCCCTCTAATCCTCTAAGTGATCACGTGATCCAAATCAACTAAACCACGTCCGATCATCATGTGAGATGGAGTAGTTTCATCGGTGAAAATCATTATGTTGATCATATCTACTACATGATTCACGCTCGACCTTTCGGTCTCCGTGTTCCGAGGCCATATCTGTATATGCTTGGCTCATCAAGTATAACCTGAGTATTCCGCGTGTGCAACTGTTTTGCACCCGTTGTATTTGAACGTAGAGCCTATCACACCCGATCATCACGTGGTGTCTCAGCACGAAGAACTTTCGCAACATTGCATACTCAGGGAGAACACTTCTTGATAATTTAGTGAGAGATCATCTTATAATGCTACCGTCAATCAAAGCAAGATAAGATGCATAAAAGATAAACATCACATGCAATCAATATAAGTGATATGATATGTCCATCATCATCTTGTGCTTGTGATCTCCATCTCTGAAGCACCGTCATGATCACCATCGTCACCAGCGCGACACCTTGATCTCCATCGTAGCATCGTTGTCGTCTCACCAATCTCATGCTTCCACGACTATCGCTACCGTTTAGTGATAAAGTAAAGCATTACATCGCGATTGCATTGCATACAATAAAGCGACAACCATATGGCTCCTGCCAGTGGCCGATAACTCGGTTACAAAACATGATCTTCTCATACAATAAAATTTAGCATCATGTCTTGACCATATCACATCACAACATGCCCTGCAAAAACAAGTTAGACGTCCTCTACTTTGTTGTTGCAAGTTTTACGTGGCTGCTATGGGCTTTAAGTAAGAACCAATCTCACCTACGCATCAAAACCACAACGATAGTTTGTCAAATAGACTCCGTTTTAACCTTCTCAAGGACCGGGCATAGCCACACTCGGTTCAACTAAAGTTGGAGACACAGTCGCCCGCAAGCCATCTATGTGCAAAGCACGTCGAGGGAACCAGTCTCGCGTAAGCGTATGCATAAGGTTCGTCCGGGTCGTCTCGTCCAACAATGCCGCCGAACCAAAGTATGACATGCTGGTAGGCAGTATGACTTATATCGTCCACAACTCACTTGTGTTCTACTCGTGCACATAACATCAAACCATAAAACCTAGGCTCTGATACCACTGACGGGGAACGTAGTAATTTCAAAATGTTCCTACGCACACGCAAGATCATGGTGATGCATAGCAACGAGGGGGAGAGTCTGATCTACGTACCCTTGTAGATCGCAACGGAAGCGTTGACACAATGTAGAGGAAGTAGTCGTACGTCTTCTTCTCGATCCGACCGATCCAAGCACCGTTACTCCAGCACCTCCGAGTTCTTAGCACACGTACAGCTCGATGACGATCCCCGGGCTCCGATCCAGCAAAGCTTCGGGGAGGAGTTCCGTCAGCACGACGGCGTGGTGACGATCTTGATGTTCTACCGGCGCAGGGCTTCGCCTAAGCTCTACAACGATATGATCGAGGTGGAATATGGTGGCAGGGGCACCGCACACGGCTAAGGAACGATCTCAATGATCAACTTGTGTGTCTAGAGGTGCCCCCTGCCCCCGTATATAAAGGATCCAAGGGGGAGGGGCTGGCCGGCCAAGAGGAGGGCGCAGGAGGAGTCCTACTCCTACCGGGAGTAGGACTCCCCCCCCCCCAATCCTATTCCAAATAGGACTCCCAAGGGGGAAAGAGAGAGAGAGGTGGCCGTCCACCTCTCCAAGTCCTAATAGGACTAGGGGAGGGGGGAGGCGCGCAGCCCACCATGGCAGCCCCTTTCACCTTTCCACTAAAGCCCAATAAGGCCCATATGGCTCCCGGGGGGTTCCGGTAACCTCCCGGTAATCCGGTAAAATCCCGATTTTACCCGGAACACTTCCGATATCCAAATACAGGCTTCCAATATGTCAATCTTTATGTCTCGACCATTTTGAGACTCCTCGTCATGTCCGTGATCACATCCGGGACTCCGAACTACCTTCGGTACATCAAAATGCATAAACTCATAATAACTGTCATCGTAACGTTAAGCGTGCGGACCCTACGGTTCGAGAACAATGTAGACATGACCGAGACACGTCTCCGGTCAATAACCAATAGCGGGACCTGGATGCCCATATTGGCTCCTGCATATTCTACGAAGATCTTTATCGGTCAGACCGCATAACAACATACGTTGTTCCCTTTGTCATCGGTATGTTACTTGCCCGAGATTCGATCGTTGGTATCCAATACCTAGTTCAATCTCGTTACCGGCAAGTCTCTTTACTCGTTCTATAATACATCATCCCGCAACTAACTCATTAGTTGCAATGCCTGCAAGGCTTGTGTAATGTGCATTACCGAGAGGGCCCAGAGATACCTCTCCGACAATCGGAGTGACAAATCCTATTCTCGAAATACGCCAACCCAACATCTACCATTGGAGACACCTGTAGAGGTCCTTTATAATCACCCAGTTACGTTGTGACGTTTGGTAGCACACAAAGTGCTCCTCCGGCAAACGGGAGTTGCATAATCTCATAGTCATAGGAACATGTATAAGTCATGAAGAAAGCAATAGCAACATACTAAACGATCGGGTGCTAAGCTAATGGAATGGGTCATGTCAATCAGATCATTCAACTAATGATGTGACCTCGTTAATCAAATAACAACTCTTTGTTTATGGTTAGGAAACTTAACCATCTTTGATTAACGAGCTAGTCTAGTAGAGGCATACTAGTGACACTCTGTTTGTCTATGTATTCACACATGTATTATGTTTCCAGTTAATACAATTCTAGCATGAATACTAAACATTTATAATGATATAAGGAAATAAATAATAACTTTATTATTGCCTCTAGGGCATATTTCCTTCACATATCTCTCAATCCGGGCATTTGCTTGAAATATTAACTTCAACTCCTGGAACATCTCATATGCTCCATGACGTTCAAAACGTCGTTGAAGTCCCGATTCTAAGCCGTAAAGCATGGCACACTGAACTATCGAGTAGTCATCAGCTTTGCTCTGCCAGACGTTCATAACATCTGGTGTTGCTCCAGCAGCAGGCCTGGCACCCAGCGGTGCTTCCAGGACGTAATTCTTCTGGGCAGCAATGAGGATAATCCTCAAGTTACGGACCCAGACCGTGTAATTGCTACCATCATCTTTCAACTTTGCTTTCTCAAGGAACGCATTAAAATTCAACGGAACAACAGCACGGGCCATCTATCTACAATCAAACATACATAAGCAAGATACTATCAGGTACTAAGTTCATGATAAATTTAAGTTCAATTAATCATATTACTTAAGAACTCCCACTTAGATAGACATCCCTCTAATCCTCTAAGTGATCACGTGATCCAAATAAACTAAACCATAACCGATCATCACGTGAAATGGATTAGTTTTCAATGGTGAACATCATTATGTTGATCATATCTACTATATGATTCACGCTCAACCTTTCGGTCTCTGTGTTCCGAGGTCATATCTGCATATGCTAGGCTCGTCAAGTTTAACCTGAGTATTCTGCGTGTGCAAAACTGGCTTGCACCCGTTGTAGATTGACATAGAGCTTATCACACCCGATCATCACGTGGTGTCTGGGCACGACGAACTTTGGCAACGGTGCATACTCAGGGAGAACACTTCTTGATAATTTAGTGAGAGATCATCTTATAATGCTACCATCAATCAAAGCAAGATGCATAAAAGATAAACATCACATGCAATCAATATAAGTGATATGATATGGCCATCATCATCTTGTGCTTGTGATATCCATCTCCGAAGCACCGTCATGATCACCATCGTCACTGGCACGACACCTTGATCTCCATCGTAGCATCGTTGTCGTCTCGCCAATCTTATGCTTCTATGACTATCGCTACCGCTTAGTGATAAAGTAAAGCATTATAGGGCAATTGCATTGCATACAATAAAGCGACAACCATATGGCTCCTGCCAGTTGCCGATAACTCAGTTACAAAACATGATCGTCTCATACAATAAAATTTAGCATCATGTCTTGACCATATCATATCACAACATGCCCTGCAAAAACAAGTTAGACGTCCTCTACTTTGTTTGTTGCAAGTTTTACGTGGCTGCTACGGGCTTAAGCAAGAACCAATCTTACCTATGCATCAAAACCACAACGATAGTTTGTCAAGTTGATGCCGTTTTAACCTTCGCAAGGACCGGGCGTAGCCACACTTGGTTCAACTAAAGTTGGAGAAACTAACACCCGCCAGCCACCTGTGTGCAAAGCACGATGGTAGAACCAGTCTCGCGTAAGCGTACGCGTAATGTCGGTCCGGGCCGCTTCATCCAACAATACCGCCGAACCAAAGTATAACATGCTGGTAGGCAGTATGACTTATATCGCCCACAACTCACTTGTGTTCTACTCGTGCATATAACATCAAACCATAAAACCTAGGCTCGGATGCCACTGTTGGGGAATGTAGTAATTTCAAAAAAATTCCTACGCACACGCAAGATCATGGTGATGCATAGCAACGAGAGGGGAGAGTGTTGTCTACGTACCCTCGTAGACCGAAGTGAAAGGGTTGACGCAACGTAGAGGAAGTAGTCGTACGTCTTCCCGATCCAACCGATCCAAGCACTGTTACTCCGGCACCTCCGAGTTCTTGACACACGTACAGCTCGATGACGCACCCCGGGCTCCGATCCAGCAAAGCTTCGGGGAGGAGTTTCGTCAGCACGACGGCGTGGTGACGATCTTGATGTTTAACCGTCGTAGGGCTTCGCCTAAGCACCGCTATAATATGATCGAGGTGTAATATCGTGGAGGGGGGCACCGCACACGGCTAAGGAACGATCACGAAGATCAACTTGTGTGTCCTAGGGTGCCCCCTTGCCCCCGTATATAAAGGAGCCAAGGGGGGTGCGGCCGGCCCCAGTAGGAGGCGTGCAGGAGGAGTCCTACTCCTACCGGGAGTAGGACTCCCCTCCCTTTCCTTGTCCAAGTAGGAGAGGGGGGAGGAAGGGAGAGGGGAGAGGAAGGAAAGGGGGGCACCACCCCTCCCTCCTTGTCCAATTCGGACTAGGGGGAGAGGGGGCGCGCGGCCTGCCCTAGCTACCTTTCCTCTTCTCCACTTTAGGCCCATGAGGCCCATTAACCCCCCCCCCCCCGGGGGGGGGGGGGTTCCGGTAACCCCCCGGTTCTCCGGTTTTATCCGAAACTTCCCCAAAACACTTCCGGTGTCCGAATATAGCCGTCCAATATATCAATCTTTATGTCTCGGCCATTTCGAGACTCCTCGTTATGTCCGTGATCATATCCGGGACTCCAAACAACCTTCGGTACATCAAAATACATAAACTCATAATGAAACTGTCATCGTAACTTTAAGCGTGCGGACCCTACGGTTCGAGAACAATGTAGACATGATCGAGACACGTCTCCGGTCAATAACCAACAGCGGGACCTGGATGCCCATATTGGTTCCTACATATTCTACGAAGATCTTTATCGGTCAGACCGCATAACAACATACGTTGTTCCCTTTGTCATCGGTATGTTACTTGCCCGAGATTCGATCGTCGGTATCCAATACCTAGTTCAATATCGTTACCGGCAAGTCTGTTTACTCGTTCCGTAATACATCATCCCACAACTAACTCATTAGTTGCAATGCTTGCAAGGCTTAAGTGATGTGCATTACCGAGAGGGCCCAGAGATACCTCTCCGACGATCGGAGTGACAAATCCTAATCTCGAAATACGTCAACCCAACATGTACCTTTGGAGACACCTGTAGAGCACCTTTATAATCACCCAGTTACGTTGTGACGTTTGGTAGCACACAAAGTGTTCCTCCGGCACACGGGAGTTACATAATCTCATAGTCATAGGAACATGTATAAGTCATGAAGAAAGCAATAGCAACATACTAAATGATCGGGTGCTAAGCTAATGGAATGGGTCATGTCAACTAGATCATTCAACTAATGATGTGATCCCTATTAATCAAATGACAACTCTTTGTCCATGGTTAGGAAACATAACCATCTTTGATTAACGAGCTAGTCAAGTAGAGGCATACTAGTGACACTTTGTTTGTCTATGTATTCACACATGTATTATGTTTCCGGTTAATACAATTCTAGCATGAATAATAAACATTTATCATGATATAAGGAAATAAATAATATCTTTATTATTGCCTCTAGGGCATATTTCCTTCAGTGATGTCAGCCAAACGAGAAGCAATTTGTCTGACGAACAAACAATCAGTAAAAATATGTATGCATTTGTATGAACAACGAGATAGTGAATTAGTGTGAGGTGTTTTCATATGAGAATAAAATCAAGCAATACTAACAATGTATTGAAGCAAAAATTAGGTTGATGAAATTCTCATTGAAAGTTAGGTTGACAGCGAAAATATTTAATTAGCAAACAAAGATGAAAGAAAAACAGAAGAGAATTGTCAGCATATGGCTATTATTTAGAAGTGTCTAAACAATAAAAGAAGGATCACAAATGCAACTCTACTGGTGTTTCCTTTTGTAAGGCATGTAACATCCAACAGAAGCAATATTCTTTACACTGCCTTTAATGTAAAATATGACACCATATGGAAGTTAATTTCCATTACAAATGGTAATTGAATTTTTCCTTTCAGTAGTGTAATTTTCAGAGAAAAGGGAGATAATTCAGAGTAGGGCCACTCATAATGGGATCAAACTGAGCGGCTGCCAGGTTGGTCTTGAGATTCCTTAGCACTAACAATTTCTGCACGACCATACCATACTGAATCATTTTTCAGAGAAAATGATGAATGAACAAAGCAAAATTAACTGGGATGCACACACATGAGGATTGTGTCTCTACAATCATCTTCGATTTTCCTATGTCTCAATAATATGAAAAACAAAAGATACATTTGAGCATATAAATTCTAGAAGTTTGATTCCTTATATTCAGGAACATATTTAATTTAAACTTCAGATTCATCATCAGCAATAAGAATGCCTCCTCATTCTTCTATATACTATGGTGGGCCAGCAGTCCTATAAAACAAATGAGCAATTTATAGAATTGTGTGCATGTAAGTAAATTAGTATGGAGTAACAAAGTGCAACGCATGTTTAAAATGATTAATGTTTGTTACTTTTCTGAATAATCACATACTATATGCAGTAATGAAAATGTAAACAGATAAAGTGATTGAATATCGAAAGCATACATGGACCACAAATCTTTGAAAATTTTAAATCGAAGGACCAACATGTTCACAAGCTATGGAACATTGTTCTTCACCAAAATTTTACTGCATCTAATTTATTTTCTTTTTCTTTCATAAACCTGAACAATTGTGACAATCATGACATTCAGGAAAATGTTAGAGAAATAGAAGGAGTGAAGAGACATGGAAGTGTGGGCAGGTATAATCAAAAGGGGAGAGGGAGGAGGAGCTTCCGCTGGTACATATAGAAAGCAAGAGAATAAAGAGGCTCTTCCCCTTAGTTCACTTCTTCCCTGTCCCTGTCCTCTTCCCTTGCCCACACTACCCTGCTCTTCCCTTGATATGGAGGATCCCTGCAAAAGCAACTAAGAATAAAATCATCTTTGATGATATAGTGAATACGGATCAAGACTGAATCACCACCAAAATAGATTTTTGGGAGGGGGGTGGGAGAGAGAAAAGACATGAGCAGCGCAACATATACCTGTTCCCCATGTGAGCAGCTCACATGAGTATATGTATGGTTCCTTTGCTTTCTATAGTTAAAAGTACACTAGTACATAAGAATGCGTTGAAACTTAACTTCATATAATAAATAGATTAGGCAAAAGTGAACGCTCACTTCAACTACATGGAAATAGCTAAGACAATGCATATCAGGGTATTGTCTCTGCTCCTTTTGAGGAATCTGTAATGTGCAAATAAATGGAGCCAGCGTGCATAGGCTTGAGTTTTGCATGTTTGAAAAATGGACATGAAATATTATAGAGTGCTAAATTCTTCAGACTACCAAATACTTGTACACAAACATTCCAACAAACATCTCATGTGCACTTGCAAAGCAAAATACACCCAGAAAATCTTGCAAACACGGCAAGAAATTTCCAATCAAAGAAACACGGCAAGAAATCCAGTGAAATAAAGCAAACAGAGATGGATATCTAAACTACGCCTGCAGGAGTTCGGCGCTAGACCCAAACTGATAGTATCACTCAGATAATAGTACTATTTTTGATATGCTGAATACAAATAGAACACACAGAATTAGATATTGGTTCTGAATAAAGATGCGGCTTTCATATAACATCATACACTAAATAGATCGAAAGTTACCTCCTTTTAACATTTGATTTCTCTATATCTTGGAAGTCCCATCAGCATTGTTCCCCTGTTAGAATACACAAGAGGCAAAGGCATAGTGTATTATCAGCAGATCAACAAGAATAACCATTAACCAAAGGACTTGTGCCAACTTGAAATGTGTGCAAGAAGTGAATGTGAATGGATGAACTCATAGTCCTAGAGCAACCATAGTTGTTGGAACATTCAACAGGAACATCTTCAGGTAGTCAACGGTCAGGTCGTTGTAAATCTGCGCCATGTTTCTTTATGTTCATAGTAGAGCCACAAGGAGGCCGGCACTTACTTTTACCATATACGAGTGGTGAAATAAATGTAAAATCGCAACAGCATTTTTGGTGGTTTAATTTCAGAGTTTGGCACATGATGTAAAGTGGGTTTGTTCACTAATTTCAGACATACTGCATATGGCAATGGGGGGTTACTTGAATGTGAATCAATGCAAACATATAACAGAATGGAAATGTTATAATAGAGTATCTCCACTGTATGATTTTGGATCACACTCACCTTCCGACTCCATAGACTGCACCTCGGACCTTCCGTCACGATGTCGCTTCCGTCTTCCTAGTAAAGGCAGCAGCCAGAAGGGAAAACTCAATCACGAGAACATCATTTGAAATGTATGCATTACCATTACGTTACACGGAGGACACGGGGAGCATAATACCCTGACGAGCAGAGTATGTCTGACAGTGTGTGGTTTTGAACGTTTAACTGAATTTTTGTTGGCATTTCCTTATCTCATTCAAAACTGAAACGCTATGGAATCATATCCCAGGCTGGGGGTACCTTGAGTCTGAGCTTGAGCTCGTCGAATTCGGCGTCGGACATGATGGGGTTGCCGGCGATGTAGGCCATGGAGGCTTCCAATAGCCTCTACTCATCGGTGCCTGAAAACACCAGGAAAATGGACAGCGGTTTGAAATTTCAATCATACAATAGTTGGAAATTTCAATCATACAACAGAGGTTTGTAATCAGTTTAGTAAGCTCGTACATAGCATGACGACGTTGCTGCCTTCCCACATGAGCTCCTCCTTGAGGTTGTCAAACTCCTCGTTGGACATGATGGCCTTCTGATCATAGTAGGAGGACTGCACAAGAGTACATTTGTACATGATGGCCTTCTGATCGTAGTAGAAGAGTAGAGTAATCGATCGAGACATGAAAAAGGTGAATCAGATGTATGCACTCGCGGGGCTCGTAGGAGCTCCTGCTCCATCTCCTTGATGTTCTTCTTCTTCTTGCCGTTGATGCTGCAGTAGGGGAGCATGTTGCCGTTCACCACCTTGTCCTCATGTTGCTGCACCTTTCCTTGTTGCTCGGTGGCACGCGGCCAGAGAAGGAGGAGCGCCTGGCGGCAGTGGCCCAAAGCGCACGCCGTGATGGGCAACGCGATGGGCGCGGGAGAAGGAGAAGGCGGGCGGACCTGGAGGAGAGGGACAGCGGGCGGGACATTGGCGAGAGCGCCACCACCTCGGCGGCCATGGTCGGTCCCTGCCTTCCTCTCCTCTGCTTCCACACCACTGTCCTCCAGCCTGCTACCACCTCTTCTGGTTTATGTGGTTTCTCTCTCTCTATCCATTTATGTGCTTGGTCCACGCGTCCAGGTAGTTCGCCATGGCTTGCTGCTCCAACCCCGAGTAGCTCCCAAATCTTTAATGGTCTACTGCATCAGGGGAGAAACAGAGGAGAAGAGACAAAGGGGAAGAGAAAGAAAATAGATGCTAGGAAGACAAAGGAGAAGAAGTGGGCACGTCGGAGAGCATGGCTGGGTGGTCCCTGGACCAGCTCTGCCTTCGTTCTCCCGCTCCTCTCCCTCGTACCCTTTCGCTCCACCGCTTGTCTGCATCGCTCCCACCTATCAGGCCCCTAACTGAAGTTCAGACAGTAAGTTCAATTCTTCCTCGTCGGATCGTCATCCTACAGCTAGCTGCTCGCGTACCGCTTCGCGCCTGGAGGAGCTCGTCCTCGTCGTTGATCGTGGATCCAACGGCTGTCGGCCTTCGTCTAGTCACTGTTACTTTTCCGACACCTTTGCCTGTCGCTTATCCCTTTCTGTTTTTACCTTCAGTAAATTGTAATGGCTTTAAGCCCAAGACTAGCCCGAGTTGGGGCAGAAAAGTTGTAGAGGGTTGAACCCTAGGCCGCCGTGTTCCGGCTGGCTCGCTATCGTCCGCTATGGCGGCGCAAACCCTAGCAATTGGCCCCTGCGATTTCCCTCTGAATTTCCTCTGTTCCACTCTGAATTCGACTAGTGACCTCGCACTGCAATTCGGGTCTAACAATTGGTATCAAGAGCCAGCGATCCTCGAAGGCGTGTGAGATCGGGATCGAAGTAGGTTGAGGTCTTAGCCCTCGTAAAATTCCTCTGTCATTTTGATCTCCGGCGGCGGCGTACTCGGGCGGCGTTGGTGGCGGTAGACAGCTCGGGTGTTGGAAGTGGCCGGGCCGTGGTTGCTGCAGAACTCTTCTCCAGTCTAAAATCCCACCCAACCCACCCTTCTGGAACACCAACTGCGGCGTGGCGTGGCGGCGGTGCTGGTGGTGGCAGGAACGTATACTTCAAGCTTAGGTTGCAGCTCTGCTGTGGTAAAATCCCCTCTTGTGGTGTTCGTTCAGTTCTTGTTCGAATTGGTGTCAAAGCTCCTTGCTTTGTGTAAAAACTTTTCGATCTGATGGTCAAACCTTCGAAATCCCAAGTAACTGAGGAGTTGGAAATGGATTCCCTTCAATTGGACATCAAGGCCTTGCAGCATGACAGAGATCTGGATAGAAAGGAATTTCAGTCTGTTGTCAACAAAAACTTCCCAGATGTGCAGAAATCTCTGTTGGAGATGCAGTCTTCCCTCACTCACCTCATTACTGCCCTTACCACAAAGGAGCAACCACCGAACACACCTCCAGCCGGTCAAGGCAGTGTTCACCAAATTACTCCCCAAGCTCCCTTGAGAAACCCTGCAGAACTAGTTCATTCACCCAATACCTTAGGCTTTGTTGTACTCCATGACATTCACACTGGCAAGGAATTAAATTTAGATGGAACTCAGAAGCAGCCCTACAGGCATCCTAATTTTGGAGCTGCCAAGCAGCACCCAGTTGCTCAGGAGAACAGAACACAACCTGTTTTGCAGGCTCCTGCTGACAATCAACTCGTAGATCTGGAACAAGATGGAGAAATCTGCGATGGGGGTCACAGAAGGACTCAAAAATCCCAAACATTAGTAAAGCCTGCTAAGATGAATATTCCTGAGTTTGAAGGAGAAAACACTGATTCATGGATCCAGACCATGGATCTATACTTTGACGCTGCTAGGACACCACCTGAAACTAAAACAGAAATAGCGGTTTCTTACCTCAAAGGGCCAGCAATGGAGTGGTGGAGAGGCACTGGTTACATTGCTGCTACAATGCCTTGGTATCGATTTTGCAGATATGTGGGAGATAGATTTTCAGAAACTACCATTTGTGATAATGTCAGAAACTCCCATGCTCTCACTCAGACAGGTTCTGTCAAGGAATATGCCCTACAATTTGAACACAGCATGAACCTTATGAGAAGAGATAACCCAGCTTTGCCTGATTCTTATTACATGAATAGTTCCATATCTAGCCTCATTGACAGCATACAACATTATATCCAATGTCATGAGCCTCCTAATTTGCAAAAAGCCATTTGGTTGGCAAGGAGATTGGAACAAGCTCATGAAGGAAATATGCCCTAGAGGCAATAATAAAGTTATTATTTATTTCCTTATATCATGATAAATGTTTATTATTCATGCTAGAATTGTATTAACCGGAAACATAATACATGTGTGAATACATAGACAAACAGAGTGTCACTAGTATGCCTCTACTTGACTAGCTCGTTAATCAAAGATGGTTATGTTTCCTAACCATGAACAAAGAGTTGTTATTTGATTAATGAGGTCACATCATTAGTTGAATGATCTGATTGACATGACCCATTTCATTAGCTTAGCACCCGATCGTTTAGTATGTTGCTATTGCTTTCTTCATGACTTATACATGTTCCTATGACTATGAGATTATGCAACTCCCGTTTGCCGGAGGAACACTTTGGGTACTACCAAACGTCACAACGTAACTGGGTGATTATAAAGGAGTACTACAGGTGTCTCCAATGGTAGATGTTGGGTTGGCGTATTTCGAGATTAGAATTTGTCACTCTGATTGTCGGAGAGGTATCTCTGGGCCCTCTCGGTAATACACATCACATAAGCCTTGCAAGCATTATAACTAAGATGTTAGTTGTGAGATGATGTATTATGGAACGAGTAAAGAGACTTGCCAGTAACGAGATTGAACTAGGTATTGGATACCGACGATCGAATCTCGGGCAAGTAACATACCGATGACAAAGGGAACAACGTATGTTGTTATGCGGTCTGACCGATAAAGATCTTCGTAGAATATGTAGGAGCCAATATGGGCATCCAGGTCCCGCTATTGGTTATTGACCGGAGACGTGTCTCGGTCATGTCTACATTGTTCTCGAACCGTAGGGTCCGCACGCTTAACGTTACGATGACATTTATTATGAGTTTATGCATTTTGATGTACCGAAGGTTGTTCAGAGTCCCGGATGTGATCACGGACATGACGAGGAGTCTCGAAATTGTCGAGACATAAAGATTGATATATTGGAAGCCTATGTTTGGACACCGGAAGTGTTCCGGGTGAAATCGGGATTTTACCGGAATACCGGGAGGGTTACCGGAACCCCCCGGGAGCCAAATGGGCCTACATGGGCCTTAGTGGAAAGGTGAAAGGTGCTGCCATGGAGGGTTGCGCGCCTTCCCCCCTCCCCTAGTCCTATTAGGACTAGGAGAGGTGGCCGGCCACCTCTCTCTCTCTTTCCCCCTTGGAGTCCTAGTTGGAAAAGGATTGGAGGGGGGAGTCCTACTCCCGGTAGGAGTAGGACTCCTCCTGCGCCTCCCTCCTTGGCCGGCCAGCCCCTCCCCTTGGATCCTTTATATACGGGGGCAGGGGGCACCTCTAGACACACAAGTTGATCCTTGAGATCGTTCCTTAGCCGTGTGCGGTGCCCCCTGCCACCAAATTCCACCTCGATCATACCGTTGTAGTGCTTAGGCGAAGCCCTGCGTCGGTAGTACATCAAGATCATCACCATGCCGTCGTGTTGACAGAACTCTTCCTCAACGCTTTGCTGGATCGGAGCCCGAGGATCGTCATCGAGCTGAACGTGTGCTAAGAACTCGGAGGTGCCGGAGTAACGGTGCTTGGATCGATCGGATCGGGAAGACGTACAACTACTTCCTCTATGTTGTGTGATCGCTTCCGCAGTCGGTCTGCGTTGGTACGTAGACAACACTCTCCCCTCTCGTTGCTATGCATCACCATGATCTTGCGTGTGCGTAGGAATTTTTTTGAAATTACTACGTTCCCCTACAGTGGCATCCGAGCCTAGGTTTTATGATTTGATGTTATTTGCACGAGTAGAACACAAGTGAGTTGTGGGCGATACAAGTCATACTGCCTACCAGCATGTCATACTTTGGTTCGGCGGTATTGTTGGACGAGACGACCCGGACCAACCTTACGCGTACGCTTACGCGAGACCGGTTCCCTCGACGTGCTTTGCACATAGATGGCTTGCGGGCGACTGTCTCTCCAACTTTAGTTGAACCGAGTGTGGCTACGCCCGGTCCTTGAGAAGGTTAAAATGGAGTCTATTTGACAAACTATCGTTGTGGTTTTGATGCGTAGGTGTGATGAGTTCTTGCTTAAGCCCGTAGCAGCCACGTAAAACTTGCAACAACAAAGTAGAGGACGTCTAACTTGTTTTTGCAGGGCATGTTGTGATGTGATATGGTCAAGGCATGATGCTGATTTTATTGTATGAGATGATCATGTTTTGTAACCAAGTTATCGGCAACTGGCAGGAGCCATATGGTTGTCGCTTTATTGTATGCAATGCAATCGCGATGTAATGCTTTACTTTATTGCTAAGCGGTAGTGATATTCGTGGAAGCATAAGATTGGCGAGACGACAACGATTCTATGATGGAGATCAAGGTGTCGCGCCGGTGACGATGGTGATCATGACGGTGCTTCAGAGATGGAGATCACAAGCACAAGATGATGATGGCCATATCATATCACTTATATTGATTGCATGTGATGTTTATCTTTTATGTATCTTATCTTGCTTTGATTGACGATAGTATTATAAGATGATCTCTCACTAAATTATCAAGAAGTGTTCTCCCTGCGTATGCACCGTTGCCAAAGTTCGTCGTGCCCAGACACCACGTGATGATCGGGTGTGATAAGCTCTACGTCCATCTACAACGGGTGCAAGCCAGTTTTGCACACGCAGAATACTCAGGTTAAACTTGACGAGCCTAGCATATGCAGATATGGCCTCGCAACACAGAGACCGAAAGGTCGAGCGTGAATCATATAGTAGATATGATCAACATGACGATGTTCACCATTGAAAACTACTCCATCTAACGTGATGATCGGTTATGGTTTAGTTGATTTGGATCACGTGATCACTTAGAGGATTAGAGGGATGTCTATCTAAGTGGGAGTTCCTAAGTAATTTGATTAACTGAACTTAAACTTATCATGAACTTAGTACCTGATAGTATCTTGCTTGTTTATGTTGATTGTAGATAGATGGCTCGTGCTGTTGTTCCGTTGAATTTTAATGTGTTCCTTGAGAAAGCAAAGTTGAAAGATGATGGTAGCAATTACACGGACTGGGTCCGTAACCTGAGGATTATCCTCATTGCTGCACAGAAGAATTACGTCCTGGAAGCACCGCTGGGTGCCAGGCCTGCTGCTGGAGCAACACCAGATGTTATGAACGTCTGGCAGAGCAAAGCTGATGACTACTCGATAGTTCAGTGTGCCATGCTTTACGGCTTAGAATCGGGACTTCAACGACGTTTTGAACTTCATGGAGCATATGAGATGTTCCAGGAGTTGAAGTTAATATTTCAAGCAAATGCCCGAATTGAGAGATATGAAGTCTCCAATAAGTTCTATAGCTGCAAGATGGAGGAGAACAGTTCTGTCAGTGAGCATATACTCAAAATGTCTGGGTATAATAATCACTTGATTCAGATGGGAGTTAATCTTCCAGATGATTGCGTCATTGACAGAATTCTCCAATCACTGCCACCAAGCTACAGGAGCTTCGTGATGAACTATAATATGCAAGGGATGAACAAGACTATTCCCGAGCTCTTCGCAATGCTGAAAGCTGCGGAGGTAGAAATCAAGAAGGAGCATCAAGTGTTGATGGTCAACAAGACCACTAGTTTCAAGAAAAAGGGCAAAGGGAAGAAGAAGGGGAACTTCAAGAAGAACAGCAAGCAAGTTGCTGCTCAGGAGAAGAAACCCAAGTCTGGACCTAAGCCTCAAACTGAGTGCTTCTACTGCAAGCAGACTGGTCACTGGAAGCGGAACTGCCCCAAGTATTTGGCGGATAAGAAGGATGGCAAGGTGAACAAAGGTATATGTGATATACATGTTATTGATGTGTACCTTACTAGAGCTCGCAGTAGCACCTGGGTATTTGATACTGGTTCTGTTGCTAATATTTGCAACTCGAAACAGGGACTACGGAATAAGCGGACACTAGCAAAGGACGAGGTGACGATGCGCGTGGGAAACGGTTCCAAAGTCGATGTGATCGCGGTCGGCACGCTACCTCTACATCTACCTTCGGGATTAATATTAGACCTAAATAATTGTTATTTGGTGCCAGCGTTGAGCATGAACATTATATCTGGATCTTGTTTAATGCGAGAGGGTTATTCATTTAAATCAGAGAATAATGGTTGTTCTATTTATATGAGTAATATCTTTTATGGTCGTGCACCTTTGAAGAGTGGTCTATTCTTGTTAAATCTCGATAGTAGTGATACACATATTCATAATGTAGAAGCCAAAAGATGCAGAGTTGATAATGATAGTGCAACTTATTTGTGGCACTGCCGTTTAGGTCATATCGGTGTAAAGCGCATGAAGAAACTCCATACTGATGGGCTTTTGGAACCACTTGATTATGAATCACTTGGTACTTGCGAACCGTGCCTCATAGGCAAGATGACTAAAACACCGTTCTCCGGTACTATGGAGAGAGCAACAGATTTATTGGAAATCATACATACCGATGTATGTGGTCCGATGAATATTGAGGCTCGTGGCGGATATCGTTATTTTCTCACCTTCACAGATGATTTAAGCAGATATGGGTATATCTACTTAATGAAACATAAGTCTGAAACATTTGAAAAGTTCAAAGAATTTCAGAGTGAAGTTGAAAATCATCGTAACAAGAAAATAAAGTTTCTACGATCTGATCGTGGAGGAGAATATTTGAGTTACGAGTTTGGTGTACATTTGAAAAATTATGGAATAGTTTCGCAACTCACGCCACCCGGAACACCACAGCGTAATGGTGTGTCTGAACGTCGTAATCGTACTTTACTAGATATGGTGCGATCTATGATGTCTCTTACTGATTTACCGCTATCCTTTTGGGGTTAAGCTTTAGAGACGGCCGCATTCACGTTAAATAGGGCACCATCAAAATCCGTTGAGACGACGCCTTATGAACTATGGTTTGGCAAGAAACCAAAGTTGTCGTTTCTTAAAGTTTGGGGCTGCGATGCTTATGTGAAAAAGCTTCAACCTGATAAGCTCGAACCCAAAGCGGAGAAATGTGTCTTCATAGGATACCCAAAGGAGACCGTTGGGTACACCTTCTATCACAGATCCGAAGGCAAGACATTCGTTGCTAAGAATGGATCATTTCTAGAGAAGGAGTTTCTCTCGAAAGAAGTGAGTGGGAGGAAAGTAGAACTTGACGAGGTAACTGTACCTGCTCCCTTATTGGAAAATAGTACATCACAGAAAACTGTTTCTGCGACACCTATACCAATTAGTGAGGAAGCTAATGATGATGATCATGAAACTTCAGGACAAGATACTACTGAACCACGTAGATCAACCAGAGTGAGATCCGCACCAGAGTGGTACGGTAATCCAATTCTGGAAGTCATGCTACTAGATCATGATGAACCTACGAACTATGAAGAAGCGATGGTGAGCCCAGATTCCGCAAAGTGGCTTGAGGCCATGAAATCTGAGATGGGATCCATGTATGAGAACAAAGTATGGACTTTGGTTGACTTGCCCGATGATCGGCAAGCAATTGAGAATAAATGGATCTTCAAGAAAAAGACTGACGCTGACGGTAATTTTACTGTCTATAAAGCTCGACTTGCCGCAAAAGGTTTTCGACAAGTTCAAGGGGTTGACTACGATGAGACCTTCTCACCCGTAGCGATGCTTAAGTCCGTCAGAATCATGTTAGCAATTGCCGCATTTTATGATTATGAAATATGGCAGATGGATGTCAAAACTGCATTCCTGAATGGATTTCTGGAAGAAGAGTTGTATATGATGCAACCAGAAGGTTTTGTCGATCCAAAGGGAGCTAACAAAGTGTGCAAACTCCAGCGATCCATTTATGGACTGGTGCAAGCATCTCGGAGTTGGAATAAACGCTTTGATAGTGTGATCAAAGCATTTGGCTTTATACAGACTTTTGGAGAAGCCTGTATTTACAAGAAAGTGAGTGGGAGCTCTGTAGCATTTCTGATATTATATGTGGATGACATATTGCTGATTGGAAATGATATAGAATTTCTGGATAGCATAAAGGGATACTTGAATAGAAGTTTTTCGATGAAAGACCTCGGGGAAGCTGCTTACATATTAGGCATAAAGAAATATAGAGATAGATCAAGACGCTTAATTGGACTTTCACAAAGCACATACCTTGACAAGATTTTGAAGAAGTTCAAAATGGATCAAGCAAAGAAAGGGTTCTTGCCTGTGTTACAAGGTGTGAAGTTGAGTCAGACTCAATGCCCGACCACTGCAGAAGATAGAGAGAAAATGAAAGATGTTCCCTATGCTTCAGCCATAGGCTCTATCATGTATGCAATGCTGTGTACCAGACCTGATGTGTGCCATGCTATAAGTTTAGCAGGGAGGTACCAAAGTAATCCAGGAGTAGATCACTGGACAGCGGTCAAGAACATCCTGAAATACCTGAAAAGGACTAAGGATATGTTTCTCGTATATGGAGGTGACAAAGAGCTCACCGTAAGAGGTTACGTTGATGCAAGCTTTGACACTGATCCGGACGATTCTAAATCGCAAACCAGATACGTGTTTACTTTAAACGGTGGAGCTGTCAGTTGGTGCAGTTCTAAACAAAGCGTCATAGCGGGATCTACATGTGAAGCGGAGTACATAGCTGCTTCGGAAGCAGCAAACGAAGGAGTCTGGATGAAGGAGTTCATATCCGATCTAGGTGTCATACCTAGTGCATCGGGTCCAATGAAAATCTTTTGTGACAATACTGGTGCAATTGCTTTGGCAAAGGAATCCAGATTTCACAAAAGGACCAAACACATCAAGAGACGCTTCAACTCCATCCGGGATCTAGTCCAGGTGGGAGACATAGAGATTTGCAAGATACATACGGATCTGAATGTTGCAGACCCGTTGACTAAGCCTCTTCCACGAGCAAAACATGATCAGCACCAAGGCTCCATGGGTGTTAGAATCATTACTGTGTAATCTAGATTATTGACTCTAGTGCAAGTGGGAGACTGAAGGAAATATGCCCTAGAGGCAATAATAAAGTTATTATTTATTTCCTTATATCATGATAAATGTTTATTATTCATGCTAGAATTGTATTAACCGGAAACATAATACATGTGTGAATACATAGACAAACAGAGTGTCACTAGTATGCCTCTACTTGACTAGCTCGTTAATCAAAGATGGTTATGTTTCCTAACCATGAACAAAGAGTTGTTATTTGATTAACAAGGTCACATCATTAGTTGAATGATCTGATTGACATGACCCATTTCATTAGCTTAGCACCCGATCGTTTAGTATGTTGCTATTGCTTTCTTCATGACTTATACATGTTCCTATGACTATGAGATTATGCAACTCCCGTTTGCCGGAGGAACACTTTGGGTACTACCAAACGTCACAACGTAACTGGGTGATTATAAAGGAGTACTACAGGTATCTCCAATGGTAGATGTTGGGTTGGCGTATTTCGAGATTAGAATTTGTCACTCCGATTGTCGGAGAGGTATCTCTGGGCCCTCTCGGTAATACACATCACATAAGCCTTGCAAGCATTATAACTAAGATGTTAGTTGTGAGATGATGTATTACGGAATGAGTAAAGAGACTTGCCAGTAACGATATTGAACTAGGTATTGGATACCGACGATCGAATCTCGGGCAAGTAACATACCGATGACAAAGGGAACAACGTATGTTGTTATGCGGTCTGACCGATAAAGATCTTCGTAGAATATGTAGGAGCTAATATGGGCATCCAAGTCCCGCTATTGGTTATTGACCGGAGACGTGTCTCGGTCATGTCTACATTGTTCTCGAACCGTAGGGTCCGCACGCTTAACGTTACGATGACATTTATTATGAGTTTATGCATTTTGATGTACCGAAGGTTGTTCGGAGTCCCGGATGTGATCACGGACATGACGAGGAGTCTCGAAATGGTCGAGACATAAAGATTGATATATTGGAAGCCTATGTTTGGACACCGGAAGTGTTCTGGGTGAAATCGGGATTTTACCGGAATACCGGGAGGGTTACCGGAACCCCCCGGGAGCCAAATGGGCCTACATGGGCCTTAGTGGAAAGGTGAAAGGGGCTGCCATGGAGGGCTGCGCGCCTTCCCCCCTCCCCTAGTCCTATTAGGACTAGGAGAGGTGGCCGGCCACCTCTCTCTCTCTTTCCCCCTTGGAGTCCTAGTTGGAATAGGATTGGAGGGGGGAGTCCTACTCCCGGTAGGAGTAGGACTCCTCCTGCGCCTCCCTCCTTGGCCGGCCAGCCCCTCCCCTTGGACGCTTTATATACGGGGGCAGGGGGCACCTCTAGACACACAAGTTGATCCTTGAGATCGTTCCTTAGCCGTGTGCGGTGCCCCCTGCCACCAAATTCCACCTCGATCATACCGTTGTAGTGCTTAGGCGAAGCCCTGCGTCGGTAGTACATCAAGATCGTCACCATGCCGTCGTGCTGACGGAACTATTCCTCGACGCTTTGCTAGATCGGAGCCCGAGGATCGTCATCGAGCTGAACGCGTACTAAGAACTCGGAGGTGCCGGAGTAACGGTGCTTGGATCGGTCGGATCGGGAAGACGTACGACTACTTCCTCTACGTTGTGTGATCGCTTCCGCAGTCGGTCTAGGTTGGTACGTAGACAACACTCTCCCCTCTCGTTGCTATGCATCACCATGATCTTGTGTGTGCGTAGGAAATTTTTTGAAATTACTACGTTCCCCTACAGCTCAGCCCCCAAAAAGGCCTGTTTTCCAGCAACAACAACATCTGCCTGTGAAAAGACAAGTGCGGTTTGTTCCCAACAAACCTCAAAACCTCTCTCCCTCTGTTCTTATTGAACAGGCCAGACAGAAAGGAGTTTGCTATAAAGGCAATGAAAAGTGGTTTCCTGGACATAGAAAAATGTGTAAAATGAGCCAGCAGAACCAAGTGCAAGCACTCCAAACTCAAATACCAGATCATGCCGATATAATATATTTTACAGATTATGATGAAGATGGGGATGAGCCTCCCCCTGAACCCACTAAGCAACAGCTGCAAATTTCAATGCATGTTGTAATGGGTTTGAGCATCAAGAAATATACCTTCACAATAGCTGTTCAGATCAACAACTGCACTACAATGGCATTAGTGGACAGTGGTAGTACTGCCACTTTTATCTCTGCAAATTTGGCTGAGAGGGCTAAGTGTGTGTTGCAACCTACAACTAAAGTAAGAGTGGTGGTTGCTAATGGGGGCTATTTATGGACTGAAAGTGTGGTCAAGGACTGTACATTTAATATTCAAGGAAATGAATTACAGTCTGACTTCAGAGTTCTTCAATTGCAAGGTTATGATATGATATTAGGAGCTGATTGGTTATGCAGAGTCAGTCCTATACTCATGGATTATGAGGAAATGTACATGGAAATTAAGTTAGCAAATGGACAGAGAGTGACATTGCTAGATGAAACCCTTCCTTCTCATGTGGAAGTGACCAGTGCTTGCAACTTCCATAGAGTTCTCGATGATGCTGTGGGTGGAGCATTTCTGTTGATCAGACCTTCTGCTCCTGAAGAAACCTTGAAGCAAGCTCCACCTAAAAACATCCAGACACTGTTGGAGGAGTATAAAGATGTTTTCCAAGAAATTCCAACTCTTCCTCCAGTTAGAGCTTGTGATCACAAAATTCCCTTGGTCCCAGATGCAAAGATTGTGAACATTATGCCTTACAGGCTCCCTCATCACCAAAAGAATGTGATGGAAGGCTTAATCAAGGAAATGATTAGTGAGAACATAATAAGGGACAGTACTAGCCCTTATTCCTCCCCGGCCTTGCTAGTAAAGAAGAAAGATTCCAGTTGGAGATTGTGCAATGATTTCAGAAAAGTTAATGAGCAAACTGTTAAAAACAAGTACCCCCTTCCGGTCATTGAGGATTTACTGGATGAGTTGCATGGAGCTAAAATATTCTCAGAGATAGACTTAACTAGTGGATATCATCAAACCAGAATGAATAAAGCTGATATTCATAAAACTGCTTTTGCTACTCACATGGGACACTATGAATATCTAGTTATGCCTTTTGGGCTGACCAATGCTCCTGCCACTTTTCAAATGTTGATGAATACCATTCTAGCCAAATATCTAAGAAAATTTGTACTTGTTTTCTTTGATGACATCCTCATTTTTAGTAAAACTGTGGAAGAGCATATTGAACGTTTGAAACAAGTTTTTGAGACTCTGAGGAAGAACCAGTTGTATGCTAACTATAAGAAGTGCATCTTTGGCCAGTCTCAAGTTGAGTACCTTGGTCACATCATCAGTAAGGAGGGTGTCGCTACTGACCCAACAAAAATCACTTCTGTGGTTAATTGGCCAGTCCCTTCTTCAGTCACTGAACTAAGAAGCTTTTTGGGCCTCGCTAGCTACTATCGAAGATTTGTTCAAGACTATGGTTACATTTGCAAGCCCTTGTTTCAAGCACTTAAGAAAGATGGCTTTGTGTGGGGAGAGGAGCAACAATCTGATTTCAACGATTTGAAACAGAAAGTGACAACAGCTCATGTGCTTGCCCTCCCTGACTTTTCCCAGCCCTTTGTTTTAGAAGCAGATGCTTGCAACTATGGAATTGGAGATGTACTAATGCAAAAGGGGAGGCCTCTTTAATATTTCAGCAAAACTTTGGGACCTAGAGCTAAGACATTGTCTACTTACGACAAAGAAGCCATTGCTATTTTGGAAGCTCTCAAGAAGTGGAAGCATTATTTTGCTGCCTCCTCATTGATCATCAGAACGGATCAAGAAAGTTTGAAGTACATTCAAGAGCAAAAATTAACTGAAGGAGTCCAACACAAATTGTTAATCCGACTCTTGGGCTACAACTTCTCTATAGAGTACAAAAAAGGAAAAACCAACAAACTTGCTGATGCCTTATCCAGAGTGAAGTACCAACTTAATGCTATTACTAGAACTGTTGTTCACCCAGTATGGGATACTGAAGTGATTGAGAGCTATAAAGATGACCCTAAATGCAAATAGTTGTTAACCCAACTAGCTCTTTCTTCTGACAGTTCCTCCAAATACAAACTCTAGCAAGGCCTTCTCAGATATAAAGCAGAATTGTTGTGGGCAACTCCCCATCACTCAAAAGAAATTTTCTCACAGCTTTCCATAGCAGTGAATTGGGTGGTCATTCTGGACAGAGAGCTACATATCAAAGGCTGAAACTGCTGTTTTATTGGCCTGGTATGAAATCTGTTGTTAAACACTTTATTCAAGAGTGCCCTATTTTCCAGATCAACAAACCAGAACATTGTAGGTATCCTGGATTGCTACAACCACTCCCTACACCATTATTTGCTTGGACACACATTTCCATGGACTTTGTGGAAGGCCTACCCCTGTCTAATGGAAAAGATCTAATCTTAGTAGTTGTTTACAGATTTACTAAGTACAGCCATTTCATTCCCTTAAAACACCCTATTACAGTCAAGTATGTGGCAACTGCATTCATTGATAACATCTTCAAGTTGCATGGTCTTCCCTGTGTCATTTTCACAGATAGAGACAAGATTTTTACCAGCCACTTATGGCAAGATCTCTTTAAAAGACTGGGAGTCAAACTTCACATGAGCACTTCATATCATCCTCAGACGGATGGGCAGACAGAGAGGGTGAACCAGTGCCTAGAAAATTATCTACGGTGCATGGCCTTCCATCAACCGAAGAAGTGGTGCTATTGGCTCTCACTAGCCGAGTGGTGGTATAACACTTCATTTCATACTGCACATAAGATGACTCCTTTCCAAGTTGTCTATGGCAGAAAGCCCACAATGGTTCCTAAAGTTGCCCTCTTTCCTGATATAGACTCTCGTGACAACCCCTTCTATGTCTCACCAGAAGTTACTGCAGCTATCATCAAGGAACAATTGCTCAAAGCAAAGGAGAGAATGAAGTTCTTTGCTGATAAAAACAGATCTGATAGGTCCTTCCAACCTGGTGACATGGTTTACTTGAAAATCCAACCATACAGACACACTTCACTCAGCATTCATAGACATTTGAAGCTTCATTCCAAGTATTATGGGCCTTTCCCAGTTATGCAGAAGATTGGTCATGCTTCTTACAAGCTCCTTTTGCCAGAGGGATGTCAGCTTCATGATACATTTCATGTCAGCCAGCTCAAACAGCACCTGGGTCCTAAAGTAGTGCCAAATCCAAATTTACCACTATTGAATTCCGATGGTTCAGTCCTCCTGGAACCAGAACAGTTACTGGAACGAAAATTGTTCCCTCGCAAGCAAGGAGATATTGAAATTCCCATTGTTCACTGGCTAATTAAGAGGAAGAATTTGCCGGTTGAAGAGGCAACCTGGGAAGACTCGGGATTCATTCAAAAAGTTTTTCCAGCCTTTCATCCGTGAGGACGTCTGATCTCAACCGGGGGGAATTGTCAGGCCCCTGACTGAAGTTTAGACAGTAAGATCAATTCTTCGTCGTCGGATCGTCATCCTACAGCCAGCCGCTCGCGTACCGCTTTGCGCCTGGAGGAGCTCGTCCCCGTTGTCGATCGTGGATCCAACGGCTGTCGGCCTTCGTCTAGTCACTGTTACTTTTCCGACACATTTGCCTGTCGCTTATCCCTTTCTGTTTTTACCTTCAGTAAATTGTAATGGCTTTAAGCCCAGGACTAGCCCGAGTTGGGGCAGAAAAGTTGTAGAGGGTTGAACCCTAGGCCGCCGTGTTCCGGCTGGCTCGCTATCGTCCGCTGTGGCGGCACAAACCCTAGCAATTGGCCCCTGCGATTTCCCTCTAAATTTCCTTTGTTCCACTCTGAATTCGACTAGTGAAATCGCACTGCAATTCGGGTCTAACAGTTTGTATCAAGAGCCAGCGATCCTTGGAGGCGTGTGAGATCGGGATCGAAGTAGGTTGGGGTCTTGGCCCTGGTAAAATTCCTCTATCATCTTGATCTTCGGCGGCGGCACACTCAGGTGGCGTTGGTGGCGGTAGACAGCTCGGGTGTTGGAAGCGGCCGGGCCGTGGTTGCTGCAGAACTCTTCTCCAGTCTAAAATCCCACCCAACACACCCTTCTGGAACACCAACAGCGGCGTGGCGTGGCGGCGGTGCTGGCGGCGGCAGGAACGTATACTTCAAGCTCAGGTTGCAGCTCTGCTGTGGTAAAATCCCGTGCTTGTGGTGTTTGTTTAGTTCTTGTTCGAATTGGTGTCGAAGCTCCTTGCTTTGTGTAAAAACTTTTCGATCTGATGGTCAAACCTTCAAAATCCCAAGTAACTGAGGAGTTGGAAATGGATTCCCTTCAATTGGACATCAAGGCCTTGCAGCATGACAGAGATCTGGATAGAAAGGAATTTCAGGAATTTCGGTCTGTTGTCAACAAAAACTTCACAGATGTGCAGAAATCTCTGTTGGAGATGCAGTCTTCCCTCACTCACCTCATTACTGCCCTTACCACAAAGGAGCAACCACCGAACACACCTCCAGCTGGTCAAGGCAGTGTTCACCAAATTACTCCCCAAGCTCCCTTGAGAAACCCTGCAGAACTAGTTCATTCACCCAATACCTTAGGCTCTGTTGTACTCCATGACATTCACACTGGCAAGGAATTAAATTTAGATGGAACTCAGAAGCAGCCCTACAGGCATCCTAATTTTGGAGCTGCCAAGCAGCAGCCAGTTGCTCAGGAGAACAGAACACAACCTATTTTGCAGGCTCCTGCTGACAATCAACTGGTAGATCTGGAACAAGATGGAGAAATCTGCGATGGGGGTCACGGAAGGACTCAAAAATCCCAAACATTAGTAAAGCCTGCTAAGATGAATATTCCTGAGTTTGAAGGAGAAAACACTGATTCATGGATCCAGACCATGGATCTATACTTTGACACTGCTAGGACACCACCTGAAACTAAAACAGAAATAACGGTTTCGTACCTCAAAGGGCCAGCAATGGAGTGGTGGAGAGGCACTGGTTACATTGCTGCTACAATGCCATGGTATCGATTTTGCAGATATGTGGGAGATAGATTTTCAGAAACTTCCATTTGTGATAATGTCAGAAACTCCCATGCTCTCACTCAGACAGGTTCTGTCAAGGAATATGTCCTACAATTTGAACACGGCATCAACCTTATGAGAAGAGATAACCCAGCTTTGCCTGATTCTTATTACATGAATAGTTCCATATCTAGCCTCACTGACAGCATACAACATTATATCCAATGTCATGAGCCTCCTAATTTGCAAAAAGCCATTTGGTTGGCTAGGAGATTGGAACAAGCTCAGCCCCCAAAAAGGCCTGTTTTCCAGCAACAACAACATCTGCCTGTGAAAAGACAAGTGCAGTTTGTTCCCAACAGACCTCAAAACATCTCTCCCTCTGTTGTTATTAAACAGGCCAGACAGAAAGGAGTTTGCTATAAATGCAATGAAAAGTGGTTTCCTGGACATAGAAAAGTGTGTAAAATGAGCCAACAGAACCAAGTGCAAGCACTCCAAACTCAAATACCAGATCATGCCGATATAATATATTTTACAGATTATGATGAAGATGGGGATGAGCCTCCCCCTGAACCCACTAAGCAACAGCTGCAAATTTCAATGCATGTTGTAATGGGTTTGAGCATCAAGAAATATACCTTCACAATAGCTGTTCAGATCAACAACTGCACTACAATGGCATTAGTGGACAGTGGTAGTACTGCCACTTTTATCTCTGCAAATTTGGCTGAGAGGGCTAAGTGTGTGTTGCAACCTACAACTAAAGTAAGAGTGGTGGTTGCTAATGGGGGATATTTATGGACTAAAAGTGTGGTCAAGGACTGTACATTTAATATTCAAGGAAATGAATTACAGTCTGACTTCAGAGTTCTTCAATTGCAAGGTTATGATATGATATTAGGAGCTGATTGGTTATGCAGAGTCGGTCCTATACTCATGGATTATGAGGAAATGTACAGGCAAATTAAGTTAGCAAATGGACATAGAGTGACATTGCTAGATGAAACCCTTCCTTCTCATGTGGAAGTGACCAGTGCTTGCAACTTCCATAGAGTTCTCGATGATGCTGTGGGTGGAGCATTTCTGTTGATCAGACCTTCTGCTCCTGAAGAAACCTTGAAGCAAGCTCCACCTAAAAACATCCAGACACTGTTGGAGGAGTATAAAGATGTTTTCCAAGAAATTCCAACTCTTCCTCCAGTTAGAGCTTGTGATCACAAAATTCCCTTGGTCCCAGATGCAAAGATTGTGAACATTATGCCTTACAGGCTCCCTCATCACCAAAAGAATGTGATGGAAGGCTTAATCAAGGAAATGATTAGTGAGAACATAATAAGGGACAGTACTAGCCCTTATTCCTCCCCGGCCTTGCTAGTAAAGAAGAAAGATTCCAGTTGGAGATTGTGCAATGATTTCAGAAAAGTTAATGAGCAAACTGTTAAAAACAAGTACCCCCTTCCGGTCATTGAGGATTTACTGGATGAGTTGCATGGAGCTAAAATATTCTCAGAGATAGACTTAACTAGTGGATATCATCAAACCAGAATGAATAAAGCTGATATTCATAAAACTGCTTTTGCTACTCACATGGGACACTATGAATATCTAGTTATGCCTTTTGGGCTGACCAATGCTCCTGCCACTTTTCAAATGTTGATGAATACCATTCTAGCCAAATATCTAAGAAAATTTGTACTTGTTTTCTTTGATGACATCCTCATTTTTAGTAAAACTGTGGAAGAGCATATTGAACGTTTGAAACAAGTTTTTGAGACTCTGAGGAAGAACCAGTTGTATGCTAACTATAAGAAGTGCATCTTTGGCCAGTCTCAAGTTGAGTACCTTGGTCACATCATCAGTAAGGAGGGTGTCGCTACTGACCCAACAAAAATCACTTCTGTGGTTAATTGGCCAGTCCCTTCTTTAGTCACTGAACTAAGAAGCTTTTTGGGCCTCGCTAGCTACTATCGAAGATTTGTTCAAGACTATGGTTACATTTGCAAGCCCTTGTTTCAAGCACTTAAGAAAGATGGCTTTGTGTGGGGAGAGGAGCAACAATCTGATTTCAACGATTTGAAACAGAAAGTGACAACAGCTCATGTGCTTGCCCTCCCTGACTTTTCCCAGCCCTTTGTTTTAGAAGCAGATGCTTGCAACTATGGAATTGGAGATGTACTAATGCAAAAGGGGAGGCCTCTTTAATATTTCAGCAAAACTTTGGGACCTAGAGCTAAGACATTGTCTACTTACGACAAAGAAGCCATTGCTATTTTGGAAGCTCTCAAGAAGTGGAAGCATTATTTTGCTGCCTCCTCATTGATCATCAGAACGGATCAAGAAAGTTTGAAGTACATTCAAGAGCAAAAATTAACTGAAGGAGTCCAACACAAATTGTTAATCCGACTCTTGGGCTACAACTTCTCTATAGAGTACAAAAAAGGAAAAACCAACAAACTTGCTGATGCCTTATCCAGAGTGAAGTACCAACTTAATGCTATTACTAGAACTGTTGTTCACCCAGTATGGGCTACTGAAGTGATTGAGAGCTATAAAGATGACCCTAAATGCAAATAGTTGTTAACCCAACTAGCTCTTTCTTCTGACAGTTCCTCCAAATACAAACTCTAGCAAGGCCTTCTCAGATATAAAAGCAGAATTGTTGTGGGCAACTCCCCATCACTCAAAAGAAATTTTCTCACAGCTTTCCATAGCAGTGAATTGGGTGGTCATTCTGGACAGAGAGCTACATATCAAAGGCTGAAACTGCTGTTTTATTGGCCTGGTATGAAATCTGTTGTTAAACACTTTATTCAAGAGTGCCCTGTTTTCCAGATCAACAAACCAGAACATTGTAGGTATCCTGGATTGCTACAACCACTCCCTACACCATTATTTTCTTGGACACACATTTCCATGGACTTTGTGGAAGGCCTACCCCTGTCTAATGGAAAAGATCTGATCTTAGTAGTTGTTTACAGATTTACTAAGTACAGCCATTTCATTCCCTTAAAACACCCTATTACAGTCAAGTATGTGGCAACTGCATTCATTGATAACATCTTCAAGTTGCATGGTCTTCTCTGTGTCATTGTCACAGATAGAGACAAGATTTTTACCAGCCACTTATGGCAAGATCTCTTTAAAAGACTGGGAGTCAAACTTCACATGAGCACTTCATATCATCCTCAGACGGATGGGCAGACAGAGAGGGTGAACCAGTGCCTAGAAAATTATCTACGGTGCATGGCCTTCCATCAACCGAAGAAGTGGTGCTATTGGCTCTCACTAGCCGAGTGGTGGTATAACACTTCATTTCATACTGCACATAAGATGACTCCTTTCCAAGCTGTCTATGGCAGAAAGCCCACAATGGTTGCTAAAGTTGCCCTCTTTCCTGATATAGACTCTCCTGACAACCCCTTCTATGTCTCACCAGAAGTTACTGCAGCTATCATCAAGGAACAATTGCTCAAAGCAAAGGAGAGAATGAAGTTCTTTGCTGATAAAAATAGATCTGATAGGTCCTTCCAACCTGGTGACATGGTTTACTTGAAAATCCAACCATACAGACACACTTCACTCAGCATTCATAGACATTTGAAGCTTCATTCCAAGTATTATGGGCCTTTCCCAGTTATGCAGAAGATTGGTCATGCTTCTTACAAGCTCCTTTTGCTAGAGGGGTGTCAGCTTCATGATACATTTCATGTCAGCCAGCTCAAACAGCACCTGGGTCCTAAAGTAGTGCCAAATCCAAATTTACCACTATTGAATTCCGATGGTTCAGTCCTCCTGGAACCAGAACAGTTACTGGAACAGAAATTGGTCCCTCGCAAGCAAGGAGATATTGAAATTCCCATTGTTCGCTGGCTAATTAAGTGGAAGAATTTGCCGGTTGAAGAGGCAACCTGGGAAGACTCGGGATTCATTCAAAAAGTTTTTCCAGCCTTTCATCCGTGAGGACGTCTGATCTCAACCGGGGGGAATTGTCAGGCCCCTGACTGAAGTTCAGACAGTAAGATCAATTCTTCATCGTCGGATCGTCATCCTACAGCCAGCCGCTCGCGTACCGCTTCGCGCCTGGAGGAGCTCGTCCCCATCGTCGATCGTGGATCTAACGGTTGTCGGCCTTCGTCTAGTCACTGTTACTTTTCCGACACCTTTGCCTGTCGCTTATCCCTTTCTGTTTTTACCTTCAGTAAATTGTAATGGCTTTAATCCCAGGACTAGCCCGAGTTGGGGCAGAAAAGTTGTAGAGGGTTGAACCCTAGGACGCCGTGTTTCGGCTGGCTCGCTGATGAGGACATCAATACCATTGTTACACCCACAACCCCTACTGCTATACACACTGGACCGATTACTAGACCTCGCGCACGCCAATTGAATTATCATGTACTTTCGTTGCTTGGTAACGATTCTAATGTTCATGAGAATATGATGCTGCCTAAATTGGATACATTTGTTTTGCTTACAAATGAAGGGCCTAGCTTGGACAAGAAAGATGAACCTTGGAGCAAGTTCGAGCATGGAGATGATGGCATGCGTAAGGGGAACAAGAACGGAGTTACAAGTGATGATTCCAAGACTCTGAAGCCACCATAATGAGTGCATGAAGCATGGGACGAAATATACAAGATGCCACTTCATAAATTTCGTCCAGAGGCTATTTTAGGTGCTGCGTCACCTTATTATTGGGCCAGGCCCATGTATTTTCAAAGTACTTAAGTATAGGCTGTTTTTAGAGTTCGTATGTGTGGGGAAACAAGAGTTAGGGTTGGTTTCGGACCCCTCCACCAAGGGCCACGAAATTCCCCCTCTCTCCTCCATATATACAGCCTTTAGGGCATCGTTTAGGCTTTGGGTTCTGTTTAGATTAAAAGTTCGCCATAGCTGCAACTTCGCGTACTTCGTTTGTGTCCAACGACCAGACCAAGACGTCACAGAACCCCACCTTGATCAATAAAGCTTTCATCTTATATTCGCAATATCCAGATTGCAATCTCGGTTTCTTGCTTGTTCTTCGTTTGCTCGCAGGAAACAGACCCTCGTGGTCAGGTTGATCGTGCTCCGGCGTGGTCGATAACCCTCGGAAGTTGGTTTAGCGATTGCTAAGGCGCGACGTCTCGCACGTTCGTAGTCGGATCGTCAAGGTCGACTCCCACAGAAAACGATAGCCACCATCTCATCGAAACATCGGGACACCTTTGCCTCTATCAAGTGGTATCAGATTTTCAGGTTGCTCGGTGAGATTTTACAGTTTTTCGTAGATTAGATCGAGTCTGTTGTTCATACCTACAGTCCACGAAAAAGCCAAAAAAATTAGGGTTAGTTTGTCCTATCCGAACCAATCTGAGCCTTTGCATAATCTTTTCTGTATTTGCTTTGTTGAATTTGCGGTTGCATCGTCGTGTCAAGTTGCTGGTCTTAGCGTCTAGTCCTTTAGAGTTTCGAGTTCTGTTCACAGGTTGTCACGCCGCCGCCGCACCATCATCATCATCATTACCATATACCACCACCCCACCATATACATCGCCGCTGCCATATACAACCACCAATCCGAGTCCACATATACCATCGCCATATACCACCACCAATCCGAGTCCAGATATACCATCGCCATATACCATCACCATATACCACCACCAATCCGAGTCCAGATATACCACCATAGTCCGAGTTCCACCAGATTCATCTCTGCCACCAGTCCTAGTCTGTGTCCAGTATTTGTTGCTTTGTTTTCGAGTTCTAGATCACGCCATACTCCGAGTCGTGAGAGAGTAGGACTCCTGAGATTCCGTGCTACCCGCAGAAGAAAAATAGTTCCAAACTCAAAAAAAACTAAGTCTGGAAAACTCTGGCTAGGCAGTTTTTAGACCATTTGTAGACTTTTTCGAAAAAAAATTGTTGCGGAGCAAAAAAAAGAGGAAAAAAAGTGCAAAAAAAGTGAAAAAAAGAGAAAAAAAATCAGAGTGTGCTCCTCCATTGTTTACGTGCAGCGCCGTGATTTTGTTAGTGTTCTAGGCTCGCGTCTCTAGCACAGTCTAGCCTAGGACCAGCACAGTACCGTCGTTGAGCGTTTATTCAACTTTGCATCTCTGAATTGATTATTGCTGACCCTTTTTGCTACCATATTATAAGTCTTCCCAGCCCCACATACATCTACGTCGTGCGTTTGACTCTCCCTGGTAATTGCTCTATCCAAGCTTTGAGAGTTTTGACTACAACGGTTGCCGATCACCACCTGCTGCTGGGTAAGAACTGGTAAGAATTTGAGATTGGCTTGACGGATTTGTGACACCACCACCACCTCTTGTTAGTATTCTGTAGGATCATATTCTTGTGTGTTTCTATTGTTGCTAACCATGGCAGGATCATAAGCCGACGAGACTGACTGGGAGAACATGACGAATAAGGAGTTGCATGATAAATTTCAGCAAATGATGAGTGGACAGGTGCAAGATGTGCTAAACAGATTTGAAGAGGCCATGGAGAAGATAGATGGCATGGAGAAGACGTTCGAAACAAAGCTCGATAACAGGTTTAATGAATTGCTCGCTCATCTTCCACCACCACCACCGGCTGCACCTAACGCACCTCTACAACAACAACAACAACAACAACAACAACAACAACGACTACCTACACATCGTGAAACAGCCCTCCGCCGAGCGAGCCGTCTCCCTCTTGCACCTGGCCAAACTGTTGGTGTTGCTGTTGATACTTCTGTGGCTCCTGCTGCTGATGCGGAGGAGGATGATTTTGCCGGCGATTACGAGGATGAGGTTGATCAAAATCAGAACTACGTGCCACCACCAGCACAGCAACCACCAGGTCGTCCACATGCAAATAATGGCAATGGTAGGGCTCACCCTCAGGTACGAGATCATGACCATCTCCCTAAACTAAAATTGAATATTCCACCATTTGAGGGTAGATATGTTCCTGATATATATCTTACTTGGGAGTTAGAAACTGAACAACAATTTACATGTTTACAATATCCCGAGGAGAGACGTGTTCCTGCTGCTGTTTGTGCATTCACTAGTTTTGCATGTGTTTGGTGGTCTGAGCATTGTAGATTATATCCTATTCCTGCTACTTGGGCTGCTTTGAAACTGCTATGCGTACTCGTTGGGTTCCACCATATTATCAACGTGAATTACTTCAAAAATTGCAGCGTTTAAGACAAGAAAAAAATTCTGTAGAAGAATATTATCAGGAATTACAAACTGGCATGATTAGATGTGGTATTGTTGAGGAGAATGAAGCTATGCTTGCACGTTTTATGGGTGGATTAAATAGAGAGATTCAGACCATCCTAGAGTATAAGGAGTATAATAATATCACTCGTTTATTCCATCTTGCTTGTAAAGCTGAACGTGAAGTGCAGGATCGACAGGCATTGGCGCGAACTAACTTTTCTGCAGGTCGATCTTCATCATGAACACCACGTGCATCATCTACTTCCACTCCACCAGCACCTCCATCAGGTGCCACCTCCAGTCGTGATACAAGAAAGCAGGCACAACCACCACTATCTGCCAAGAGCACACCTGCTGGACCTACGCAGAGCTCTTCTTCTTCCATGGCATCAACAGGGCACACAAGTGATATTATTTGTTGTCGTTGTAAGGGAAGAGGACATTTTGCGAGAGAATGCCAATCTCAACGTGTGATGATTGCTACTGAGGATGGTGGGTATGAGTCCGCTAGTGACTATGATGAGGAGACTTTGGCTCTTATTACACGTGAAGAACACGGTGGAGATGATTCTGCTCATGAGACGCAATACATGGCTGCTGAAGATGCTGATAGGTATGAATTTTTAGTTGCTCAACGTGTTTTGAGTGTGCAGGTTACACAAGCTGAGCAAAATCAGAGGCATAATTTGTTCCATACAAAGGGAGTTGTGAAGGAACGTTCTGTTCGCGTCATCATAGATGGAGGGAGCTGCAATAACTTGGCTAGCATGGAGATGGTGGAGAAGCTATCTCTCACCACAAGAGCACATCCACATCCTTACTACATCCAATGGTTCAACAACAACGGCAAGGTTAAGGTAACACGTACTGTTCGTGTGCATTTTAGTATCTCTACATATGCTGATTATGTTGATTGTGATGTGCTACCTATGCAAGCATGTTCCTTATTACTTGGTAGACCATGGCAATTTGATAAAAATTATGTACACCATGGTAGAAACAATCAGTATACTCTTGTTCATAAGGATAAAAATATTACTTTGCTTCCTATGACTCCTGATTCCATTTTGAAAGATGATATTAATAGAGCTAATAAAGCAAAATAGGAGAAAAATAAGAGTGAAAATCAGATTGTGGCAAAAGAATTTCAGCAACAAATGCAGCCTAATAATAATAAACAATCTAGTATTGCTTCTGAAATTAAATTGAAAAGTGCATGTTTACTTGCCACCAAATCTGATATTGATGATCTAGATTTTAGCAAATCTGTTTGCTATGCTTTTGTGTGCAAAGAGGCATTATTTTCATTCGAGGACGTGCCTTCCTCTTTGCCTCCTGCTGTCACTAACATTTTGCATGAGTTTGCTGACGTCTTTCCACAAGACGTGCCACCGGGATTACCACCTATTCGAGGGATTGAGCATCAAATTGACTTAATTCCCGGTGCATCATTACCCAACCATGCACCATACCGTACCAATCTAGAGGAGATGAAGGAGATTATGCGTCAAGTACAAGAACTGCTCGACAAAGGTTATATACGCGAATCCCTTAGTCCTTGTGCTGTTCCTATCATTTTAGTGCCGAAAAAGGATGGTACGTCGCGTATGTGTGTTGATTGTAGAGGCATTAATAATATTACTATTCGTCAATATTCTCCAAAGTTGATTTGCGTAGTGGATACCATCAAATTCGTATGAAATTGGGAGATGAATGGAAAACGGCATTTAAAACTAAGTTTGGATTATATGAGTGGTTAGTCATGCCTTTTGGGTTAACTAATGCACCTAGTACTTTCATGAGGTTAATGAACGAAGTTTTACGTGCTTTCATTGGACGATTTGTGGTGGTTTACTTTGATGACATATTGATTTATAGCAAATCTTTGGAGGAACATTTGGAACATTTACATGCTGTTTTTATTGCTCTACGTGATGCACGTTTGTTTGGTAACCTTGGAAAGTGCACCTTTTGCACCGACCGAGTATCTTTTCTTGGCTATGTCGTTACTCCACAGGGAATTGAAGTTGATAAAGCCAAGATTGAAGCTATTGAGAGTTGGCCGCAGCCCAAAACGTTCACACAAGTGAGGAGTTTCCTTGGCCTCGCTGGTTTCTATAGGCGTTTTGTGAGAGATTTCAGCACCATTGCTGCACCTCTCAACGAGCTTACAAAGAAGGATGTGCCTTTTGTTTGGGGTACCGCACAGGAAGAAGCCTTCACATTATTGAAAGATAAGTTGACACATGCTCCTTTACTCCAACATCCTAATTTCAATAAGACTTTTGAGCTTGAATGTGATGCTAGTGGAATTGGATTAGGAGGTGTGTTATTACAAGATGGAAAACCTGTTGCATACTTTTCTGAAAAATTGAGTGGGCCTAGTCTGAACTATTCTACTTATGATAAAGAATTATATGCTCTTGTTCGGACCTTAGAAACATGGTAACATTATTTATGGCCCAAGGAATTTGTTATACATTCTGATCATGAATCTTTGAAACACAATAAAAGTCAAGCAAAACTGAACCGTAGACATGCTAAATGGGTTGAATTCATTGAGATTTTCCCTTATGTCATTAAACACAAGAAGGGTAAAGAAAATGTTATTGCTGATGCCTTGTCTCGTCGTTATACTATGCTTTCACAACTTGACTTTAAAATATTTGGTTTGGAGACCATCAAAGATCAATATGTTCATGATGCTGAATTTAAAGATGTATTGCAGAATTGTAAGGAAGGGAGAACTTGGAACAAGTTCGTTCTTAACGATGGATTTGTGTTTCGTGCTAACAAGCTATGCATTCCAGCTAGCTCCGTTTGTCTTTTGTTGTTGCAGGAGGCGCATGGAGGAGGATTAATGGGACACTTTGGCGTCAAGAAGATGGAGGATATACTTGCTACACATTTCTTTTGGCCAAAGATGAGACGGGATGTTGAGCGTTTTGTTGCTCGCTGCACTACATGTCAAAGAGCTAAGTCACGACTCAATCCTCATGGTTTATATATGCCTTTGCCTGTACCTAGTGTTCCTTGGGAGGATATATCTATGGACTTTGTTTTAGGTTTACCTCAAACAAAGAAGGGGAGGGATAGCATATTTGTTGTCGTGGATAGGTTCTCGAAAATGGCACACTTTATACCATGTCATAAAAGCGATGATGTTGTTAATGTTGCTGATTTGTTCTTTCGTGAAATTATTCGCTTACATGGTGTGCCAGATACTATTGTTTCAGATCATGATACTAAATTTCTTAGCCACTTTTGGAGATGTTTATGGGCTAAGTTGGGGACTAAGCTGCTTTTTAGTACTACTTGTCACCCCTAAACTGATGGACAAACTGAAGTAGTCAATAGAACATTGTCTACTATGAGGGTTGTTTTGAAGAATAACAAGAAAATGTGGGAAGAATGCTTGCCTGATATTGAATTTGCTTATAATCGTTCATTGCATTCTACTACTAAGATGTGCCCTTTTGAAATTGTGTATGGTTTCCTACCTCGTGCACCTATTGATTTTTTGCCTCTTCCATCTTCAGAGAAGGTTAATTTTGATGCTAAAGAACGTGCTGAATTTATTTTTAAAATGCATGAGTTAACTAAGGAAAACATTGAGCGTATGAATGCTAAATATAAACTTGCTGGAGATAAGGGTAGAAAACATGTTGTTTTTGCACCTGGAGATCTTGTTTGGTTACATTTGCGTAAGGATAGATTTCCTAATTTGCGCAAATCAAAGCTAATGCCACGTGCTGATGGTCCTTTTAAGGTGTTAGAGAAAATAAATGATAATGCATATAAACTTGAGCTGCCTGCAGATTTTGGGGTTAGTCCCACTTTTAACATTGCAGATGTGAAGCCTTATTTGGGTGAGGACGATGAACTTTCGTCGAGGACGACTTCATTTCAAGAAGGGGAGGATGGTGAGGACATCAATACCATTGTTACACCCACAGCCCCTGCTGCTATACACACCGAACCGATTACTAGACCTCGCGCACGCCAATTGAATTATCATGTACTTTCATTTCTTGGTAGCGATTCTAATGTTCATGAGAATATGATGCTGCCTAAATTGGATACATTTGTTTTGCTTACAAATGAAGGGCCTAGCTTGGACAAGAAAGATGAACCTTGGAGCAAGTTCAAGCATGGAGATGATGGCATGCGCAAGGGGGACAAGAACGGAGTTACAAGTGATGATTCCAGGACTCTGAAGCCACCATAATGAGTGCATGAAGCATGGGACGAAATATACAAGATGCCACTTCATAAATTTCGTCCAGAGGCTATTTTAGGTGCTGCGTCACCTTATTATTGGGCCAGGCCCATGTATTTTCGAAGTACTTAAGTATAGGTTGTTTTTAGAGTCCGTATGTGTGGGGAAACAAGAGTTAGGGTTGGTTTTGGACCCCTCCACCAAGGGCCACGAAATTCCCCCTCTCTCCTCCATATATACAACCCTTAGGGCATCGTTTAGGCTTTGGGTTCTGTTTAGATTAAAAGTTCGCCATAGCTGCAACTTCGCGTACTTCGTTTGTGTCCAACGACCAGACCAAGACGTCACAGAACCCCACCTTGATCAATAAAGCTTTCATCTTATATTCGCAATATCCAGATTGCAATCTCAGTTTCTTGCTTGTTCTTCGTTTGCTCGCAGGAAACAGACCCTCGTGGTCAGGTTGATCGTGCTCCGGCGTGGTCGATAACCCTCGGAAGTTGGTTTAGTGATTGCTAAGGCGTGACGTCTCGCACGTTCGTAGTCGGATCGTCAAGGTCGACTCCCATAGAAAATGATAGCCACCATCTCATCGAAACATCGGGACACCTTTGCCTCTATCACTCGCTATCGTCCGCTGTGGCGGCGCAAACCCTAGCAATTGGCCCCTGCGATTTCCCTCTGAATTTCCTCTGTTCCACTCTGAATTCGACTAGTGACCTCGCACTGCAATTCGGGTCTAACACCACCGCATCAGTAATCGATGAGGTTCGCCGGTCACCGGTGCCCCCGCTTCCCCATCCTTGGCTTCCTCATGCGAACCAAACACAGAGCGAGCAAAGCCATCACAGAGGGCTGACAGAGGGACTCCGGCGGTGTATCAAGGACGTACTACCGCGAACTGCTTCCGATCCAGTTCCTCAGAGCATCTCCAACAGGCGCCGAACGCGCCGCGCGCAAAAAACTGGTTTGTCGCGCGCCCATCGTCTGGTTTGGCGCGTCACGCAGTGCTGGCTCCAGCAGCCGCGCTAAAATGCAGCGCACAAAAATGCAGCACGTGCGACTCTCACACAAATAACATATGCATTCCAAAACAGAAGCAAAAAAGATCAAACACAAACAAAAATAAATCAAAATAAATAGTTCAATTTCATTATTACAACTCAAACAAACAGTTTATCGTTCAATACAACAAATAGTGCAATAAACACAACAAATAGTTCAACAATACAATAGGACCAGCGCGCGCGAGGGGCGGCGGGACTAGAGGGGGGGCCGAAGAAGCCGCCGCGGGGCGGGGATAGGCCAGAGAAGCGCCGGAACGGTCGCCGGGTGGCGCGGTCGGCAGCGGCCGCGCGGCTGGATGGGGGTGGGAGGTGCGAGCGAGCGCGCGAGAGCACAGTGCGCGGGAGCAGGCGCAGCAAATAAGCGGCGCACAATTGAGTTTCGGCCCGCGCGCTGAACTATATATGCCGCGCGCGCTGTTTTCGCGTGCCCGCTGGAGCAACTATTTCGGTTGCGCACGCGCTAAAACGGGGAATTTTGCGGCGCGGCGCTAGTTTGGCGCGGCTGTTGGAGATGCTCTCATGGACGGTCACTCATGCGAGGACGCCGTCTCCGTCGCCCACTTTCTTGGCCCGACAGTAAGAGCCTAGTGGCAAGCCAAAGGGTATACGAATAGGGAGGCCTTCGTGTAGTGGCACAGTGGGAAAGCCGGCGTCGGGCAACACGCCGCGGGAAGGGTTGTGGCAGCGAAGGCGGAGGGAGAGGGATAAGTTTTTTTTTTGAAGGATAGGAAGAGGGATAAGTGGGGAGGAAACGAGAGAGAGGTCGCGTGAGTGGGCTTCAATCCCCAAGCCCACCAATCCGAGCGACAGTAAAAGCATCAATTGTAGTGACGCATCGATGGTAACTGCACACTCACCAATTGTAGTGACATAGGATCCAGCTTGCCTGCTCCTTTCCCATGCTCCCATCCGTGCTCCCACCTAATCCAACGGTTGTCTTTTTCCTTTTTTTTTCTTTTTAATCTAATTATCTCCCCCCTGATTTTAAGGGGGTGGACCCAGACCTTATTTTGTTCCAATCAGATCAAGCCACGTATGCGAGAGCACGGATGGGCACACAAGAAGGAAGCAGGCAAGTCTCGTCCACTGACATACACTCAAAAAGAACAATCGTAGCAACAGTAAATGTGTCCGACGTAGCACTCGCGAGCGACCTCCCTTAGCGCGACGGTTAACGGGTTTAATTAAACCTTTCTTCCGCCCAGTTTCTGCCCATGCATGCAGACTGTCGTTTGGTTTTCTTTGTGTTCTCTTCTATAGTTTCTTGCTGAGGCAGTGGTTAGCTGTCCTCCGCGTGCTCGAATTGGTGTATGTGAGACGCTGGTTTTCTTTGCTATGCAAATGGAGCTGGGGCTTTTGTGCCCTTTTCCTCTAAAAACATTTATTGGCCAACTTGTAGTGTTTCATGGTTTCGTTATACACAATTACTACTTACTTTACAAGACATTTTACACCTCTAAAAATTGCCTCAAGCTCAAGGTACTACAGCACTGGGACTCTCACTGGACTATCGAAACAAAGAGGACATGTCAGTGGATAAATAACAAGCCAGCCAGACAGCACAACCATTTTCATCGCTGGACGTTGCTCGCCTCAACTACAAAGGTTGGGTATACAGGTTCCCTCCGGATTGGGCTGCTCTTTCCAGATCCGTCCAGTCACCCTCAGCTTCAGCTCCTTCCTGTCACCTCCGGAGAAGAACAGCGCCATGTTCCTCTGGATGATGAGGCCATCATGACTGTCCCGAACCTTCCGGTGACTGTCACGAATGCTTCTAGGGGTGCCCTCCCATACCATCTTCCTACCGTTACCACCAACCTCGAGGCTGTAGGTGTAGTTCCTTGCTTCGTTCTCGTCCCCCATGAAACGAAGGAAAGCCATGTATACTGGTGCCATGCCGAGCTGGAAGGCCTCAAAGTGCAGGCAGAAGTATTGTCCAAAACAATGGAACACCTGATTCAACGGAAACATCAAATCAGCAAGTTAAGGTTGTGAAAAGCATCCCAAACCTCGGATCGAAAAATAAAATGATTTCACAAAGACGTCTAAAAATGAGTACCATGAGACTTACTGTTAGCATCCAGGTGGCATTTTCAACCTCTCGTGGATTGGACTTGACATATCTATGGTTGAACGTGCAACCGCTGTGCATATCGACTTTGTGATCATCCCTCAAATGTGCAACAAGGAAAGGTATATCACCAGCCACAGCACATTCAGAACCAGCATAGGGGCAGTTATATGGCCTGAAGCTGCACTGCCCTTCATGTTTTATCTTGCTGTAGTATGGGAAGATTTCTGGACAACCTAAAGAGCAGTACTTACAGGGAAGCTCTAGTGATTCTGCTACTTTTTCCAATGCCAAGCACCTGATGTCGCCAAGCTCTTGTCTGCACGTAGGGCAACGGTTGTGCACCCTAGCCTTGCATGTCGAACATAAAGTATGTCCATTTTGGCACTGTAGAAACACCAAAGTGCTAACAATCAAATTACAAAACTATACACATAATAGCCTTCAGATGATGAACAATATGTTTAGCACCGCCAAGAAAAATGGGTTTCGATAAAAACATGTGAGAAGGGTTTCCATGATTGTTAGTGACCCTGTAATAAATGCTTCGAGCACAACATAACGACATGCATGTTTTCTCTCACATATGATTGTCCAACAACTCAAACTTCAAAAGATAGCCTTCACTAACTCAACAATAGAGTACTCCCTCCTTCCATCTATATAAGGCCTATGCGTTTTTCGAGGCTAACTTTGATCAAATATTAGAGCAATAATATATGACATGCAACTTATACAAAGCACCCCGTTAAATTCGTGTGTGAAAGGAGCTTTCAATGATATAATTTTCATATTGTGCATGTCATGTACTATTAATCTTATCAATAGTCAAAGACGGTCTTAAAAAACGAATTAGGCCCTATATAGATGGAAGGAGGGAGTAACTACATTTTTTATCTGGCTAGGACCATAGACTAAAGATCATACAGAAGTTGAACTGAGAAATACCATACGGCTTTACTTTTTTTAGCAAATGGAAAAGATTCTCACTTGCTGCCACATAAACATTAGAGCATCTCCAGCCGCGCCCCCAACAGACCCCCCCAAGCCACTTTTTCGGCACCGGCGCCAAAAAAACGCCCCAGTCGCGCCCCCAGGACGCCGAAAAGTGCCGGTTCGGCCCGTTTTTGGGCCCCGCGGTCACAGGCCGAACCCGGAGCACTGGGGGGCGATCGGGGGCTCCGGCGCAAGGGAAAAGCGCAGCTGGGCCACACCGTCAGGCGAAAAGTCAAGTTTTCTTCCCCGACTCGCCTCCCACCCACCGCGCCCTCGGCCGCCACTAGCTGTATCCCGGCGCCGCCCGCCGCCCTTCACCGCTAGATAGCCAATCCCCACCGGAAAAATAGCAGAGATTCGCCGAGGCAGCCCCTCCACCAGCAGCTGGGCGATTCCGGCTGCCGTTTCCGGCCGCGGAGGGGCAATTTAGCGGCGGGGTACACGCCCACCGGGCGCAAGGTGTTCGGCGATTTGCCTGCCTCGGCGATGGACTCGGATGACGAGGAAGTGCTCGCCGCGCTGTTGGAGGAGGAAGCCGAGGCCGACGTCCAGGAAGAAGAGCATCTCATGGTGCTCGCCACCCTCGCCCAGCTGCTGGCGAGCAATGAAAAGCCGCAGCGAGGTGGCTCGGCGCCGGGGCGAGTGAAAGCAAAGAACCAGCATCGTCTCAAAGGCTACTGCATGCTCTACTCCGACTACTTCGCCGATGCTCCACTTCACGGTGACAAAACATTTCGGCGCCGTTATCGGATGAGCCGAAAGCTATTCTTCAGGATTGTGAATTCCATCCGGGAGTTCGACAGCTACTTCAAGTGCAAGAAGGATTGCACCGGCAAACTTGGATTCACCTCGATCCAGAAGTGCACGACGGCGATGAGGATGCTTGCATACGGAGCTCCCGGTGATTCACTCGACGACTATGGGCGCATGGCCGAGTCCACCAGCATTGAGTGTTTCTACAAATTCTGTCGGGCAGTGGTGGCAGTGTTTGGACCGCAATACTTGAGAACACCCAATGCGGAAGACATTGCTCGGATCCTAGCACAGAATGCAGCAAGAGGATTTCCTGGGATGCTTGGAAGCATCGACTGCATGCATTGGAAATGGAAGAACTGCCCATTTGCTTGGTAGGGGATGTACAAAGGCGCCAAAGGCGGTTGCAGTGTGGTACTTGAGGCGGTGGCCACACAGGACCTCTGGATTTGGCACTCCTTTGGTATGCCAGGAACTCACAATGACATCAACGTGCTGCAGTGCTCCCCTGTCTTTGCCAAGCTTGTTGAATGTCATTCTCCTCCGGTGATCTTCGAGGTCAATGGGCGGCACTACAACAATGGGTACTACCTAGCTGATGGCATCTATCCGAGATGGTCTACATTTGTGAAGACTATCTCAAACGCTGTGCCAGGAGGCAAGAAGTCCCGCTTTGCCAAGGTGCAGGAGGCTTGCAGGAAGGATGTCGAGCGGGCTTTTGGTGTGCTCCAATCTCGATTTGTTGTTGTCCGCTATCCTGCTCAGACCTGGTCGAAAGATCAAATGTGGGAGATTATGACTTGCTGTGTCATCTTGCACAACATGACCATCGAGAGCGAGCAGGAAGAGCCAGTGTTTGACACTGAACCATACTACAGGCAGGGTCCTCTAGCCGAAGTTGATCACCAGCTACCGACAACCTGGACTGCCTACCTCAGTATGCGCCAGGAGATCTGAGACTCACAGGTGCATCATCAACTGCAGCGGGATCTGGTGGAGCACCTATGGAGGCTCAAGGGCGACGCCGGGCTCGACGTGTGATGAAATATGAGTTTTTATTTGTTGAACTATATAATTTGTATTGAACTATTTGTTGTTGCACTATTTTGTTGAACTATTTGATTTTTTGTGATGAACTATGTGATAAAAAAATTGTGTTCATAATTGAACGCCGAGCCACGACGAACCACACCGAATATATGGGCCGATTCTCGCCCATATGGGGCCTTTATTTGCCGAAAGTGGGCCAAAAACTGGGCCAATCTCGGCGCCTGGGGGCGACGATTGGACGCCCAACCGCCCCCAGCGCCGATTGTATCGCCAGCTCGCCCCCAGGGGGCGATTTTTATGCCTCCTGGGGGGCGAACGGCTGGAGATGCTCTTACATCTATCTACAGAAAAAGACTGTAACATTTAGAGTCTTCAAAATTGTCTGATTCCTAAAACTGAGCCCCCGGGCACTCCAGAGCCAGTGTGACATTCTATCCGAAATGCATGCATCTCACATTAGGTAGCCATCCATGACCCCGTGTGTGTTTCCCAATTGCTCATCCAAACCATCATTTCTTTCTTCCATCCCGGAACGGAGATCTGACCCAAGGAAGGAATTGCCTTCTTTCTCATTTCATATACAACTAGATCAATGTGTGACATGAAAAACACAGAATTAAAAATTTCATGTTGAGAGTTAAAAAATTTAATTTGAAGATCCAACATAATGAACTTGTTACAATAGGTAAGAGAAAATAGTGGCCAACATTGCACATGTGCAAGGTTTTTAGATAATGGGTATGACAACTTCAATGGTAGAATGGAATAGAAATAGGGAAGCCAATCATAAGCACTAGCAATATTATTTCATGTAAAGGGATGATTCGTAATATTTCCTAAGTATCGTTTTTGGATGAACCAATAAGGGTGATGGTTACTAGTGCAAGCAGCTACATTAGTCAGGACAGGCAAAAGAGTTATATTTCTGGCAGTGTTCAAGTCCACTAGGTTGTTCCAAAAACAAAAGGAAGGCTCAATAGCGGGAACTAAGCAGGTGCACGCCTTGCTATCAAGAATTGAGATACAGGAAAAGGAACAAAGAAAACTCAGGCTGCGATAAAGAACAGATGAAAGGAGGAAAGTGAAAGTAGCTACCTTATCTGGCTCATTGTACTAGCCAAGGCCTAAAATGGCCAAGTCCCCCAACCCTAGCAGCCATTAAAAACAACTCCGGCAAGGAAATAAAACAGGGTAGGAGAGGCTGAGACCCACAGATGCTCCTTCAGTGACTCCGCGGAGATCCCCACAGGCACTTCTTCAACCTACCAGAGCATCAAGCTCGTCCTTCCCACCAGTACCCTCTCAAGTGGCAGGAGAAATCGTGGCCGATTACGGGGAGCTAGATTCATGGCAGACAGCATCAATCCAATGGGAGAGGACACCCCTCAGCCGCTGACAAGTTCCCCATCGCATCACCATGCTCTACCTCGCTTTGACTCGCCGATTAGCAGTGAACAACGGTAACAGGCTCAGCGCCGCTTAGCCAGCCATCTTTCAGAACAATGACAACTAGCAAAAATATGGTTGCCATATAGAAGTCACTCTTGACTTTCTGAAGTCTATGAAAATGTGGCTACCTAGCAAGCAAATTTAGCTCTCTTTACTAGACAATAAATTTCTCTCTATTTCTGGACTTCTTATCACCTCTCTTCCGCCCAATCGATTTAAAGAAATCGAAATGTGAATATGTTACTACTCCCTCCGTTCCAAATTATAAGATGTTCTAACTTTTTTTCTGAATCAGATGTATAGACACGTTTTGGTGTGTTTGTTAGCTCATTTCAGTCCGTATGTATTCCCTCCGTTCCTAAATATAAGTCTTTTTAGAGATTTCAATAGGGATTACATACGGATGTATATAGACATATTTCAGAGTATAGATTCACTCATGTTGCTCCGTATGTAGTCCACATTGGAATCTCTAAAAAGACTTATATTTAGGAACGGAGGGAGTAGTTCATATTGAAATATTCAAAACGTCTTATAATTCAAAACAGAGGTGATACATCATTACAGTGATGTTACTCATATTCTGTCAACATCACTAATTATTCCCTGATTTCAGTTTTGTCTCACAGAACTCATGTTCTTAAAAGATAATTCTCCCTGTTTCCCAACTATAAATTGCAACTGCATTCAGGAGTGATGTACATTCCATTCAAACAGAATACCTATGGAAATAGAGGTGATCGCATTGGTATAGGTAATTATGTTGAATATCTAATGTAAAGTAACTCCGCCTATGTTGTCTCAACATACCCGGTCCCAAGCCCGGGTAAAGGAGGAGGGTTGTGATAGGCTTGGCGAGCCAACGTAAAAACTCAGCCACTCTTATGGAGATGAAACCCAAAAGTTTTTCGTTGGGGCGTAACCCTCTCAGCGACGCGCTACATCGAAACCCGGGTGTGGTGGAAAATGGGCAAGGGCCGGGCCGTCACCCCCAAGGTGGCGCGCTGTATCTTGATCCGGATACGGTGGCAAGTGAGCGAGGATCGGTCGTCGCATCCTTAGTGGCGCGCTACATCGGCGCCCGGATGTAGTGGAAAATGGGCAAGGGTCTTCGCATTTGACTCGACGAGTGCGAAGGGTAAGGAAGCTAGCCGAGCCTAGGAGGATTCGCTTAGATAGCTGGAACGTAGGGTCTCTGACAGGGAAGCTTCGGGAGCTAGTTGATGCAGCGGTGAGGAGAGGTGTTGATATCCTTTGCGTCCAAGAAACCAAATGGAGAGGACAGAAGGCGAAGGAGGTGGAGGATACCGGCTTCAAGCTGTGGTACACAGGGACGGCTGCAAACAGAAATGGCGTAGGCATCTTGATCAACAAGAGCCTCAAGTATGGAGTGGTAGACGTCAAGAGACGTGGGGACCGGATTATCCTGGTCAAGCTGGTAGTTGAGGACTTGGTTCTCAATGTTATCAGCGCGTATGCCCCGCAAGTAGGCAACAATGAGAACACCAAGAGGGAGTTCTGGGAAGGCCTGGAAGACATGGTTAGGAGTGTATCGATTGGTGAGAAGCTCTTCATAGGAGGAGACCTCAATGGCCACGTGGGTACATCTAACACAGGTTTTGAAGGGGCGCACGGGGGCTTTGGCTATGGCATCAGGAATCAAGAAGGAGAAGATGTCTTAAGCTTTGCTCTAGCCTACAACATGATTGTAGCTAACACCCTCTTTAGAAAGAGAGAATCACATCTGGTGACTTTTAGTAGTGGCCAACACTCTAGCCAGATTGATTTCATCCTCTCGAGAAGAGAAGATAGGCGTGCGTGCCTAGACTGTAAGGTGATACCTGGAGAGAGTGTTGTACCCCAGCATAAGCTGGTGGTTGCTGACTTCCGCTTTTGGATTCGTGTCCAGCGGGATAAGCGTGCCAAAGTCGCTAGAACGAAGTGGTGGAAGCTCAAGGGGGAGGTAGCTCTAGCGTTCAAGGAGAGGGTCATTAAGGAGGGCCCTTGGGAGGAAGGAGGAGATGCGAACAATGTGTGGACGAAGATGGCGACTTGCATTCGTAAGGTGGCCTCGGAGGAGCTTAGAGTGTCCAGGGGAAGGAGAAGCGAAGATAAGGATACCTGGTGGTGGAATGATGATGTCCAGAAGGCGATTAAAAAGAAGAAAGATTGCTTCAAACGCCTATACCTGGATAGGAGTGCAGACAACATAAAGAAGTACAAGATGGCGAAGAAGGCCGCAAAGCGAGCTGTTGATGAAGCAAGGGGTCGGGCATATGAGGACCTCTACCAACGGTTAGGCACGAAGGAAGGTGAAAGGGACATCTATAAGATGGCCAAGATCCGAGAGAGGAAGACGAGGGATATTGGCCAAGTCAAATGCATCAAGGACGGAGCAGGCCAACTCTTGGTGAAGGACGAGGAGATTAAGCATAGATGGCGGGAGTACTTCGACAAGCTGTTCAATGGGGAGAATGAGAGTTCTACCATTGAACTGGACGACTCCTTTGATGAGACCAGCATGTGTTTTGTGCGGCGAATCCAGGAGTCTGAGGTCAAGGAGGCTTTAAAAAGGATGAAAGGAGGCAAGGCGATGGGCCCTGATTGTATCCCCATTGAGGTGTGGAAAGGTCTCGGGGACATAGCGATAGTATGGCTAACCAAGCTTTTCAACCTCATTTTTCGGGCAAACAAGATGCCAGAAGAATGGAGACGAAGTATATTAGTACCAATCTTCAAGAACAAGGGGCATGTTCAGAGTTGTACTAATTACCGTGGAATTAAGCTGATGAGCCATACAATGAAGCTATGGGAGAGAGTCATTGAGCACCGCTTAAGAAGAATGACAAGCGTGACCAAAAATCAGTTTGGTTTCATGCCTGGGAGGTCGACCATGGAAGCCATTTTCTTGATACGACAACTTATGGAGAGATATAGGGAGCAAAAGAAGGACTTGCATATGGTGTTCATTGACTTGGAGAAGGCCTATGATAAGATACCGCGGAATGTCATGTGGTGGGCCTTGGAGAAGCACAAAGTCCCAGCAAAGTACATTACCCTCATCAAGGACATGTACGATAATGTTGTAACAAGTGTTCGAACAAGTGATGTCGACACTGATGACTTCCCGATTACGATAGGACTGCATCAGGGGTCAGCTTTGAGTCCTTATCTTTTTGCATTGGTGATGGATGAGGTCACAAGGGATATACAAGGAGATATCCCATGGTGTATGCTCTTTGCGGATGATGTGGTGCTAGTTGACGATAGTCGGACGGGGGTAAATAGGAAGTTAGAGTTATGGAGACAAACCTTGGAATCGAAAGGGTTTAGGCTTAGTAGAACTAAAACCGAGTACATGATGTGCGGTTTTAGTACTACTAGGTGTGAGGAGGTTAGCCTTGATGGCCAGATGGTACCTCAGAAGGACACCTTTCGGTATTTGGGATCAATGCTGCAGGAGGATGGGGGTATTGATGAAGATGTGAACAATCGAATCAAAGCCGGATGGATGAAGTGGCGCCAAGCTTCTGGCATTCTCTGTGACAAGAGAGTACCACAAAAGCTAAAAGGCAAGTTCTACAGGACGGCGGTTCGACCCGCAATGTTGTATGGCGCTGAGTGTTGGCCGACTAAAAGGCGACATGTTCAACAGTTAGGTGTGGCGGAGATGCGTATGTTGAGATGGATGTGTGGCCACACGAGAAAGGATCGAGTCCGGAATGATGATATACGAGATCGAGTTGGGGTAGCACCAATTGATGAGAAGCTTGTCCAACATCGTCTAAGATGGTTTGGGCATATTCAGCGCAGGCCTCCAGAAGCTCCGGTGCATAGTGGACGGCTAAAGTGTGCGAAGAATGTCAAAAGAGGGCGGGGTAGACCGAATTTGACATGGGAGGAGTCCGTTAAGAGAGACCTGAAGGATTGGAGTATCACCAAAGAGCTAGCTATGGACAGGGGTGCGTGGAAGCTTGCTATCCATGTGCCAAAGCCATGAGTTGGTTGCGAGATCTTATGGGTTTCACCTCTAGCCTACCCCAACTTGTTTGGAACTAAAGGCTTTGTTGTTGTTGTTGTTGTTGTAGTAGTATATAATGTAAAGTCAGTCTCCTCTCTGTAGCTTTAAACATAATGTCTCAACTAGATGCCACAGTAGTTCGCTCATGTCCAAACAGAGTTGATATGCCTGGATTATCAGTTTAATAACAATCTGACTAACCGACAACGGAAGACACAGAATCATCAAAACAGCCAGTCTAATTACAATGTTCAAGCAGGAATTTATATTCAAGCTGAAATGGCATGTTAGCACTACAGTTGTTACAACTGAAGTTAGCACAGATGATACAGCTGAAGAGGTAACAACAATAAACTTCAATTTTCAAGATAACTCAAATAAGTGAAACAACTGTGATGAAATATAGGCGACACCTGGCTTTTCAAGTTTCTGATGTTAGAAATGTTCTTGGAAAATGGTCCTTAAGAAAAGAAAATTCAGCGTGTGGAAGCCGCAGCTCTCCATATGCTTCATTCATGTTAGCATGGAGAGTGCAGAAATGAGTCAACCAAAAAAGCAAACATGTTAGATTGCGCAACCATTATGTTTGGTAAACTATCTCGTTGGAGAATATGAATCCGGGTCCCAAATCTGGATATATGAAAAAAACTGAGCAGAGAGCATTTGCATACCATTACTTCACTTCCATTGATATCTCTCATCGATTGTTGTGCTCTAAATTTTTCAAGTGCAACTAAAAAGCCAATCCTTGTTGCAGAGAATACCGACATAGAAGGTATGTCTAGTTGTGCATTGTCATATTGTTCTTACTATATCTCTACACAATGCACTCCCTCAGATTCCAACATATAGGGGAGTTCCTCACTCATTTCAACTGCCATCTTTTGTTGAAGCTTTAACTGTGATTGCCATCAAATCGTCCAAAACGGGGCGATGGTAAGTGCCTATAGTACCTCCTGAGGGTTTTGAATGATTAAATGACAAAACAGTTAAGGGACTAATGTGTTTGCGAGTTTACACAGGTGAAAGTCCCTGAGGATTTGGTTTAACCAAGAGTTATCTTTCCTACTTCTAAGGTTTTGAGTTGGTGGTCGTTCGTTCACTACCAATGTCACATGGGACATGCCCCTCTACCCTGAAGTGGACCATCCAACTGACAAAGCTTAAGAGACAAAACGTCAGGCAATCGATTCCTTCCCCACGATCCTTCTCGTGCATCTTGCCTTATCATTAAAATTTCCTAATAAAAAAAGAAGTCATCCCTATCGAGACCCTTCTCGCCTCCACCACTTCTACCACCTGCCCATGGCTTCCACCAATGTTGTGCCTCGCCTCCGCCAATCTCCACCAATCCCACATCTCGTCGCCGCCAATCTCCACCAATCTTTCTCCCCCCGTCCACCAGTATAGTCAATCCCAGTTCAAATTTCAAATCACTATGTACACTGGCCCACTCCCTGTTGCTCCTCCATCTTCGCCTTTCCTCTTTCTTTCCTCCACACCCTGTTCGTCGCCCTACTCGGCCGCTTTCGCCCGGCCACTCTCGCTGCCTGTGCCACTCGATCCCCGTCGTGGCCTCATGGGTACGCGGAAGCCGCACCCCCTGCTTGCGTTCTCGCTCGCCATCCTGGGACTGCATGGAGGCCGCGCAGCCTGACGGCACGCCTGCCCGCTGTCGCCAGAATCAAAAGCTCAGTGCCACCACGTCGACCAACATCTGGACCATCCATCCCGCTCTGCGCTGCCTGTGATTTTCCATCCGAGCACGTCGCTGGCTCTTCGGTTCTATTGATCTATTCACGTTTTCTGGGTCTCCAAGAGGTACACACCATAGCTCCTGATTGAGACACGAGTCAGTTGGTTTGTAGTTTTATGAACTGTAGTTTACTGTTGTTGAATGTATGCACGAGACATGACTGTGGATTGTAAATTTCTTTCATGATGCTTGTACTTCACGCACATTCATGTCTTTCTGCTTGAAACTTTCTCTGTCTTCTATGTGTTCTAGAAAATATGATTCATCTCTGAACATGAGCAATGTGTACTTCTTAGTGCTTACTCAAACGATTACTCCTTGCAATTCAGATTAGACTTACAAGTCCGTGTGTACAGACATAATAAAAATAAGATGGGCAATTCAAGATTTGAATACAAGAAATTCATTCCGCTTGAGATACTATTTGTTCTAGGTGAAGAGATTGCCAAATATAATCATGATATAGTATACAGCATGAGGTTAATGAGTGCAAAAGGAACTTTTAGGTGACTGAAAATCTGTGTCAGACTGTACAAAAGGTTCATATACAGCTAATTAGGTTAGATAGAAAGAAACGAAGGATATGCTCAAATTGGAGACGTGATCTGTTCCTAAAAACGTGAAGAAACCATGGTTGGATATTTGACGGTTTGATACTTAGATCATGTACCAGATCCAATTCCATCAATATTATAAAAGTACAGCTTCATATGAATGTATTCTTAAAGTGAAAACTCAACACTGCGGAGTATTTCATTTCTCCAGGGAATCGTCGGTAACTACTTTTAAAGTAAAGGCTTATTTGGGCAATGTCTTGCCGTCCAAGTGATTCCACTGCTAAAGCAAAGCAAGGTCCTTATCTCAGCCCTTCAAATTATGTATTATCATAATTCTTGAATAATAAGATAGGCTTACATAGTTCACTTTGGAATAACTGCAGCAGTGCTGGTTGAACATGATAAAGCAAAGAAATTGTGTCTCGGCGCTGTGCGCCATAGTTCAACAGGTTTGTCCATAAGGGCATCTACAATGGGGGCACTAAGGACAGGTGAGGATTTGATTCCCAGCCGTTTGAGCAAAATCCCGTTCGATCCCAGGAAATTGTCAAGCATCGGCGCAAAAACAGCCACCGGGCGTTAGCCTTTTTCTCTTCCGCGCCAGGACTCAAGCATGTGCCGTATAAGCATCTCTACCCTGTCGCTGGCGTTGGAGGACCGGACGCTAACGGCCGCTGCTACGCGTTATCCTTTTCTTCATTTCCTTAAGCGCCCGTCCAAGCACCCAGGCATTGGACATGCCCTAAGGGAGCCATTGAACACGGGAAACTTAAGTGATTTCTCCTCGGACGAAGAACCTGTACTTAACCAATTAGCTACAACATTTCCTGCCTTCAGTACAACATTAGTTCGTGTGTTGGAACAAGGAGAAAGCTCAAAGGGTATTGTTCTCTAACTACATGACGTTTTTATATGTCAATATATCAGTATATTTGCACAAGTACGCTGATTATGAAAACTATTTTCCTGGGATTATTTTAGGGAAAAAGCGCTCCTATGATTCTGCTCGCTATGCTAGCCTTACAGCAGAGCAAAGAACAGGCAGACAGGACCGTCATAGAGCCCGCAGGCAAAGTTTAACACCAGAGGCTAGGGAAGAGGTCAATGCTCGCCGAAGAAGTCGCATGCAAAGTTTAACACATGAAGAAAGACAAGAAAAGAATGCACGTCGAAGAGCACGGCGGCAGAGTTTACCACCTGAGCAGAGGCAATCATTGCTAGATCGGCGCAAGGCAAACTATATTGTTGGGCGAGACACGATATGTGCTGAATCCATCGCAATGCGATGCCCCGAGCTAGGTGCTTCATCGTCAAGAAACCCATCATTGAGCACACCGGCATCAACTGTTGGAGATGGTACTAAAGTTCCAATCTGTATTAACTTTCTTCTATTCAAAGATTTATTCCATCATATTTACTTGCTCACCCAAATACAGATGCTCGACAAATGCTCCATAAGGATATCATGGATATGGACACCATCCTTGAGCCTGGTGCTTCACCGCCAGCCATTTCATTAATGAGCACACCAGCGTCCACCATTGGAAACGGTAGTAAAACTCACACCTGTGTTCACGCTTTTCTTCTAAAAGATTGTTCTGTTATTTACTTGCCCACCCACATGCAGGTTTGGTGGAAACCCTCACCGGCGATCTCATGGATGGCGAAGCCCGGCCTGAGTTGAATTCTTCATCAGAAACCAACCCAACATTGAGCATGCCGGCATTCACCATCAGAACTGATGGTATAATATCACAAGTTATTCATGTTTTCGGTCTAAAAATGTGTTTAGTTATTTACTTGCACAAACGAATTGTAGATGATCTTGATAACTTCCTCGAAGATGTTATGCATGAAGGAACAATCCCCGAAGAGGACATGGACGAGGAGCACTATATGTTTGCTGGTGAAGGTACATTTTGATGATGTTAAGATAGTAATGAGCAAATTCTGTTATATTAATTATATGTTTTCATATAAATTAAATTGCTTGAATTAAAATACAAAACAGGTGGGGACATTGGTGAGGTCTTAGAACCACCTGAGCTAGCAGATGCCTCTATCCTCAATTCTAATGTCCCCGATCCTTATGAACATGTCTGCTCAAATATCCCTGATAGCACACACGTGTTGAAGCCCATGGCAGATTGTAAACACTGTGGAGCAAAGAGGTTTGAGTACGAGCCAAAGTCATTTTGTTGTCGTGGTGGGCAAATCAGGTTGACACATGAGGAACCTCCCTTAGAACTCCGGAGGCTGTGGTCAAGCTCAGATGGCGACGCGAGGCATTTTCGCGACAACATTAGGTTCTTCAATGGACACTTTTCCTTCACCACCCTTGGTGTAAGCCTTGATAACAAATAAACCAATATGAGGTCGGGAGTGTACACGTTTCAGGCACACGGACAGATTTATCACAACATACATTCATTTGGCCCTAGCGAATCATGTGGGCCATTTGCAATTGTACTTTTACAATGACGATCCGGGCTTGCAGCATCGGTTTCGACACTCCCCTAGACTTGACCAGGTGGTCATTAGAAGGCTGGTTGACATTCTTAGGGACAACCCCTACTCGCAAACTTTTAGGAGTTTGGGCCAAGCTGAGGACATGGAGGAGTATCGTATCTCTGTAAACACCGACCCAAGGATGGACCAACAGACATATAATGTGCCGTTGTCTTCAAAGGTAGCTGTCGTTTGGATTGAGGGAAATGATCTTATCAAAAAGTTTAACCGCAGTATTGTCCTCTATGGGAACAACAATGTGAAAGTATGGTATAAAGCCATATTATGGATGCTATGACCCCTTGTCGTGCCGTACCCTCCCTTTTTCCCGCGGGAGGGGGGGGGGGGCTCGGTTGGCATGCCCAAATCCCAAAGGTCAGTGTGTCCTTGGATGAGGTGCTTCGGCCCCATGATAATGAAAATGAGGGCCCAGGTTAGCCTTCTTAACTATTACCCCTCTTCTTACTAAGAATTGCACCGCTTAACATTTTTTCATCTTTACATTTCAATAGATATCAATACTCGGTTGTGTGTCTCTGTTCGAGACTACTACTGTTACAAAATCCAGATGCGTCGTGGGATATTCAATCCCATATTATACGGCAAGCGTCTTTTCCAGTAATTTGTGGTTGACATGTACATGAAGATTGAGGGTGCAAGGCTTGACTGCATCCGGGGTCACCAGAAGGAGATACGTGTCGATCTTTAGAAGGGAGTTGTTGATAGCATAAATGCACGACGACCTCATACAACTCCTTTATTTGATCCATGCCCGAAAGTTCAGCTTCAAAAGAAGTCAAGAGGCATGCACGACGACTCAAAGCATCGGCCACTCTGTTAGTTATTCCAGATTTATGCACGATGAGATAGTTAAACCTCTCCAGATATGCTACCCATCTTGCTAGGATGTGATCAACATGCTTTTGATTTCTAAAATGCTTCAAGGATTGATGGTCGCTATAAACAATGAACTCTTTAGGCAGCAAATAGACTTCCCAAGTTTTCAACGCTCTGAAAACGGCATATAATTCTTGTTGATAGGTACTCCATTTATGCCTAGCTTCACTTAACTTCTCACTAAAGAAAGCAATGGGCTTCCTTTCTTGAGATAGGACAGCTCCAATGCCTACTCCACTTGCATCACACTCCAACTCAAAAGTCTTGTTGAAATCAGGTAGCACCAAGACAGGAGCTTGTGATAGTTTTTGTTTAATCTCATTGAAACTAGCTTCAGCTGCTTCTGTCCATTGAAACTTTCCTTTCTTCAAACACTCGGTAATTGGTGCCATGATAGTGTTGAAATTCTTCACAAATCGCCTATAGAAAGTTGCAAGGCCATGAAAACTTCTTACCTCAGAAATGGTCTTCGGAGTTGGCCATTCTCGGATTGCTTCAACCTTAGAATCATCAACATGAATGTCGTCACATGTTATGACGAATCCTAGGAAAAGAAGTTGTGTTTGCAGGAAAACACATTTCTTCAAGTTGACGTAGAGTTCATTTTCCCTTAGTACTTCTAGCACCTTCCGAAGGTGATCAAAGTGTTCATCCTCATCCTTGCTATAGATCAAGATGTCATCGAAATAGACCACAACAAAGTGGGATAAGAAGGGTCAAAAGACTTGATTCATTAAGTGCATAAAGGTACTTGGTGCATTTGAGAGTCCAAATGGCATGACTAGCCATTCAAACAATCCTTCCTTTGTCTTGAAGGCGGTTTTTCATTCATCCCTGGGTCTTATACGGATTTGATGATATCCACTTCTTAAATCTAGCTTTGTGAACACTCTTACTCCACTAAGCTGGTCCAACATATCATCCAGACGGGGAATCGGGAATCTATACCTTACAGTGATCTTGTTAATGGCTCTACTGTCCGTACACATGCGCCAAGATCCATCTTTCTTTGGCGTGAGTAGGGCTGGTACAGCACATGGGCTAATATTTTCTCGAATGTGCCCATTTTGCAGCAATTCCTCCACTTTCTCCTTCAATATATCATGCTCCTTTGGGCTCATTCGATAGTGTGGAAGATTAGGAAGACTTGCTCTCAGAATTAAGTCAATTATATGTTGAATTCCTCTCGTCGGTGGTAGGCCTTGTGGCTCGCCAAGTATGTTATGAAATTCTACTAATAAGCTACGTACCTTTGCTGGAATTTCAACAGTCGGGTGCTCTTCTCCTTTTATAATAAATGCAGCACATAAATCTGCCTCCTTCAAGTCTTCCATAAACTCATTAAAGGTGTGGGAGATAGTTAACATACTTTTCCCCTCGTCCTTAGATATATTACCATTAGTTTTGTTTGGTAGAATAATGATCTTTCTCTTGTTCCAAATGAAAAGAGTAAGAATTTTCCTTGCCCTTGTGTGTAGTATCCACATCAAATTGCCAAGGTCTCCCAAGAAGAACATGGCTGGCATCCATGTCAACCACATCACACAACACATTTGAGCGGTAATGCTTACCCAAAGAAATTGGCAGGTTGCATTGTTTGGTGATCCTCATATTCACTCCTTTCTTGATCCATCCAATAGTGTAGGGATTTAGATGATCATGGGTTTCGAGCTTTAAATGGTCCACCAACTTCTAGGAGATAAGATTCTCACAGCTGCAACTATCAATCACTAGTTTGCATACCCTGCCATTCACCGTGCATTTGCTCTCAAATATTTTCTTACGTTGTGTGTCATCGGGTTGTGGTGCAGAACATAGGAGACGCTGGATCACACATACCATCTCTTCACCTTCTTCTTGACAAACCTCTTGTCCGTCTACATCTTCAGATTCGTGTTCTTCCTCATCGCCTTCACCATCATGGATAGTCGTGTTAACAAATTTCCTTAGTGGATAACCGCTGGATATGTGTCCTTCTTTACCACATTTATAGCATTTAGGCCTTCATTTGCCTTACCCTTGCCTCTAGTTTGCTTCAGGATGCGCTGTTTTATCTTTGGTGGAGTGGTCTTTTCTTCCACTCTATTAGGTTGGCTCCTAGATGAGCCTTCGGTATGAGGATATGGAGGATATGGAGCCTTAGTTGTCTTTCTCATCCTCACAAACCTCTCGGCCTTTAAGGCTAAAGCTTGTGCTTGATCAACGGACCAGATTTGTTGCATCATCAATCGATCTTGCATAGCATCACCATTGATGTACCTTGCAACTTGTTGATCTTCAATTTCAACAAGGTTGCACCACACTTGTAGCCGTAGAAACTCCTCCGTGTAGTCTGAAACAGTCCTATTTCCTTGAGCACAATTTTGAAATTGGATAAATAGGATCTGGTCATAATCAGCGGGCAAAAATCTCCTTTTCAAGAGTCTTTTCATTTGCCGCCAAGCTCTCACACGAGGTTCTCTTCTCAACCTACGCTCTTCTTGAACGCGATGCCACCATGCACCGGCTCCTCCTTTCAGCTTGTATGAGACCAAAGGAACTCTACGATCTTCCGGAACCTCCATGACCTCAAAGAAAGTCTCCACTTCATATAACCAATCTAGGCACCCTTCAATATCAACATTTCCATTAAAAGTTGGAATCTCAGCTTTCACCTTCTGTGTATCCCTTGCATATGTAAGGTTGGGTACTCTCTGATATGCATAGAGATTAGCTTCTTCAAGGGCTTCATTATATTCTTCACCTTTAGAAGTTTCAACATAAATTGGCCTTCTTGAAGCACGTTGAACAGCACGTTGTTGTGGCGGTCTTGCTCCAAGATTACCTCTCCTTCTTCTTTGATGAACATCTTATTCTTCTTTAGATGAATCTCCTTCATTGGTAGCAGGGGGAACACCCTTTCTTATCATCTCAACCAGCTGATCAAATCTTCGATTAAGATCTTCACGCAGCTCTTTGATATGTCGTTCTGCAGCTCCATCCTCTTCTCCAATTGCTCCATTGCTTGCTGCAGCTTACTCTCGAAGAGGACAGCAAGAACTAGTATGGATCAACGAGGCTCTGATACCACCTGAAGCACAAAGGTTGTGGAGGAGCAACTCCACTTCGCTGTTACAATGTGTACAGCACAAGTGTTGAAGGAACAACTTCAACGTGCTGCGCTAGATATCGCTTTAGAGCCGAATGTAGGCTGATATGGCAGCAAGAGTTCAATCCAGAACTCCTAGAGCACAAGATCTACTCCAAGATCTTAGATAAGAACAAGTTCTATTATAGGTAGTGGGTGCATAGTCTGGGTTATAAAGTAGAGATGAGGACCTCTATTTATAGGGCTTTGGGAAGCCTTCACATACTTCCACTTATAGCTGAAACACTCTAGAAAACATTAGTTAGGATTCACCATTCTACTCACAGCTACTTATAACTAGAGAACTCTAGAAACAGCAGATAGGGTAGAAAGAAAAGAAAAGAAGAGAAACACTACACTAGAGTGGAAGCATCTAGAAGTAGCCAAACAAATCTGACACTCGATATTTTTTTTTCATCTGATGTTCCTCATCATACTACCTAAGCGACTGGATCAACAATTTCTCACTGGATCAACAATTGCTCTCAGTTGCATACAGTCCAAGAAACTAAAAGTACCAAAGGTTACTAAAAGCAGCAACAAGACAAATGATCGGCAACAAGCTAAACAGTAAATTAAAAAAACAAGCTAAGCGGTAAATAAAACCAAAAAAATTGCTCCACTATTCCAAAGTAGTATTTGGAGCTTGCGAAAGCAACAAAAAGATAAATTACCCCCTAAATAATACAATTAATTCGTAGATAGGGAAAGACTCCACACACTAATAGCTCGACTCAGATCCAAAACAGAAGATATGTGTCAATTCAATATGTGCATGGAAGGGAGCAAATCAACGCAAAACCTAACAAAAATCCGTATATGTGCCCATTTCGAATCACAACCACCCAATCCCTACAGGGAGCAAAAATCCCCATTCCAGCTAAACAATTCCGCTAGAATACGCGAGTCTAATTCGATCCCATAAAAATTAGCATAAAGACCAACCTTTGTGCACCTGAATACCCTAATCACAGCCACCGGATCCAGTTCTAGACTCAAACCCACACGCATACTCATCTCAAATCGAGAAGCGTAGACAAGCCACCCCGAAATCAGGGAACGCGGAGTGCCACGAAGAGCACATACCTGGTGGATGGGCGGGAACATGGAGTTGGTGCAGACAGGACACTCGAGCAATTCGTGTACGCTGGTCGCCGGTGGCCCGCCGGTGGCGCCCGCGGTAGCACCCACTCCCCCGGCCCCGGCCGCGCCCCCGGCGTTCATCTTCGCGAACGCGCGTCCTCCGACGCCCCCGTTAGCGGCGAGGTGCACGGGATGGATCGGGATGCTGTGGTGGTGGTGCTGGTGCTGGTGGCTGTCGACGTCGTCTACGTCCATGGAGGCGTCCGGGAGGGAGAGGCACTCCACGCTGTCCATGTCCATGGTGGCCTCCCCGGCGAGCGTGCCCCGGCGTCCGCTTCCGTGTTTCTCTCGGTTGTGCTGGGAATTGAGGACGGAGGCGCCTGGCCGCCGCGGTGGGTTCGTTGCGTTTGGGTAATCGGGATTGGTTTGGTTTGGGGACGGGACGACGGGGCAACGACGCTCGGCTGTCTCATTTTGCGTCCGAAACTACGCGGTGATAGCCACGACGTCGTCTCGTGAGGTAGGCCTACCGGGCCTCTCAAACCAGCGAATTCTTTTTTTCTTTCACAGAAAACGGCACTATCTAGTTTTCTCTGGACGAGGAATAGTTATTCTTTACCCTCTCTATTTTACCATCAATGCACTCTAATTTTACGTTCCGTAAGTTTTGTCTTATTTCCGGCGCAAAAAGGGACCGTAAAGAAATATATAATCACCATAAAAAATATTTATGTTATGTAAAATTACAAATATAAAAACATAGTCTAAAATACACATAAACTGCAAATTTTCTTATCTTATGATCTATATTTTTATTTTTTCTTATGTTAAATTTTATGTAGTGAATCAATAGGAATGTAACTATTTGAATTCGAAATGTAATTTAATTATGAAATGATCGTAAGATTACCTAGGATAAAGAATAACTTATTCTGGTCTTATATATATAGTGTTACTATTCATCACCCAGTGTGCAGAATAAGTTATTCTTCACCCGGCGTAATCTTACGACCGCTTCATAAATAAATTATGTTTGAAATACAAATAGTTACATTTATATTGATTCACTATGTAAAATTTGATATAAGAAAACAAAAAAATATGTTATAAGACCAAAAATATCGCATTTTATGTATGTTTTACACTATGTTTTACGTTCGTAATTTTACGTAACATAAAATATTTTTTACGGCGAGTATATATATTTTCTTACGTTCTTTTTTTACGTATGAAATAAGACAAAATTTATGAAACCTAAAAATATGGTGCATTGATGTCAAAATAGAGAGGGGTGAAGATAGTTATTCCTCACTCAGGGTGACGAATAGCGCGGCCCTATATATAGGGATTGACTATTTATCACCCTGGATGAGAAATAATTATTCTTCACCCTTTTTTTTTACTCCCTCCATCACAGTTTGTTGGGCGCCTCTTCAAAACCAGATTTTTTCACAATCCTACGGAAATAGGGCGCAGCTCCTTAACTATCCTATTAATTGGGGCGCATTAGGCTGCTTCCGTTTCTCTTCCTCAACCGCATGCAAGTGGGAGCATGAATGGTTTGTGCAGAGTATGCAAGTGTGAACATGAGTGCAAGTGAGAATCGGTTTCTTATTTGCTCCGCATGGCCTCCCGCATACAAGTGTGAACATGAGTGCATGCGAGGCCTCCTCTCCCTCTCTCTCCTTGGGCTCCCTTTTTCATTTTGTGTTTGCATTCACAAGTGTAGACAGCAGGGTACTGTTGCTGCATGCATAAGGATATTGTAGTGCCACTGTACAGGAAGAAAACTGCGGATGGAGGAGTGTGCATGCAAGGGAGAAAAGTATAGATTTTTCAGTTCAAAACAGTCCACTACACGCCACTCAAATGCACCCTCAAAAACGAAACACACAAGGGAGAAAAGCATAAATTTTCAGTTCAAATTAGTCCACAATTTTTTTGATAAGGTTAATGAAACTAATACTCGAATAGTAGCACCATCATATGAGGCAATACAAATCAGCCACAAAATGTTTGATAAGGTTAATGAAACTAATACTCCAACAGTAGCACCATCACCTGAGGCAGTTCAAATCATGTTGAGTTCAAGAACTCAATTGCCTGCTCAACATATTCTCGATCAATCGTCAAGCCCTTTAGCCTCCTGCCATACCGTTTGCACTATCCTCCTAGGACAACGACAAGCTAGTGCAACAGCTTTAGAAACTCCATGCTTCAACCTTTTACTCATACCGTTGCGAGCAATGATCTCAACATATATGTGACGCTTGTCATCGGTACGGTACTGTCTTCTTGTCTCCTTGTTCGACAAAACATCTAGATGCATTGGAGAAATAATTAGACGAACAAAAAATATGGAATATTAGTGAAAAACAAATATGTTCTAAATGTGCTTACTCAAATCGATAGGTTGTCTTTGGGTTTGAACAGCCTCTTAACTAGGAGGGTATTCGTCGGCATGGGAAATATTTGGGTTGTATCCAGTACCTCGGTAGCCAATGGTACCCTCATTTCCACCAATACCTTGTAGTAACAGAAAAGGAAGCATATTAACCATGAGATTTTAGTTGATAATGTACATGAAAAATATTGTTTACGTTTACAAGGCCGAACCTATTGTGTTCTCTCCGTTCATCATGTTGAGTTCAAGACAGAACCCAGTTCATTGGATCATGCACACGTGACAAGAGAACACATATTACAACTAGGTTTTAATCTTGATTCAAAGTGACACACAAAAATTGCATGATCTACAAGACTAGAGGGTTTATGGTTTACCTTGTGTGCTTCCACCATGGGAGGATCCTTCTCTACTCCGATTGCCACCGGCGCCGGTACTGAACGTGAAGCCCAGGGACTCGCTGCCGTCGCCAAAAGATATCCCGCCGCCACCGCCAAACGAGATCCCGCCGCTGCCATTGATGAGGTTAAACCCCACGACGTAGAATTGCCGATCCCTCCGCTGCCTGTACCGGCCTCGCCGACGGAGGCACTCCAGTTCGAGGAACTGGCCTCGTTAGGTGCCGGAGCGCGAGATGGGCGTGCGAGGCCGACGCGCCGTTGAGGCAAAGTAGTCGGAGGAGGAAGACGCTCGAAACCAGTCGTGCCGATGGAGAAGGAAGGAGCACCCGCGCGTCCGGTGAGACCAAGAGGAGGAAGACCTCCGGGCGGCGGTGCTCTCGGCTGGAAAGCGACCCTAGAAAGCCCACGGAGGCCAAGAGGAGGAGGCCGGCGATCTTCTGCACCTTGCTGCGGCGACGCCATTGGAGAGAGGAGAGAAGATGGAGCCGTCTGTTCGTGTCCCTCCATCACTGATGAAGCTATGTACCAAGGGTAGGGGCACGGACCTGTCCAAAAGAGCCCTGCCCAAGGACATCCCTAGAAGAAGTCACCTTTCAATCGACTTGAAGGTATCACACTCGACCAAGAAGCTATCACTCGACCATGAAGCCAACCACTCGACTGACCAGGAGACCTAAAGTCACTCCGCAGGCAAACGGTCGCCTATTAAGTAGTCTTTATGGTCATTATAGCACTTTATTAGGGGCGTTACCAGTAACGCCCGACCTTAAATGTACCTTAAACCCTGCATTATTGAGGGCAGGAGAGGACCGACGAACTCTATATAAGCCACCCCCTCCTCAGTATGAAGGGTTCGCACCTCTGTTATTCACACACCTGTAATCCAATCGACCGCCTCCGGGCACCGAGACGTAGGGCTGTTACTTCCTCCGCGAAGGGCCTGAACTCGTACATCTTGGCGTGTTTACAACTTCCCAATAGCTGAGATCTAGCCTCTCCATACACACCCCCCTACATCACTGTCAGAGTTAGAACCACGACAGTTGGCGCCCACCGTGGGGCAGGAATCTTAGCGCTTAATTGGAGAAGTTGCGATTCTTCCGATCCCCTTTGATCATGGTTTCGTGCGGAGTTTTGGTGGAGGGCCGCGAGATCCGTCTCGGCGCGCTCACATTCATCGCCGACGACTCCGCTTGGCTTCAGGAGGCTCCACTCGACATCGACGCGCTCCCCGTCCGCGGTGCGACGCACTTCCGCGCATGCGTTCGTGGCGTCCTCCTGTGGCAGCCATCGACCCAGTATCGGTCGGCCCCCGTGTCGTCCCCCCGCTCTGTCTCCCTCCGGCGCAAGCGTTCCGGTAGGTCGAGACTTCAGAGGTGGGTGAGGCATGCCGTGGCTCGCCAGTCGGCCGCCCCACAAGTCGCGGCAATCGAGCCCGACGAATCCCTCTGCGGCCTGTTCGACCTGTCGACTGGCTCCGCGGAGACTGCATCCGAGTGTGACAGCAGCGACCCAGTGGCTGAGGTTCTGGCGGTCGATGGGACACACAGTCCTCCCGGTTTCCCTCGCGCTGATGGAGGGGCGGGTGGGGGCGACCCGTCGCATCCCCACGATGAGTATCTCCCCGAACCTCTCACGACATCGCAGCGAGAGGAGCTTCGCCGCCGGAACATAGACGCACTCCACACTCCTATCGTCGGAGAAACCCCCGAGGCCCGGGCCTTGGAGGACGCGCGCTTGGCTAACTTGGTCGAGCGCACTCGACTGGAGAATCTCCAGCGAATACTCGACAAGCAAGCGCGTCAGCGAGCTCCTGAGTCCAGTCGACGTCAGCTCTTCCCGCCGACGCAGGTATATCGAACCCCAGTTCAGAATTTGGCCGCGCGGCCCGTATAGCAGAGTCAATTCAGCCCTCCCAGTCAGAGGCTGGCAGGGGCTTGTTGCAGATCAAAGCGCTGCTCCGGGCGGCGGGGAACCAGAATTCCGCTGTTTCTCAGTCGCGGAATAGGATCCACAGTCGATCCGTTGCAACAGATACAGTCCAGTCAGCTCACAGCCCGAGATCGCCCCCGAGGCGTGAGGGACATGGAGACCGGCACGATCAGTACAGAAGAAATGAGCAGTATGATCACCGATTCGATCGTGAAGATCGACGTTGAGTGCCAACCCCTCCCCCGAGGAGTGGGTCATATGCGCCTCGACAGCGAGATGACAGGCGCCCTTATAGTGTTGGGCAGAGGATTCCAGTCGACCCCAGGGACCCAGGCTTTGATGCGAGGTCCATCCTCGTTCAGGGTCTGGTTGACAGGAATAGAGCTCACCGAGAAGGCCACGACAGAGATGCGCCTGCCAGCAGCAGAGTACGTGTTTCAGGGCCAGAGTGTTTTAGTCGGGCCATCAGAGCCGCAGTGATTCCTCCCAACTTCAGGTTGGCGACTGGAGTCAGCAAGTTCACAGGTGAGTCTAAGCCTGACACTTGGCTCGAAGATTACCGAGTGGCTGTACAGATTGGCGGTGGCAATGATGAGGTGGCCATGAAGCATTTTCTTCTCATGTTAGAGGGCTCAGCCAGAGCATGGCTAAATCAGTTAGCGCCCAGCAGCATCTACACTTGGGAGGACCTCTCCCGAGTGTTTGTCACAACCTTTGAGGGAACATGCAAGCGACCTGCAGGCCTTACAGAGTTGCGGTCTTGCGTGCAGAAACCGAATGAAACGCTGAGGGATTACATCTAGAGGTAGATCACATTACATCACACGGCTGAGAATGTTCCAGATCATCAAGCGGCTTGTGCCTTCAAAGAAGGTGTTAAGTACAGAGAATTGAATCTGAAGTTCGGTTGAACTGGAGAGATGTCTCTGAATCGGATGATGGAGATTGCCACCAAATACGCCAATGACGAAGACGAAGATCGCCTCCGGAGTGGCAAGCACAAGGCAGTCGCCCAAGAAACCGGAGGAAACTCCAGTCGGAAACAGAAGCGGAAGGCCGAGCCAGCCGCCCCTGGGGAGGCCCTGGCCGTAACCCAGGGAAATATCAAGGGAAAAGCCAAGGCCCCCTGGAAGCCCAAGAAAGTCAAGGATCAAGATGGAAATGATGTTTTGGATCTGCCATGTCACATCCACACCAAGAAAGATGAAGAGGGTAATTTTATTTACCCAAAGCATACCACTCGACAGTGCCGGCTCCTGATCCAGCAGTTTCAGGGCAAGCAGCCCAAAGATAAGGAAAAAGAGCCGGACAGAGTTGAAGACAAGGATGATAGTGACGATGGATACCCCCAAGTCAATTCCACCCTGATGATTTTTGCTGATGTCGAAAGCAAAAGTCGATTGAAAGTCATTAATCGTGAAATGAATATGGTTGCTCCGGCAACACCCAGCTATCTGAAGTGGTCTCAGACTGCCATAACATTCGACCAGTCTGATCACCCCACGCACATTGCCACCCCTAGGAGGCAAGCTTTGGTGGTCGACCCAGTTGTCGAAGGCACTCGACTGACCAAAGTCCTAATGGATGGAGGCAGTGGCCTGAACATACTGTATGCTGAAACATTGAAAGGGATGGGCATTCTGATGTCCAGGCTCAGTACCAGCAACATGAGCTTCCACGGAGTCATTCCCGGGAAGAAAGCCGAATCACTCGGCCAGATTGCTCTTGATGTGGTTTTCGGTGATTCAAAGAATTACCGCAAGGAAAAGTTGACATTCGAGGTTGTGGACTTCCAAAGTGCTTATCATGCCATTTTGGGCAGGCCAGCTTATGCATGCTTCATGGCCCGACCATGTTATGTGTATCTCAAATTGAAGATGCCTGGTCCCAAAGGTGTGATCACTGTTACAGGCAATCGGAAGAAAGTAGAAGAGTGCTTTCAGAAAGGCTCAAAGATTGCTGACGCTCAGATGGCAGTGGTTGAGCTGCAAGAGTATCAGAAGACTGCAGATCCGAGTGAGTTGCTACAAGTTACGAAGCCCGCTTCCGAGTCAGCTTTTCAGTCGTCCGGTGAAACGAAGGCAGTTCTCATTCACCCGACCGACCCCGAGGCTGCCCCGACTCACATCTCAACAACGCTCGACTCCAAATAGGAAGAAGCGCTCATCCAGTTCCTCCGTGAGAACTGGGACATCTTCGCATGGAAGCCTTCTGACATGCCTGGAATTCCCAGGGGGCTGGCTGAGCACCGTCTACGAGTCGACCCAAAGTTCAAGCCTGTGAAAGAACATCTTCGACGGTCCGCCGTCCAGAAGAGGAAAGCTATTGGCGAGGAGGTGGCTCGGCTCTTAGCAGCGGAGTTCATCCGAGAGATTTACCACTCCGAGTGGCTCGCCAATGTTGTCATGGTCCCCAAGAAGGACAAGTCGCTTCGCATGTGCATCGACTTTAAACATATCAATCGGGCCTGCCCGAAAGATCATTTTCCTCTCCCTTGCATCGACCAAATAGTCGACTCGACCGCGGGGTGTGAGCGATTGTCTTTTCTAGATGCCTATTCCGGATACCATCAGATCCGTCTGTATGGACCCGATGAGATCAAAACAGTTTTCATCACTCCATTCGGGTGCTTCTGTTATGGCACCATGCCCTTCGGCCTCAAGAACGCTGGAGCCACGTTCATGAGGATGATTAAGAAGTGTTTGCTCACTCAGATCAGTCGGAACGTGGAAGCATACATGGATGATATTGTGGTCAAGTCACAGAAAGTTTCCGGCCTGCTGACTGACCTTGCTGAAACCTTTGCCAACCTTAGGGGGTATGATATCAAGCTTAATCCATCAAAGTGCACATTCGGAGTTCCGGGTGGAAAGTTACTCGGTTTTCTCGTTTCCGAACGAGGAATCGACGCCAATCCCGAGAAAGTTGGCACCATACTCCGGATGAAGCACCCTGTGTGTGTGCACGATGTCCAGAAGCTTACAGGTTGCTTGGCCGCTCTAAGTCGATTCATTTCTCGTCTCGGTGAAAAGGCGTTGCCTCTTTACCGACTGATGAAGAAGTCTAACAAGTTCGAGTGGACTCCGGAAGCTGATGCAGCGTTTGCAGACCTCAAAGCTCTGCTCTCCACCCAGTCGGTGCTTGCTGCCCCAATCAGTAAAGATCCTTTGCTGCTTTACATTGCAGCCACAGGACAAGTTGTTAGTATAGTACTTACGGTCGAGCGGGAAGAAGAAGGAAAGGCCTTCAGAGTTCAGCGCCCAGTATACTATGTGTCTGAAGTTTTGACTCCTTCAAAGCAAAGATATCCCCATTACCAGAAGCTTGTATATGGGATTTACATGACCACGAAGAAGGTTGCACATTACTTCTCTGACCACTCCATTACAGTCGTCAGCGACGCCCCACTGTCAGAGGTTCTGCATAACAGAGATGCAACTGGTCGAGTGGCGAAGTGGGCGATTGAACTCCTTCCCCTAGATATCAAGTTTGAAGCAAAGAAGGCTATCAAGTCCCAAGCAATTGCAGATTTCATCGCCGAGTGGATCGAACAGCAGCTTCTGACTCAAGTTCACTCGGAGCACTGGACCATGTTCTTCGATGGATCTAAGATGCTGAATGGTTCCGGTGCTGGGGTAGTATTGGTCTACCCCCGAGGAGATAAGCTCAGATATGTTCTCCAGATTCACTTCGATTCCTCCAATAATGAAGTAGAATATGAAGCACTTTTGTATGGGTTGCGCATGGCCATTTCACTCGGCGTCCGTCGCCTCATGGTCTATGGCGACTCAGATTTGGTGGTCAATCAGGTGATGAAGGAGTGGGACGTCAGAAGTCCGGCAATGACTGGTTATTGCAATGCAACGAGAAAGCTAGAAAAGAAATTCGAGGGATTAGAGCTTCATCACATCCCCCGACTGAAAAATCAAGCAGCTGATGATCTGGCAAAGATAGGCTCCAAGAGAGAAGCCATTCCCAGCAATGTGTTTTTGGAGCACATCCGCTCGCCGTCAGTCCAGGAGGATCCTTTTACAGAAGAAGCCCCGCAACCGAAAAGTGCCACAGATCCGACTGAAGTTGAAGTCCCTGCTGTGGTCGACCTAATCATGGAAGTCTTGGCAATCACTCCCGACTGGACGATACCGTACATCGCGTATATCCTAAGGAAAGAACTCCCGGAGGACGAGGAAGAGGCTCGACAGATCGTCCGCCGATCCAAAGCCTTCACAGTCATAAGGGGACAGTTGTATAGAGAAAGCGCGACTGGAATCGGTCAGAAGTGCATAACAGCAGAAGAGGGTCAGATAATCCTTGACGACATCCACTCGGGGACCTGTGGTCACCATGCGTCTTCTCGGACCATTGTGGCTAAAGCATACCGAGCGGGATTTTACTGGCCAAGAGCAAATGAGATGGCAAAAGAGATAGTCGACAAGTGTGGAGGGTGCCAGTTCTATTCCAACATGTCACACAAGCCAGCATCAGCCCTGAAGACCATTCCACTCATCTGTCCCTTTGCTGTCTGGGGACTGGACATGGTTGGTCCATTGAGAACAGGTAGGAGTGGTTTCACTCATGTGCTTGTGGTAGTCGACAAGTTTACCAAATGGATTGAAGCTAAGCCCATCAAGAATCTTGATGCTTGCACTGCTATCAGTTTCGTCAGAGGGCTAACATTTAGATATGGAGTTCCGCATAGCATCATCACTGACAATGGGTCAAACTTTGATTCAGACAAGTTCAGAGCTTTTTGCGCCTCTCAAGGCACGCGAGTCGACTACGCATCGGTCGCACATCCCCAGTCGAATGGACAGGCAGAGAGGGCAAATGGTCTGATTCTCAAAGGACTAAAGCCTCGACTGATGCGTGATCTCAAGCACGTGGCAGGTGCTTGGGTCGACGAGCTTTCGTCAGTTCTGTGGGGATTGAGGACCACCCCGAACCGGTCGACTGGAAGAACTCCATTCTTTCTGGTTTATGGAGCCGAGGCAGTTTTGCCGAGTGATCTTCTTCACAACGCACCCCGAGTCGAACTTTATACCGAAGATGAAGCAGAACAAGCCCGGCAAGACGCAATCGACCTCCTGGAAGAAGAAAGGGAGATGGCCATGATCAGATCGACCATCTATCAGCAAGACTTGCGTCGATTCCACGCCAGGAATGTGAAGAGTCGAGCCTTCCAAGAAGGAGATTTGGTCCTCCGAGTGGATCAACAGAAACCACACAAGCTTGCTCCTACTTGGGAAGGCCCCTTCATCGTCACCAGAGTCCTCCACAATGGAGCGTATCACCTCTACAATGTTGATCGCCAGATCGACAAGCCACGAGCTTGGAATGCGGAACTGCTCTGCCCCTTTTACACTTGAGTTCTCCCTCGGACGAGATGTAATAAGAAAAAAAATTCTGCAGTTCATTTTTATCAAAGACAAGAGTGTTCCAATAATTGCTGTCACTTTTGTTTGCATATGAAATCCCCCAGTGGGTGACTTAGCCACGAATCCGTTTCGCCTAAGTTTGAAAAATCCTACCGAGTGAGAGCAATCCTCCCACTCGGGGGCTTAGCTGCAGTCCAGTACTCGCCTAAGTTCTCCCGCTTAGAGACTTAGCTGCAGTCAGGCACTCGCCTAAGTGTTTAAAAATCCTACCGAGTGGAGAGCAAACCTCCCACTCGGGGGCTTAGCTGCAGTCCAGTACTCGCCTAAGTTCTCCCACTTAGAGACTTAGATGCAGTCAGGCACTCGCCTAAGTGTTTAAAAATCCTACCGAGTGGAGAGCAAACCTCCCACTCGGGGGCTTAGCTGCAGTCCAGTACTCGCCTAAGTTCTCCCACTTAGAGACTTAGCTGCAGTCAGGCACTCGCCTAAGTGTTTAAAAATCCTACCGAGTGGAGAGCAAACCTCCCACTCGGGGGCTTAGCTGCAACCCAGTGCTCGCCTAAGTGTTTAAAAATCCTACCGAGTGGAGAGCAAACCTCCCACTCGGGGGCTTAGCTGTAGCCCAGTGCTCGCCTAAGTGTTTAAAAATCCTACCGAGTGGAGAGCAAACCTCCCACTCGGGGGCTTAGCTGCAACCCAGTGCTCGCCTAAGTGTTTAAAAATCCTACCGAGTGGAGAGCAAACCTCCCACTCGGGGGCTTAGCTGTAGCCCAGTGCTCGCCTAAGTGTTTAAAAATCCTACCGAGTGGAGAGCAAACCTCCCACTCGGGGGCTTAGCCGCAGTCCAGTACTCACCTAAGTTCTCCCACTTAGAGACTTAGCTGCAGTCAGGCACTCGCCTAAGTGTTTAAAAATCCTACCGAGTGGAGAGCAAACCTCCCACTCGGGGGCTTAGCTGTAGCCCAGTGCTCGCCTAAGTGTTTAAAAATCCTACCGAGTGGAGAGCAAACCTCCCACTCGGGGGCTTAGCTGCAGCCCAGTGCTCGCCTAAGTGTTTAAAAATCCTACCGAGTGGAGAGCAAACCTCCCACTTGGGGGCTTAGCTGCAGCCCAGTGCTCGCCTAAGTGTTTAAAAATCCTATCGAGTGGAGAGCAAACCTCCCACTCGGGGGCTTAGCTGCAGCCAAGTGCTCGCCTAAGTGTTTAAAAATCCTGCCGAGTGGAGAGCAAACCTCCCACTCGGGGGCTTAGCCGCAGCCCAGTGCTCGCCTAAGTGTTTAAAAATCCTACCAAGTGGAGAGAAAACCTCCCACTCGGGGGCTTAGCTGCAGCCCAGTGCTCGCCTAAGTGTTTAAAAATCCTATCGAGTGGAGAGCAAACCTCCCACTCGGGGGCTTGGCTGCAGCCCAGTGCTCGCCTAAGTGTTTAAAAATCCTACCGAGTGGAGAGCAAACCTCCTACTCGGGAGCTTAGCTGCAGCCCAGTGCTCGCCTAAGTACAGGACACAACCCAATCCGCAAGAAGTTACGCCACAAATACAAGGTTATCCCGAGTGAAGATCAAGTTCCACTCGACAGATCAAACCATGAAGATATCCAACGAGAAATCAAGTTCGGACAAAGCCTAAAGGTCCCAGACCTTAGATCAAAGTACTCGAGCCCTCGGCTCGGCAGAGTTTAACGGTTACAAATCCACTCGGCATTCCGAGGCAAATTTAAAGTGAAGCATAAAAGTTTTTCATTCCTCAGGTGGAGGACTGGAAGGGGCAACGAACTTGTCCAAGTCGATCCCGTCTGTGATTCGAGTGGCAGCAGCGATGAAAGTCTCCATGAAGTCTTGAAAGCTGTGCTTCCTGGTATTGGCAACTTGGATGGCGGCCAGCTTTTCCTCTCGCGCCTCCTTGCAATGGACGCGGACCAGAGACAGAGCGACATCAGCACCATATCTAGCAGAAGATTTCTTCCATTCCGCCACTCGACCCGGGACTTCATTCAGTCAAGCCATCAGAGACTCGAGGTCGTTCTGAAATGTCGTCCCAGGCCAGAGTGATGTGTCGATCCGCGACATCGCGACCTTCAATCGAGCAAGATAGTCAACAACGCTGGTAACATGAGACTCCAGTCGGAGCACGTTCATGGCAGCCTCATCTTTCACGAGAGAATTGGCGGGGTCCAAGCCTGGCTCCACTCGACTAGTTTCCTCTTCGAAGTTCTGGCAGAATTCTGCAAACATGATTCAAGAGTCAGACAGTGGCTCTACACAGGCTTGGTAACTGCGAGACAGTCAGGGCAGAGTAATTACCTTCGAGCATGACGAACAGCTTCTTGGCGAGTCCACCGAGATAAGCCTCCAGATCGTTCCTCTTCCCTACCAGATCACCTGCCTTGTCGTGCAGAGCCACGTTGTCGTTCTTCAGTCGGGTGACCTCTTGATTGGCTACCTCGAGAGCAGCTTTCAGTCTGGAGTTCTCCTGCTCAAGAGTTACGACCGAAGCCAGTTTCTCTTCAGCAAGCCTCGTTTTATTCAAGACCTCCTTCTGTGCTTCTGCAAGATCTTGATCCTTCTTCTTCAGAGCTCTTCCAGTTTATCTGCGGCACGTCGAGTGAAATCAACGTCAAGAATGGACAAGCAAAAAAATCACTCGTCAAGAATGGAGAACCTCACCAGCCATACCTTTTGCTTCTTCTTGCGCCTTCTTCAAATTCTCCTGAGCAAGCTTCAAGTTAAGGTTGAGCTGGATCTGCTGATTCTCCAACTCAGTATAGCGAGCTACAAGTTCGCAGGATTTCTGTAAAAAGAAAAATCAGTCGACAGACGTCCAAGATAAGTTGCTTCCGAGTAACTAAGAGACAATGATGACGTTTCTAAGACCACAGTCGAATCAAAAACATTCAACAGTAGTCTCGGGGACTACACCCAGTGGGTGCACTCAGCGTGCCCCCACTGTAAAAAAAAAGTCGACTGCCCGCAGTCGACCGGATACAGTTCCATTCGACATGGCCTGACCAGACCGAGTGAAGAAATACAGCTACAACAACACAATATAAATACTACAGTCGACTGCCAGCAGTCCACCGTAGTCTCGGGGACTACACCCAGTGGGTGCACTTAGCGTGCCCCCACTCGTCCAAGACTTGACAGACACACCCAGTGGGTGTACAGATACGAAGATCTTCGGAAAAGAGATTCTTCAAACAGCATATCGTAACAGACCAAGTGTTGAGTCGACTGACCTGGACGTTACTTTGAAGAGCCGAACTTGCGTCATAAGCTGCTTGGCTGGCCTCCCGAGCCACCTTCACTTGCTCCATCATGATCCCCGCCTGGCGTATAGCCTCTTTTGCAGCAGCCGCTTGGTCCTTAGGGACGGGGTATGCGGCAAAAAGCGAAGGCGGATCCGCAGTCGACGTCGAGGGCCGCACACTCGTCAGAGGAATGGCGAAAGTCACAGAAGCCCGAGTGGTGTCACCACCATCCCGAGCTACGGCCTCAGACGCCGGAGCAGATTGGGGGGCCTTGTCAGCCGACGCCCTCCTGTTCCTCCTCACTCTCAGCGGTTCTTTGTCGTCGTCATCCGGGAGGTTGATAACATGAGGAGGAGCTACAAGGAAAATATTCAATCGACCAGAGTTGCAATAAATGTTCAGTCGACTCAAAGCGGAACGTCAGTAATCGTACCAGGGTTGGAGGTAACAGCATCCTCCATCTCTTGGTCGTCGTCCTTGGCGGAGATCTCGGAAGTAGCAGCGCTGCAAATCTCGAAAGTCAGTCAGTTGGCTCAATGAATCGACCAAGGATCTGTCCACGTTCGACAAAGGAAAGCAAGTTTTGTTATTACCCAGAAATGGTAGGGACAGCCATCTTCATCTTGGGCAGAGCCTTGGGCGGCTTGGACGGCGTCGCGCGTGGGTGCTTGGGAGCCTTCCCAGTCGGCGTAGGAGAAGAGGTCCGAGGGCGTTTCGACGACTGCCCAACAGGAGCAGTCGCCTTGCCACGTTCCCGCGCTGGATCGTGTGTGAGTTTGGATCGCCTCTCCGAGCGGGGGGGTTCAACCTTCTCCTCCTCTTTGCTGGAGTCGACGTCGTCACCTCCCTCTCCTTCACCGTCGGTCTCCCACTCGCCTTGATCGTCTCCACTCTCACCTCCGCTCGCCTCCTCTTCCTCAGTTGGCTCCTGTGCCCCGTTGGGCGCCGAGTACATCTCGGTAGTCGCCTGGAAAACCACAGACAAGACAAAAGTCAATTGGCCAACTCAAAGAAGACCAATGAAGAAAACAAGATCTCAGTCGGGAGCATAAAGACATACCTGGTCCACGTCATACGAGTTGTCGAGTGGAATTACCCTCCTGGCTCCTCGGGGGTTGTCTTTGTTCCCCGTGATGCTCGACAGCCACCCCTCCAGCATCTCGTCAGTGACCTCCTCCGGGTGGATCCGAGTGGTGTCATCGAGACCCGAGTATAGCCACATCGGGTGGTCACGAGCCTGGAGCGGTTGGATGCGCCTCCGGAGGAAGACCTCCAGCAAGTCCATACCAGTCACGCCCTCACGGACGAGCTCAACCACTCGACCAGCCAACACTTTGACTTGGGCCTTTTCTTCCAGCGTCACTTTCAGAGAAGCAGGTTTTTCAGCTCGGTGGAGAGAGAAAGGGGGAAGACCAGTCGACTGTCCTGGGGTCGCCTGGTCTTGAAGTAAAACCAGGTCGCCTGCCAACCACGGACCGACTCCGGGAAAGTGATAGATGGAAAACAACTCTTTCCCCTCGTCTGGATCGCCAGGCTCCCGCACAGCTGGATCACCTGCGTCCTTTCGTCACTCGACTTGGCCTTCTTGACCGATTGAGAACGACAGGTAAAGATGTGTTTGAAGAGTCCCCAATGGGGGCGGCAACCCAAGAAACCCTTGCACATGGAAATGAAAGCAGCAAGGTATACGATGGAGTTGGGAGTGAAGTGGTGGAGCTGCGCTCCGAAGAAGTTCAGGAAGCTCCGGAAAAAAGGATGGGGCGGCAGAGAAAACCCGCGGTCGATATGGGTGGCTAGGAGCATGCACTCACCGTCGCGGGGTTGAGGTTCGATCTCTCTCCCCGGGAGGCGCGCAGCTTCGTGGGGAATGACTCCCCCCTCGACCATGTCGTCGAGATCTTCTTGCCGGATCACCGACGGCATCCAATCGCCCTGGATCCAGCCTCGGGGCAGAGTAGACCTTGAGGAGGATCCGCCCCGAGCAGACCTCTTCCCTTTCCCTTGCGCCGCCGCCTTCTTCACGCACTCCAGAGCGGATGTCTTGTCCTTCGCCATCGTCGCCGGCAAATCTTGCATGGGCTTGCGGCGCTAGGGTGAGAGTGGAGGTGGCGGAGGAACTTGCGAAGGGAGAGAGGAAGAAGAAAGCACACTGTTTGGAAACCCCGAGCCGGCGACTTATAAGAGGCCGCTCCCGAGTGGCTGACTGGTAGGCCCAGGCTATCCAGTCAAATCCCGCAGCAGACGCGCGCAGTACGTGGCGAAAAAGGTGGCGCAGAGATCGAGGAGCTTCCGCTTTATCGCTTCTGATTACGGCGTCCGCTCCCGTCCCGCGCGCTTCCCGAAATCTGAATCCCGCGACATCCGCGGGCTGCAGAACAACTTGTCAAAACAGAAGACCCCGCTCGCGCCAACACTCGGTATGTCACACGTAAAGAAATTCACTCGACGAAAGGCCTGGAATGGATCAAGGCAACTGAAAGAGGTTGATGACGTCATCCGTGACGATCGACCCAAAACGAGGCACTCATGTAGCCCAAAGAACCAGTCGGAAAGATCTCCAACTCTTTCCCCACTCTAACCTCGATCCATTCGGGGGCTAATGATGAAGCTATGTACCTAGGGTAGGGGCACAGACCTGTTCAAAAGAGCCCTACCCAAGGACATCCCTAGAAGAAGTCACCTTTCAATCGACTTGAAGGTATCACACTCGACCAAGAAGCTATCACTCGACCATGAAGCCAACCACTCGACTGACCAGGAGACCTAAAGTCACTCCGCAGGCAAACGGTCGCCTATTAAGTAGTCTTTATGGTCATTATAGCACTTTATTAGGGGCGTTACCAGTAACGCCCGACCTTAAATGTACCTTAAACCCTGCATTACTGAGGGCAAGAGAGGACCGGCGAACTCTATATAAGCCACCCCCTCCTCAGTATGAAGGGTTCGCACCTCTGTTATTCACACACCTATAATCCAATCGACCGCCTTCGGGCACCGAGACGTAGGGCTATTACTTCCTCCGCGAAGGGCCTGAACTCGTACATCTTGGCGTGTTTACAACTTCCCAATAGCTGAGATCTAGCCTCTCCATACACCCCCCTACATCACTGTCAGAGTTAGAACCACGACAATCACCGCATCTACTTATAGAGCAGAACACCGGCGGGAACATAGGTGGGAGCTTTCAACTCTGGAATTTTCGTTTTAGATTTGGCAGCGCAGATCAGCGGGAGATTTTGATGGAAATTTTGCTGGCAATTTGGATGGAAACTGAGCAGGGGAGAAAGGAAAGTGCGCGGGGAGAAAGGAGGGCGCGGGAGGAAGAAGGAAACTCGCTAAAATTTCGCTCTAAACTGTCTCCATCAATGCATGCGACCGGTTCCTTCTTTTAATGGACGGGGAGGTTACAAAGCGTTGGTTTAGCGATTCATTAGGCGCATCTCCTTCAATAACGCAGCTCCAGTGCCTCCTTATTTCCTGCCAATCACACCGCACCTTGGGCCCAGAGCGACGCGAGATACGCCCAACAAACTGTGATGGAGGGATTAACATTAACGCACTGTAATTTTATGTTCCGTAAATTTTGTCTTATTTCAGGCGTAAAGAGGATGTAAGAAAATATATGTTCGCGGTAAAAATTATTTTATGTCATGTAAAATTACAAACGTCAAAATATAGTGTAAAATATGCATAAAATAATTATTCTAATAACACTTCTGCACTGCACGCTCAACGCGAGAGCAATACACTTTCTGTAGCAAGGGTACTGCAAAACAGAGACTAGTGAACTTCGTGTCCAAAAAAACTGCATGCAGTGTTTTTCTGATAGCTTTTTTGCTCTAGTTTTTTTAACCGTTTATCGAAACGAGACGTGTAATATATTGTCAAAAAGCTATGGATTAGGTGCAACTTCGCCATGTTGAACACTTTCGAAGATTCCTCACGGTTTAAGAGCAGTTTTGAAAACAGTGTGGCGCACGACGAGTGGTGACGAGCATTTTTTCGCGTTTTTAACTGCTTGTCGGAATGAAGCAAACGATACACCGTTGGAAAGATATCGTCGAGGCGCATATTTTTCATATCTATTATTTTCTCTATTTCGTTATGGTTTAAGAGCAGTTATAAATTTAGTAAATCGTGAAATTGTGTTTTTTTGAATTTTTTGCAATTTCTGGTGCTGTTTTCGCTTCAGTTTTTGAATTGTTTGTCAAAATGAGGCGTATGATACGCGGTTGGAAAGCTACGGACGAGGCGCAATTTTCATATGTTGAAATGTTTTTGAGATTCCTTGCGGTTTATAGTTAATTTTGAAAATCGTGCGGCTGATGATGAGAGCTAGTGGCCGTTTTTCATGAATTTTTTACAAACTACTGGTCGGAATGATTCAAATTATATGCCATTTGAGAGACATCGACGAGGTGTAACTTTTTCATGTAGAACACTCTCTCTCTGATTTCTTACGGTTTAAGAGTAATTTTGATTTTAACGAAATGCGAACACTTTGTTTTTTCGCAGCCCAAAATTGTCGTATGTACTGCATCAAATAGAAAACCGCACTGCTTTCAGACTAAAAACCGCACTTCATCAGACTGACAAGAGGAATGCATGATTTTTCTTGTGGGACGTGAATTTTCCCAAATGAGGTGGAGTGCACTTTATGTCTACAGTTGGTGAACCGCAATACTACGAAAAGTGAACCTCGAGACTACCAAATTTCCCAAATGAGGTGGAGTGTACTTCACGTCGAGCGTTGGTGAACCGCAATACTACAAAAAGTGAACCTCGAGACTACCGTAAACGGGCCGTGACACTACCAAAAATGAACCGGTGAGTTTTTTCCAAACTCTTTTTTTACGTGCGTAGACCGGGCGAGTGGACCGCGGGGACTGAGAGAGTGAACTACATATAATGAAAAAAGCGAGCTCCTTTGAGATAGAAAAACGCACTTCTACAGACTAAAAATGGCACTACATCAAACGTGTAAGCGGATTGCATGATTTGTACACGACCACACTCACGTTTTACTTCTAAAAAGATGGGCAACGGCACTGCAATGGCGAAACAGGGAACTTCACATGACGACGAAGCGCACTGCAAGTGTCGATGCAATAGTAAAAAGATGGGCAATTGCACTACAATGGCGAAACAAGGAACTTCACACGACGATGAAGCGCATCGCAAGTGTCGACGCAATTTTTACTGTTTTTGAACACACGACACCACACGCAATGAGTGCCCTTCACATGAGGGCGAAGTGAAACGCGACACAAATCAAAGCAAACTGCATGACATTTTTGCCGTTTTCTAACATTTTTAAACTACATCTAATATAGAAGTGAGCTTCTTTTGAGATGTTTTTTTGTGTGTTTACCAAGTGGACAACAGAGAATTTTTATAGCGAACCACGGCAGGGGACAAAGTGAGCTTCAAAAGATACACATCTATCTGATTTGTTATGCACAGCTACACATAGAAATTGCACTCTATACCAGCCAAACGGCAGTAAAGAACTGCAATTTTTACAATGAACTAATGAGTGCAGTTTTCAATAACAACAAAATTGAGTAATGGGGCATCCAATGGAACTGCATCACTTCATCTTTCCTACAAAATTGAGTGAAATGAGCCTCAATAGCAAACCATAGCGGTCTTCATTTGTGCTTTCTTTTATCTTCAGAAATCACAAAGTCAGTGAAGTGCAGAAGAGCACTGCCGGACCGCACAACACGCCCAGTCATACTGCACATTGGAGGCTAGCATCACGCTGTACCGCAGGCACACGCATTTTAGGAACATGCACACATCCCCACGAACACATCAAAATAGATGCACCCAGCTTATTGCACACCTATGACCGAGCGAAATTGCACCACATTGCATTGAGAGTTTTTCTTACAATGAATGAGCTATAGTTTTTCAACATTTTCTTACAACATCTTTTAAAAATCTGGAAAATCAACAAAAAGAAGCTGCAATAGAACACCCAACCGCACCGCACCGAGGACCCAGGCGAACTGCAGTGTGATGCACAAGCAAAACCTGAAAAAACGAGGTCCAAAACTGCAACAGAACGCCTGTGAGGCATGATCCTGCTTGTGTCTGGCAACATGCGCATTGCTTGTGGAGAGGCTGGTCGAAGACTTAGCAGCTGCCACCCATCATGGCTGGTGCACTGTGAACTGCACGTCCGGGTCGACAGAGCAGCAGGCCATGAGTCAGCGAACTGCACGAGGCACAGCCGTTGCTCCTTCCGCAACAAAGGAGGAGGGGAGGTGGAAAACAAAGACACAGAGGGCAGTTCGGTGGAGCCGCACTCAAACACCTCGGCCGTCCGAATCTCATGGACAACCGGGGTGAACAGCACATCGAGCTAGCTATGCCATGTGCTGGGGGGCCGTCGCCCCGAATCCATCACTAGCAGATTCAAACGGAACCCAGCAACTCGCCATGAGCGACTGCACCATCATCATCCTCTGCGGATCCGACGCCGGCCACGCGTGGGAGGACTATGACAAGCAGATCCGGTGGCTGGACTGCGCGGGGCGGGTGGGGCGGCGAGGAAGGAGGGGAGGTGGGGTGGAGGGGTAGCTCGTCGGGCGACCAGAAGGGGAATTAAGGGAGGAGGGGAACAAAGGCAACCGCTGCGCTCGGCACCGGGCCACCGCGGCCGCATCAGTCACGGTGCGAGGAAGGAGGCCTTCAGCCTCGATTTGATCCAGCCGCGCACCCATCCTAGCGAGCTTGGAGCATCATGCAGGGCTGCCCCTAGCTGGTGTCCTCCCACACCGGTGCGGTGCGCGATAGAGGCGCATCGGGGCGATGACGCCGCGGCGGCGTAGGGGGAGCAGGTGGGGCGGCGGGAGGCCGACGCGGCCTGGCTCCGGTAGCAAGGCGTCGCGGGGGGCCGTTGTGGCCTGGATCCGGCGCTGGGATGTCAGGGGGGCCCGCAGCGGCCTGGATCCGGCGCCGGCTCGTGGTGGTCGAGGCGGGGCGGGTGGTGGTCGAGGTTGGGCGGCGCGTGGTTGTGGCTGGCACGGGTGGCGCGTGGTTATGGCCGTCGGCGGGCGATGTAGGGTGGTGGCTGGTGATACGTCTCCAACATATCTAAATTTTTTGATTGTTCCATGCTATTATATTATCTGTTTTGGATGTTTAATGGGCTTTATTATACACTTTTATATTATTATTGGGACTAGCCTACTAACCCAAGGCCCAGTGCAAATTGTTGTTTTTTTGCCTATTTCAGTGTTTCGCAGAAAAGGAATATCAAACGGAATGAAACCTTCGGGAGAGTTATTTTTGGAACAGACATGATTCAGGGGACTTGGAGTAGACGTCAAGAAAGAAGCAAGGAGGCCACGAGGCAGGGAGGCGCGCCCCCACCCTCGTGGGCCCCTCATAGCTCCACCGACTTACTTCTTCCTCCTATATATATATATATCCATATACCCTAATGCTTGAGTTTATCCCTCTACATCATGTCATCTTGCCTAATGCGTTACTCTGTTCTTATGAACTTAATACTCTAGATGCATGCTGGATAGCGGTCGATGTGTGGAGTAATTGTAGTAGATGCAGAATCGTTTCGGTCTACTTGTCGCGGACGTGATGCCTATATACATGATCATGCCTAGATATTCTCACAAGTATGCACTTTTCTATCAATTGCTCCATAGTAATTTGTTCACCACCGTAATACTTATGCTATCTTGAGAGAAGCCACTAGTGAAACCTATGCCCCCCGGGTCTATCTTCTATCATATAAGTTTCCAATCTATTTTATTTTGCAATCTTTACTTTCAATCTATATCATAAAAATACCAAAAATATTTATCTTATTATCTCTATCAGATCTCACTCTCGTAAGTGACCGTGAAGGGATTGACAAGCCCTTTATCGCGTTGGTTGTGAGGTTCTTATTTGTTTATGTAGGTACGAGGGACTTGCGTGTAGTCTCCTACTGGATTGATACCTTGGTTCTCAAAAACTAAGGGAAATACTTACGCTACTTTACTGCATCACCCTTTCCTCTTTAAGGGAAAAGCAACGCAATGCTCAAGAGGTAGCAACCGGCGGCAGGCGGCGTGGGGTGGTTGGTGACCGGGGCGGGCGGCGCTGCATGGTGTTTGGATCGGGAGGCGGGGGAGTGGTGCGGGGTGGGTTGAGATGGTGGTGGTAGGTGGTATTAGCAGCGAAGTGGGGGTGGTTTTCTTTTTTATTGCCTACGCGGTTCGGTTCGGGTTTTGTTGCAGTGCCTAACTGTTAGCAGAATAAGGAGATTTTGTTAGCAAAATAAGGTCTTAAGTGGTGTTATCATAATAGACCCACCCTACACACACACACACACACACACACATATACACATAGCCGGGTACTCCGATTTTACTTTCGCCTGGTTTTATTTCCTCCCACCACCCCGTACCACCGGTTTAAATCTATCTATCGACAAAAAACACTCAAATAAAAAAATCAACGCTCCTCCTTTCCCGAACCAGGTCCCGTTCGTTCCTCCTCGTCTTCCAAGGATACACAGTCGCAGCCGATCTGTTGATCCGGGTAGACACGACCGCCGTGGAACCACGAGAATGCCGCTGCCACCGGCGCCTCGGATAAGTCGCCCATCGCGGATCAGGAACACCAGGACGTCGCCGCCTCGGGTACCCACATGCCACGGATCCCCGCGGACGACGCGTACAACGGCGAACAACGCAGGGCGTCATCACCGAACAGTTTTCGACCTTGCTTTGTTAAAGGTACGTACTCTATTAGTATCAGCATGGTGCGAGATACAATGGAGTAGGCAAGGCTAGAGAAGATAATTGTTCAACCAGATGGAGCCAGATACAATGGAGCCATGTGGAGTTTGTGAAAAATACGAATAATTGTTAACTAGATGGATTTTGTGAATCAGATCAATACAATGAAGTCACTTCCTCCCTATGTTCCCAGTTCGAACAACAAAAATACATGCCAAGACAATTGTGCAATAGACATACCAACTGAATTTTCTGTCGGAATACAATGGAGTCATTTCTTCCCCCATGTTCCCAGTTCAAACACCAACAATGCATGCCAAGTCAATTGTGCAGCATACATACCAAATCAATTTATTGACTGACACCATTTCTCTTGTCATAACTAATGTTGTTGAAAAATGGTAGGTACGGATGGAAAATGCAAATAGCAAGGCGATGGGAGAGAAAAAAGGGGGTTAGATGTGCCTGTATCCCCTCTTGTTGACCTAGATTCACAAGGGAGCCAAGGTTAGTTAGAATAACATAAATGGCTCAGATGTCAACAGTGCCAAACATCATTACATCAATCATTGTATCTCACTAAGGTGTTGTAGAATGTGTTGCAAGCCATAATGTCGATGGAAATGTTGATGAATACAACCCAACAATCATTCCCGTAGATGACAATGTTGACAATTATCCAATGACTCCAGGTATGGGAGTGTGTAAATACCCATATCCATTGTATCGTGTGTGTTGAGTATCATTGTTAGATTGAAAACATAGGATGAACTAGGAAATATTCTGACTTGCCTTGTAATCCAAGATGACAATGTACTCCTATATATATGCCCACGAGGCTCAAGCAATACAACACCTATTCCACCAATCCCTCTCTTTATCTCTTCTAACATGGTATCAGCCTAATCTCAATCCAAACCCTAGCCGCCGACGCTTCAGCACCGCCCCGCCCTCAGGGCATGGATCTCCATGGTCACCACCGGGGGCTGCACCGCCCGTACCTAGGGTTCGTTCGTCGGTCATGTTGATCGGTTTTCTCTCTCACCGATCGATTGATCGGTGTTCTTTTTTGGTTCTCCGATCTAAGATCGGATTGCGTCGTCTGCCTCCGTTCGTCATCCCCTACGCGCGTCTGCTTCATCAACATCTTCGTCGTCCTCGAGCGGATCAATTGGCTCACACCGGCTTGTGCGCTGGGAGGACGACCATAGGGCTATCTTATGTCGGTTGTTTCACATCACCGCGTGGCGCGTGGTATGGTTCCTCAAGCGCCGCTGGCTCCAAACCACATCACGTGGCCGTGTTCCATGCAGGGCATCGTGCATGATGGCTTCTCGTGCGCATGCCAGCTACCTTCTCGCGTACTTATACACGGCCAGGCAAGCCTTTGTGCAGCTACATCCACTGCTGGAAGCACACGCGGTTCGGTCCCTAGTCCGATCAACCGCACGCGCGTGCCTATGCTGAATTCTACGAAGATCGTCACTAAGTATGTGCGCCCCTCCACCGATCGAGCAACGGGCTGCCGTTGCGTCGTCCCGTGGACCGCAGCGCCGCTGCCCCGTGGTTCTCCTTATGGCTGCATTGACCCGCACGTTGTCACTACGTCGTCCCTTTGAGCCGTAGTGCCACGGCCCGAGGTCTATCGCCGCTCTGAGTACATCCGTTCCAGGCCGTCTTTGTGGCTGCAATGACCCTCGCGCTGCCGCTGCGTCGATCCGTCGGGCCGTAGCGAGCGTGGCACGCGGTCTCCGCCGTCGCCCGAGGCCGTCCTCCCGGTTGCACCGACCCGCGCTCAGCCGTTGCACCGCCCCTTTGGGTTGTAGCGCCGCGACCCGCGGTCCCCGCAACCGCCCCGAGGTCTTCCGTCATCGCCTCGACCTGCCCGCCGCCGTTGCGTCACCCCTTCAGGTCATAGCGCCGCGGCCCGCGGTCCACCACCGTTCTCGTGCATCGACTTCCCGTGGTATGCGCCGCGCTGCCTCCCTTGGTGTAACGACCCGAGACCGACGCTCCAGATGCCTTCCATGTTTTGCGTGTCATCCGTGTGTTTTATTTGTTTGTTGCATTTCATCATCACATCATGTGCATTGCATTTGCATGTTTTCATAAAGCTTGCATCCGTTCGTAGTTGCCGTGTCCCCCTGCCGACCGTTCCGAGACTAACCAGGTTTCAAGTCCCTCTTGTCTGACCACGTAACCTCTCTGCACAGTGCACATCCCCCCTCCCCTCGTGTGTGTCCGAAACTTCTCCCGGACCCGACCCCGGCAGTCATGACCGATGGGTCCGGATCGTCTCTGAACATACCTAAAATATCTCCGGTTCTTTGTTGGACTCCTCTAACCTAATTATGTCGGGCCGTCCAATTACGATCGGAGGGACCGATTGGCCCCTAACCTAATCCGCTACCTATATAATCAAACCGAACCCTAGAAATTAGGGAGATGCCACATCCAATCCCTCCACCGCCGCCTCTCCACCAAATCCCCCTCGGGATCCCCTTCGCACAGACCAGCCACCACAGAAACTTCCAAATCCATCGATCCCCACCTCTCCTCGATTCCAGCCACATCCCCGCTCGATGTCGTCGGGACCGAGGCCACCAGCACGCTCACCGACCACCGTTGCGACCAGGCCAGTCCCGTTGCTCCATCCCTTCCTTTTCTCCCATGCTTCTCCCTCGTCTCACCTCTCTGTCTCTCTCACCCCGTTCAACCAGGAAGCACATGACACCATGGACGTCGTGCCCTCGAGCAGCAGCGCCTGAGCGCTGCTCCACCTCGCGCCGGCGCCTCGTCAGCTTCGGGCGCAACTCCGAGTTCCTCTAGGCCGGACTTCCCCCTCGCACCATCTCCTTCTTTCCCTTCTTCGTTTCCATCTCATCTCTCTCTCTCTGTCCAGGAGCTTGGCGCCAACGTCATGGATGGCCTCCCATAGCTCCAGCTCGATGCGCCACCGTGGACCGCGCGAGAGAGCCTTAGATCCGTCCTTTCCCATCGTCCATCGACGTCGGAGCCCCAGTTCGCCCACCGCGCCAAGTCCCTCCAGCTGTTCGGCCCCCTTCGCTGCATCGAGTAGCAGCAGTTCGGACAGAGGAGGAGGACGCCTCTGCCTCGACCACTCGCATCGCCCTCTGCCATCAAGCATTGCCCCCGTCCGGATCCGTCGGGCCCCGCCGTCCCCGACCTCCCTCGTGGTCCACCTCGCCTCATCGTCCCCGTCGTCTAGTCCAGCCGCAGACGTCGCCCCCTGCATCCTCTGCTTTGAGCAGGAGGATGATCGCACGACCGCGCGTCGCCTATGCCGTTGACCTGTCACCCTGCTAGGTGGGCCACCTCCTTGCTCGCAGCTCGCGCCACGCCCAGCGCCTGCGTCCAGCTGGCCAGATTCGGCCCGATGTGAGCATCTCGTCTAACCCTCGCCCGACGTGCATATTTTCTATGTCGCGCTCACCTCTGTTCAGGCCCAGTTCCAGCAGTTTCGGCCCATAGACGGTTTTTTTCATTCTGCGAATTTATCAATTAACCTGGTCATTGCATATTTACAAGAAATGCCATCATATTGATATGCTCACAACTAAATAACCGTGCATCGGTTTAAGATGATTTAAACATGTAAAATGCTTAGAATTTTGTTTAGTTTCATAATATGCAACTTTCATTTAAATGATGTTTGCATATAATTTGCATAATGACATGCTAAAATGGTTTATTTCATAACTAAATAACCATAGCTCTAAATTAAATAAACTTTATATGTAAATGGGGTGGAATAATGCATAGTTTAACATGGTAGCATTACTTTGCATGTTTAACAACTCTAAAATATGGTTTAGGGCAGAACAGTACCAAATCCAAAATATGCACATGGGGATTTTCTGGAATTGTTGTTTGTCATTCCGACCTCATTTAAACTTGCCTAAATAGTTAGTTTACTTATGTTTCATCTCTTGCCATGTTAACCAACATTTAATCTTGTCTTGTTCATAAACAAGAGTGAACTAAATAATTGAACGTGGCGCTTCGTCAATATGCAACTCGTTGCATATTGAGCTCCACTTAATTTGTAGTGTTGTTTGTTGCACTTTACCATGCCATGAATCATTAAACTGGACATGCATCATACTTGGTTGCGCATTGCTATGTCTTGAGCTTGCGTTGGTTTTCCTCGAAGAGGAAGGGATGATGTAGTAGAGTAACTTAAGTATTTCCCTCAGTTTTGAGAACCAAGGTATCAATCCAGTAGGAGGCCACGCTCAAGTTCCTCGTACCTACACAAAGCGATAGCTACTCGTAACCAACGCGATTACGGGTTGTCAATCCCTTCACGGTCACTTACGAGGGTGAGATCTGATAGATATAATATTTTTTGGTATTTTTGGTATAAAGATGCAAAGTAAAAAGTAAAAGCAAAGTAAAAAGCAAAGCAAGATTAAAGTGATGGAGATTGATATGATGAGAATAGATCTGGGGGCCATAGGTTTCACTAGTGGCTTCTCTCAAGAGCATAAGTATTCTACGGTGGGTGAACAAATTACTGTTGAGCAATTGATAGAATTGAGCATAGTTATGAGAATATCTAGGCATGATCATGTATATAGGCATCACATCCGTGACAAGTAGATCGAAACGATTCTGCATCTACTACTATTACTCCACTCATCGACCGCTATCCAGCATGCATCTAGAGTATTAAGTTAAAAACAGAGTAACGCCTTAAGCAAGATGACATGATGTAGAGAGATAAATTCATGCAATATGAAATAAACCCCATCTTGTTATCCTTGATGGCAACGATGCAATACGTGCCTTGCTGCCCCTTCTGTCACTGGGTAAGGACACCGCAAGATCGAACCCAAAGCTAAGCACTTCTCCCATGGCAAGAACTACCAATCTAGTTGGCCAAACCAAACGGATAATTCGAAGAGACTTGCAAAGATAACCAATCATACATAAAAGAATTCAGAGAAGATTCAAATATTATTCATAGATAGACTTGATCATAAACCCACAATTCATCGGTCTCAACAAACACACCACAAAAAGAAGATTACATCGAATAGATCTCCACAAGAGAGGGGGAGAACTTTGTATTGAGATTCAAAGAGAGAGAAGAAGCCATCTAGCTACTAACTATGGACCCGAAGATCTGAGGTAAACTACTCACACTTCATTGAAGAGGCTATGATGATGTAGAAGCCCTCCGTGATGACGGCCCTCTTCCGGCGGAGCTCCGGAACAGGCCCCAAGATGGGATCTCGTGGATACAGAAAGTTGCGGCGGTGGAATTAGGTTTTTGGCTCCCGTTCTGATCGTTTGGGGGTACGTGTGTATATATAGGAGGAAGAAGTACGCCGGAGGAGCAACGAGGGGCCCACGAGGCTGGGGGGCGCCCCCACCACCGTGACCGCCTCTTTTGTTCCTTGGAGCAGGGTCCAAGTCTCCTGGATCACGTTCGGTGAGAAAATCACGTTCCCGAAGATTTTATTCTGTTTGGACTCCGTTTGATATTCCGTTTCTTTGAAACACTGAAATAGGCAAAAAACAACAATTCTGGGCTGGGCCTCCGGTTAATAGGTTAGTCCCAAAAATAATATAAAAGTGGAAAATAAAGCCCAATATAGTCCAAAACAGTAGATAATATAGCATGGAGCAATCAAAAATTATAGATATGTTGGAGACGTATCAGGCATCCCCAAGCTTAATTCCTGCTCGTCCTCGAGTAGGTAAATGATAAAAAGAGAATTTTTGAAGCAGAGTGCTACTTGGCATAATTTCAATGCAAATCTTCTTAATTGTGGTATGAATATTTAGATTAGAAAGATTTAAGACAAAAGTTTATATTGACATAAAAAGTAATAATACTTCAAGCATACTAACAAAGCAATTATGTCTTCTCAAAATAACATGGCCAAAGAAAGTTATCCCTACAAAATCATATAGTCTGGCTATGCTCCATCTTCACCACACAAAGTATTTAAATCATGCACAACCCCGATGACAAGCCAAGCAATTGTTTCATACTCTAACTTTTTCAATCTTCACGCAATACATGAGCGTGAGCCATGGATATAGCACTATAGGTGGAATAGAATGGTGGTTGTGGAGAAGACAAGAAGGAGGGGAAGATAGTCTCACATCAACTAGGCGTATCAACGGGCTATGGAGATGCCCATCAATAGATATCAATGTGAGTGAGTAGGGTTTGCCATGCAACGGATGCACTAGAGCTATAAGTATATGAAAGCTCAAAAAGAAACTAAGTGGGTGTGCATCCAACTTGCTTGCTCATGAAGACCTAGGGCAATTTGAGGAAGCCCATCATTGGAATGTACAAGCCAAGTTCTATAATGAAAAATTCCCACTAGTATATGAAAGTGATAACATGAGAGACTCTCTACTATGAAGATCATGGTGCTACTTTGAAGCACAAGTGTGGTAAAAGGATAGTAACATTTGTTGGGGAACGTAGTAATTTCAAAAAATTTCCTATGCACACGCAAGATCATGGTGATGCATAGCAACAAGAGGGGAGAGTGTTGTCTACGTACCCTCGTAGACCGAAGCGGAAGCGTTGATGCAATGTAGAGGAAGTAGTCGTACCTCTTCCCGATCCGACCGATCCAAGCACCGTTACTCCGGCACCTCCGAGTTCTTAGCACACGTACAGCTCGATGACGCTCCCCGGGCTCCGATCCAGCAAAGCTTCGGGGATGAGTTCCGTCAGCACGACGGCGTGCTGACGATCTTGATGTTCTACCGTCGCAGGGCTTCGCCTAAGCGCTGCTACAATATGACCGAGGTGGAATATGGTGGAAGGGGGCACCGCACACGGCTAAGAAACGATCACGATGATCAACTTGTGTGTCCTAGGGTGCTCCCTACCTCCGTATATAAAGGATCCAAGGGGGGGGGGGTGCGGCCGGCCCTAGAGGAGGCGCGCAGGAGGAGTCCTACTCCTACCGGGAGTAGGACTCCCCTCCCTTTCCTTGTCCAAGTAGGAGAGGTGGGAGAAGAGAAGGAAAAAGGGGGGCGCCGCCCCTCCCTCCTTGTCCAATTCGGACTAGGGGGAGATGGGGCGTGCGGCCTGCCCTGGTAGCCCCTTCCTCTTCTCCACTTTAGGCCCATGAGGCCCATTAACCCCCCGGGGGGTTCCGGTAACCCCCCGGTGCTCCGGTTTTATCCGAAACTTCCCCGGAACGCTTCCGGTGTCCGAATATAGTCATCCAATATATCAATCTTTATGTCTCGACCATTTCGAGACTCCTCGTCATGTCCGTGATCACATCCGGGACTCCGAACTAACTTCGGTACATCAAAATGCATAAACTCATAATAACTGTCATCGTAACGTTAAGCGTGCGAACCCTACAGTTCGAGAACAATGCATACATGACTGAGACAAATCTCCGGTCAATAACCAATAGCGGGACCTGGATGCCCATATTGGCTCCTACATATTCTACAAAGATCTTTATCGGTCAGACCGCATAACAACATACGTTGTTCCCTTTGTCATCGGTATGTTACTTGCCCGAGATTCGATCGTCGGTATCCAATACCTAGTTCAATCTCGTTACCGGCAAGTCTCTTTACTCGTTCCGTAATACATCATCTCGCAACTAACTCATTAGTTGTAATGCTTGCAAGGCTTATGTGATGTGCATTACCGAGAGGGCCCAGAGATACCTCTTCGATAATCGGAGCGACAAATCCTAATCTCGAAATACGCCAACCCAACATCTATCTTTGGAGACACCTGTAGAGCACCTTTATAATCACCCATTTACGTTGTGACGTTTGGTAGCACACAAAGTGTTCCTCCGCTAAATGGGAGTTGCATAATCTCATAGTCATGGGAACATGTATAAGTCATGAAGAAAGCAATAGCAACATACTAAACGATCGGGTGCTAAGCTAATGGAATGGGTCATGTCAATCAGATCATTCACCTAATGATGTGATCCCATTAATCAAATAACAACTCTTTGTCTATGGTTAGGAAACATAACCATCTTTGATTAACGAGCTAGTCAAGTAGAGGCATACTAGTGACACTCTGTTTGTCTATGTATTCACACATGTATTATGTTTCCGGTTAATACAATTATAGCATGAATAATAAACATTTATCATGAAATAAGGAAATAAATAATAACTTTATTATTGCCTCTAGGGCATATTTCCTTCAGTCTCCCACTTGCACTAGAGTCAATAATCTAGATCACATCACCATGTGATTAACAACGATAGTTCACATCATCATGTGATTAACACCCATAGTTCACATCGCCATGTGACCAATACCCAAAGGGTTTACTAGATTCGGTAATCTAGTTCACATCGCTATGTGATTAACACCCAAAGAGTACTAAGGTGTGATCATGTTTTGCTTGTGAGAGAATCTTAGTCAACGGGTCTGCCACATTCAGATCCGCATGTATTTTGCAAATTCTATGTCACCAATGCTCTGCATGGAGCTACTCTAGCTAATTGCTCCCACTTTCAATATGTATCTAGACCGAGACTTAGAGTCATATAGATTAGTGTCAAAACTTGCATCGGTGTAACCCTTTACGACGAACCTTTTTTCACTTCCATAATCGAGAAACATATCCTTATTCCACTAAGGATAATTTTGACCGCTGTCCAGTGATCTACTCCTAGATCACTATTGTACTCCCTTGCCAAACTCAGTGGTAGGGTATATAATAGATCTGGTACACAGCATGGCATACTTTATAGAACCTATGACCAAGGCATAGGGAATGACATTCATTCTCTTTCTATCTTTTGCCGTGGTCGGGCTTTGAGTCTTACTCAATTTCACACCTTGTAACATAGGCAAGAAACTCTTTCTTTGACTGTTCCATTTTGAACTACTTCAAAATCTTGTCAAGGTATGTATTTATTGAAAAAACTTATCAAGCGTCTTGATCTATCTCTATAGATCTTGATGCTCAATATGTAAGCAGCTTCACCGAAGTCTTTCTTTGAAAAACTCCTTTCAAACACTCCTTTATGCTTTACAGAATAATTCTACATTATTTCCGATCAACAATATGTCATTCACATATACTTATCAGAAATGTTGTAGTGCTCCCACTCACTTTCTTGTAAATACAGGCTTCACCGCAAGTCTGTATAAAACTATATGCTTTGATCAACTTATCAAAGCGTGTATTCCAACTTCGAGATGCTTGCACCAGTCCATTGATGAATCGCTGGAGCTTGCATATTTTTTAGCACCTTTAGGATTGACAAAACCTACTGGTTGCATCATATACAACTCTTCTTTAAGAAATCCATTAAGGAATGTAGTTTTGTTTATCCATTTGCCAGATTTCATAAAATGCGGCAATTGCTAACATGATTCGGACAGACTTAAGCATAGATACGAGTGAGAAACTCTCATCGTAGTCAATACTTTGAACTTGTCAAAAACCTTTTGCGACCAAATAACACTTATTTAGGTTCAACACTAATCCCGAATTTATAGGGAGTGTGCGATGATGATCATATCAATCTTGGAACCACTTCCAACACACATCGTCACTTCACCCTTAACTAGTCTCTGTTTATTCTGCAACTCCCATTTTGAGTTACTAATCTTAGCAACTGAACTAGTATCAAATACTGAGGGGTTGCTATAAACACTAGTAAAGTACACATCAATAACATGTATATCAAATATACTTATGTTCACCTTGCCATCCTTCTTATCTGCCAATCACTTGGGGTAGTTCCGCTTTCAGTGACCAGTCCCTTTGAAGTAGAAGCACTCAGTCTCCGGCTTAGGTCCAGACTTGGGTTTCTTCTCTTGAGCAGCAACTTGCTTGCTGTTCTTCTTGAAGTTCCCCTTCTTCCCTCTGCCCTTTTCTTGAAACTAGTGGTCTTGTCTACCATCAACACTTGATGTTTTTCTTGATTTCTACCTTCATCGATTTCATCATCATGAAAAGCTCGGGAGTCGTTTTCGTCATCCCTTGCATACTATAGTTCATCACAAAGTTCTACTAACTTGGTCATGGTGACTAGAGAATTCTGTCAATCACTATCTTATCTGGAAGATTAACTCCCACTTGATTCAAGCGATTGTAGTACCCAGACAATCTGAGCACATGCTCACTAGTTGAGCGATTCTCCTCCATCTTTTAGCTATAGAACTTGTTGGAGACTTCATATCTCTCAACTCGGGTATTTGCTTGAAATATTAACTTCAACTCCTGGAACATCTCATATGGTCCATGACGTTCAAAACGTCTTTGAAGTCCCGATTCTAAGCCGTTAAGCATGGTGCACTAAACTATCAAGTAGTCATCATATTGAGCTAGCCAAACATTCATAACGTCTGCATCTGCTCCTGCAATAGGTCTGTCACCTAGCGGTGCATCAAGGACACCATTTTTCTGTGCAGCAATGAGGATAAACCTCATATCACAGATCCAATCCGCATCATTGCTACTAACATCTTTCAACATAGTTTTTCTCTAGGAACATATCAAAATAAACACAGGGAAGCAACAACGCGAGCTATTGATCTACAACATGATTTGCAAAATACTACTAGGACTAAGTTCATGATAAATTCAAGTTCAATTAATCATATTACTTAAGAAACTCCCACTTAGATAGACATCCCTCTAATCCTCTAAGTGATCACGTGATCCAAATCAACTAAACCATGTCCGATCATCACGTGAGATGGAGTAGTTTCATTGGTGAACATCACTATGTTGATCATATCTACTATATGATTCACGCTCGACCTTTCGGTCTCCGTGTTCCGAGGCCATATCTGTATATGCTTGGCTCGTCAAGTATAACCTGAGTATTCCGCGTGTGCAACTGTTTTGCACCCGTTGTATTTGAACGTAGAGCCTATCACACCTGATCATCACGTGGTGTCTCAGCACGAAGAACTTTCGCAATGGTGCATACTCAGGGAGAACACTTCTTGATAATTTAGTGAGAGATCATCTTATAATGCTACCGTCAATCAAAGCAAGATAAGATGCATAAAAGATAAACATCACATGCAATCAATATAAGTGATATGATATGGCCATCATCATCTTGTGCCTGTGATCTCCATCTCCGAAGCACCGTCATGATCACCATCATCACCGGCGCGACACCTTGATCTCCATCGTAGCATCATTGTCGTCTCGCCAATCTTATGCTTCCACGACTATCGCTACCGCTTAGTGATAAAGTAAAGCATTACAGCGCGATTGCATTGCATACAATAAAGCGACAACCATATGGCTCCTGCCAGTTGCCGATAACTCGGTTACAAAACATGATCATCTCATACAATAAAATTTAGCATCATGTCTTGACCATATCACATCACAACATGCCCTACAAAAACAAGTTAGACGTCCTCTACTTTGTTTGTTGCAAGTTTTACGTGGCTGCTATGGGCTTAAGCAAGAACCAATCTTACCTACGCATCAAAACCACAACGATAGTTTGTCAAGTTGATGCCGTTTTAACCTTCGCAAGGACCGGGCGTAGCCACACTCGGTTCAACTAAAGTTGGAGAAACTGTCACCCGCAAGCCACCTATGTGCAAAGCACGTCGGGAGAACCGGTCTCGCGTAAGCGTACGCGTAATGTCGGTCCGGGCCGCTTCGTCCAACAATACCGCCGAACCAAAGTATGACATGTTGGTAGGCAGTATGACTTATATCGCCCACAACTCACTTGTATTCTACTCGTGCACATAACATCAAACCATAAAACCTAGGCTCCGATGCCACTGTTGGGGAACGTAGTAATTTCAAAAAAATTCCTATGCACACGCAAGATCATGGTGATGCATAGCAACGAGAGGGGAGAGTGTTGTCTACGTACCCTCGTATACCGAAGCGGAAGCGTTGATGCAACGTAGAGGAAGTAGTCGTATGTCTTCCCGATCCGACCGATCCAAGCACCGTTACTCCGGCACCTCCGAGTTCTTAGCACATGTACAGCTCGATGACGCTCCCCGGGCTCCGATCCAGCAAAGCTTCGGGGATGAGTTTCGTCAGCATGACGGCGTGGTGATGATCTTGATGTTCTACCGTCGCAGGGCTTCGCCTAAGCGCTGCTACAATATGACCAAGGTGGAATATGGTGGAAGGGGGCACCGCACACGGCTAAGGAACGATCACGGTGATCAACTTGTGTGTCCTAGGGTGCTCCCTGCCTCCGTATATAAAGGATCCAAGGGGGGGGGGGGTGCGGCCGGCCCTAGAGGAGGCGCGCAGGAGGAGTCCTACTCCTACCGGGAGTAGGACTCCCCTCCCTTTCCTTGTCCAAGTAGGAGAGGTGGGAGAAGAGAAGGAAAAAGGGGGGCGCCGCCCCTCCCTCCTTGTCCAATTCGGACTAGGGGGAGAGGGGGCGCGCGGCCTGCCCTGGTAGCCCCTTCCTCTTCTCCACTTTAGGCCCATGAGGCCCATTAACCCCCCGGGGGGTTCCGGTAACCCCCCGGTCCTCCGGTTTTATCCGAAACTTTCCCGGAACGCTTCCGGTGTCCGAATATAGTCATCCAATATATCAATCTTTATGTCTCGACCATTTCGAGACTCCTCGTCATGTCTGTGATCACATCCGGGACTCCGAACTAACTTCGGTACATCAAAATGCATAAACTCATAATAACTGTCATCGTAACGTTAAGCGTGCGGACCCTACGGTTCGAGAACAATGCAGACATGACTGAGACAAATCTCCGGTCAATAACCAATAGCGGGACCTGGATGCCCATATTGGCTCCTACATATTCTATGAAGATCTTTATCGGTCAGACCGCATAACAACATACGTTGTTCCGTTTGTCATTGGTACGTTACTTGCCCGAGATTCGATCGTCGGTATCCAATACCTAGTTCAATCTCGTTACCAGCAAGTCTATTTACTCGTTCCGTAATACATCATCTCGCAACTAACTCATTAGTTGTAATGCTTGGAAGGCTTATGTGATGTGCATTACCGAGAGGGCCTAGAGATACCTCTCCGATAATCGTAGCGACAAATCCTAATCTCGAAATACGCCAACCCAACATCTATCTTTGGAGACACCTGTAGAGCACCTTTATAATCACCCATTTACGTTGTGACGTTTGGTAGCACACAAAGTGTTCCTCCGGTAAACAGGAGTTGCATAATCTCATAGTCATAGGAGCATGTATAAGTCATGAAGAAAGCAATAGCAACATACTAAACGATCGGGTGCTAAGCTAATGGAATGGGTCATGTCAATCAGATCATTCACCTAATGATGTGATCCCGTTAATCAAATAACAACTCTTTGTCTATGGTTAGGAAACATAACCATCTTTGATTAACGAGCTAGTCAAGTAGAGGCATACTAGTGACACTCTGTTTGTCTATGTATTCACACATGTATTATGTTTCCGGTTAATACAATTATAGCATGAATAATAAACATTTATCATGAAATAAGGAAATAAATAATAACTTTATTATTGCCTCTAGGGCATATTTCCTTCAACATTGTCCCTTCTCTCTTTTTCTCTCATCATTTTTTTATATTTTTTTGTTTGGGCCTTTTCTCTCTTTTTTATGGCCTCTTTTTATTTGGGCTTCTTTGGCCTCTTCTTTTTTTTCGTCCGGAGTCTCATCCCGACTTATGGGGGAATCATAGTCTCCATCATTCTTTTCTCACTGGGACAATGCTCTAATAATAATGATCATCACACTTTTATTTTTCTTACAACTCAATACTTAGAACAAAATATGACTCTATATGAATGCATCCGGCGGTGTACCGGGATATGCAATATGACAATGATGGAGTGTGTCATGGGCTAAGTTCGGGACTAAATTTCTTTTTAGTGCTACTTGTCACCCCAAACTGATGGACAAACTGAAGTAGTCAATAGAACATTGTCTACTATGCTTAGGGCTGTTTTGAAGAATAATAAGAAAATGTGGGAAGAATGCTTGCCTCATATTGAATTTGCTTATAATCGTTCATTGCATTCTACTACTAAGATGTGCCCTTTTGAAATTGTGTATGGTTTCCTACCTCGAGCACCTATTGATTTGTTGCCTCTTCCATCTTCGGAGAAGGTTAATTTTGATGCTAAAGAACATGCTGAATTGATTTTTAAAATGCATGAGTTAACTAAGGAAAACATTGAGCGTATGAATGCTAAATATAAACTTGCTAGAGATAAGGGTAGAAAACATGTTGTGTTTGCACCTGGAGATCTTGTTTGGTTACATTTGCGTAAGGACAGATTTCCTAATTTGCGCAAACCAAAGCTAATGCCACGTGCAGATGGTCATTTTAAGGTGTTAGAGAAAATAAATGATAATGCATATGAACTTGAGCCGCCTGTAGATTTTGGGGTTAGTCCCACTTTTAACATTGCAGATTTGAAGCCTTATTTGGGTGAGGAAGATGAGCTTCCGTCAAGGACGACTTCATTTGAAGAAGGGGAGGATGATGAGGACATCAATACCATTGTTACACCCATAGCCCCTGCTGCTATACATACTGGACCAATTACTAAAGCTCGCGCATGCGAATTAAATTATCAGGTACTTTCATTTCTTGGTAATGATTCTAATGTTCATGAGAATATGATGCTGCCTAAATTGGATACATTTGTTTTGCTTACAAATGAAGGGCCTGGCATGGATAAGAGGGATGAACGCTGGAGCAAGACCAAGCATGGAGATGATGGCATGCGCAAGGGGATCAAGAACGGAGTTACAAGTGATGATTTCAGGAATTTGGAGCCACCATAAGGAGTGCATGAAGCCTGGGATGAAATATACAAGATGCCACTTCATAAATTTCGTCCAGAGGCTATTCTAGGTGCTACGTCACCTTATTATTGGGCCAGGCCCATGTATTTTCGAAATATTAAGTATAGGTTGTTTTTAGAGTCTGTATGTGTGTGGAAACCAGAGTTACGGTTGGTTTCAGACCCCTTCTCCAACGGCCACGAAATTCCCCCCTCTTCCTCCATATATACAACCCTCAGGGCATTGTTTGGACTTTAAGTTTTTTTTAGATTAAAGTTCGCCATAGCTGCAACTTCACGTACTTCATTTGTGTTCAACAACCAGACAAAGGCGTCACAGAACCCCACCTTGATCAATAAAAGTTTCCTCTTATATTCGCAATATGTAGATTGCAATATTAGTTTCTTGCTTGTTCTTTGTTTGCTCGCAGGAAAATAGACCCTCGTGGTCAGGTTGATCGTGCTCCGGCGTGGTCAATAACCCTGGGAAGTTGGTTTAGCGATTGCTAATGCGCGACATCTCACACGTTCGTAGTTGGACCATGAAGGTCGACTCCCACCGAAAACGATAGCCACCATCTCATCGAAACATCGGAACACCTTCGCCTCTATCATCTTCCAAGAGGGGGCCGCACTTCTCCGTCTTCACCACAATATCGTCCACATAGACATGGGTGTTTCACCCAAGCTACTTGAGGAGGCACTTCTGCATGCAACGCTGGAACGTGGCGCCGGCATTTCTCAAGCCGAATGTCATGGTCAGGTAGCAGAAGGCTCCAAATGGTGTGATGAAGGCGGTCTTCTGGCGGTCTGCCGGGTTCAACGTGATCTGATAATATCCTGAGTAGGCATCCAGGAAACTCAACAACTTGTATCCAGCTATGGAGTCTATTACTTGATCAATCTGGGGTAAAGCAAATGGATCTTTTGGGCAAGCTTTGTTGAGACTGGTGTAATCAATGCACATGCGCCACTTGTTGTTCTTCTTCAGTACAAGGACTGGGTTGGCAAGCCACTGTGGGGAAAACACTTCCATGATGAAGCCAGCTGCTAGAAGTCGGGCTATGTCCTCACCAACAATTCTTCTCTTTTCCTCCGACTGTTGGTGAAGGGGCTGTTTGACTAGTTTGGCATCTGCTCTGACATGTAGCTTGTGCTCGGTGAAATCCGTCGGAACACCCAGCATGTCCTTGGGAGACCATGCGAAGATGTCCCGATTCTCATGGAGGAAATTGACGAGCTCGCTTTCCTATTTGCTATCAAGGTTGGCACCTATGACAAAAATCTTCCGGGTGCGCAGGGTCCAAAGGGATCTTCTTTGTTTCTTTGGTCGGCTCGAAGGAGCCCTAGGTCTCTGACTCTTTGGGATCTGTGGACATGTCCGACTGCTTGCTGGTCATGGCCACCACCCGGTCCAGAAGCTTCTTCTCAGCAGCAATCATAAGGGACTCGGCCAGCCGGCTGCTGGCCGCGGCACAATCAGCCGACTTTTCATAGTCTCCAGATATCGTGATAATGCCCTTGGTTCCTGGCATCTTCATCTTGAGGTAAGCATAGTGTGGCACCACCATGAACTTGGCCAGAGCAGTCCGGCCTAGGAGTACATGGTAAGGGCTCTCGAGGTCCACCACCTCAAACCAAATTGCTTCACGGCGGAAGTGATCCTTGTCTCCGAAGATGGCATCTATCTTGACCTTGCCGATCGGTGAGCAAGACAGGCCGGGCACAATACCATGGAAAATAGTCCGGCTGGGATGGAACTGCCTCTATTTAATGCATAACTTTTCCATGGTATCGTGGTATAGAATGTTGATGCTGCTGCCGCCCTCTATCAGAATTCGGGAGAAACGAGCAACTCGCCTCTCCGTTGCAAGGGTGGCATCCAGTACCAGAGCATAAGACCCCGGAGAGGGCATCACCTCCGGGCGGTCAGCTCGGCTCCAGCTGATGGGCTTCTTAGACCAATACATGAATTCAGGAGCACTCGAAGCAACGACGTTCACCTCTCGGTGTTGCTGACACCGGCTGCGCCGATCGTCCGCCACACTTGTGAAGACAACATAGGCTCCATGCTCTTTAGGGTAGTCATCTTGAATAGCGCCGACTGCTGGACGGGCCGCCAGCTGCTGAGGAGGAGGCGGCGGCGAGCCAGCACGCGGAGGGGGCATCAGTCCTTTGCCCTTGGAGATTCGGGTGAGCCAATGGCACTTTCGGGTGGTGTGGTTGGACGGCTTCGCACTACTGTGGAACTTGCAGGGAGCATCAAGGGTCTGGTCATAGGAGAAGGCGGGTAGCCAAGCGGGCTTGCCGCCCTTTTGATGCTTGGGGAGTGGTTGTCCCTCAGGTTGCTGGTCTTCGACTGTTGCCACCTGCCGACTGGTGGAAGCCGGCTGTGGGGCTTTGCACTTGTTGTCGTTTGGCTGCTGGCGCCGACTACTGTCTCCAGCCGGTGTTCGAGGAGCCAGAGGGAGCACCTTCCCAGAAGCGTCCACTCGGAGCTCCGACTTCATGGAGGACTCGGCAGTGGTGTACTTGTCTGCTATGATCAGCAGTTCGTCAAGCGTGGACGGCTTGTCACAGAGGAGCCAGTGCTTGAGTAAGGTGCCCTCTCAGCACCCGGTGGTGAAGTACTCGATTTCTTGGACCTCATGCACCCCTTCACAGGAGTTGTGTAGTTCGGCCCACCGTGTCAGGTAGTCGCGAGTGGACTCGTCAGGGCCTTGAACGCAAAGCGAAAGCTGGCGGGGCTTGGGGGGCCGCTTGTAGGTGCTGGTGAAATTGCGGATAAACACTTCGGTGAAATCCACCCATCTGTTGATGCTGTAGGGCTTGAGGCTGTTAAGCCACATCCTGGCCGTGCCCTGGAGCATGAGCGGGACGTAGTTTCTAGCAACGCTCTTGCTGCCGTTCGCTATGCTGACGGCGGTGGAGTAGTCCACCAGCCAATCCTCCGGCTTCACGGAGCCGTTGTACTTGGGCGTGTCTCTTGGGTGTGAGAACCCTTTGGGGAAGGGCTCGTCATGAATGCAAGGGCCAAAACAAGGCGGACCCATTGCATCTTCTTCTTCTAGCGCCAAGGATCGAGCCAGGCGGTCGATGCGGTGGCGGGCGTCGTTCTCTCCGACTCCTTCTTGACAGCCCAGCCGGTCGCCGAGAGTCGTGTGATCAACAGGCGGCGGGGAAACTCGCCTCTTCCTTCGAGGAGGCGGAGGTGGCAGATGGTCGCCCCATCGTTCTACTACTCGTGGGCGGCCGTCTTGGTCGCGCTCGATGGTGATGCGAGTCCGGCTGCGGCTGGCAGCCGTCTCCTTGTCTCGTCTGTCACGGGCGCCGTCTGTCGGCGTCCAGGAGGTCGTGTCATGCTCTTGGCGAAGGGGCGGGTTCTCAACCCGCTGGTTAGGCTCTTCCATGCGACAGCCGGCTTCTTGCTGCACGGAAGCCGCGTGGATAAGCTGTTGTACGTGCTCCGTCATGTAGCGACGCTCGTCGCCCTCCAAGTGGTCCAGCTCGTCAGCCGCTGCCTGGGCGGCTCCTATGTTCTCCATAGGCGTGGCATAGACTGGGCGGTCTACTCCAAACATGCTGGCAACAGCGCCGCCTCGCTGCCGGACCGTGCCTACGCGGCCGGGCCCATCAGCAGTCGGCGTGCCGCCAACAGCGCGGTCAACCTCGCGCTGGAGGGCCTTAGAGAGGCGTCTCATGGTAGCTAGCTTCTTGGCGTTCTCCACGAGCGAGACGCGGCAAGCTTTCAGCGTCTCGGGATTTGCATATGCCGTAATGGGCGTGGACAGGTCCCGCATTGCCGCCTGCAATGGGTCCTGGCCGGCTCCTCTAGATGCCTCATTGTGGCTGATGACGAGCACCTCTGTGACGGTGCTGCCGTGCGAGGGAGCGGATCGTCGATGACCACCACGTTGCTGGGGAAGGAGTCGGAGGAAACCGTGTCGGTGTCGACAAGCATCGGATTGGTGGAGCCAACGGACTCCAGGTTAGTGGTGGGCTCGCTGGCGAGGTGAAGCTTGCCGAGAAGGTCGACGAAGCAGCTCTCGGGACTGGCTGCTCCCGCGTCGAGTGCGGGCTCGGTGGAGAGGCAAAGCTCGCCAACAAGATTGGCGAGGCTGGCCTGCTCTAATAATAATGATCATCACACTTTTATTTTTCTTACAACTCAATACTTAGAACAAAATATGACTCTATATGAATGCATCCGGCGGTGTACCGGGATATGAAATATGACAATGATGGAGTGTGTCATGATGAACTAGATGGTGGAAAGTTGCATGCTAATATATCTCGGAATGGCTATGGAAATGCCATAATAGGTAGGTATGGTGGCTGTTTTGAGGAAGGTATATGGTAGGCGTATGATACCGGCGAAAGGTGCGCGGTATTAGAGGGGCTAGCAAAGGTGGAAGGGTGAGAGTGCGTATAATCCATGGACTCAACATTAGTCATAAAGAACTCATATACTTATTGCAAAAATCTTGAAGTTATCAAAGCAAAGTATTACGCGCATGCTCCTAGGGGCATAGATTGGTAGGAAAAGACCATCGCTTGTCCCCGACCGCCACTCATAAGGAAGACAATCAATAAATAAATCATGCTCCGGCTTCATCACATAACGGTTCACCATACGTGCATGCTACGGGAATCACAAACTTTAACACAAGTATTCTTTAAATTCACAACTACTCAACTAGCATGACTTTAATATTATCACCTCCATATCTCAAAACAATTATCATGCTTCAATCTTTTCTTAGTATTCAACACACTCAAAAGAAAGTTTCACAAATCTTGAATACCAAGCATATTATTATTAAGCAAATTACCATGCTATTAAGAGACTCTCAAAATAATTTAAGTGAAGCATGAGAGATCAATAGTTTCTTTAAAACAAATCCACCACCGTGCTCTAAAAGATCTAAGTGAAGCACATAGAGCAAAATTATAATGCTCAAAAGATATAAGTGAAGCACATAGAGCAAAATTACTTAGCTCAAAGATATAAGTGAAGCACATAGAGCAAAACTACTTAGCTCAAAAAGATATAAGTGAAGCACATAGAGCAAAACTACTTAGCCCAAAAGATATAAGTGAAGCACATAGAGTATTCTATCAAATTTTAGTCCATGTATGGCTCTCTCAAAAGGTGTGTACAGCAAGGATGATTGTGGTATACTAAGACACAAAGACACAAATAATACAAGACGCTCCAAGCAAAACACATATCATGTTGGTGAATAAAAATATAGCTCCAAGTAAATTACCGATGGAAGTGGACGAAAGAGGGGATGCCTTCCGGGGCATCCCCAAGCTTTGACCTTTTGGTGTCCTTGGATTATCTTGGGGGTGCCATGGGCATCCCCAAGCTTAGGCTCTTGCCACTCCTTGTTCGATGATCCATCAAAAGAATTCACCCAAAACTTGAAAATTGGTATGTTGACTTTTTGCATAGACTCCCCGGCAACGGCACCAGAAATCCTTCTTGCTACGTCTTGAGCTTGCGTTGGTTTTCCCCGAAGAGGAAGGGATGATGCAACAGAGTAGCGTAAGTATTTCCCTCATTTTTGAGAACCAAGGTATCAATCCAGTAGGAGGCCACGCTGAAGTCCCTCGTACCTGCACAAAGCGATAGCTACTCGCAACCAACACGATTAGGGGTTGTCAATCCCTTCACGGTCACTTACGAGAGTGAGATCTGATAGATATAATATTTTTTGGTATTTTTGGTATAAAGATGCAAAGTAAAAAGTAAAAGCAAAGTAAAAAAAGCAAAGCAAGATTAAAGTGGTGGAGATTGATATGATGAGAATAGACCCGGGGGCCATAGGTTTCACTAGTGGCTTCTCTCAAGAGCATAAGTATTCTACGGTGGGTGAACAAATTACTGTTGAGCAATTGACAGAATTGAGCATAGTTATGAGAATATCTAGGCATGATCATGTATATAGGCATCACGTCCGTGACAAGTAGATCGAAACGATTCTGCATCTACTACTATTACTCCACTCATTGACCACTATCCAGCATGCATCTAGAGTATTAAGTTAAAAACAGAGTAACGCCTTAAGCAAGATGACATGATGTAGAGAGATAAATTCATGCAATATGAAATAAACCCCATCTTGTTATCCTCGATGGCAACGATGCAATACGTGCCTTGCTGCCCCTTCTGTCACTGGGTAAGGACACCGCAAGATCGAACCCAAAGCTAAGCACTTCTCCCATGGCAAGAACTACCAATCTAGTTGGCCAAACTAAACGGATAATTCGAAGAGACTTGCAAAGATAACCAATCATACATAAAATAATTCAGAGAAGATTCAAATATTATTCATAGATAGACTTGATCATAAACCCACAATTCATCGGTCTCAACAAACACACCGCAAAAAGAAGATTACATCGAATAGATCTCCACAAGAGAGGGGGAGAACTTTGTATTGAGATTCAAAGAGAGAGAAGAAGCCATCTAGCTACTATGGACCCGAAGGTCTGAGGTAAACTACTCACACTTCATCGGAGAGGCTATGATGATGTAGAAGTCCTCCGTGATGACGGCCCTCTTCTGGCGGAGCTTCGGAACAGGCCCCAAGATGGGATCTTGTGGATACACAAAGTTGCGGCGGTGGAATTAGGTTTTTGGCTCCCGTTCTGATCGTTTGGGGGTACGTGTGTATATATAGGAGGAAGAAGTACGCCGGAGGAGCAACGAGGGGCCCATGAGGTAGGGGGCGTGCCCTAGGGGTTGGGGGCGCCCCCCACCCTCGTGACCGCCTCTTTTGTTCCTTGGAGCAGGGTCCAAGTCTCCTGGATCACGTTCGGTGAGAAAATCACGTTCCCGAAGATTTTATTCTGTTTGGACTCCATTTGATATCCAGTTTCTTCGAAACACTGAAATAGGCAAAAAATATCAATTTTGGGTTGGGCCTCCGGTTAATAGGTTAGTCCCAAAAATAATATAAAAGTGGAAAATAAAGCCCAATATAGTCCAAAACAGTAGATAATATAGCACGGGGCAATCAAAAATTATAGATACGTTGGAGACGTATCACGCATGATGCCATGTTTATGTGTTGTGTGTTTATCATGTTGTTTGCTTCTTTCCGGTGTTGCTTCTTCTTGATAGTTCCGGTAACATTGATTGTGAGGATCCGTTCGACTACGTGGGTTCGTCTTCTTCATGGACTCGATCTTCTTCCTAGCGGGATTTCAGGCAAGATGACCATCACCTTGGATCTCACTACTATCTTTGCTATGCTAGTTGTCTCGATGCTATCGCTATGTCGCGCTACATACCACTTGTTTATCAAGCCTCTCAAATTGCCATGATAGCCTCTAACCTTTTCCACCATCCTAGCAAACCGTTATTTGGCTATGTTACCGCTTTGCTCAGCCCCTCTTATAGCATTGCTAGTTGCAGGTGTAGTTGCATGTTGTTCCATGTTGAGACATGGATATCATGGATATGTTGGGATATCACAATATCTCTTTTATTTAATTAATGCACCTATATACTTGGCAAAGGGTGGAAGGCTTGGTCTTTTGCTTGGTGATTTTGTTCCACTCTTGCCGCCGTAGTTTCCGTCATACCGGTGTTATGTTCCTTGATTTTGCGTCCCTAACATGGTGAGGGTTTATGGGCCCCTCTTGACAGTTCGCTTTGAATAAAACTCTTCCAGCAAGGCCCAACATTGGTTTTACCATTTGCCTAATAACAATAAAAACTGCATAGGGACCGGCTAGCACCCGAGGATTCTTAATCAACCCCGGGCCAGTGCTCCTCATGAGTGCTGGTCCAAACTAGAGCACTATGCGGGGCCGCCCTAGGGCAACCTGGGTTATTTTGGCACCTGTACGCGTAGCTCATCTATCGTGGCCTGAGACGAGATACGCGTGACTACTATCAGGGTGTCGGCACATCAGGAGGTCTTCCTGGACTTGTTTTACCATTGTCGAAATGTCTTGTGCACCGGGATTCCGAGTCTAGTCGGAGGGTCCCGCGATGGAGGATTGTCTCTGCGGATCGTGAGCTTGTCATGGGCTAAGTTGGGACACCCCTGCGGGGTTTAAACTTTCGAGAGTCGTGCCCGCAATTATGTGGCAGATGGGAATTTTTAATTTCCAGTTGTAGTGGACTTGAACTAAACTCGTTTAAAAATACACCAACCGTGTGCGTAACCGTGATCTTCTCTTTTCTAGTGAGTTCGAGAAGAGAACACTGTGGGGTTATGTTTGAACGTAAGTAGTCCAGGATCACGTCTTGATCATTACTTGATTGCGACCGTTTGCGTAGTTTCTCATCTTACTCTAGGACTCGTAAGTTAGCCACCATACAATGCTTAGTCGCTTGCTGCAACCTCACCACTTATCCATTTCATACCCTTTAAGCTTTGCTAGTCTTGATACGCTTGGTAATGGGATTGCTGAGTCCTCGTGGCTCACAGATTACTACAACAACAGTTGCAGCTGCAGGTAATGTGATGGTCTGACGTGAGTGTGATGCTTGCTTGTTTGGAGTTCTCCTTCTTCGATCAAGGGATAGGTTGCGGGTCGGGGAGCCTGGGATTAGCAAGGTGGACGTTGTTCTTTTTTTTGTTTAGTTTCATCCGTAGTCGGATCCTGCTCTTCTGTATGATGATTTCTATGTATTGATGAACTGTTGTCTGTATGTTGTAAGTTGTGGCGAGTGTAAGCCTTTATCTCGTATTCTCATCTATTCAGTACATGGTATGTTGTAATGATATCCACCTTGCTATGCGCTCGAAATGCGGTTGTGCCCCAATCATGAATTCATCACGTGATTGGGATAGAATCGCATCTTGGGCACTTAACTTGGCGCGGGAACGCCACCATCCACGCCGGTCTTCGTCACGCTGTCAGGTTCTTCGCCTACTTCGAGCACCGCCGCCGCACTCCTAACCTCGTCGACGCTGCCGCTGTCAGGCCGTCGCCGCCGCTCTTCTTCGGTTGTCGCCGCTGCTACCCCGTAGCTGATACATCTCCAACGTATCTATAATTTTTTATTGTTCCATGCTATTATATTATCAACCTTGGATGTTTTATATGCATTTATATGCTATTTTATATGATTTTTGGGACTAACTATTAACCTAGAGCCCAGTGCCAGTTTTTGTTTTTTTTTCATGTTTTTGAGTTTTACAGAAAAGTAATACCAAACGGAGTCCAATTGACGTGCCAATTTTTGACGATTTTTTATGGACCAACAGAAGACCCCGGAGTAAAAGAGTTGGGCCAGAAGAGTCCCGGGTCGTCCATGAGGGTGGGGGGCGCGCCCACCCCCCGGGCGCGTGGGCCTACCTCGTGGACGACTCGGGCACCTTCTTGACGTGAGACCTACGCCAAAAATTCCTATAAATACAGAAACCTCCAGAAAATAACCTAGATCGGGAGTTTCGCCGCCAGAAGCCTCCGTAGCCACCGAAAACAAATCTAGACCCGTTCCGGCACCCTGCCGGAGGGGGAATCCCTCACTGGTGGCCATCTCCATCATCCAGGTGCTCTCCATGACAAGGAGGGAGTAGTTCTCCCTTGGGGCTGAGGGTATGTACCAGTAGTTATGTATCGCGAGCTTGGTATTATAGTTGGATCTTATGATGTTTCTCCCCCTCTACTCTCTTGTGATGAACTGAGTTTTCCCTTTGAAGTTACCTTATCGGATTGAGTCTTTAAGGATTTGAGAACACTTGATGCATGTCTTGCATGTGCTTATCTGTGGTGACAATGGGATATCATGTGATCCACTTGATGTATGTTTTGGTGATCAACTTGCAAGTTCCGTGACCTCGTGAACTTATGCATAGGGGTTGGCACACGTTTTCGTCTTGACTCTCCTATAGAAACTTTGGGGCACTCTTTGAAGTTCTTTGTGTTGGTTGAATAGATGAATCTGAGATTGCGTGATGCATATCGTATAATCATACCCACGGATACTTGAGGTGACATTGGAGTATCTAGGTGACATTAGGGTTTTGGTTGATTTGTGTCTTAAGGTGTTATTCTAGTACGAACTCTATGATAGATTGAACGGAAAGAATAGCTTCATGTTATTTTACTACGGACTCTTGAATAGATCGACCAGAAATGATAACTTTGAGGTGGTTTCGTACCCTACCATAATCTCTTCGTTTGTTCTCCGCTATTAGTGACTTTGGAGTGACTCTTTGTTGCATGTTGAGGGATAGTTATATGATCCAGTTATGTTATTATTGTTGAGAGAACTTGCACTAGTGAAAGTATGAACCCTAGGCCTTGTTTCAACGCATTGCAACACCGTTTCCGCTCACTTTTATCATTAGTTACCTTGCTGTTTTTATATTTTCAGATTACAAAAACCTTTATCTACCATGCATATTGCACTTGTATCACCATGTCTTCGCCGAACTAGTGCACCTATACAATTTACCATTGTATTGGGTGTGTTGGGGACACAAGAGACCCTTTGTTATTTGGTCGCAGGGTTGTTTGAGAGAGACCATCTTCATCCTACGCCTCCCACGGATTGATAAACCTTAGGTCATACACTTGAGGGAAATTTGCTACCGTCCTACAAACCTCTGCACTTGGAGGCCCAACAACGTCTACAAGAAGAAGGCTGTGTAGTAGACATCAAGCTCTTTTCTAGTGCCATTGCTGGGGAGGTTAGCGCTTGAAGGTATATCTTTAGATCTTGCAATCAAATCTTTTTGTTTCTTGTTTTATCAGTAGTTTAGTCTATAAAAGAAAACTACGAAAAAATGGAATTGAGGGTACCTCATATGCTTCATCTTTTTAATATCTTTCATGAAAATAAGGATTCCGATAATTGTGCCAAAGTGTTAGAAGAAGAATGCATTAGAATGTTTGGCACTAAATCTTTGAATGATGAGCATGATTGCAATGTTATTAGTATGAACTCTTTGAATATGCATAGTACTAATGATGATTGCAATGTTACTAGGCATGATGAAAATATCTCTTATAAACATGTCAACTTTTGTGGAATACATAGAGCTTGCAAGAACACACCAAATAGGGAAGATAGATTTTGCAAGAGGCATAAGTATTTGTAAACTAAATGGTTGCAAGAAAGGCTAGATGATTGTGCTGAAAGATTCAATATTTATCGCCATCCTTGTGAACTTTGCAATGAACATGGTCATTTAAAGCTCCAATTCTATTAGTTTCATGATCAAATCGTGTCCAAAAATTGTGATAACTTGATTACCCTTGAGCATCATAAAGTGCTTAGTCTTCTTTTGGGGTATGAATAAATGAAACGTATAACTAAGGGTATTCCAAAATTTAATCTTGATAGATTTCTTGATTTTGATCTAGAAGAAATTTTTATGTATTGTGCGGTGAATTGCATTGAAAATCCTTATATTGCCAATTACATACAGACAAGAAAACAAATAGAAGATGAAGAGAATACTAATGAAAGGGAAGAGATTTACCAAAATCGTCCTATTATTTCTTATGATGAATCAGGTAACGAGGAGGAGCCTTCTATTCAACCTATCTCATTAATAACGAGCTCCAAAAGAGGATTAAACCCACACATGATGTGAAGAAGAAAAAGAAAAGACGGAGAAGCAAAGGTAATAAGGTAATCCTCCCAAATGATGTTGCTCCTATTACTCATTGTGATGATGATAATTGTTATATTATTGGTGCTATCCATACTATTAATGATGAGAGTGATTATGCTTATGATATGAAAAGGCCAAAGCTTGGGGATGCTATGTTTGATGAGAATGACATGTTTGAGAATGTATTTGCTGCAATTAATGTTTGTCCCAAGCTTGGGGATGCTATGATTAATGAAGATGATATTTTTAGTCTCCCAAGTTTTGATGAGCGAATTTACTATTACGATAGCACGCCTCCTATTTATGATGACCATATTGATGAAAGTGGGTTCGGAAGAGTGTCAACTTTAAGAAGTAATGATCCCACTAATTTGGAGGATGTTGAATCTTATTGTGATAATTATAGAAGTGGATTTGGAGAGGTCATGACTTTATTTAGTAATGATTCCACTATCTTGGAAGAGGTTTCAATTGATTATGATGAGAACAAAGTTGCTACTTATGATGATTATTGTGATGACACTTATGCTATAAAAAGTAGTGATGATTATATTTATAAAACATGTCATGATTATGATTACCCTTTTTCTGAACATTTACTCTTTTAATGTGGAAACAATTTATAGTATTTGAGTTTCTTATGATACTCCCACTATTCCGAATGAGAAGAATCTTGCTTATGTGGAGAGTAGTAAATTTTCTATGCTTGTAGATCATGAAAAGAATGCTTTATGTGATAGCTATATTGATAAATTTGCTTATGATCCTACATGTAATTATTATGAGGGAGGAACATATGCTTATAGGAATTGCAATAATATCAAGTTTCCTCTCCATGTGTTGAAAATCTTGAAGATTTGCTTGTTTTACTTTCCTATGCAAGTTGATTCTTGTTCCCACAAGTTGTTTGCTCACAAAATACCTATGCATAGGAAGTGGATTAGACTTAAATGTGCTAGTAATATTCTTAATGATGCTCCCGTTATGTTTCAATCCTTATCTTTTATGTGAGCATCATTGAAATCGTCATGCCTAGCTAGGGGCGTTAAACGATAGCGCTTGTTGGGAGGCAACCCAACTTCATTTTTTCTCTTTGCTTTTTGCTCCTGTTTAGTAATAAATAATTCATCTAGCCTCTGTTTAGATGTGGTTTTATCTTTTAATTAGTGTTTGTGCCAAGTAAAACCTTTGGGAAGACTTGGGTGAAGTCTTTGCGATCTTGCTGTAAAAAACAGAAACTTTTGTGCTCACGAGATTAGCTGCCATTTTTACTGGAGAGTGCTATTTAGTTGATTCTTTTTGCAGATGATTAATAGATCAATTCCTCACGTACAGCAATTTATTGCAGAATTTTTGGGGTTCCAGAAGTATACGTTTGATTCAGATTACTACAGACTGTTCTGTTTTTGGCAGATTCTGTTTTATATGTGTTGTTTGTTTATTTTGATGAATCTAAGAGTAGTATCGGAGGGTATGAACCATAGATAAGTTGGAATACACTATATATTACACCAATATGTATTTATAATGAGTTCACAACAGTACCTAAGTGGTGATTTATTTTCTTATACTAACGGAGCTTACGAGTTTTCTGTTAAGTTTTGTGTTGTGAAGTTTTCAAGTTTTGGGTAAAGAATCGATGGACTATGGAGTAAGGAGCGGCAAGATCCTAAGCTTGGGGATGCCCAAGGCACCCCAAGGTAATATTCAAGGACAACCAAGAGCCTGAAGCTTGGGGATGCCCCAGAAGGCATCCCCTCTTTCGTCTTCGTTCATCGGTAACTTCACTTGAGGCTATATTTTTATTCACCACATGATATGTGTTTTGCTTGGAGCGTCATCTTATTTTATTTTGTTTTGCTTGCTGTTTGAATAAAATACCAGGATCTGAAATTCTTAAATGTTAGAGAGTCTTCACATAGTTACATAATTATTCAACTATTCATTGATCTTCACTTATATCTTTTGGAGTAGTTTGTCATTTGCTCTAGTGCTTCACTTATATCTTTTTAGAGCACTATGGTAGTTTTATTTTGAAGAAATAGATGAACTCTCATGCTTCACTTATATCATTTTTAGAGTCATAAACAACATGGTAATTTGCTTTGGTTATGAATTTAGTCCTAATATGATGGGCATCCAAGAGGGATATAATAAAAACTTTCATATAAAGTGAATTGAATACTATGAGAAGTTTGATACTTGATAATTATTTTGAGATATAAATGTGGTAATATTAGAGTTGTGCTAGTTGAGTAATCATGAAATTGAGAAATACTTGTGTTGAGGTTGGCAAGTCCCGTAGCATGCATGTATGGTAAACATTGTGTGACAAATTTGAAGCATGGGGTGTTCTTTGATTGCTTTCCTTATGAGTGGTGGTCGGGGACGAGCGATGGTCTTTTCCTACCAATCTATCCCCCTAGGAGCATGCGTAGTAGTACTTTGCTTTGAGGGCTAATAAACTTTTGCAACAAGTATATGAGTTCTTTATGACTAATGTGAGTCCATGGATATTACGAACTCTCACCCTTCCATCATTGCTAGCGTCTTCGGTACCGTGCATTTCCCTCTTTCGCCTTGAGAGTTGGTGCAAACTTCGCCAGTGCACCCAAACCCTGTGATACAATACGCTCTATCACACATAAACCTCCTTACATCTTCCTCAAAACAGCCACCATACCTACCTATTATGGCATTTCCATAGCCATTCCGAGGTATATTTCCATGCAACTTTCCACTGTTCCGTTTATTATGACACGCTCCATCATTGTCATATTGCTTTGCATGATCATGTAGTTGACATCGTAGTTGTGGCAAAGCCACCATTCATAATTCTTTCATACATGTCACTCTTGATTCATTGCACTTCCTAGTACACCGCTGGATGCATTCATATAGAGTCATATTTTGTTCTAAGTATCGAGTTGTAATTCTTGAGTTGTAAGTAAATAAAAGTGTGATGGTCATCATTATTATAGCATTGTCTCATGTGAGGAAAGGATGATGGAGACTATGATTCCCCCACAAGTCGGGATGAGACTCCAGAGGAAAAAAAGAGGCCATAAAAAAAGAGAAGGCCCAAAAAAACAAATAAAATGTGAGAAAAAGAGAGAAGGGGCAATGCTAGTATCCTTTTACCACACTAGTGCTTCAAAGTAGCACCATGATCTTCATGATAGAGAGTCTCCTATGTTGTCACTTTCATATACTAGTGGGAATCTTTCATTATAGAACTTGGCTTGTACATTCCAATGATGGGCTTCCTCAAATGCCCTAGGTCTTCCTGAGCAAGCAAGTTGGATGCACACCCACTTAGTTTCTTTGATGAGCTTTCATATATTTATAGCTCTAGTGCATCCGTTGCATGGAAATCCCTGCTCCTTGCATTGACATCAATCGGTGGGCATCTCCATAGCCCATTGATTAGCCGCGTCAATGTGAGAATTTCTCTTTTTTTGTCTTCTCACATAACCCTTATCATCATATTCTATTCTACCCATCGTGATATGTCCATGGGCGCTCATGTATTGCGTAAGGGTTGAAAAGGCTGAAGCGCATTAAAAAGTATGAACCAATTGCTCGGCTTGTCATCGGGGTTGTGCATGATGGGAGCATTCTGTGTGACGAAAATGAAGCATGGCCAAACTATATGCTTTTGTAGGGATAAGCTTTCTTTGGCTATGTTATTTTGATAAGACATAATTGCTTGGTTGGTATGCTTGAAGTATTATTATTTTTATGTCAATATTAAACTTTTGTCTTGAATGTTATGGATCTGAATATTCTTGCCATAATAAGGAAAATTACATTGATAAATATGTTAGGTAGCATTCCACATCAAAAATTCAGTTTTTATCATTTACCTACTAGAGGACGAGCGGGAATTAAGCTTGGGGATGCTTGATACGTCTCCAACATATCTATAATTTTTGATTGTTCCATGCTATTATATTATAAACCTTGGATATTTTATATGCATTTATATGCTATTTTATATGATTTTTGGGACTAACCTATTAACCTAGAGCCCAGTGCCAGTTTCTGTTTTTTCCCTGTTTTTGAGTTTTACAGAAAAGGAATACCAAACGGAGTCCAATTGACGTGCCAATTTTGACCATTTTTTATGGACCAAAAGAAGACCCCGGAGTAAAAGAGTTTGGCCAGAAGAGTCCCGGGCCGTCCACGAGGGTGGGGGGCGCGCCCACCCCCCAGGCGCATGGGCCTACCTCGTGGACGACTCGGGCACCTTCTTGACGCGAGACCTACGCAAAAAATTCCTATAAATATAGAAACCTCCAAAAAATAACCTAGATTGGGAGTTCCGCCGCCAGAAGCCTTCGTAGCCACCGAAAACCAATCTAGACCCGTTTTGGCACCCTGCCGGAGGGGGGAATCCCCCTCCGGTGGCCGTCTTCGTCATCCTGTCTCTCTCCATGACGAGGAGGGAGTAGTTCTCCCTCGGGGCCGAGGGTATGTACCAGTAGCTATGTGTTTGATCCCTCTCTCTCATGTTCTTGATTCGGAACGATCTTGATGTATCGCGAGCTTTGCTATTATAGTTGGATCTTATGATGTTTCCCCCCCTCTATTCTCTTGTGATGAATTGAGTTTTCCCTTTGAAGTTATCTTATCGGATTGAGTCTTCAAGGATTTGAGAACACTTGATGTATGTCTTGCACGTGCTTATCTGTGGTGACAATGGGATATCATGTGATCCCCTTGATGTATGTTTTGGTGATCAACTTGCGAGTTCCGTGACCTCGTGAACTTATGCATAGGGGTTGGCACACGTTTTCGTCTTGACTCTCCGGTAGAAACTTTGGGGCACTATTTGAAGTTCTTTGTGTTGGTTGAATAGATGAATCTGAGATTGTGTGATGCATATTGTATAATCATACCCACGGATACTTTAGGTGACATTGGAGTATCTAGGTGACATTAGGGTTTTGGTTGGTTTGTATCTTAAGGTGTTATTCTAGTACGAACTCTAGGATAGATTGAACGGAAAGAATAGCTTCGTGTTATTTTACTACAGACTCTTGAATAGATCGTTCAGAAAGAATAACTTTGAGGTGGTTTCGTACCCTACAATAATCAGGGACTAACTCGATGAACTCGCAACACAAAGGACATAAGGTTTATACCGGTTCAGGCCACCGTTGTGGTGCAATACCCTACTCTAGTGTGGTGGTGGTGGATTGCCTCTTGGGCTGAGGATGAACAATACAAGGGGAAGAATAGCCTCCTGAGGAGAGGTGTTCTTGTGCTCGGTGAACTTGTGGTTGTTCCGGTCTCTCTCGATCCGTCGGAGTCCCCTTCCTACTATGGTGGCTAGTCCTATTTATAGAGGCCCTGGTCCTCTCCCCAAATATTGAGCGGGAGGGGAGCCAACAACGGCCAATTCAAAAGGGGACAACTAGTACAGCTGATCCTGACAAAAGTGGTCTTCGCCTGCAAAAGGCTCTGGTGGTGACGCCGTCTTGGGCTCCACGGTGACCTCCGTCTTGCCGTCCTTCTGTTCTTGGTCTCATTGCACCGATATGGAAACCTTTGCTTGACGCCTCGGTACTCCGCGCTTGCACCTGCTTCCTTGGCACCAAAGAGGAAACAAGGACACTGTACGCTGGCGCCCGCCTGGCGCCAGCCTGACCTTGGTCGTCATTGCTCACGTCATCGGAACATCGTGAGGTTTGCCTGGCCTTGATCTCTCCGCCCCTCGCAAGCCAGCCTGGTGAGGCCGCTCCTAAGGAGGTCTTGTGTCGTGCGCCTCGCGAGGCTTGGCCCCTCGCGAGGGTCTTGAGTCCTTGTCGATGAAGATGGGCCATATGGGCCCGCTTGCGGAGCCATGCCGTGGGCCGCAGGCAGGCAAGTTTGGGGACACCCATTCCCAGAACGCCGATAGTAGCCCTCGGGCCCAAGGCGCACTCGAGCTTGGCTTCGAGGCGAAGCTGAAGGGCAAGTGCGGAGCGCCGCGGGCTCCATTAGCATGCGGCCTTGGTCGACGCGTGGCGATTGATTGGACATGGACGTCTCCGCTTCCCCACATCGCCTCGGTAACTGCCCGATTTGACAAGTTTCTGCTGCATGCAAGGAAAAGCCATCATTACCTGTGATTGTGTGGGGCGCTGGTTGGCCTTCTTCTACTATAAATGGGGAGGGGTGCAGAGCCCCCGTCACCCATTTCTTCCCATTCGGCTCACTTCTCCCCCTTTGCTCCATCGCCAGTTGCGACACCAATGGCACCGTCGAAGAGGTTCTCCACCGCGGAGAAGGGGAAGGCCCCTCACGAGGGGCCCGGCTCTCTGGTGCCCAAGCGTGGACGCGGCCGTCCCCGCAAGCACACTGCTACCCCCTCCACGGCCCCGTGTAGCCGTGGCGGCGCCGCTTCGTGTGGCAGGGGTCGCTCCCGTCGTGGCTGTCTTGTCGATGAAGGGAGACGCGCCGTGGTTGCGCGGCCTCCCCGACCACGCTTCCACTCGGTGGAGGTGCTGCCGGAGTTCGTCGTCTGGTCGGAGAACCCGGCCGGCAGCTGGCTTCAGCTCCCGTGTTTCTTTGTTGACGAGCTGTCAGCCTCTGGTCCAGGCGGGTTCTGGCTGCAGGTGGACGGCTATTGCAGCAGGGCTTCTTGGGCCGCGGTCGAGGTCTCCGTCGCAGGCAACATAGCCCTGGCCCGTGGCTGGCAGACATTTCCCCACGCGCACGGCGTGGGCAGGCGGTGCACCCTCCATTTCAAGTATGACGGCGACACGACCCTCTACGTGAGGGTGTTTGGGGAAGATGGTCGCCGCGCCGGGTGATGCCCCGACGTCAACGACGGCGAGGAGGTGCTCGGCCTTGGCGATGGTCGTGATGAGGATGAGGGTGAACCCGCCCTTGGGGCCGACCATGTCGCGTCCATCTACAGCGGCTCTTCCTCCAGCGACAGCTCCAGCAGTGGCGGTTACGACCAGCTGCCACACCGCCGCGCCCGCTTTGAAGGTGCCAGTGGGTCATCTCGTCGTCGCGCCTCCGTGAAGCGTGAGGAGGGGTCTAGCCGAGCTCAGGACGGCGCCAGGAGCCTGCCCCCGTGGACTGCTGTGGGGGCATACGCTGCTTTTATTTTGTTCTTCCTTTCCTTCCTACATCAAAAAGAAACCAGAATGGGCCCCGAAGGGGCGTGTATCGAACTATGATCTTAATCATTATGCTATGTTTGTTGCTCCTATGCTGTGTCACAACATCGTCGTTCTATGTAGGGATAACTTAGCTTGACTTGCTCGAAGTAGCCTCCTCCTCATGAGGCGCTTGCTTGCTTCCTAGTGCCTGTCGAGGCCTCCTTGACCTGATAGGCGCTTAGGAACTGCAAAAAATTCGTCAAGAGGTTTATCGTTCTCCTGAGGCTTGGTCGCAGGCGCCGCCGGCCTTGACCCAGCGCTTCGTATCGCGGTACCTGAGGGGCATGGATTGAGAGAGAGAGGAGCGCCAGCTTGTGGGCTCGAACGAGGGTGCCTCGTGAAAAACAGAAGAAGGAAGCTCACGAAGGTACCTGTTCAGCCCCCTCGCGAGGAATGCGAGAGAGAGTACATGCCGACCAAAGAAATGAAGGCAGAAACAGAGGCAGAAAGTGAAAGGGCGAGACCAGCAAGAGATACCAGAAAGCAAATTTCAATTAAAGAGGGGCGAGCCAACTTCGGAAAGCAAATGAAAAGCCGCGTCCGGCACCTAGTCTAGTCTTTGACGTCTTCTCACCAGCGCGGAGCTAAGTGCTGCTACTAAGACGTGAGAGTGTCACGGGCGGTGATCTTCACAGGCACTGGGCCTTTCTTCACAGGCGCTGGGCCTTCTTCACAGGTGCTGGGCCTTTCTTCAGGGGTAGAACTTCCGTAGGTGCTGAATGTTCCAGGAGTTCTGGATGGGTACCCCGTCCTGTGTCTCCAGGCACGCGACGCCAGGCCTGGAGACACGGACGACCTTGAACGGGCCCTCCCACATGGACGAGAGCTTATGCAGCCCTTCCCTGGAGAGGACCCGCCTCAGGACGAGGTCACCCACCTCGAGCGTCCTGGAGTGGACGCTGCGACAGTGGTACCGCCGCAACGCCTGCTGGTATCTTGCTGCCCGTAGTGCTGCTTCACGGTGACGTTCCTCCCCCAGCACGAGGTCCATCCCCCGCCTGGCGTCCTGCTGTGTTTCATCAAATGCCAGGGCCCGTGCGGAGCGATGTCTGACCTCATGAGGGAGGACTGCTTCTGCTCCATAGACGAGGAAGAATGGGGTCTCGCCCGCCGGCTTGGTGGCGGTGGTGCGGATGGACCACAGCACGGACTGGAGTTCATCATGCCAGCCTCTACTGCAGACCTCGAGCTTCTTCTTGAAGGTCCTGGTCTTGAGGCCTCTCAGGACCTCCACGTTGGCATGTTCGGCCTGGCCATTGCTCCTAGGGTGCGCTACCGAAGTGTAGCAGATCTGCGTTCCAAGGTTAGCACAATATGACTTGAAGAGATTACTAGTGAACTGCGAGCCATTATCGGTGATGATGCGGTTGGGGACCCCAAAATGGCTGACGAGGCCCTTGATGAACTTGACCGCAGAGCCAGCTGGGATGGTGCGGACGGCTTCCACCTCCGCCCACTTAGTGAACTTGTCTATGGGGACGTAGAGGTATCAATAGCCCCCAGGCGCCCGAGGGAACGGGCCCAGGATATCTAACCCCCACACTACGAACGGCCACGAGAGTGGAATGATCTGGAGGCCCTGAGCTGGCTGATGGATCTGCTTGGCGTGGAATTGGCAGGCCTCACAGGACTTCACCAGCTCAGCTGCGTCATTGAGTGCCGTAGGCCAGTAGAATCTGCTGCGGAATGCCTTGCCGACAAGGGTTCGCGACGACGAATGGTGCCCGCAGTCCCCGCCGTGTATGTCGACTATCAGCTCTTTCCCTGTTCCCTGGAGATACAATGCAGTGAAACGTCATTTGGCCGCTTCCTATATAACTCACCGTCCTGGATGCAGTATATTATGGCCTGCCGGGCCACATGCTCCGCGTCCTCCTCCTTCTCCAGCAACGTCCCTTGCATCAGGTATTCCTTGAGTTCCTTGGTCCATCATCCCTCCTGGGACTCGAGCTCCAAGAGTAGGCGCACTCCCGAGGTCGGGCCATAGGCTGGGGCTCCTGTGGCAGGCGGCTGCGGGAGTTCCTCCTGAGGCTGAGCTGTTCTTGAAAGCGGTGGTGTTGCTGATGGCTTGAAGAGCCGCTCCTTGAAGACGCCAGGCTCTTGGGGCTGTCGCTTGGATGCCCTTCTGTCGATGTTGTCGACTTCCTTGTTGGTTCCCCGGGGCACGTGCTGCAACTCCAGGCCCAGGAACTGCTTCTCAATCTTGCGTACTTCCGCAAGGTATGCCTCCATCGGTTCGTCCTTTGGCTCGTATACCTTGTTGGAGAAGTTGACGAGGAGCTACGAGTCGCCCCTGATGGTGAGACACTTTACCCCCATCTTAGGATCTTCTTGATGATGAATCTATCGGTCATCTCTTCACTTCCTAAGCCGACAATCTCATTTGTGATGAGAGAAGGCCTAGAGTACATTTCAACGACACCTTCACCATCCTTCATTTTGAACTTGTCAAGTTGACTTTGAAGCACATCCAATTTGGATTCCTTGACGGAGTCGGTACCTTCATGCATATATTTCCGTGCGGTTCGAACTGTTTTTAATCCCAAAATTTTGAATCACGTTCAAACTAATTTAAAAATAATAAATTTATATCAATTTAAAATCCAACATAATTTCCCCCGTAAAAAAACAATTAATTTGAAATATGGAAATCTTAAAAAAATGATATTTGAAACTAATTGCCGGTTGTTGCGTGTGTTTTTAAATTTATATCCCATTTGTTACTACATTTTCTGGGCAAGCGAATACACCGCTCTTGTCTTGAAATATTTGCAACCCAGTAGGGCTGAGAAAGCAAGTAGGCCTCCGTTGGTTATTTCTTTAAAAAAAAGTAGAACTAGACTAGCCATTTTCCGAATGAAAAACACAACTGGGCTCATCATGTGGTAAATATAAAATAAAACTCTAGCTAGACGGGCCACAACCCCGTTGTTACCCCGATCCATCTCAGAAACTAGTAAATAACAACTGTTTGTTCCTCAAAAAAAGTAAATAACAACTGTTCGACCTGCTGGGTCCCTGGTGTCAGTCGCTCATTGTGTAATTCTCTCGTTTATTGACTACGTTGACAATGGCGTGGGACCCGGATGTCCAACCATTAGGAGGAACTAATATTTTGGGCTTGTAATAACGAGGCACTTGCTTGCGCACTACCATGACCCTGGTGGGTCCCTAATGTTATTCTCTCCATGTACAACCATCTTCTTATTCGACTCGGTTGCTGACAACATTGACAACGCCAGACGACGGTGCACCATGCATGGCGAGCAAACCAAGGCGGAGGACGATGGCTAGGCCTTGTCCTGGATGAACAGGACCCGTGGAAGTTGCAACAGTCTAGTCGCAAGCGGAGGGGAGTATGAGGATTGACTGGTTTGGGTGCGGGTGCGTGTTGCGGCTGACGTCACCAGAGAATAACATGACGTGTGGGGGAATAGAGGGATGGAATGTCCAATGTTTTAAGTTACGATAGGGTGGCAAAGGCGCATCCAGTCGTAGGGGATGGGAGCAGGCGGGGCCGACGAGGTGGTTTGGTTTGGGTGGCTAGCGGAAGAAGACAAGAGATAGAAGATACACAACAAATGTTGGATGTCAATCCAACCGCTAGTAGGCAGAATCGTCTGTTGACTAGTAAGTCAACACAACCTTGGATAGGCTTTTTGCTCATGGGTCCCCAATGTCAGAATACAAATCTTTCACGGCCATGCAACCTTTCTTATCAAAATTTAAAACCCATTTAGTGTGCTAGTTCAAAATAAGTTTGTGGGTGCTGGTGGGGGCTAATCACTTGGGTTTTGTAATGCACAGTGAGCTCAAGCAGCTGGCGAGAGTGATGTTATTCCTTCGTTGGGATTTGTTACAATATTTCTCTCTTAATTAAACAAATGGCAAGCATTGGCCTTGTTTCAAAGAAAATATGACAGTCACAGCCGAGTTGAAAAGGGAAACAACATCTAACTCCAACTTACAAACTGTGAAAAAGCACGAGGGTTAATTGTTCATCAGGTTTAGACAAATCGCAGATTGAAAAGGGTAACAACATCTAACTCTAGCACTGTTTCGGCAGTCACAGTCAAATGGACCTGTCAGGTCCATAGAATGAACATCCTGGGTCGTAAAATTTACCGGATTATGACCACAAGATGTTGTAAATAGAATCCCGACACGTTCAGAAGACCTTTTATCCACCTATAACTCCTTTTTTGCTCTTTGACATACCCATCCATCAAAACCGATTAGTTATAACCATGCTGCTATAAACTTAAGACTAATGAACAATAGTAACCTCGCATTCAGTAGGAAGCCATATAGTCCGAGCGTTATTGTCTTCAATCAAATGTCATGAGAACTGAGAAAATCCCGGTGCTTACGAATCCACCGATTGGTTATAACTTTCTTACCCCGTCCTATTGCCTAAATAAATAGGAAGATTGAAAACAATTATGGTCTAAAAAAAGAGTGTCGAAAGAGCAACAGCTGAACGGTTAATTCTAAGCACACTATATGCGGGCTTCCAATGTGCGTGAAATTATCGCCTTTATATACAAATTCTCTAGACATGGAACGCATTGCAGTAAGCCAATAATCTTTTTCATATCAAAACTGTTCATATGGATATATAATAACTTGATAGAATCCAGCACCGTTGATAGGCTATCCATGGACACACTCTTCATTGAGCGTAGAACATAATATTAGTACAAAATGTGTACTCCAAGATGATATAGAACTTATGTGCAGAAATTTAAAATGCAGCTTATGATTACAAGTATAGATGGTAATATATAGTACCAGAAGAACTGTGGAGCCAAACACCATCTTGAAATGAGCACAGAGATCATGTATTACACCCAAGGTCTCTAGTTTAGGCGCAGAGACGACAATTATTTCTGATGGTGAGTAACAAGAATCAAGGATCAACCTTTGAATTGAAGGGGCATCTTCGATGATGAGCTGCCTTCCGACAAAAGAAACTCCAATTCTTATAAGGTTAGGCGACTTTATTTGGAGACAACCGATTCTAACTATGAAAACAATCACCAAGAATCAAGGGAAGGGCAACTTGAGTGGATGATGCTATGCAATGAGGACTCCGACATACGAACCCGAACAAGTGAAAGTATTTTGAGAAATGGACTTGAAGGTTTTCTACCAGATTATCTAGTAGGTGGGAGGATATGATGGTGTGGAGAGAGGAGGAAAACCACGAGATGGACATCGGTGCTGAGGGCACAAGTACATGGCATTCGGTATGTGGTATGTGGTATGTGATTTCTGGGGGAATAGTAGAACTCAAGCCGTTGTAGTTCTGTGAATTCAGGGGACTTCAGCCAGGCGTCCACCTTGCACAATATGCTCAGGTAGCATGCCGGGATGTAGAGGCCTTGAACGGAGCCGTGGTGGGAGGAGATGATGGCTCCGGGGAGTACAAAATCATTAAAGAGAGATAGCTGACGATAGTTGAGATTAAGGAGTGCGGCGCGCCATAGAGTGCGCCACCGAGTTGAGAGGACTTTGGTGCGGAAGCAATCCTTGGTGTGGAGAAGCGAGATGATCTCCCCAAGGATGGCGTCCTGGACATCGCTGATGCGGTCCACCCGAGATTCTATGGGTTCCTGGGATCCGATGGTGGTGGTGGGTGGGGCCCGCCGCTTCTCCCCGCGCTGCCTGGTGCGGGATATACAATAGGCATCACCGCTGGTGGGAGCCTCATCTTCTTGGCGCTGGGGTCAGCTGACTCCATTGTCCTCGAGGGCATCGCATCAAGCTCACATATTTTAGCAGAATAACAAATGAGGAGCCTAGTTATAGTGCGAGTGAAGAAGAAGGGGAGCTGGGGTTTTCTATATTAGTGGGGAAGAAGGGGAGCTATGGTTTTATTTAGGAGTGAGGTGAGGAATTTTGGGGTATGAGTGGAGCGAGCCGATATGAGGTGGGTGGGAGTGAGGAGGAAGAAAGAGAACCCAGGTTTTTTGGGGGGCGTTGTGCTGGGTAGCGCCTCTCATTAAGTAAATATATGAGCTTCTGAATTGATTTTATTATTTACTAGGGTGGATGGGCTCTTTTGTCTTGGGCCCAGAGAAACAATTACTACTACTACTACAGTGGAGACAGACACTCTACAGCTACCTAGAAAAACAATTACTACTAGTATAGTGGTTACACTACCGCTTCTGGCTCCTCCGAGGTCATCGAAACATCTCCCGCTACTGAATGCCGTTTTACTTTGGTTCACTGGCATGTGGGCCATGCAGTGCGCGGGCCCAAATGCCATCCACCAAATTAGAAGGTGGTATGCAGGCGTAGAGTCACCCCGGTCGTAGAGTGGGGGTAATGAGCCGTCATATCACAAAACCCCACCTGCCCGCATTCTATGTTTGATGGACGAAGCAACCATCATTTCACTCTTCACTGAATCCCCTTCTCCCTCACCGTCATCAAGAAATCCAACACTCACACCTGCCATTGTTCTTCTCTCCCAACAAAGGGAAGGTAAGCCGTGATGTTGACATATTTTCTTTGAGAAAGAAAGAACTTTTGCAAAGAAGTAACTGATCCTCACTCTCTCTTGTTTCATTGTCATTGCAATTGTGTTTTCCTTCTAGCTGTCTCCTATTCATCAGTTTCATGATGGACCAACAAGAACCAGGCAAAGATGTACCGATGGTGGAGCAAACGCGGGAGGCTGATCCCCATGAGACAGAGAGCTCCAAGAAGATGGAGGCCGCCAGCAAGCCGGCCACATATACGCTCACGGCCACTACTGATATGGTCAACGCCCTGTTTGACATTACAAGCCCCATGGCCCTATAGGAGCCGTGAAAGTGCGTTATATCGACTAGAGGGGGGGGGGGGGGGTGAATAGGCAATTTTTATGAAATTCTTCAAAACATGGAAGTTTCGAAGACAAACGATAGAAATAAACCTATTACCATGCAGCGGAAGTTAGACTACACTAGGTAAACCATAGTCATGTATTCAATGAAGTGAAAGCACAATGACTAATAGCAGCTAGGTAGTAAGGATCAGGCAGGAAGATATTAAGAAGCCAAACAGATCACACAGTCAGTCAGTGAAGACAAAAGATAGTGCAAACATACAATGACTTCACACAGAGTAACAGTAAGTAAAGAGAAGGGAAGGATGAAACCAGTGACTCGTTGAAGACAATGATTTGTTGGACCAGTTCCAGTTGCTGTGACAACTGTATGTCTGGTTAGGGCGGCTAGGTATTTAAACCAAAGGACACACAGTCCCGGACACCCAGTCCTGAACACGCAGCTCAGGACACGCAGTCCTCACCATATTCCCCTTGAGCTAAGGTCACACAGACCTCGCCCAATCACTCTGGTAAGTCTTCAAGGTAGACTCCCAAACCTTCACAGACTTCGTTCACCGGCAATCCACAATGTCTCTTGGATGCTCAGAACGGGACGCCTAACCGGCTGGAGGATGCACAGTCCTCAAGTGTAATAGGTCTTCAGATCACTCAGACAAGAAGACTTAAGTGATGCCTAATTCTCTTTGGCTCTGGGTGGTTAGGGCTTTATCCTCGCAAGGAATTCTCTCTGAAAGGCTTCGAGGTGGGTTGCTCTCAAATGACAAAAGCCGTACTCTGAATCTGAGCAGCCAACCGTTTATGGTTGTAGGGGGTGGGCTATTTATAGCCACTAGGCAACCCGACCTGATTTGTCCGAAATGACCCTGGGTCACTAAGGAACTGACACGTGTTCCAACGGTCAGATTTCAAACTCACACGGCAACTTTACTTGGGCTACAAGCAAAGCTGACTTGTCCGACTCTGGACAAGATTTGCTCTCATGGTCTTCACTCGAAGACATAGGTTTTTGTTTAAGCATCACTTCAGTCATTCTGACTGGTTCTCTTGGACCCCACTTAACAGTACGGTGGTTCCTATGACTCAACACAGAAGAAAAAGAACTACGAAAGATCTAAGTCTTCGAGCTCCATAGGCTTCATACGGTGTCTTCTCTTGTCATAGTCTTCAATGTGAATATCTTCATATACCAACTTTGACATCAATGTCTTCATACATTTTTAGGGGTCATCTCTGGTGGGAAAACCGAATCAATGAGGGACTTCTACCTGTGTGATCCTGCAATTCTCACAAACACATTAGTCCCTCAACTAGGTTTGTCGCCAATACTCCAAAACCAACTAGGGGTGGCACTAGATGCACTTACAATCTCCCCCTTTTTGGTGATTGATGACAAACTAGTTGAAGTTTTCAACGGGGAATATAATATGTGAAATAGTAATGGATAAGGAATTGTCTTCATAAGTTGCAAGGGCTCCCCCTGAAGATGTGCATATAAGTAATTTGCTTTTGGAATGCAAATGCACATGGCAGGTTGTGCTTGTGGAGATCCACTTCAACTTATGGTGACGATCCGCTATGCATGTGAAAGTATGTGAAGATAATGACATGCATAATGGAAAATGCACGTCTGCAAAATGATCTAAGTGCGGAATTTATCATCACAACACAAGGTAGCAAATAGGTAGCAGACGACCATCAAGTTTAAGTGTTACAACTCAAAGAACCAAATCTTTCAAAACGAGAGTTGTAAGCATGAAGCAAAATATAAAACACCCGCCCATATGGACCCGCTTGAAGACTATCAAACTCATATGATTCTCCCCCTTTTGTCAGTAAGGACCAAAAAGGTTTGAAGACATAGAGCCTCTACTCGTTCCCATGAGGAGTAGGTGAAGCAGCAGGGTCGTTGGTGGTGTTTGGCGGTGCAGACGAACTTGGAGCAGTGTCGACGTGTGCTGAAGGAGGTGGCGATGAAGTAGCATCGTCTTCATCCTCGATCACTCTGGCATTCATAGTTGCAGCAGAGGAAGAGAACTCAGAGTCTTCAAGTGATGGAGTTTGTCGCAGCACTGCCCTTCGAGGAGGTGTGGAGTCAAACTTGAAGCGCTCAGTGAAGCCATCCTCTTGAAGATCATCTTCAGAACACAGCAGCATCAGCCCTTTCCATGTGCGGCGAGAGGTTTCATGAGCAACAAAGGCGTTCTTGGTGGCAAGATTGCGAATGCGATTAACATCCACCAAGAGGCTTTGCATTTGACGCTTTAGCCAGTCATGATGCCTATCCTGTTTCTGATGAAGGGCCACCAGAAGCTCTCGGTCATTGAGAACACGAGTGCGCTTCTTGGGTCGTTGAGCAATGGTGCTATCAGTGGCTTCAGTGAGAGCAGGATGCGGTGCACGTGTAGTGCCAGGCAAAGGATACACACGAGTTACTACTTCAATGCCTTCAACGTTCTGAGAAAAGCTTTGATGCTCTGCATTCTGAAGACTTAGAGGTTCCTTGGCAGGCTCAGGATATATGGCTTCAATAGACATATCCACATCAGGCAAAAAGATCCGATGATTGCGGGCAGATGGCTGATATGAGATAGCAGAGTGAAGTTTGATCAGCCGCATCACCCAAGGGGCGTAGAACTTCAAACCAAACAGATCAGAGCCAGATGCAGCAAGTTGGTGAATGAAGAAATCCTGTGTATTGAAGCATTTTCCATGAAGAATATAGAAGACCAAAGTCTTCATTGCACCTTCTAGCTTGGCATGGGGAGAATGTCCTTTGATTGGCCAGAGAGTTCGCCTTATGATGTGATAAATGGTCCTTGGCAGATACTCAAGGTCTTCAACAAAGAACTCCGTGGGATAAGCAGCATCTTGGGGCAATGGCTTCATCATACTGAGCATCTGACTCATATTAGGTTCAGTCTTCTGAAAGATGCTCTCAACAGCTTCACTATGAAGCTGGCAGCCATGCTCATAGAGATCGCCAGGAGTGGGCAAGCCAGTGAGCTCAATGATGTCAAAGGCTTTGGCTTCGTTATGAACGTTTCCTGTCATCCACTCCAGGACCCAAGTCTTCCGATCTCTGTTATACCCGCGGATGTGAAGTGTGACATAGAATTGGAGCAGCAACTCTTCATTCCAATGCTCTTCGTCAGTGACGAACGGCAGCAGCCCAACTTCTTTGAAGCAATCTAGAGCTTATTCCAGACAGGGCAGACCAGCTATGGCTTCAATGTCAAGGCGCTTGTGTGGGAAGATGCGACCTTGGTTGTAAAGAATGCATGAGTAATAGCTTCGCTGCTAATAGCTCCAGAACCGATCAGATGATATTCTTTCCCTTGAGTAGGGGTTCCTGGAGCTATTGAAGAATGTGTTGTCTGCTCTGAAGCCATTGATATTGAAGGAGCCAGGTGCTGATGCAGGACCTGGGAACCTGGGCAATCTTGGGATTGGCTTCTGGACCTGAGGCCTGTGCTCAACATGATAGTAGAATTGGGGACCAGCAGTAGACACAGGAACAGAAGCAGCGGGATCAGTGGCTTCGCTGACTTCTGGTGCCGTTGGGGGTGAGGGCTCCACATTAGCTTCAGCCATGACAGCGTCAGTGGCTTCAGTGGTGTTGGTGGTGGCAGCCTCAAGATTTTCAACCTCCACTTGACGAGCTGGAGGGTCGGTCACGATCACGTTCTCCTCAAGAACCGCTTCTTGGTGGGGCAGGGGAGTAGCAGCTTGTGGGACTTCTTCTTCTTCAGCGGCTGATGCAGCCGGATTGTCTTCAGCAGTTTTATCTTCAGATGCAGAGACTTGAGGCCTTGGACCTTTGCAAAGCCTGCACAATGCGGGTGACACCTGTGGAGTTGGTGTTGGCTGGGCCTCAAAGTCTTCTTCCTCTTGTGGGCGATCTGCCCATGAAGCATCCTGTGCAATTGGCGTCAGTGGATGACCAATGCTGATGAGTTCGCTGTGCGTTAGCACAGGCGATGATACCTGTTGGTGCTCTAGCTGAGGAAGGGCTGCATCATCTTCAACATGGTCATGGTGACCAATGTCTTCAGCTTCATGAGCCTCTATGAAAGCAGGCTCATGGACAGTCAGTTGACGTTCTTGTGGATTAGCATCGGGGTGAACCATGGAAATGGGTTCAACAATCAAGGGCTCTGTGGGAGCAGCCCGTTCCTTCTTGGTCTTTCTTTTCTTCTTGGCGGGGGCAGTAGCAGAGGCTTCAGGATGTTTTCTCTTCCTTGCTTCAGCCTCAGCAGTCCTGGTCTTCTTCAGTTCTGAAGCGGTTGACCTGGCCTTTGGCTTTGGGCCAGTCATGCTAGTTGGGAAGACAATGGGATCTGCTTCCTGCCTTGGTGCTTCAGGTTCAGCCATAGCGGGCTTCTTCTTCTTCTTGGCAGCCATCCTGGGGTCGATGCCAGGACGCCCAAGGGCCTTGCGCTTCTCAGCCTCATTGTAGGCTTGCACACACCTATCAGCCAGGACTTTCATGCACTCACGTGAACCCTGAGCTTCTGCACATTTCTTTAGAAAGGCTTCTTTGAGCTCGTGCAGGATAATCTTGAAGTTCTTCATGTCTTGCACGCTGAGCTTGGCCATATGCTTCTTGAACTGAGATTTCTCATAGTTAATCTTCTGCTTCAGTTCAACAATGCGCTGGGCGATGGCTAACTCTGAAGCAATGGCGCCATGGAAGGCGACACTGAGGCCAATGGGTAGTTGGTGATCTTCGAAGCTGATGTTTGGCGTGTCAAACCACTCATCAATGAAGTTGTGGATGATTGATACATCAAAGAGCGGCAGATCATTGAAGATTTCTGCTTCTTCTTTGCTTTTGATGAGTTGCTCAAGAGCGTCATCTGCAAGATCTTCATCACTTGATAGATCAATGGCATCATTGCGCAGAATGGCAGCAACAGTTAGCTCTTGGCCGGTGTGTGTCAGAGGCATCTTGACCTTCTGGGGCTTGGAGACGCGTGACAAATCTTCAGACTGCACACTGTCTTCAGGAGGTGCAGTTGCCAGTGGCTTCGCCCTTGAGATTTTTGGTGAAGGGGCAGGCTTTGAAGCTTTGGGCTTCTTCAACTTCTTTGGCTTCGGCGCTACAGGCGCTTCATCTGATTCAGCGTTAGCTGCAGGCTCATTCACGGCTGTCCCTTGAACCAAGATATGGGTGATGAGACCTACAAGGTTGTAGAAAGGACCGACGACATTGGGTTCTGCATCGCGTGTGCCGTCAGCCCTTGGAGCAGAAGGACCAGGGTTGAAGTCTAATCCCAAAGACTTCTTCTTCTGCTTCGCTGAGTTCTTGGCAAAATGGAAGTTGCGCTTGAACATATTGTCGTCACGACACCATAGTAGTGACGATGGGTGTGCATCTGCAGGCTGTGGCCCACGGACCATGCAGGGATAGAAGCCTTGTTCAATGGCTTCTTCTCTGGACCTGGGTTGAAGATTCTTGTATAGGATATCTCCCCACGGTCTCTTGATGGCATTTTTCTCAGCATATTCCTGGGTCACAAACCGGTATTTGAACCGTTGTTCTGCCCAATATCTTCGAATCCATTGGATTCGGGTCTTGCGCTAATTGTAATCCTCTTCAGGATCTGTCTTGTAAAGCTCTGAGAGGTCATCAGGCAAATCTCTTGATGTTCCCCCACGACGCTGTCTGCCACCCTTCCTTACTGATTTCTCTGCAGCCATGAACTTCAAACTCAAAGGCTTCAAAACGTTCAAAGGCTTCAAAGGTTTTCGCTTGCTGGACAAACAGGAACTGGCTTCGGGAGAATTTATATGATGCTGTAAAAATTCTGCAAATGAATGCAGACTATGAGAACCAAGGGATTCTCCCACGGACATGTACCTGTGATAGCATTAAGGTGCGAGGGAAGGGGAAGAGGTCATATGCATTCTCAGAAGATTTTGAAGATAAATCAGTTTAGAAGACATTGACCTCATTGTGCGAAGACATTCACTCATAGATAAGGAGTTGGTTCCAGATTTGTACGAATCCAGAGATCAGTACAAGTGAGGAATCTAACTACTTTGTGAAGCATAAGTGAATATACTAGGCATGTTATGAGATGCAGTATGAAAGAGATCCAACTTGTGTGAATAGAAACTTCTTGTGGTAGAAAGTGACAAAGCCATAGGATCAAAGGGGGCCGTAAAAAGGAAGTTTTATTTACCACACTAGGAACTGCTAGACGGAGTGGAAGAGGAGGCCGAGCAGTTCGATCTTCCGTGCCCTAACTTGGCGACGGAGGACACCTACGGCGACGGCGGAGAGGACGATGTCCGCGGTTGGCGTGAAGACGGTGTCGGAGGGGTTGCGGCAGTGAAGCGCTTCGTCGCTGGCGTCGTCGAGGGCTAGCGGTGGCGCTCGGGTTCGTGCGAGAGTGGATGAAGAGATAATGACCATTGTAAAGGGTGTATTTATAGGTACAGGGGCGGCACTGCGTTATTACACAGGTGCCCTTGGCGATTCACATCTGAGGAACACGTGGCCATCATGCAGTATATTGGGGTTTGTTCCACGTCCCACGCACGCCTGGATTGTCGGGTGGTCGTTCCTACTTCTCCGGGTTTCATGTGGAGGAATGAGCATTGAAAACGGACTTAATGTTTGTCTCTGTATCTTTTGCTGACAAGGACGCAGAGAAGACATTTGACAGTTTCAATAGAATGCATATGATTTGGAGAGATAGAGTTTGAGATAGAAAGCACAGAGAGGTTAGGGTCCGATCACATTCACTTAGATCAAAAGATTCAGCAAGAAGACATAGCTATAAGTGAATGCTGTAGAGGACAGAACACTAGCATATATATATAATCAACATAGTGAAGATAATCATGAAAACATGTTGAGATTGAAACCAAACCAAATGTGAAGACATAGCAAGGTAACGCCATGAGTGAAACACTTCAAATAGAACATTTGGTGGTGGCGTTACCCACCGTATAGGAAGTATTAGACCCAGACACGGCGCACAATTATCGTGGCGCTCCGAAGTCAAATTCCACATTAATGTATTCACACTTAGAATGTATGTCTACATTGATTGAAGATATAGTTTACTTCGTGTGTTGCACATCTAAGTCATCAATATGCATAAGGGTTAGGATGTGTGCCTGATCACATGACATTTGAGGATTCCAGGATATTTAGCTCACACCGTAACTTGCAAAATCTCTTCTCATCCAAGGGCTTGGTGAAGATATCTGCCAATTGCTCTTCAGTGTTGACGTGTATGATATCAATATCTTCCTTCACAACATGATCTCTGAGAAAGTGATGACGAATTTCAATGTGCTTTGTCTTCGAGTGCTGAACAGGGTTGTTGGCAATCTTGATGGCGCTTTCGTTGTCGCAGTAGAGTGGCACTTGCTTCAGATGAATGCCATAGTCCTTGAGGGTTTGCTTCATCCACAGAAGCTGAGCGCAGCAAGATCCAGCAGCAATGTATTCAGATTCAGCAGTGGAGAGAGATACACAGTTCTGCTTCTTTGAAGACCAACATACAAGTGATCGTCCCAGAAAATGACATGTGCCTGATGTAGACTTGCGATCCACCTTGTCACCAGCATAATCAGCATCCGAGAATCCAACCAGATCAAACTCTGAGCCCTTTGGATACCATAATCCTAGAGTTGGGGTGTGAGCCAAATATCGAAGAATTCGCTTCACAGCTAAGTGATGCGACTCCTTTGGTGCCACTTGAAATCGAGCACACATGCAAACACTAAGCATGATATCTGGCCTAGATGCACATAGATAAAGCAAAGAACCAATCATGGAGCGGTATACCTTTTGATCGAACTCTTTACCATTGTCATCAGGACCCAGATGATGCTTGGCTGGCATTGGCGTCGTGAACCCTTTTCAGTCTTGCATACCGAACTTCTTAAGGCAATCTTTGAGATACTTCTCTTGAGATATGAAGATGCCGTTGCGTTGCTGTCGTATTTGAAGACCGAGGAAGAACTTCAGTTCTCCCATCATGGACATCTGATATTGCTCTTGCATCATATATCCAAACTCTTCACTATACTTCTGATTGGTGCAGCCGAAGATAATGTCATCCACATATATTTGGCACACAAACAGTTCACCATCATATGTCTTCGTGAAGAGAGTGGGGTCGAGGGAACCAGGTATGAAGCCTTTGCTCTTCAGGAAGTATTTGAGTGTGTCATACCAGGCCTGAGGGGCTTGTTTGAGGCCATATAGTGCCTTGTTGAGCTTGTATACCATATCAGGATGTTTTGGATCTTCAAAGCCAGGTGGTTGTGCAACATACACTTCTTCTTCAATCTTGCCATTGAGAAAGGCGCTCTTCACATCCATTTGATAAAGAAGTATGTTGTGATGATTTGCATATGCCAGCAGTATGCGTATGGCTTCAAGTCTAGCCACAGGAGCAAATGTTTCATCGAAGTCAGTGCCTTCCACTTGAGTATATCCTTGAGCAACGAGACGAGCTTTGTTTCTGACAACTTGACCATGCTCATCTTGCTTGTTGCGGTATATCCATTTTGTGCCTATTATGTTGTGCTTCCGAGGATCAGGAAGCTTAACCAGTTCCCATACATTATTCAGCTCAAACTGTTGAAGCTCTTCTTGCATAGCTTGAATCCATTCAGGTTCCATGAAGGCTTCTTCCACTTTCTTGGGTTATGTTATTGAGACGAATGCGAAGTGCCCATAGAAATTTGCCAGCTGAGTTGCCCTTGATCGAGTGAGCGGACCAGGTGCATTGATGCTGTCAATTATTCTCTCAATCTGCACTTCATTGGCAACATGAGGATGTACAGGGCGAAGATTTTGCTCTTGCTGATCATTGTCGTTGTTGGAGGGATTGTCTTCAGGTTGAGCATTGTCTTCAGGTTGATCTGGTGCGGAGATGATGAGTTCCTCTTCAGGATGAGCTTCAGAAGGTATGATTTCTCCAGTTCCCATTAGCTTGATTGATTCACTGGATGGAACTTCATCTAGCACATTTGGCAGGTGCTCTCTTTGTGAACCGTTAGTCTCATCGAACCGCACATCCACTGTTTCAACCACTTTATAATGAAAGAGGTTGAAGACTCTGTAGGAGTGCGAATCCTTTCCATATCCAAGCATAAAACCCTCATGTGCTTTTGGGGCCAACTTTGAAGTGTGATGTGGGTCCTTGATCCAGCACCTTGTGCCAAATACTCTGAAGTAACTGACATTTGGCTTCTTGCCAGTGAGGAGCTCATACGATGTCTTGTTCAGAAGCTTGTGAAGATAAACACGATTGATTGTATGGCATGCAGTATCAATGGCTTCAGGCCAGAATTTTCTTGGAGTCTTGCATTCATCTAGCATTGTTCTGGCCATCTCAATGAGTGTTCTGTTCTTGCGTTCGACGACGCCATTCTGCTGTGGCATGTACGGGGCTGAGAATTCATGTGTGATGCCCAAGGTATCAAGATATGTATCAAGGCCAGTGTTCTTGAATTCAGTGCCATTGTCACTTCTGATGTGCTTTATCTTGGCGCCATAGTTGTTCATTGCTCGGTTGGTGAAGCGTCTGAAGACATCCTGCACTTCAGTCTTGTAAAGGATTATATGCACCCAAGTATATCTAGAATAATCATCAACAATGACAAAGCCATAGAGACAAGCAGTAGTAGTAAGAGTTGAGTAATGAGTGGGACCGAAAAGATCCATGTGAAGCAGTTCGAAGGGTCGAGTAGTAGTCATGATTGTCTTCGAGGGATGTTTGGCCCTCGTCATCTTTCCTGCTTCACAGGCACCGCATAAGTGATCTTTCTTGAACTTGACGCCCTCGATGCCTATGACATGCTTCTTCTTTGCAAGGGTGTGGAGGTTCCTCATGCCAGCATGCCCAAGCCTCCGATGCCAGAGCCAGCATTCTGAGGCTTTTGCTAGAAGACACACGGCAAGCTGTGGTCCTGCTGAGAAATCTACCACGTACAGATCATCTTTCCGATACCCTTCAAACACTAGAGACTTGTCAGATTCCATTAGAACAAGGCAACGATATTTTCAAAATATTATGATCATGTTCAAATCGCATAGCATTGAGACAGACATTAAGTTGAAGCCAAGGGATTCAACAAGCATGACTTTATCCATGTGTTGATCCTTTGAGATTGCAACTCTACCTAGACCCAATACCTTACTTTTACCAGTGTCAGCAAATGTGATGTGGCTCTTGTCGGATGGACGTAAGGTTGAGTCCATCAGAAGGCTTCTTTTGCCAGTCATGTGATTTGTACACCCACTATCAATAATCCATTCTGTAGACGCTGGTGTCGTACCCTACAGTGCAGTTAGGGGGATAGGCTTCACGAAGAGAGTTGTGAAGCAAAAACATTTGACGAACCAGTGTGTTATGAAAGCTTAGATCCAGATTAGGACTGATAGGGAGAGTAGCAAGCGATTCAGGAATGAAGTACATAGTAAGACCATTCGGGCATTTGATCTTGCGCCCTACAAGATGTTTAAGGTCCCCAACGATAGCGTCAGAAGATTTTGGTTTTCTGCTGGAGACCTTTCCCTGCAAAAGAGAGTGAAGACTTCTTAACCACCCACATCTTCAAGGGTGGCTTAGAAGCGATAAGTCTAAGTGCAGCGTCTGAAAACTTTGGCTTTGGGGCTCTAGCAAAAAATCTTGCAGGTGGACAATAATACTCATAAGAATAAGCAGAATAGTTTTTGGTCTTATGAACATGGCGGTTCGATGAACCGCGCTCATATTCATAGGCCTGAGTATGGTTTCCCTGCAAAACATTTGCATTAGTGCAACTCAGGTGAGTCCTCTGTCTGTATGAAGCCTTTGGGCCATATGAAGCCTGTGGTCTGGGGTTTGTCTTCTTCATCTGTGGTGTCATGATGACATTCACAGGAAGATTTTCCAAACACCTTTTGGGCACCTAGATCTTCTTCATAGGCGGTCCATTCCTGCAGTTAGTACCAATGTACCTGGCAAACACTTCACCATTCTGATTCTTAAATAGTTTATAGTTTGCATCAAAGGATTCATCAATGACAATGGGGTTAGCACAAGTGAAGCCAGATAGACTGGATGGATCTGCTGAAGGTTCCTTTGCAGCAACCCATGTGGTTTTGGGATACTGCTCGGGTTTCCAGTAAGAGCCATCAGCATTCATTTTCCTTATGAACCCAACACCCTCTTTCCTTGGGTTTCGGTTCAGAATCTGCCTTTTGAGGACATCACATAGTGTCTGATGCCCTTTAAGACTTTTGTACATCCCTGTTTCAAGCAATGTCTTCAACCTAGCATTCTCATCAGCAATCGCAGTGGTATCCTCAGTAGAGGGGTTAGTTACCACATCAACAGTTGAAGATATTGCAACAGTAGCAGCAGTAGAAGATTCAGCAACAGAAGTAGCATTATCACGCTCAATGCATTTAAGACATGGTGGTTCAAATCCTTCCTGAGCGGAACTGATCTATTCGGCGCGAAGTGACTCGTTTTCCTTTTGAAGATCTTCATGAGCCGCTCTCAATTTCTCAAGATCTTGCTTCCTTTGAAGATAATCATAGGAAAGCTTTTCATGAGTTGTTGAGAGCGTTTCATGACGACTTTCAAGTTCCTCATACTTAACATGAAGATTTTTTATGTCTTCAATTAAGGACTCAGATCAAGTCATTTCAGCGCCCAACAGATCATCGCTTTTGTCTAACAGTTTTTGAATATGTTCCATGGCTTTCTGTTGTTCAGTTGCAATTTGAGCAAGTGTTTTGTAGCTGGGTCTTGAATCATAATCAGAGTCATCGTCACTAGATGTTTGATGGTGAGTAGTGCGTGTGTTTACCTTGGCACCGCGTGCCATGAAGCAGTAGGTAGGAGCAGAGTCGTCCTTGTCATTTGCATCGTGGTGAAGTCATTGTCTTCAGTGTTGAAGATGGACTTGGCAACGTATGCTGTAGCCAGACTTGCAACGCCAGAATCGGACTCCTCCTCAGACTCCACCTCCGCCTCCTCAGAAGCGGACTCCTCCTCTGAATCCATTTCCTTGCCAACAAATGCACGTGCCTTGCCAGATGAGCTATTCTTGTGTGATGAAGACTTTGAGGAAGACTTGGAAGAGGACTTTGAGTATTTCTTCTTCTTCTTGTCGTCAGAGTCATATTCCTTACTCTTCTTCTTCTTTCTGTTCTCATTGTCCCACTGCGGACACTCGAAGATGAAGTGGCCAGTTTTCTTGCACTTGTGACATGCTTTCTTCTTGTAGTCATGAGCAGAAGCTTCATCATTCCTTGAGCTTGATCGTGAAGACTTTCTGAAGCCTTTCTTCTTGGTGAATCTTTGGAACTTCTTTACAAGCATAGCAAGTTCCTTTCCAATGTCTTCAGGATCGTCAGAACTGCTGTCAGATTCTTCTTCAGATGAGGAGACAACTTTTACCTTTAGGGCACGAGTTCACCCATAGTTTGGACCGTAGATATCTCTTTTCCCAGAAAGCTAAAACTCATGTGTGTTGAGCCTCTCAAGTATGTCGGACGGATCGAGTGTCTTGAAATCAGTTCGTTCTTGAATCATCAGGGCTAGGGTGTTAAACGAACTGTCAAGTGATCTCAGTAGTGTCTTGACGACTTCATGCTTGGTGATCTCAGTGGCGCCGACGGCTTGAAGCTCATTTGTGATGTCAGTGAGTCGGTCAAGCATGAGCTGGACATTCTCATTGTCATTTCGCTTGAAGCGGTTGAAGAGGTTGCGAAGAACGCTGATTCTCTGATCTCTCTGGGTTGAGACGCCTTCGTTGACCTTGGAGAGCCAGTCCCAGACCAGCTTAGATGTTTCCAAAGCACTCACACGGCCATACTGTCCTTTGGTCAGATGACCACAGATAATATTCTTGGCAGTAGAGTCCAGTTGAACGAACTTCTTGACATCAGCAGCAGTGACACCTTCTCCAGCCTTGGGAACGCCGTTCTTGACGACATACCATAGGTCGACGTCAATGGCTTCAAGATGCATGCGCATCTTATTCTTCCAGTAGGGATATTCTGTTCCATTGAAGACGGGGCACGTAGCGGAGACTTTAATTATCCCTTCAGTCGACATAGCTAAAACTCCAGGTGGTTAAACCAAATCACACAGAACAAGGGAGCACCTTGCTCTGATACCAATTGAAAGTGCGTTATATCGACTAGAGGGGGGGGATAGGCGATTTTTATGAAAGTCTTCAAAACATGGAAGTTTCGAAGACAAACGATAGAAATAAACCTATTACCATGCAGCGGAAGTTAGACTACACTAGATAAACCATAGTCATGTATTCAATGAAGTGAAAGCACAATGACTAATAGCAGCTAGGTAGTAAGGATCAGGCAGGAAGATATTAAGAAGCCAAACAGATCACACAGTCACTCAGTGAAGACAAAAGATAGTGCAAACATACAATGACTTCACACAGAGTAACAGTAAGTAAAGAGAAGGGAAGGATGAAACCAGTGACTCGTTGAAGACAATGATTTGTTGGACCAGTTCCAGTTGCTGTGACAACTGTACGTCTGGTTAGGGCGGCTAGGTATTTAAACCAAAGGACACACAGTCCCGGACACCCAGTCCTAAACACGCAGCTCAGGACACCCAGTCCTCACCGTATTCCCCTTGAGCTAAGGTCACACAGACCTCGCCCAATCACTCTGGTAAGTCTTCAAGGTAGACTCCCAAACCTTCACAGACTTCATTCACCGGCAATCCACAATGTCTCTTGGATGCTCAGAACGGGACGCCTAACCGGCTGGAGGATGCACAGTCCTCAAGTGTAATAAGTCTTCAGATCACTCAGACAAGAAGACTTAAGTGATGCCTAATTCTCTTTGGCTCTGGGTGGTTAGGGCTTTATCCTCGCAAGGAATTCTCTCTGAAAGGCTTCGAGGTGGGTTGCTCTCAAACGACAAAAGCCATACTCTGAATCTGAGCAGCCAACCGTTTATGGTTGTAGGGGGTGGGCTATTTATAGCCACTAGGCAACCCGACCTGATTTGTCCGAAATGACCCTGGGTCACTAAGGAACTGACACGTGTTCCAACGGTCAGATTTCAAACTCACACGGCAACTTTACTTGGGCTACAAGCAAAGCTGACTTGTCCGACTTTGGACAAGATTTGCTCTCATGGTCTTCACTCGAAGACATAGGTTTTTGTTTAAGCATCACTTCAGTCATTCTGACTGGTTCTCTTGGACCCCACTTAACAGTACGGTGGTTCTTATGACTCAACACAGAAGAAAAAGAACTACGAAAGATCTAAGTCTTCGAGCTCCATAGGCTTCATGCGGTGTCTTCTCTTGTCATAGTCTTCAATGTGAATATCTTCATATACCACCTTTGACATCAATGTCTTCATACATTTTTAGGGGTCATCTCTGGTGGGAAAACCGAATCAATGAGGGACTTCTACCTGTGTGATCCTGCAATTCTCACAAACACATTAGTCCCTCAACTAGGTTTGTCGTCAATACTCCAAAACCAACTAGGGGTATCACTAGATGCACTTACAAGCCGTTTTCCCCCTTCGAGGATGTGTCTCCCTGCCAGCTGAGCTGCGCAAGGTGATTTTCTTCTTTCCCGATCTCGATTGTGGTTTTTCATCTAAGTATGTGGTGATAAATAATGCAAAATTTTATTAGCTTCGATGCCATGCTACCTTCCTTGTCATGCATACTTTTGACTCTACATAGTGGTTTAAATAACTTGTGTTTTTATATTGGAAAGTAATTCAGAATTTGTTTCTATTTCAATTAGATCCCTGATGCAGACAAGGATTGTGTGGTTGTACATGTCACTCGCTATGAGGCGGATGACCTGAATATACGCACTGGGAAAACTAAGTTCTATCGTTGTTGGGTCTTGGAAGCCAGTTGCACTTATACCAAAGTCAAGATGTATTCCAGCCACACTGTTGTCAGGCATGTTATCCAGGGTGTACTGAAGCATAAGAAGTTCGAAGCTACTCCTTCGTTTGTGAGTCATACTATTATTGTCAAGCTTACGTAGGAAGATGACGTGGCATGCCTTGACAAACAAGTTTATGAGTGGCAAGGCTGGAAGGTTGATAGGATTGAGCTGCTACCGGACGTCCTCGATGATGTTCATGGCAAGGTTTGTCTTGTGGACATCCCGAATTAGATCGAGGCATGAAATAGTTGGCCCAGCTAGAGTTTAAAAGTAGTCTGGATTGTGTCTAATTATCCGAACCTTGCCTATTATCAAGCCCTCTGGGCGAGTACTCCGTTTGAATCAGTCTATGGGAACTACTGCTACTTTTGTGTGCCCGTGAATCATGTGAGAACCATCGTAATTCCTAAACAGATGCGTCCGCACTAGCTTTTTCCATGTAATACGGCATGGTAAGACATACGAGTAGTGTGTGTTTGATGAAATAGAGTAATTGTTCGAGAACTGTGCACCGATGTATACATAGGGTACGTAATACTGGTTAAGTACCTGTAAATACTGTTGGTGCAAAACACCGCACATTGGCTCAACTCGCTTCAACACTAGAAAAGTCGGCTATCGACTAGCTAACACTCAATACTCTGTTGACAGACATATAAGCAACTACTTATGTTCTTACAGCGGTTCATGCAGTTAACTAAGGCCACAATGTAAATTCCAAACGTTCACACGCTAGTCCAACATTCTGATACGTCTCCAATGTATCTATAATTTTTGATTGTTTCATGTTGTCATATTATCAATCTTAGATGTTTTATAATCATTTTATAGTCATTTTATATCATTTTTTGGTACTAACCTATTGACATAGTGCCACATGCTAGTTCCTGTTTTTTCGTGTTTTTTACATCGCAGAAAATCAATATCAAATGGAGTCCAAATACCACGAAACTTTACAAAGAATTTTTATGGGCCAGAAGGAACACAACGGGCCCTGGTTGCACCTGGGGGGAGTCCCGAGGAGGGGACAACCCACCAGGGCGCGCCAGGAGGCCCAGGCGCACCCTGGTGGGTTGTGCCAACCTCGGGTGCCCCCCGAACCACCTCTTTGCTCTATAAATACCCAAATATTCCAGAAACCCTAGGGGAGTCGACGAAATATTCATCCAGCTGCCGCAGTATCCGGAACCACCAGATCCAATCTAGACACTATCTCGGATGGGGTTCACCACCTCCATTGGTGCCTCTCCGATGATGCGTGAGTAGTTCTTTGTAGACCTTCGGGTCCGTAGTTAGTAGCTAGATGGATTCATCTCTCTCTCTTGATTCTCAATACAATGGTCTCTTGGAGATCCATATAATGTAACACTTTTTGCGGTGTGTTTGTTGGGATCTGATGAAATTTGAGTTTATGATCAGTCATATCTTTTTATATCCATGAAAGTTATTTGAGTTTCTTTGATCTCTTATATGCATGATCTCTTATAGCCTCGTTTTTCTTCTCCGATATTTGGGTTTTGTTTGGCCAACTTGATCTATTTATCTTGCAATGGGAAGAGGTGCCAGGTAGTGGGTTCGATCTTACGGTGCTTGATCCCAGTGACAGAAAAGGGAACCAACACGTATGTATCGTTGCTACTAAGGATAAAAAGACGGGATCTATATCTACACAATAGATAAACGGATCTTGTCTACATCATGTCATCGTTCTTATTGCATTACTCCATTTTTCCATGAACTTAATACACTAGATGCATGCTGGATAGCGGTTGATGTGTGGAGTAATAGTAGTAGATGCAGGCAGGAGTCGGTCTACTAATCTTGGATGTGATGCCTATGGAATGATCATTGCCTAGATATCATCATAATTATTTGAGGTTCTATCAATTGCCCAACAGTATTTTGTTTACCCACCGTTTGCTATTTTTTCTCGAGAGAAGCCACTAGTGAAACCTACGGCCCCCGGGTCTTCTTCCTCATATATTTTCTTGCGATCTACTTTTCCTTTGCATTTTATTCAAATCTATTAAACCAAAAATACAAAAATACTTTGCTACAATTTATTTTATTTGTGATCTATTATTTCAATCTACTACAATTTTCTGGCATCGTTACCCGAAAGGGATTGACACCCCCTTTAACACGTCGGGTTGCGAGGTGTTGTTATTTGTGTGCAGGTGCTATTTATGTTGTGATGTTTGGTTCTCCTACTGGTTTGATAACCATGGTTTATTCACTGAGGGAAATACCTACCGTCGCTGTGCTGCATCATCCCTTCCTCTTTGGGGAAATACCGACATAGTCCAAGCAGACAAGACCTTTTTGGCGCTATAACTAGAGAGCAATCAAAAGGAATTTCTGGTGCCGTTGCCGGGGAGGATCTTCTTCACAACCAGGTTCCTAATCACAAATCTCATCTCCTCGCAATTTACATTATTTGCCATTTGCCTCTCATTTTCCTCTCCCCCACTTCACAAAAATTTGCCGTTTTATTCGCCTTTCTTTTTCGCTGATATCTTGTCTCTAGTCCCAATGGCTAGCATCCCTTCACCTCCCTTGTCACTAGATTTTGAAGTTCTTTACTTCAAACAAAGGCAAGGAGAAAATTTGAAAGATGCCTGGTATAGGCTTATGGAATCATATCGTATTTCCAATCAGAAGGGGGATGCTAAGGTTTTGCTTCGAATTTTTACATAGGATTAGATTTGCATCATAGACAACTTCTGGATTTTGCCGCTAAAGGAAATTTTACCGAACTTGATGCAAACGCTGCCTATGAAATTTTGGAAGGGATTTTGGGAATTCCTGCTCAAAAGAAGGGGTTTTCTTTTACCCCTGAGGGAGTTCAAATGTTGGATAAACTTAGTGATTTGCATAAACATATGGTTGAAATACAGAAATATAATGAACCCCTCAAACACCTCAATGGTAGTATCAATCGCATGAATACCCTGATTACTCTTTGCAACATGCGATTGGATATTTTGGATCTTAAGATGGTTTCTTTCCCAGAGAATTTAGGGAAGCATAAAGAGCCTCCCGGGTTTGAGAAAACCCTTACAAAAGTTGCCAAAACTTCGGAAGACAAAACTTAGATCCTTGCTTTATGCCTAGCTAAGGGCGTAAAACTATAGCGCTTGTTGGGAGGCAACCCAATGAATAAAATTTATTTTGGCTTTTTTCTTCCTGTTTTTGTGTGTTAGCACAATTATGCTACTGTTATGATTGTGTTTTTATGTTTTAATTAGTGTTTGTACCAAGTAAAGGCTTTAGGATCTTCTTGGGTGATAGTTGTTTGATCTTGCTAAAAAAACCAGAAACTTTTATGATCACGAAATTAATTTTCATATTTTACCAAGCAATAAAATACACATTCCACCTATAGTAGTCAACATATAGATTTCTCAGGCCGTCCTAATTTTTCAGAATTTTTCGAGTTACTGAAGTATTCTAAATAGTCTGATTGCTACAGACCGTTCTGTTTTGGCAGATTCTATTTTCTTTGTGTTGTGTGCTTATTTTGATGGCTCTATGGTTTTCTTTGATGAGTTTTTGCCATAGAAAAGTTGGAATACAATAGATATAATACAAAAACAAAATATGAGTTGGTTTGATACAAAACTTATAGTAGTGGTTTATTATTCTTATACTAACGGATCTCACGAAGGTTTTGTTGAGTTTTGTGTGATTGAAGTTCTCAAGTTTTGGGTTATCTTACGATGGATGAAGAAAGGATGGAAGAGCCTAAGCTTGGGGATGCCCCGGCATCCCAAGCTATTATCCAAAAATGAGCAACCAACTAAGCTTGGGGATGCCCCCGAGTGGCATCCCCGCTTTCTTCCAACAACTATCGGTATTTTACTCGAGACTATTTTTTTATTCGTCACATGATATGTGTTTTGCTTGGAGCGTCTTGTATGATATGAGACTTTGCTTGTTTTATTTTGTGATTTAAGTCATCAATCCTTGCTGGACACACCTATTTGAGAGAGCTAAAATTATGTCATGATTTGTTAGAATTGCTCTCTATACTTCACTTAAATCTTTTATGAGCTAGGACTTGCTCTAGTGCTTCACTTATATCTTTTTTAGCACAGTGTGCTTAGTATTTTTGAAGAAATGCTCTCTTGCTTCACTTAGATTTATTTGGGAGTTAGTAAAATTTTGAAGAAATTCTCTCTTTCTTCACTTAAATTATTTTGAGAGAAAGAAAATATGTTATGCTCATGATCTTCACTTATATTTGTTTGAGCTTATGAAAAGCAACACATGAAAATTAGTCCCAAAGTGATAGATATCCAAGAAGGATAAAGAAAAGAAAAATGTCCCATATAAAGAAAGAAAAAGAGTCAAAGAAAGGATGGGAGATGTTTCCCATGTCAAATCAAAAAAGAGAGGTGAAAGATACTATAACAATGTGTACGGTAAAAAAAAGAGCTTCGCTCGGTTGGCCCTCCTAGGCTTCCGCCTACTTTCTCTTCTCTTAAGTCTACAACAAGTGGGAGAGGCAGGATCCGAACATACGTAGAAAACCTTCAACATGAAGATCATTGGACAAAATAAACTTGATTCTTAGTAATAGTTTTGAGATATGATGATGTGATATGTGAGTTATGTTGATGAGTAATTATGCTCTAGTAGGAAAATTGGTATTAAGGTTTGGGATTCCCGAAGCATGCACGTATAGTCTCTCGTTATGCTATGATGTTGGAGCATGATTTATTATTGATTGTATTCCTTATGAGTGGCGATCGGGGACGAGCGATGGTCTTTTCCTACCAATCTATCCCCCTAGGGGCATGCATAGTAGTATTTTGCTTCGAGGTCTAATAAACTTTTGCAATAAGTATATGAGTTCTTTATGACTAATGTGAGTCCATCGATTATACACACTCTTACCTTTTCGCAAGTTACTAGCCTCTACGATACCGTGCATTGCCCTTTCTCACATTGAGACGTGGTGCAAACTTCGCAGGTGCATCCAAATCCCGTGATATGGTACACTCTATCACACATAAGCCTCATTATATCTTCCTCAAAACAGCCACCATAACTACCTATTATGGCTTTTCCATGGCAATTCCGAGATATATTGTCATGCAACTTCCACCGCTTCCGTTTGATGACTTGAGCATTCATTGTCATATTGCTTTGCATGATCATATAGCTGACATAGTGTTTGTGGCTCAGCCACCGTTCATCATTTTTCATACATGTCATGCTAGATCATCGCCAAAGGCATTTATATAGAGTCATATTTTTTCATAGGTATCATGTTGTAATTTTTATTTCTTTTGAGTTATAAGTAAAGAGAAGTCCGATGATCATCATTATTCATTTTTAGAGCAGTGCCCGAGTGAGGAAAGGATGATGGAGACTATGATTCCCCCACAAGCAAGGATGAGACTCCACACAATGAGAGCAGAAAAAAAGAAAAGAAAAAAAGAAAAGAAAAAAAGAAAAAAGGGAAAGGAAAAGAAAATAAATAAATAAACAAACAAATAGAGAAGGGGCATTGCTAGTATCCTTTACCACACTTGTGCTTCAAAGTAGCACCATGTTTTTCATATGGAGAGTCTCCTATGTTGTCACTTTCATATACTAGTGGGAATTTTTCATTATAGGATTAGATGCACACCCACTTAGTTTTCATATTGAGCTTTCATACACTTATAGCTCTTCGTGCATTCGTTGCATGGAAATCCCTACTCCTCCCATTGATATCGATTGATGGGCATTTCCATAGCTCGTTGGTTAGCCACATCGATGTGAGACTTCCTTACTTTTTTGTCTTCTCTATATTTACCCCTATCATCATACTCTATTACGCCCATAGTGCTATATCCATGGCTTGCGCTCATGTATTGCGTAAGAGTTGAAAAGGCAGAAGTGTGTTAAACAGTACGAACCAATTGCTCGGCTTGTCATCGGGGTTGTGCAAGATAAATACTTTGTGTTAACAAGACAGAGCATGACAAGACTATATGATTTTGTAGGGATAACTTATTTCAGCATTGATATTTTGAAAGACATGGTTGCTTGTTGATATGCTTGAGTATCTAAATTATTATGTCAACACTAGACTATTGCCTTGAATCGCATAAAAGTCCAATTGTCCAGGCTATAAAATAAAAGAATATGATATGACATGTTAAACAGCACTCCACATCAAAAATTCTATTTTTATCACTTACCTACTCAAGGACGAGTAGGAGTTAAGCTTGGGGATGCTGATACATCTCCAACGTATCTATTATTTTTGATTGTTTCATGCTGCCATATTATCAATCTTGGATGTTTTATAATCATTTTATAGTCATTTTATACCATTTTGGCACTAACCTATTGACATAGTGCCAAGTGCCAGTTCCTGTTTTTCAAGTTTTTCACATCGTGAAAATCAATATCAAACGGAGTCCAAATGCCACGAAACTTTACGAAGATTTTTTATGGGCTAGAAGGAACATAACGGGCCCTGGTTGCACCCGGGGGAGTCCCGAGGAGGGGACAACGCACCAGGGCGCGCCAGGAAGCCCAGGCGCACCCTGGTGGGTTGTGCCCACCTTGGGTGCCCCAGGACCGCCTCTTTGCTCTATAAATACTCAAATATTCTAGAAACCCTACGGGAGTCGACGAAATATTCATCTAGCGGCCGCAGAGTCTAGAACCACTAGTTCCAATCTAGACACCATCTCGGATGGGGTTCACCACCTCCATTGGTGCCTCTCAGATGATGCGTGAGTAGTTCTTTGTAGACCTTCTGCTAGAGGCAAAGGTGTCCCGTCTCTCGATGAGATGGTGGCTATCGTTTTAGAGGAAGTCGACTTTGATGATCCGACTACGAACTTGCGAGGATGTCGCGCCTTAGCAATCGCTAAACCAACTCCGAGGGGTTATTGACCACGCCGGAGCACGATTAACCTGACCACGAGGGCCTGTTTCCTGCGAGCAAACGAAGAACCAGCAAGAAACTGAGATTGCAATCTGGATATTGCAAATATAAGATGAAAGCTTTATTGATCAAGGTGGGGTTCTGTGACGTCTTGGTCTGGTCATTGGACACAAACGAAGTACGCGAAGGTGCAGCTATGGCGAACTTTTAATCTAAACAAAACCCAAAGTCTAAACGACGCCCTCAGGTCTGTATATATGGAGGAAGAGGGGGGAATTTCGTGGCCCTTGAGGGTGGGGTCCAAAACCAACCCTAACTCTTGTTTCCCCACACATACGGACTCTAAAAATAGCATATACTTAAGTATTTCGAAAATACATGGGCTTGGCCCAATAATAAGGTGATGCAGCACCTAAAATAGCCTTTGGACAAAATTTATGAAGTGGCATCTTGTATATTTCGTCCAAGGCTTCAAGCACTCCTTATGGTGGCTTCAAAGTCCTGAAATCATCACTTGTAACTCTGTTCTGGATCCCCTTGCGCATGCCATCATCTCCACGCTTGAACTTGTTCCAAGGTTCATCTTTCTTGTCCAAGCTAGGCCCTTCATTTGTAAGCAAGACAAATGTATCCAATTTAGGCAGCATCATATTCTCATGAACATTAGAATCTTTACCAAGAAACGAAAGCACCTGATAATTCAATTGGCGTGCGCGAGCTCTAGTAATTGGTCCAGTATATGTAACAGTAGGGGCTGTGGGTGTAACAATGGTATTGATGTCCTCATCATCCTCCCCTTCTTGAAATGAAGTCGTCCTCGACGAAAACTCATCTTCCTCACCCAAATAAGGCTTCAAATCTGCAATGTTAAAAGTGGGACTAACCCCAAAATCTGCAGGTAGCTCAAGTTTATATGCATTATCATTTATTTTCTCTAACACCTTAAAAGGACCATCAGCACGTGGCATTAGCTTTGATTTGCGCAGATTAGGAAATCTATCTTTACGCAAATGTAACCAAACAAGATCTCCAGGTGCAAACACAACATGTTTTCTACCCTTATCTCTAGCAAGTTTATATTTAGCATTCATACGCTCAATGTTTTCCTTAGTTAACTCATGCATTTTTAAAATCAATTCAGAACGTTCTTTAGCATCAAAATTAACCTTCTCCGAAGATGGAAGAGGCAACAAATCAATAGGTGCACGAGGTAGGAAACCATACACAATTTCAAAAGGGCACATCTTAGTAGTAGAATGCAATGAACGATTATAAGCAAATTCAATATGAGGCAAGCATTCTTCCCACATTTTTCTTGTTATTCTTCAAAACAGCCCTTAGCATAGCAGACAATGTTCTATTGACTACTTCAGTTTGTCCATCAATTTGGGGGTGACAAGTAGTACTAAAAAGCAGTTTAGTCCCCAACTTAGCCGATAAACATCTCCAGAAGTGGCTAAGAAATTTAGTATCATGATCTGAAACAATAGTATTTGGCACACCATGCAAGCGAATAATTTCACGAAAGAACAAAACAGCGACATTAAGAGCATCATCGCTTTTATGACATGGTATAAAGTGTGCCATTTTCGAGAACCTATCCACGACAACAAATATGCTATCCCTCCCCCTCTTTGTTCGAGCTAAACCTAAAACAAAGTCCATAGATATATCCTCCCAAGGAACACTAGGTACAGGCAAAGGCATAGATAAACCATGAGGATTGAGTCGTGACTTAGCTTTTTGACATGTAGTGCAGCGAGCAACAAAACGCTCAACATCCTGTCTCATCTTTGGCCAAAAGAAATGTGTAGCAAGTATATCCTCTGTCTTCTTAACACCAAAGTGTCCCATTTAATCCTCCTCCATGCGCCTCTTGCAACAACAAAAGACGAACAGAGCTAGCTGGAATGCATAGCTTGTTAGCACGAAACACAAATCTATCATTAAGAACGAACTTGTTCCAAGTTCTCCCTTCCTTACAATTCTGCAATACATCTTTAAATTCAGCATCATGCACATATTGATCTTTGATGGTCTCCAAGCCAAATATTTTAAAGTCAAGTTGTGAAAGCATAGTATAACGACGAGACAATGCATCAGCAATAACATTTTCCTTACCCTTCTTGTGTTTAATGACATAAGGAAAAGTCTCAATGAATTCAACCCATTTAGCATGTCTATGGTTCAGTTTTGCTTGACTTTTAATGTGTTTCAAAGATTCATGATCAGAATGTATAACAAATTCCTTGGGCCATAAATAATGTTTCCATGTTTCTAAGGTCCGAACAAGAGCATATAATTCTTTGTCATATGTAGAATAGTTCAGACTAGGCCCACTCAATTTTTCAGAAAAGTATGCAACAGGTTTGCCATCTTGTAATAACACACCTCCTAATCCAATTCCCCTAGCATCACATTCAAGCTCAAAAGTCTTATTAAAATCAGGAAGTTGGAGTAAAGGAGCATGTGTCAACTTATCTTTCAATACCGTGAAGGCTTCTTCCTGTGCGGAACCCCAAACAAAAGGCACATCCTTCTTTGGAAGCTCGTTGAGAGGTGCAGCAATGGTGCTGAAATCTCTCACAAAACGCCTATAGAAACCAGCGAGGCCAAGGAAACTCCTCACTTGTGTGACCGTTTTGGGCTGCGGCCAACTCTCAATAGCTTCAATCTTGGCTTTATCAACTTCAATTCCCTATGGAGTAACAACATAGCCAAGAAAAGATACTCGGTCGGTGCAAAAGGTGCACTTTCCAAGGTTACCAAACAAACGTGCATCACGTAGAGCAATAAAAACAGCACATAAATGTTCCAAATGTTCCTCCAAAGTTTTGCTATAAATCAATATGTCATTAAAGTAAACTACCACAAATCGTCTGATGAAAGCACGTAAAACTTTGTTCATTAACCTCATGAAAGTACTAGGTGCATTAGTTAACCCAAAAGGCATGACTAACCACTCATATAATCCAAACTTAGTTTTAGATGTTGTTTTCCATTCATCTCCCAATTTCATACGAATTTGATGGTATCCACTACGCAAATCAACTTTGGAGAATATTGTAGAGCCACTCAATTCGTCAAGCATATCATCTAACCTAGGAGTAGGATGATGATAATGAATAGTAATATTATTAATGCCTCTACAATCAATGCACATACGTGACGTACCGTCCTTTTTCAGCACTAAAATGATAGGAACTTCAAAAGGACTAAGGGATTCGCGTATATAACCTTTGTCGAGCAGTTCTTGTACTTGACGCATAATCTCCTTCGTCTCCTCTAGATTGGTACGGTATGGTGCACGGTTGGGTAATGATGCACCGGGAATTAAGTCAATTTGATGCTCAATCCCTCGAATAGGTGGTAATCCCGGTGGCACGTCTTGTGGAAAGACGTCAGCAAACTCCTGCAAAATGTTAGTGACAGCAAGAGGCAAAGAGGAAGGCACGTCCTCTAATGAAAATAATGCCTCTTTGCACAAAAAGCATAGCAAACAGATTTGCTAAAATCTAAATCATCAATATTAGATTTGGTGGCAATTAAACATGCACTTTTCAATTTAATTTCAGAAGCAACACTAGATGGTTTATTATTAGGCTGCATTTGTTGCTCAAATTCTTTTGCCACAATCTGATTTTCACTTTTATTTTTCTCCTGTTTTGCTTTATTAGCTCTATTAATATCATCTTTCAAAATGGAATCAGGAGTCATAGGAAGCAAAGTAATATTTTTATCCTTATGAACAAGAGTATAATGATTGTTTCTACCATGGTGTACAGAATTTTTATCAAATTGCCATGGTCTACCAAGTAATAAGGAACATGCTTGCATGGGTACCACATCACAATCAACATAATCATCATATGTAGAGATACTAAAATGCACACGAACAGTACGTGTTACCTTAACCTTGCCACTGTTGTTGAAGCATTGGATGTAGTAAGGATGTGGATGTGGTCTTGTGGTGAGAGATAGCTTCTCCACTATCTCCATGCTAGCCAAGTTATTGCAGCTCCCTCCATCTATGATGACGCGAACAGAACGTTCCTTCACAACTCCCTTTGTATGGAACAAATTATGCCTTTGATTTTGCTCAGCTTGTGTGACATGCACACTCAAAACACGTTGAGTAACTAAACATTCATACCAGTCAGCATCTTCAGGAGCCATGTATTGCGTCTCATGATCTGAATCATCTCCACCGTGTTCTTCACGTGTAATAAGAGCCAAAGTCTCCTCATCATAGTCACTAGCGGACTCATACCCACCATCCTCAGTAGCAATCATCACACACTGAGATTGGCATTCTCTCGCAAAATGTCCTCTTCCCTTACAACGATGACAAATAATATCACTTGTGTGCCATGTTGATGCCATGGATGAAGAATAGCTCTTCACAGGTCCGGCAGGTGTGCTCTTGGCAGATAGTGGTTGTTGTGCCTGCTTTCTTGTATCACGGCTGGAGGTGGCACCTGATGGAGGTGCTGGTGGAGTGGAAGTAGAGGATGCACGTGGTGTCCATGATGAAGATCGACCTACAGAAATGTTAGTTCACGCCAATGCTTGTCGATCCTGCACTTCCCGTTCAGCTTTACAAGCAAGATGGAATAAACGAGTGATATTAGTATACTCCTTATACTCTAGAATGGTCTGAATCTCTCTATTCAATCCACCCATAAAACGTGCAAGCATAGCTTCATTCTCCTCAACAATACCACATCTAATCATGCCAATTTGTAATTCCTGATAATATTCTTCTACAGAATTTTTTCCTTGTTTTAAACGCTGCAATTTTTGAAGTAATTCACGTTGATAATATGGTGGAACCCAACGAGTACGCATAGCAGTTTTCAAAGAAGCCCAAGTAGCTGGAATAGGATATAATCTACAATGTTAAGACCACCAAACACATGCAAAGCTAGTGAAAGCACAAACAGCAGTAGGAACACGTCTCTCCTCAGGATATTGTAAACATGTAAATCGTTGTTCAGTTTCTAACTCCCAAGTAAGATATATATATATTAGGAACATATCTACCCTCAAATGGTGAAATATTCAATTTTAGTTTAGGAAGATGGTCATGTACCTCAGGTGGTGGTGCAGCCCTACCATTGCGATGATATGCATGAGGACGACCTGGTGGTGGTGGTGCTGGTGGTTGCACGTAGTTATGATTTTGGTCAACCTCATCCTCGTAATGGTCCTCCACCTCTGCAGTAGCAGCAGGAGCGGCCGAAGCATCAACAGCGGCACCAGAATTTTGCCCAAGGTCAATGGGAACGCGCTGTGCTCGTCCCACTTGATTTGGAAAGCGACGTTGTTGTTGTTATTATTGTTGTTGTTGTTGTTGTTGTTATTGTTGTTGTTGTTGTTGTTGTTGTTGTTGTTGTTGTTGTTGTTGTTGTTGTTGTTGTTGTTGTTGTTGTTGTTGTTGTTGTTGTTGTTGTTGTTGTTGTTGTTGTAGAGGTGCGTTAGGGGCAACCGGTGGTGGTGGTGGCGGAAGACGCGTGAGCAATTCATTAAACTTGTTATCGAGCTTTGTTTCAAACGTCTTCTCCATGCCATCTATCTTCTCCATGGCCTCTTCAAATCTGTTTAGCACATCTTGCACCTGTCCACTCATCAGTTGCTGCAATTTATCATGCAACTCCTTATTCGTCATGTTCTCCCAGTCAGTCTCGTCGGCTTGTGATCCTGCCATGGTTAGCAGCAATAGAAACACACAAGAATATGATCCTACAGACTACTAACAAGAGGTGGTGGTGGATGTCACAAATCCATCAAGCAAATCTCAAATTCTTACCAGTTCTTACCCTGCAGCAGGCGGTGATCGGCAACCGTCGTAGTCAAAACTCTCAAAGCTTGGATAGAGCGATTACCAGGGAGAGTCAAACGCACGACGTAGATGTATGTGGAGCTGGGAAGGCTTATAATATGGTAGCAAACAGGGTCGGCAATAATCAATTCAGAGATGCAAAGTTGAATAAACACTCAATGATGGTACTATGCTGGTCCTAGGCTAGACCGTACTAGAGACGCGAGCCTAGAACCCGAACAAAATCACGGCGCGGCACGTAAACAAGGGAGGAGCACTCTCTAAATTGTTTTTCTTTTTTTTTCACTTTATTTGCACTTTTTTCCTCTTTTTTTGCTCCGCAACAATTTTTTTTTGAAAAAGTCTACAAATGGTCTAAAAATTGCCTAGCCAGAATTTTCCAGACTTAGTTTTTTTTGAGTTTGGAACTATTTTTCTTCTGCGGGTAGCACGGAATCTCAGGAGTCCTACTCTGTCACGACTCGAAGTATCGCGTGATCTGGAACTCGAAAACAAAGCAACAAATACTGGACTCGGACTAGGACTGGTAGCGGAGATGAATCTGGTGGAACTCGGACTGGCGGCGGCGATGAATCTGGTGGAAATCGGACTTGTGGTTGTATATGGCGATGGTATATGTGGACTCGGATTCGTGATTGTATATGGCGATGGTATATGTGGACTCGGATTGGTGGTTGTATATGGCAGCGGTGATGTATATGGTGGGGTGGTGGTATATGGCTATGATGATGATGATGGTGCGGCGGCGGCGTGACAACCTGTGAATAGAACTCGAAACTCTAAGGGACTAGACGCTAAGACCAGCAACTCGACACGACGATGCAACCGCAAATTCAACAAAGCAAAACTCTAAAAAGAATATGCAAAGGCTCAGATTGGTTCGGATATGATGAACTAACCCTAAATTTTTTTTGGCTTTTTTCGTGGACTGTAGATATGAAGAGCGGACTCGATCTAAACTATGAAAACTGGAAAATCTCACCGAGCAACCTGAAAATCTGATACCACTTGATAGAGGCAAAGGTGTCCCGTCTTTCGATGGGATGGTGGCTATCGTTTTAGACGAAGTTGACTTTGACGATCCGACTACAAACGTGCAAGGACGTCGCGCCTTAGCAATCGCTAAACCAACTCCGAGGGGTTATTGACCACGCCGGAGCATGATCAACCTAACCACGAGGGCCTGTTTCCTGCGAGCAAACGAAAAACAAGCAAGAAACAGAGATTGCAATCTGGACATTGCGAATATAAGATGAAAGTTTTATTGATCAAGGTGGGGTTCTGTGACGTCTTGGTCTGGTTGTTGGACACAAAAGAAGTACGCGAAGTTGCAACTATGGCGAACTTTTAATCTAAACAAAACCCAAAGTCTAAATGACGCCCTAAGGGCTGTATATATGGAGGAAGAGGGGGGAATTTCGTGGCCCTTGGAAGAGGGGTCCGAAACCAACCCTAACTCTTGTTTCCCCACACATACGGACTCTAAAAATAGCCTATACTTATGTATTTCGAAAATACATGGGCCTGGCCCAATAATAAGGTGACACAGCACCTAAAATAGCCTCTGGACAAAATTTATGAAGTGGCGTCTTGTATATTTCGTCCAAGGCTTCATGCACTCCTTATGGTGGCTTCAAAGTCCTGAAAACATCACTTGTAACTCCGTTCTGGATCCCCTTGCGCATGCCATCATCTCCACGCTTGAACTTGTTCCAAGGTTCATCTTTATTGTCCAAGCTAGGCCCTTCATTTGTAAGCAAGACAAATGTATCCAATTTAGGCAGCATCATATTCTCATGAACATTAGAATCGTTACCAAGAAACGAAAATACCTGATAATTCAATTGGCGTGCGCGAGCTCTAGTAATTGGTCCAGTATGTATAGCAGCAGGGGCTGTGGGTGTAACAATGGTATTGATGTCCTCATCACCTTCGGGTCCGTAGTTAGTAGCTAGATGGCTTCATCTCTCTCTCTCTTGAGTCTCAGTACAATGGTCTCTTGGAGATCCATATGATGTAACTCTTTTTGCGGTGTCTTTGTTGGGATCTGATGAACTTTGAGTTTATGATCAGTCATATCTTTTTATATCCATGAAAGTTATTTGAGTTTCTTTGATCTCTTATATGCATGATCTCTTATAGCCTCGTATTTCTTCTCCGATATTTGGGTTTGGTTTGGCCAACTTGATCTATTTATCCTGCAATGGGAAGAGGTGCCCGGTAGTGGGTTTGATCTTACGGTGCTTGATCCCAGTGACAGAAAAGGGAACCGACACGTATGTATCGTTGCTACTAAGGATAAGAAGACGGGATCTATATCAATGCAATAGATAAATGGATCTTGTCTACATCATGTCATCGTTCTTATTACATTACTCTGTTTTTCCATGAACTTAATACACTAGATGCATGCTGGATAGCGGTCGATGTGTGGAGTAATAGTAGTAGATGCAAGCAGGAGTCGGCCTACTAATATTGGACATGATGCCCATGTAATGATCATTGCCTGGATATCGTCATAATTATTTGAGGTTCTATCAATTGCCCAATAGTAATTTGTTTACCCACCATTTGCTATGTTTTCTTGAGAGAAGCCACTAGTGAAACCTACGGCCCCCGGGACTTCTTCCTCATATATTTGCTTGCGATCTACTTTTCCTTTGCATTTTTATTCAGATCTATTAAACCAAAAATAGAAAAATACTTTGCTACCATTTATTTTATTTGCGATCTATTATTTCAATCTACTACAATTTTCTGTCATCGTTACCCGAAAGGGATTGACACTCCCTTTAACATGTCGGGTTGCAAGGTGTTGTTATTTGTGTGTAGGTGTTGTTTACGTTGTCTTGTTTGGTTCGCCTACTGGTTCGATAACCTTGGTTTCTTCACTGAGGGAAAAACCTAGCGTTGTTGTGCTGCATCATCCCTTCCTCTTTGGGGAAATACCGACGTAGTCCAAGCAGACAAGAGCTTTTCTGGCGCTATAACCACAGAGCAATCACGTTCATGTGGAAAATTCACATTAAACACAGCTTCATAAATTACTTGAAAAGCATAAGTTCAGCATTCTTATACATCTCAATGATTCATAGAACATAACAGACATTTATTAGTTCACAACAAAAGACAAAGTTGTGAGAAGGTTTACAAATCAGGAAAAATCAAGCAAGGCTTCTCTGAGCAAAGGGCCTCCCTAGACTGGCTTTAATTTCCTATAGTTCACTCTTGTTTTTCTTCTTGCCACCATCTAGGGTTAGGTCCTCTCATTCCAGAATAACCGATTATAATTGTGTTCTCGGTTGGAATGTTGAACTGAGCCATGTAATGACCATCTGAACTTCTTGTGCAGTTCCACTAAATTTAAGCACCACTATTGGCATAAATAAGTAGACCACAATGCCTCATGTCTACGCACCTGTCCCAAAAACCTCCATGCAGCCGCGCCAGCTAGTCCTCTGTCCATCCTTTGTTTGGGAGAAAGTGCATTCCCGACTAGGATGTAGTTGTTTTCTCTCGTCCTTACACTGCAATCAGGAAGTAAATGTACGAAGCAACGTCTTTTACATTGCATTGGTCATTGTACCTAGTTACTACCTGATAGAGGCGAAGGTGTCCCGATGTTTCGATGAGATGGTGGCTATCGTTTTCTGTGGGAGTCGACCTTGACGATCCGACTATGAACGTGCGAGACATCGCACCTTAGCAATCGCTAAAACAACTTCCGAGGGTTATTGACCACACCGGAGCACGATCAACCTGACCACGAGGGTCTGTTTCCTGCGAGCAAATGAAGAACAAGCAAGAAACTGAGATTGCAATCTGGATATTGCGAATATAAGATGAAAGCTTTATTGATCAAGGTGGGGTTCTGTGACGTCTTGGTCTGGTCGTTAGACACAAGCGAAGTACGCGAAGTTGCAACTATGGCGAACTTTTAATCTAAACAAAACCCAAAGTCTAAACGACGCCCTAAGGGTTGTATATATGGAGGAAGAGGGGGGGGGGATTTCATGGCCCTTGGAGGAGGGGTCCGAAACCAACCCTAACTCTTGTTTCCCCACACATACGTACTCTAAACACAGCCTATACTTAAGTATTTCGAAAATACATGGGCCTGGCCCAATAATAAGGTGACGCAGCACCTAAAATAGCCTCTGGACGAAATTTATGAAGTGGCATCTTGTATATTTCATTCAAGGCTTCCGGCACTCCTTATGGTGGCTTCAAAGTCCTGAAATCATCACTTGTAACTCCGTTCTGGACCCCCTTGCGCATGCCATCATCTCCATGCTTGAACTTGTTCCAAGGTTCATCTTTCTTGTCCAAGCTAGGCCCTTCATTTGTAAGCAAGACAAATGTATCCAATTTAGGCAGCATCATATTCTCATGGACATTAGAATCGTTACCAAGAAACGAAAGTACCTGATAATTCAATTGGCGTGCGCGAGCTCTAGTAATTGGTCCAGTATGTATAGCAGCAGTGGTTGTGGGTGTAACAATGGTATTGATGTCCTCATCATCCTCCCCTTCTTGAAATGAAGTCGTCCTCGGCGAAAGTTCATCGTCCTCACCCAAATAAGGCTTCAAATCTGCAATGTTAAAAGTGGGACTAACCCCAAAATCTGCAGGCAGCTCAAGTTTATATGCATTATCATTTATTTTATCTAACACCTTAAAAGGACCATCAGCACGCGGCATTAGCTTTGATTTGCGCAAATTAGGAAATCTATCCTTACGCAAATGTAACCAAACAAGATCTCCAGGTGCAAACACAACATGTTTTCTACCCTTATCTCCAGCAAGTTTATATTTAGCATTCATATGCTCAATGTTTTCCTTAGTTAACTCATGCATTTTTAAAATCAATTCAACACGTTCTTTAGCATCAAAATTAACCTTCTCCGAAGATGGAAGAGGCAACAAATCAATAGGTGCACGAGGTAGGAAACCACACACAATTTCAAAAGGGCACATCTTAGTAGTAGAATGCAATGAACGATTATAGGCAAATTCAATATGAGGCAAGCATTCTTCCCACATTTTATTGTTATTCTTCAAAACAGCCCTAAGCATAGTAGACAATGTTCTATTGACTACTTCAGTTTGTCCATGAGTTTGGGGGTGAAAAGTAGTACTAAAAAGCAGCTTAGTCCCCAACTTAGCCCATAAACATCTCCAAAAGTGGCTAAGAAATTTAGTATCACGATCTGAAACAATAGTATTTGGCACACCATGCAAGCGAATAATTTCACGAAAGAACAAATCAGCAACATTAACAGCATCATCGCTTTTATGACATGGTATAAAGTGTGCCATTTTTTAGAACCTATCCACGACAACAAATATGCTATCCCTCCCTTTCTTTGTTCGAGGTAAACGTAAAAAAAAGTCCATAGATATATCCTCCCAAGGAACACTAGGTACAGGCAAAGGCATATATAAACCATGAGGATTGAGTCGTGCCTTAGCTCTTTGACATGTAGTGCAGCGAGCAACAAAATGCTCAATATCCCGTCTCATCTTTGGCCAAAAGAAATGTGTGGCAAGTATATCCTCCATCTTCTTGACGCCAAAGTGTCCCATTAATCCTCCTCCATGCGCCTCCTGCAACAACAAAAGACGAACAGAGCTAGCTGGAATGCATAGCTTGTTAGCACGAAACACAAATCCATCGCTAAGAACGAACTTGTTCCAAGTTCTCCCTTCCTTACAATTCTGCAATACATCTTTAAATTCACCATCATGCACATATTCATCTTTGATGGTCTCCGAACCAAATATTTTAAAGTCAAGTTGTGAAAGCATAGTATAACGACGAGACAATGCATCAGCAATAGCATTTTCTTTACCCTTCTTGTTTTTAATGACATAAGGAAAAGTCTCAATGAATTCAACCCATTTAGCATGTCTACGATTCAGTTTTGCTTGACTTTTAATGTGTTTCAAAGATTCATGATCAGAATGTATTACAAATTCCTTGGGCCATAAATAATGTTGCCATGTTTCTAAGGTCCGAACAAGAGCATATAATTCTTTGTCATAAGTAGAATAGTTCAGACTAGGCCCACTCAATTTTTCAGAAAAGTATGCGATAGGTTTGCCATGTTGTAATAACACACCTCCTAATCCAATTCCACTAGCATCACATTCAAGCTCAAAAGTCTTATTAAAATCAGGAAGTTGGAGTAAAGGAGCATGTGTCAACTTATCTTTCAATACTGGGAAGGCTTCTTCCTGTGCGGTACCCCAAACAAAAGGCACATCCTTCTTTGTAAGCTCGTTGAGAGGCGCAGCAATGGTGCTGAAATCTCTCACAAAACGCCTATAGAAACCAGCGAGGCCAAGGAAACTCCTCACTTGTGTGACCGTTTTGGGCTGCGGCCAACTCTCAATAGCTTCAATCTTGGCTTTATCAACTTCAATTCCCTGTGGAGTAAGAACATAGCCAAGAAAAGATACTCAGTCGGTGCAAAAGGTGCACTTTCCAAGGTTACCAAACAAACGTGCATCACATAGAGCAATAAAAACAACACGTAAATGTTCCAAATGTTCCTCTAAAGATTTGCTATAAATCAATATGTCATCAAAGTAAACTACCACAAATCGTCCAATGAAAACATGTAAAACTTTGTTCATTAACCTCATGAAAGTACTAGGTGCATTAGTTAACCCAAAAGGCATGACTAACCACTCATATAATCCAAACTTAGTTTTAAATGCTGTTTTCCATTCATCTCCCAATTTCATACGAATTTGATGGTATCCACTATGCAAATCAACTTTGGAGAATGTTGTAGAGCCACTCAATTCATCAAGCACATCATCTAGCCTAGGAATAGGATGACGATAACAAATAGTAATATTATTAATGCCTCTACAATCAATGCACATACGCGATGTACCTTCCTTTTTCGGCACTAAAATGATAGGAATAGCACAAGGACTATTCACGTATATAACCTTTGTCGAGCAGTTCTTGTACTTGACGCATAATCTCCTTCGTCTCCTCTGGATTGGTACGGTATGGTGCATGGTTGGGTAATGATGCACCGGGAATTAAGTCAATTTGATGCTGAATCCCTCGAATAGGTGGTAATCCCGGTGGCACGTGTTGTGGAAAGACGTCAGCAAACTCGTGCAAAATGTTAGTGACAGTGGGAGGCAAAGAGGAAGGCACGTCCTCGAATGAAAATAATGCCTCTTTGCACACAAAAGCATAGCAAACAGATTTGCTAAAATCTAGATCTTCAATATCAGATTTGGTGGCAAGTAAACATGCACTTTTCAATTTAATTTCAGAAGCAACACTAGATGGTTTATTATTAGGCTTCATTTGTTGCTCAAATTCTTTTGCCACAATCTGATTTTCACTCTTATTTTTCTCCTGTTTTGCTTTATTAGCTCTATTAATATCATCTTTCAAAATGGAATCGGGAGTCATAGGAAGCAAAGTTATATGGCTATCCTTATGAACAAGAGTATACTGATTATTTCGATCATGGTGTACAGAATTTTTATCAAATTGCCATGGTCTACCAAGTAATAAGGAACATGCTTGCATGGGTACCACATCACAGTCAACATAATCAGCATATGTCGAGATACTAAAATGCACACGAACAGTACGCGTTACCTTAACATTGCCGCCGTTATTGAACCATTGGATGTAGTAAGGATGTGGATGTGGTCGTGTGGTGAGAGAGAGCTTCTCCACCATTTCCATGCTAGCCAAGTTGTTGCAGCTCCCTCCATCTATGATGATGCGAACAGAACGTTCCTTCACAACTCCCTTTGTATGGAACAAATTATGCCTCTGATTTTTCTTAGCTTGTGTAACCTGCACACTCAAAACACGTTGAGCAACTAAACATTCATACCAGTCAGCATCTTCAGGAGCCATGTATTGCGTCTCATGACCAGAATCATCTCCACCGTGTTCTTCATGTGTAATAAGAGCCAAAGTCTCCTCATCATAGTCACTAGCGGACTCATACCCACCACTAGTCTGAAATTTCAGACCACGATGCTCTCTTCGGAGCAGCAAAACAACATGATAATCAACCTGAACATGACAAGTAAGAACATGGCATGGAGCTACTCAACAAGCTTAACAAAACACCCAAAGTGACCTGGGGACAAAAGGGTTCACAAAATACTCTAACGAGCATACGAACATAGATGAAACACAATCAGTTTTCAGACTTAGTGAAAACTGAGACATGCTGAAATTATAACTCACGAAGGCATGTAAACGAGCTCGATGCACTCACTACGGTGCAAGTCATGGCAAGGCAAGCATATATCCATAAAGAAGGCACAAAATTCTAGCTAGACATGGCAAGAACAATGGCATAGCATGCATGGATCACTAACAATAGCATCGGCAAAATCGCAAACAAGTTGACGATCTGCCCAGATTTACCACGAAGCAAAAGTAGAGCTCGATTGACTCAAGCTAGAGCACTCCACATATGCAAACAAAGACATGGATGGATAGAGCATAACATGAATATCAAAATTCCCTTACTGATCATCCTCAAAAGAGGCACGGATCACTAGGAAACAAGCTGAACATATGGCATCATGAACTAAAATATCTCAGACTTAGTGAAAATCACTAAGTCCCTGAAAACAGAATTCTCAGGTGCCTCTCTTTGCAAGCTTGCACAAGTCACCGCACACATCCTAAAAATGCATGGGTGGCACCTCTGGAAAGAAGACAAAATGCTTAACAATTCATCCCAAAGAGTCACAGGCATATCATGCACACAATAATCATGGCAAAAATGACAAAAGTCTATGATGAACTAACGGATCTGCAATTTAACTCATGATGCCTCCTTCTAACAGCATTTTGGACATCAAGATGAACTCAAATGCAAACGATGCAATGGAATGAAATGATGTACATGTCGAGGCGAAGATTTTGATATATCATATGTCCAAAACGGAGCTACGGATGCGGAGATATGATCAGTCAAAGTTTGCATAAAAATTATGGTTCTGGAGCGAAAAGTCAACCCTGAAGATTTCAGATCCAGATCCAGCACTGTTCATGCACGGGAACCGAGGTCGCCGGGATCGTCGGAGTTCGTCGGGGAAGAAGGCGGAGATGGGGAGGTCGCCGGATCCGGCCGGTGCTCCGGTCGCCGGAGCCGTAGAAGGAGCGGGGAGGCGAGGCGCCCGCGACCGGTGGGCAGCCCCGGCGAGGCGACGGCGCGCGGCGGCCTCGGGATCTCGCCGGCGTCGTGGGGCAGAGCCGGCCGGCGAAGGTGGCGGTGCAGCAGAGCAAGCAGCGGGCGGCGGCGCGGACGGGATCGGCGGGCGAGGGGCGGCGCGGCGCCCGATGGGCTTGGAGGGCCCGGTGCGGGCCTGCCCGAGCCGGCGGCGAACTGGGCGCGCCCCGCCACGTGGCAACCGCGGGTTGGCGGCGGCGGGATCGGACGCTGTCCGGCCGGAGGCGGACACGTCTGGCGGCGGCGGGATGCTGTTTTTTTTGGAGCTAGGGTTGGACGGGGAGAGATCCGAGATTGGGAATGGGGGGCTATATATAGGCATAAGTGGAGCTAGGAGAGTCCAAATGAGGTGTGGTTTTCGGCCATGCGATCGTGATCGAACCCTCTAGGACATGGAGCAGAGTTTGGTGGGTTTTGGGCCAAATTGGAGGGGTGTTGGGCTGCAACACACACGAGGCCTTTTCGGTCCCTCGGTTAACCGTTGGAGTATCAAACGAAGTCCAAATGGTATGAAACTTGACAGGAGGTCTACCGGTAGTAAACCAAGGCCGCATGGCAAGTCTCGGTCCAATCCGGAAATGTTTAATCCCCACACACGAAAGAAAGCTAGAAATGGCCACCGGAGGAGAACGAAGCGCCGGAATGCAAAACGGACAACGGGGAAAATGCTCGAATGCATGAGATGAACATGTATGCAAATGCAATGCACGTGATGACATGATATGAGATGCATGAAAACGAAAACAACTCATGGAGACAAAGACCCGAACCCAAGAAATAAATATAACTTAATGCCGGAAACGACAAGAGTTGGAGTACAAATTGGGAAAGTTATATCTGGGGCGTTACAACACTCCACCACTATGAAAAGATCTCGTCCCGAGATCTAGGACTGAAAGAACTCCGGGTATTCAGAACGGAGGTGATCCTCGCGTTCCCAGGTAGTTTCACGGTCGGAATGGTGTGACCATTTGACTTTGAGAAATTTAATTGACTTGTTGCGAGTCCTGCGTTCAGTCTCTTCCAGGATTGCAACTGGGTGCTCACGATAGGAGAGATCTTCTTGGAGCTCAATGTCCTCGAAGTTGACGGTGCGTTCAGGCGTCTTGAAGCACTTTCGGAGTTGGGAGACATGGAACACATCATGAACATTTGCAAAGTTTGAAGGAAGCTCGAGTTGATAGGCGAGGTCGCCTCTCTTGCTGACAATCTTGAAAGGTCCGACGTATCTGGGGGCAAGCTTCCCTTTGATACTGAAGCGACGAGTCGCTTTCATGGGAGAGACGCGGAGGTAAACATGATCTCCGATCTCGAAAGCCAAATCACGGTGCTTACTATCATAGTAGCTCTTCTGGCGGGATTGGGCTGCTTTGAGGTTATCACGAATGACCTTGCACATTTCTTCTGCCTCTGTGATTAAGTCATTACCCAGCAGCTGACGTTCACCGGTTTCAGACCAGTTGAGAGGTGTACGACACTTCCTACCATACAAAATTTCAAATGGGGCCTTGCCCGAACTTGCTTGAAAACTGTTGTTGTATGAGAATTCAGCATAAGGAAGACAATCCTCCCACTTCATGCCGAAGGAGATAACACAAGCCCTGAGCATATCTTCAAGAATCTGGTTGACACGCTCGACTTGACCGCTTGTTTGAGGATGGAAAGCAGTGCTGAAGCAGATGTTGGTGCCCATGGCCTTCTGAAAAGAATCCCAAAACTTGGAGGTAAAGATGCTGCCACGGTCTGAAGATATCACTTGAGGAATACCGTGCAGAGAGACAATTCGATAGGTATAGAGTTCCGCCAATTGAGCTACAGTGATCGACTCTTTGATAGGCAAAAAGTGAGCCACTTTGGTGAGCTTGTCGATGACAACGAATATGGCATCATTGCCACGCTTGGACTTTGGAAACCCAGTCACGAAGTCCATTTCAATGTGGTCAAACTTCCATTCTGGAATGGCAAGAGGTTGGAGGAGACCTGCTAGCCTTTGGTGTTCTGCCTTCACTCTTCTGCAGACATCACATTCATTGACGAATTAAGCGATCTCGCGCTTCATTCGAGTCCACCAATAAGTTTGCTTGAGATCCTGATACATCTTCGTGCTCCCAGGGTGGATGGAGAGGAGAGAATTGTGAGCCTCGTTCATGATCACTTTACGAAGTTCAACTTTGGGCACAACAATTCGATCCTCGAAGAAGAGAGTGTCCTTGTCATCAAGGCGGTAGCACTTGTACTTGGACTGACTCTTTGCGATACCAATCTTCACCTTTTTCACCATAGCATCAAGAAGCTGGGCTTGGCGAATCTGGTCTTCCAGGGTAGGAGAAACTTGAAGGTTGGCGAGGAAACCTTGAGGAACAATTTGTAGATTAAGTTTGCGGAAAGCTTCACAAAGCTCGGGTTGATAAGGCTTGAGAATCAAACTGTTGCAATATGCTTTTCTGCTCAAAGCGTCAGCAATCACATTGGCCTTGCCTGGAGTATACTCAATACTCGGATTGTACTCTTGAATCATTTCAACCCATCAAGTTTGCCTGAGGTTGAGATTAGGCTGGGTGAAGATGTACTTGAGACTCTTGTGATCAGTGAAAATGTCCACTTTTCTTCCCAATAGAAGATGTCTCCAGGTCAACAAAGCGTGCACAACTGCCGCCAACTCAAGATCATGAGTGGGGTAGTTCTTCTCATTAGGCTTCAACTGGCGAGAGGTATAAGCAACAACTTTCTTCTCTTGCATTAGTACAACACCGAGACCTTGGAGAGAGGCATCACAAAAGACCTCGTACGGCTTGGTTTCATCAGCTGGAGTCAGAACTGGAGCAGTGATCAACTTCTCTTTCAAAGTGTTGAAAGCAATATCACACTCCGGAGACCAAACGTACTTGACGTGCTTCTAGAGAAGATTTGAGAGAGGCTTCACGATCTTAGAAAAGTTTTCAACGAATCTTCGGCAGTAGCTTGCGAGACCGAGGAAGCTATGGAGTTGCTTCACGTTTTGAGGAGGTTCCCAATTAACAATTGCACACACCTTCTCAGGATTCACGGCAATGCCCTTGGCAGAGATGATATGACCAAGATAAAGAACCTCATCGAGCCAAAATTCACACTTGGAGAACTTGGCGTAGAACAGATGTTCCCTGAGCTTGTCAAGAACCAAACGCAAGTGCTTGGCATGATCTTCCTTGTTCTTGGAGAAAACCAGAATGTCGTCGAGATAGACCAAAACGAAGTCATTGGTGTAGGGGTTGAAGATGAAGTTCATCATGCAAGAGAACGTCGGAGGAGCGTTGGCGAGGCCAAAAGACATGACAGTGTATTCATATGACCCATAGCTTGTCCTGAAGGCCGTCTTGGGAATATCTTGCTCACGAATGCGAATCTAATGATAACCCATACGGAGATCAAGATTGGAGAATACTTGGGCACCCTTGAGTTGTTCGAACAGCTCATTGATGTTGGGAAGTGGGTATTTGTTCTTGATGGTCTTCTTGTTCAATGGACGATAATCAACACAAAGTCGGTCCGTTCCATCCTTCTTCTTCACAAAAAGAACACCACAACCCCACGAAGAAGTACTAGGCCAAATGAGACCCATTCTTTCTTGAACATCGAGTTGTTTCTTCAACTCCTTCAACTCTTCGGGGCCGAGCTTGTAGGGACGTTTGCACACAGGTTCCGTACCGGGCTCAAGTTCAATAACAAATTCAACGGGCCGGTGCGGAGGCATTCCTGGGAGTTCTTCTGGGAAGACGTCTTGATACTCACAAACAACCGGAATCTGCGAAATAGCATCCAATTCACCCTTCTCATTGAGAGAAAACAATCGGATTGTATCATCATGAGCGGCAAAGACAATGACATCCTCAGACGAATGAGTCAATTGAATCTGCCTGGCTGCACAATCGAGGTGAGTCTTGTGTTTAGAGAGCCAGTCCATCCCAAGGATAAGATCAATATCCGAATTACCAAGAACCACCGGAGAAGAGAGAAACTTGTAATCGCCCAATGTGATAGAAATATCCGGAACAATAGCGCTTGCATTCATGAATTTGCCCGGAGAAACAACAGACAACTATCTAGGCAAATCTTGCAAAGGCAACTCATGCTTAGAAACAAATGGCCTCGAGATGAAACAATGCGATGCACCCATATCAAAAAGAACTTTTGCAGGAATATCATTAACAGGAAGGTTACCCATGATGACATCTGACGAATCCTCTGCCTGAGCTGCGTTCATCAAGTTGACCTTGGCGGACTTGGGGTTATGCTTGACCACAGCTGTACTTGCCGATCTCACGGGAGGAGGAGGAGGAAGACGCCTCTGGTTGAAACACTTGTTGGCGTAGTGACCCTTCTATTGGCACTTGTTGCACGTGACCTCTGAAAGCGGACGGTGGTACGGAGCACTCGATCTTGGAGCTTGAGACGAAGTCTTGTTCTGAAAGCCTGGGTTGGGTGGGTGGGAAGAACCACTGCCACCTTTGCTCTTCTGCTGATACGGCTGACGGAACGGAGGAGGAGGAATCCAATACTTCTGCTGCTTGGCCACTTGAGTAGAGGAAGAAGGCGTAGTGTCTCTGACTCGCTTCCTGGAAGCATCACACCTCAACTGAGCAGCCTCTTGCTTCAGTGCCATGTTGTAGAACTCATCGTATCTCAACGGCTCAAAAAGGACAAGAGCGAGCTGAACTTCTTCACGGAGACCACCCCTGAACTGATAGATCATGCTCTTCTCATCAGGAACGTCCTGCTTGGCAAAACGGACGAGCTTCTGGAACAACTTGTTGTAGTCATAGACAGACAAAGTGCCTTGCTTTAGATTGCGGAATTCCTCACGTTTGCTTTCAGTCACACTCTGAGGGATGTGATGAGCTCGGAAATCTCGACGGAAATCATCCCAAGTGATCAAACGTCCACCTCTGGAATCCTTGTACTGCTGGAACCACTCTGCGGCCTGATCTTTGAGCTGGAAAGAAGCGAACTTGACGAAATCTTCAGGCCTGACGTTGCTGCATTCAAAATGCTTGCCCAGATCCACTAGCCAATCGTCAGCATCGGTGGCCTCAACACAATTGCTGAACGTCTTTGGACCATTAGCGAGGAACTGGTTCAGAGTAGCAAAATGGTTCTGATTGTTGCCTTGATTCCCTTGACTGCCTTGATTCCGCTCTTGGAGGATTTGCATGATCAACTGTGTATTTGCATTGGTTGCGGCCATCACAGCTTGCCAAGCCTCCGGAGGCGGTGGAGGTGGTGGCGGATCAGGGTTCGGAGTCGTGCGCATTGGAGGAGCCATCCTGAACAGGTTGACCACCATTAGCACACAAATAGACAAATATTGAAGCTGAATCCAATGGAATGAAAATTGCAACAAAAAGTCTTCACATCTGAACAAAATGAACGAATGCACTTCTCTTGAAGCGGTCACATATTCCTGAATTGCGAAGCCACAAAGAATTAGGTAGAAGAGGTACATCAGCGAGGGATGGAATCAACATATGACTTCGGAGCAACTCGAATACCACAACTCAAAATAAAACCAAGGATTGGCTTGTGAGATAAGCCGGAACAAACATATGATAGAGATTTCGTCCTAAGTTTTCGTGGTGGGACCTACACGGGCTCGATCGTACAGCACCATCATGTACAAGGCAGTGCACATGACATACGAAGCGTCCCCGAGTCAGCATAGCCAAGGACTCTTTAAGACACAACAAGACCACTGTAAAATCGACCGTGAATAGGCGAACCACTAGACGTCAAACCCCAATTTCATATCATACATCTGTCGGAAAGATATCCTAAGAGCTACTTGAATTCCCACCTATGAAACTCCCGAAACTTTCCGGTTATGCAATCAGGTGTTGGGGATACAGGGGAAGCATAATATCTCACCCAAACTAGCAAATCTTACATCCAGCTGTATCCATCCTTCAACACATAACCAAGAATCTTCGGAAACCATCTACCTCAACCTTCGAAAAGCATCCGTTATACAAGTTATGGCGATACTCCCGAACTCCCGCCCCAGTACTGGGTGGCGTCGAGGTTATCTCACCAACGAACTGCATAAAGGAGATTTTCGATGTCGCGAACATATCTCAAGTATACCAGAATTGCAACGATAAAATTATGATGACAACACCTCAGAGCTCAACTCCCCGGGACACTTCCACTAAACCCCTGACAGGAGGCACCAAGACAGTGTTCTCATCATAAGCCATCGGAACAAATCCAAGATACTCGCGTGATCCTAAATTTTTTGTTTGTGAAATTTGAGAAGAGAAGAGTCAAAACTCTACGTCAGGATGCCTTACCAGAGCGATGAGGAGACTGGGAAGTAAAAAGAATTCCTAAGCTCTCCGATATATAATTCCTAAAGGACTCAAAACATTTTTTATAGACACAACTCGGCTGCTAAAAACGATCAAGCAATGGGGGCTCCTAAGGTCGGGGAAGGCTCTGATTACCAACTTGTAACGCCCTCGATGCGGCTATATCTCCCACGTGTCGAGGCACGACTTAGAGGCATAACCGCATTGAAAGCAATGTCGCAAGTTAGGAAATCATCACACATCCCATGTAATAAATAATGTAAAGGGGAGGTACATAGTTGGCTTACACTCACCACATCACATCAAAGTACATAAATAACATCCATCATACAAATCACTCATGGCCTGACTACGGCGCCAAAATAGAAAAGACCCCAACATGCGACAAGGCCCTGAATCTAACCCCGATTGGGCACCACTACTGATCATCAGGAAAAGACACATAGTAACGCTGAGAGTCCTCGTCGTACTCCCACTTGAGCTCAAGCGCGCCATCTGGAGCTGTATCATCTGTCCCTGCATCTGGTGTAATAGTAATCTGTGAGCCACAGGGACTCAGCAATCTCGCACCCTCGTGATCAAGACTATTTAAGCTTAATAGGTAGGAAAGGGGTAATGTATAAGTGGAGCTGCAGCAAGCGACTAGCATATATGGTGGCTAACTTATTCGCAAAAGAGAGCGAGAAGAGGAGGCAAGGCACGAGCGAGGAACTAGAGAGCAACCTGCGCAAACATAACTCCAACACCGTGTCTGCTTCCCGAGCTCCGCCGAGAAGAGGCCATCACGGCAACACACTCAGTTGATTCATTTTAATTAATTAAGGTTCAAGTTATCTACAACCAGACATTAACAAATTCCCATCGGCCCATAACCGCGGGCACGGCTTTCGAAAGATCAATCCCTGCAGGGGGGTCCCAACTTAGCCCATAACAAGCTCTCACGGTCAACGAAGGAATACACCTCCACCCAAGACACACTGATCAGACTCGGTATCTCGGTACAACAAGATGATTCGACAGGTTAAAACAAGTCCAGCAACACCGCCCGAATGTGCCGACAAATCCCGATAGGAGCTGCACATATCTTGTTCTCAGGGCACACTCAAATGAGCCAGACGTCGGGTAGGCCAGCCCAGAGTTGCCCCTAGTAGCCCCGGACATCGCTCGGTGGGACCTACACTCAGAGGAGCACTGGCCCGGGGGGGTTAAAATAAGATGACCCTCGGGCTCCGGAAACCCAAGGGAAAAAGAGGCTAGGTGGCAAATGGTAAAACCAATGTTGGGCATTGCTGGAAAAGCTTTAATCAAGGCGAACTATCAAGGGGTTCCCATTATAGCCCAACCGCGTAAGGGACGCAACAATCCGGGAACATAACACCGATATGACGGAAACTAGGGCGGCAAGAGTGGAACAAAACACTAGGCGAGAGGCCGAGCCTTTCACCCTTTACCAAGTATATAGATGCATTAAGATAACATGGCAATATAATGATATCCCAACAAGTAAATAAATGTTCCAACAAGGAACGGCTCCAATCTTCACCTGCAACTAGCAACGCTATAAGAAGGGGCTGAGCAAAGCGGTAACATAGCCAATCAACGGTTTGCTAGGACAATGGTGGGTTAGAGGATCAATCATGGCAATTGGGAGGCTGACAAGCAAGTGGTAGGCATCGTAGCATTGGCATAGCAAAAGAGCAAGCAAACTAGCCTAGCAAAGATAGTAGTGATTTCGAGGGTATGATCATCTTGCCTGCACAGTTGTCAGAGTTGACTGGATCCTCACAAGCAAACTCAACGGGCTCCTCGTTATCGAACTCGTCTCTCGGCTCTACCCAACAACACAAACAAGCAACAAGGATACAATCAACCACGTGCAAACTCAAGCAATAAGATGCAATAATGGTATGCTATGCGGGATGCAAAATGCAAGACGTGACAGGAAATGCATGAACCTGGCCTCAACTTGGAAAACCAAGTGTGCCACTGGATAGAGGGGATGAAATCACCTGAAAACGATATAAAGATAATAGGAATTGGAGCTACGGTTTGGAAATGGCGAGCGTTTTACGAAATGAACCGATCTGCGATTTACAGCAAGTAGGCTCCTAAATGCAACGAAATGAACATGCTACACCCACCAAACATGAAAACAAATTACATGGCAGGGATGTACACAAGATGCTTATCAAAACACTAGCACTGAGCCACGGTCAAATTCATCCATTATGAGGTTCAAACAAGCATTGCAAAAACGAATAAGCAAAACAGATTTCAGACAGTGAAATTAACACTAGTCTGAAATTTCAGACCATGATGCTCTCTTCGGAGCAGCAAAACAACATGATACTCAACCTGAACATGACAAGTATGAACAAGGCATGGAGCTACTCAACAAGCTTAACAAAACACCCAAAGTGACCTGGGGCCAAAACGGTTCACAAAATACTCTAACGAGCACACGAACATAGATGAAACACAATCAGTTTTCAGACTTAGTGAAAACTGAGACATGCTGAAATTATAACTCACGAAGGCATGTAAACGAGCTCGATGCACTCACTACGGTGCAAGTAATGGCAAGGCAAGCATATATATCCATAAAGAAGGCACAAAATGCTAGCTAGACATGGCAAGAACAATGGCATAGCATGCATGGATCACTAACAATAGCATCGGCAAAATCGCAAACAAGTTGACGATCTGCCCAGATTTACCACGAAGCAAAAGTAGAGCTCGATTGACTCAAGCTAGAGCACTCCACATATGCAAACAAAGACATGGATGGATAGAGCATAACATGAATATCAAAACTCCCTTACTGATCATCCTCAAAAGAGGCACAGATCACTAGGAAACAAGCTGAACATATGGCTTCATGAACTAAAATATCTCAGACTTAGTGAAAATCACTAAGTCCCTGAAAACAGAATTCTCAGGTGCCTCTCTTTGCAAGCTTGCACAAGTCACCACACACATCCTAAAAATGCATGGGTGGCACCTCTGGAAATAAGACAAAATTCTTAACAATTCATCCCAAAGAGTCACAGGCATATCATGCACACAATAATCATGGCAAAAATGACAAAAGTCTATGATGAACTAACGGATCTGCAATTTAACTCACGATGCCTCCTTCTAACAGCATTTTGGACATCAAGATGAACTCAAATGCAAATGATGCAATGGAATGAAATGATGTACATGTCGAGACGAAGATTTTGATATATCATATGTCCAAAACGGAGCTACGGATGCGGAGATATGATCAGTCAAAGTTTGCATAAAAATTAGGGTTCAGCAGCGAAAAGTCAACCCTGAAGATTTCAGATCCAGATCTAGCACTGTTCAAGCACGGGAACCGAGGTCGCCGGGATCGTCGGAGTTCGTCGGGGAAGAAGGCGGAGATGGGGAGGTCGCCGGATCCGGCCGGTGCTCCGGTCGCCGGAGCCGTAGAAGGAGCGGGGAGGCGAGGCGCCCGCGACCGGTGGGCAGCCCCGGCGAGGCGGCAGCGCGCGGCGGCCTCGGGATCTCGCCGGCGTCGCGGGGCGGAGCCGGCCTGCGAAGGTGGCGGCGCGGCAGAGCAAGCAGCGGGCGGCGGCGCGGACGGGATCGGCGGGCGAGGGGCAGCGCGGCGCCCGATGGGCTTGGAGGGCCCGGTGCGGGCCTGCCCGGGCCGGCGGCGAAGTGGGCGCGCCCCACCACGTGGCGAGCGCGGGTTGGCGGCGGCGGGATCGGACGCTGTCCGGCCGGAGGCGGACACGTCCGGCGGCGGCGGGATGCTGTTTTTTTTGGAGCTAGGGTTGGACGGGGAGAGATCCGAGATTGGGAATGGGGGGCTATATATAGGCATACGTGGAGCTAGGAGAGTCCAAATGAGGTGCGGTTTTCGGCCACGTGATCGTGATCGAACGCTCTAGGACATGGAGCAGAGTTTGGTGGGTTTTGGGCCAAATTGGAGGGGTGTTGGGCTGCAACACACACGAGGCCTTTTTGGTCCCTCGGTTAACCGTTGGAGTATCAAACGAAGTCCAAATGGTACGAAACTTGACAGGTGGTCTACCGGTAGTAAACCAAGGCCGCATGGCAAGTCTCGGTCCAATCCGGAAATGTTTAATCCCCACACACAAAAGAAAGCTAGAAATGGCCACCGGAGGAGAACGAAGCGCCGGAATGCAAAACGGACAACGGGGAAAATGCTCAAATGCATGAGATGAACATGTATGCAAATGCAATGCACGTGATGACATGATATGAGATGCATGAAAACGAAAACAACACACGGAGACAAAGACCCAAACCCGAGAAATAAATATAACTTAATGCCGGAAACGGCAAGAGTTGGAGTACAAATTGGGAAAGTTATATCTGGGGCGTTAAATGGGTTCATTTTCCCATGCTATGCTCCGGATCCGACGCAAAATTTCGGCAGCACCTCCCCACTGTTCTCCTGATACACGTCTCTGCAATAAACAGAGAGGATGTGTACTCGGAGAACAACAAGGGAGGCACTGACAAAATTTATGCGTCGGATCCGGAGCAAAGCATATGGGAAAACAAACCCAATCTACACATGCTCGGGCTGTCCATGGATAGCGTTGGACAATTCGAAAGAATCAAGGTTATAAATATGCAAATGCATGCATATTTATAACTATGACGCTTTCGAACGGGAGACACATATTGGTTACGCATACTGATGATTCAAGAAACATATATAGCTAGCTATCAAGTTTCATTGGAATAGATCAAATAATTAATGGGGAGGAGGACTTGTCATTTGTGCTCACCCACGAACGAAGGGGCAGAGCTCGTCAAACACACGGCGAGGTCGTTGAACACCAAACCTCGCAGCGATGAAACAACTGCACATTTAAAACTACACAATCAACACAATTATATATGATGTTTTTCATAACAAAATCGAAAAATATATGACCTAACTAATAATTCACAAATATATGACCCCGTCGGCCTCTAGAAGGCCAAAGAACACCTTTTCGGGAGGTGTCGGGGGTCGGGGTGTCCTGTCGGTGTCGGGGTCGGGGTGCTGTTTCGGGGTCGGGGGGTCGGGGTGTCGTGTCGATGTCGGGGTAGTCCCGTGTCGGTGTCGGGGTGTTGTTTCGGGGTTAGGGTGTGGTGTCGGGGTCGGGGTGTCGGGGTCCGGGTCTCGGGGTCGGGGTGTCGTGTCGGGGTGCCGGGTCGGGGTCTGGGTACCGTGTCGGGTCGGTTTTTTCCTTTTTTTTTCCTTTTCTTCTTCTTCCTCTTCTTCCTTTTCTTCCTTTTTTCCTTCTTCTTCTTCTTCTTCTTCTTCTTCTTCTTCTTCTTCTTCTTCTTCTTCTTCTTCTTCTTCTTCTTCTTCTTCTTCTTCTTCTTCTTCTTCTTCTTCTTCTTCTTCTTCTTCTTCTTCTTCTTCTTCTTCTTCTTCTTCTTCCTCCTCCTCCTCCTCCTTTCCTTTTTCCTCTTCTTCTTCTTCTCCTCCTCTCCTCTTTTTCTTCTTCTTCTTCTTCCTCTTCTTCTTTTTTCTTCTCCTCCTCCTCTTCTTCTTCTTCTCCTCTCCTCTTTTTCTCTTCTTCTTCTTTCCTAAAACTAAACTAAACCTAAAACTAAAACTAAAAAAATAGAAAAAGGAAAAAACTAAATCTAAACCTAAAACTAAACTAAAACTAAACCTATAAACCTAAAACTAATCCTAAAACTAAAACTAAATCTAAACTAAACATAAACCTAAAACTAAAAAAACAGAAAAAAGGAAAAAAAGGAGGCAGAGAGCTCACCTGGGTGGAGGAGGGGGGCGGGGCGGCCTGGGGCGGTGGAGGAGGGGGGTGGGGCGGCCTAGGGCGGCGGCACCGGGCGGCAGTGGCGACGGGGCCGGGCCCGGCCGGGGCGGCGGGGCGCGGTGGTGCCGGGGCGCCGGGGCGTGGCGGCGCCCAGACGGCAGGGTGGCGGGGGCGACGGGGGCGACGGGGTGGGGGGCGCCGAGGAGGCGGCGGGGTGGTGGGGCGACGGGGCGGGAGGGCGCTGGGGCGGCGGCGGGGTGGTGGGGCGACGGCGAGTAACTGGGGAGAGAAAGAGAGAGAGAGAGGGGCGGGGTGGGGCGCGGCCGTTAACGTTAGTGGGGCCCTCCCTCTTTGCCGTCCGCCCCCTTTGCCGTCCGCCTTTTTGCTCTTTGCCGTCCGCTAGCGGACGACAAAGAGGGGGGCCGTTAGGTTTTTTTTAGCAGCTCGTCAGTGGGGCCCCTTCCTCTTTGCCGTCCGCTAGCCGATGGCTTTGCCGTCTGCTAGCCGACGGCAAAGAACTGGCTGATGGCAAATTAGTTCTTTGCCATCAGCCAGTTCTTTGTCGTCTACTTTTTGGTAGCTGATGGCAAAGAGCTTCTTTGCCGTGCGCTAGCTGACGGCAAAGAGCTGGCAGATGGCAAAGTAGCTGATTCCAGTAGTGAGAGGGGGCGCTAGGAGTCGAAGCCTTCCATGAACCAACGGAGAACCACAACGATCGCACCGAGAACGGCAACTACAAGGTACCGCTAATCTCTCAGGAACAAGCTTATGCTAACCATGGGCTGCGGATGAATCAGGTTGCTGATAGAGGCAAAGGTGTCCCGATGTTTCGATGAGATGGTGGCTATCATTTCTGTGGGAGTAGACCTTGACGATCCGACTACGAACGTGCGAGACGTCGCGCCTTAGCAATCGCTAAACCAACTTCCGAGGGGTTATTGACCACGCCGGAGCACGATCAACCTGACCACGAGGGTCTGTTTCCTGCAAGCAAACGAAGAACAAGCAAGAACTGAGATTCCAATCTGGATATTGCGAATATAAGATGAAAGCTTTATTGATTAAGGTGGGGTTCTGTGACGTCTTGGTCTGGTCGTTGGACACAAACGAAGTACGAGAAGTTGCAGCTATGGCGAACTTTTAATCTAAACAAAACCCAAAGTCTAAACGATGCCCTAAGGGCTGTATATATGGAGGAGAGAGGGGGAATTTCGTGGCCCTTGGTGGAGGGGTCCGAAACCAACCCTAACTCTTGTTTCCCCACACATACGGACTCTAAAAACAGCCTATACTTAAGTACTTCGAAAATATGTGGGCCTGGCCCAATAATAAGGTGACGCAGCACCTAGAATAGCCTGTGGACGAAATTTATGAAGTGGCATCTTGTATATTTCATCCCATGCTTCATGCACTCATTATGGTGGCTTCAGAGTCCTGGAATCATCACTTGTAACTCCGTTCTTGTTCCCCTTGCGCATGCCATCATCTCCATGCTTGAACTTGCTCCAAGGTTCATCTTTCTTGTCCAAGCTAGGCCCTTCATTTGTAAGAAAAACAAATGTATCCAATTTATGCAGCATCATATTCTCATGAACATTAGAATCGTTACCAAGAAACGAAAGTACCTGATAATTCAATTGGCATGCGCGAGCTCTAGTAATTGGTCCAGTATGTATAGCAGAAGGGGCTGTGGGTGTAACAATGGTATTGATGTCCTCATCAGTTGCAGCGTCGATGGACGACCCTGGCACAGCGGCACCCGTTCCAACAAGGGAGACACGCTGGGGGCCGCCGGGACAGAGCCAGGAGCAAGGCCCCTCCCCAAGGCACGTGAAACCAGGGGACACCCGGAGGTAGGACCTCTGCCGGGGTGGGTTCAACAACCCTTCTCCCGGCAGAAGACCCGCGGTCGCCGAGGGAACCGTTGGCGTCCCCTTTCCGTCTTTTGTGTCGTCCTGGTGACCGGTCAGCTCAAAGGAGGTCGAGGGTGGCGCAAGGTGGGGCCCTCGTCTTGCGATATGAAGTAAGGCCGGTACCTGTGAAGAAGGCCCGTTGCCTGTGAAGCTCGCCGCCGGTGACACTCTCACGTAATAATGAGTTGGGGATGTACACGCCCTGGAGTCTCAGGAGCGCCGGCCTCAGGCCCTGGGGCTCCCTCCCACGCCTAGTGGCAGCACTTAGCTCCGCGCTGGTGACAAGACTTGAAGACCCGAAGACTAGAGTAGGTGCCGGACGCGGCCTTTTGCTTTGGATCTCTCTTTGTGTGGCTTTGCTTTCTGGATCTGGACTTAAGTTGAAGCTGAATTTTTATCGATGCGCGCGGGGGGTGCCTTTTCTCGTTCGAGCCGTTTCTTACTTTCTGGATCTCGCTTGATTTGGGACTCATGTCCATTGTCTTTCCCTCGCAAAGCTCCTCGCGAGCTAGACCGCGCAAAGCGCATGCCTGTCAAGCACGCTCTAGCACTGCGCCTGGTGCTCACCTCTTACGGGCCCCCCTCAAACGGGGCGATAAGCTCCGCAGGATTCTCAGGAACTCGTCGCCTCACGACCTAGCCCTAAGCTGGCGCTGACTAAGGTAAACCATGTCGGGGAGCTCACCCCCAGCTTCATGAGCTCACGAGGACACATACCCACACCGCATAGCAAAATAAAAACTGCAATTTGCTTACACGAGGGGCTCCCCCTCTCAAAATGCTCTTACAAAGTATTCCAAGGGCCACGCCCGAGTTTTACGTGTAGGATGAAACAACAGGCAAACATGGGATCAGCCAGAGATATCACTCGCTGCATCACCCGTGGACGTGTCACTCGCATCATCGTCATCTTCATCGGTATCGCTGCCGCCATCGGCGACGCCCCCGTCACCGTCATTGACCACATCACCTTCATCTGCGACGACCACCACCGCTTCATCCTCCGAAATGAAGGCCCTCTGGAGGCCATCCCCAAGAAGAAGTAGCCGCGCCGTGCAGGACCTCAGGAGGATGGCGTTGCGGCAAGAGCCTCGTCAGGACCAGCGCCCGCTCCAGGGCGCCTCCCTCCATCGCATAGGAAGGCGCGCCCGGTGCCCTCCTCAGGCAGGGCTCGGGGGCTCTCTTCTGGAGGGCCTTAGACCTTGCCAACCTCGCGAGGGAGGCGCTTGGGCACCACTTGGAGGCGTGCTTCGCGACACGTGACCTTCAGGAGAGCACAGGGCAAGGAGTGCCCACCACTCAGGAGTTCGTCACCAGGACCACCCAGGAACTGCAAGAAGCAAGAGCCATGCGTGGCGACAGCCGCCCACGAGGCGCAGCTCCGCATCCTGGCGAGGATGCTAGGCTGCGTGTCTGGATCGACATCCCAGGGCTCAACAGGGCCGCATCTCAGGAGCGTTTCTGGCCTTCGCGTGTGGGCCGCTGTGAGGACCCGTTGCATAGCTACGTTCGTTTGCCCTTTGGCTTGCCGAACGTGGCGTCGGCCTATCAGTGCAACATGCGACGTGTCCTAGCGGCTCAGGAAGCCAGGTACCACGCCGTTCTGGAGGATATGGAGACGATCTTTAGGGAACCTCCCGAGCCCCCAGAGCCTCCCGAGGCTCAGGGTTCCGGCGGCCCATGAGGAGTCATTTCTTCAACGCAGGCCTTCAGCTTCACCAACTCTACTTCGTCTACAGAACCAGGGATCCCGTGGGAAGGATAGCAGGTGGCACCGTGAGTCTCCTTTTCTCTCGTGCAATTCGCTTGCGCGTTAAAAGGGGGGCGCCTGAGCATCGTGACTAAAGAGCTCTTACTGGCTCTCCAGCCCTCACCCCCTGGCCTTGACCACAGCATCATGACCTGGCATACTAGCGGCAGCTGAGCTCGCTCGAGGGCCGAGACCTGAGGACATAGAGCACTAAGGAGAGCATGAGGGGAGGGAAACTCGTATGTGCCGGCCTAGCTATGCCGCACCAATAGGCGTGCAGCCCTAGCGCAACATCAGGAGTCGCCACGAGATCAACAAGGAAACAAAAGCTGATACTAAGGGTAATCCTATCTACATCCTTCCGTGGTGGACACCATCATCAACAGTGGGCCACGGGAGGCCGGCGCCAACCCCATCCAGATCAGCGGCGGCAACGGCCGGACGCCGTAGCTCTACTCTGAGCGCGGCGAGAGCTCAGGGGCACGTAGCTGTCATCGTTCGTCTCCGGAGTCTCATAGAGCTCAGGAGAGCTGCTGGACTCCCAAGGGCTGCTGCTGGAGTGGCCGCAAGCGGGAGGCGCGTCAGCCTCACGCTCCTCTCTGGAGTAGCACTCCAGGCAACGACCCTCAGCATCGAAGACCATGAAGAAGAGCGTGGAGACGCCGTCGTACTCAAAGTGGATCGCGAGGGCGCCCCTCGCACGACAGGCCTGCGCGATCTCGCCCCAGCCGCGAGTCATGAAGATCTTGCCGGTAGGGACCGCTTGGATCTACGCTCCAGTCGCCGGAATGCTGCAGTCGGCATGCTGCAGCCACAGCTCGAGAGGCCCCCTAGGCAGCATCACGTTGGAGAAGAACCGCTGGAAGCGGATCCAGGAGCTTGGAGGCATCGGTGCCCACAGCACCAACTCGCACGAGGAGTCCGCGGCGTGAACCCCAGGGGCGACGGCACACGCCGCTGTGGCGTGGCGACCCCGGATATGGCGTGGGCTACGCTGCTCGTCACTTTGTCCTCCCGAGCCCTCGGTTTGGCGTACAAGGGCAGCGGGTACCCCGGAGGAGGCCGCTCGCACCAAGGCCTCAACACCACCTGCATCGCCGCTTCATCACGGCGATGGATTGACCTTTTCTTCGGCGGAAGAGGCCCCGGATCATCACGTGGAGCCTTTCCTTTCTCTTCAGTAGAAATCTTTCTGATGGGCACCATTGTTGTCAGCAGTGGAGCAAGGAGGAAGGAGCAACCAAGCAAGGAAGAGATGGGCAACGGGGGCTCCGCCCCCTCCCCATTTATAACAAGAGAAGGCCAACCGGCGTCTCCCACAATCACAGGTAATGATGGTTTTCCTTGCATGTCGCAGGGACTTGTCAAGTCATGCAGTTGCCGAGGCAGCATGGGGAAGCGGAGACGCCCACGTCCAATCAACCACCACGCGTCAACCGAGGCCGCAGGCTTTGGGGGCCCGCGGTGCTCCGAACTTGCCCCTTGGCTTCGCCATGAAGCCAAGCCCGAGCGCACCTTGGTCCCGAGGGCTACTGTCGGCGTTCTGGGAATGGGGGTCCCCAGACTTGCCTGCCTGCGGCCCGCGGCGTGGCTGAGCTAGCAGGCCGTATGGCCCATCTTCATCAACAATGCATCCAAGACCCTCGCGAGGGTCCAAGCCTCGCGAGGCGGACGATGCAAGGCCTCCTCTAGGGTGGCCTAGCCAGGCAGGCTCACGAGGAGCGGAGATATCAAGGCGGCGCAAACCTCACGAGTCCCCCGTGACGTGAGCCATGACGCGCGACACCAGGCGGGCGCCAGCGCACACATCATCCTTATTTCCTCTTTGGTGCTAAGGGGGCCAGCGCAGATGAAGAGTACCGAGGCATCAGGCAAAGGTTGCTATATTGGTGCAACGAGACCAAGACCAGGAGGACGGCAAGGCGGAGGTCATCATGGAGCCCAAGACGACGTCACCGCCAGAGCTTTTCGCGGGCGAAGACCACTTTTCCAGGATAGCTTGTACTAGCTGTCCCCCTTCAAATTTGCCCGCTGTTGTTGGCTCCCTTCCCACTCGATATTTGGGAAGAGGACCGGGGTCTATATAAGTAGAGCTAGCCACCATAGTAGAGGCATCTCATCCTAGCTTGATCGAACCCGATCAAGAGCCAGCTCACAAGAACACCTCAACTTCAGGAGGCTGTTCTTCCCTTGTACTGTTCATCATCAGCCCTAGAGGCAATCCACCACCACCACACTGGAGTAGGGTATTACACCACAACGGTGGCCCGAATCAGTATAAACCTCGTGTCTTTCTGTGTTGCGAGTTCTTTGAGTTCGTCCACGAGATCTTAGCGAGCTAGGGCGTAGATCGGTAGCAAGGAAAGACTTCATGCACACCCCAGTGTTCGAACCTTAAGGGTTTGCCGGAACCCCACATCCGACAATGACCTCTATGAGGATTGGCTAGACCGCGTCACCGAGCTCGTCAGCACTGCTGGGGGCTCCCCTGCACAGTCTCTCCCGCTGCCTTGCCAGCCGCCTGCCGCGTGTGACGTAGCCCATGGTGGTGGAAGACGCGCGAGCAATTCAGTAAACTTGTTATTGAGCTTTGTTTTGAACGTCTTCTCCATGCCATCTATCTTCTCCATGGCCTCTTCATATCTGTTTAGCACATCTTGCACCTGTCCACTCATCATTTGCTGAAATTTATCATGCAACTCCTTATTCGTCATGTTCTCCCAGTCAGTCTCATCAGCTTGTGATCCTGCCATGGTTAGAAGCAATAGAAACACACAAGAATATGATCCTACAGACTACTAACAAGAGGTGGTGGTGGGTGTCACAAATCCTTCAAGCAAATCTCAAATTCTTACCAGTTCTTACCCAGCAATAGGCGGTATCGGCAACCGTCGTAGTCAAAACTCTCAAATCTTGGATAGAGCGATTACCAGGGAGAGTCAAACGCACGATGTAGATGTATGTGGAGCTGGGAAGGCTGATAATATGGTAGCAAAAAGGGTCAGCAATAATCAATTCAGAGATGCAAAGTTGAATAGACGCTCAATGACGGTACTGTGCTGGTCCTAGGCTAGATCGTGCTAGAGACGCGAGCCTAGAACACTAACAAAAGCACGACACTGCACGTAAACAAGTGAGGAGCACACTCTGAATTTTTTTCTCTTTTTTTCTTTTTTTGCTCCGCAATAATGTTTTTTCGAAAAAGTCTACAAATGGTCTAAAAACTGCCTAGCCAGAATTTTCCAGGCTTAGTTTTTTTTGAGTTTGGAACTACTTTTCTACTGCGGGTAGCATGGAATTTTGGGAGTCCTACTCTGTCACGACTCGAAGTATCGCGTGATCAGGAAATCCAAAACAGAGTAACAAAATACAGGACTCGGACTGGTGGCGGAGATGAATCTGGTGGAACTCGGACTGGTGGCGCATATATGTTGCAGGTGGACTCGAATTGGCGTGATGGCAGCGGATATGTGGTGGCGTATATGGACTCGGATTGGTGGTGAATATGTGGTGGTGGTATATGGCAGCGACAATGAAGTTGGTGTGGTGGTGGTATAGGGCAGCAGCGATGACGATGATGCAGTGGTGATATATGGTAGCGGCGACGTGACAACCTGTGAACAGAACTCGAAACTCTAAAGGACTAGACGCTAAGACCGGCAACTTGAAACGATGATGCAACCGCAAATTCAACAAAGCAAATACAGAAAATATTATGCAAAGGCTCAGATTGGTTCGGATAGGATGAACTAACCCTATTTTTTTGGCTTTTTCGTGGACTATAGGTATGAAGAACATACTCGATCTAAACTACGAAAAACTGTAAAATCTCACCGAGCAACCTGGAAATATGATACCACTTGATAGAGGCGAAGGTGTCCCGATGTTTCGATGAGATGGTGGCTATCGTATTCGGCGGGACTCGACCTTGACGATCCGACTACGAACGTGCAAGACGTTGCACCTTAGCAATTGCTAAACCAACTTCCGAGGGTTATTGACCACGCCGGAGCATGATCAACCTGACCACAAGGGTCTGTTTCCTGTGAGCAAACAAAGAACAAGCAACAAACTAAGATTGCAATCAGGATATTCCGAATATAAGAGGAAAGCTTTATTGATCAAGGTGGGGTCCTGTGATGCCTTTGTCTGGTTCGTGAACACAAATGAAGTACGCGAAGTTGCAGCTATGGCGAACTTTAATCTAAACAAAACCCAAAGTCTAAACGACACCCTAAGGGCTGTATATATGGAGGAAGAGGGGGGGGATTTCGTGGCCCTTGGAGGAGGGGTCCGAAACCAACCCTAACTCTTGTTTCCCCACACATACGGACTCTAAAAACGGCCTCTACTTAAGTATTTCGAAAATACATGGGCATGGCCCAATAATAAGGTGATGCAGCACCTAGAATAGCCTCTGGACGAAATTTATGAAGTGGCATATTGTATATTTCGTCCAAGGCTTCATGCACTCCTTATGGTGGCTGCAAAGTCCTGAAATCATCACTTGTAACTCCATTCTTGATCCCCTTGCGTATGCCATCATCTCCATGCTTGGTCTTGCTCTAGTGTTCATCCCTCTTATCCATGCCAGGCCCTTCATTTGTAAGCAAAACAAATGTATCCAATTTAGGCAGCATCATATTCTCATGACATTAGAATCATTACCGAGAAACGAAAGTACCTGATAATTTAATTGGCGTGCGCGAGCTCTATTAATTGGTCCAGTATGTATAGCAGCAGGGGCTGTGGGTGTAACAATGGTATTGTTGTCCTCATTAGAAGACCTCAAGGAAACCTTTGAAAATCTGCGCCGGTTTCAAATCAAGCTCAACCCAGAAAAATGCGTCTTTGGAGTACCAGCCGGCCAGCTCCTTGGCTTCTTGGTCTCAGAACGCAGCATTGAGTGCAACCCTGTGAAGATCAAGGCCATCGAGAGGATGGAGAGACCCACCCGACTGAGAGATGTCTAGAAATTCACTGGCTGCTTGGCATCCATCAGCCGTTTCATCAGTCGGCTGGGTGAGAAGGCTCTTCCCCTGTACCAGCTCATGAAGAAAACCACTGACTTCGAGTGGAATGACAAGGTGGACGAAGCTTTTCTCTAGTTGAAAAAGATGTTGAGCATGTCGCTTGTCCTAGCGGCTCCGGCTGATAAAGAACCCATGTACATCTACATTGCCGCCACCAGCCTGGTGGTCAGTACTGTCATGGTGGTAGAACGCCTAGAGGCCGGCAGGGCACAGCCGGTCCAGAGGCCTGTATATTATTTGAGCGAGGTGCTGTCAACCTTAAAGCAGAACTACCCCCATTACCAGAAGATGTGCTACGGCGGCACTTTGTGGCCAAGATGCTGAAGCCATACTTTCAAGAGCATCAGGTCACTGTTGTCTACACTGCCCCACTTGCTGAGATAATTGGCAACAGAGATTCATCTGGGCGGGTGGCCAAATGGGCCATCGAGTTGGCCCCTTATACCATCTTCTACCAGCCACGCACCGCCATCAAGTCCCAAGCACTCGCCGACTTCCTCGTTGACTGGGCTGAGACCCAGTACCTGCAGCCAGCCCCGGACTCCACCTATTGGCGGATGCACTTCGATGGCTCGAAGATGCGCACCGGCTTGGGAGCCGGCATTGTCCTCACCTCACCCAAAGGCGGCAAGCTCCGATACACATTGCAAATCCATTTTGCCCCCTCCAACAATGTGGCCGAGTACGAGGTGCTTGTCCTAGGCCTCCGGCTGGCCAAAGAAATTGGCATCCACCAGATCCTGTGCTACGCCGACTCTGACTTGGTGGTCCAGCAGTCATCTGGCGATTGGGATGCCAAAGATGCAAACATGGCAAGTTACCGCTTCATTGTTCAGCAACTCAGCGGATATTTTGAGGGGTGCGAGTTCCTTCACGTACCACAGAATGAAAACGAGCCAGCTGATGCTCTAGCATGGATCGGCTCCACCGGTCAAGCAATACCAGCCGGCGTCTCCCTCCAGTGCCTTCGCAAGCCGTCGATCAAGCCCTCTCCAGAATCCGAGTCCATCTTCGTGCCGGCTCCTCCCGAAGCAGTCGGGTCCGACTCGGGGACTATGGTAGTTAGCCCGGGACTTCACCAAGCGGCTTAGGGGCTACAACAGTCGCACCCGGCCCGGGGACTCCGCAACCCGGACCGGTGGCTGCGGCAGTCAGCCCGGGGACTTCACCAAGCAACTCGGGGGCTGCAGCAGTCGCACCCGGCCCGGTGGCTACAGCAGCCGGCCCAGGGACTTCACAACCCGGCCCAGGGGCTGCAGTAGTCGGCCCAGAGACTTCAATGATGCAGCAAGCGGCAGCCAGCCTGCCACCTCCCAGCCCAACCACTCTAGTACAAGTGGCCATAGTGGCAGTAGAAGAAATTCAAGCACCATCATGTGCACAGCCCATCCTCAAATTTCTGGTGAACATAGAGCTGCCGGCTGATGAGATCTCGGCCTGGCAAGTACAGCGCTGAGTAGCAGCCTACACGATAGTACATAGAGAGCTTGTCAGGGGCAGCGTGACTGGAGTCTTCCAGCGCTGTGTAGAGCCAGAGAAGGGCCAAGCAATTGCCAAAGATATCCACCAAGGCGAATGCGGCCACCACGCGGCCTCTAGATCCCTTATCGCCAAAGCCTTCCGCCATGGTTTCTTCTGGCCGACTGCTTTGGAAGATGCCAAGGAGTTGGTCAAGCATTGCAAAGGATGCCAGAAGTTCAGTTCCAAGCAACATTTGCCGGCTTCTGCACTCAAGACCACCCCCTCACTTGGCCCTTTGCCGTGTGGGGGTTGGACATGGTGGGACCATTCAAGACGGCGGCATGACCCACCTGCTTGTCGTTGTGGAAAAATTCACCAAATGGATAGAAGAAAAGCCAATCAAGAATTTGAACGGTCCGACTGCTGACCTTCATCGCAGATATCACCGTCCGGTACGGTGTGCCGCACAGCATTATCACCGATAATGGCACCAATTTTGCCAAAGGAGCTTTGGCATGTTTCTGCACGACGCAGGGCATTTGACTGGACTTAACATCCGTTGCCCATCCGTAGTCAAACATCCAAGTTGAGCGAGCAAACAGACTCATCCTCTCCGGCATCAAGCCCCGACTGGTCGAGCCTCTGAAGTAGTCGGTCGGCTGCTGGATCGATGAGCTATCGGCCGTCCTCTAGAGCTTGCGCACCACGCCAAACAAATCTACCGGCTTCACTCCTTTATTCCTTGTGTATGGGGCCGAGGCTTTCATCCCAACTGACATCGAGTTCGACTCACCTCGCGTCACCATGTACACGAAAACCGAAGCAAAGGAGGCACGAGAAGACGGCATCGATCTGTTGGAAGAGGGCCGGTTGTTAGCACTCAGCCGGTCCGCCATCTACCAGCAGAGCCTACACCAATACCATAGTAGGAAGGTCAAGCCAAGATCCTTCCAAGAGGGAGACCTTGTGCTCCTGCTGATCCAGCGAACAGCCGGCCAGCACAAGCTCTCGGCCCCATGGGAAGGCCCCTTCATCATTAGCAAAGCATTGGGAAATGACTCCTACTACTTGATCGATGCACAGAAGCCCAGAGCACGCAAGATAGACGACTCTGGGAAGGAATCGGAGCGTCCATGGAATGCAAACCTCCTCCGAAGATTTTATAGTTGATGCAGTATGTACCACACTACCTTTTGTATTAAACACTAAGACATCGGGTCCCTCGAGGAGCACTCGGGGGCTACCTTCTTTATCCATATGATAAGTTATGTACCTATGAATGTGTCATTTCGTTATTTTTGTCCGGCACCGGGTTCGACCAGTCGGCCCGGGGGCTTGCCGCCTTGTACTATGTCAATGCTTCCTGCAGTTGGACAAGTAGTGTGCCGGCACCTAGGCCCTCTTTTGCCATCAGCCGCAGCTCGCAGAGCGACTGTCTGGCTGGCAAGAGTTAAAGACAGGAAACGATGCCCACATGAAAAATGGCTAAGGACTAAAGCATTTGCATAGGCCAAGCCGGCTCCTTGCCTTGCCGACTGGCTATTGATCAGCCGGCCGACCGGTTCCTAAAAACATAACTTCCAACACTCTACAAACGTCTAAGTATTTGCCTTCCCAAAGCGGCCACAGACCGCAGAGCGGCTGTCCGGCTGGCAAGACAACAGCTAAGGGAAGGCAGCAAAGGAAAAAGCCAAATGAGCAGAAGGGGAAAGACAAGTCGGGAATCGGCAAAAGTAATTTACATAAAGGCTCATGGCCGACATTCAACGAAGTTTGAATACACGCCCAGAGGGTGGAACTGCGCAAGCTTAACAATTTTGTTCAAAAGATTACAAAGTGGGAAAAGAAAAGGATAGCTTGGCCACCTAGGCCAAAGGAGGAGCAGCCGAATCGGAGGGGTCGGCGAAGGTCGAAGCTCCGGGTGGTGGAGCGGCCGCCTGGATGGTCTCGGCCTTATTGGTTCCAGTGGCAGTCGGCTCGTCGGTGTGCCTCCTGTTGTTTGAAACCTGGTCAGGCTGGGTCCAGCGCTCGTCTTCACCATCCGGCGCATCGTCTTCGTCGTCCTCATCCTCCTCCTCCTCGCCTTCGTCGCTGGAGGCGATCACCTCCACTGACTCGTCGCCCTCCTCCGGGTTCAGCCCGAACCAGTTGGGCGGCGCCTCCTCGCCCTCCTCGGTCAGCTCCAGGAGGAAGACGCTGGTGTCCGTATACTCAGCTATCGCCGTGGTGCAGCGATAGAGGTCGGGCGCCACCAAAGTGAGCTCCTCGGCAGCCTCAGCACGGAGGGTGGCAAGCTAGTCTAAGTTCAGACCAGGGTACCACCCCTTGACGAACTCCAGGGCCCGCCGTGCGCCTGCCCAGGCTGCAGAACCTTTCCACGCCTCAAGGCAACCGACAGCCAACTCCAACCAGTCGGAGGTCCAACTGGGGGTGCGTAGAGCTAGAGTGCCTGGCCAGAGGGCGGAGACTACCTGGCCTCCGGCGCGCTGCAAATGGCGAAGCGCCCGATGCACCGGCTGGAGACGAGCTTGGATGCCGGAAAGCTGTTCGACAAGGGTCCGCGAGGCGTTGGGCGCAATTTCCGCACCAGCCATCCTTCGCTCCTCGCAGCGAGCCTCGATGGCCTGGCCTACGGCGACGGCATGACCAGGAAAATACTCTACGCAAGAAGAAAAAATAAGCATGAAGTCAGAAGCCGGCTTGTAGGACGAGTCGGCAGACAGGAGAAAGGAAAGAGCGACTTACCATCGAGCATGTCTGTGATATCGCCGTAGCCATCGGTCAGAGCCTTTTCCTTGTTCGCCCACCTCGAGCGCCTAGTCTCGAATTAGGCCTCAAGGGCCTCCTCCACCTCCTTGAGCTTTTCGACCTCCGCCTTGTGCTTGTCCACCTAGTTAGAAAGCTTTTTGGCCAGGCGATCGCATTCTAGCTCTGCCTTGCTGCGCTCCTCCTCCTTGGCATGCAACGCGGTCTGGGCCTCGCCCAGCTGCTGCTGCAAGGCAGCGTTGGCTCCTACGGAAAGCAAAGAAGAGAAGACGGTTAGAAAGACAACAAAGGAAAAAGCGTAGCTGCTGGAAGATCTGGCCCGACTACACATCAGTCGACCCGAATCTCAGGGACTACACCCCGCCGGTGCGCTGGCGCGCCCTCGCGTGAATAAGGAACGAGGTACTTACTCCGGCTTTCGGCCAGCTCAGTATTCCGCTTGGCCAGCTCCCGGACCTAGGAGCTGTGGGTGGCCGCGCGGATATTGTGATAGTCCTGCAATGGAAACAACAAAAGAAAGAAGGTTAGCACTCGAAACTTGCTTTTATGTTCCGAGCCGCCTGCTCAGCAGCCGGCTCGGAACTCGGGGGCTACACCCAGTGGGTGCGCTGGCGCGCCCACACAGAAGATTTTCAAAGAAGGTTTTCAAAGAAGATTACAAGAGTCAAAGCAAGCGGTCAGCAGACGTACCCAGATGGCCGCGCGCGTCGACACGAATACCTTCGTGTACTGCTGAAGGGCTACACCCTGGGCTTGGAGCTGGACCTGGATGTCTTGCGACGCCCTGTTCAGCACGCCTGACCCACCTCCTAGCGTCCACTCTGGTGGAACGACGCTGGTGGCTTCTGCTTCTGGGGCCGACGAGCTCGCGGCCACGATCACCTGCGGCCGTGGTGCCGATGTTGCCTTCACCGCGCGCCGATGTATCCGAGTGAGGGCTGTGGGGATGGCTCCCACCACCAGCTGGCAGCACCCGCGGTGCGTCCGGCTGGTGGATTTGCGATGGGGCAGCCGGCGCTGGCTGGGGCTCCTCCGCCCTCAGCATGATGTCGTGGCCTTCTCCGCTCCCAGGGACCGGCTAGTCATCACCTTCTTCTTCAACTGGCACCTGGACCTCTGGCACCGGCGGAACGGTGCGCAGAGGGATGACAAGTTGTGGCGCCTGGCTGAACATAGCCTTTTCTGCCCGGGCCTTGGCGATTGCCACCGCCCGCTCTCTGGCTGCGGCGTCGGCCTGGGGCTTGGCGGACGCATCGGCTTCTTTTTGCGCCGCCTTGGCCGCTGGTGCTTTCGGTCGCTCCACCTCCTCCCGCTCCTCACGCGCCTCCTACGCATTCCGCTCCGTCACCGCCTGGAGTTCGGCGAGCGGGTCTATGAAACGGGCGTTGGTGGAGCCCTCCGTCCCCTCGATGATGGAGGTGGAGGCCGACCGCTCAATAGAAATTGGGGCTCTGCTCAAGCAAGATAAACTTAGACGGAGTTTTTGCAAAAAGAAGTTCGGAAGAAAATTCGCAAGAAAAGGGACAAAGAAGAAACTCGGTGGGGGTTGAGCACTTACGCGGACACCACTGGGGCTGCTTCGGGGCCCTTAGAAATTGGGCCGCCTTCATGGCAGCCTCTCACCGCTTGGTTGTGGCAGCCGGGTTATTTGGCTTCTTGGGCCAGCAGCCAAAAAATGGCATGTTGGCCCGGCGCTTCTACGCACCGCCTGGCACATCTGGCACAGCTGACGAGGTCACGCCCGCCTTATCAGCTCCGAGGGGACGGCGCGCTTCGGGCTCCTCATCATCGTCGTCTGGCCACGTCTCGAGGCTGCCTCCCCCAGGCCCACCTACTGTACTGCCACTGCCTGCGGCGTCGTCCTCCAAGGCAGCCGCTCCCAAATCGGGGTCGTCCACGTCGCTCTCAGACCTATCCGACAGGTACTCCTGGCCTTCTTCCAGGGCATCGGCCGCCTGCTGGGACGAGAGAATCTACACAAGTGGCTGGATGATCAGCCAGCGAAAGCAGAACTCAGCACAAGAGAAAGAAGAAAAAATAAAGAGAAAGACTTACAACAGGCGGAGGGTTTGCTCGGGAGTACGGCCGCTTGCCGAACTGCCACTCCCCCTTCCGAGGGCTTGGAGTTCGAAATATAGTTGACTAGATGGGCGACCTCCGCTTCCAGCATCTCCTTTGTGCACATCTGGCATGGGTCTCGTTGCCCGCTCATCCGGCTGATCATGTGAGGCCGGGTCTGGAGGGGGAGCACCCGGCGCGCCATGAAGGCGTTCAGCAGATCCGAAGCCTAGAGGCTTCCGACTCCGCCATATCCTCGAGCTGGACGATGGCGGCTGTGGAGGCAGCCGACATCTTCTTCGCCTTGAAAGTCCAGTTGTGGCGGGGTCAGCCAGAGGGACGGCTTGATAGGACGGCAGGTTGACAAAGTCGTGCTCCGGGTGCATGTTCTTCACGTAGAAGTAGGATTTTTACCACAGCTTGACAGACGGCGTCAAGCTGATGGCTGGGAAGCAGTTGCTGGCTCACGGGCGCCTTACCGCGATGAAAGCGTCGCACTGGGCCGCCTCGTTCTTGGCTGCGGTTCCTAGCTTGGTGTAGAAGAATTCCCCCCACAGTTCGATGGAGGGGGGAATGCCAAGATATCCCTCACAGAGGGTGACGAATGCCGACAGGAGCACCACTATATTCGGGGTCAGGTGGTGCGGCTGGAGGCGGTAGAAGCGGAGGAAGGTGCGGAGGAAGTCGCTCGCTGGCAAGCCGAGGCCACGGATGAAGTGCGAGTAGAAGATGACCCGCTCGCCTTCCCGCGGCGCTGGCGAGATCTCTGTCTCGGGCGGAGGACGCGCCTCCACGTAGCTTTCGCCGGCCAAACGCCGCATCTGGCGAAGAACGTCATATGGCCCTCATGGATGTTGGAGCCATCCCAAGCCCCGGCTAGCACAATGAGGATTCGAGCTCGACGACGGCGCGCAATGATGATGAGTTGGCAAGCCTATGGCGGAGCAGCGACGCTATGGGAAAGATGCACTGGACAGCAGTGGGCTGCTGCAGCACTCAGGCGAGAGGCGGGGGTGCGGTGGTAGCAGCAGGAAGAGAAAGGAAGAAGAAGGGGGAGGGCGCGTGTACGTCTGCCACTCCCCTCCTCCCCCTATTTATAGCCCTAGGAGGTGAAGCCGAGGGTCGAGAACATGGGGGTCGTGGGAATAACTGCGCCCACGACCCCACGACCCCGCGTTTACCGCGTAGTAACTGTGTGTAGTTACTGCGCCTTGGAATAGCAACCGACCGCCTCGGCCGCACCGGATCCGCGCGTGTGCCAATGCCCGGTAGTGGCGGGCCCAGCCTGTAGCAACGTCCCGTCGCGCACATGGGATGGCAGGCAGGCCCATAATACTGGCGCCGCATGGTGCACGAGCAGCAGGTGGCTGGCCCGGTGCCCTGCTACCGCGCCATCCGGCTCCTCCATGATGTTTCAAAATTTCCGGACGGTCCGCTCGGTCGCAACCGGCTCCTGCCAGCCGGCGCTTCAGAAGCCGGACGAAGCAAGACCACCAGATCACTTGGAGTAGGAAGTTGCTGCGGTTTCTCGCCTATCCAGCAGCGGCGCCCCACCAGCTTCGGGGACTACTGTCGCAGTAAATGACCATGGGTAGCCTCATCAGCCCCCATGGTTGTTTCGAGACATCGGGGCCAGCTGCGCCCCTCAAGAATCAAAGACCCAAGCACCGCTTTCTTTGTGGCCGGCTGGTCCAAGTGACCGGCCACCAGAAGACATCAAGGCTCAGAAGACGGCCCCGCAGTGGGCAGCCTCCTAGCAGACGGCCTCCAGAGAGGCCGACTCCTAGCAGGAGGCCCCAATCGCCCTCAAAGTTTGCACCACATTATGACGACGAGAAGGGGCGTGGCTACATCGACGCCTGCCACCCCGAATCCCGGGTAGAGCATGGCTATAGTGTGGCGTACTAGGCGGACATCCCTCGCTCGATGCAGCACTGTTGCCACGCATCCCATGACATCACCCATGGCAGAAAAGTCCATGCTCCCACTACGAGGTGTCAGTACGGCACCAAGTGGCGGGCCCTACCTGTTAGTGAGAAGCCAGAAGGCGGTGGAATCCGCCAGCCGGTAGATGGGAGGTCGCCTCCTAGTAGCCGGCCTTCCCCCTTCCCTTAGAGTTTGCGTGCCATCAATCATAAGAGACGGGGAGTGGCTACAGTGAACGCCCGCCAGGCGGCGGGTACTGTAGCCACGCTCCCCCTGACAAAGCACACATCATCAGCAGCATTGCCACAGTAATGAGCAGCTGGCGAGACTCGTGAGCGGCGAGCACGGCCTATCGGCTAAGTACGAGGCAGCCGGCAGGACCCACCAGGCAGCAGGCCCCAGCGGTCTGCGGAGAAGCCAGCACCTACAGACACTGACAGCCGGGTCCTACACCCGGTCTGATTACCATTGTACCCCTGGGGGGTAGGCCTATATAAACCCCCTAGGGCACCCATGCAAAGGGTTCAGCCTCACTGAGATCTTAACACACACACACACATATAGAGGGAGTAAGCCAGGGCTAGCCTTGTTCTCTTCACCCTGTAGAGAAACAACTCAAGGAGCAATCTTGTAGCCACCATTGTTTCTTGAGTGATCATGCGAAGACCACGCAGAGCAGGAGTAGGGGTGTTATCTCCTAGGAGAGCCCCGAACCTGGGTAAGATTCGTCGGCGGGCATGTTTGCGCCTTATCCCGTTTCCTAGCACTAGCGACGTATTATTAGCCCCCTCCATGATAAGCCATCCGTTGGCATATGTCGCACGACACCTCTGACACTTGGGAAGTTCAAGCCGGACCTACCTCCATGCTACAACGGCACCCCCGACCCTGCTGAGTTGTTGCAGCTCTACGAGCTGAGCATCGTGGCAGCCAACGGCGACGAGAAGGTTATGGCGAACTAGTTTCCCATGGACCTCAAGGATGGGGCACGTTCTTGGCTCCTGAGCCTGCCCATGGGATCAATCTCCTCCTGGGGCGAGATGCGTGAGCGTTTCGTCGGCAACTTCTAGGAAACTCGCGACCGCCCGCCTGCCGCAGGTGACCTCCGGCGCATCAAGCAGCAACCAGGGAGACCCTGCAAAAGTCCATCCAGTGCTTCAACAATGTTCGTCTCAAGATCCCCAAGGTGTCGGACGAGGCCATCATCTCCGCATTCACTGATGGTGTCCATGCCGTCAAGATGAAGGAAGAGCTCGCCATACATGAGGACCTGTGCACAGCTCTGGAGTGTTCAACATGGCAACCAAGTGTGAGAGAGCTGAGGAAGGATGCCTCACCCTCCTCGAGCTCCCAGAAACCGACCCGGGGGACAGGATGGCCAAGGCCAAGGACGTGAAGCGCATGGGGGCGGCCGTGCTCGCGGCTGAACGAGAGATGAAGCGCAGCTATGACCACCTGAAGTCATCCAAGAGCAGCCGCCTGTTCTACGTCTTCCGCAACGTGCATAGCCACAACACCAACGACTGCCAGGAGCTCAGGGCCATCCACAACGGATGCCTTGGTCATCGCCTCGAGCGCAGCGACCGAGGCTACGGCCGCAGAGGAGGCCAAAGCGGAGGAAGCTGGGATGACCGCGGCCCCCACCAGGAGTGGTGCGATCAGCCTCATGAGGAACGATGGCAGGGCTAGCCTCACGAGGGTGCCTGGAGAGACCAGCCTCGTGAGGATCTTCCCCAGGGAAACGCTAGCCTCCCTTCGCTACCACCAGCGCCAAGAAGGAACGACGACCACCACCAAGATGAGGGGCTGGGGGCTTCCAGGAACCTCGTGCCGTAGCCTACATCCTGGGCGGCGCCCAGGCCCCAGCCTCTCATCGCATCTTCAAGCAGTTTGCTCGCGAGGTGAATGCGGCCCTTCCCAAGCCCGGGGCTACGCGTCCGCTCAGGTGGTCCCAGTGCACCATCACCTTCAGCTCGTCCGACCAGCTCAAGTGCATGGCAACTATCGGGGCCCTCCCGATGCTCTACTCACCCGTCATCAGCAACATCCTCGTCACCAAAACCCTCATTGATGATGCTGTGGGGCTCAATGTTCTGTCTATCGAAACTTTAGACCGACTCCAGGTGCCCTATGACTAGCTGCAGCGCACCAAACCCTTCTCAGGTGTGACCCACGGCTCCACCACCCCGGTAGGGCAGATCCGCCTCCCTGTCACCTTCGGCCAGCACGACAACTACCACACAGAGCTCATCGACTTCGATGTCGCCCACATCCGTCTTCCACACAAAGCCATCCTTGGGTACCTGGCCCTGGCCAAGTTCATGGCAGTGACTCATCATCACTACAATGTCCTCAAGATGCCAGGGAGCCGCGACGTCATCTCGGTCGCTTGTGAGAAGGACGTTTTATGCTCCCTCGAGCGCACCTACCAGGTTGCGGCTATCAAGAACCCCGATGACAAAGGCTACATCTACCCTCCCGAGGCTTGAATCCCCAAGAAGAAGAAGTAGCTTCTCTACCAGGAACCTGAGGGGAGCGTGCTGTCCGCCAGTGCTACCTCAGGACCTATGCCCACGGATGGGGCACCTCGCTCCCTCGCATAGGAAGGCGTGCCCGTCGCCCCCCTCAGGCTGGGCTCAGGAGCTATCTTCTGGAGGGCCTCTGACTTAGCCAATGTCACGAGTGAGGTGCTCGGGCACCACGTCGAGGTGTGCTTCAGCACGCGTTTCAGCCAGGAGGGCACAAGGCACGGGACGACGAGTGCTCAGGTGTTCATCGCCAGGCACGGCTCCCTGCCCTCGTGAGGACAGCGAGCTGCGCATCTGCGTCAATATCCCGGGACTCAACAGGGTCGCCTCTCAGTGGCTCTACTAGCCGTCCCGTGTCGTCTGGTGCGGGGGCCCCCATCACAGCTACATTCGCTTGCCCTTGGGCTTGCCGAACATGGATGTTACATCTCAGCGCTACATGCCAAGCATCGTGGTGGCTCAGGAGGCCAGGCACGAGGCGGTCCTGGCGGAGATGGCCATGGTTCTTCACGAGCCCCCTGAGCCTCCAGAGTCCCCCAAGGTTCAGGACCGAGGTGGCTCATGAGGAGCGACTTCTTCATCACGCGTCTTCAGCTACCTCAACATCTCATCAGCAATGGTGCCAGGTGACATTCTCCAGTTTATTCAGTTGGGGGCTCCCCTCGGGCCGCACTATCCCTAGGTCGTGTGGGTCTATCCCTGCGACATGTATCGTTCTTGCATCTTCTAGTCGTTCAGCTGGGAGCGCCCCTCGGGCTGCATCATCCCCAGGGCGCGTGGGTCTGTCCCTGTGGCATGTATCATTTGCATCTATCAGAATTAGATCTACCCCTTTTTATCATCCGCCTTATGATTATCATCTTCTTGTCGGTACTTCGTTACCGTGAACGTCGTATGCCCTTGCAAACCCACCCGCAACTGCCTCATGATTAAGGACAGGCACGTCGTCTATGCTCGGGTCCATCCCTGCAACGTTGCTAAATCCAAGAGGCTGAGCTCTGGCTCGCGGGCTAGCGCCCGTGCATGTCACCTCCCATCGCCCTTGGTGCTTTGTTCTCGCGTGAGCTAATCACCGGCGGATGACCTAGGGCGCACGACCCGGTGCCTCGTCACCATGGGAGCCACACGCCGGTTGTCTTTCTTCAGGACTTTCACATGAAAAGACTAGGCACGACGTTTGTGCTTGGGTCCGTCCCTGCAGCATCGACAAACCCAATGACTGAGCTCTGTCTGGCGGGCTGGCCCCGTTCATGTCACATCTAGGGGTCGTTGGCGTTTGGCCTTCTCATGTGATAACCTCAGGAGATTCATTCGGTGCAGGTCACCTAACCATCTCGCAGGATCGTCACAAGTGTTCCAAATCAAATTCAGGCGCAACCTGCCTTGATGTAGGGCCTCGTGAGTCCCACGCTGGCTCACGAGTGCCCATACACACCACAAGCCCTATCATGCAAGCCACGTGTCAGGGCGGGTTTGTACATGCCCCGGGGGCTCCACTCAGAGGAAGCCCCCTCCCATGCACAAATGGAAGCACCATGCTACGTGCCGGCAGTCGATACAGTCGAGGAGCGGCTATGCCCGTGCAAGTGCGGAAGCGCCATGCTCCGCACAGGTGATAAACAACTGAGGGCGGCCCCGGGGCCACAATAACCTCAGGGAGCTGCCAGGCTCGGTGTTCAGCCTCACCCCAATGCTTTCCCTTTGGAGAGTTGCGCGTGGGGGCTGGGCACGGGGGCTATGCTCAGGTCACACCTAGCGTACGCCGCCCTGCCAGGTCCCTCGGACCTGGTCTTCACGGTCCCCTCCTGAGCGGGACCTCGGCGGGGAAAGGTATGAAGGTTTGTTTGTATGTCAAGGGGGACTCCTAAGCATCACGACTCAGGTGCCTAACTGGTCACATAGCCCCTCACCCCTTGGGCTCGTCCTGGTGATCCGGACGACCCAATGGTGGCTGAGGAACACGCAGGGCCAGGCCCTACCGACGCAGAACTCTAAGGCCTACGCTTGCATCTCCTTCTCTAGGGTTGTTCGCACGTCAAGGGGGACTCCTAAGCATCGCAACTCGGGAGCCTAACTGGTCACGTAGCCCCTCACCCCTTGGTCTCGTCCTGGCGATCTGGACGACCCAACGGCGGCTGAGGTACGCGCGGGGTCGGGCCGTGCTGACGCAGAACATTAAAGCAAACGGGGAGAAAAGCGCAAAACCCTAGCAAATTATTAAAGAACATACTGTCTCTTAAAGGTGCAAAGCATATAAGTTTTCACGCCTCCACGTGGCATGATACATGTTGCAGGAGATAAAATGGAAGGGAGCGCCACCATCGAGCTTCTTCTTTAGCCTTGGGTGCTGTCATCGCCCACGAGGAGTGCCTTGTCGTCGACAACGTCGCCGTCGCCCGTGCCGTCAATCATGGACGTAGGGTCGGCGGTGTTAGCCATGGTCGCGGGGTCGATGGCGATGAACTTCCGTAGCAGGGCCTCCACCTGGTCCTTCATGGCTTCGGCAGCGGCGTTGCAGTGCTTCGGGTCCACGGTCTCAAGCAAGGCTCCAAGGTCGAAGCCGGGGTCACGAAGATGGAGGTGGCTGAAGATGCGCATCACAACCAAGGTGGAGAACGCGTGGTCGTCTCCTTCCACCATCGGGCCTACCCCAACAACAACACCCTCGAGCGTCGTGACAAGCTAGGGGAGCAGCTCGGCGGGGCCTTCCTTCATGGTCTCTAGCGGCTCCTTCAACCCCCTCCCATAGAGATCCTGCAGTGCCTTGCGGGACCTCTGCTCAAGGGAGTCAAAGGCAGCACGTCCCTCGGCAAGAACTTTGGCCTTGGCCTCCAGCTAGGCCTTCTCCGCCTCCACCTCCCCTTTCAATTTCTCTAGGCGGTCGCACTCCGCGGCCTGCTTCTACGCTGCTTGCTCCATCTCGGTGTCACGGTCGGTGACTGCAGCTTCTCGGGCCTTCACCCCCTCTTCCCATGCCTCGCGCTGACGAGCCTCGGTAGCCTGCCTGTTGCGGAGGGTCTCAAGCTCGGCCTCCGCCACTCGGCAGCGCTCCTCGGCAGCCTCGACATCCTTCACCGCCACGTCACGGGCGGCTGCGGCCAGGCCGGCAGCCTGTTTGCCCTCCTCTGAGGCCGCCACGGCCTGGCACCAGGCCGCCCAAACGGACATGTCAGCCTGGAGCCATCCCGAGATCACCTCCAGGCGCCCCAACGCCAGGCGTCGGTCGGCGCCCTGAAGGTCATCGCGAAGCTGGTTCAACATGGAAAGAGCCCCCTCTAGAGCATCAGGTGCGGCAGAAGAGCTGCGGTTTGGCGGTGTGATGGACGAGGGAGGAAGCGGCGCCGGCGCCAGGATTGGTGAAGTGGCAGGAGCAAAAAGGGTCGGGGGCTTCGAAGCCTTCGGAACTTCACCAAGCGAGCTGAGGGCGGGCGCCCCTGGAGCCGGCTCGGCCGCGGAGGTTGCATCCTCCAAAGGCCGGGGCTCCGAGCCTCGGGAGGACGATCCAGCCGCAGGTGCACGCGGGTCGGCCCCGTCCTGCCATGCTAGAGGTGGCGCGGCCGCGGCAAGCTGCTAGGCCTCGGTGGTCCTGGTCGCCTCTTTCTTCTTCTTCACCACCGGCGTGGGCCTAACCGTACAAGAGGGAAGCATCAAGACACTATGACAAGAGCAGGAAACAAAGAACAAGACGGCACACTTACTGGTCTACGGCGACGTAATCCCTCACCCTCTTCAGAAGCACCATGCCCGCAGGATTCGCATGCATGGGAGCTGTCGCGCAAGCCCCAGGGGCGGGCAAGGGCACGGCGCCCCGGGTCTGCAGCAATGCTGGCCGGTGATGAGACAGAGGCGTCGCCCTGGGAGATTAGCGCCGATCTGCTCTTCTTCGGAACCCCCAGCCTCAGCTTCTTCGAGGGGTGCCTTTGGATCTCATAGTGACCATGGTGGAACACGGAGATTCCCTGACCGGGTGCTCGCTGGCGTCGTCGTTGTCAGAAAGGACGCGGAGGAGATCGGTCTGGTGCGGGGGAGAGGTCTCCCCTGCCCCTTCCCAGGTCTCCTCCGAGTCCACCCCCTCCACCTGGTTGGGCTCGCCGGAGGACACTGGCACCGGGGAGCCTGGGGGTCGAGAGGGCTCCAGAGGTAGAAATCCGCGCTCGTCGAAGACGGGCATGGCATCGGCGATCTTCTCCCCATCCGGGCGGCGAAACAACGGGAGATGGGAATCCAGGGGGCAGCCCTGGTCCCTCCCAAGAAGGGTGCGCATGATCTTGTCCAGCTCCTCCTTGGACAAGTCGTCCGGGCGCAGCCGGAGGTCATCTCCTACGCCCGTGAACTTCCATAGGGGGCGCGAGTGCGCTTGGAGCGGAGCCAGGAGCTGCGTCAGGAATTCCTTGACGATCATGGCCCCTGTCAGTTTCTCTGCCTTCGGGTCGTCAGTCTTCAGGTCTGTCGTCATGTTCTTCAGCACTAGCTCTGCCCTGGGATCGGTGAGCTTCTCGTGAGCCCACCCTTCCAGGGGCATTGGCTGTGAGGTCGGCAGCTCCAGCCGGGGGTGGGAATGCTTGGTGTCCATGAAGATCCACTTGTTCCTGAAGTCATCCACTTTCTTCCCGGCCCGCGAGATCGCGTTGCTGCCATTGGCCGCAATGAAGTTGGCGCACCCCGAGCACTGGATGCCATTTACCCGAAGGAAGAAGTGGCGGAGCAGCGCCACGGAAGGCATCACCCCAAGAATAGCCTCACAGTAAAAAGCAAAGATTGATAGGAGGAGGACGGCATTGGGGTGAAGATGGAGGGTGTGGAGCTTGTAGTGGTGAAGAATGGCGTAGAAGAAGTCAGAGAAAGGGGGACCAGCCCCGTGAAGACGCTGTGCTGGAAGAATGGGTAGAAGGTTTCACCCAAGGTTTCAGGATTGGCAGAGCCGACCCGGATCGCCGTCTCTCCCCCTTCATTGCGGCTATCGGCCGTCAGTTGGAGCGCGGTGGAAAGGTGCTTCTCCTTGGCGATGGTGGACACGCTCAGGGCTGGCTCAAATCAAGAGGCTTGACGCCGGGCCATAGCGGAGGGTATCATCTTGTCGGCGGCCATAGGTCACGGATTAGGGATGAGTTTTGGTGGATCTGGAGGTTTTCTGGGTAGAAGGAGAACGGGATCTGGATCAAGACGAAGGAAACACAATGAAAGTCCCGCAGCGGGCGCCAGCCTTTTTGACAGGCAAGGACAGTTGTCGAGGCAGCGTGGGGAAGCGGAGGTGCCCATGTCCCATCAATCGCCACGCGTCCTTCATGGCCGCAGGTGGTTGGGGCCCACGCCGCTCCACACTTGCCCTCTGGCTTCACCTCCAAGCCAAGTACGAGCGCGCCTTGGGCCCGGGGGCTACTGTCGGTGTTTCGAGAACGGGGGTGCCCAGACTAGCCTGCCTGTGGCCCTCTCAACGGCCCGGTGTGGCCCAACATCAACATCGACAACTCAAGACCCTCGCGAGGGGCCAAGCCTCGCGAGGCGGACGACACCAAGACCTCCCTGGGTGGCAGCTTCCCCAGGCTGGCTCCCGAGGAGCAGAGATATCAATGCAAGGTGCACCTCCTGAGGTTCGGATGGCAACGTAACTATAATTTTTTTTATTGTTCCATGTTGTTTTATTATCAATCTTGGATGTTTTATAATCATTTTATATCATTGTTTGTACAAACCTATTGACATAGTGCCAAATGCAAGTTGTTGTTTTTTCCATGTTTTTTACATCATAGAAAATCAATGTCAAACAGATTCCAAATGCCATGAAACTTTACGGAGATTTTTTATGGACCAGAAGGAAGACATTGGGCCCTCGTTGCACCTAGGGGGAGTCCCGAGGAGGGGACAACCCACCAGGGTGCGCCAGGAGGCCCAGGCGCGCCCTGGTCGGTTGTGCCCACCTCGGGTGCCCTCAGACCGCCTCTTTGCTCTATAAATACCCCAATATTCCAGAAACCCTATGGGAGTCGACAAAATATTCATCCATCCACCGCATAGTCCAGAACCACCGGATCTAATCTAGACACCATCACGGAGGGTTCACCACTTCCATTGGTGCCTCTTCGATGATGTGTGAGTAGTTCTTTATATACCTTCGGGTCCGTAGTTAGTAGCTAGATGGCTTCATCTCTCTCTCTCTTTATTCTCAATACAATGGTCTCTTGGAGATCCATATGATGTAACTCTTTTGTGGTGTGTTTGTTGGGATCAATGAACTTTGAGTTTATGATCAGATCTACCTTTTTATATCCATGAAAGTATTTGAGTTTCTTTGATCTCTTTTATGCATGATCTCTTATAGCCTCATATTTATTCTCCGATATTTGGGTTTTGTTTGGCCTACTTGATCTATTTATCTTGCAATGGGAAGAGGTGCCCGGTAGTGGGTTCGATCTTACGGTGCTTGATCCCAGTGACAGAAAGGGAACCGACACGTATGTATCGTTGCTACTAACGATAAAAAGATGGGATCTATATCTACCGCCATATATAAACAGATCTCGTCCACATCATGTCATCGTTCTTATTGCATTACTCCGTTTTCCATGAACTGAATACACTACATGCATGTTGGATAGCGCTCGATGTGTGGAGTAATAGTATTAGATGCAGGCAGGAGTCGGTCTACTAATCTTGGACGTGATGCCTATGTAATGATCATTGCCTAGATATCGTCATAATTATTTGAGGTTCTATCAATTGCCAACAGTAATTTGTTTACCCACCGTTTGCTATTTTTCTCGAGAGAAGCCACTAGTGAAACCTACCGCCCCTGGGTCTCTTTCCCATATATTTGCCTTTGCGATCTATTTTTCTCTTGCTTTTATTTTGTGATCTATTAAAAGAAAAAACCAAAAATACCTTGATGCAATTTATTTTATTTGGCGTTCAGTCTATCAATATTTACAACTTTCTCCCATCCACGTGCCAATTCTGGCACCATTACCCGAAAGGGATTGGCAACCCCTTTAACATGTCGGGTTGCGAGTGGTTGTTATTTGTGTGCAGGGGTTGATTACGTTGTGGTGCTCGGTTCTCCTACTGGTTCGATAACCATGGTTTCATATCTGAGGGAAATACCTACCACTGCGGTGCTACATCATCCCTTCCTCTTTGGGGGAAAAAACTAACGTAGCTTCAAGCGACATCAAAAGGAATTTCTAGCAGCGTTGCCGGGGAGGATCTTCAACATATACCAGGTTCCTAATCACAAATCTCATCTCCTCGCAATTTACATTATTTTCCATTTGCCTCTCATTTTCCTCTCCCCCACTTCACAAAAATTTGCCATTTTATTCACCCTCCTTTTTCGTTAGCCTTTTTCTTGTTGGATCTTTTGTTTGCTTATGTTGCCATGTGTCTTATATTTGCTTGCATCTTTGCTTGCTAAAATTCTACTGATATGGATCCTCATCCACTCGCTAATCTTTTCAAGAGATCCAATTATGATGAACCAATTGCTAGTGATTTGTGTGCACTAGATTATTTTTATGAAGTTTTGCTTGAGATTCGTGAATCTAAAAAGTGTCATGAAGAAATTTATGAAGTGATTCATAATAGCTCCTTGAATGAAAAGCATGATTGCAACGATTTTATTATAAATTCTATCAATATCAATTGTGCTAATAATATGCAAAACCCCAAGCTTGGGGATGCTAATTTTGCTATGTCCACTACTTGTTGTAATGATCATGATTGCGGTGATTCTTCTTATGATCTTGAAAATTTATTTAAGCCTCATGATGAATATGTTTGCAATAATATTGAAATTAGATTTGGAAGAGCGTCAGCTTTAGGTAAAAGTAATCCCACATATTTGGAGAGTGTTCAATCTTACGTTTTTTTTATGAAAGTGGGTTTGGAGAGGTCAAGACTTTAGTTGATGTTAATCCGACTATCTTGGAAGTTTATAAAACTTTTATGGATGTGGATCATGAAGAGAATATTTTCTATGATAGCTATATTGTTGAATTTGATTATGATCTTACATGTAATTATTATGAGAGAGGAAAATATGGTTGTAGAAATTTTCATGTTACTAGATTACCTCTCGTTATGCTGAGATTGCTATTGTTTCTTTCTTCTTCCTTGCATATGGTAGTTTTTGCTTGCCTTGATAAAAAAATTCCTATAAAATGCCTATGGATAGGAAGTATGCTAGACTTAAACTTGTTTTTCATATGCTACATGATGCTCTCTTTGTGTTTCAATTGCTATCTTTCTTGTGAGCATCATTAAAACTATCAATGCCTAGCTAAGGGCGTAAAACTATAACGCTTGTTGGGAGGCAACCCAATGAATAAAAATTATTTTTCCTTGTTGCTTCCTGTTTTTGAATGTTAGCAAAATTATGCTGCTGTTATGATTGTGTTTTTTGTGTTTTAATTAGTGTTTGTGCCAAGTAAAGCCTTTAGGGTCTTCTTGGGCAATAGTTGTTCGATCTTGCTGAAAAAACAGAAACTTTTACACTCACGAAATTAATTTTTATTTTTTACCAGAGAGCGATAAAATACCCATTCCAATTGGAGTAGATCAATATACAAATTTCTCAGGCCATCCTAATTTTTGTAGAGTTTTTGGAGTTACAGAAATATTCGAAATAGTCAGATTGCTACAGAATGTTCTGTTTTGACAGATTCTGTTTTCTTTGTGTTGTGTGCTTATTTTGATGGCTCTATTGTTTTTATTGATGAGTTTTTGCCATAGAAAAGTTGGAATACAGTAGATATAATACAAAAAAATATGAATTGGTTTGATTCATCACTTATAGTAGTGATTTATTATTCTTATACTAATGGATCTCACGAAGGCTTTGTTGAGTTTTGTGATGCGGAGCATCCTACGATCATCCCCATGTACACTCAAGCATACGCCTTTGGGCCTAAGGTGAACTCGCTCCTTCCCGAATATTCCCTTTACACACGTAAGACATGGATGCTACTTCAAGCACAGACATTGTGCATACTCAGGTACACCCGAGGAGACCATGGAGAACCCAAGGACCAAGGCCAAGCGTGCGCAGAAGCGACGACGGAAGAAGACGGAGACAGCTCCAGGACCCGGCCATCGGGCCCCAGGCCTAGACATCCGGCCGCTGGAGACGACCCCTGCAGCAACAGCCTCCTACCCGCTAAGTGCTACAGGCCCTGGACATCCGGCACCTCGCCAAGTCCCGGACATCCGGCCTCGGCCTCAGAAATTCGGACACCGCCGAACCCGAGAGCAACAAGACCAACCCCGCCAGGCTGAACATCTGACCTCCCAGCCTGAACATCCGGCCCGTCGCGAAGCCCCGGACATCCGGCCCCCAGCCCATACATCCGGCGCCTGTCTGCGCACAGTGAACGGGCCAAGGGCCCATGTATCCCTCTTTCCCACTTACCCCTTCATGGCTTAGACTATATATACTCCCCCACCTCCTTCTAATTAGGGTTAGCTTTGTGATAGCTCATTTGAGAGATAGAGCTTCGCTCATCCATATCGGATCTACTCCATGAGAGAGACCGCGGCCCCTCTATGGAGAAGATCCACCTTCGATTCAAGACCCCTCACGGGAAGATCCCCTTGTGGATTCAAGACCTCCTGACGGAGAAGAACCGGTTACCTCTTGTATCGTCCGTTGTTGACTTTGGATCTTGTATCTCCCTTTGTGTTCATGGATCTAGCACATGTGTGATCATTCTTGTTGGTTTGAGTGTTCTCTCGTGTTTCCCCTCATGATTCCCCTCGTTTTCCCCCTTGTGTTCTTCGTGTGAATCGCGGGATCCACTCCTTTCGTGAAAGATCGGGCCACTAGGGTTCTACTCTACATCATCTTCGTATCTAGAGCCACGTTGATCACGATTTCGGAGCCTCCCCGTTGTGTTTTCTAGCCTAATTTTGTTGTGTTCTTCCCCAATTTCGAAAACCCACACCAAAAGTAGCCCCAATTTTTTTGCGATTTGTTGGTGAGATGAAGTTTTGTTGGATTTGATCCATGGATTTGCTTGGTTTCGAGTGGATCTAGCATATCCCCAAGTTTCCCCACTTTCCATCCACGAAATCTCCGCAATTTTGCCCCTAAATTCATCTTTTTCCGCCCCAAATCGAGTTTCGAAGTCCAAATCCCGATCTGGAATCGTCGGGCCAGACATCCGGGCCCCAAGCTGGACATCCGGCTCCTGGAGCACAAAATCCGCATGGTTCTGGACATCAGCCCATGGATATCCGGCCCCCAAGCCCGGATGTCTGTCCCCTGGCATTTCAGCCTTCGGTGTTTCACCGTTTTGACCATAACTAATTCATCCGGAGTCCGTTTTTGACGTTCTTTAGCTCGTTTTGAAGCTCTTGACATCCCCCTTCCCAGAAAAAATACTACCATCACCATTTGACTCCATAGATTTTTTGGAACTTTGGCATCTTTGCCTAGGGCTTCCACCACAACGTCCGCATAACCACCACCGACTTCCGCAACCTAACCAATTTTGTTCCCCATCGCATTAGTGGTTGCTTGAGGGGTGATTTGACTCTCCTAAGGTGTCTAGGCTACTTAGGGACGGTTGCTTCTTCATCAACCACCACCACCACTACCGCATAGGCTTGCCCACCATACACTTCCACCAACCTAACTTAACCCAATTTTGTTTGTGTTGTGAGTTGTGTCTCCTAAGGTGTTTCGGCTACTTAGGGACCGTGCTTCCAACTCCGACACCGTGTATAGCCAACCTTACCCTCCACTTCCGCATTGCCTACTTGCAAAACCCATCATTGCATTTCCGCAATCCCATTGAGCTTCCACAAAACCACCACCATATCCCACTACCACCATTTGACATTTGACATTTGAGATTTTGAGTTCACAGTTTTTCCGTTTCCTCAGGTGTTTCGGCTACTTAGGGACGAGTCTCCATCATCTTGGTGTCTCCATCAAGATCACCGTCACTCATCATCGCCAAGGACGGTAACCTCCATATCATCTTGGTATCGTGGTATCCCTCCATTGTATATTCCCTTGCAATTGCATTGATAACCCCTAACCCATTTTGCGTCACTTGCCTATCGAGACTAGCCATTTGAGTATTGCCGGCAACATTAGTTGTGCACATTAGTGATCTACACCATACATTGCATACATACCATATCATATTGGTATCATATCATCCCTTGTGCCTCAAGTTTGTTCCCGCATATACACAATCGCTATCTTGGTTTGTGCATTTCGCAAAGTGGCCATATACAAAAAAGAATAAGCTTTTAAGAAAAAGAAAAAGAGTGAACAAAGAGCTTGTAAGCAAGTGCCATAGCATCATACCACATTGCATAAGATTGTCATATCCGATCATCTTGGATCATACCACCAGAACATCATATACATAGCATACTTGGGATAGAAGTCGTTGCGTTTTTGTCTCCTATAGGTTGTGCACAAGTGTCGTATCCGCCTATTGAGCAATCGTGCTAGCGTCTCTCTAGAGTTGTGCAACAAGAGCATTTTCCATGGATTCCACATTTTGAGCTCATTCTTTGGTTGCACGACCCCATTTATCTATCCGTGTGTGTGTTTCCGTGTGCCACATATTGCTATTGGTCTACTTGTTACACTTGTGAATTTGCGAATCTCTTTTAGCATTATTGACTCTTGCTAACATTTTGCATCAAATTTTTGTGCCAATATCCTCACCGAGCTCCACCATAAGCCTTATTTGTGTAGGTGTGAAAAGCCGACAAAAATTGGTACCAATTGTGCTATTTCCTTGTCCACATTGGAGTGATCATTGATCCACTTTCAACTTCGGTCAAGGTACATTTGGTATTCGTTCTTCTCATTCTACCACTCATATTTTTCTCTTGGAGTGATGGATAGGCAAGGCATTTCATCTCCATTCTTCCACAACAACGACGGCGTGAACAACTACATCACCAAAGCGTCAATCTTCGATCTACAATGACAAATGCAAGGCGCACAATCAAGATTGCGAGAGCACATCGAGAACTTCTCCATTGACATTTGCCACTCCGAAGCGAGGAAAAGGGACTACATCGACAACAAGCTTTCCGCACAAACGAAGGAGCAAGGTGCAAGGATGGAGGAGATTCGGGCCTTGATCAAGTCTACTTCCCCTTTGTCATCTTCAAGGTGGCGGCGAGCACATCGATCCTCTTCGGAGCGCCCAAGCAATACAAGCGCAAGTCGTCCACGTCCACTTCTCCATGGCGACCACCATCACGTTCGTGATCCACCTTGTCATGAAGGCCACGTCACCTCCAAGCAACATGTGCATGATGACGATGAGCGACATCTACTACGAGCTCAAGTGCGACAACACCAACATCATCATGACGATGCTCACCGAGCACAAATGCACAAGTCCCAACAAGCCCTACTTCACGCCAAGGCCAACCTTCATGAGCATAAGAGAAGACCGCGAGACGAGCACCACCAAGATGGCGATACGGCTACCACCACCACCACTTTGGCATCTTCGCCAAGTGCTATCAGGGCATCTTCACCTTTGGACGTACGACATCTTCGCCTACTTCCTGTGAGTTCGCCTACATCGACATGTTCACCAACGAGGCAACCACCTACGAGCGAGGGCGACACTTCCATCTTCGGAAGCCCCTCAAGGAAGATGGCCGAGCATGGGAATTTCCCTTCGGTCATGGAGATGAGCTATGAGGTGCCACATCATATTGACCTCCTACAACAAGACGGCGACAAGAAGGTCGAGTAAGGGCCATCCCCTTCAACCACGGCGACGAGCACGAACCTCTTCAACAACATGAAGACGGCGCCCATATTGGACTCATACTCCGAGTCAAGCTACGAGACCGCGCATAAGACCTTATCTTTGGTCTTGGAGGAGAGTGATGATGTGTCATCTTCGGCCTTCATCCACGGCTACGACCACGACATGATTGAGCATGGAGATATTTGCACCTACATCTCTCCGACACCCACATATGAAGAGATGCCCCAATTGCCATGTGAGGAAAGCCACCAACACATGAGTGACATGAGTGACTCCACCATACATGACATTGAGAGCATTTCCTATGAGAGGATGAGTGTGACCACCACTAGCCCCACACTTGAGAGCATGCCACACATCCTATGTGAGGTTGGGATCCATTTGAGTGACTCCACCAACCATATGAGTGAGAGTATCCAAGAGGGAGTGAGTGAGCCACAACACTTAGTGAGTGAGGTAGTTGACACAGCACGTGAGGCCACTATGATTTCTAATGACTTAACCTCTACCCCGAGTGTGTTTTTTTCTTTGGTGCTAGGTCTCCTACATGACGACATGCCTATCCTCGACGAGTACATACCTCCAATGGAGATGACGATGGCCATGGTGGACGATGATGCACCCCCACATGGTTCCATCAAGATGAAGATGACCACGACTTGGTCTTCGACACCTCACCTACAACACATGAGCGATGCTCCAAAGGTAACATAGGTGATGGTGCTTCTCTTGTCCCACTAGTGGACTATTTTACGAATGATTGCTTGCATGATGTTGACACACCTATACCCATGCTTCATGCTAGTGCGACTTCTTCATGTCATGACTTACCTATTCATGATGAATATGATGACGAGCATGTCGAGTTGCCTAGTTGTGATGCTATGCTCCATAGGATATCATGTGAAAATTCTTTTGGTCACATCATGTTTGGCAATCCATTAACCTTGTCATATGATATGAGTGAGATATCCCATATTTCATCATTTCAATCTCAACATAGTGACTATGCATGCCCCATTCACATAAATCCTATTTGCACTTATGGCATAGATAACGAGATGATGGTCATTGGCTTTTGTTTTTCATGTGATGATATTGCCATGCTTCCTTTACATGATTTGCGCAATTCATCTACTATGCCATGCCATGATCACAATGTTCCAACTATGCATTGTTTTGGATGTTGTCAATATTCTCCATTTGATGTTTCCACTAATGATCATGAGGAGACCCCATAGTTTCCTCATCCATATTAGGAGATTTTGATGCATTCCATACATTGCATGATTCTCATAATTGCTTGCACCATATGCATTCCATGAATAACAATTCTCTACTTATTTCTTGTGATGCATTACACAATTTGAGTCTCCATTATGCTATACATAACAACAAACCTATCATGATGGATGACATGTTTCTATATCACGCATCTCATTTGTTTGAGCATTGGATATTTTGTGCTAACCAACACAAGCACGTGCGCATCACGATGGATGATGTGTACATCTACCACGCACACACAATTTTTCCTTTGTCTTTGTTCTGTGTAGGTAATCATGCACAATCGTCAACCTCTCAATCCCAAGAGTTTACGAAACGAGCTCTTGATAGCAAAGATGACTTGGGATCCCATGAACTATCCTTCCCACCGCTCACTCCGCGCAACGACTACACGCATCTCTCTCACTTGGCTCTCACACGGCTATGGGCTATATATCGCTTGTCGCTTCATGCTCATTTTACCGTGTTCACTTTGCATGCTATGCTTGCTTCTATGCCTTTGCCATGCAATTGTGACCCCTTGCTTGCATCTACCCATGATTCACAATTATGCTACTCCTATGTGTATTTGCATGCTTGGTGGAGATCCTTGTTGCTATTGCCATGTTTGTCATGTGCCTCATGCTATTGATGCTATTTTGCTCATATCATCCTTTCATGCTTGTGCTATGTCATGTGAATTATTCATGCACACTATTTGCACCCATGACATGCTTGCTATGATTCCCTCTAGTATGTTGCATCTTCGCACTACTAGCTCACACCACTTGATTGCTATGATTGCTTGCTTTCTCGCATCACCCATGTTCCATTATTACTTGCTTTCTTGGGTTGATGACGTATATGTTCATGCCTCTCACATGATATATTTTGTTCATTGTCGCTTGCCTCCAACTTTTGCATCTATGCTTATTCATCATGGAGACTTGGACACTTACTTGTGATGCATGCTTTCTTGATTGAGCCTATTGTATTTGGTTGTTCTCGCATCATCATATGCCTCCATACTATGAAATGCTCCCTTGTACTTTCTTATGATGAGCATGATGCATCCACTTGTTGGGTATTTTACCGCACGAATGATAGCTTTTCCGCTAACCTCATTTGTTTTTTCGAGTGTTTGTCATGTTCTTTCATGTTGAAGGATTCATAAGGCGATACCATCATGACACAATTTGGTCATGTGAAGGCATACACGATGTGCAACACCAACATTGTAAAATAACACATGTCATTTGGATACTTCTCTTCAGCTCCAAAGTATTTTTATACAATACAAATAGTTGAAGTTAATTTTATGAAAGAAAAAAGGTGGATTATGGGAGTGTGTGACTTGAATTATTGATTTGGCCATGCAGAAAAAGAATTGGATCTGCCACATTAGAATTCACAACCAAAGGTGTCTCCGCATCCAATCAACATGTAAGTCCCCTTCTTGTGGGAATGGAAATGAAAAACACGAGATACTTTTTCTACAAATATGGACTAATGGAAGTTTAACCCCTAAGGAAGCAGTTCATGAGGCTTGTCCTAATTTGATTGATTTATTTCTTCCTTTTCTACACGCAGAGGAAGAGGGCGCTAGTTTCGAAGAAAATAAAAACAGGTTTACTCCACCCCTTTTTACTTTTTAAAAAAAGATTAACTAGTCTAAAGAAAAATGCCGATAGGCTACACATAGTAGTAGCGTTCATATAGAAACCGCGCTACCGCTAATTTTATTATAGCAGCATGTTTACGTAGAAAGGCGCTATTGGTAATGAAAAGAAAATAAATCAAAAAACAAATAGAAAAGTAAATGAAAATGAAAGAAATAGAAAAAGGAGAAAGGAAAAAAAATAAAATTTAAAGAAAAATAAATGAGAAAGTAAAAAAGGATAAAGGCTTAGCAGTAGCGCGTTTTGTCAAATGCGCTATAGCTAACTTAGCTATAGCGCATTTCAGTAACGCGTTACCGCTATGTTTGACTTAACCAGCGGTTTTCCCTCCCCCCAGCCACCACTTCTCCCCCAAATCCCTCACCCCACTTTGCCGTCGTGTCCCCAATTTGTCGTCGCTCCACTACGCTGCCGTCTCATGCCGCCGCCGATGCCCCCGGAGCCACCAGAGTCGCGCGCCATCGACGCCACCAAAGCCGCCCCAACACCAATGAAGCCACGCGGCCTCATCAACGCCACCGGAGCCACCCTCGACGCCCCTGCCTCCCTCGCCGTCATCGGAGACACCCCTGCCTCCCTCGCTACCACCGGAGCAATCCCCACCCCTCCTCTCTCTCTCATGCATAGCACAAACATTGGACATACTAACTAGCTAGGTTAACTAGTTTAATTAGGTTAATTATCTAGGTTAGTGCAAAATTTTAGTTAGGGCATTGACAGTGAACTAGTTAGGTTAACTAGTTTAATTAGGTTAATTATCTAGGTTAGTGCAAAAATTTAGTTAGGGCTTTGACAGAGAACTAGTTAGGTTAACTAGTTTAATTAGGTTAATTATCAAGGTTAAGAAAAAAATTGTTTAGGGCTTTGATAGAGAACTAGCTAGGTTAACTAGTTTAATTAGGTTAATTATCTAGGTAAACTAGGTTAACAAGCTAGGTTAACTAATTAGGTAGGTTCAATAGGTTCGGTAGGTTAACAAGTTAGGTTAACTAGGTTCGCTAGGTTAGAGGAAAAATTTATTTTAGAGCATTAGGTCAGAAGGGTTGGAGAAATGGAGGTCCTTTGCAATTTAATTGGGTTCTGTCCTAGGCAGAGAAGGGTTAGAGAAAATAATGTGTGTGTGTGTGTGAGAGAGAGAGAGAGGAATAGCTAGAACAAATTTTGGGTTCTGTCCTAGGCAGAGAAGTGTTTAGTAAGATCATTTTGCAAAGGTTTTTTATTTTTGAAAGGACCACTATTTTTCTAGGAAAAGAATTTAGCCAAGTTTTACTTTAAAGATGATCCCTTCCTAGACTTTTATTGTTGATTATATCTTTTCATTGAAGTGGTCATGTTATATCTTCTCATTAAAGTGGTTTGATTGTGCCCAAGTGGCCTTTTGTTGTTTCCAGGGAATGAAGCCCAGTGGCCTATGTTTTGCCGGAATGTTTATTCATTTCCGTTCCGGCAAATTTCAGGTGCTCGATTTGTCCAGTATTCAGCAAAGGTCATGCCGAAATTTTCCGTGAATTTCGGCATGACTTGTGCTACAAGCTAGGACATATCGAGTGCCCGGGATTTGCCCACCGGGAAGGAGTCAACGTTCCTGCAAAACGTAGGCCTTTTTATGTCATTATTAATTTTATTAGGTCTAGAATTAATTAACTAGATTTAATCATAATAAACAAGGAGGCGATTCTCGTGCCTTATCATCCCTTGTAAGTCATCTGCGCGGATATCCTTCCTTCGATTTCAATTATTCATTTGCACAGTGGAGGCTAATTAATTTGAGGTGTACTTATTTTGCGCAGCGGCGGGCGCGCCGTCCTCATCATCCTCTACCCCCGATACTCCCACGCTCTTTACTTGGACTCGTCGAAGAACATTGAGAAAAAGGATTCCACCCACATTAAGTCTATTTCTCGACAGTGCTATGTTTTACTACGGCGCACGAGGTGGAGAGTTCAAGGACAAGAAGAAAAGGGACGGCAGGCCCGCCTTCGGCCATAAGACCGACTTCTGTTGCATCCAGCAACCGAGTGATTCTCTTAATGATGGATTCTGTGTCCTACACCACATGCTGGAGTACAGACGGTATCACTAGAACCTTTGCATGTCACCTAGATCCAGCGATACCCATATTCTTCAATGGGCAAAGAATTAGGAGACAGCGAGTATCATAGACTTCGAGTTGAGTTCTATCACATCCAACGCGAACTTTCCCAAATCATCATGAATGAGGTCGTCGAAAAAATAGGGATGTTCTACGAAGAAGGAAAAATGTCACGGGAAGACATCCGAACACGCGTAGCCGCTCAACGTCTCGACCTGAAGCCTTTCACTAAGCTCGGGGAGTATCTCCCTGACTTGGATGGATGGCACGACATGTTGGAGTGATTGTCGATATATGACAATGTGTCCGTTTAGTCCATACTTTCTGTATGACGAAACTTTGAGTTATGACCGACGAAACTTTATTTGTGATGTAATTAAACCGTCCTCCTCGACTAGCGAAGATCACTCTAGTTAGAGCATTTTGGGTGCGATGAACTTTGTTATTTATGCTTATGATATGTTGCTTCTATTTTTGCCAAGTCTGTCTCTTTCTATTGCTCAACTATATATGTTGCATATCATCGACTCATGTGACGATGTAGGTGCATAGATCATCGATGGCGAAGAAGTGCTACGCCAAGAGTATATGACGAGTGGCCGGAGTGTCAGGCCCAGGTGTACCGGTTTCCGGTTTCCGAGCGATAGCCAGTAGTTGGTTTAGGTTCACGCTAATGCGAGAGAGGGATACGAACTCATGTACTGCATAGTTCTGCTCTCACTCATAGTGATAGCTCTTCTAGTGTATATCATTGTTTAGATGGATGACGATGTAGTTGCAAGTAATCGAGACTTGCATCGCTATTTTCGAGATGATGATGAGAGACCACTTTGTGTTGGATGATGATTATGATGGTGACATGATTTGATGAGCCTCATCATTTCTGATCAAAAATATGTCATCCACATATACTTATCAAAATTTTGTAGTGCTCCCACTCACTTTCTTGCAAATACAAGTTTCTTGCAAACTTTGTATAAACCCAAATGCTTTGATCACCTCATCAAAGCATATGATCCAACTCCGAGATGTGATGAGGACATCAATACCATTGTTACACCCACAGCCCCAGCTGCTATACATACTGCACCAATTACTAGAGCTCGCGCACGCCAATTGAATTATCATGTACTTCCATTTCTTGGTAACGATTCTAATGTTCATGAGAATATGATGCTGCCTAAATTGGATACATTTGTTTTGCTTACAAATGAAGGGCCTAGCTTGGACAAGAAAGATGAACCTTGGAGCAAGTTCAAGCATGGAGATGATGGCATGCGCAAGTGGATCAAGAACGGAGTTACAAGTGATGATTTCAGGACATTGAAGCCACCATAAGGAGTGCATGAAGCCTTGGACGAAATATACAAGATGCCACTTCATAAACTTCGTCCAGAGGCTATTTTAGGTGCTGCGTCACCTTATTATTGGGGAAGGCCCATGTATTTTCGAAATACTTAAGTATAGGCTGTTTTTAGAGTCCGTATGTGTGGGGGAACAGGAGTTAGGGTTGGTTTCGGACCCCTCCTCCAAGGGCCACGAAATTCCCCCCTCTTCCACCATATATACAGCCGTTAGGGCATCGTTTAGACTTTGGGTTTTGTTTAGATTAAAAGTTCAACATAGCTGCAACTTCGCGTACTTCGTTTGTGTTCAACGACCACACCAAGGCGTCACAGAACCCCACCTTGATCAATAAAGTTTTCATCTTATATTCGCAATATCCAGATTGCAATCTCAGTTTCTTGCTTGTTCTTCGTTTGCTCGCAGGAAACAGACCCTCGTGGTCAGGTTGATCATGCTCCGGCGTGGTCAATAACCCCTCGGAAGCTGGTTTAGCGATTGCTAAGGCGCGACGTCTCGCACGTTCGTAGTCGGATCGTCAAGGTCGACTCCCACCGCTGCCATATCCTACCAATCCATATCCATATACCACCACCGCTGCCATATCCTACCATCATCTATCCACCACCAATTCGAGTTCCTTTCATGTTAGGTTTGTTTTCGAGGTCCGTCTAATTTCCGATTCGTGATTCCTTGCCTGAGTAGGTTTCGGAAAAAAGACCCCGGGCAATTTTTAGGCCAAAATTTTCACAAGCAAAAATATTTGTTCCCTATCCTATTTTTAGGCTTTTCTAAGTCTTTTAAGCCACGTGCCATCATAGTGATTTTTCATCGCACTTTTTCATCGTCGCTGCCCTGATTTCGAAAAAAAGTCAAAAAAAAATTCGTGCCCATCCTGTCAGTTTGACGAGGGAAGAGTTTGAGACACTCGCCATTATAGTGATTTTTCGCAAAAAAATAAGAGGAGCACCAAAAAAAAGAGCGAGAAAAAAAATTTCCAGGGTGTGCTATTCCCTTGTTTACGTGCAGCGCCGTGATTTTTGTTAGTGTTCTAGGCTCGCGTCTCTAGCACGGTCTAGCCTAGGACCAGCACAGTAACGTCGTTGAGCGTTTATTCAACTTTGCATCTCTGAATTGATTATTGCTGACCCTTTTTGCTACCATATTATAAGCCCTCCCAGCTCCACATACATCTACGTCGTGCGTTTGACTCTCCCACGTAATCGCTCTATCCAAGCTTTGAGAGTTTTGACTACCACGGTTGCCGATCACCGCCTGGTGCTGGGTAAGAACTGGTAAGAATTTGAGATTTGCTTGACGGATTTGTGACATCCACCACCACCTCTTGTTAGTAGTCTGTAGGATCATATTCTTGTGTGTTTCTATTGCTCCTAACCATGGCAGGATCACAAGCCGACGAGACTGACTGGGAGAACATGACGAATAAGGAGTTGCATGATAAATTTTAGCAAATGATGAGTGGACAGGTGCAAGATGTGCTAAACAGATTTGAAGAGGCCATGGAGAAGACATTCAAAACAAAGCTCGATCACAAGTTTAATGAATTCCTCATGTGTGTTCCACCACCCCCACCGGCTGCCCCTAACGCACCTCTACAACAACAACAACAACAACAACAACAACAACAACAACAACAACAACAACAACAACAACAACAACAACAACAACAATGTCGCTTTCCAAATCAAGTGGGACGAGCACAACGCGTTCTCGTTGACCCTGGGCAAAATTCTGGTGCCACTGTTGATGCTTCTGTCGCTCCTGCTGCTACTGCAGAGGTGGAGGACCATTACGAGGATGAGGTTGACCAAAATCAAAACTACGTGCAACCACTAGCACCACCACCACCAGGTCGTCCTCATGCATATCATCGCAACGGTAGGGCTGCAGCACCACCTAAGGTACATGACCATCTTCCTAAACTAAAATTGAATATTTCACCATTTTAGGGTAGATATGTTCCTGATATATATATATCTTACTTGGGAGTTAGAAACTGAACAACGATTTACATGTTTACAATATCCCGAGGAGAGACGTGTTCCTGCTGCTGTTTGTGCTTTCACTAGCTTTGCATGTGTTTGGTGGTCTGAACCTTGTCGATTATATCCTATTCCAGCTACTTGGGCTGCTTTGAAAACTGCTATGCGTACTCATTGGGTTCCACCATATTCTCAACGTGAATTACTTCAAAAATTGCAGCGTTTAAGACAAGGAAAAAATTCTGTAGAAGAATATTATCAGGAATTACAAACTGGCATGATTAGATGTGGTATTGTTGAGGAGAATGAAGCTATGCTTGCACGTTTTATGGGTGGATTAAATAAAGAGATTCAGACCATTCTAGAGTATAAGGAGTATACTAATATCACTCGTTTATTCCATCTTGCTTGTAAGCTGAACATGAAGTGTAGGATCGACAGGCATTGGCGCGAACTAACTTTTCTGCAGGTCGATCTTCATCATGGAGACCACGTGCATCCACTACTTCCATTGCACCAGCACCTCCATCAGGTGCCACCTCCAACCGTGATACAAGAAAGCAGGCACAACCACCACTATCTGCCAAGAGCACACCTGTCGGGCCTGCGTAGAGCTCTTCTTCTTCCATGGCATCAACAGGCACACAAGTGATATTATTTGTCATCATTGTAAGGGAAGAGGACATTTTGCGAGAGAATGGAAATCTCAGCGTGTGATGATTGCTACTAAGGATGGTGGGTATGAGTCCGCTAGTGACTATGATGAGGAGACTTTGGCTCTTATTACACATGAAGAACACGTTGGAGATGATTCTGATCATGAGACGCAATACATGGCTCCTGAAGATGCTGACAGGTATGAATGTTTAGTTGCTCAACGTGTTTTGAGTGTGCAGGTTACACAAGCTGAGCAAAATCAGAGGCATAATTTGTTCCATACAAAGGGAGTTGTGAAGGAACGTTCTGTTCGCGTCATCATAGATGGAGGGAGCTGCAACAACTTGGCTAGCATGGAGGTGGTGGAGAAGCTCTCTCTCACCACACGACCACATCCACATCCTTACTACATCCAATGGTTCAACAACAACGGCAAGGTTAAGGTAACACGTACTGTTCGTGTACATTTTAGTATCTCGACATATGCTGATTATGTTGACTGTGATGTGGAACCCATGCAAGCATGTTCCTTATTACTTGGTAGACCATGGCAATTTGATAAAAATTCTGTACACCATGGTCGAAATAATCAGTATACTCTTGTTCATAAGGATAGCCATATTACTTTGCTTCCTATGACTCCCGATTCCATTTTGAAAGATGATATTAATAGAGCTAATAAAGCAAAAAAGGAGCAAAATAAGAGTGAAAATCAGATTGTGGCAAAAGAATTTGAGCAACAAATGAAGCCTAATAATAAACCATCTAGTGTTGCTTCTGAAATTAAATTGAAAAGTGCATGTTTACTTGCCACCAAATATGATATTGAAGATCTAGATTTTAGCAAATCTGGTTGCTATGCTTTTGTGTGCAAAAAGGCATTATTTTCATTCGAGGACGTGCCTTCCTCTTTGCCTCCTGCTGTCACTAACGTTTTGCAGGAGTTCACTGACGTCTTTCCACAAGATGTGCCACCGGGATTACCACCTATTTGAGGGATTTAGCATTAAATTGACTTAATTCCCGGTGCATCATTACCCAACCATGCACCATATCGTACCAATCCAGAGGAGACGAAGGAGATTATGCGTCAAGTACAAGAACTGCTCGACAAAGGTTATATACGTGAATCCCTTAGTCCTTGTGCTGTTCCTATCATTTTACTGCCAAAAAAGGATGGTACATCGTGTATGTGCGTTGATTGTAGAGGCATTAATAATATTACTATTCGTTATCGTCATCCTATTCCTAGGCTAGATGATATGCTTGATGAATTGAGTGGCTCTACAATATTCTCCAAAGTTGATTTGCGTAGTGGATACCATCAAATTCGTATGAAATTGGGAGATGAATGGAAAACAACATTTAAAACTAAGTTTGGATTATATGAGTGGTTAGTCATGCCTTTTGGGTTAACTAATGCACCTAGTACTTTCATGAGGTTAATGAACGAAGTTGTACGTGCTTTCATTGGACGATTTGTGGTAGTTTACTTTGATGACATATTGATTTATAGAAAATCTTTGGAGGAACATTTGGAACATTTACGTGCTGTTTTTATTGCTCTACATGATGCACGTTTGTTTGGTAACCTTGGTGATGAGGACATGACTACCTTGGGTACGACCAAAAATATTGCATACATGCATATTTGTCAGGTGATTTCTAGTGCAAACTATTCAATAATCTACTTATGTTATCCAGAACAAAAATACTTCACACACTTTTGTGTTTTGTCTAATTGCAGGTGTATGGGACATTTGTACAATCCACATATGAAGATAAGGCAAAAGGAGAAGTTTAAGTTCTGTTCAAAAAGTCCTCTCACGTCACTTTTGGGTCAAGAGAAGATAGAGTCCAAGTCTCTCACGTTCTGGATTCAGATTCGGACTGCACAGACATACCTGACTCAAAACGCCAACAACTTTTTCATATGGACTCCAAATTGGGTGATTCTTTTTTTGTTGGAAAGTAGATTTCGTCCTCTTTCCAACCCAATTGGATTCACCTTTAAATTCTCCCGGAGCATTGAGATATGGACGAAACAATCTGACGCTGCAGCAGAATCCGAGTCAAACAACAAGTCCAAAGGTGTTGCATCACCTCAACTTGGGCCCATGAGCCTTGTACGACCTAGGGTTGGTTTTAGGCTGCCTTGGGACGTCCTCCCACCTCCTTGGCCGCCACCCCTTGCTCCTATATAAGTAGATCCATCTAGTAGCTTTTGCTTTGGGGGATTTGTTTAGTTAAAAGTTAGCCATTGCAACTTCGTGTACTTCGTTTGTGTCCAACGACCAGACCAAGACCGCTTCCGGATCCCCACCATTATCAATACTTCATATATATTTGCAATATTCAGATTGCTTTATCATATTCTTGCTTGTTCTTCGATTGCTTGCAGGAATAGACCTTCGTGGTCAGGTTGATTGTGCTCCGGCGTGGTCAATAAGCTCTCGGAGTTGGTTTAGCGATTGCTAAGGCGCAACGTCGTGCACGTTTGTAGTCGGATCGTCAAAGTCGTCTCCACCAAATCGATAGTTATCATCTCATCGAAAGATCGGGACCCTCGCCTCTATCACTTGGAAAGTGCACTTTTTGCACCGACCGAGTATCTTTTCTTGGCTATGTTGTTACTCCACAGGGAATTGAAGTTGATAAAGCCAAGATTGAAGCTATTGAGAGTTGGCCGCAGCCCAAAACGGTCACACAAGTGAGGAGTTTCCTTGGCCTTGCTGGTTTCTATAGGAGTTTTGTGAGAGATTTCAGCACCATTGCCGCACCTCTCTACGAGCTTACAAAAAAGGATGTGCCTTTTGTTTGGGGTACCGCACAGGAAGAAGCCTTCACGGTATTGAAAGATAACTTGACACATGCTCCTTTACTCCAACTTCCTGATTTTAATAAGACTTTTGAGCATGAATGTGATGCTAGTGGAATTGGATTAGGAGGTGTGTTATTACAAGATGGTAAACCCGTTGCATACTTTTCTGAAAAATTGAGTGGGCCTAGTCTAAACTATTCTACTTATGATAAAAAAATATGCTCTTGTTCGGACCTCAGAAAGATGGCAACATTATTTATGGCCCAAGGAATTTGTTATACATTCTGATCATGAATCATTGAAACACATTAAAAGTCAAGCAAAACTGAACCGTAGACATGCTAAATGGGTTGAATTCATTGAGACTTTCCCTTATGTAATTAAACACAAGAAGGGTAAAGAAAATGTTATTGCTGATGCATTGTCTTGTCGTTATACTATGCTTTCACAACTTGACTTTAAAATATTTGGTTTGGAGACCATCAAAGATCAATATGTGCATGATGCTGAATTTAAAGATGTATTGCAGAATTGTAAGGAAGGGAGAACTTGGAACAAGTTCGTTCTTAACGATGGATTTGTGTTTTGTGCTAACAAGCTATGCATTCCAGCTGGCTCCGTTCGTCTTTTGTTGTTGCAGGAGGCACATGGAGGAGGACTAATGGGACACTTTGGCGTCAAGAAGATGGAAGATATACTTGCTACACATTTCTTTTGGCCAAAGATGAGACGAGATGTTGAGTGTTTTGTTGCTCGCTGCACTACATGTCAAAAAGCTAAGTCACGACTCAATCCTTATGGTTTATATATGCCTTTGCCTGTACCTAGTGTTCCTTGGGAGGATATATCTATGGACTTTGTTTTAGGTTTACCTCGAACAAAGAAGGGGAGGGATAGCATATTTGTTGTCGTGGATAGATTTTCGAAAATGGCACACTTTATACCATGTCATAAAAGCGATGATGCTGTTAATGTTGCTGATTTGTTCTTTCGTGAAATTATTCGCTTGCATGCTGTGCCAAATACTATTGTTTCAGATCGTGATACTAAATTTCTTAGCCACTTTTGGAGATGTTTATGGGCTAAGTTGGGGACTAAACTGCTTTTTAGTACTACTTGTCACCCCCAAACTGATGGACAAACTGAAGTAGTCCATAGAACATTGTCTACTATGCTTAGGGCTGTTTTGAAGAATAATAAGAAAATGTGGGAAGAATGCTTGCCTCATATTGAATTTGCTTATAATCGTTCATTGCATTCTACTACTAAGATGTGCCCTTTTGAAATTGTGTATGGTTTCCTACCTCGTGCACCTATTGATTTGTTGCCTTTTCCATCTTCGAAGAAGGTTAATTTTGATGCTAAAGAACATGCTGAATTGATTTTAAAAATGCATGAGTTAACTAAGGAAAACATTGAGCATATGAATGCTAAATATAAACTTGTTAGAGATAAGGGTAGAAAACATGTTGTGTTTGCACTTGGAGATCTTGTTTGGTTACATTTGCGTAAGGATAGATTTCCTAATTTGCGCAAATCAAAGCTAATGCCACGTGCTGATGGTCCTTTTAAGGTGTTAGAGAAAATAAATGATAATGTATATAAACTTTAGCTGCCTGCAGATTTTGGGGTTAGTCCCACTTTTAACATTGCAGATTTGAAGCCTTATTTGGGTGAGGAAGATGAGCTTCCGTCGAGGACGACTTCATTTCGAGAAGGGGAGGATGATGAGGACATCAATACCATTGTTACACCCACAGCCCCTGCTGCTATACATACTGGACCAATTACTAGAGCTCGCACACGCCAATTGAATTATCAGGTACTTTCGTTTCTTGGTAACGATTCTAATGTTCATGAGAATATGATGCTGCCTAAATTGGATACATTTGTTTTGCTTACAAATGAAGGGCCTAGCTTGGACAAGAAAGATGAACCTTGGAACAAGTTCACGCATGGAGATGATGGCATGCGCAAGGGGATCAAGAACGGAGTTACAAGTGATGATTTCAGGACTTTGAAGCCACCATAAGGAGTGCATGAAGCCTTCGACGAAATATACAAGATGCCACTTCATAAACTTCGTCCAGAGGCTATTTTAGGTGCTGCGTCACCTTATTATTGGGCCAGGCCCATGTATTTTCGAAATACTTAAGTATAGGCTGTTTTTAGAGTCCGTATGTGTGGGGAAACAAGAGTTAGGGTTGGTTTCAGACCCCTCCTCCAAGGGACACGAAATTCCCCCCTCTTCCTCCATATATCCAGCCTTAGGGCACCGTTTAGACTTTGGGTTTTGTTTAGATTAAAAGTTCGGCATAGCTGCAACTTCGCGTACTTCGTATGTGTTCAACGGCCAGACCAAGGCATCATAGAACCCCACCTTGATCAATAAAGTTTTCATCTTATATTCGCAATATCTAGATTGCAATCTCAGTTTCTTGCTTGTTCTTCATTTGCTCGCAAGAAACAGACCCTCGTGGTTTGGTTGATCGTGCTTCGGCATGGTCAATAACCCCTCGAAAGTTGGTTTAGCGATTGCTAAGGCGCGACGTCTCGCACGTTCGTAGTCGGATCGTCAAGGTCGACTCCCACGGAAAATGATAGCCACCATCTCACCGAAACATCGGGACACCTTCGCCTCTATCAATATGCTTGCTCCAGTCCATAGAAGGACCACTGGAGTTTGCATACCTTTTAGCATCCTTAGGATTGAGAAAACCTTCTGGTTGTATCACATATAGCATTTCCTCATGGAAACCGTCAAGGAAACTTTGTTTTGACATCCATCTGCCTGATTTCGTAAATGAAAATGCAGCAACTGCTAACATAATTCTAACAGACTTTAGCATCGCTATGATTGAGAGAGTCTCATCATAGTCAACTCCTTGAACTTGTCGGAAACTTCTTTGAGACAAACGAGCTTCACAAATGGTGACATTACCATCAGCGTCTGTCTTCTTCTTAAAGATCCATTTATTCTCAATGTCTTGCCGTTCATCGGGCAAGTCCACCAAAGTCCATACTTTGTTCTCATACATGGATCCTATCTCGGATTTCATGGCTTCCAGCCATTTGTTGGAATCCGGGCCCACCATCGCTTCTCCATAGCTCATAGGTTCATCGTTGTCCAACAACATGACCTTTAAGACGGGGTTACCACTTAGAAGTTGTACACACCCTTGTTGACCTACGAGGTTCGATAGTAATTTGATCTGAAGCTTCATGATCATCATCATTAGCTTTCTCTTCAACTGACGTAGGTGCCACAGAAACATATTTCTGTCATGCGCTACTCTCTGGTTGAAGTGAAGGTTCAACAACCTCATCAAGTTCTATCTTCCTCCCACTCAATTCTTTCGAGAGAAACTCCTTCTCAAGATAGGACCTGTTCATAACGACAAACACTTTGCCCTTAGATCTGAGATAGAAGGTATACCCAATCGTCTTATTTGGGTATTCTATGAAGACACAATTTTTCGCTTTGGGTTCGAGCTTTTCTGGCCGAAGCCTATCGACATAAGCATCGTAGCCCCAAACCTTAAGAAACAACAACTTAGGTTTCTTGCTAAACCATAGTTCATACGGTGTCGTCTCCACTGACTTAGATGGTGCCCTATTTAAAGTGAATGTAATTGTCTCTAATGCGTAACCCCAAAATGATAGCGGTAGATCGGTAAGAGACATCATGGATCGCACCATAGCCAATAGGATGCGATTACGACATTTGGACACACCATTACGCTATGGTGTTCATGTGGTCTCAACTGTGAAACGATTCCACCTTGTCTTTAGTGATTGCCAAACTCATAACTTAGATACTCTCCCCTTGATCAGATCATAGGAACTTGATCTTCTTGTTATGATGATTCTCAAGTTCACTTTGAAATTGCTTGAACTTTTGAAACGTTTCAGACTTATGCTTCATTAAGTAAATATACACATATCTACTCAATTCATGGGTGAAGGTGAGAAAATAACGATATCCACGCGTGTGATTTCCAATGAGTCACTTTCCCGTTCCATTGTTCCAGAAAATAGGGTTTTAGTCATCTTGCCTATGAGGCATGGTCCGCATGTGTCAGGTGATTCAAAATCAAGTGACTCCAAAAGTCCATTAGCATGGAGGTTCTTCATGCACTTTACACCAATATGACCTAAGCGGCAGTGGCACAAGAAAGTGGTACTACCATTATCAACTCTACATCTTTTGGCATCAATGTTATGATAGTATCACTACGACTGAGATTCAATAAACCATTCACATTGGGTGCATGACCATAGAAGGTATTATCCATGTAAATAAAATAACCATTATTCTCTGACTTAAATGAATAACCGTATTGCAATAAACATGATCTAATCATGTTTATGCTCAACGCAGACACCAATGCAAACAACATTTATCTGTGTTCAACACTAATCCCGAAGGTAGAGGGAGCGTGCGATGGTGATCATATCATCCTTGGAAACACTTTCCAACACACATCGTCACTCGCCCTTAGCTAGTCTCGGTTTATTCCATAGCTTTTGTTTCGAGTTACCATATTAGCAATTGAACCGGTATCTAATACCCATGTGCTACTAGGAGTACTAGTAAGGTACACATCAATAACACATATATCAAATATACTTTTGTTGAAGTTGCCATCCTTCTTATCTACCAAGTATTTGAGGCAGTTCCGGTACCAGTGACCGTTCCCCTAATAGAAGCACTTCGTCTCGGGTTTGGGTTCTTGGGTTTCTTCACTGGAGCGGCAACTGGCTTGCCATTAATGAAGTTTCCCTTCTTGCCCTTGCCCTTCTTTGAAACCAATGGTTTTGTTAACCATCAACACTTTGATGCTCCTTCTTGATTTCTACCTTTATGGCCTTAAGCACGATAAACAGCTCTGGGATCATCTTCCCTTGCATGTTATAGTTCATCACGAAACTCTAGTAGCTTGGTGATAGTGACTGGAGAACTTTGTCAATCACTCTCTTATCTGGAAGATTAACTCCCACTTGATTCAAGTGATTGATGTACCTAGACATTCTAAGCACATGCTCACTTGCTGAGCTATTCTCCCCATCTTGTAGGCAAAGATCTTGTCAGAGGTCTCAAACCTCTCAACACGGGCATGAGCTTGAAATACCAATTTCAGCTCTTGGAACATCTCATATGTTCTATGGCATTCAAAACGCTTTTTGGAGCCCTGATTCTAAGCCGTAAAGCATGGCACACTAAACTATCAAGTTGTCATCAGAACGTGTCTTCCAAATGTTCACGACATCCACAGATGGCGCTAGAGGGGTTGGCACACCGAGGGGTGCATCAAGGACAGAAGCCTTCTGTTTAGAAGTTGGGACAATCCTCAGACTACGGCCCTAGTCCGCACAATTGCTTACAATATCTTTCAACTTAGTCTTTCTCTAAGAACGCATTAAAACAAGGAGCTAAAGCGCGAGCTATTAATCCACAACATAATTCGCAAAGACAATTTAGACTATGTTCATGATAATGAGTTCAATTAGTCGAATTATTTAATGAACTCCCACTTAGATAGACATCCCTCTAGTCATCTAAGTGATACATGATTCGAATCGACTAGGCCGTGTCCGATCATCACGTGGGACGCACTAGTCATCAACGGTGAACATGTCCATGTTGATCGTATCTACTATACGACTCATGTTCGACCTTTCGGTCTCTTGTGTTCCGAGGCCATGTCTATACATGCTAGGCTCGTCAAGTCAACCTAAGTGTTTCGCATGTGCAAATCTGGCTTACACCTGTTGTATGCGAACGTTAGAATCTATCACACCCGATCATCACGTGGTGCTTCGAAACAACAAACCATCGCAACGGTGCACAGTTAGGGGGGGACACATCTATTGAAATTTTAGTGAGGGATCATCTTATTTATGCTACCATCGTTCTAAGCGAATAAGATGTAAACATGAAAAACATCACATGCAAATCATAAAGTGACATGATATGGCCAATATCATCTTGCGCCTTTGATCTCCACTTCGAGGCGCGACATGATAACCTTCATCACCAACATGACACCATGATCTCCATCATCATGATCTCCATCATCGTGTCTTCATGAAGTTGTCTCGCCAACTATTACTTCTCCTACTATGGCTAACGAGATTAGCAATAAAGTAAAGTAATTGCATGGCGTTTTCATTGACACGCAGGTCATACAATAAATTAAGACAACTCCTATGGCTCCTGCCGGTTGTCATGCTCATCGACATGCAAGTCGTGATTCCTATTACAAGAACATGATCAGTCTCACACATCACATATATATAATTCATCACATCCTTTTGGCCATATCACATCACATAGCATACCCTGCAAAAACAAGTTAGACGTCCTCTAATTGTTGTTGCATGTTTTACGTGGCTGCTATGGGTTTCTAGCAAGAACGTTTATTTCCTACGCAAAAGCCACAACGATGATATGCCAATTGCTATTTACCCTTCATAAGGACCCTTTTCATCGAATCCGATCTGACTAAAGTGGGAGAGACAGACACCCGCTCGCCACCTTATGCATCAAGTGCATTTCAGTTGATGGAACTAGTCTCACGTAAGCGTACTTGTAAGGTCGGTCCGGGCCACTTCATCCCACAATGTCGTTGAATCAAGATAAGACTAGTAACGGTAAGCAAATTGAACAAATCATCGCCCACAACTACTTGTGTTCTACTTGTGCATAGAATCTACGGATAGACCTAGCTTTGATACCACTGTTGGGGAACGTAGTAATAATTCAAAAAAATCCTACGTGTCACCAAGATCAATCTAGGAGATGCTAGCAATGAGAGAGAGGGAGTGCATCTTCATACCCTTGAAGATCGCTAAGCGGAAGCGTTACAAGAACGCGGTTGATGGAGTCGTACTCGCGGCGATTCAAACCACGGATGATCCGATCAAGCATCAAACGGACGGTGCCTCCATGTTCAACACACATACAACCTGGGGACGTCTCCTCCTTCTTGATCCAGCAAGGGAAGAGGAGAAGTTAAGGGAGAACTCCGGCAGCACGACAGCGTGGTGGTGGCGGAGCTCGTGGTTCTCCAGCAGGGCTTCGCCAAGCACTACGGAGAAGGAAGAGGTGATGGAGAGGGGGAGGGCTGCGCCAGGGAAGGGGTGAGGCTGCCCTCTCTCTCCCTCACTATATATAGGGGGAAGGGGGAGGGAGGAGGCACCCTAGGGTTTCCCTAGGGGGCGGCGGCCAAGGCAGATTGGATCTCCCTAGGGAAATCCTAGGGAGACTTGCCCCCCCCCCCCCCAAGCGAAGCCAGTGGAGGCTTGCTTCCCAAGCCAGGTGGAGGTGCCCCACCTCTCCAACTTATGTGAGGTGGGGTGGGAGGGGCGCACAACCCCTTAGTGGGCTGATGTGCCCCGTCCCCTTGGCCCATAAGGCCCCCAACGCTTGTCGGGGCCTCCGAAACCCCTTTTGGTCACGCTGGTCGTCACCTGGTACCCCCAGAACAATTCCGGACTCCAACACCCTTTGTCCAATATGTCGATCTTCACCTCCGGACCAATCAGGAGTTCCTCGTCACGTTCGGGGTCTCATCCGGGACTCCGAACAACCTTCGGTAACCACATACTATTCCCATTACAACTCTAGTGTCACTGAACCTTAAGTGTGTAGACTCTATGGGTTCGGGAACCATGCAGACATGAGCGAGATACCTCTCCAGCCAATAACCAATAGCAGGATATGGATACCCATATTGGTTCCCACATGTTCCACGATGATCTCATCGGATGAACCACGATGTCGGGGATTCAATCAATCCCATATACAATTCCCTTTGTCCATCGGTATGTTACTTGCCCGAGATTCGATCGTCGGTATCTCCATACCTCGTTCAATCTCGTTGTCGGCAAGTATCTTTACTCGTTCAGTGATGCATGATCACGTGGCTAACTCCTTAGTCACATTGATCTCATTATGATGATGCATTACCGAGTGGGCCCTGAGATACCTCTCCGTCATACGGAGTGACAAATCCCAGTCTCGATTCGTGCCAACCCAACAGACACTTTCAGAGATACCTATAGTGCACCTTTATAGCCACCCAGTTATGTTGTGATGTTTGATACACCCAAAGCACTCCTACGGTATCCGGGAGTTGCACAATCTCATGGTCTAAGGAAACGATACTTGACATTAGAAAAGCTCTAGCAAACGAACTACACAATCTTGTGCTATGCTTAGGATTGGGTCTTGTCCATCACATCATTCTCCTAATGATGTGATCCCATTATCAATGACATCCAATGTCCATGGTTAGGAAACCACAACCATCTATTGATCAATGAGCTAGTCAACTAGAGGCTCACTACGAACATGTTGTGATATATGTATTCACACATGTATTAGGGTTTCCGGTTAATACAATTATAGCATGAACAATAGACAATTATCATGAACAAGGAAATATAATAATAACCATTTTATTATTGCCTCTAGGGCATATTTCCAATAGGGACTATCTATTTACTTTTATGTTGTGTCATCACCTTCTAAAACAAGCGCTAGAACCCGAGAGCACAACTGTCATGACTTATGCATTGTTTGTAGCTAATGTTGGGTGCATCATGACTGGATCTTTTCTACCATGAATTACAGTGTTTAGTCACTGCTTAGACTTTGCAAGTGCTCTGCATTTATGTTTTGCGGTCTCAGAAAGGGCTAGCGAGATACCACTATTGTCATATTATATCATGGTTGTTTTGACAACGTGTTGCCGTTTGAGATGTCTTATTATTGCTCGCTAGCTGATTATGTCATTGATATGAGTTAATACAATCTTTAAGAGTTATTGTCGGCATGGTTAGTTATAATGTTGGCTGAAAACCTGGGTGCTATTTAAGCTTATTTATTCAAACAAGAGCAAAGGAGTTCGTAAAAGTTTTCTTTTCACAATTCAGTTTATCAACTGAATTGCTTGAGGACAAGCAAAGGTTTAAGCTTGGAGGAGTTGATACGTCTCCAACATATCTACTTTTCCTAACGCTTTTCCTCTTGTTTTGGACTCTATTAGCATGATTTGAATGAAACTAACCCCGGACTGACGATGTTTTCAGCAGAACTACGATGGCGTTGTTTTTGTGCATAAATAAAAGTTCTCAGAATGGAACGAAACTTTGCGAGGAATTTATATATAATGAAAGAGATTTTTTGGAGCCAAGACCTACCGAAGGGGGGAAGCTAGGTGGGCACAACCCGCAAGGGCGCGCCCCCCTCACCAGGCGCGCCCAGGTGGGTTGTCCCCACCTCGCGGCCCCACAGACCCTGATTCCAACTCCATAAATACCTATTTTTCTAGAAAAAAAATCGGGGATAAAGAATTATCGCGATCCACGAGACGGAGTCGCCATCACCTCCCGTTCTTCATTGAGAGGTCAGATCTGGAGTCCGTTTGGGGCTCTGGAGAGGGGAATCTTCGTTCTTCGTCATCACCAACCCTTCTCCATCGCCAATTCCATGATGCTCCCCACTAGGAGTGAGTAATTCCTTCATAGGCTCATTGGTCAGTGAGGAGTTGGATGAGATTCATCATGTAATCGAGTTAGTTTTGTTAGGGCTTGATCCCTAGTACCCACTATGTTCTTTGATTCATCTTGCTATGACTTTGTCATGCTTAATGCTTGTCACTTTGGGCCCGGGTGCCATGATTTTAGATCTGAATTATGTTATCACCATTATATCCATGTTCTAGATCCGATCTTGCAAGTTATAGTCACCTACTACGTGTTATGATCTAGCAACCCCGGAGTGACAATAGTCAGGAGCACTCCCGGTGATGACCGTAGTTTGAGGAGTTCATGTATTCATCGTGTGTTAATGCTTTGTTCCAGTTCTCTATTAAAAGGAGGCCTTAATATCCCTTAGTTTCCAATAGGACCCCGCTGCCACAAGAGGGTAGGACAAGAGATGTCATGCAAGTTCTTTCCATAAGCACGTATGACTATTTACGGAATACATGCCTACATTATATTGACGAACTGGAGCTAGTGTCGTATCGCCCTATGTTATAACTGTCTCATGATGAATATCATCCAACAAGTCACCGATCCAATGCCTACGAATTTATCTTATATTGTTCTTGCTAAGTTACTAGGGCGATACGGCAAAACTACTGCTATCACTGATACTATTACCATTGCTACTGCTACTATTATCAAAACTATTATATTACTTTGCTACTGATCACATTGCTGCAGATAATTAATCTCCAAGTGTGATTGAATTGACAACTCAGCTGCTAATACCTTCAAATATTCTCTGGCTCCCCGTGTGTTGAATCTATAAATTTGTGTTGAATACTCTACCCTCGAAAACTGTTGTGATCCCCTATACTTGTGGGTTATCAAGAAGCAAGTGGCATTCCATGTTCCCACTGATGATGATGAAGTTGATGATGAAGAACTTGCTGAAGTCATCAGAGATAGACAATAAAGGGCTGCGAGAGCCAAAGACAGCTCTGTGCCTCTTATGCTGGATCCGAAAAAGATCCTTGACTTTGTTGACCTATGGCACATGGATCCAAACACTCCACTCCCTGACCTGAATCCGACTCCTGGTCAAAGTCACATGTTGACCGCCTACATAGGCGAAGAAAAATGGAAATTTGAGAAGGCCAAGCGAGTCAAGAAGGACCTGTACAAGAAATAGCGCTTTCTGGGGAACAACGATCTTACTATGCCTCCTGAAGAACTTGTCACGGTTCAGAAGGAAATCGAAGTCCTCAGTGGTAAATTTGACCGATGCCATGCTGATTGGCTAGGAGCCAAGGTCATATTTGTCAACCTCACCAAGAACCTCAAGGCAAATGTTGCAGCTCCATCGCAACAACAAATTTGCCAGGCTAAAGATTTTGTCTAGCCTGTTGAAGAAAATGAAAGAGCAACTGAAGAAATTCAGGCTACTGAAGAAGCTACCAGGGCAGCTGAAAAAATTCCTACTCCTAAAGACACTGATAAGGCAACCACCAATGTTGCACCTAAAGAACAACCCAAGCAAGCTGAAGAATTTGCTACTCCTGAAGAAACTAATAATGCCAGGGCGACTGCATCGGTCGTGCCTGAAGAAGAGGAAGATGGACGAGAAGATGGAGAAGAAGGAGGGCTGAAGGAAAAGTCCCAGCCACCGGACGACTGGCCGGGACCGGACGTCCGGCGCCTGAAGCATCAGCCAAACCCCAGTGAGCGGACATCCGGTCCAGACCGGACGACCGGTGCCCCTGCACCCGAAGCAAACGAGCGGACGTTCGGTCCGGACCGGACGACCGGCGCACCTGCATCCGAGCCAACATCAGTGGAAGTCCAACGTTTCCGGACATCCGGCACCCCCATCACAGAGCAGAACCAGTGGACGTCTGGAGGACAACGGACGACCGGCCGCTCCTGAGACACCGGACGACCGGCCACCAGCGGACGTCCGGTACCTGGCTGCGTCCAGATTCAGGCCCGAGGCCCATGTACCCCTACTTTCGCCCCCATTTGCACTTAGACCATAAATAGACCTCTCCCACCTCCTTTCTAGGGTTAGCAAATGTTTAGCTCATATTTGTGAGAGAGAGCTTTGCTCATCCACTTGGTTACCTTCTCCTCGGAGATTCGAGCCTCCACCGAAGAAGATCCCCCAAGCGGATTCAAGCCCCCTTTACGGGAAGATCCCCTTGTGGATTCAAGACCTCCTCACGGAGAAGAACCGGTTACTGTGTATCGTCCTTAGTTGTCTGTGGATTCGTGTATCTCCACCTATGTACTCGAGGATCTAGCCCACGTGTGACTTATTCGTGTCGGTTTAGTGATTTCCTCTTGTGTTTTCCCTCCGTTCTTCCCCGTGTTCTTCGTGTTTCCCCCGGGATCCGCTCCTTTCGTGAAAGATCGGGCAATTAGGGTCTCTACCCTACATCATCTTGGTATCTAGAGCAAGGTTGATCACGATTTCGGAGCCCCCCTCTTCGTTTTCTAGCTTGATTTTGTTGTTTTTCGTCCTAATCCGAAAATCCCCACAAAAATAGCCCCAAAAATTTTTCTTGTGATTTGTGAGTTTTGATGATGTTTTGTTGGTTTTGATCCATGAATTTGTTGTGTTGCAAGTGGATCTAGCCTTCCCCCACCATCTCCACCTCGAAATCCCTCCAAAATCCACGAAATCCTATCAATTTTTGACCCCGACCTACCGGATGACCGTCACTTTACCGGACGTCCGGCGACCCAGGAAGCACCGGACGTCCAGCCTTACTAGACGACCGGAACCTCTAACCCGAGCTGAAATTAGTGGATTTCCGACCTGACCGGACATCCGGTGACCGGACATCCGTCCATTTCCGGATGACCGCTACTCTAAAAACTGATTTTGCTGAAATTTCGTTTAGGATTCCACCACATCATCCGCTACACCACCACCGACCTCCGCAAACCTTTCCAATATCCCAACCCACACCACCACTTACCCGCTACCTACTCCGACGCTTTTTGTTGCACTTGGTTTTGAGAATTTGAGTTGCGGTACCGTATCCTTTTGTGTTTCGGCTATCTAGGTACGGTTCGACATCGACATCACCACCGATCATTTTTGCCATGGACGCGTCATCAACAACGATCACCTCGACTATGACTTGGTATTCGTGCCACCATTTTGACACCATACCGGAAGCAAGACCGGTAACCTCATCTTGGTATTGGACATATCACTCTTGCCATTACATTTATAGCCATCATAGCCTTACTCCTTTGCATTGCTTACCCATCGAGACTAGCCATTGAGTATTGCCGGCAACGTGACTTGTGCACATACATACTATCACTGTGTTGCATATCTTGGAATCATCTCTTGTGTCACAAAGTTGTCATCGCATACATAATTGCTATCTTGGTCCGTGAAGCATCGCATGAGAAAAGAGCTCAAACATCAAAGAGCCAAGCAAGCTTTTAAGCAAAGAGAGAAGATAAGCAAAGAGCTTATAAGGAAGAACCATAGCATCATACTAAATTAAGATTGTCATACTTGGATCATATCTCCGGAACATCATACTTGGGATAGAAGTCGTTGCATTTTTGCTTAGTAGGTTGTGCACAAGTTCGTATCCGCCTATTGTGCAATCATGCTAGTGCCTCTCTAGTGTTGTGCAACAAGAGCATTTTCATGGTTTCCACATTTTGGCTCACCCTTGGTTGCACGACCCCATTTATCTTTCCGTGTGTTGTGTTTCCGGGTACCACATCTTGCTATTGGTCTACTTGTTGCATTTACAAGTCGTGGATCTTCTCCAACATTATTGAATCTTGCTTACATTCACATTAAAAATTGTGCCACCATCCTAACCGAGCTCCACCATAAGCTTTTACTTCTGTAGGTGTGAGAAACCGACGAGAATCCGTACCAATTGGGCTATTTCCTTGTACTACATTGGAGTGATCATCGATTCACTTTCAACTTCGGTCAAGGTACATTTGGTATTCGTTCTTCTCTTTCTACCACTCACATTTGTCTTGGAATGATGGATAGGCCAAGTACTTCTACCAACCCACTCTTCATGGAGCAAGACGACGACACGAACTCCTTCGTCACCAAGAGTCACCTCTTTGGTGCACTACGTGCTTTGCATCAAGAGCAACAAGTTATGAGTGAACGCATCGACAACCTTGCCGCCGACTTGCTACTTTCCGAGCAACATACTGTCGGCGTTCTAGGAACGGGGGTCCCCAGACTTGCCTGCCTACGCCCTACGGCGTGGCTCAAAGGGGGGACCAGCACGGCCCATCTTCACCAACGCAGACCCAAGACCCTCGCGAGGGGCCAAGCCTCGCTGGGCGGACGACGCGGAGCTTCCTCAGGCACGGCCTCATCAGGCTGGCTCGCGAGGAGGCGGAGAGATCAAGGCGGGGTACCTCACAAGGTGCCCGTGACGCAAGCCATGACGACTCAGGGCGCCAGGCGGGTGCCAGCCCGCGCAGTGTCCTCCTTTCCTCTTTGGTGCAAAGGGGGCAAGCGCAGCCGCGGAGTACCGAGGCATCAGGCAAAGGTTGCCATTTTGGTGCAACAAGACCAAGACCAGGTGGACTGCAAGACGGAGGTCATCGTGGAGCCCAATACGGCGTCACCGCCAGAGCTTTGTGCAGGCGAAGACTACTTTTGTCAGGATAGCTGGTACTAGCTGTCCCCTTTCAAATTAGCCCGCCATTGTTGGCTCCCTTCCCGCTCGATATTTGGGAAGAGGACCAGGGCCTCTATAAATAGGACCAGCCACCCACAGAGAAGGAAAAGGAGGGAAGGAGGTTTGAAGAGAGGTTTTTTAGCTAAGGGTTTAGAGAAGGGGATCGAGATCCGAGAGAGAGAGAGAGAGAAGGGTGACTGAACTCCTCCCAACAGTTCATCCCCCCAGCCAAGAACATACCCTCGCGAGGCTGTTCTCCCTTGTATTGTTCATCATCATCAGCCCAAGAGGCAATCCACCACACCACACACTGGAGTAGGGTATTACACCACAACGGTGGCCCGAACCAGTATAAACCCTGTGTCTCTTAGCGAGGCGGAGGGGTGCAGGTAGGTAGGAGGCGAAATCTCTGTGCGCACCCCAGTGTTCGAACCTCAAGGGTCCGCCGGAACCTGAAATCCGACATTTGGCGCGCCAGGTAGGGGTGCGCCGGAATTCGTCTTCCACCACCCCGTTCTCCTCCGACCATCGCGTCCATGTCTGACGCTCGTCGAGCCCGCGCAGAGCGCTGGGCCGCCCTCGCTTCCCGCGTCGCCCAGACGGCCCCTGTTGGCGGGCGTCCTCGCCGTTCCCCGTCACCTGCCGTCAATGCCACCACCGGCCCGGCGGGGGATGAGCAGCAAGCATCATCTCAGCATCCGTCCGTGCGGCAAGATGGCCGCACCGCGACTCCCTCGCTCACCCCGGCTGGTTCTTCGTCCCGCGCGCTCCGCGCATCCATGGAGGCTCGAGCTGCGCTCATCGCGGCAAACGAGCTCCTGCGATACCGTCCCGTCGATGACGTCTACAAAGAATGGCTCGACCGCGTCGCCGAGCTTGTCCGCGCCGCAGGGGGCTCTCCTGCGCCGTCCGCTCCGCTGCACCGCACCCCGCCTCGCGCGGGCGATGAAGCTCCGGCGGCGCCCCGGCCGCCTCCTCCTCAGGAATGCGCCATGGCTCCAAGGCGCATGGCCCCTGGGCGGAACCCGCTCCGTCAGGTGCCAGCGCGGCAAGAGCAGAGCTGCCAAGAAGTCCCTCGCCCGCAAGAAGCTGCCCGGGCGCTCCCTGCTCCAGCGCGTCGCGACCATGCTCCTGCTCCCGCGCGTCAAGACCCCGCGCTGCTCTCAGCTGCAGCGCGTGGGGACGTGCAAGACCAAGCTCTCTGTCACCCATGGCCTCCCGTGGCCACAGCAGGCTGCCGCGCTTTCACCACCGAGCTACGCAGCATCGCGTGGCCCGGCAAGTTCAAGCCAGACCTACCTCCTCGTTACGATGGCACGGCTGACCCTGCGGAGTTCCTCTAGCTCTACGAGCTGGGCATCGAAGCTGCCAACGAAGATGAGAAGGTCATGGCGAACTGGTTTCCCATGGCGCTCAAGGACGGGGCCCGCACCTGGCTCCTGAACCTGGCTCCACGCACGATCTCCTCCTGGGACGAGATGCGCACCCGCTTCATCGCCAACTTCCAAGGTACTCGCGACCGGCCACCCGCCGTTAGCGACATGCGCTGCATCAAGCAACAACCCGGGGAGACCCTGCAGAAGTACATCCAGCGCTTCAACAATGCACGCCTCAAGATTCCCAAGGTAACTGAGGAGGCCATCATCTCAGCCTTCTCCGACGGCGTGCGTGATGTCAAGATGAAGGAGGAGCTGGCGATGCATGAAGACCTGTGCACTTCCTTGGAGCTATTCAACTTGGCAAACAAGTGCGCCAGGGCTGAGGAAGGGCGTCTCTCCCTCCTCGAGCTGCCTGCCGCAAACCCAGAAGAGAAGAAGCCCAAGGCCAAGGATGTGAAGTGCAAGGGGGCTGTTGTGCTCGCGACAGAACCAGACACCAAGCGGGGCAGAGATCAGCCCGAACCTTCCAAGGGCGGCCGGTATTGTGTGTACCACGACCTCCACACCCACAACACCAACGAATGTCAAGAACTCCGAGCCATGCGAGAAGGAAGGATCGGCATATCAGCTCAGCAGATCAGCTCAAGTGCGCGGCTACAGCCGGGGTCCTCCCGATGCTTTGTTCCCCAATCATCAGCAACGTGGTGGTCACCAAGACCCTCATCGATGGTGGGGCAGGGCTCAACGTCTTGTCCGTGGAAACATTCAACAATCTCCAAGTGCCCTACAGCCAACTTCAGCCAAGCAAGCCTTTCTCTGGAATCACCGACGGCTCCACGGTCCCGATTGGGCAGATCCGCCTCCCTGTCACCTTCGGGGCGCACGACAACTACCGCACCGAGCTCTTCGACTTCGACATCGCTCACATTCGCCTGCCGTACAATGCCATCCTTGGGTACCCAGCGCTGGCCAAGTTCAAGGCCATAACTCACCACGGCTACAACGTCCTCAAGATGCCAGGAAGTGGCGGAGTCATCACGGTGCCCTGTGAAGAGAAGGACGCGGTGTGTTCCCTGGAACGAGCCTTTCAGGCCGCGTCACTGGAAGACCCGGATCGCGGAAGCAGGAGGCTTCCCGAGACCGCCCCCAAGAAGAAGAAGACATCGTCCAGCCCGGCCCCTCAGGAGGCAGGCCCCTCTGGGCCCGTGCCTGCCCAGGGGGAACCTCCTTCCATCGCATAGGGAAGCACGCCCGGCGCCCTCCTCAAGCAGGGCTCGGGGGCTCTCCCCTGGAGGGCCACCGACCTAGCTAGGGTCACGAGGGAGGCGCTTGGGCACCACATGGAGGCGTGTTTTGAAGCACGTTTCCCTCAAGAAGGAGCAAGGCAAGGAAGGCCAGACCCTCAGGCGGGATGCTGGATCACGGAGCTCCGGAGTTACTTAACGCAAGGGACCCTGCCGGAGAAGGAGGAGGAAGCGGAGCGAGTGGCACGCCAGGCCACGGCATACTGCATCAAGGATGGAGAGCTCTACCGGAAGCGACCGAATGATGTATCTCTGCGCTGCATCTCCAGGGAGCAAGGGAAGGAACTGATGGAAGATATACACGGCGGAGACTGTGGAAATCATTCATCATCATGGACCCTCATCGGCAAGGCGTTCCGCAGTGGGTTTTATTGGCCCACCGCACTCAATGACGCCGTCGAATTAGTGAAAGCTTGTGAGGCCTGCTAGTTCCACGCCAAGCAAATCCATCAGCCAGCAGGAGGCCTGCAGACTATACCCCTTTCATGGCCATTCGCAGTCTGGGGGCTGGACATCTTGGGCCCGTTTCCACGGGCGCCAGGGGGCTACCGCTACCTCTACGTCGCCGTGGACAAGTTCACCAAGTGGGCTAAAGTAGAGGCTGTCCGCACCATTCCCGCGGGTTCCGCGGTCAAGTTCATCAAGGGCATCGTGAGCCGGTTTGGGGTGCCAAACCGCATCATCACGGACAATGGTTCGCAGTTCACCAGTAACCTCTTCAAAACATACTGTGCTAACCTTGGAACGCAGATATGCTACGCTTCGGTGGCGCACCCCCGAAGCAACGGCCAGGCCGAGCGGGCCAACGCGGAGGTCCTGAGGGGCCTCAAGACCAGGACGTTCAAGAAGAAGCTGGAGGCCTACGGCAGAGGTTGGTACGACAAGCTTCAGTCCGTGTTGTGGTCCATCTGCACAACCGCGACCAAGCCGACTGGAGAGACCCCGTTCTTCCTGGCCTACGGAGCCGAAGCGGTCCTCCCTCACGAGGTCAGACGTTGCTCCGCGCGGGTCCTGGCATTCGACGAGGCGCAGCAGGACCCCATGCGGGGGATGGACCTCGTGCTGGGGGAGGAACATCGCCGAGAGGCCGCGCTGCGAGCGGCGAGGTACCAACAAGCGCTGCGGCGATATCACTGCCGCAACATCCACCCCAGAACTCTCGAGGTAGGAGACCTCGTGCTCAGGCGGGTTCTCTCCAGGGAGGGGTTGCACAAGCTCTCTCCCATGTGGGAGGGCCCGTTCAAAGTTTTTCATGTTTCCAGGCCCGGCTCCGCGCGCTTGGAGACTCAGGAGGGGGTGCCGGTCCAGAACGCATGGAACATCCAGCATCTCCGGAGGTTCTACCCCTAAAAAGGCCCAGAGCCTGTGAAGAAGGCGAATGCCTGTGAAGCTATCGCGTTTTGGAAAAGGCCCGAAGCTTGTGAAGAAGACGAATGCCTGTGAAGCTATCGCGTTTTGGAAAAGGCCCGGAGCCTGTGAAGAAGGCGAATGCCTGTGAAGCTATCGCGTTTTGGAAAAGGCCCGGAGCCTTTGAAGAAGGCCAATGCCTGTGAAGCTCGCCGCCTGTGACACTCTCACATAATAATGAGTTGGGGCTGTACACGCCCCGGAGTCTCAGGAGCGCCGGCCTCAGGCCCTGGGGCTCCCTCCCACGCCCAGTGGCAGCACTTAGCTCCGCGCTGGTGAGAAGACGTCGAAGACTAGATTAGGTGCCGGACGCAGCTTTTCATTTACTTTCTGTAGTTGGCTTGTTCCTTCTCATTCGAAGTTTTATTGAAGATGTTGCCATCTTTGGCTTGTGGTTCTTCGGCTTTTCGCTCTTCTGCCTTGATTTCTCTTATGAAAGGCTACGCGAGGGAGGGGGCAGCCGAGCGCCCTTGCGAGTGTTCCTATCCTAGTCGTTCAAAGGGTTCGCGACCTGGGCCCATCACAGGAGCACCCCTCCAGTCCGTGCCCCACGGGCACCACGACACGAACACAGGGCTTGGGTCGGTCGCCCCCCCCACGGCTGGGGCCGGGAACTATCCACGTGCGGGCACGTAGCCGGAAGGCACGGTAATGGAAGCAAAACGATGATTAGCAGCAATAACCCAAACATGCCCCTGCGGGGCTCCACACTACTGTCTTTTTGCGCAGGAAAAAGGAAAAGAAAGAACAAATCAGGCGTGGCTCGCCTCACACCGGCCTACAGGGAAGACTCGAGCTGCCTCCGTGGCTCAGGCAGACTCCCTCTCACGCTTCACCGGGGCGCAACGGCGGGCGGACACGCTACCACCTCCCAAGCAGATACGACGGCGTGGAGGCTGACCGCGGCCACCGCTGGAGGAGTCGCCGCTTGAAGAAGAACCGGAGAAGCTTGGGGAACCCCGAGCGCCGCCAGTCACGCGAGCGCTGTCCTCTCCATCATCGCCGAAGCTGTGTTCCCGGCCGCGGTCGTCGTCCTCGGGGCAGCACCCTGCGCGGCGACCATCTTCCCCAAACACCCTCACGTAGAGGGTGGCATCACCGTCAAACTTGAAGTGCAAGGTGCACCGACGGCCCAGGCCACGCGCGAGGGCAAACGTCTGCCAACCGCGGGCCAGGGCCAGGCTTCCGGCTACGGAGACTTCCAATGAAGCCCATGAGGTCCGGCTGCAGCAGCCATCGGCCTGAAGCCAGAGGCCGCCCGGGGCGCCGGCCGGGAGCTCGCTGAGGAGGAAGCGAGGAAGTGGAAGCCGGGTGCTAGTCGGCTCCCCCGACCACACGACGAACTCTGGCAGCACCTCTGCAGCGCGAAAGCGCGGCCTAGGGGGACGCGCGTCCGGAGCGCGCCCCCCGGCCGCAGCAATCCGCCCGTCCCCGTGCTGGAAAGCGTCTTCGCGGCCGCGGGGAGCTACCGTGGTGGCCACAGGATGTCTGCGAGGGCGCCCTTGGCCGCGCTTGGGCGGGGGAGAGGCATGCTCAACCTGGCAAGCCTTCCCCTTCTCCACAGCGGAGAACCTCCTCGATGGGGCCATGAAGAAGAAGGAGAAGCAAGGAGGGATGGATTGGAAGGGCGCGCGCTGTTCCGTACTTATGGCCGGCGAAGGCCAACCGCCGACCTCCACGATCGCAGGTAATCATGACCCACTTTGCATGCAGGGACTTGCCCAGTCCGCGCAGTTGCCGAGGCGCCATGGGGAAGTGGAGGCGCCCACGTCCAATCAACCGCCACGCGGCGCCCAAGGCCGCAGGCTGTTAGGGCCCGTGGCGCTTCGCTCTTGCCCTTCCGCCTCCTTGCACGGCCAAGTCCGGGCGCGCCTTTGGCCCGGGGGCTACTATCGGCGTTCTAGGAATGGGGGTCCCCAGACTTGCCTGCCTGCGGCCTGCGGCGTGGCTCAAAGGGGGGCCCAACACGGCCCATCCTCACCAACGCAGACCCAAGACCCTCACGAGGGGCCAAGCCTCGAGGGGCGGACGACGCGGAGCTTCCTCAGGCACGGCCTCATCAGGCTGGCTCGCGAGGAGGCGGAGAGATCAAGGCGGGGTACCTCACGAGGTGCCCATGACGCAAGCCATGACGACTCAGGGCGCCAGGCGGGTGCCAGCCCGCGCAGTGTCCTCCTTTCCTCTTTGGTGCAAAGGGGGCAAGCGCAGCCGCGGAGTACCGAGGCATCAGGCAAAGGTTGCCATTTCGGTGCAACAAGACCAAGACCAGGTGGACTGCAAGACGGAGGTCATCGTGGAGCCCAAGACGGCGTCACCACCAGAGCTTTGTGCAGGCGAAGACTACTTTTGTCAGGATAGCTGGTACTAGCTGTCCCCTTTCAAATTAGCCCGCCATTGTTGGCTCCCTTCCCGCTCGATATTTGGGAAGAGGACCAGGGCCTCTATAAATAGGACCAGCCACCCACAGAGAAGGAAAAAGAGGGAAGGAGGTTTGAAGAGAGGTTTTTTTAGCTAAGGGTTTAGAGAAGGGGATCGAGATCCGAGAGAGAGAGAGAGAGAAGGGTGACTGAACTCCTCCCAGCAGTTCATCCCCCCAGCCAAGAACATACCCTCGCGAGGCTGTTCTCCCTTGTATTGTTCATCATCATCAGCCCAAGAGGCAATCCACCACACCACACACTGGAGTAGGGTATTACACCACAACGGTGGCCCGAACCAGTATAAACCCTGTGTCTCTTGTGTTGTTCTTTCCATAGCTTAGATCTTAGCAAGGCGGAGGGGTGCAGGTAGGTAGGAGGCGAAATCTCCACGCGCACCCCAGTGTTCGAACCTCAAGGGTCTGCCGGAACCCGAAATCCGACATGTACAAGGGACTACTTCGACCACAAGCTCGACGATCACAATCAAGAGAATGACACAAGGATGGACGAGATTCGCGCTTTGTTGCTCAACCGCTCTTCTTCCACTTCAAGAAGGAGCCGTTCAAGTTGCCATTCGGACTTTACCCTCTTCGGCTCAAGTACACCCACATCGAACACTCTTCGTCGAGCCTCGCGCAGCAACCGTCAAGCAAACCTCAATTCACTTCGAGACACCGACTCTCAAGAGCACCGACAATGTCAAACTCAAGAGGCCTTTGCGCTAGCTCGTGAACGGCAACAACAACGCCAACATGAAGAGGAAGAACGTGCGCGTCTCCACCAACTTGCACAAGATGCCGGGACGCAACGTCAAGAACAACAACTCCATGACGCTCAAGCTCTTGCGGCGCAACAAGCTCTACGCAATTCGAGTCGAGCCGTTGCCGACCAAGGCCGACAAGCCCGTGAACAAGCGGAAGCACTTAGCGAAGAAATTCAAGAATGACAATTTCAAGCTCGCATGCATCGTCTAGTTCCTCCTCGAGCTTGACGCGCTCCTCCACAAGCTCGCCAAGACCATCAAGTTCATCAAGAGCATGAAGACAATGGGAATCCTCCACGACAAGCGCAACACGAGGTTGACAACCCTCTGCGTCAAGAGCACCACGAGTTGAACAATCATCTACAACATGGGCGTCATCATCCCCGACCCCAACACAATGAAGAGCAATGCTACGGCATGCTCAAGTTCACCATGCCCAAGTTCAACGGAAGCAACGATCCCGAAGAATACCTTTCATGGGCATTGAAAGTTGACAAGATCTTCCGTTTGCACAATTATGAAGAAGAGAAGAAGATCGCGATGGCATCCCTTGAGTTCCAAGACTATGTCCTCATTTGGTGGGAACAAATCATAGAGCGCCGCGAGGCAAGAGGTGAACCACCCATCACTACTTGGGCACAAATGAAGGATGTCATGAGAGCATGCTTCATGCCTAACTACTACAACCGCGACCTCTTCAAGAAACTCCAACAACTCAAGCAAGGAACCAAGAGCGTTGAAGAATACTACAAGGAAATGGAGATTGCAATGATAAGAGCCAATGTGATGGAAGATGATGAGCAAACAATGGCACGTTTCTTGAATGGACTCAATCATCCTATCAAGAAGATCACCGACTTCCAACCATACTCAAATCTCATCGAGCTAGTGCACCAAGCTACCAAAGCGGAACGCCAAGTGCAAGATGATTTCAAGTATGCCAAGTTCTCATCCAAGTCCTACGGCTTCTCCAATAACCAAGCTTCAACAACTCCAACACCGACTACAAGACCCTCTACTTCCAACATCGACAAGTCGACTTCCAAGAAAGCTTCGCCAACTACAAGCAATCCTAATACGAGCAACTTCAAGTCGAGAGCTTCATCATCATCAACCCCTACCGATGAGACCGTCAAGACGAGTTCCTTCAAGTGTTTCACTTGTGGCGGCCGAGGCCACAAGTCCTATGAGTGCACCAACAAGCGCACCATGATCTTCAACGACGATGGCACTTATGATTCCATGAGCGAAGGAGAAATGGAAGCCCTTGAGCAAGTCGCCATGCACCGCCGAGTGAAAGATGAAGAAGAACAAGTCTTTTGTGATGAAGACTCAAGTCCCGCACTTGTTGTCTCCAAAGTCTTGACTCTCCAACATCACCAAGAAGAAGACCAACGATGCCACATATTCCACACCAAGGTCGGCATCAATGGACGATCCGTCAAGGTCATCATCGATGGAGGGAGTTGTCACAATCTCACAAGTGAAGAACTTTGCTCCAAGCTCCAATTGTCCAAGACGAAGCACCCACATCCATACAAAGTGCAATGGCTTAGTGACTCCGGCACTATCCAAGTCGAGCACCGAGTACAAGTCTCCTTCAAAATCGGCGCCTACGAAGACACCTTGGAGTGCAACGTCATCCCAATGACCGTCTGTCATCTTCTCCTTGGACGGCCATGGCAATTCGATAGAGGAGTCGTCCACAATGGGCGCACCAACCACTATAGCTTCAAGATGCAAGGAAAGGAGTTTGTGTTATGACCTATGTCTCCAAGCCAAGTGATCGCCGATAAGCAAGCCACACATCGGGGAGAGAATGGTGAGAGAGTGAGCCACCAAAAAGAGAGTGAGCACCACAAGCCCAAATTGAGTGCCTCCACGATGAGCGAAAATAAGAACCTAGTTCTATTTGCCACCAAACGTGAGATGAGAGAAGTGTGTGAGAGCCCATCTAGTGTCCTACACTACGTCCTCGTGTGCAAGGACAATGCACCACAAACTAACACTTCTCACACTCTTCCTCTAGTGTTGTCTTCTCTTTTGCAGGAATTTCAAGATGTTTTCCCCAATGAGCTACCTCCGGGACTACCTCCACTACGAGGCATTGAGCACCGCATCGACCTCATCCCCGGAGCACCACTTCCGAACAAAGCTCCCTACCGCGTCAACCCCGAAGAAACCAAAGAAATTCAAAGGCAAGTAAAGCATCTCATAGACCATGGACATGTGCGTGAAAGTTTGAGCCCTTGTGCCGTTCCGGTCATTCTTCTGCCAAAACGTGACGGTAGTTTTCGCATGTGCTCCGATTGTAGACCTATCAATGCTATCACCGTTCGTTATAGGTATCCCATTCCACGCCTAGATGATATGCTAGATGAGCTTAGCAGTGCCACTATATTTTCCAAAATTGATCTTAAGAGTGGTTACTATCAAATCCGCATACAAGAGGGCGGTGAATGGAAAACCGCCTTCAAAACCAAGTTTGGTTTGTATGAATGGTTAGTCATGCCTATGGGTCTCTCGGAAGCACCGGGCACTTTTATGCGCCTTATGAATCATGTCTTTCACCCTTACATTGGTATATTTGTTGTGGTTTACTTCGATGACATTCTTGTGTTTAGCAAATCTATCAAAGAGCATGTCACCCATGTCCGCACCGTTTTGCAAACTCTTAGGAAAGAGCGTCTCTATGTTAATATGGAGAAATGCCTTTTTGGTGTTGATAAGCTCGTTTTCTTGGGTTTTGTTGTCTCTTCTAAGGGTGTTCATGTAGATGAGTCCAAGATCAATGCTATTAAGACTTGGCCGCAACCAACCAACTTGCATCAAGTGCGTAGTTTCCTTGGTCTTGCGGGTTTCTATCGTCGCTTTGTGAAGGATTTTAGCACCATTGCATCGCCTTTGCATGCTTTGAGAAAGAAGAATGCGCCGTTTGTTTGGGGACCATCCCAAGATACCGCATTCAATGAGCTTAAGAATTTGCATACTCATGCTCCCGTGCTTGCTTTACCCAACTTTGACAAGCCTTTTGAGATTCATTGCGATGCTAGCGGTAATGGCATAGGAGGTGTGTTAACGCAAGAGAAGCGCCCCATGCTTACTTTAGTGAGAAACTTTCCGGAGCGCAACTCAACTATCCCATCTATGACAAAGAGATATATGGTTTAGTCCGCGTTTTACATGAATGGGAACATTACCTTCGTCCCCATGAGTTTATCATTCATATCGATCATGAGACTCTCAAGTATCTTAAGGGTCAAACTAAGTTGAACAAGCGTCATGCTAAATGGAGTGAATTCATTGAGTCTTTTCCCTATGTCATCAAGTACATCAAGGGTAAAGAAAACATCATAGCGGATGCCCTTTCCCACATTTGCATGCTTGTCACGCAACTTGAGTTAGATATCATTGGCTTCGAGCATATCAAAGACTTGTATGAGCATGATGAAACTTTTGCCACTCCTTATGCCAAGTGTTTGTCGAATACATCTTGGGAACGCTATTACATCAAAGACGGCTATCTTATGAGAGCTAATAAACTTTGCATCCCCAAGTCGTCCCTTCGTTTGTTGCTTTTGCAGGAATCGCATGGAGGAGGCTTAATGGGACATTTCGGACGCGACAAGACGTTCGCCACACTCTCGAAGAGATACTTTTGGCCAAAGATGTTTCGGGACGTCAATCGCTTCACCAACCGATGTTCGACATGCCGCAAAGCTAAGTCCAAAGCTCAATCTCATGGCCTCTATATGCCTCTACTGATTCCATACCAACCATGGGAAGACATTAGCATGGACTTCGTACTTGGTTTGCCTAGGACTCGCAATGGGAAAGATTCTATATTTGTCGTTGTGGACCATTTCTCAAAAATTACACATTTTATTCCTTGTAACAAGATAGACGATGCTTCACATGTTGCTAATCTCTTTTGTAGGGAAATATTGCGTCTACATGGTGTGCCAAAGACTATCGTCTCGGACCGCGACATCAAGTTCTTGAGTTACTTTTGGAAGACCTTATGCGCCAAGCTCGGAATCAAGCTTCTATTCTCCACGACCTATCATCCACCAACCAATGGCCAAACGGAGGTGACAAACCGCACGCTCTCCACCCTTCTTCGTGTGCTAATCAAGAAGAACATCAAGGAGTGGGAGGAGTGCTTACCCATCGCCGAGTACGCCTACAACCGTGCAAGACATTCGACTAACCGGCAAGTCCCCCTTCGAGGTTGTCTACGGTTTCAACCCGTTGTCCCCATTGGACATCCTACCTCTAGCACTCCACGAGCGCACAAACATGGACGCGAGTGACCGAGCCAACCACCTCAAGAACATGCATGAAGATACAAGGCACACCATTGAGCTCCAAGTACAACGACTTGTGACCAAGCTCAATGTCAACAAGAATCACGTGATATTCAACATTGGAGATCTTGTGTGGCTACACCTTCGCAAGGAACGCTTCCCCAACGAACACAAGTCCAAGCTACTACCATGAGCCGATGGACCATTCAAGGTGCTTGCATGCTACAACAACAACGCTTACAAGATCGACATCCCACGTGACAAGTACTCCGTGAGCGACATCTTCAACGTCAAAGATCTCTCCCCGTACTATGGTAATGAGGATTTCGATCCGAGGTCGGATCTTCCCCAAGGGAGGGGAGATGATGCGGAGAATCCCAAGGTGATCCCCATGGACCTACCATCGTCTCATCAAGTGCCTAGTGGACCCATGACTCGATCACGTGCAAGAGCTCTTGAAACCGAGGTGACATCTCTCCTCTCAAAATTCCACTTCGATGCACATGAAGCATGGCTACTACCTCATATGGACACTTTGTGCATACTCAGGTACCATGGAGAAGCTAAGGAGCAAGGACAAGAAGAAGAGGAAGATGGACGAGAAGACGGAGAAGAAGGAGGGCTGAAGGAAAAGTCCCAGCCAACGGACGACCGGCCGGGCCCGGACGTCCGGCGCCTGAAACATCAGCCGAACCCCAGCGAGCAGACGTCCGGTCCAGACCGGACGACCGGTGCCCCTGCACCCGAAGCAAACGAGCGGACATCTGGTCCGGACCGGACGATCGGTGCACCTGCATCCGAGCCGACATCAGCGGAAGTCCGACGTTTCCGGACGTCCGGCACCCCCATCACAAAGCAGAACTAGCGGACGTCCGGAGGACACCGGACGACCGGCCGCTCCTGAGACACCGGACGACCGGCCACCAGCGGACGTCCGGTACCTGGCGGCGTCCAGATTCGGGCCCGAGGCCCATGTACCCCTACTTTCGCCCCCATTTGCACTTAGACTATAAATAGACCTCTCCCACCTCCTTTCTAGGGTTAGCAAATGTTTAGCTCATATTTGTGAGAGAGAGCTTTGCTCATCCACTTGGTTACCTTCTCCTCGGAGATTCGAGCCTCCACGGGAGAAGATCCCCCAAGCGGATTCAAGCCCCCTTTACGGGAAGATCCCCTTGTGGATTCAAGACCTCCTCACGGAGAAGAACCGGTTACCATGTATCGTCCTTAGTTGTCCGTGGATTCGTGTATCTCTACCTATGTACTCAAGGATCTAGCCCATGTGTGACTTATTCATGTCGGTTTAGTGATTTCCTCTTGTGTTTTCCCTCCGTTCTTCCCCGTGTTCTTCGTGTTTTCCCCGGGATCCGCTCCTTTCATGAAAGATCGGGCGATTAGGGTCTCTACCCTACATCACTGCCACTCCATGAGCATTGCATTCTGGCATCCACTTAAGTATTTGGTCTAGGGCGGAATTGATATTCAGGGGGATGATGGTTGACAGGAGCTTGAACAACTCAAAGCAGCCAAACAATTGGTCACACAGCCAGGCATGGCCATCGACTGGCAAGTTGATGGCCAACCTTGGGAGAAACCTCATCCTATCGGCGGCATCACCATATAACCAGGCAGGTATGTCCCTCTCCTACACCGGAGAAATGCGCTAGTGAAGAAAGTCTGCCCCCACATGCTCAATGGTTAGCCCGGCAGCCTTCAAATGGGTAATCCTGTTAATTGTCGGGCTTAACCTATCTTCCGTGAGGCCGTGAGCGCTCCAGTCCGCGCCACGAACCACGCATTCCATCCGTGCCTCACAAAAATCCAGGGCTTCATTGTCCTGAATCCAGCACCAATCCCCTCTCCATTCATCCCACATCTCGTGTTGTTTGCCAGGGAGGTAGTCCGAAAGCCTCCTCGCCACCCGCGGCATCCAACTGATATTTCTATAGCGGTGTCCCTTGTTCTCCACCCGCGGGACAAAATAATGCCGGAACAGATCAACATTGGGTTTGACTCCAACGAAATTCTCACACAAATGCACAAACATGGCCATGGTCGCCATTGCATTCGGCGTGAAATCAAGGAGGTGGAACCCATAGATGGTTAAGATCGCCTCGAAGAACTCGGAGAAGGGGGGGACAGAGGCTGTAGATAAAGTAAGCGTAGAAGAATCGATACGAATCCGGTGGATCTTCCTTCCCCTCTGCCAGAACATCGGGTGCTCCGTGACCTTTCGGAACATACCTTCCCCACAGGTATCCATACCTTGCTTGGAGGACTGGGCCGCTCAGAGTCAACGGGAGGAAGACGATGGCTCCCTCCATTTCCTATTCAGCTCCGCTGCCCTCTTGCTCCCCTCGGCAGCTACCTCCTTCGCCGCGGATGTCTGCTTTCCCTTCTCTGCGGGCTTCTTCCCCATTTCAGCGGCGGCTATGCGGATGGAGAAAGGATCCGGTGGGAAGGGCGGTGTCGGACAGAGGAGTGAGAGGAGGAACCTCGTTTGGCTTGCGGAGGAAGAAGATGGGAGAGCGGGGCGAGAGACATGTGAGTTGTGTCGTTCCACTTTTCCCTGCTCTTAAGGGGGGGAGTGTGTGACAGGGGCGCGACGCTTCAGAAAGTTACCGTTTTACCTTAACTACAACAGTCCCACGACCCCACGACGCACAGTAATTGCGCAAAGTGGACGTTGGATTGACTAGTCACCATGGCAAACCGGCATGCGCAACCCTCTCCTGCCACGTGTCCGTGCACTGTTTTTTGGCCTAACCCAACGTGCCACGCGACACGTGTGGCTCGGGCCGGGGGCTTATGTCGGGGAAAATAAACAGGGGTATACATTTTCCCCTGACTCGTGCATGGACCAGCCAAGGCCATGCTAGAGTGCAAGAGACCAAGAGCTTCGGAGGACCAACATGCAAGCGAAGAGGACCAAGATCAAGCCAAAGAAGCAAGATGCCACCAGGAGAAAAGCACCCCCCCCTTACTGAGCAAGCGAGCTCAACAAGGGTGGGGCCGCCCCGGAAGAAGACGCCCAAGACGTCCCGATAGGGCTTGCCGAGACTCATGAAGGCAAAACCATCTCACCCAACTACTCCACCACGATCCGCATCATCAATCAGTGCAGTGTGAAGCCGCAAAGTGACTAAGTGGAAGCCATTCGCCACATGGCAACCTTTCTCTACAGAAGATGCCCAAGAACGACACCCGTCCTACGACATGTCAAGCGAGTAGGTGTGAAGCTGGCAAAATAGCCCGGCAAGGCTTGCCAGGCAACCAACGACATGACGTTAAGCGGTGCATTTAATGCACCCTGTCAGCCTACAGAGTTAGGTATGATAGCACCGTTTGCTATCTTATCAATGCATAATGACTACTTTGCCATTGTGGTAGCCCCTTAATCTATAAAAGGAGGCCCATGGCAACCGGAGAAAGGGTTAGAAGGATGAATAACAAAGACGCCTATAAGCGTGTAGCCACTGTCGCCCTTGCCGGGCAAGTGCAGTACACTCCACCACCACACTTCCACCATCAATCCACCAAAGCAAGAGTAGGGTTTTACGCCTCACGGCGGCCCGAACCTGGGTAAAATTTCCTACGTGATCTCTATCGTGCTGCCCTACGCTCTTCTTCTCTTTGTGCAAAGCAATGCCCCCCTCCCCCTGCGGAACGAGAAAGGTCCCTCTGGTCCCATAGGTGGCCGTGGTTTCCCGCGACATGGGTATCATTATTTTCTGACCTTCCCAGATGATTTGAGTAGGTATGGGTATATCTACTTGATGAAACACAAGTCTGAAACATTTGAAAAGTTTAAAGAATTTCAGAGTGAAGTGGAGAATCATCGTAACAAGAGAATAAAGTTTCTACAACCTGATCGCGGAGGCGAATATTTGAGTTGCGAGTTTGGCCTTCATTTAAAACAATGTGGAATTGTTTCACAACTCATGCCACCTGGAACACCACATCGTAATGGTGTATCTGAACGTCGTAACCGTACTTTATTGGATATGGTTCGTTCTTTGATGTCTCTTACTGATTTACCACTATTGTTTTGGGGTTATGCATTAGAGACAGCCGCATTCACGTTAAATAGGGCACCATCTAAATATGTTGAGGCGACACCGTATGTACTATGGTTTGGCAAGAAACCTAAGCTGTCATTTGTTAATGTTTGGGGTTGCGAAACTTATGTCAAAAGGCTTTGGCCTAATAAGCTCGAACCCAAATCGAAGAAGTGTGTCTTCATAGGATACCCTAAGGAAACTATTGAGTACACCTTCTACCACAGATCTGAAGGCAAGATCTTTGTTGCCAAGAATGGAACATTTCTAGAGAAGGAGTTTCTCTCGAAAAAAGTGAGTGGGAGGAAAGTAGAACTTGATGAGGTAATTGTACCTTCTCTCAATTTGGAAAGTAGCACACCAGAGAAATCCGTTCCCGTGATGCCTACACCAACTAGAGAGGAAGCTAATGACGATGATCATGAAACTTCAGATCAAGTTACTACTGGACCTCGTAGGTCGAACAGAGCACATTCCGCCCCATAGTGGTACGGTAATCCTATCCTAGAAGTCGTGTTACTAGACCATGGTGAACCTACGAACTATGAAGAAGCTATCATGAGCCCAGATTCCGATAGATGCCTTCAGGCCATGAAATCTCAGATAGGATACATGTATGAGAACAAAGTGTGGACTTTCGTGGACTTGCCCGATGATCGGAAAGCCATTGAGAATAAATGTATCTTCAAGAAGAAGACAACCGATGATGGTAATGTCACCATCTACAAAGCTCGACTTGTCGTGAAAGGTTTTCGACAAGTTCAAGGCATTGACTACAATGAGACCTTCTCACCAGTAGTGATGCTTAAGTCAGTCCGAATCATGTTAGCAATTGCCGCATTTTATAGTTATGAAATTTGGCAAATGGACGTCAAAACTGCATTCCTTAATGGATTTCTTAAAGAAGAGTTCTATATGATGCAACCAGAAGGTTTTGTCGATCCTAAAGGTGCTAACAAAGTGTGCAAACTCCAGCGATCCATCTATGGACAGGTGCAAGCATCTCGGAGTTGGAATATACGCTTTGATGAGATGATCCAAGCATATGGTTTTATACAGACTTATGATGAAGCTTGTATTTACAAGAAAGTGAGTGGGAGCTTTGTAGCATTTCTGATACTATATGTGCATGACATATTGTTGATTTGAAATGATATAGAACTTCTGGATAGCATAAAAGGATACTTGAATACAAAATTCAATGAAAGACCTCGGTGAAGTTGCTTATATATTGGGCATCAAGATTTATAGGGATAGATCAAGACGCTTAATATGACTTTCACAAAGCACATACCTTGATTTTTTTTGAAGAAGTTCAAAATGGATCAGTCGAAGAAGGAGTTCTAGCTTGTATTGTAGGTGTGAAGTTGAGTAAGACTCAAAACCAGACCACGACAGAAGATAGAGAGAGAGAATGAAAGTGTCACAACCCTAGAATAATGCTTGTAATTAGTGGCATTGCATTCATGCATCATGTTAAATTTTCATTACACTTGAAATGGGGGGTGATCAAACCCTAGCACTTTGAAATCCAAATAGGTCCAACTTTAAAAAAAAATGCATCCAATGAACCCCAAAATGCTTTCATCAATGTTTGATAATAATTTTGGCAAGGCTTTGAGTCCAAACCAAAAATAGTGAACATTTTAGTGGAATATTTTGGGTACTGGATTTAAATCCTTAATACATTTGAATTGGATTTATTTCTGTTATAAAAGGAATATATGTCCAATAATTTTGGAAATTGTTGTGGGGCTCTAGATTAATGTCTGTAGACCATACAACAATTTACAGAAGCTCGGAAAATGATTTTGGTTGAAAATCAAATCAAAACGGAGATAAAGAAAATAGAAAACAGAACCAACTTGGAAAAAGCAGAGAGGGAGGGATGCTCACCTGGGCCCCACCTGTGTTGGTCCAACCCACCTGGGACAGCGCACGCGCGCGCGAGGTGCCATGCCTCCTCCTACTTGCCGCCGAGCCTCTGGACGCGTGGGTGAATGCCCCAGAGCGGTCCCGATCCAGCCGACACCGCCACTCCCCCCTGCTCTCTCCCTCGCATGTGCACCGCCGTAGCCGGACGTCGCCATCGCCGCCGCCCGCTATTGCCGCGTCCACCGCCACACCCTCGCCGCTTCGACGTGCCCCGAGCTCTGCCGTGCCGCCCTCGTGCTCTCAATCGGCTCACGCGACCGGAAGAACCCCGACACGCCATTCCTGACCTCTCCTTCCTCCTTCGGCCGCCGAGATCGCCGGCGACCGCACCTCGTCTCCAGCCCGTCCCCGAGCCCCCTGAGACCACCATTCGACCCTATGAGCACCCCTTGCTTTTTCCCCTCTCCCCTTACTCCTGCACGCGCTCTAGCTCCGACCCCCACCGTGTCCGTGAGCTCCAGTCCGCCAGCGATGTTGCCGCTGTCGCTGCACCACAGAGGCTCGAAACCGAGAGCGACACCGTGCTCCGCATCCTCCCAGGAGCTGAAAACCACCACCCATCCGTCCTCGTCCTCTCAATCGGCTCACGCGACCAGAAGAGGCCCGACTCGCCGTTCCCAACCTCTCCTTCCTCCTTCGGCCGCCGAGATCGCCGGCGACCGCACCTTGTATCCAACCCATCCCTGAGCCTGCTAAGACAGTTGTCCAACCCTGTGAGCTCCCCTTGCTTTTGCCCCTCTCCCCTTACTCCTACACGCTCCCTAGCTCCGACCCCCACCGTGTCCGTGAGCTCCACGCCGTCGACGATGCTGCCGCCGTCGCTGCAGCCATAGAGGCTCGAAACCGAGCGCGACACCGTGCTCTACATCCTCCCACGAGCTAAAACCCACCATCTTCAGAAGTGTCAGGCAAGAAACCCCCCCCCCCCCCGTTCATTCCGATACAATCCCACTCTCTTCCTCATGCTCTCTTTTACTACATTAGGACAACAATGATTCGTTTGTTACATGCTGCGGTAGTTGAACCCTTTCCTCTGCATGACCTGTCATTGCCACAGTAAATAGATGAAACCCACTAGCATGAGTAGGAGTTGTTTGAACCCTGATGTGCCTACTCATTCATGCCTGTTTGTCATGCCTGCTACTACATAGAGTTGGGTCAGGTCTGATTCATCGGGGATGAATTGGAGGTGTGTGAATATGTCCTACTGTTGAGAGCTAAGTGTGTGAACACGATCTGGTAAAGGTATCGATGAGAGGCCATGTAGGAGTACATGGTGGGTTGTTTCTGAAAGTGCGTTATATCGACTAGAGGGGGGGGGTGAATAGGCGATTTTTATGAAAGTCTTCAAAACGTGGAAGTTATGAAGACAAACAGAGTGGACAAGCCTATCACTATGCAGCGGAAGTTAGATTACACAAGGCAAGCCATAGTCAAGTATACAATATAGTGAAAGCACAGTGACAAACAGCTTCAGCGTAATGAGGATCAGGTAGGAAGAATTTATGAAGCCAAACAAATCATACAGTCAAGTTGTGAAGACAGAAGATAAAGCAAGCATGCAATGGCTTCACAATGTGTACTGGTAAGTAAAGGGAGGTGAAGATGAAACCAGTGACACGCTGAAGACAATGATTTGTTGGACCAGTTCCAGTTGCTGTGACAACTGTACGTCTGGTTGGAGCGGCTAGGTATTTAAACCAAAGGACACACAGTCCCGGACACCCAGTCCTGAACACGCAGCTCAGGACACCCAGTCCTCACCGTTTTCTCCTTGAGCTAAGGTCACACAGACCTCGCCCAATCACTCTGGTAAGTCTTCAAGGTAGACTCCCAAACCTTCACAGACTTCGTTCACCGGCAATCCACAATTTCTGTTGGATGCTCAGAACGCGATGCCTAACCGGCTGGAGGATGCACAGTCCTCAAGTGTAATAAGTCTTCAGATCACTCAGACAAGAAGACTTAAGTGATGCCCAATTACTCTGGCTCTGGGTGGTTAGGGCTTTTCTCCTCGCTAGGGATTTTCTTTCAAAGGCTTCGAGGTGGGTTGCTCTCAAACGACAAAAGCCGTGCACTGAAATCTGAGCAGCCAACCGTTTATGGTTGTAGGGGTGGACTATTTATAGCCACTTGGCAACCCGACCTGATTTGTCCGAAATGACCCTGGGTCACTAAGGAACTGACACGTGTATCAACGGTCGAATTTCGAACTCACACGGCAACTTTACTTGGGATACAAGTAAAGCTGACTTGTCTGACTCTGGACAAGATTTTCTCTCATTGTCTTCACTCGAAGACATAGGATTTGAATGAGGCATCACTTCAGTCCTCCTGACTGGTTCTCTTGGACCCCACTTAACAGTACGGTGGTTCCTATGACACAACATGAATGAAGTAAAACTACGAAGGATCTAAGTCTTCGAGTTTCATAAGCTTCATGGGGAGTCTTCACATGTCATTGTCTTCGACATGAATGTCTTCATAAAGTACCATTGTCTTTAATGTCTTCGTACATTTTTAGGGGTCATCTCTGGTAGCTAAACCGAATCAATGAGGGACTTCTACCTGTGTTATCCTGCAATTCTCACAAACACATTAGTCCCTCAACTAGGTTTGTCGTCAATACTCCAAAACCAACTAGGGGTGGCACTAGATGCACTTACAATCTCCCCCTTTTTGGTGATTGATGACAAACTAGTTGAAGTTTTCAACGAGGAATATAATTTGTGAAATTGTAAAGGAATTGTCTTCATAAGCTGCAAGGGCTCCCCCTGAAGATGTGCATATAAGTAATTTGCTTCTGGAACGCAAATGCACATGGCAGGTTGTACTTGTGGGGAATCCACTTCAACTTATGATGACAATCCACCATGCATGTAAAGGTATATGAAGAGAATGACATGCATAATGAAAAATGGACGTCTGCGAAATGATATAAGTGCGGAAATTATCGTCGTACATGCGGAATTTATCTTCGCACAAACATAGTGGCAAACAAGTAGCAGACGACCATCAAGTTCAAGTGTTACAACTCAAAGAACCAAATGTATCAAAACGAGAGTTCTAAGCATGAAGCAAAATGCAAAATATAAAGCACCCGCCCATATTATTGACCCGCTTGAAGACTATAAACATCATATGCTTCTCTCCCTTTTGTCAGTGATGACCAAAAAGGTTTGAAGACATAGAGTTTTCTACGCGTTCCTAGGTGCAGCAGGGTCGGTGGAGGCGTTTGGTGGTGCTGAAGAGCTTGGTGCAGGGTCGACGCGCGCTGAAGAAGGTGGTGGTGATGTAGCGTCGTCTTCATCCTCAATGATTCTTCCAGTCATGGTGGCAGTAGAGGAAGAGAACTCTAAATCTTCAAGGGACGGAGTTCCGCGTAGCACAACTTTTCTGGGGGGTGTGGAGTCAAACTTGAATCGCTCTCTGAAGCCATCCTCTTGAAGTTCAGCTTCAGTGCACATCATGGTGAGGCCTTTCCAAGTGCGGCGACAAGTTTCATGAGCGACGAATGCATTCTTGGTGGCCAGATTTCTGATGCGATTGACGTCTTGCATGATACTTCTCATCTGCCTTTTGAGCCAGTCGTGATGCCTATCTTGTTTTTGGGGAAGAGCCACAAGAAGTTCTCGGTCATTGAGTGTACGAGCGTGTTTCTTGGGTCTCTGTGCAGCTGTGCTGTTAGTGGCTTCAATTGATGCAGGGGCACGTGTGGTGCCAGCCATTGGATACACTCTTGAGATGGCTTCAACACCTTCATCATTCTGAGTGAAGCTCTGGTGTTCTGCATTCTGAAGACTGAGTGGTTGCTTGGCAGGCTCAGGATATATGGCTTCAACAGAGGTGTCCACATCAGGTAAGAAGATTCTATGGTTGCGGGCAGAGGGCTGATAGGAGATAGCAGAGTGGAGCTTGATTAGCCTCATAACCCAAGGAGCATAAATCTTCAAACCAAAGAGATCTGAGCCAGACGCGGCAAGTTGGCATATAAAGAGATCCTGTGCGTTGAAGCATTTGCCATGCAGGATACAGAAGATGAGAGTCTTCATGGCACCTTGAACCTTGGCATATGGAGAGTGCCCCTTAATGGGTCATAGAGTCCGCCTGACGATGTGATATATAGTTCTGGGCAGGTACTCTAAGTCTTCAACAAAGAACTCAGTTGGATAAGGTGCATCAAGAGGCAATGGCTTCATCATTGAGAGCATCTCACTCATATTTGGCTCAGGTCGCTGGAATATGCTCTCAATTGCTTCAGCATGGAGTTGGCAGCCTTCTTCGAAGAGTTCGCTAGGAGTGGGTAGGCCAGTAAGCTCAATGATATCGAAAGCATTGGCTTCATGATGGACATTGCCGGTCATCCACTCCAGGACCCAAGTCTTCGGATCTCTGTTGTAGCCTTTGATGTGCAATGTGGCATAGAACTGGAGCAGAAGCTCTTCATTCCAGTGCTCTTCATCGGTGATAAACGGCAGCAGACCCACTTGCTTGAAGCAATCCAGTGCTTCTTCCAGACCAGGCAGACCAGCAACAGCTTCAACCTCAAGGCGCTGGTGAGGAAAGATACGGCCTTGGTTGTATAGGATGCATGAATAATAGCTGCGCTGTGGGAAGCTCCAGAACCTATCTGATGCAATCCGTTCCCTTGAATAAGGGTTCTTGGAGCTGTTGAAGAAAGTGTTATCTGCCCTGAAGCTATTGACATTAAAGGAGCCAGGAGCTGATGCAGGACCTGGGAACCTTGGCAGTCATGGGATTGGCTTCTGGACCTGGGGCCTGTGCGCAACATGATAGTTGAACTGTGGACCGGCAGCAGACTCAGGCACAAAAGGTTCAGATGCAGTAGCTTCAGTGTCTCTTGAAGCTATTGGTTGGTCGGGCTCCACAATGGCTTCAGCCTCAACACGTGTAGTGAGAGGGACGGATTCAGGTGCGTTCTCCTTAAGAACTTCTTCTTGTTGGTTCGGGGGAGACGGAGCTTGAGGTTCTTCTTCATGGTCTTCGACTGATGCAGCCGGAATGTCGTCAGCGGCCTGAGCCCTTGGCCCTTTGCGAAGCCTACGGAATGTAGGTGACGCCGGTGGAGTTGCAGTGGGCTGGGGCTCATTCTCTTCCTCCTGCGGGCGATCTGCCCACGATGCATCTTGGGTGATTGGTGTCAATGGACGACCAATGCTGATCATTTCGCTTGTTTCAAGCTGAGGAAGGGCTGCATCACCTTGTACATTGTCTTGGAGACCAATGTCTTCAGCAGCGTTGGGGTCGGCTGCTGGAATGTCTTCAGCGTGCGGAGCCTCTGTGAAAGCAGGCTCATGCACGGTCAACTGACGATCTTCGTCAGGATAGCGGACGGAGAGGGGTTCGACTATCAAGGGCTCTGTGGGAGCAGCCCGAGATTTCTTGGTCTTGCGCTTCTTGATGGTGGGGTCAGAAGGAGAGGCTTCAGGGTGTTTCCTCTTCCTTGCTTCGGTTGACCGGTGCTTTGACTTAGAGCCAGTCTTTGCAGTGGGGAAGACAAGCGGAACAGCTTCTTGCCTTGGTGCCTCTTGTTCAGCCACAGCGGGCTTCTTCTTTTTCTTCGCGGCCATCCTGGGGTCGATGCCGGGACGCCCAAGTGCCTTGCGCTTCTCGGCCTCATTGTAGGCCTGCACACAAAGATCAGCCAAAGTCTTCATTCGCTCCCGCGAACCTTGAGCTTCTGCATGTTTCTTCAAAAAGTTTTCCTTCAACTCGTGCAACATGACTTTGAAGTCCTTGACTTCTTGGACGCTGAGCTTGGCCATATTCTGCTTGAAATGAGCCTTTTCAAAATCAATCTTCTGCTTCAGTTCAACAATGCGCTGGGCAATTGCAAGTTCTGAAGCAATAGCGTCTTGGAAGGCGACGCTGAGGCCAATGGGCAGCTGCAGATCATCGAAGCTGATGTTGGGTGTATCAAACCACTCATCGATGAAGTTGTGGAGGATTGCTGCATCAAACAGAGGCAGATTGTTGAAGATTTCAGCCTCCTCCCTGCTCTTGATGAGCTGCTCAAGAGCGTCATCGCCAAGATCTTCGTCACTGGACAGATCAATGGCGTCGCTGCGCAGAATGGCAGCAGCTGTGAGCTCTTTGCCAGTGTGTGGCTGAGGCTTCTTGGCTGCTTGGGGCTTGGAGACTCGTGATAAGTCTTCAGACTGCACACTTGCTTCAGGAGGTGCAGTTGCCAATGGCTTCGCTCTGGAGATTTTGGGAGAAGCGGCTGGCTTTGAAGCTTTTGGCTTCTTCGTCTGCTTCGGCGTCGGTGCAGCAGGAGCGTCATCAGACTCAGTGTCTGCTGGAGGGTCGTTCACGGCAGTCCCTTGGACTAGAATGCGAGTGATGAGGCCTTCGAGATTGGCATACGGCCCGATGATATTGGGATTTGCGTCGCGTGTGCCATCCGCCCTTGGTTTAGAGGGACCAGGGTTGAAGTCCAACCCCAACTCCTTCTTGTTTTGCTTCACAGAGTTCTGAGCAAATTGGAAGTTGCACTTGAACAGAGTGTCATCACGACACCAGAGAAGTGATGACGGATGTGCTTCAGCTGGTTGTGGTCCTCTGACCATGCATGGAAAGAAGCCTTGAGCAATGGCTTCGTCTCTGGACCGGGGTACGAGATTTTTGTACAATACGTCTCCCCATGGTCTCTTGATGGCGCACTTTTCTGCATATTCCTTAGTGACGAAGCGGTATTGGAACCACTGCTCTGCCCAATATCTTCGAATCCATTGGTTTCGTGTCTTGCACTGACCATAGCTCTCTTCAGGATCAGTTTGGTACATTTCTGCCAAGTCATCAGGCAGATCTTTAGACATTTCACCACGTCTCTGTCTGCCTCCCTTCCGTGCTGGTTTTTCTGCTGCCATGAAGCTTAACTTGGAAGGCTTCAAGATATTCAAAGTCTTCAAGGGCTTCCTTTTGCTGGACCAACATGAACTGGCTTCAGGAGAATTGATGTGACGCTGTAAGAACTCTGCAAATGAATGCAGACTATGAGAACCAAAAGATTCTCCCACGGACATGTACCTGTGACAGCATTAAGGTGCGAGGGAAGGGGAAGAGGTCATATGCATTCTCAGAAGATTTTGAAGATAAATCAGTGTAGAAGATATTGACCTCATCATGCGAAGACATTCACTTATAGAAAAGAAGTTGGTTCCAGATTTGTACGAACCCACAGATCAGTACAAGTGAGGAATCTAACTACTTCATGATGCACAAGTGATTATTCTAGGCAGGGTATGAGATGTGGATTGAGAGAGATGTAACTTGTGAGAGTAGAAACTTCTTATGGCAGAAAGTGACCGAGCTATAGGATCAAAAGAGGCTGTAAAAAGAGGTTTTATTTACCACACTTGGAACTGCTAGACGAAGTGGGAGTTGAGGCCGAGCAGTCCGATCCTCCGTGCCCTAACTTGGCGACCGAAGACACCTACGGCGACGGCGGAGAGACCGATGTCCGCAGTCGGTGTGAAAACGGCGTCGGAGAGGTTGCGGCAGTGAAGCACTTCGTCGCCGGCGTCGTTGAGAGCTAGCGGTGGCGCTAGGGTTCGTGCCAGGGTGGAAGAAGAGATAATGACCGCAGTGAATCCTGTATTATAGGGATAGGGGAGGCACTGCACTATTACTCAGGTGCTCCTGGCGATTCGCATCTGATCAGCACGTGGCCATCATGCGGTATTGTGGGGGCAGTTCCACACCCCACGCACGCCTTGTTTGTCGGGTGCCGTTCCTACTTCTCCGGATTTCTTGTTGATGAAATAACATTGAAAACGGTTTTAAAGTTTGTCTCTGTGTCTTCTGCTGACAAGGATGCAGTGAAGACATTCGACAGTTTCAATAGAATGCATATGACTTGGAGAGATAGAGTTTGAGGTAGGAAGCATGGAGAGGTTAGGGTCCGATCACATTCACTTAGTTCAAAAGATTCAAACAAGAAGACATAGCTATAAGTGAATGCTGTAGAGGACAGAACACCAGTACATATATATATAATCAACAAAGTGAAGATAATCATGAAGACATGTTGAGATTGAAGCCAAACCAAATGTGAAGACATAGCAAATGTAATGCCATGAGTGAAACACTTCAAGCAGGAATTTTGGTGGTGGCGTTACCCACCGTATAGGAAGTATTAGACCCAGACACGGCGCACAATTAACATGGCGCTCCGAAGTCAAATTCCATGTTAATGTATTCACACTTAGAATGTATGTCTTCATTGATTGAAGATATACGTTACTTCGTGTGTTGCACATCTAAGTCATCAACATGCATAAGTGTTAGGATGTGTGCCTGATCACGGGACATTTGAGGATTCCAAGATATTTAGCTCACACCGTAGCTTGCAAAATCTCTTCTCATCCAAGGGCTTGGTGAAGATATCTGCCAATTGCTCTTCAGTGTTGACGTGTGTGATATCAATATCTTCCTTTGCAACATGATCTCTGAGAAAATGATGACGAATTTCAATGTGCTTTGTCTTCGAGTGCTGAACTGGGTTGTTGGCGATCTTGATGGCGCTTTCGTTGTCGCAGTAAAGTGGCACTTGCTTCAGATGAATGCCATAATCCTTGAGGGTTTGCTTCATCCATAGAAGCTGAGCGCAGCAGGATCCAGCAGCAATGTATTCAGATTCAGGAGTGGAGAGAGATACACAGTTCTTCTTCTTTGAAGACCAACATACAAGTGATCGGCCCAGAAAGTGACATGTGCCTGATGTGGACTTCCGATCAACCTTGTCACCAGCGTAATCAGCATCCGAAAATCCAACCAGATCAAACTCTGAGCCCTTTGGATACCATAACCCTAGAGTTGGGGTGTGAGCCAAATATCGAAGAGTTCGCTTCACAGCTAAGTGATGCGACTCCTTTGGTGCCGCTTGGAATCGAGCACACATGCAAACACTAAGCATAATATCTGGCCTAGATGCACATAAATAAAGCAAAGAACCAATCATGGAGCGGTATACCTTTTGATCGAACTCTTTACCATTGTCGTCAGGACCCAGATGATGTTTGGCTGGCATTGGTGTTGTGAAACCTTTGCAGTCTTGCATACCGAACTTCTTCAGGCAATCTTTGAGATACTTCTCTTGAGATATGAAGATGCCATTGCGTTGTTGCCGTATCTGAAGACCGAGGAAGAATTTTAGCTCCCCCATCATAGACATCTGATATTGCTCTTGCATCATATATCCGAATTCCTCACTGTACTTCTGATTGGTGCAGCCGAAGATAATGTCATCCACATATATTTGGCACACAAATAGTTCACCATCATATGTCTTCATGAAGAGAGTAGGATCTAGGGAACCAGGTATGAAGCCTTTGCTCTTCAGGAAGTATTTGAGTGTATCATACCAGGCCCGAGGGGCTTGTTTGAGGCCATATAGTGCCTTATTGAGCTTGTAAACCATGTCAGGATGTTTTGGATCTTCAAACCCAGGTGGTTGTGCAACATACACTTCTTCTTCAATTTTGCCATTGAGAAAGGCACTCTTCACATCCATTTGATACAGAATTATGTTCTGATGATTTGCATAGGCCAGCAGTATGCGGATGGCTTCAAGTCTGGCCACAGGAGCAAATGTTTCATCGAAGTCAATGCCTTCCACTTGAGTATATCCTTGAGCAACGAGACGAGCCTTGTTTTTGACGACTTGACCATGCTCATCTTGCTTGTTGCGGTATATCCATTTGGTGCCTATTATGTTATGCTTCCGTGGATCAGGACGCTTAACCAACTCCCATACATTGTTCAGCTCAAACTGTTGAAGCTCTTCTTGCATAGCTTGAATCCACTCAGGTTCCATAAAAGCTTCTTCAACTTTCTTGGGTTCTGTGATTGAAACGAATGCGAAGTGTCCGCAGAAATTTGCCAGTTGAGTTGCCCTTGAACGAGTCAGTGGACCAGGTGCATTGATGCTATCAATTATTCTGTCAATCTGCACTTCATTTGCAAACGAGGATGTATGGGTCGAAGACTTTGCTCTTGCTGATCTATGTTGTCATGGGGAGGAATGTCTTCAGGCTGAGCATTGTCTTCGTGTGGATCAGGTGCTGAGATGATAAGTTCTTCTTCAGGATAAGCTTCAGAAGGTATAATTTCTCCAGTTCCCATTAGCTTGATTGATTCACTGGCTGGAACTTCATCTAGCACATCTGGCAGTTGCTCTCTTTGTGACCCATTGGTCTCATCGAACCGCACATCCACTGTTTCAACCACTTTGTAGTGGAAGAGATTGAAGACTCTGTAGGAGTGCGAATCCTTTCCATATCCAAGCATAAAGCCCTCATGTGCTTTTGGAGCAAATTTTGAGGTGTGGTGAGTGTCCTTGATCCAGCATCTTGAGCCAAATACTCTGAAGTAACTGACATTTGGCTTCTTGCCAGTTAGAAGTTCATAAGATGTCTTGTTCAGAAGCTTGTGAAGATAGACACGGTTGATTGTATGGCATGCAGTGTCAATGGCTTCAGTTCAGAATTTTCTTGGAGTCTTGTACTCATCTAACATTGTTCTGGCCATCTCAATGAGTGTTCTGTTCTTGCGTTCGACGATGCCATTCTGCTGTGGCGTGTACGGAGCTGAGAATTCATGAGTGATGCCCAATGTATCAAGATATGTGTCAAGGCCAGTGTTCTTGAATTTAGTGCCATTGTCACTTCTGATGTGCTTTATCTTGGCGCCATAATTGTTCATAGCCCGATTTGCGAAGCGTCTGAAGACATCCTGCACTTCAGTCTTGTAAAGAATTATGTGCACCCAAGTATATCTAGAGTAATCATCAACAATGACGAAGCCGTAGAGGCAAGCAGTAGTGGAAAAAGTTGAGTAGTGAGTGGGACCAAAGAGATCCATGTGAAGCAGTTCGAAGGGTTGAGTAGTGGTCATGATTGTCTTCGAAGGATGTTTTGCCCGTGTCATCTTCCCTGCTTCACAGGCACCGCATTAGTGATCTTTCTTGAACTTGACGCCCTCGATGCCTATGACATGCTTCTTTTTCGCAAGGGTGTGGAGGTTCCTCATGCTAGCATGCCCAAGCCTCCGATGCCAAAGCCAGCATTCTGAAGCCTTTGCGAGAAGACATACTGCAAGCTGTGGCCCTACTGAGAATACCATGTACAAATCATCTTTCCGATACCCTTCAAACACTAGAGACTTGTCAGATTCCATTAGTACCAGGCAACGATATTTTCCAAAGATTACAATCATGTTCAAATCGCAAAGCATTGAGACAGACATTAAGTTGAAGCCAAGGGATTCAACAAACATGACTTTATCCATGTGTTGATCCTTTGAGATTGCAACTCTACCTAGACCCAATACCTTACTTTTACCAGTGTCAGCAAATGTGATGTGGCTCTTGTCAGATGGACGTAAGGTTGAGTCCATAAAGAGACTTCTTTTGCCAGTCATGTGATTTGTACACCCACTGTCAATAATCCATTCTGGAGACTCTGAAGTCGCTGGTGTCGTACCCTACAGTGCAGTTAGGGGGATAGGCTTCACGAAGAGTATTGTGAAGCAAAAACATTTGACGAACCAGTGGGTTATGAAAACTTAGATCCAGGTTAGGACTAATAGGGAGAGTAGCATGCGATTCAGGTACGAAATACATAGTGATGCCATTCGGGCATTTGATCTTGCGCCCCACAAGATTTTTAAGGTCCCCAGCAATAGCGTCAGAAGATTTTGGTTTTCTGCTGGAGACCTTTCCCTGCAAAAGAGAGTTAAGCTTTCTTAACCACCCACATCTTCAAGGGTGGCTTAGAAGCAATAAGTCTAAGTGCAGCATCTGAGAATTTTGGCTTTGGAGCCCTAGCAAACAGTCTAGCAGGTGGGCAATAGTACTCATAAGAATAGGCAGAATAGTTCTTGGTCATATGAGCATGACGGTTTGAAGAACCGCTCTCATATGCCTGAGCATGGTTTCCCTGCAAAACATTTGCGTTAGTGCGACTCAGGTGAGTCCTCTGCCTGTATGAAGCCTTTGGACCATATGAAGCCTTTGGTCTGAGGTTTGTCTTCTTCATGTGAGGTGTCATGAGGACATTCACAGGAAGATTCTCCAGACACGTTTTTGGAACCCAGATCTTCTTCATAGGCGGTCCATTCCTGCAGTTAGTACCAATGTACCTGGCAAATACTTCACCATTCTGATTTTTAAACAGTTTATAGTTTGCATCAAAGGATTCATCAATGATAATAGGATCAGCACAAGTCAATCCAGATAGATTGGATGGATTTGCTGAGGATTCCTTTGCAGCAACCCATGTGGTTTTGGGGTACTGCTCAGGTTTCCAGTAAGATCCATCTGCATTAATTTTCCTCACGAACCCAACACCCTCTTTCCTAGGGTTTCGGTTCAGAATCTGCTTCTTGAGGACATCACATAATGTCTGATGTCCTTTGAGACTTTTGTACATCCCTGTTTCAAGCAATGTCTTCAACCTAGCATTCTCATCAGCAATAGCAGTGGTATCCTCAGCAGAGGGGTTAGTTACCACTTCAACAGTTGAAGATATTGCAACAGCAGTGGTAGTGGAACATTCAGCAACAGAAGTAGCATTATCACGCTCAATGCATTTAAGGCATGGTGGTTCAAATCCTTCCTGAGCGGAACTGATCTGTTCGGCTCGAAGTGACTCGTTTTCCTTTTGAAGATCTTCATGATCCGCTCTCAACTTCTCAAGATCTTGCTTCTTTTGAAGATAATCATAGGAAAGCTTTTCATGAGTAGTTGAGAGAGTCTCAAGACGATCTTCAAGCTCCTGATACTTAACATGAAGCTTTTTTATGTCTTCAATTAAGGATTCAGAACGAGTCATTTCAGCACCCAACAGATCATCACTTCTGTCTAACAGTTTTTGAATATGTTCCATAGCCTTTTGTTGTTCAGTTGCAATTTTAGCAAGTGTTTCGTAGCTGGATTTTGAATCACAATCAGAGTCATCGTCACTGGATGTTTGATAGTGAGTAGTGCGTGTGTTTACCTTGGCACCACGTGCCATGAAGCAGTAGGTAGGAGTAGAGTCGTCCTTGTCATTTGCATCGGTGTTGGTGATGAAGTCATTGTCTTCAGTGTTGAAGATGGACTTGGCGACGTAGGCTGTAGCCAGACTCGCAATGCCTGAATCAGACTCCTCCTCAGACTCCACCTCTGCCTCCTCAGAAGCGGACTCCTCCTCTGAATCCATTTCCTTGCCAACAAACGCACGAGCCTTGCCAGATGAACTCTTCTTGTGTGATGAAGACTTTGAGGAAGACTTGGAAGAAGACTTTGAGTATTTCTTCTTCTTCTTATCGTCAGAGTCATATTCCTTGCTCTTCTTTTTCTTTCTGCTCTCATTGTCCCATTGTGGACACTCAGAGATGAAGTGTCCAGTTTTCTTGCACTTGTGACATGTTTTCTTCTTGTAGTCATGAGCAGAAGCTTCATCATTTCTTGAGCTTGATCGTGAAGACTTTCTGAAGCCTTTCTTCTTGGTGAATTTCTGGAACTTCTTCACTAGCATTGCAAGTTCCCTTCCAATGTCTTCAGGATCGTCAGAACTGCTGTCAGATTCTTCTTCAGATGAGGACACAACTTTTGCCTTCAAGGCACGAGTTCGCCCATAGCTTGGACCGTAGATATCTCTTTTCTCAGAAAGCTGAAACTCATGTGTGTTGAGCCTCTCAAGTATGTCAGACGGATCGAGTGTCTTGAAGTCTGGACGTTCTTGAATCATTAGGGCTAGGATGTCAAACGAACTGTCAAGTGATCTCAGCAGTGTCTTGACGATTTCATGTTTGGTGATCTCAGTGGCGCCGAGGGCTTGAAGCTCATTTGTGATGTCAGTGAGCCGGTCAAATGTGTGCTGGATATTCTCATTGTCATTTCGCTTGAAGCGGTTGAAGAGGTTGCGAAGAACACTGATTCTCTGATCTCTCTGGGTTGAGATGCCTTCATTGACTTTGGAGAGCCAGTCCCAGACCAGCTTGGATGTGTTCAAGGCACTCACACGGCCGTACTGTCCCTTGGTCAGATGACCACAGATAATATTCTTGGCAGTAGAGTCCAGTTGAGTGAACTTCTTGACATCAGCAGCAGTGACACCTTCTCCAGCCTTGGGAACGCCGTTTTCGACGACATACCATAGGTCGACGTCAATGGCTTCAAGATGCATGCGCATCTTATTCTTCCAGTAGGGATATTCAGTTCCATCGAAGACGGGGCACGCAGCGGAGACTTTAATTATCCCTGCAGTCGACATAGCTAAAACTCCAGGTGGTTAAACCGAATCACACAAAACAAGGGAGCACCTTGCTCTGATACCAATTGAAAGTGCGTTATATCGACTAGAGGGGGGGGTGAATAGGCGATTTTTATGAAAGTCTTCAAAACGTGGAAGTTATGAAGACAAATAGAGTGGACAAGCCTATCACTATGCAGCGGAAGTTAGATTACACAAGGCAAGCCATAGTCAAGTATACAATATAGTGAAAGCACAGTGACAAACAGCTTCAGCGTAATGAGGATCAGGTAGGAAGAAGTTATGAAGCCAAACAAATCATACAGTCAAGTTGTGAAGACAGAAGATAAAGCAAGCATGCAATGGCTTCACAATGTGTACTGGTAAGTAAAGTGAGGTGAAGATGAAACCAGTGACATGTTGAAGACAATGATTTGTTGGACCAGTTCCAGTTGCTGTGACAACTGTACGTCTGGTTGGAGCGGCTAGGTATTTAAACCAAAGGACACACAGTCCCGGACACCCAGTACTGAACACGCAGCTCAGGACACCCAGTCCTCACCGTTTTCTCCTTGAGCTAAGGTCACACAGACCTCGCCCAATCACTCTGGTAAGTCTTCAAGGTAGACTCCCAAACCTTCACAGACTTCGTTCACCGGAAATCCACAATTTCTCTTGGATGCTCAGAACGCGACGCCTAACCGGCTGGAGGATGCACAGTCCTCAAGTGTAATAAGTCCTCAGATCACTCAGACAAGAAGACTTAAGTGATGCCCAATTACTCTGGCTCTGGGTGGTTAGGGCTTTTCTCCTCGCTAGGGATTTTCTCTCAAAGGCTTCGAGGTGGGTTGCTCTCAAACGACTAAAGCCGTGCACTGAAATCTGAGCAGCCAACCGTTTATGGTTGTAGGGGTGGACTATTTATAGCCACTTGGCAACCCGACCTGATTTGTCCGAAATGACCCTGGGTCACTAAGGAACTGACACGTGTATCGACGGTCGAATTTCGAACTCACACGGCAACTTTACTTGGGCTACAAGTAAAGCTGACTTGTCTGACTCTGGACAAGATTTTCTCTCATTGTCTTCACTTGAAGACATAGGATTTGAATTAGGCATCACTTCAGTCATCCTGACTGGTTCTCTTGGACCCCACTTAACAGTACGGTGGTTCCTATGACACAACATGAATGAAGTAAAACTACGAAGGATCTAAGTCTTCGAGTTTTATAAGCTTCATGGGGAGTCTTCACATGTCATTGTCTTCGACATGAATGTCTTCATAAAGTACCATTGTCTTCAATGTCTCCGTACATTTTTAGGGGTCATCTCTGGTCGCTAAACCGAATCAATGAGGGACTTCTACCTGTGTTATCCTGCAATTCTCACAAACACATTAGTCCCTCAACTAGGTTTGTCGTCAATACTCCAAAACCATCTAGGGGTGGCACTAGATGCACTTACAGTTTCATTGGAACCGTCCCTAAGAACTGTGATCTGTATGTGTGATTTAAGATCAACTACTACCACGCATTGGGCCCTGAAATATGACCCAGCTCAACTTGTTAACCCCCCTTGTCCTCTGTCAAGTAGTTGCAAGTAGTTTCTGGTGTTTGTAATATGCTGGAGGCCGTGCGCAGCGCTGGCCCAAGCGGTGGGATGTGATGCGGTAGGCACGTGGCCCGGTGTATCGAGTTGCCCCTTTGGTGGCCCGGGAACCCTGCACACATCGTTTGGGGCCGTAGTGGAAACCTCGGCCGGACTCCCTGCGGATGGAACCTGAATAGGTGATAAACCTGGACTAGGGACTTGTGTGGTTAGTCAGGTCATGGTTTACACCCACTTTGACTTTCGCTTGAAGTCTGCCGAGCACATGTCGTGTGCAGACGCTAAGTGGTGGAAACATGTGTGAAGAAGTACACCCCTGCATGGTTAACATCATCTATTCAAATAGTTGAGTCCGCGGTAAAGGACTACTTGGTTGCTTATACAGTTCATAGACAAGTGAAAGTGGATACTCTAAAATGCTTAAGATAAGCATGAGTGCTATGGAAGGCCTTCTCATAGGGAGACAGGAGCGAATCCATAATGGTGTATTCATATGGTGAATATGTGGACTTGTGTGCGCCACTTCAAAAGAGTTACCAGCAGTTGTAGTATAGGATAGACACTGAGTCAAAGCAGGCTTGTTGCAGTTAAACTCCACCACCCCCTTCGTTGATACTGATGCATATGTAGATAGTTCTAATGTATGTCTTGCTGGGTACATTTGTAATCACGTTTGCTTAATTTATGTTTTTGCAGAGAGACTCCAGTCTCACTAGCAGTTTCGCGTGGACTATGACGTTTAGCTTGTTACCTTAGCTATGATCTTCCACCCTTGGGAGGGTCTTGTAGATAGTCAGGCTTCTCAGCCTTTTTCATTTGTAGTGGTCTGTACTCAGACATGTTATGCTTCCGTTGCTTGTATGCTCTGCATGTTCGGTCATGTGACCCATGACTGTAATTATTGCTATGTATGGCTCTTTGGAGCCTTCTAAATAAATATTTCGAGTCGTAGAGTTTTGTTGTGATGACATGTTGTATTTGCACATACCGAGCATATTGTGTGTTTGATTTTGAAATGCTTGGTGTGTGTGGGATCCGACAACCTAGTTGTTTATTCTTGGTAGCCTCTCTTAAGGGGAAATGTCTCCTAGTGCTTCCACTGAGCCATGGTAGCTTGCTACTGCTTCGGAACACTTAGGCTGGCCGCCTTGTGTCCTTCTTCATTCCTGTGTCTGTCCCTTCAGGGAAATGTCACCTGTTGTTCCTTTAAGTCCTTGTAGCTTGCTATGACTTGGGTTCATACGTTCAAGATCGACACGTTTGTTGCTGGGTCATGTATGCCTGTCCCTGTAAGTTAGTGCCACTTTGGATTCACGACTAGTCATGTCGGCCCGGGTTCTCTGTCATATGGATGCTAGCGACACTATCATATACGTCAGCCAAAAGGCGCAAATGGTCTCGGGCCAGGTAAGATGGCACCCATGGGGATACCGTGCGTGAGGCCACAAAGTGATATGATGTGTTACATGCTAGATCGGTGTGACTTAGGATCGGGGTCCTGACACCTTTGGTATCAGATCCTGACTGCTTGTAGGATTACCAAGCCAAACTGGTCGAAGTTGTGGAAGGGAACGTAAGGCTCCTTTTATTCCTTTACCTTATGTCCTTCTTATATGAGTCACCCTCTTCTTTCAACGGGGATTAAGAACTAGGCTTCTCATCTTTCTATCAGGATCACGTGTTACTAATCCGTAGACTTATAGGATTGATGGTTTCAAGCCTCAGTTCAGGTCGTACTACTTCCGTATGTTGACACTTGATCTCCGAACCTTGATATTGCGATGTTAAGTGGTTATGCCACCATTTTGCAGGATGTCACAACTCTTTTTGAGCATTTACAACCGTTATGTTGTCCGAGTCATGCCAGGTTTTTAAATAGTCTAATGCATTTGCAAGTCCCTTCTTTTTGTTCTGGATGTTCCTTTGGGCCAGATTAACCACACTAATCGCCGAGTTGAGGTACTCCATGGCCTCGACATAAATGTTGGAGCTATTATTATGACCTAGGTGTCTTAGAGAATCACCTAGTAATCTAGCCATGTTTTGTGTTCCCGGTGAGATGATTCTATCCGTCATTCTCGAAACCATCCCCTGATGCCATTTAGTTAGTAGGCATTCTATTCCTGGGTTCTTGAACCCAAGATTCACCCTACTTACTTCATGTTGATAGTGTTTGCTAGTTCCTTTAGTATATTAGTAACATTTGCGATAGTCCTCGAGGTCCATGGTATTTCGTTCTTCCAAATACCATGAATCCTCATGGCAGAAATTCTCCTGAACCAAAAGATCACAATAAGAGTGCTCTTGATGAGTTATCCATTATATTTGTGACTCTACCACTCCTACCTTTCTACATGGGTTATCCGGAAGAAATATGTTGAGCATGCTCGACCTACTAATCTATGCACCCACAACTCAGAAAGCTATACGTTCCTTTGAGTTGTCCCTTTTTAATTGTATTCTGACCCTCATGTATCAGTTGATAGCCGGGAGTATTTGTTCATCCGTGTTTATCGATGCCTTCTACTCTTGTGGTCTGTCAAGTGATTCTATTTCATAATGACTACGAGAAACAAACTCCAGCACCTCATCCATTTCTTGGACTAGTCAAAGTAGCTGTATTCCGCATATCAAAATGCCAATCCAGCTTTTGTTTTGTTCTACCTTGGGGTATTACCATCTTTATATCAAGAATGTCTTGGAAATTGCACCACCTCCTATGAACTCTTGATATAGTGATACTTCTTGCCATCACCGTTCATCCCCCGGTCTTCGTGTTATTGTAACCGGAATACCGACAAGTGAACTATCATGTTTGGAATCAATACTCCTAGCAACCCCTGTGCTTGGCAGTTAATGGACAATAATCTTATTTCTAGCATGTTGGTTATTAAATAACCATACTAAGATTGATCGTGCTACCTAGTCCATTTTCCCTATGCACTCTTCGATCAAAGAGTTAGGATTGTGCAAATCCCTTGCTCTTGTGATCATATCTTCTTGCTCTGAATAGCAAGATTGTTCTCGAGTTTAACAACATATCGGTGGTTTTGATTTTCTGAATATCTTCTAGGAAGTATCGCCAGGTTGTCCCCTGACTGTTATGTTGAGCTTGTGATCAAGTTGGTTTCTTGTAACAACTCCTTCTCCAAGAATCTGTGTTGGATACCCCTAAGCTAGTTGATTAACCTAAACAACAACTTGGAGAGTTGGAAGATAAAAGTTTGTCCAACCTAGTTCCTCTCTAAAGAAATATGATATCTTCATCAATTGGTCCTCGTGATCAGTTATTGGACCTATTGTCTTGTCCAAACTTTGATTTGAGTGTGGGCTATCCTCAAATCAAATTAGAACCAATGATGTTCATAATGTTGTCTTACTTGTGGTTGATCCCTCGAGCATACACCATTACATCTTTGGGTCTGACCAATGCTATCACCTTGTTCACATAATGGTGGAATTCTAGTGATATGGAAATTCCGATGAGTTGTTTTGAGTCCATCTGCAACATTTTATCTCCCCCATGATTCATGTTGAACATCAAGCTAGTTTTGGAAACTTTTGTAAGCACTATCTTCATGTCCCGTTCATGAAGTTTGGTGTAAGAAGTGACTTTCTCCAAGTTCACGTGCATTAGGTGCATGTTGCCGTCGTGAATTTGAGAAAGATTGTTTTCGCTTCCTCTAGAATCATCCCAAGTCAGTTATGCATGTGTGAATGTATTCTATGGTTTGGTAGATTAATTACCTCCACTTCATAGGTATTCCCTAGCACACCAATCCACTGACTGATTTGTTCAACGACAAGAAGTTCCTTCTTAAGAGCTAGACTTACGCAGGGACTTCGATATTCTCGCTGATGGTTCCCAACGTGAACTCGGTAGTGTTTTATTATAAGACTAGTATGTGGTCCTGCTTATCTGAGACAGCGTGTTCACACGTGTGTAGCAGAACCTGCTCATGTTTTGGAGCTTACTACCTAGGTGAAAAGACAATTTTGGTTAAGTGCGTGTACCTAGGTGAAAAGACAATTTTGAGTCTATAGCTAATTAAATGAAGCAAACTTAGCAACACCATTTCATTGGAAGAGGCCACTCCTTGGAAAATGCAATAAATACAAGTACTCCCTGTGTCCCATAATATAAGAACGTTTTTGGCACTACACTAGTGTCAAAAACATTCTTATATTATGGGACGGAGGGAGTACGAAGGAAGAGATAGAGAGGAGTAAAAAAAATACACTTATAGCCAACCTTGTTGTAGTATGAGTGACTAAGTGATAACTATGCATGACATGCCAACATCAGATAGCCTAACACACCGTGTTAAATCTCCTAGGGCGCGACCGCGCTAGCGTCGCGACGGTCGTGGTTGGCACGACCATGATACGGGCTGCTGGCAGCCCTTTGATCGAGATCAAACAGTCGCATGCTAAGTTGCTCAAAATTTGTAGAATAACCCTCCAAGATAGGATATTCACCCATAGGTCTAGAATCACGCCATGCAACCGTTCAATCTCAGATCCAGGGGCTCTCGGAAGCCCGTATCATGGGAGAATGGAAAGCCACTACCCTGCCGTTCGCACGCTGGCAGTTCGCTCCTACTCGTCCCCGCACGTCCTTCAATACTACGGCGGTTCGCTCCTAGTCATCCCATCCATTCACATTACGGTAGTTCGACTAATCCTAACCCTCCTCCCAAATCCATGGAGTCCCAAATCTCCACGATCGGCGGTGAGTACAAGGTTAGAACCATCACCGGCGATGAGTTTGACGTCATCTACACCCGTTCTTCCACGACGGTGAAAGGATGCCTTTCTCGCTTCAGACGCATGTTCGAAAACTCAGATGATGAGTGGGTCGCTAGGCTAGATGTTGAGTACACCACAGTCCTAGGACCAGAGAAGGATCTAAAGGATGATGAGAGGAAGAAGCCCGCCGTGATCCAGGTTTGCGTACATAACGTTTGCTTGGTCTACCACATATGCCATGCCAACGTTGAGTGTCAGGATTTTAAGAACTTCCTCAAGGACAAAACAGTGAAATTCGTTCCTGTAGACTTTAAGGACGACAGGGATGTCCTGCGTCGGATAGGTCTCGTTGTAGGCAACCCCTTCGACCTCCAGAAGAATCGGCTGCTCTTGTCAGCCTTTAATGCTGACCCTGGCAGGAGCCATGGTTCATCCTTCATATGGTAAACTGGAGAAACCTCCATACACGTTTCATCGTCATGCATGGCAGCGGAATGTACTAGATATAGACCACATCCACTACGCTGCAATGGATGGCTACCTTTGCTTCAATATCTACAAGGGTTGGATGAAGAGCAACAGCCAAGTGTGCGGTTCAAGCAAAGAAGTACCGGCCAAGAGGAAGAGGGACAAGGACGAAGTCGAGGACGTGGACGAGGACTCCGAGTAAGGTGGCAGTGTCGTTGCTCATGGTGGTTCTAATGTAGTGTCTACCGGAATAGTTGCAAAGTTTAATTTCATGTGTGCTTAATTTAATTTGAGGGGTGTGTTGTGCTGAGCCCCCAGCAGAACTATGTTATGTTTCTTCTCGTTACTTTAACTCTTCAGTACATACATACTAGTATTTCTTACATTTCATCTTTTAGTTGGTATAGTACTACCACTCGTTTATTCACATTATATACGTACAATATATATGGCCAACATCATATAGCCAGCAGTTTAGTTGTCAAAGAATTTCAGGGTGCTTAGTTTTGTCAAAGAATTCCAGGATGCTTAGAGGGTGCTTGGATCCAAGGGACTTATTTTAGTCTGACTAAAAATAGTCTCTTTAAGTGGCTAAAGTTCCAAGCACCCCTGACTAAAGAGGGGATAAAACTAGTCTTGAGACTAAATTTTTTTAGTCAGGGGTACCCCTACTAAAATGTGGATTAGTCCTCTCTCTACTCATTTAACTCCTCTCCTTTAACACAGGCAAGTTCTGGATTGGAGGGTTTGGAGGATAATAAATGCTCATTAACTTGATTTTAGCCTTTTTAGTATTTGGATCCAAGCATGGGTGAGGCTAGCATGTTTAGTCCCACTACTTTTAGTCATGGGACTAAAACGTATCCAAGCACCCTCTTAGTTTTATTTGAGGGGTGGGTTGTGCTGGACACCATTATTGTGACTAGCCTTTTTAATAGTACTATATGCATAATTTGGCGACAAGCGCTCTCTATATGTACCACCTTTTTTTTAATTTCAAGTTTTGCTCCATGGCGCAATCCATCGATACTACTACTGTACAAAAGTATACATTTTTTAAAAGGCTAGAGGGCGGGGCAGTCTAGCTTGGTCGGTTTCACGAGAGGCGAGGCCCTTTGTGATTTGACGGCTCATTACTGCTGGAAGGCGGGGCCTTGTGATTTGACTGCTCGTATAAATGCACCGACGACATGATCGAGGAGGAGCAAAGAACCGTGCGGTATACTCAAGTTTTCCACTGGAGTAGTACTGCGACGGAGGAGCACGAAACACGGCAGCCCAGTGCCATACGGTGATAAAAAATGATCTAATTTGCTAGTCATCTCATTGTTAGCATTGTTCTATTCATTGCTTCAAAAAAACCATTGTTCTATTCATGCCTTGTAGAGAACGTGACACGTGCGGCGAAACACCCGAAGCAAAAGTTGAAACACGGGAACAAAAGAAGAAGGAAGATTATCACCCCAAATGATCTAATTCTCCGCGGAGTCATAACTGCTTCTTCATCTCCTCCACGACCTCCATCTCCTTGCGCGTCTCCTCCACCATCTTCTTCATTCTGTCCATGACGCGGGATTTCTCGATGCGAGCCTTCATCATCTGTTCCACGGCCGCATTACGTACCTTGACAGTAGCCGAGTGCTTGACGCGGAGCTTCGCCCACTCCTCCTTCTGTTCCATGACGAGGGCCTACAGCATCTTCATCGAGGAACTACTATTCTCATGCAGCTTCTTCCAGCCGGCATTCTTCTCCTTCAATAGGTCGATCTCGTGGCAGAGCTTCGCCTTATCCTCCTGAAGTCGTAGGATTTCGCCGGTCGCCTTCTTCTCCGACGCAATGCTCTTCTTCAGCAGCATCACCAAGCCGGCGGTCAACTCCCCCTACTGATTGAGCTCAGCTGGCATGTCGTCGAGGCTCTCCTTCAGCAACTCCATGAAGCCTTGGATGAACTCCTTTTGCTTATTGAGGTGCGTATTGAGCTGATCGGGCATGCCGTTGAGGGATAACGACTCCAGCTCCGCCGGCTCCGCTGGCTCAGCATGTTCGCCTCCACGGCTAGGGCGCTCCTAGGAGCCATCGCCTGCCCGTGAGAGATCTTTCGAGGTCTCTGCGTGGCGGCGAGCCCTCTTTTTTTTCCGCAGCCTTGGTTGCCGCTCCCTTGTTATGAGTAGTTCTTGACCTAGAGCTCTGCTCACCGGCCATGGCAACGACGGACGAAGAAGAAGCACTTATGAGGAGGAAAGGTAGAGTAATTTTCGGTTAGGTAGTTCCCCTTTTTATAACCTAAGTACTAGCACCAGTACTAATACTTGCATAGTGGGAACACGTTCAGGTTTGGTACGTACTAGTAGGTGTGAGCAGGCTTTCGAATGTGATGGGAACAAGGTAAAGATTAATTGATGGTTTTGGTTTCGAGGCCCGAAATGGCTCCCGATGAGTTTAGCGGAACATAAATTTCAAGTACTACACTGCTCAAATGCGTAAATATTATGTTACTCTCAAAAATTGGCACAAAATACGAAGGAGACCAATGGAAGTACTACTAGCAACCCATGATTTAACTACTCGCATGCATGCAGTGGAGTAATAATGTCTTTCTTCCGCCCTCACGCCACTCAAGTTGCATGTGCTGTATTAATTGACCATCAATGAAGTGAACGACTTTACACGCATCAAATTATCACATGGGGTGGATCTTGGTACAAAATTGCGTCCGCCCATGTACCCGCGTGTGCATGGGAGGGAATGAGTGCGTACGTGGCGTGCGTGCACATCTTTGCTTTGTGCATGTACCGCGAGTATGGCTTAGGGAGGACGAGTACATTCTTCTGGAACTAGCAGCACGTCACTGTGATCAATTCACGCAAGGAGGTCGCGACAACGCCTCCACATGTGCCACATGGCTTCACGAACTGTAAGAGAGACACTGTGTAGCGTGCCATTGGAATTCTAATTTATGTGTTTTGCACATACTCGAAGTACTAGTAAGGTACATGTGCATTGCACGCATCAGATTTTGCAACCAAATTATGAATAAATACCACACTGTAGCATGTAAGCTCTGAGTCATATATGCCTGATGTAGCCCTTGGTTTAATTCTTATAGTTCATCTCATTCAAAATCAATTAGGTTTTATAAAAAAGCTAAGAACGCGGGAATAGGAAAAACATGGGATTATAGTGGAATGTCGTCTTGAATCCTACAGGATTGTACGAGTGTTTGATTGTGCATAGAAAAATGCGGAATTCTTTCAAAGAGGTTTGAGTGGATGGGATGTTTCCTATGAAATCTAGTGCAAATGAATCATATGGAAAAATTCCTATGGTTTACAATCCTACGAATCAAACAACCAAGATAGGAAAAATTCCTAATGATTAGAATCCTCCAAAATTCCTTTGAGAATCCTTTGAATCAAAGAAGCCCTTAATCTATTTTATGATTCATGGAATTGTGCGTTTTAAAGCATAAAGTAAAAACAAATAATGGCAATTCAACTAGAAAAAAAGTTTGGGCAGTTATGATATGGAAGATTCTAGAACAAAATAGAACCACTATTGTTTTGAGGTTTGTGCATTATGCTTAAGTTCAACCATGGAGTCTGCTAGATTGTACATGTGGCAAAATCCGGTGGGGGCCAGAAGATGGTGCGAGGGGCCGAGTGGAGGGAGACTATGAAGGAATGCACAAGTGCAAGATCGATATTTAGAGAGAGGGGGCGAACACGTGCGCTGTTGCGCGCAGTGGCGGAGCCATGAAAAATAAATGAGCTAGGGGGCCAAGCATCGCTAATCCTTTACGAGGAGGGTCAATTCATGAACTTAAACCATTTTTAGCAGCAATTGTCTAATGATCACATTCATATTAGCCTCGATATATAGTGATGTTAGGGGGGAGGGGGCAGGGCCCTTACTGCCCCTGTCTTCGCCATTGTGCACGCGTCTGAGAGATGAAGCGGAAGGCATGGATGATGAGAGGGGGACGTTGGATATATAATTAATGTGGGTGTATTAGCTATATATGTTAATCCTATACAGAGAGGTATAGATTGATCGATGTGGACGTGGGAAAGAGGGTGAGACCTCACTGGATATATCGATTGATCGGCTGTGTGGAAAACTATGAAAGACCTAGCTATATACACACATACATAGAGGAACATCGATCATTGCGCATGCACGCGTTAGAGATAAAGAATGCCTGATATGATGGAGAGGGGGATGTGTGTGGGTGTGTGCCCTCATGGGAGACCGACCTGAAGGAAAAGATTGCATGCGTGCGATGGATAATGCCGACTGGTAGTGTGTCTGCATGCATGCACGAGAGAAAGTTAGTGGTACAATTATAAAGAGAAGACTAATGTGTGGGTGTAAAAGAATAGGTGAGGTCATAATCAATGTAAAGTTGAATTCAAATATTTGAATATAAGAGATCCTGATGTTTGAAACCCATGCATGCGTGAATATAACGAAGATCTGCGCGGTGTGGTTTGGAAACGAGCATGTTGTAATGTATACACATTGAACAAGGTCAGACTGATTTGAATTTGAGATACCGATGGCAGACATCATTTTGCCACGTCGCATCCGTGCATGGACACACTATTCTAATTGGAGATGATGGGCGGCTTTCGCATCACATATCTATATCTATACCCATATATATTATTTTTTATATTTTTTATATTGTGTGCGGGTAACTTTAACTTTGAAAGATGGTCGTTGGATGAGGCGAATCCGATGGTCCAAAGATGGCAAATTTGAGCACTACTGGCCGTTGGATATCATCTAGATTCCACCAGATTTCGCCACATGTATAATCTAGAAGACTCCATGGTTGAACTTAAGCAAATTGCACAAACATCAAAACACAAGCACTTCTTATTTGTTCTAGAATCTTCCGTATCAGAATTGCCCAAATGTTTTTCTACATGATTTTCCATTATTTGTTTTTACTTTATGTCTCACGACGCACAATTCCATGAATCTTAAAATAGATTAGCTTTCTTATAAAACTAGATGATTTTGAACGAAATGAACTATAAGAATTAAACGAACATCTACATCATGCATATATGACTCAAAGCTTGCATGCTATAATGTGGTCATAATTTGGTTGCCAAATCTCATGCGTGCAATGCATGTGTACCTTACTCTAGTCTAAATGGTGTTTGTGTGTGTGTGTTGTGCGTGTTGAGGTGCAAATTGTCTTTTTTTGGGTACACGTTAAGCTTGTTCTTCCAAAATTTCAAGCCGCGCCTTGTTATGCCGAAAATTCAAGCTAGTGTCTCTGTCTATCGTGCTGCGAAACTCCTGCCTCTTCAACCCGCGCCTTGTTAGCCCGAAATATTTAAGATATATCTTTGTCTCGTTATGCTCCGACAACTCCCTCCATCTCAACCCACGCCTTGCTATTCCAAAATTACAACGCACGCGAAAACTCCCACCTCCTGTGAAATCCCGACATGCGAAATACCCGTGGTACCACTGAACCGAAAGAACCACCTCAAATCGGTGGGGGTACTATCGTAACTTACCCCTCATTTCGGTCAAGCGCGTCTCTAAGCCATGGTTCCCCACTGCCATCCCATCAGCCCACCCATTCGTACACCAAGGCCGCAAAAACCCGCAACGAAACCCCACACCCTGCTCCGTCCATCACCCAGCCGGAGCCTCTTCCCCGACGACGACGTCCAAAGCAACACCTCGTCGTCCCTCATCCACCATACCGGATGAGGATCCGTCGTCGATCTCATCGTCCCGCCGGTTCAGCCACCCCGTCCTCCACCTCCAAGGAGCTGCCCCGACGTTCCCCTCGTCTTTCGTGCCACCTCCATTCCCACACCGCCGTCTTCACCTGCACCACCGGAAGAGCATCATCATCACCGTTTCCTCGGATGAAGCTGCGGCCTAATCGGTGCCACCAAAGAGGTTGTACACTAATCGCCGCATTTTCTTCTTGATTTGATCTCACGGTGCTGCCGGGGCTCGGTCCCGAGCCGACACGGCGCGGCTCCATCCACGGCGGCGTCGCCGGCCATTTCCTCCACGGTGTCGCTCCCTCGGCGGCGACGTCCACATCAGTAGGAGCTGCTGATGCTTTAGCTCTCACTCGCGCTGTTGCTCTGCTCTTGCTCTCGGTCCACTGCCTGGTCTGCTCTTGCTATTGCTCTTGCTCGTGCTGCTGCTCTCGCTCTAGCTCTTGCCTGCGATGCTGCTCCGATTTAGCTACACTTCAGTCGACTGAATCGACTTTTGGGTCAGTCGACTTTCAGGGGGTGGGGGGGGAGGGCTCGCCGGGGTGAAGGAAGAACCAGCCGCAGCAGGGAGGGGGGCTCGCCGGAGAGTTACCCCACTATCTATCTTAGGGTTCAGGATGGGGGCGGTGGTCGCCGGCGGTGGCGGGGCGTTGGCGTGGCGGTGGCGTGGGGATCGCCGTAGAAAAAGCTCGGCACGGGGGGGCCTAGAGGGATGGCCGTGGCGGCGGCGGACCAGCGGTGGGGAGTGTTTTTGGGGCAGGCGGGGCAGTGCATCGCCGGCCACGGGCGGAGGGGGGCTGCTCTTTGGCTGGTGGTGGCTGGCGGCTCACGGGGTGGAGGTTGAAGATGAACCGCAGGCCCTTGATTTCGTATCGAACGGCTGCAAAATAGACTGACTAGAGATGAAAAAGTCAGTCGACCGACGTGTAGCCTCACCTTGCTAGTGCGTTCAGTTTCCACTGCAAAATTCAATTTCAACAGCAAAATTCAGTTTCAACAGTTAAGTTCAGTTTCGGCAGTTAAATTCAGTTTCAACAGTTAAGTTCATAGATGAGCGGCTGATGTATTTTACATCTAGCACTTTGTGGTTATGTATTTTACGTCATGTATTGGAGATGCTATTAGAATTCCACTCAGGTTAACGTTGTTCATTGTCTCTCTTGTCCCGCTTCAGCCTCGGCGTCGTACAACTCACCGGAGCTGCTCCAACGATGAAACCCTCCATCACAGCGGAGCAGTACCTCGGGCTCCATCTCTAGACGCCTAAGATCTTCTTCCCCTCCTCCGACAGCCAAGTCAGTCGGAGCATCCTCACCAGCCAACCCAATCACGTTGTGATCAACATGGCTTCGCCAAAGAGGTTGTACACTTGTTGCATCTCTTTTTTACTCTACATGTTATATATATTGTTCACTGAGCACTCATAGTAACGGGAAATACGATTATTTTATCCTACTATATGACAAGCAGTGAGGTACCAGGCAACTTAGCTATCCGTGATGGACTCTCTTGAATGCCATCATTATTTATCTCTGCGCGTTTGAGCTGTGCATTTGTCCATGGGCCTGGGAGTTGAGCTAGTATGGCAGTGGCCTGGGTCCAAAGTAATAGAAGTAGCACAAAAACATTTTTTAGTGTAGGATTTTCCTTGCTCAAGCCTACCTACTAGAATCGCCAGTGCTTGAAAGGAAAAGTGAATGAAAAACATCAGAATTGGAAAGTTTCCTACGGTACTACTTTTCATGAATTTGGTGCAAAGGAATGGAGCAAAGGAAAACGGTAGGATTTGTTCCTTTAGTGTCTCCTTGAAAGAAAAACCCTAGGAATTCTAATTTCCACTTCTCCTCCTTTTCATATTCCTATTCATCAAGCACAAGACTAAGAGATAGTAGCATAATAGCATTATAACCGTACATTTTCTTGTGGTTTGACTTAATGTCACCATGCTTTTTTGCATCATGTGATCTTCCAATTGTTGTGAATCAAACACCCAGATTGGCAGAAATCATGTGTTTTTAAATTCTCTGTTTTGCACGTGCATTCCTATCCTATTCCTGTCTATTTCCTATCCCTGCATTGTTAGAATCCTCAAATTCAACCAAGCCCTTACTCAATTACTTCTGTTACAGATATGTGTCAAAGAAAACCTTGTGTGGTTTGTCCTGCTCCTGCGGCACTGTGTTCCACCCCAGCTCAGCTGCTCCAACGATGGAAGGTTTCACCACAGCAGGGATCCGCTCTCCAGACTGTCTTTCGCCGCCTCAGATCTTCTTCCCCGCCGCCGGCAGCCACGGCAACTGCATTACCATCATCAACTGAGCAGATGACCTTGAGGACTACACGGGTCCGCAAGAGAGGTCGCACTCTTCCGTGTCTGCTTACGTTATGCGTCGCTTAATATGATGACATGCTACATTATCATCGTGTTGACCTATTAGACTCCAAGTCAGGTCCAAACTAATGCTGAAACTTGAGTTTTTAAATGGTTGTGGGGTACATATTGGGGCAGCAATAAGTACTATCTGTCTACTATCTGGTTAATCTCCGGTGTCTACTAGGAGTTTCATGTTGGGTGCAAACAAACATTAAAGGAGCCATTATCTGTATTTTTAACTAAAGTTATTATCTGCCTGCTATCATTGGTTTTGGGTCTATCCATAGTTTGCTACCATCACTCTAGATTTGTGCATGCACTCCTTACATAACCTCACTATGTTTTATTCCTATGCATGCCAGTTATTGTACACAATGGAACTGATCATGTAGAGCAAAAGAGACGAGCCTTGCGTGGCAATAAAATTTCATGTAGACGTCGTTCCATGGTGGGCGCAAAGGCAGCCCCCCTCCACCCATTTCGGATCGTAATCAAGAGGAAGATAACTGTTCCGTGGGGGATTCAGAAGGAGAAGACCACTCCTATTTACCCCATGAGGTCTTCGCTCTAACTTGGCATGCTAATGTTGGTAATATCATGCATATGGTGCCTTGCATTGCTTACTGTATACATTAAAGATGTCATCTGCTTAGTTTAGACATGTTTTGTGTCAATGCCATCTGTTTAGTTTCTTTATCGTATATGTGAATCATGCAATGCCATCTTGTCTAGCCAGGCATCATATATGTGAATTTTGCAATGCCACCCTGGTTAGCCAGTCATCTTATATGTGAATTATATCATGCCATCATTTTTTATTACGTGTTAAATTTGTCAACAATTTTAGTACATTCAATTACTCTTCCTGTGCATCAGCCATTCTGCACGGTCATGGAAAAAATCTGGAGTGGAAATAAGGTCTTCATAGCAAACAATGCTATCTGACGAAGCGCATGTCTTGCTGGTTACCGATAGCTCCTCAGAGGAGGATTCAGAGACAGATGACCAGTCATATCCCCCCCAAGGTGCATGCCCTAACTTGGCAGGGTTATGTTGCTCATATCATGCGTATGGTATCTTGCATTGCTATGCCATTTGCTTAGTTTAGACATGCTTTGTGTCAATGCCACATGTTTAGTGTCTAATTACCATATATGTGAATTATGCAATGCCATCTTGTTGCAAGACATTATATATGTGAATTATGCAATGTTATCTTGTTGCAAGGCACTATGTATGTGAATTATGCAATGCCATGCTATTTAGGCAAGCGTCATATATGTGAATTATATCATGCTGTCCTTTTTTTGTATTTCTCATTGCTTTTGTCGACAATGTTTGTATATTCAACTCTCTTCCTGTGCATCAGCCATTTGAATTGGTGATGGAGAAATCTGGAGTGAAAACAAGGTCTCCAGAGTAGACAATGCTACCTGCTGAAGCAGATATCTTGTTGGTTACAGATAGCTCTCAGAGGAGGATTCAGAGCCAGATGACCAGTCCTATTATCCCCCTGAGGTGTATGCTCAAACTTGGTAGGGTTATATTACTCATATAATGCATATGTTGTATTGCAATGCTTAGTTTTTACATCATATACACAATATTGATTGCCATCTCCTTAGTTGACACATCATATATGCGATTGCCCTATGCTCACTTCCTTAGTATATAAATCATATATTTGAATTATGTCATGCCATGATGTTTACATAGACAGCATGTATCTGAATTATGGCATGCCAACCCATTTTCTAAAGATATAATATAGTTATATCATCTCATCCTGTTTACATAGTCATCATATTTTAAATTATGTCATTCTATCTGTGAATTATATCATGCCATCATGTTTCCATCGACGACATGTTTGTGATTTATGGCATGCCAACCACTTTAATAGACACATCGTATAGTTATATCATGTCATCCTGTTTAAATAGTCATCATATTTTGAAGTATGTCATTCTATCATGTTTAGTTAGCCATCATACATGTGAAATTGTGTCATGCTATCCTGTTTAATTAGCCATCATATATGTGAAATTATCTCCTGCTATTCTGTTTGCTTAGACAACATATATGTGAATTATTTCATGCCCTATTTTCTTCCCTACTATCCATTGCACCTGTCTATCTTACAATGTCTATACATTCAATTACTTTTCTTGTTTATCAGCCATTTCAATTGGAGGGAGTGATGGCAGTATCTGTGGGAGTAAAAACACAGTCTTCAGAAAAGACCGTGCTAGCTGTCGATGCAGATAGAACCACGGTTGTACTTGCCCATGAACCAACCCCACCACACATAACCCACACTCATGTAGATTGTACCCCTTCCCAGTTGGACAGAGAACCAGATACACCTCTTCTAACCCCAACCCCAGCAGATAGACACCCAGTTCCCGTTGACACAGCACCGTCTCCACCACAGAGCACCCAAACACGAGCAGTTAGTAAGGCAACTGCAGTGCCCAAATCACGAGGACCACCACTCTGAACCCGAAGTCAACGCTTAAAGCAGAAGAAGAATTGTTCTCAGGTCAGGTTCCGTAGCTATGGTTCATACTACTTTGCTCTTGCATCACTGTATTTACTGATACCAACTAATTTCAAATTTGAAGGATGCAATTGAAACTCCAATGGCGCAACAGGTATGTTCTAAACCTGTTTCTTCAATGTGTTTGGTTGTTTGCTATTGTAACTTGCTCTATGTTGATTTCAGTTTCAATTGAATAAACAGTTATGTTCTCATGCCATGCACATTACAAGTGTTGTTATTGCTGTGTAGTTTCCCACACTTATATTCTGTCTATGCTGCTTTGTCTTAAATAGATATGATTCGAACTATATCTATCTTGATTTGGCAACATAAACTAGAATGATATAGACCATATAGTGACCATACTACATAGATATATGTTTGTTTCATGCTGTTATCCTGTCCACCTTACAACTGAACTGGTTTACCAAAATGAGTTTCATATACTACATTGTAAACCTGAGATGTGCTTGTTTGTTTCTCTTTTAGAACGCGGATAAAATATTGGAGAAGAGTACCCTGTTATGCAATGGTAAAGGAAGTAATGCAGATAAGGTTCAAGATAGTTAGACATCCCTGTTGGTCTCCAAGAAAGCTGATAAAAACTATATTGAAGACACTGAGACAACCCCAAAGTCCTGTCTTGATGTAGTGTTCGAGTTACTGGCTACCACTGCTGGCACCAGCTCTTCGAACTCGTTGCCTGAATCAGTTCGGCTTCTTGAGTCTCAACTTCAAGTTGAAAGACATCAATAAGATGTTACACGATAGGAAGCCGAAGGAATGAGGAAGTCCCTGCAGAATTCAGATGCATACTTTTTGGTGCAATAGCAAGTGCTAGAGGACTTAAGCGCCAAACAAGAGAAAGTTAATAAGCTTGCTAAGCATCTTGCCAGCATTATGGGTACCCAGGATATTATTTCTTGAGCTCTTCTGAAGTGGATTCAGATCTGGACTTGTTTTGCTGCGGCGTTTATATGCTGTTGTGTTCCCTATATTTGCACTGGTGGTGAACTTTGATGCCCAATGGATGTATATGTGTAATAGCCGTGATAGCCTAGTGTAAGTTGCTTGCTTATTTATTTCCGTGTTGTCTTGTTTATTTGTTTGCTTGTAGTTAGTGCAGTTTTTTTCTGCGGTTTGCTAGTGGCTGCAATAACCTATTTTTTAAAACTAGGCCACAATAACCATGGGCTAATATTTACTGTAGTGACACTGGGCCTCCTACGGGCCGTAGAAACAGTGGGCCTTCTACGGGCCGTATAAACAGTGGGCCTTCTACGGGCCGTATAAACAGTGGGCCTTCTACGGGCCGCAGAAACAGTTGGCCTTCTACGGGCCATAGAAACAATGGGCCTTCTATGGCCCGTATCATCAATGGGCCTTATACGGGCCGTATGATCGATTGGCCAAACATGGGCCAAACAGACCGCATTCTGGCCGTAAATGGGCTAGAGTTGGAATCGTCCGTTCATGGGCCGACCATAATGGGCCATCGTTAATAGGCCGTATTTGATGACGCTATGAAAATGGCCCAACGTATTAACGGACCACAAACGGGCCGACTGTAACCATGGGCTGAATTTGGCCCACAAGCAGAAAATGACAATAATGGGCCATAAGTAAAAGAATGCTGGAAAATAGCCCAAGAATAAATGGGCTCTGAGAAGGCCGAAAGATAACATGGGCTGGAAACGGCCCAACGTAATAACGGGCCGTTAATGGGTATAAAGTGATACACTGTTCTTTACGGGCCAGTTTCACCACGGGCCGTTAATGGGTGTAAAGTGAGACATTGTTCATTACGGGCTAGTTTCACCACGGGCCGTTAATAGGCCAAGAGTTACATAAGGCCTCATATGGGCCGAAAGGCGTCATGGGCCATACATGGGCCAGCAGTGAAAATGGGCTGGAATCATATTCGATGGCCCAGATGACGCTACTGGGCATAATCCGAATAGGGCATAACGGGCCTTGGGTTAGCCGGCTGTAAATGGGCAATATGCGAACAGGCCGTTAACAGGCTTTCCATGGGCCGGCCGGCCACCTTTTAACCAAGTCAAATGGGCCGGCCTTTTCACAGGAATGGGCCTCTATTGGGCCATGCCACGTGTCGACGTATCATAGGCGCCTTTTGTCCAATGAGTGGATGACATCTGTCCCAGCGATGAGCCGACACGTGTTTCCTCCAGCCAGTGATGATTTTACACGTGGAAAATCCCCATTGGTCGGGGCTGTTAATGGGTTATCGGATCCAAAACCCGACCCGATAGCTTAACGGCGTTCCGTTATGGTGGATGCCACGTGTCGGTCACCCTTGACGAAAGAACTTCTGTGACGCGCGATTTATCGTCATGGAAGTGGACACTTCCGTGATGATAATTTTGGTAATGTCATGGAACACTTCTACGACAGCACAGGTATGACTATCTTGATTCTGTCATAAATTTGACATGGATGTACATGCATGACAGAAAACGTGACCTACTGTGACAAACGCGTATCATCACGGATGTGTATTCTTTTTGTAGTGTAACCATTCAAGCAGTGGAATCACTCTCGACTGTTGAGTTTTCCCTAGTTACTAGAATCATTCCTAGCATTTGCATTTTGTTCCCAGTTTGCACCTGTCTTTGTGCCATATTATTATGGTCTGCCTTCTAAGTAATCATTGTCTAGTATTATCTTAAAAAGTGGACTTACCATGGGTCCCATCCATTTCCAATGATAAGCAAAATCAAACATTATGTTGTCTTCA